>OX457026.1:66539890-67874890 GCA_949752745.1 Protula sp. h YS-2021
AATCCGAAGTCTTTTTAGTGGCATTTTTAATTTGGCTTTTATTGATGTGAATTCACGTGCAATAACGGATAAGTGGGCACAGTCGCTAAATACAATTGTTTTTCAAAATGCACTTATTTACCCACCCCCACCCCCCCACACACACACACGATGGATTATCGTATAATTGCAAATAGGAATATACGGGAGAATAAGTGTTAAACTATACATTTTGTATTGCTCTTAAAATTAAAATATTGGTTCAAATTATACTTATCTTCTAGTAGAAATGAATTGATTTATCTGACAACACTATTCTTTGCATTTTGAGTTTCAACATTAAATTATTAATCTCCGTCGCCGTTTTCTAAAGGGTTGCACTTGTCGCCGTTTTGGCCATCGCCTTTTTTGGCCGTCGCCGTTTTGGTCTAATCCGTTTTGTCCCGGATTCGTAAAAGAAGACCCAAAGGAGATCCGACACAAACACCGAGTATTCGACATATTCAGATCGCATCAATTTCACAGCGTTGATCATGTGATACATAATACAAGTAAATTCGCAACGAAAACAACCAAATGACGGTTTTATGCATGATGTATCTTACCGCCTGAGCACGCCGCCTAGGAGAGAGGCATTAAGGCATTCTGGAGGAGAAAGTCGCCTCTGAACCTCAGCGACTGTCACTTTGTATTTGGACGTGGAGCTGAGCAGGGATAAGCGACCTGGTACTGAACAGAAGACGTCGGTGGGCGAAGCCACTCCAGACACTACAATGTCTTTGGCACTGTCCGGCTTTACGCGAATACCTAGCCATATCAGAAAAAAAACAATGTTATTATTAATGTGAATATTTTAAGAAGTGAAATTCTTCGCACACTGATATTTCCTGAGCTAAAAACACAACGAAAACTGGCTTCATTTTTCGCCAAAAATAAGAAATAGTGATCGCCACCATAAACAGGATGTTACTGGTAAATTTGAGGATCAATCGGCAGCAGATATTAAAGAATCTGCGCAGAAAAATGTGGGGAAAGTTATTCCATCGATCGGCGACTGACCAAATTGTCTCGCACACTTTGGGGTTGATTCTAGGCGAGTGCCAGCTCAATTAGAGCAAGGGAACTCTGGCAAATTGCGGGCTCTAATTGGCGAAGTATCCGCTGGAATTATTCAGATGAAATCGTAATTGATCTCTTCTACAACTCAAGGAGCTAGCCCCGTAATTGTTAAGTTTAGTTCAATTCTATGATGAAAGACAAATACGGCATTAAAGCAATGCAGGAGAGTAGGTGTCTTGAGGGTGCTCTAAAAACACAAGAGGGGTTTCAAGGGATATCAATCCCCCAGTGGCAACGTAATGACGCCATATATGCTCCCTAAACTTGTTTTGCACAGGCATTGCTAAAATCATAAGAGGGCTTCAAATGCATCCTCATGTTTTACGGGTCAAATGCCGTCTGTGAGGGCGATAATAGGGTACTTCGGAAAAATAGCTTGCTTAAATGGGTTTTCTAAATAATGTTTTTTAACCAGGCGGGTTTATTGTTTATCGCTTCAACTTTGAATTACTAAATAGGGATATTTCTCGATTACTGATGATTAAAAATAATGATTATGCAAAACGACTTACCCCTTTTGATGACAGAATTATGGTCTGTCAAATAATTGTCTTCCAGATTTATCTGAAAACAGAAAAATGCTACAAATTGCCGCATGTAATTGACCTTCTGTATAGGAAGATATAAAAAACACAAACAACCTAGTTTAAAAAAAACACAGCAAGTGCTGATATGAAGGCGTGAAAGGTATATAGTTTTTGCGGAAATTCGCAATGCGAAGTGTGAATGCAGATTTCTGACACCTTAATTAAGTTTTGAAAAAGTAAATTAAGAGGCTACTTTTCTAAAATAATATAATACATGTATATTTAACCATCGTCTAGGTCGTTTTACTGTCGCAGTCGGTCTTGAAAAAAACTGTTTATTTAAGACAATTTGATCATTTTACATATATTTCTTTCATCAAAAGTGATATTTTGTATTTTAATTAGAGGGTATCGCAAGCGAAATCGTTCTTGAAAGAAATATAAGTTACGACAAAGAAAGCTGGAAAACACTATTTGTAGATGTATAACCAAAAGAATGTGACTTGTAACCTCACGATAAAGCACTTTTTAAAATAATGTGTTTTAATGTGCAGTGACTAGCCTCTGTGCTATCAGTATTCGAACCATCCGTAAAAAATTATTGACCACAAATGTTAAATATGTGGTTTGCGACGATCAGATGGAATAATTTTAAGGATGTTTTCGATGTTATACGGAAATAAGTATTGTGACCGACGAGATTAATCTCAAGATTTTACGGGATGGCGGGATTGTGGAATTCTAATTTGGGGGATGTGATTAGAAAGTAATGTGTTGGATGAGATTTAAGATATGACAGTAAACTGAGAAAGGGTGCTGCCTGAAGAAAGATGGTCAACACCTAGGGTCAACACCTAACATATGCATCAAGCAGGCCTCGACGGCTACAAGTTCTCCAGACACTTGCCACAGCGATGACGTCAGAGACGTGGGCATGTCAACGCGCACCTGTGCTTTGTTTTTATAGTACTCAATCACGGCCGTGTCCTAACTTGGCCCATTCCCTTGACAGGGCAGAGTAATGGCCTTTGAGACATGTCTCTGTGAAACAGCGTTGATCGAATTAGTCGAGATGGATAGTCTATTAGCACTTAATCAAACAAGGGCTTCTCCGTCTTTGATTTTAACCCTTAAAAACTAAGTCAAAGATATTTAGCGCCTGTGGTACTGAAAAGAGCAAAACAAGTAGAAGTTGGCTGCAAAACTTCAAGTGCTAGAATTTTGGGACAAGACAAGTTACCCTACGAATGCGAAAATAAAAAGCGACTTGTCCCGATGTTATTTACAGTTTGTTGACGGGGGCAAGATGATAAGCATTGTTTTGCACCCCGATGTGGCAGGACTTAGCAAACGCCTAAACAAACTTTATAATTTACAATAACAAAACCCCTGTAACCGAAATACTATGATTAACTACGTCAAGTTATTTCTTGCCAGATTATTTGCTGATAAGTTTCCATCGCTTTCGATAAAATCAATATGGTAGAATAATCTTAAGCCAAAAAGCTTATAAAATATAAACTGAACTGAAAATAGTTTGAAGATAAGCTCAACTTCTCATCCACAACAATGTTTGTAAATCACAAAACATACATTAATTGTGAAATCCAAAACTTTACAGAATCAGTTTAATGATGCATCCTTCGTTGTGCTGGAATGCACGAAAGAGACCATTTATTTTCGTGTGTGTGTGTTTTTTTTTTGTCAAGTGAAGATTGTACCAAAGATAAGATGTGTGAATGACAAACAGGGTGATACCGCTTTTCTTCGTGTCACAAGAAGGGCAAGCCAAAGTGAGCGACGGGGGCTTTTGAGAACGTGTTATTGTGACAGGCGAGTTAATTGTGTGGGATATAGGCGAGTGAAATGAAAACGCACTTAAATCACCTGCCATCAGTACAGAAGGCAAAATACGGCTTTAAGAAAGTGGACAATTTTTGCCCATATAGGGTACCCTAGAGTGTTTCCGAATGAATCTCTTTTACGGTATCTTGTTAAGGAATTAATGATTTCTGCTGTTTTAGTCATCCAGTTTTCTTTGCCTTACTGACGCAAACATCATTAGAGAACGAAATCTTGCAAAGTGGCGTGCATTGGAAAAAAATGGTTTGTTTAAAACTCCGCTACCGTAACTGGTTCTTTAGAGCACTCACCAATATTGACTCAATTATGATGGTATGAGCCAAACAAAGATTGAAAGTTAAGCAAATATACACATGCTTAGCAAGACATGCGATCTAATAGGAGAAACTCGTGTTTAACTTCCCTTACAACTGCTATTGATGGCATTAATCTACAACCCTGAATTGTCATCGTATATAACATGCATATTGTATGTCCATTAAAAACGGGTTTGTATTTGTCAAGAAGGTTAAATCTGATAAGGCTTTCGAAGAGCCTTGTGAAAGTGTACTGGGGGATTAGTTGTAGGCTGAACCAAAAGAAAAATGAACTGAAACAACGCGCAGTTTATTTGACCTCTTGTTCTTTGTACAGTTGTAAATGTCTCTTTAATTGTTTGCTCAAAACTTTAAGAGAATAAAGTGGAAGAAAGGGAACAAGAAACAGAGAGAGAGAGAGAGAGAGAGAGAGAGAGAGAGAGAGACAGAGAGAGAGAGAGAGAGAGAGACAGAGAGAGAGAGAGAGAGAGAGAGAGAGAGAGAGAGAGAGAGAGAGAGAGAGAGGCGGGGGGTTTGGAAGTTTTAAGTTTGAGTAAAGAAAGTGTCACGTTGGTATGCATTCAGTAGGGCATATCTATTCTGTTTTTGCCTTTGTGGCCAAAATATGCTTAATAAAGAAAGAACATGTGAGAAGATCTTAGTTTTTTTTTTACACTGCACTGATTGTTCACAAAATTTAGAGTGTGTATGTGTGTGTCCGTGTTGGAATTTTGAATGATTACACAGAACAAATACACAGACTTCTCGGATTGAGGAAATGCAGAACGTAGGGGTAGGCGGCATATCAATTGCTACAAGAACAACAAATTCGCGTGAACGCCTTTGATCAGGACTGTAACAGCAATCTATTGAGCGATAAAATAAGGCTATGCAACAATGAACAAGTGTAATGTTGTAATGTAATATCCCCCATTTTCGCAGATATGTTTACATATTTTATACACAAAAACACGTGTTGTTGATTTATTCAGAAATAAGAGAAAACACCAAATCATTTAAAACTCACATGTTGCTCATGTACTGAAATGCGCATCACAGGCGACAGGTATTTGATGTTGTTTATTTATTTAGACGGAAATCATTATCCAAAACACTTAACGAAATCAGTGGTGTGTTTGCAGAGCAACAATTAAACTTGTCAAATTCTTCTGTGATCTGTAAAGTTGCTAAAGAAAGTAATGGGCGGCAGCCATTAGCTGGAATAAGATGCAGCATTTGCAGCTCAACTTATCCAAGATTCCATATCAGAGACTTTAGCAGGAACATCGTGATTCTCCCCGAATTCTTTACCTTGCAAAGATAACGCACAGTTATGCCCTTTTCATGCAGTAAACTACTGATAAACAATAAAAACAGTGCGCCTATGGTTTTGCTCCAAGCCGATATATCACTGATCAACAGGAGATAATTATGAATGCCTGGCAATACAGGAACAGTAGACGCCTATTTTTTTTTCTTCGAAAATTTCTATGTTCACATATTGAGTAAGGTAGAATTCGAAATTTTACCCTATAACTTCTGTTTGATCGTTCTAATGTAATTCATTTCTTTCAACAACTTAAAAACACGTGGGCTGGTCAATAGTGGTGTTACTTTTCTACAGTGATGCGAGTCACCTGCGATCGTAAAACAGTGGTCTTAGTAACCGGATGGTCTTATCCAAGAGTTCCGCTGCCCTGTTGTGTTCGTCTTGTAATCAGTCCATCCCTCCCCCACCAAATTACATCATATTTAATAATAAAGTGCTGCCTATTATCCTCCTCTTACATACAACTTGCAAATGGGCTTTCAGATACGACAAGATAGAGGAGAAATTGATGAAGTTGTGATAGGCTCCTATCCGTCAGAAGCGATGACACACAGACAGATTTTAGCCAGGGGCTAAAGTCTTAAAATATATGTCTTTTGCGCGTAGCAAGGTATGAATATCGGCACTCCGACGTCGTTTTAATGCTTTTGTCTTACAACCGGAAAATATCACTCAACGCTTTAACAAGACCGCAATTTGATAATGTTTACAAATCTACTGCTATTTCATGTGACCTGTATGTTTGCCATGAGAGCTAAAAATGTCTTGGTGCCGATGGAAAAACAGACATTTTGAACAAAAGAAAATATATCATGTGATATGAAGCCTCTACGAGGAGAGAAAGAATACGGCCTTAACATTATAAATAATGACAGCAACATTTATTATCAACTGATTAGGCCAATGGGAAATCAAAACACTCAAGATACAACTGACGTAGCTGTCAAAAATAACAAATTATAAAATCACGCAATTGAGAGGTAATCTGACGGAAAGGTAAAAGGAAAGGAAGCCATGAAGAGTCTTGTGTGTATGTGTCTATGTGCCCCTGAGAGGCTTTTCCAGTACAGTTAGGCTAAAAGGTTGACAGGTATGTACATTTAAAAAAAATGTTTATGCCAGTTTGCACACAGCTAATAGCTGGTTTACTCAGCGGTAGCACCGTTTATGAACTGGTCTGCTTTGACAAGCCTCAGTTGTCTTTCCGCACAACTAAAACTGGAATCATACGAACAGTGTAGAGTGTTTTTGCTTGTGTGTTTGTTCGGTGAGCAGTCATTTCTCCAGGTTAGTTTTAGTGACAGAATGTTAAGAAATATGGCTGCATTTTCTGTGATTACGTAAACAAATGCATAGCAGTTAGCTACAAACACTACCATTCCACTACAAAATAGCCCAAGACGCAGCGATATGGAAATCTTGGACACGTCAGTGCTAGAAATATTCTATTTAATGAGAAACGAAGCGGTGTTTTAAAAAAAAAAATACCATGGAAATGGGTTTGTTTCTAACTCTTTGTTGAGAGTACCAAAAACTTGCATGGGAAATGGAATTGGCCGTCAGACAGGGAAAAAAATCCAGCAACATTCGAATTTTGACGATATTACTTTTTTGTGGTGTTATTGTCTATTGGGTTAGTGTAATACAATAAACATGCATTATAGATTGTATTGTAATGAGATAGAAGATGTGTAGGGATGTACCCAAAGAACAAACAAGGGATTCTGCCCCAACAGACAAGCTTTATGCATTATTGTTGGTTATTACAGTGTCTCTTGCCGCCTTATTTGGTGTGATCTAATCACAGTGCTTCACATCTACAATCGGCTTTATAATAGACAATTTTCTTCCACACTGGAAGAGCCTGTGAAACGAGAGCCTTCCATTCTGATTATATTTTTATCGGATACCCGGTAAATCATTACATCGCTGTATTTTAGCCGTGTACTGCGTGCTGTCAGCTGTCAGCTGATTTAAATACTGACCGAACCTTGAATATACCTATAGTACTGCGTATTTTTTTTCGCCAAAGGAATTTAAGTCTATATCATTATTAGCATTTCGTGAAGTCTTTGTTTAGCTGAAGAAAAACAGGGAACTGAAACGGTTGTTAAATCGAAGTGGATGAATCCTTTCGTTGATTAGACTTAATTTTGTTAGCGTGTATTTTTGCAGCTGCCGTTAGCCTTAATCTGTTTCATTTCCGCTGCGGTTTTGAACGCGAATTTTGCGAATTTGCACATGTCTTTATGAAGATCCACACATCGTGTTACAACAAAGACTGCGCGATGGAAAGCTAAGGTGCATTTTTTATATTCAAGGGAAGATTTAAACTATTGAGATGATATATATATTCCCAAGAACTGGTATAAATAATGGAGTTTCTGTGTTTAAAAATGCAGCGAAGACAACGACACACTGTCGAACTATCATTCATATCACCGGATGAATGTGGTGGGACAGGCAATTGTGTGGTATTCACTTGCTTAAAAGATGTAAATTAATGGTTTGAAAACCCGAAATCTCCATTGAATATAATGTAAAAGCCGTCGTGATACCCCCAAAAGATCAGGTAAATTAGTGGGATAGGTAGCTAAATGCATCGTCAAAAGCCGTGTACAATAGGACAACTTACCTTCCTCAGTCATTTTGATGTATAGGACCACATATTTGAAATATTCGCTGTATGAATTACATCAGTTTATTAATGCGCCAAGTTTGAATGAACTCTTCATATACTGATTGTGTGGGTGACTTCTTAATGGTAATTTATTTGTCGTTTAATTGTTTTGTATCATGGTACCGCCGCGTTAACGCAATAATTCACAAGAAATCATAACTTAGAAAATAAGCATAAACTTTTCTACAGTTCATTTTATATGCATATCAGATGATAAATCTTGTTTGTTAACTTTTGTCAAGTGGAAATGCCAAAGAACTGCTATTTGTTTTTATGGCTTAACACGGACGGGAAGCTAAAAATAGATTGAAGAAAATGCTATTAACGTTCGTTCCAGATGCTTTTGCATTTCTCGCTGGGCCCCTTTAATGCTACAAATACCCCGAAGGAATGATCGGTCAATTGTTTACAATTTAATGCAGTTGGCTAGATTGAAAGAATGGTAGATGCATGTAGGGTGAGTAATGCGAAATGTGCTACCCCACGGTGCGCTAAACATACCCGGTATCAGCCCACCCGCCCACTGTGAGAGAACCAAGATATGGGCATGGATTATCAATTCTTTACCGATAATTTCTCGTGCATGAAAAAGTTCCCGCCACAATGATAACATAAATTAATAATAAAAATATCTCACTGAATCTTGATACTCCTGTTGGAAACGAGACTGTGAGCAAACCCCGCGAAAGAAGCAGTCATATGAGGATATAGAAAAAAAAAAACAAATAAGGAGCAAAAAATAGCTGATCACTTCCTTTTCTAACTCAAAAAGAGCTGTAAAAACAAACATATTCAAAACGTTTGCACACATAATGACACAAGGAAAAAAGGAAACATCAAAGAAAAGGCACTGATTTCAAGATTAGCATTCAAAACAACAAGACCTTTGACGATAAGAACAACACATCGTTTTTTCTCTTCTCCTGGATACGACTTCTTGTGTAAGCAAAACAGCATGGATGCTATTCCTTGATGCTTATACACACCACTAATTCTTTTAAAAGGTATTCTTGATAAGAAGATACCTTGAACTTATTTTCCCAAACTAAAAAAAATCAAAGAATGCGTTTTTTTTTCTCCAGTTGTGATAAAAACAGAAACGATACAGATGATCCAGGAAAAAAAGAAATATCAAAGAAAATGAGATGTAAGAAAATATCAAGAACCGAGTGCAAATTACTAATTGGTACCAGACCGGTTACTTAATATCAAATACGGAGGCGTATCAAAAACAAGAGTTAAAAACTTGGTACGGGCACCACCGTAATGAATGCTGGCATTGATATATCCATTCTGGTAAGATATTTTACAAATGTACCATGGTTCGATCTCCAAATGTTTTTCTTGTTGGTATGTTAGTTTTAAATACATTTTGTGGTTGAATGTTTTAAATGAAAAAAAAAGAGAAATGAAATGAATTTTCGATAAATTGAACAGGAAAATTGTTCATAGAGCTCCCATACACACTTGTTTCTTTCTACTCTAATCAGAATTACACTGCAATCACTTTTAAAGCCAAAACTTAAGCGGGATTCAAATAATTAAGTACTGGCCATGAGTAGTTCGTGGGACGAGTTATCTGGTGTGCATCCAGTAAAAACACAGAGGGTGCACATTTGGAAGGAGAATTATGTAAACCAGTACTTACGTGACTGTTGGGGTCTTCGAGTCCTGTCAGTCCTTGTGCCCCGAGGCCCAATAGGGTGGGGTTGTGAAGTTCATGCGGGGCACGTGGTGGCATGAGTACATCCGGTCTACTGACGCTGACGTCATATTCACGTCGCGTGTCGTACGCCGTCGGTAGTCGATTGATGGAGTTGAGAGGGTCATTACCGAAAAGGTGGTGTCTGTCCGCGTGGTTGACATACTGCTGGTGGTGAGGCGTGTTATAGTGGTTGAGATGCGCGTAGGGCTCAGGGTTCATGTGGTGGTGGGGGAAATCCACCGGCTGTTGGGGTACGCTGTACGGCGGTGGGAAGTACGGTGGCTGGAAGTCTGTGGTAGGCGTGTGGCGTAGACGGTGGGTATTGGTAAATGAACTTGTGGCTACGCTTGTACCCAACTGGTCCAACGCACCAGGATGACCTACAAGGTCTCGCCGGTCCTGCAAAACAAAAATGTTCATAAATCTCATTCATTCTTTTTCAAAGAAAGCAACATGACCTCTTTTGTGTATTAGTGATACACGCGTTTTAAGACGCCATGATTATTCGAGTCAGATTATCCAGACTGCCCACACACGCAGGTGTGCGACCATATAGAACTACTTTGCCTATGATATAACGAACTATTTTAGATGAATCAACACATGTACGCATATCGGTGACCATATTATGGCAGTTGTTCTCTCAATTGAAAAAGATTGCTACCACCAGTAAAAAGTAACCAAACTAGCGGTGCGAATCTCTTTACAATGTGGACTGGTGTCTAAAATATTCTTTCACTGTTTAAAAAAAATCTGGTTGTTGATGATGACATTTCGCTTTTGCCCCGAGGGTGAACTTCACAACTACTTAATTACTTACGCTGCGTTCGTTTGCAATAGACAACGTCAACATACACTGCACAAGGTTCAGTCGACTGTTATAGCAAGCTCAACTGCTCTAATAAGGTGTTTTTATTTTGTTTTGTATTTTTCAGGCAAATTTGGTTGTTCAGTTGTCGCTTGCCACTTTTCATTTAACTTTATAAACATACAGAAGACATTGCAAAACGATATCTTATTCTGAGTACAAGCGCAGTCAAGACACAAAGCCACCGTTTGTGGCCACGTTTCAAACGTAAGTGCCGTTCTTGTTTGATTTTATTTGGTATTTGGGTCGTGTTTTTATTTTGTAGCCTCAAGCAATGCAGAAAACACAGCAATAGGTCACTTCTGTGTTTGTAAATCACTAACATTATTATGTGGCAAAAAATAGTCTGAGAAAATCTATAACTGGAATTTAATCTATCAAAGAAGACAAGTTGTATAGCCATTTGGTTGATAAACAAGAAACCTCGCCAACCAAAACTGTCATTGAGCCATGTGTACCTTTGAGTTTCCAGAAGCCGTAGTGAACAAAATCGAGCTTAGGAGAGGTCCCAAAGACTTGTTTTATAAGAAAGCAGAGAACCAAAAATTTTCGCACACACACACACAAATGTTTGCAGTAAAGCATATAATTTCGAATTTTATTTTCTCTGGGAATAAGCAGTGGGTGGATTTTTGTTGGCAAGCTATAACAATGCACCATCAGGATCTGATGTCCAGACCAAACAGTACCCAATGTGCATTTTTAGTGTTTAAAAACTTCGATTCATAAAAATCCAAACAACCGAATGTGTTATGTGTTTGCAACCCTTTCTTTAGTTGACAGTCATCTTTGAAGTGATCTTGGCTTACCGCAATTGCATTGCAAGTAATGCCCAACCACAGTACACAAACCAACAGAGAGTATATTCTGTGAATCATTGCAAATACAGGCATTATTTCACCCAAGATGGCTGATATGTGAAACTAGATATTAACGCATTATTTTCGCATTTTTCCACACCAAAGCTTAGGAGAAAAATATGAAAACATATCAGTTTCTTGGAATATATATTGCATATTGTTAAGTGATGATCTCCAATTTACATATTTGTTGCTTAGATGGTTTCAGTGTCAGAAACAAGCCACTGTCAGGGTCGTTTCTGCAGCAAAGTTGGTCTAACCAAAGAACGTGAATAACTATGCTTTAGTATAACGCATTTCAAAAAATTCTTTTAAATTGCTTTGAATCCAGGTGAGACCAAACTACGATGAGTTGTTCTTTGTTTTTCATTTCCGTTTTCCTCACCGCTGTAGTAAACCAGCAACATTTAATACTAAAAATAAAATCTGCACCAAGTACAGTCATTCAGTAGTTTGAAATTTCGCGTAAAATAAAATAACACAACCATGCATGACTTGTATCTCGTAAATTACACGACATTTTTTCGCAATTGTAACTATTTTTTCCGTACGAGTTATGTACACATTTCTCGCATTTCAATTATCACTTCAGTTTCTGCTTCTTGCTTTTGAAAATTCAGTGTGTTTATTTACACTTATCAAAATCACGTCGCAGGATGATTTTTAATTGCATTATTTTTAGTATTTTGTTATAGTGCAAAGAGGCTGTCGAACACTAAACTGCAGACACGTGTGACTTCATTATGATCGGTTTCTAACTGTTGTATTTTCTCAGCTTTTTTGCAAATAACATCAAAATAACAGTTTAAATAGTAAAAAATCGGTACAAAGAGTTACAAGTTACAAAATTTTAAATTTTTAGTATCCTGAGATTTCATTTTAAAACAGCGAACTGAAAGCAAAACGGTGATGAAAATTTAAAATGGGTAAAATTGCAGGCAAAATTTAACATATTTCAACGTATGTAGAACTACTTCGGAGCCACTGGAACATACCGCATTTTTGCAACAATCCCCTTTTAATGAACATTTTTATAGCGATTGCAGCTCGACAAATCTTCAGTTTTTGACCTTTTTTAATCCAAATGTTTCGATCAACAGCTTAATGATAAAAGAAATCCATTTTAGTATAAGTAAATTCCTAGTTTGATTACATATGTTAAGTACTGACTTCAATATTAACAAACAGCAGAGTGACATCAAAATATATAAGGACATTCTTTTGAAACTAAGCTGGTGCCCTGGGCAAGGGCATAGTTTTCTCTGATTGGAAGCCAACATTCGATTACTCCTTATATTATTGTCAGTGCGCCTCTGGCAAATACAACTTTCTTCAGTTAATGGAGTACAATGTTTTTTGTCCTACTGTCTGTTGAGTTAGAGTCAGAGATACATTTTTAGATATGTTGAAGTAATTAATTTCAACCCCCCCCCTTCCCCCCTCCGGACCCCAACTGTACTTAAATTTAAATTCAAAGTTTTCTAATATTGGTCCTGACTATACGTACTGTCATACCGTTGCTGTTTTATTATCTACATATATTAAACATGACAACAACATAGAAGACAGAAAAAAAACAGACCTCTGGACCGACTATTCCAAATGCGGACGGCATTTCTTTTGCTGATGTATATCCGTTCTGATAAGAATGAGGCGAGTTATCCGCTGGTTTGTTTTGCAATGTCCTATCGTTGGTTAAACGTGTGTCACTGAGTAGAGTACGATTTTCACTTATAAGCTGGTTGTGACTCGTTCGTTTGTTATCTGCTTGACTTAATGTCTGGGCCATACTAGGTCTCTCTTCGCCCATTGCCGTGGGTCGCTGCCATGTCACCCAGCAATGAGTTCTATTTTCATTCCCAAAGGCCTAATAATCAAATCATTCACTAATTAACCCACTCAATGGGATGAGCTGCAATTTTTAAAGTTCAAAATCTTCAGTATAAAGCTTTTCACCGTCCGCCTCGGGCTAAACTTGTGCAGTGAAAGCTTTTTATACGCAGTAGTTGTGTCGCAAAAAGGAAAGGGAAAAGGATCTTTTTCGAAATGTTGTGTTTATTTGCTGTAGCCGCAGGCCATTGGTTGGAGGTTGTCTTGGGTTCGTTCCGGTGCTCTGATTGGCGAATTATTCATTGTTAGCAAGAGCAGGCTTCGTGTCAGTTCAATGTGCTGGGTCCGCCTCTCTAATTTTCATCATCAATAGAAAATTGTAGGCTTTTCTTCTAATTCTTTCTCACCGACTGACAGCATAAGTATTTAGTTACTTTGCAAACAAAAATGTTGCCTCTTTATCGGCGGCTTATGTTTCATGGCATTTGACTTTAGTCGAAGTCAGAAAACAGACATGGATATAAAAAAGGGCTTAGAAAACATACTTTTCCGCTGGGTATTTTCCCAATGGTTAAAAAGAGCAAATGTTTATCGATACTTCACACTATATAAATCCTACATTTCTGTTTATTCGCTAAATATTCTGTTTAAAACACTGGAGATGCAAATTGATTTCGTTTCGTCAAATGAGGTAGCACAATAATCATCACATATGTCGTCAGAAGTTATTGCGGAGGTAGTTAACAAGTGCTCTTTTCGTTGCTGCTGAAGGCAGCAGAAAACATTGTGTGACAGTGGCAGAGGTCTGTGACAGTGGCAGAGGTCTGTGATAGTGGAGAGGTCTGTGACAGTGGCAGAGGTCTGTGATAGTGGCAGAGGTCTGTGACAGTGGCAGAGGTCTGTGATAGTGGAGCGGTCTGTGACAATGGAGTGGTCTGTGACAATGGAGTGGTCTGTTACAGTAGGAGCAGTTTGTGACAGTGGCAGAGGTCTGTGATAGTGGAGCGATCTGTGGCAGTGGACCAGTCTGTGACTGTTTCCAAATTCCAAAGTCGACAGATGGCACTTTTAACGAACAGATCTACTCCACCAGACAGCGTTTGGCGACAGGTCCTCATTATGCCCAACCCAGAATTGAGATCGGGGAAACGATGCATTCGAAACATGAAATAAATTAAAAAATAAAGGAAAGCAAACAAAAAATTTGTGCATACTAAATTTTTCATCAAGATACATGTATTTGTTTCATTTTGAAGAGATTGGGACAACTTTCAGCCTGTACTGGAAAAGTTACAATAGAGGGATAATGTAAGCGTCCATTCAAAAGATGCAGCTTGCATTAAAACTTTTTTTTTTTTTTTTGAAAACACGAGATGAACTAAAATCGCTATTGGAATTATGGTATTATTGAAATATATCGCTTGAAATAATATTTTCTCCTGTTTTCAAGGGAATGTATTCAATGCATTGTAAGCCTTCTAAATTATTATAATTCTCATCAGATTGTTTCTGATAGAGTCAATATATTCCATAAATACTGTTATCCCTGACGCGCGGGTTTTGACATCTCCAAAACATGTGTACCCACACACTACTGACAGGCACTCTGTAATATCAATATTTTCCTTTTCCTTTTCATACCGATAAGAAATATTGTTTTATCGGATAAAACAGGACAAATGCCGAGTTCTGCATAAGTTGCTACATGTGAACTAAACTTTGGATTAGTTCACTGTTCATAAAATGAGATCAAGATATTTCCACTTCACTTATTTTGATAAATCCATTTTCGCAAGGTAATGTGTCTTTGGGACTGAAGAAAAAAAAAGATCTTGCCGTATTGAAAGGTCTGATAGTGACGTTAGTCTTTGCCAGTGACAATGCAATCACTCTAAAATCAAAAGAAAAAGTCTCTCGAGATTTTAATTTCTCTTGAGAAACTTAAATGAATTAGAAGCTCAATTTTCAGTATCAAAAAGAAAACGAATAGGGGTATTCCCTACACGTATATATATAATCTAATCAGCTCTTTCTCTTGCATTGTCCCTTACAGAGAATTCAGTTTATAAATATAGAGAAACGAAGAACTGCTTCTTTGTCTGTTTTTTTTTTTTAAATCTCTGTGCTTTTATTTTGTAGCTTTTCTTGTTTTGTGATGTTGATGAGGAACAGAACATTTTTGGATTTGCCCACTTGAACTTGTAATGATCCGTGCCAACCATGCTTTCCGATTAGTGGAACAATGTTTTGTTGAATTAACCAATCAGAACGCAACTCGCAGATTATTGATCCAGGGTCATTCAACAACCATATGAATAATTGTCCACCTTCGGAGCTAAAAGCTTTAAGAGACAGTTAACTGGCATTTCTGAGTCGCCATTGCACTCAAGAAATTCAAAATCGATTTCGAGTTATCTAAAGGTTATTATTGCAATTTAACAAAAAATAAACAAAAAAAACAAAAAAACCAAAAAAAAAACCCAAATCTTTAGTTTTTTAACAGGGTAGCCATCGTACCGCAAGAGTATGAAAAGCTAAATGCAATGTCTTACAAGGGCGATTACTAAAATAACAATTAATTACACAAGTATTGAGTTTGATAATAAAACTATATTTAACCTTTAAAACAAACGACATTTTTGGTGCTCCGTTTTGAATGGTGGATGTCAGGAACTGTCACACAGTTACAACCTAAGCTGGTTACGTTACCAATCCCATACCCAACTTGTCTGTCTTAATGTCAGAATAACATAAACATTTACTGAACAGACAAAAAAATGTTATTTTTAAATGCCATATAGCTTGATAATTATAATTATAGGTTAATTATAAATTCTGTAGAAGGATGGGAACATATGTAAACAATTATGTGCATGATGGGAAGTACATGTATAGAAGCACTCTCTTAATATAGTGACAGATACAAGGCTTATTGGACATAAAAGTGTAGTATATAATGTTTGTATCCACACACAACAGTGCCGTTGCCACCGTTACTACAGCCTGTAGTTGTACTGTAGTTGACTCCTCAAGCCGCAGTTATCTGTCATTGCACTACACCTCTGCAATCGTACTACTGTTACTGAACCAATTGAAGGGGTCCATGCATAAACTTGATAACTGCAGTTATCAGCAGTGGAGAAAAACGCTTTTAAAGTTTGAAATTTTAGTAACAAACATAGGTTTTTCCGACAGCATTTTCCTAAAAAATGCCCACTTCTAATCGGTTTTGAGGTTTAAGACTTACTTATGTGATAGAACAGAGGCCAGGAAATACTGTGGTGGTAATAGTGCATTTTCCTGATAAGTGGAGTTATCAAGTTTATGCATGGACCCCTTCAATTGCAAAACCGATGTGACAGGCTATCTTACCCCCCCCCCCCCCCCCCCTGTACAACTTCCTTCCAATGGTTATTTGCAAATGGGCCGGATTGGTAATTCGTCCGTAACACTACAATTATCTCTCCCTGTGCTACACCGATTTCTCTCTGCACTGCACTCATCTCGTCCTGTACCGTACTCATCTCTCTAGATACTACACTACACTACTCTCTCTCTCTCTCTCTCTCTCTCTCTCTCTCTCTCTCTCTCTCTCTCTCTCTCTCTCTCTCTTTGTACTGCACTCATCTCTCACTCTCCATGTGCCACACTCATCTCTTCCTCTCTCTCTCTCTCTCTCTCTCTCTCTCTCTCTCTCTCTCTCTCTCTCTCTCAGTCTCTCTCTCTCTCTCTCTCTCTCTCTCTCTCTCTCTCTCTCTGTACTGCACCCATCTCTCCATCTACTCCACTCATCTCTCTCCCCTCGTGTGTGTGTGTGCCTCTCCTTGTACTGCATTTACCCCTCTCTGTACTGCACTTATTTTTTCCTACTACAATCATCTCCCGCTGAACTACACTTGCCCTTGGCTGTACTGCAATCACCCCTCACCGTACTACTCTCATCATTCTACAGTCAAGTATTATTGTAGCGTCATTCGTTTTAGAGCCAAATACGCCGTGTCTCTAGTATTGCTAAATATCATTTCTTTATTTCCTGGCGCAAATCGATTCGCAGTTGTAATTTTCTGTGCACTTGTGTGCGAAAATTTCATCAGAAAAAATCGATACTCACTTGGTGCGGAGCTTTGAAAGTGAGTGTATAATTAACCATGGATACATGCATGGATTGACAAACTCGTCATGGGATGTAAACAAAAGGCACCAGTTTCTTTGATTCAAAAGACTTTGATTCAACATTCATAAATATTTCTTCAACATCTAAATGTTTCCATTGACCAGCAGATGAAGTGTGACTTCACTGAATAAAAGCCACATCAGCGTAATCTGAGAAAATTTTGGGTCTTTTCTGACAGTTTTGGCTTTTCATAGAATTGTTTCCCTCTAAGTCATACAGAAAATCAAATTTAAAGCAAGTTATTTCTGCTATAGGAAATACAACTAGCCGTTGGAAGCATTATACGAAGCTTGACACGATGCGAACAGAGTGCCAGCTGCATCCCAGCAGCACATGATGGCATAGTTTTTGAAAAAAAGAGGCTTTTTACGAAGGTGTAGTCTGATGCATCTACTGACATTTTACATCGTAACCTCGGGTTGACTAGTCATTGTGACTGTAGCGTCGATCAAAAACGTGTTTACTTTTGGCTTTCTTCGTGCGTAAGGACAACCGTTTTGATCGAGCTTCAGCATGTTTTTATCGGTATTCTTTGGCGTATGGTGTGCCAGGAGAACTTGCGGTAAAGGACCTTTGGAATACCAGCTGTATCCATTCAAACTTAGTCTACAAAGAGCGCCAACTTCTTTTCCAATTAGGTGAAAGCTTATCATTTAATTCTCTGTGTTATTTTGTTTTCATTTTAATTTACTCTTCGCTATTGATTAAACAATTGCCAATTACGCGTCACAATGCACTATAGGCCACACCTCTAAAAATATAATTATAAATGTCATTCATTTTCATTTCCCCACATTCATTATTTCAGCGTGCACAAGCGAAAGTTTTTTTCTCTGTCTTCATTCTTATATATTAAATCACAACGACAGCAAGAAGTCGCCTGCAAAGGGCATTAAAAGCTTCCTTGGATTATACCAAATGCACAAACGGTCACGCAGCGTCAAGATATGTAAAACGGTAATCAGGTATTGAAGACCACAAAACTTCCTGGAAAAAGTGTGAAGGATGAGTGAAAAAAATGAAATCTATATCCTTTTTGTATTTAGTACCACAGAACGACCAATCAATTGCAAGGTTCCTGTTGGGGAAAAGAGGACTAGGGTTTTTTTATCTTTACTGATATTTAATGCCAGTTGAATATCAGTAATATATTTATATATAAATATATTAATGTTTTTTGGGTGTGAAAAGGCATAGCAATTCAAAACTGCAGCCATATAAAATGGGATGCGAATCGTCCAGATGTCAAGCAGGGGGAAGGGGCATGCGCATCCTCACTGTATCTGACCCAGCAAACCTTAAATAAACAAATAAATGGATCGCCTTCAAAATAAGACAATATTAGACCAGAGATGACGCGGAAAAACTGCCAACACACTCAATATGCACTAGAACAAAACACCTGGCAAAAAAGCTGTAATCAACGCCAATATTTCAAGTTTATTTGTGTGACTAGAAAGTGTGATCCATATATACTTTTGTTATCTTTTTTGTCTTGAAATAAAATGGTAGTATTTTGTTCATTGTGTTCTTTTAGACGGATGTGGTTTTTTACCACATGAAAGCTAGCTTTTCTCATATCACTACACCAAGGTTTGAAATTAAAATCCAGATCATACGCCCCAATGCATTCCATTTTGTTGCACTTCTCAAGCAAAAAGAGCACATTTGCCATTTGGAGTCTGCATCAATATGTAGAGAGCGAATCGCGTTTTTGTTTTGCACACACACGTAAAAGCTTGGGATCTTCTCAGTGTAGTCAATATTACTCTAATCACGCTTAATTACACCAGTAAAACAGCAAAAACTGCCCGATGCCTTGAGGATATGTACATACAGCTAACCGAGCCAAGTGATTTTAATGGAAATGAAGTTTGTTTCAAGGATTTTTCAGCCGCTTTTAGTCAATTCAACCATGAATGAAATAGAACTCTGAGAATAAAGCGTCTGTTCGGGTTTACTGTAAAATGTAACTCTTTTGCTTCAAATAATTCTGCGTAGCGCGAATTAGAAATGTAGCAGATTTAGCAAAGCAAAATACCCTTCCTTTCACTGAATTGCTTTTTGTTCATACATGTTATTTTACCCACTTTGTCTGGTGTCAGAAAAGCCAGATGACTTCGAACTAGACAAAATGGGATAAAAGACACTCTTACTTGTCGTGAGTGAAGGTTAAACTGTCTTCTTTATCAATACATATTGCAAACCTTCCATCCTGTTTACTTCTACACACCCAAGCTAGTTTTGTTGACGACCGTTGTAAAAAGTGCATGTCAAAATGTTGGATCG
Organism: Protula sp. h YS-2021; assembly: GCA_949752745.1. NCBI lineage: Eukaryota > Metazoa > Annelida > Polychaeta > Sabellida > Serpulidae > Protula > Protula sp. h YS-2021. The sequence continues at coordinate 66,559,411 of OX457026.1, forward strand.
ATCATTCATCATTATTAGCTACTGCCAAAAACATATTACAAACTAGCTGCCTAATTTTCTAAAGAGATTAGATAGGTTTATGTCTGATTTTCTTACCCTCAGGGATAAAGAAATTGAACATTTTAAAGAGGAAATCTCAGTTACTAACGCATTTTCACAAAGAATATCATGCCATGTTTTCATTTTTTTCTATAAAACGCGAATCTTGAATAAAGTTCGAGCTAGAATACATACCCGACAAGGTTACAGTAGATAAAAGAATAATTTCATAGATTTTGCAATGAATGATCTATCTATCCCCTTATCACCGCATTCACCCTTACCTCGAATCACGCAATCCCAATCTACAAGCTCCCTTTATTATTTTTTTTCACATATGTTTATGTGCGATAACATTTGCATACACCGAGGTATCCATCATATGCGTCCTGCGTCCGCTCTGGCTAATCCCCTCACTGTATCTTAACCTTTCCTCTCGAAATTCTTTCAAAACTGAAAAGGTGTTTTGTTTTCAAAAATCTACTGACTGATATCATTAAATCGACTTGAGTTGGCCACATAAAGACATCCTTTATAATTGTTGAAAAAAATAAACGATGTCAATATTTCAAAAAGAAATACCGATTTTATATCAAAAATTCAACTGGAGACATCAGGAATGCTGTGAATGAAAAAAAGAAAATGAAATTCCGCGTGGATAGCTTAGGCTTGTTTTGAGTTGTAAATATGAGCAAAAATACTTTGGCGTGGAGCGAAAGAAATTTCGATCCCTTTTCTTAAATGTTTCATCAATGCTGAATCAGTTCACATTGATTCGATTAAGTTTTTAGAGTTTTCAGTATTAAAACACAATTACGAATAAGTTGTTTTTTTAAACTCTTATAAGCTGTATACCCCACCAGTACGTTACTCCACTTTGCATAAATCGTACTATTGTATTGAAAGCCTTCACAACATGCATTAATACTTCCCACAGCGAACGGAAATTGCTGAACCGGACCATGGGCTTTGAAGGAAGCGTTGTCTAAAAGCTTCGATATCCCAGTATTTCACAGAACATATTTGTTTTGCATATGTACAGTTCACATGTACTTCCTTTACTCTGTTTAAAGCTGGAATGCCTAAGAAATTCATGAATTATTTATTGAAGCCTCACAGTATTGCCGTGACGACAAACCCATGGCCTTCAGTGGAACTTGCACCGTGCTGAGGACAACATAAATCCCCCAATTCCCATCCATTAAACAATAGAACTGTTCAGTTTCCCATATATTGCAAGTCTACAGAGTAACTGTACGTGCAAAAAAATTAAACCCAAAAACACATTTAGTACACTGTACATACCTTTACGAATTTTCATGGTAGTGATTTGCGCTATATACTTGTAAAATGCCTTGAACTCAACAGTTTTTATCTAAATATTTTATAATCAGAATCTATATATCTAAACCTACGAGCTCGTATTCGTTTATGAATCCATTTTCGTTAAGTACACAGTACGTAGTACATGCACAATAATCACCCAAGTCGTTACGTGTTATCCCATTTGTAGCAGTTATCTATTTAGCTCATTATCGGTTTATCCCTTTCCTACTGATTTTAACAGAACTACATTCTAAATGAAACGTTTCTATCCAGAAAAAATCTTTGCCTTTGATTCTAAGTATAACCAAGCCAAAAAAATTAAACGAACAACTTGAGAAAATAAAGCAGTTACGGAAAAGTCCTTCCAGCCTTGCTGTGCCTGGAAGTGAAGGAAACCCTACGTGCAGTTTGCTCGGCAAAACGTGAGCCATTCACTGGCTAATGATATTCTTCTTAACTTGTATTTTATAAGGTAAAAGAACAATTGCATCACTCAAGTCTCCCCTACCTGCACTGCAATCATGACAAGTATCTCCAGAGAATTTTTCCTTTGCTTTTAATCCAATACAGACTGGTAATCCAACAAGAATATTGAATGAGAGTGGCCCGCAGCTATCCTCGAACAATCCGCAGTATCAAGTGTGTGAGAATCACCTCAGGTCCTATAGCTGCAAGCCACTTTCTTCTTCATTACAAAGTAGTATTTTTTTCTCGAAGAAAGCGCAAAGGTAAACCCTTTCTAACTTCATCGCCCAATCAAAATCGACAGGGGGATGAGCCTCCAAGACATTTGCTGCCAATTCCGCTAGAGGGCATTGTCACACGTATGTGTCTGACCAAAGGCTTTACCACTGCTCTGCCAATAAACATGACTTGGCACATGCAGGGCGTGAGACATTATTTCGTTCATTACAAAAATAGGGGTAAGAAAAAAAAGAAAAGACAACGCTCTGAATTTTGCACAGGCTCAGAAAAATCCTCCTCAGCTTGATTATGTCTACTTCTGTAAGGTACAACTACAAAAATGTGATATTACAACAGTGCTAACAAAAAGTTCACATCTGATCAGAACCCTATTTAAAGGTGACAGTGAATAGATTGAGGTCAGTAAAATTAAAGACATTATTCTAAAGATCTGCCCTGAAGAACTTAGTTTTTAGGCATTTTCACTGTAAGAATTTAACAGGCTTAAGAGCTTAGGTTTCCACATCAAAGCAATGTTTTGTTTGGCAGTTGATTTGGGGGTGAAACTTCAGGTTACCAAAAGACTGGGTTGGCGTGGGGTTGTGTGTTGGAGAGGGGGTGGGGGCATTTTGAAACACATATACATGGTGTTGCAAAAAAAAAACTTCTTGAGCTTTCGTCAAGCAGGTTTTGGAATAAGTACCCAGAAGAAGCGTCTTGAATAGAGGAGCGAATTCTTTTTTAACAACAGACTGATGACGGCGCTGTATATGTGTGACCTACACATCAGCTGTGGCCGCGTTGCCATCCCGTCCCTCTCAATATCCGCTCTTACTGTCACCTAATTGAGCACCAGGAACTGAGCAATTTTCGTTTTTTGCGTGGAAAGAATAACATTTCTCTTTTCTTCTGTGTGTCACTTACCGTCTTCAGTCCGAAACGTATTTGGTTACCAATAGAGCTTTCTAGCCAGACAATCATAATATTTTAATACATGTTATTCAGTTAATGTATTTCTAGCTTTTCTCTTTTTTTCAAGATCTGAGCACCAAATTGAATGAAAAACGGGTGAATTTTTAAGTTCTTGAAAAAAACTCCATATAACAATCAACACTAAATAGAACTTGATCAATTATGTATCCTCACAAAAGAAAAATATACAAAGCTATTTTTGGTACAATTTCTGAAAGGTTTTAAAGTTTAAATTACGAAAAGAAGAGGTACTTAAAAAGATTGCTTTTGCTGCGAAGATAAACAAGTGATGTGGGGGTCATTAGAGGTTATTTTGTCGTCAGATATGCTCGTACCAACACTATAGTAAAGTAGCAATCTGTTAGATAAACTTTCCCCCACTGAATCCCACTCAGATTAAACTAGAATAACTCATTACAAGCTCTTAACCATTATAATTATGTAATAAGCTCTTTGGACACATTATGGAAATTGCTGTATATAAGTTTTTCTGGTTTTGAATCATGTTTTTTTATATTTGTAAGTGTCTTTCTACAAACAGGACCTGCTTGTCTGCACCGCGTGTGTGTTGGGGGATTTCGGCTTTGCTGTCAGAATAAGATTTTCTAAATGCATTAAAAAAAGGACACACATCAGTTCCTTGTGTATGCAAAAGAAGCTGTGATTGGCAAGAGACTGTTACAACGGTAGTACCCCCATACTCCGATGTACCAGGATATCTCACCTTAAGAAGCTTACCCTGCGGTAAGGGTTGGGAGAGCAAATTAGACTTGTGCCCCGAAGGGGGGGAGCTATACTCGTACAACCCCCACCCCACCTGGACTCACTTTGTCTTCTACTAAATGCATCAAATTGGCCTTTTGTTGTAAATGGTGCAGCCTCTTGCCCTCCTCTATTCTCATCACTTGCCATATCATCGCTTTTATCCCTACACCTAGTCTCATAGTGCCATTAGCTGTTTACTAGTTTCCGATACATTTTAGTTTTTAAAAAAAATCACGTTGGTGGTCAATAAAAGATATTGTGTGGAGCTGAGGCTCATGTCGAGAAATTACGTAAATTTACGCAGTGTGATTCTTTTAACGTTACATGGCATGACTATTGAGGTCGCCTCTCCTACCTGGCGACTTCCCTTTGCAAAACCTGTCCCCCTCCACCCTCCCCCCCCCCCCCCCCACCATGCAAAAACAGCACCTCAATCAGAACATGGACAATTGTTGCTGTAGTTATGCACTAACAAAGATCAAACAATCATAAGACCTATGACTCTGTCGACAACTTGAATTGACCTTGTACTCTTTAAGCACATGAATTATCAGAATCTGGTGACTTTACAAATGCTGTTTACTTTTTGTTTTGGCAAATTCTACCTTATCCCCGCGATTTGGCTACAGTGTGGTAGCGTACTGTATCATACGCACTGTGGGCATGCACTGCTTGCCTGATAAAGAAAATCAACTTGTCATAGATAGAAAAGAACCACTGCTGTTTATGAATTATATTCTTTATATTAACACGTTAGCGAAAAACGTAAAGATACAATAAATCAACTGATAAACAATGAAAGCATCACACGACACTGATTTTACGCTAGCAGAAGGCCATTATATTTTAACAGGCAAAGTTTTTATTAATGTTTTCTTGGGCCACGTGACTTTTGTTCGAAGAAGTGCCAGGGGCTCTTGGGCAATCATCGCTGCGTGATTGAGTAAAGAAACCCGAGGGTATGTCAGGGAGATATTGGTCATCGACACACGTCCTTATGCGACATTTATGCGCTGAATTAGTTCAGTATTTCCTTGTCTTCCGTCCGACTAACTGGGCAGTGGCTACAAGCATCCCTGCAGAGTGGGTGACTACTGTCCTTCGCCCCGAGGCAACATCTGTTTGTCACCGCGCCTACAGTTTATAGCTTTCCAACTAGGACTCCAGTTAGGGAATGAAGGGAAAGTTAAATAAATGGGAGTTTGAACTCGAATTAAAAAGTAATAAATCTTGTTAATGTACATTCTAAATGCCCGCAGGTCTATATTTGGCTAATTTCCCTTTTACTGATATTCATAAGATGCAAAGTTTACTATACACTTTTCAGAGTTGTTCTTCTAGTAAAAGTTAAGAATCGCGTCAAAAAGCTGTTTTGGGGCAAGAATTGAATGCGTTGGTAACACTCCATAAAACGTTAAGCACATGCAATTTTCCTTTCCTTCTCCTTGAACCTTTTTAATTCGTATTAAAATACCACTCTTAATGTGATATAGAATGGAGGCAAGCGTCTTTGCTTTAATGTTCCTGAAATTCTCAGCGTTCAGTACAACATAAAAAATGCAGAAATGTGTTGTAAATTTGAAATAAAGATACAAAAAAAGATAGCCTAGTTAATGAAGATTCTGCATTTCAATTTTTGAAATGCATTGAAGGTATTTTTTAAGTTTACCATTACGCGAGGTACCGATCCCCTCCCTATCCCCCCAACGAATTCAAATATATCCCAAATAAATTGTCCTGTGATTGTGCAATGTAACTGATAAGATTCTCCTTTAGTAGAAAACAAACACATATTAATTTAAGGTTAAAACTGTTTTCATAGCAAAGATTTGTACTGGGCGATCAAGCGATGGGCTGGGCGACTGAATGTATTGCGATCTGTGTATGTGTTGGAGGGGGGGGGTTCATTTCAAATTTTTTACAAGGATTACACATATTGCAGTTGAGGAAGAAGACAGTTTGCATACATGCCTTGCTGTTCAGTTCTGCGACTGCTGGGGCCAAAGTTAGTAGTCGATTAACAGCTTGTGTATATTATTCTCTACTTAAGTTGTTCAGCTTAATTGCAAAGCAATTAACGATGCGTGTATTTTTGTACATTGGTTAGTAATACGGAACACTGCTTCTTACATAAATCAGCCTTCATTCAAACAAATACAATTTGCCTTAATTGCTCATAGCTCATTAATTAAGATATTATGGTGTACCCTAAGGAACAATTGATAACTGTAACTTTGCCTGTTTATCCCGCGGGGTTTCATATGGTCGTTTTTGATGTCGAAACACTTTAACCTTTTCTTCACTCGAAACTATTTTTTTGTCATTTCTCTCGATCATACACCATTCAGAACTTCACTAAATATTTATACACAAAAAGCAAATATATTATCAATACCAAGAATGATCAACACATGACAGATCTGTCGACATTGTGGGAAGGATTCGTTTGCCAAACACAGTAACAAAACCACAAACTGTATATCCACAGTGTGTTCAGATATGCCGTACCGGAAGTGAAGTTGTTTTTGGCAGCACTGTTTTAAAATATCCGATTACTTATTTAAAAATTACACAGATTAAATTGGACAGCTATATTTTGATTAATTAAAACGGTTTGTTTTGAAATATTCAACAAGTACATGAAGTTGTGTAAAACTGTACATATCATTGAAGAAATAGTTAAAGGGGGTAATGACGGACAAACAGACAAACACACCGATATAAAAACTTTGCCATAAAGCTGCAAAAAATGCCAGTCCAGGCATCGTAATCTTCGATAAATAGCCGTTCGATTATTTCAAATTTAATATTTTGTCGATAAGAGCACAGTAGGCTTAAACAATATTTGTGAATAACCTTTAGGCTAAACTGTCAACTTTACAGGGGGGTTCTATTTTACCCCCGGGCAGATACTCAAAACCCCCCCTCGACATGCTCATTATTTCCACAGTGTGGTAAGGAGCACACAGACTGCCACATGGTAAGGAGGACTCCTTGGCAGCTACTCCCCACCCATCACTCCCCAGGACATGTTTTCATACTGTTGGTCAGTACTTCTGACTCACTGCATTTTAACATTAACTTCATAACTTATTTGTGAGACATTTATTATTTCTAAATCAGGAAATTGAGCTAATACGTTTTCCACATGAAGAAACTTTAAAGCCTCTTCTTTACCATGTTATTCATCATATTTCACGTTTAGCCAGCGAGTTTATTGGAATATTTGTTGGACGCAGAGAAATACTATTGAAATTTTCCCATTGTTACTAAAAAATGAAAACACATGGCATATAGCGTGTTGTCACATATCAAGTTAACTTACAAAATGCCAATAAATGCTTGGTTAAAATCACTGTGCCAATATTAAAAAAATAAAATAAGGAATCAGAAAAGACACGGCAAATAATCCTTGTGAGTCACATCACGAAATGTCGGTGTAAGAACGTTCACTGTTGAGATACGCGCGTATCAAAGGGCAGTCGAATGGTTGATCCAGTAGAGTCCCAGCCAGTTGATCGATGGACAGGATGGACAGGGAAAAAACAACAAGTACATTCAAACACATATGGTGTGCAAATGAACAAAAGATGTAAGGGCGGGCGTGAAAAACTTCTTTAAATATTCAAATTTTAATAGTGTCTTAAAATAAGAGGCACATCACCGATTTATCTCGCATCTGTGAACAACAATGGGAGAGCTTTCATTCAACAATACAATTCTAATTCAAGCACATTTCTTCCCTATCTTTTACTCCTTCCATTGCCATATTAAGGGGGCAAATTCTTGTCGAGGGTGGGAGGGTGGGAGGATTCTCGCTCTCGTGCCCTTTGATGCTCCTCTCTTATCATCATTTAAGGGCACTGTTAGGGGGACGAAACCCCTAATTAGAGTGGACCCCATTAGCAGACGACAGGGTAACGACGCACCACGAGCTTCCTGCCTTAAAAAAAATCAAAACCAAACGGCAGTTTTTAAAATGTGTAACACATCGTTCTACCGCTGCTGTGAAATTACGTCACAAGTTTTTCTCCAAACCAGCACGTTTGATGTTAAGTTTGCATGTGTAGAAACAATCGGTCTTTAGAGTAACAATGTGCTCTAAATGCCATTTTTCCTACCTTTCTATTGGAGTATCTAACTCAGTTTATATAAATTAAAAAAATGCAGTCTTTATTGCCCCAAATTTAACTTAGCTCTATCCTATTAATTAGAAGAACACATGCAATTTAAGTTGATTTATTTGTCACTGCAAATACATTCATGTGTTGGCTTTAACGCGAAGGAAAGTGTGGACAACCTCAGTAAAAAAAAATACAAACTCGTTTTTCAGCTCGGTGCACCGGAAGCACCAGTTAGCTCATCCAGTCTGGGGAAACTCAGCGGACCGACAAACAGATTACCAAGCGAATCTATGGTAAGGAATAAATAAATCTAACGACCTCCCCCTGCGCCTCAAACATATAACATTGTCATTTTTAACTCTTGATAACAGCTATTATCATTTTTGCATGAACACAGATAAAGACTATAGATATAGCTAAACTAACCCCCCCTCCCCAAAGTATAATAACCTGCAATATTTTATTTTAAGTTCTAGTCACACACTAAGTATGGTCGGCTGAGCCATCCATCCCCACCCCCCCCCCCCGCCAAAAAAAAAAACGCTTCCGGAGAAAATGCCGATTTTAGCAAGTGAGGAGAAAATCCCCCATATTTGCCACACTTTTTCTCCACAACTGCTAAAATGGGCAGTAAGAGGGGGAGTGGGTCTCCGGGGTACTTTTTGGGGGGAGCATTTTTCTCCGGGATTCACCAAGATAGATATTTTAATACTTCGGAGCCAAGTAATCGATGTTGCTTGCAGTAAAAGAACACGACAGACAGAGAAATTTTAGTTTTCACCAGAAGTAATCCCTCTTATTACTACAAAATGAATCCAGGTTGCTCTCCCCAGCAACAGGGCTTTGTCTTCATATTGGGGTCATTGCCACTTTGCTATCACATGTAGTAACTTAAGCGTTTGCGCTGGCTGTTCCATGCTATGAATTATAGGAAGAGTCTGTATTTTCAATTTAAATTCCAAACTGTAATAAAATAAGAAAATTCTTTATACTCATTAAAGATCCTTGGTGTAATAAGATAAATTCCCCTCTGGACAACATGCAGTTCTCGTTAAATCATATTTTCATCAAATAGAAGTCTGTGCCGAAAAAAGCCCGGCGTAATGATTTACTTTCCATCCCACCCCCAACACGACCCCCTCCCCACCCCGCCATCCCCGCCGGGAATAGTAGTATACATACTATTCCCGGGGGGAGTAATATAGCTGCCTTGATATATTACCCCCCCCCCCTTCCAAAATACAAATGTGGCTATTTTTTAACACAAATAAAGGGTTTTATCAGCCGAACTCATAATCAAGATAGACGTCGATCCCTTCAATGCCGAATTCAGATGCTGATGTCATTGCTTATCTCCTGGCGATTAACAATTAATACCCCTTCTAAACATTGCCGTATCTACAGGATTAAGTACTCCGGTTTCAGATGCATATAAAACGTACACAGAAAAGGGTAAGGGTGGATTTGTGTTCCAGTAAGCGATGCATATGGAAAAGAAAAAGAAAAAATTGTTTCTTGGGATATTCAAATAAGTGAAATTTATAATTATGTGGTGCTAAAGCAGTTGCAGCCAAGTGAATGTCCTCGGCCCATCCAGGATAAAAGGAGACGGAAACTGTCTTTTTCTGGCATTGGCAAGTGTAGTTTGTGGTTCTTAGGAATAGCATAAACCGTTCCAAAAATTGATCACTTCATATATGATGAACTATGGTGAATCGCTGAAATCAATTTGCAATAACATGGCGCGACACATCAGTTCGACCGAGATGGAAACTTCCCAGCAAACATTTATTTCTATATCTCGTCTAATACTAGTCTAATACTCGTCATTACGAGTTTTAGATGAGTTTCAGGCTGTAAAACTGGTCGGAATCTCGTATTTATTTTCTTGCCCAGTTTCATACGAGATATCGAATTTTGTCATAAACGAGTTTTGGACGACTTTCTGATTTTATGTCTTTCACACACATTCGTTTTATGTACAAGTCAATATAGAAATATGTTTATTGTTTTTTTTTTATTTCGTCAAATTCTTTTTGCAGCAAACAAGAAAAGCTTGTTATCCTTCCAAAAATAATTTTAATCCTTTGTTTCTATATTTCGTCTAATACTCGTCATTACTAGTTGTAGACGAGTTTCAGGATGAAAAACTGGTCGGAATCTCGTATTTATTTTCCCGCCCAGTTTCAGACGAGATATCAAATGTTTTGTACTGGAGCATTATGAAAAATCGGTATTGTTGGGTGTCGTGTATTGGAGCGTCATGGCAAACCATGGTAAACCATGGGAAACCATGTGTTCTGAATACCATTTTCAAATAAATTGGCAAATTTTAGATACTAATAAAGATTTAAATATATAATTTTAAAATCTAATATTGACTTTTATGTATCATTCATTTGATTTAAGTTTTAGTTTCAGGGGTGGGGGCGGGGGGGGGGAGGTCAACTTACGCTCTTTCTGTAGTTCTAGCTAAGAATATTATTTGCCTCGATCAACTAATCCCAACCAAATAACCACTATGAAAGCAAAATGCACGTTTTTTATCAACTAAAATAATTTTAAAAGCATCACTAAACAAAAACATGAAAATGTGAAAAGTAAACTGTTCGGGATCACGTAGAAACAACATATTGGTAGCCGAATAGTCCGTAGTTAATCGGATGCGTGGTGGCGTAGAGGTAAGGTCGACGCGTAGGATGCCAGAGGTCCCGAGTTCAATCCCAGGTAGGTACAAATGTAAGTTGAGTGTTGTAGTGTTGTCTGAAGTATTTCGTAACTGCGGTTTCATATATAACGAAAATAAAACTTTTTTTGAAGGTTTTTAAGGTTTCGAAAATAAACAAAGGTAACTAATCCGATCTTTTACATTAAAAATACTCGTCTGGAACTAATCTATATCCCGTTTCCACGTCTGAAAAGTAATCTGAAACTCGTCTAAAACACATGACCAGAAATAGACGTGTTTCAGACATTTCAAAATAGACTAGATGTAGACGAGAATAACACGTCTATAACTCGTGCGCAAACACTTTTGAATCTCGTCTAAAACTCGTAAATATGTTTGCTGGGTTACGGGGAATGGGGTACAGAGTGAATTTCTTATGACTTTTGTTTTTTTTATTGCATTGATTGATGCAAATAAAACGCGACCACAATCTCTTTAAAAGATAATAAAAATATTATCACTTTATGAAAAATTTGGGGGGGGGGGAGGATACTAATATAGAGGGGGGAAGGTATAATATATTACTATTCACAGTATAACAGTATATCTTGCCCCCTGTACAGCTTCCTCCCTCGGGGGGGGGGGGGGATAGACTAGGTTATCTCCCCCCACCGCCCCACCCCATCTGGTATTTTTTGCCCTCCTGTTGGTATCACTTTCTAAAATTTATGATAATCTTAGAGATCAGAAGTATCCATCTGGGTTCTCTAGAATGCTGAAAGGATACCAAGAGAAAAATAAAAACTGTCTGATCAAGGATGCCTTTTTATATTTTGCTTGAATTATGTTGAACTTAGCCAATAAAGTAGTTCAAGATAGTTTTATACAGTCCATTTATTCTCAAGAACAAATATTATCAAATATATGTTCGAGGGGGGGGGGGGCTAAATATACCGGTGGGGGAAGGGGAGATAGCATAGTATAGCTTCCCTCGGGGGAAGGTGTAAAAGGGGGGGGGGGGTAACATAGCCTGTTTCACCGGGGGAAAAGTATTATGGGGGAATAGTATTGCCTTACACCGGCTTGGGGACGTTTCTTTGGATTTTGTCGTGGCTTTCATCCAGTTAGAGAAGACTAATAACATGATTTTTTTTCTCAGTACCTGTGTGTCTATTTCTTCTTTATAATGATTTGTGTTTTCACTGCAGGGAATGTAGATATTGTCCAAACCTCAACAAGTATACTAGAACAACTATACGTAGATTCAATAAAGTCATCGGTTGATTGTAAAGCTTCTGTTTGGAAGAATGACAGAGCAAATGCGCTTAGGTCATTTTTTTAGCCACCCAACCCCAGCTCCTGATATAAAATATCGTCATAGCAACCCAAATTTACATTTAAAGCAATGAAAAGTAGATATGCACACCCATATTCTGGCGAAAAATATTAATTTAAAGTCGTTTCAAACCAGAATATCTTGACCCCCCCCCCCCTCCCAAGGTTGGGGAGCTGCTAATTATCCCGGGATATTCTAGGATATTCTAGGAGATCTTGGCTTACCAACCAAAATCCGGGATTTGTCCCAAAATAGGGGGGCAAAGATAACACAGGATGACACGGCTTCCACATGAAGAGGTGGTGGGGAGTCTTCCTAGAGGAGGGTAGGCAAGATATCCAGCGGGTCAAGATATCCTGTTACACGTGGCCTTTTCAGGCACAGACTACTAAATTTTCAGTATATGCTAGGAATATTTACCCAGTATATTTCACATCACCTTTATTTAAGTATATCACTGCGCTCAAAATAACAAAAGACTTCCGAAGAACCACCTGTGATTACCCAGAGCCATATAAGAAATCAAGTTGTGGGAGTGGTGTTGATTTGTGTTGGGGGAAGGGGCTTGTTCGAGAACAGCTTCGTCTCAGGGAGTAATTTTTCGGGATAACTTTCTGATGTTTTGATGGCATATGTCATCTGTGTTCAGCCCCCCCCCCCCACCTGGGATATTTTGCCCCCCCCTAAAATAAAAGTTTTTTTAGTTGTATTTTACATAAAGGGTAATCCGTCTGTATACTCGCTCTCTATTCACAGTTATCGGGAATTTAGAGTTGACTGCAATAAAGCCACATCTCTTTATAATCCATTTTGATTGATCAATTGTATTCGACAATAATGCATACAAACAATCTCAGGGATTTGTTTTGATGGCGTATGTCCATATAGCATTCTTACATTGTCCACTGTACAGCTCTCCTCCAATTCACATCCCCTCTCCTCCTCCCCCTCAACTCCCCTTCCCAGCCAGGGGTGAAGCCTTGGCAATCCCCGCCCCTCTCTCTCATCAAAATTATTTCACCAGCACAGAACATACATTGATTTAAAGCGCCATCTATAGGCCGACGCTAGTTGGTGCCCACAGAGCACCAAGCGGCAGGAAAACGCACTACTCTTGTCAGGTTTGTTGAATTGCCATCAGATGGCGTTAGAGTGCGTGATTCTGCTTTGCTGAACATGTTTTCACCCATTGTATCTCTCACATTCCCGCCCATCAAAATTACAAAAGTTAACTTTAGTAAATTAACTAAAAGAAAATACTTTCACAGGGCTACATTCTGTAGGTTGCAATACTTTTTAAATTTTTAATCATTTCAGTAATGCGCCATTTCCTTTTTGATTTCTAGAAAGTGTGCAGAAACTGCATGGAATTTTCATGAAAAGGCAGACATGCCATTAGCCTAAGAACCAATCGGACTGCGCAGCTCAACGAAGAATAGTTTATTTTGTAAAGTAACGGTTTCAGTGATACTCATCGTTATATCAAATATCTTAAAACCTTCGAATGTTACGTTTTTGCTAAATATATGTATAAATTACTTAAATAGTATTATAGCCTAAAGCAGTCATTTAGCTCAAGTAACATCGTATTTCATATTTAGTGCTATCCCGTTCAGTTTACTGCCGCACCCCCTCCCCTCCCCTCCCCCAACCTTTTGGTCAGAAACCCAGTAATATAAACAGGCCTTTGAAAACTGCTCACGCATAAATGTTCGCCTAGAACATGAAAAATTATGTAATTTTACCTTCTGGCTTCATTTGAAAGTAAACAACAGAGGGACAGACACGATTGAACATAAGGAGGGCTGTTATAGTAAAGGAAACAATGAAGGTAATGACAGGAAAGGGACACCCGGCAGTAAAGCTGACTATATTGTACTCAAAAACGAGCTAGTTCAAAACTGTAACGCATTTCACGGATCCTGAGATAGAAGCAGGCTTACATGACAGAAAATGGATGTTCTCAAAATGGTAATCTTTGATGACTCAGCTATTCTCAACTACGTGGCATTCCATATTTAGTTACCACGATGCTAATAATACTGACGTGATTGACAGCGCCGTGAACTGGCGCCTCAAGCGCCAAAATAGCTTGTTTTACTCCGAGCCGTGGCACTGGGAATATTGCCTTGGCACTTGTTTTTTAAAGGGTGTCGCATACTTATAAGAAATATGAACTCAGAATTCAATTAAATGGCGATGACAGTGCAGTCAACACTAAAACAAAACAAAAAAAGAACGAGAAAAAAAGAATAATCACAAACGGAACTCGTTTTTCATTCGAGGATGATAAATATATCCGTGATATGCTTACTGTGGGATTTTTAAGTTTTGAAAATATATATTTGGACAAGAGTGGCAATTACGTGCTTATTTGGGTCCATCTAAGTGACTTGGAATGGAATCCCCTCCTCCCCGAGGCTTGCACATCCCAGCCTCACTGTCCCATCTATCATCTAGTGGCTAATTTTATGCGCATAATTTACATAGAACCAAATAAAATGTCGTTGTATTTCAAAGTTCCACTTATAAATAATAGATAAAACTTGTCACGTCTACTAATTCATAAGCTCATTTGCTATCGACTTTTTCTAACCACTTTTGCCCCATGGCCAAAAAATAAATTTGAAGACTATAATTTTTCAAAAGACAACAATGCCACTTCAACTTTTCAAACAAGGGATCTTGTCATAGGTTTTTGCAACAAATTGAAAAGGCAGCGAAAATATACATTATTTATCGGAACCATATTCATTCAAAACATTGGGATGACACAGATAATGATGTAAACAGTTCATCTAGATTTGATTAAATACTGTAGACTCATTTATTCTAGAATACAGTATTGACAGAAAAAATATCGAGCTTGGCATTTTTTTTTTTTGCTACTAAATATGGATTGCATTGTTTATTCCTATAATTTATCTTTATTGAAATCTTTAAAAAAGATTGTTGCCATAGTGTTTGTGCAGTTATGCACCTGGGATGCTTAATGAATAAAATAAAATTAGAACAAGCATTTGCGATACAGAAAACCCTAGAAAATACGACAGTAAGTGGTACTCAGCTGATCGAGCTGGTCTTATTTCACGGGTCATTGTTTGTGTGGTTCTCCACTGTGAAAAGCAACTATAAAGGCATGACAGAAAAATCGCGTGACGTTGTTTCTTTGGTTATCCCGTAGTTCTACTGCGTGATATGTTTAAACTGAGGCAAATCATTTATTTAGAATCTCTTCCTTTCTAGCTATCTCTTTGCTTCATTGTGTTAGGCACCTTTGCCTTTTGCGTCATCTAAGAACAGAAATTATTTTCGTGTTTTACCAGAGAAGGCATCCACTGACAGCCGTGGTGTCAGAAAAGGTATCTAGAAATCTCCATGATTGCGGCAGCAAATTACATGCACTGACGACTGCGGGGACTAACTATCAATTGACTACATTACACTTGCTAATTGTGTCCCCACAGCACATTATTACCATTCATATAAGAAGACAATATTATGCTCGTAACAGAACAGACGGCAAAACGAGCACAAGTCTAGTGTAATTGAGAGGAAAAAGTGTCATCTATAGGTGATCCCTGAGGGCCGACAGTCATAGACTAAACATAGCTATTCCCACTCATCAAAATCCTATTTTCTTTTATGGAAATCGTTCTAACGTTGCGTTTTGATTCCATTATTGTTAATAACACCATTGTCCTGATCACGAGCGGAGTTTTTCTGTGTCTGTTTCTGTTTATTTGTTTCGGTGCAACACTGCACAATTTTTCACTTTTTTATGGTTGAAAATGTCTCCCCAGCTTTATTTATAGATTCAAGAACACCTTCAACCGAAAATACGCGGCAGCATCTTCTTGAAATCCAACTTCGTGGTGTTTGGCATCAATGAAAGGAAATCATTTTGACACATCCTAGGAGAACTAGAGCAGCTAGGGCGAGCATATTTGAAGAATTTCCACCTTTTACTTTGATATAAGCGAGACATGAACTGCTCCAAAATTTCAAGCGCTCATTGAATTACACTCAGAAATTGCCATAGAAGTAATAGCGATGAGTTTTTATTCTCAGAAAGCACACTCAATATGACACATCTTTATTATTCCAAAATTTTACTGGGGCAAAAAGACACCTATGAATATAACAACTGAAACTAAAATGTTGTTTCTCTCTGATCGTCGAATCACAGGCAGACGTGGCGCTGCAACACAACACAATGTCGTATTTCCATACACAGATAGTAAGGGCTGGAAACAAATTTAGCGAGTGAGTAAGTGAGTAAGTAAGTTCCCAGTTATAAGTATCTTTAAGCCCTGACGTACATTGTTGTTTTTTTGTTTGTTTGCGCAACTGTTTTGCAGTTGAATAAACCAATATTATTTTTATTTCACAGTAAAATAACAGGAATGGGGACAAGATTCGGTTCTCATTGAGATATAATGCTCTGCTTTTAATGGAGAACTGTGATGTATTGATGTACTCCCGTACTCAAGCTGACCAACGATTTATTGCCGTGATGCAGCACGCAAACAATACCAACTGACAGAATATTAACCAAAACAGGCAATTTCCTTGTAAGTGATAGTCCCATGCAGAGATGGGAGTGCCAGGATTGGTTCCTTAAACACATCCCTTGCTCCACTGATCACTCCAAATCATGTTAGTATGGGACCAGCGAGACCAATTTATATCAATTTGTTGGGATGTTTTATCCATAAATTGTATCGTAGTTGATTTCCTACTTGGCTTGGAAAATGGCTTTTTATGTCCAATAGTTTGAGTTGGTGCTTCGTTATTACTTCAAATGTCCCTCGATTATTGACAAAAAGATAGATGCATAACACTGAGAGAGGGGTAGCCCCTTTTTCGGTCTTTACAGATAGTACTGAAAACTTGGAACGGCACGGCCTGTGATTCTGCTACTGACACTTTCATCGTCCTCAGGTTTCTGGACCGACGTTCTAGGTTTTTGACATCTTAAACAATAATTATTGTTTCAGCGATAGTGAGTTCACTCCCCCGTCTTTTACAAGCCTTAGAAATCAAATTGATATTGTAGTATGGCATTATTTTATACTTTAGGGAGTGACAGCAGGGTCTCAACTTTTTGAACAAGTTTTCTACTCTCTTTTAGCCAAAGCACCATCGTTATCTTTATTTCCAAAAAAGGTTTGTTATCATTATTATTTATGTATTTATTTATCTATTTATTTATTTAGTTTTGGAGGGGATAGGATTGGTTCATAACTGCGCTTACAGTTGTATTCAAATGCCAATTTTGGGTGGTGCGTTGATATTTCAAAGTCATCGGGCTTGAGGGTAAGCTATGGGGAGCATAAATTTCTTAGACAGCTTTTGTGAGAAATCCAGTGTTCCTCACAATGACACTTTATTCTGCTTTATGAGATTACCAAATCCAAACAGATATCCTACGGTCAACCCTCATTGTTGGCTAGTAGCATTTAGGATTTGTCCCACATTCCGCTTTAACACCCCTTTTCACGCCCCTTTTAGAAGCAGGTTAGACCGAACCCACACCCTCGGGCCTTTTAGAGCCCCTGTGTGGTAATTTGAAATTACTCGTGAAAACTAACAAGTTTAGCTGTTACTCGAACAACAAAGGAGCAATGGGATTCGTTAGAGGGGGGTAAAATTTTCCAGTTGGCGGGAAGACCTTATTTGGATGGTGTGAAATGTAAAAGGACACATAGTTAAAAGGTAAACATCATTAGATAAGTATATATTCTGTTTGCCTTTGCCTTCGGGATATGAAAATTATGTCATCTTTTGGCAGTCGAGACAAGAAACGACTTCAACTTTTAGTACCAGGCTGTGAGAAAACGAGAGTTCCACCAAGTGAAAATATGCAGCGTAAATGACACCATTCAAGTGCTATGGTTTGGCTGTGTCGATCATGTGTTGCAGAAGATTTTTAAAAAATTTTATTGCATGAAAACACACATAAGGCAAACGTCCACATCATCTATTTATTTATTTTGTCATGAGGACACGCCGATGACGACAATGTTGAAAAGACGTCACTGCCACGTGACGTGTTGGTTGTGTGTTTTTCACGTCTATGAAGAAAACAAAGCACGAAATTATTGTGTTTTTATATATTTTTATGGTCATTCAGAATTAGCATCAATCCACGTTTTTTTTATTGGGAGCGTCACTGGTAAAATTTGAAAAATAGAACTATATCCACTGTTGGCAAACTTCAAACCTCAAAATTTCATGTCGTCAAAGAAAGAAAAGGTCGAGATTTTTGTCCCAAATGCGAAATTCATAAAAAATATTTCTTGTCACTTTTGTCCGCTTTCCCCACCAGTGGCTAAAAATTCTATGGGACCATGCAGATTTGGGCGGTTAAAAATACTAGTTAAACCACCTGAATACGTACAAATACTGGGCAGCCAGTTATGGTGTGTCTGAGCAAAGCTTTAATACAAGTCTAAGGAAAGACCATATCTCCTTTGTCGAAGAAATAAATATATTTATAGCTTATTGATAAATTCTCCGCATTCATGGTTTTTTTTCTTTTCTATACAAGTTATTAAATTAAACACAATTTTTAGTGAAAAGCAAACACACTGAATGAAATCTGAGTAGTTTCTTAACACGGTGGGTCATATTCTTTGTAAGGAGCAGAAATCAACCAAAGTGTTGTGAATGGGAGAGAACTTCATATGAAATTCGATTCAATAAAACGTGATGAATTTCCCATAAACAGTTTCAACTGCTCACTGCATATTTAAGCCATTTGGCCCTGCGGCGTATTTGTAGAGGATTTTCCAAGCCATTTCTTTCTGTTAAAAGAGGAAGTGGCTCTGAAATGCCCGTATATGGAGCAAGACAGTGAGCAACCATCAGAACGTTTGCTCACAGTTTTCTGCTCGGCTGAGCACATATGTTCTTATTGTGCTTATCAAAGTCGATGAAATTTAGCGACAGATCTAAGGATATTGGGGAATTTATGCGCGGTGGAGAAAATGGATAACAGTTAGCAAGCGACGGGAACAATCCAAAGGAGGGACTTAACAACAAAACTGGGGTTTGTGTGCCCGTTGGCAAGGACCCACACACGTTACATTAACTCTTTTCATTGAGAAGAGTGACAAACGCACACAAGTCGATTTCATTCCATTTTAAGAGGTGTTCATCCAAAATGGCCCTCTTGCCCCGCCGGGGTAAAGTAAATGTTTAAAGATTTCTTCCACATTGGTGGCTATGATTTGCACAGGCTTTATGTGACTATTTATTCTCATTTGACTACCAGAATAAATTATACCAACTAACAATAAAATATGATCAAATTTTTATTTATTTTGCTTTTATTTTTTAACTACCGTCTTTTTATTTTTTGGAAAGAAAAATCTAATAGCTTTGAGCCCAATGTCCTCAGGAGCTGACCACATAAAAATCTGAATTGAGTGCAAATATAATAGAAAGACAGTTTTTTAGGTGACCGTTGACAAGGTGGGGGGAGTGCTATAGCTACTACTAGCCATTTATGGCCACTATGCTTAGGGCTGCAATCTATATTATCGAAACATAATAGACCGGATTAGTGATGAAGCGAGAAAAGATTTACTATGATCGAATTTTTGTCTTCAATCATTGAAACTCAGTTATGCTGCTGATTCTTATTTACTTCACTGCAATGCTTGACATTTTTTATTTATGATATTTCAAGTTTATTATATTAATCAGGAATCTGAGATATTCTACGATAATTTTTCCCACTCTCGATAACTTCCCTAATAGAAAATTTTTAGTTCATTAGAGTGGGATTTATGTTGTCCATTAAACGAGGTGCTTTTATCTTCAGGTATCTTCTCGCTGTTTTTTTTTTACCTTTAATGTATTGACGGCATATTTTTTGTAGTCACACAGTCCAATGTTTTATCTTCAAATTACTTTGATATTGGAAATTTCAATTAAAACTGTAAAATTACGAAATCACTTTGAAATTCGAAATTATACATACCGCTATGAATAACATGCAAAATACGGAAATGTCAAAGCAGAACACGCACAACTTGGGGACACGCCCTTTCTTGCAGTACGTCGGATTCACTTTTTTTTTTGGACACCTTTTTGTGTACTTGAACCAACAAATGGGTGTGAATATCTTGAAATGAAGCAGACATATGTACTCTCTATGCAGTTATCGCTGTGAACCTTTTTTTTCGAACCCTAAACACTGTTTTAGCAGCCAAAAGAACTGTATACGTGCAGCTTACCCACGCTGTAAGATTAAAACACTGACGGCTATTTACATGGCCAGCGTATCTCTGATATATTATATATCAGTGGAAAATGGCCTCGTATAACGGATTTATTTTCAAAACAATGTTATGTCTTCTTAACCTTTGCTATTTAATAATAGTAATGCACTGAAAGGTAAATAATACAGGGATAAATTCACACTGTTTATCTCTTCCCTATCTAATATTAATATCCGATATCAAAGGTCTGATTTTCGTGTCAGTTCCAGTTTGCCTGTACGACCATTTGGGATTGACGGCAAATGGAATGCCAATAAGTGCTTTGACGTAGAACGAAGATTCTTTAACGTAGAATAACCAAATCTCTGAAACTTCAGAGAAGTCCAAAACGAGTTTTTAATTCGATCGGGAGGCATTTACGAGACGATCTACAATGGCTTTTCTTCAAAGTTCCGTTGCAATATTATAAGGCAGAAATAAAGAAACTTTTTGCAATCACAAAAACAGTAAAATTTAGAAATTACATATTATCAACACATTCAACATTCAAATCATATTAGCGGTTATAATTATGCAAACGATAGCACAGTTATAACTACAACAGGCTAGAACGGAATATCTATTTCAACCTCAACGCACAGTCGATAACTTCTTGATATAAATCGACTGTAAAACCTGGAGGTGATGAAGTGTACGCACGGAAAAGCATACGGTTATTTCGGTAGAGTCTCAATGGCCCAAAGTAGAATCTTCTCGTTTCTAACTGTCGCCTTTAAGGCAATGTTAAGTTCAAATCAACATCTAAATCAAAATGCCTGGAATGGTATCCCACTGAAACACCTGTGGAAACTGAAATATTTGTAGTATGAAAATGTGAGACTTGCAAATGCCCTGAAATTTTCACCTTTGAGTTCATTTTCTCCTCAGGATCAACAAAAAGATCACAACAAAGAAATGGAAACATATCGTGTTGACTTGGCATATATAAAGAGAGGCTTCAAAATGGCCGCCAGTTATATGCACTGAGCAATAAAACAGCGATTTCAGCTGGATAGTAGTGACCTGGAGTTCTTTTTAGTGTCAGAAAAAGATGCCTTTTAACTAAAGTTATGCTTTCTTTGACCTATTGCTGCATTGATGGAATTCAATACCAGTCCATGGTTGGGAGCAATAATTATTGTAACAGCTTTTTAACAGATCAGCAACATAATTACCAAATGCGTGATTAATAGTACATTTTTGGTAATAGTCTCCCACCTATTTTTGTAGCTACCCCAGCAACTTAGGTTTAATTATTTAGGATTAGATTAAGTATTTCGGATAAGGAGAGCATTATGAACATGTTCAAAGTTAGGGTTTGTTTATAAAGAGGAAGCTGTTGCTACAAACACAGGTGACCGTTTTTTTTTAGTTATTAATTAATAACTAGAAAAGAAATGTCTCTTGATAAAGGCCAATGAGTCCATTAATCCACATGTATTCTTAAACAGAAGTCGTAAACTTATGTGAATAAGAGATGCACTCTTAAGTCACAAAATGCATACCTTAAGAACAATATATATTAGTATATCTGATAACCCCAGTCATATCTAAAAAAGTCAAATGTCGTCAAACATAATAGCGGGATAGGAAACTACCTAACCCTTACAAGATAATGATAGCTTTTGTTCTATGGAATCTGTTGTTGTATTAAGAGAAACAAAAGTCGTTTGAATATTTGTTAGTTAATTGAGAGTGCCTGGTGCCCCAAGGCACTGTGATGGGACCAGAATAAACAGCCGAGACATGCAAGCATGACCTCTATGTCAGGAGCTCTATCTGTTCATAGACAATATTTGTTATCTATTGAAATGTGTGTTTTCCGTTAAAACACTAATCCTTTAAATGTTTATTAACGGTAAACTGCCAGATGCGGCGCAGTACCTTGTAACATCTCTTAAAGCAGCTGCATTATATGGCACCGTTCTCACGCAAATGCGCATGTCGTACTTAAAACTCAGTCGCTACTCTACCGGAAGAGGACAATTTTATCTTTTAAGTGAGAAACAAGTATTTCAAAATTGCATGAAGACATAACAGATTGCCCATGCCCATTACATACTATGTAATAAAAGAGATTTAGAATTTTCAAATGGTGAGAAATTTCTCCTTATCTTCATTGCAGCATGAGTGCTTAAAACAGTCAAATTGGTTGTATTTTGGCGAGCTTTGTACATATTTGAGAAACAAGAGAAAGAGTCCGGTTTCCATTACAGCACGGATATCGCAGCTGAATAGGTACATGCAAACGCATAGCAGCTTAATGCGCTCCGTCGTCTGGAGACGGCGCTCTGTCATTCCATGGCGGTGCTGCAGCATCCTAAGATAGGGTCACAACTTATATGTTCGTCTTTTATCTTGTTTAAAAAAAACAGAATGATTTGCCATCTGATATTCTGGACCACAAAGTTCAGCTCTCCTCTAAGGCATGATTATGTCTTCGGTGGCATCGAGTTGCCATTTGGGGCTAACTGGATATTCCAGTGACATAGTGGAGTTTGCTCCTAACTGGTTTACGGTTTCCAAACATAGTGGACATTGCTTGGCAATGATAAAAACAGGAACCCGCTTTGGTGACCAGTCTGGTGACCAGATAGGCTTCATCTCGGTGATGTGACACCCATGAAACAGGCAAACGACAGGCCCTCGCACCTGCTGCCTGGCGGGGGCAAAATGGCTACAAGAAATGGTTGAAGTAAAGAGAAGGCATTGTCGCTAATGGTGCTCATGTGGCATAATGACTCTTTGTGGCATACCTGGCATGCATGACAGTTCTTACCCATGCTCGCTCACTCGTCTTTTACAAGTTTACACCTTTAGTAGGGAATTTCACAACTGTGTTTGGGTAAGCTTTCTGGGTATCAGGTGCGAGAAAATCAACTGTTCATTTCAACAAACCCTAGAAAGGTTTTTTTCGCTCTGTTGATATTAGACAAACAGAAGCATGTGCTGAAATCAATTAGAAAACTGAACTGTTAGCAATTCAACTTTTTCTGTAAAGTCATTTTCAGTAATATCTTTGTGCTTAACCCTAGTGTCTTCACTATGCAAGGGAAAAACCATCAGCTAGTATTTAAATAAGATTTTTTCTTTTAGATTTAGCCTCAAGATATAGAATTTTGGTCAAAAACAGATGAGAAAGCAAAACGCTTCAAGCACAGCATATGATTTTTAACAGTTGCATTAGGAGGGAAACTTGTATAACTAAAATGTATCAGAAAGATAAAGTCGCTGGTTTTGTGCTAACAGAAAGGAAAACCTTTCGGATTTCATTGTGTTTCACAGAAACTAAATTGACATTGTCATCCCTTAGTGCAACCTTGTTTTGTTACGGAAGGAAAATATTGTCCAACTAAACAAGCACTTTGACTGTCTTTTTACATGACCAGGTGTTTAACGTAACTGGCAAAAGGAAAAATATCGAATGAAAAAAAAAGAAAAGGAAACAAAAATGTCACAAGACCATGAATGTGTAATTTGAATTCGTTATTGTTTTATCAAACTATTGTTTGCACTGATTCATAGCACTAAAATGAACCCACACAAATGTCTGTTTTTGGGTGAGAAAATCTTATATCAGAGCCTAGTTAAATCTGTGTCTAATTCAACAAAAATGTACCGCCATTTGGATACATCCCAATGATGTTTTTTTTTTAGAAATATAAAAGGAATATGTAAAGAATATAGTATGTGTTCGGGAATGGGAGATGCTGATTTCGATCAATCAAAATAAAGCCTAAACATGAAGTAGCATATGGAGATCTGTGTTCAAATTTCAAGATCTGGAAAAATCGGAAAAGGTTCACTGGAGTTTTCCTTTCGGTTCCGTTCCTTACCAGTGTGAAATGCTGCGTTCAGATCAATATATTCTCATTTCGAAATTCGTTCACATGTGTTTAGTTTCGGTCGAATTGGTCTCAAGTAACAGTCTTCATCCGGAGACGATCAAAAAGAATAAGAAATCAAAAATATTACTCCTGCCATGAGGCTCTGCCTGGAGTGTATTGTTTGTCAACATTCCCTGAGCACTGATCTTCGAACTTACCCCCACCTATAATGCCATTAACGCTATAGTAACTAGTGTCAATGATGTTTGTTGCCACGATACTTGCTCATCGAGTCAATGCTTGATTATCTGTGAGCAATTATTGCTTTGTTCAATGCGAGAAAACATGTATAAATTGGATTAGTGACATGTTGGGGGAAGCCCTGATCCAGTTAGCTTCTCGTTGTCTAGCGGAATCAGCTTCCTAACCCACGGTTGTCACCTACCATCATTTTTACTGCCTTTTTCATGTCCAATTTAGTCCTAATTGCACCATTTGAAATCAACATTGCTTTTCTTGTTTTACATGCCTAGTAAAATTGTGCACAAACAATGCTATGCATAATTACATTCATTGAAAGAAAAAACATTTGACTAATTACTAAGCCGACATGCTGGCTGTTACCAGTTTGGACGACTCGGCCATAATTCCCACAAAGCAGCGAACGTGACGTATAATTTGTACCAGATCATGTGACCCACACAAGCAGCTGTCATGAGAGATGCAAGGACAGATATAGGATTTAAAATAACTGGGTATAAAGTTATGAAGCATCATAAATTTCACTTTGCTGTTGAAAAAAAAATGAGATAATGCCAAACCTAAATACACGTGTTTGTAATATGAACACAGATTTAAAAAGAAGTTACCCCTGGTCGTGCAAGGCTAATCTGGCCTGTGCGTAATATAAATTATCAAGGAATTAGGATGGGGGCGAGGGACCGCATCGTAGATATTCTAATACGATCGCATTTTCAAACGGATAATCTACAGCCCAGTAGGATAAAATAGCAACTATACCAAGACCCCAAATAAGAAATCATATTCTGAAATTGCCGGTTGATCTATGAGGTGCAAGTCGTCAGGTTAATCTTGTCCAATCATTTTTCGCTTTCAAATGCCTTATAATTTTCTTACTTAAAAGCGAAACCAAATATGACTTAAACTTGTTTCTTTAACAGCGGGAAATCAAGTCAACCGCCTGTCACCGGGGAAGATCAAGGGTGTAAATGACCTCAAATTAGTGGCGTACAGGAGGAACGCAGCTAAAACAATTAAAAAACAAGGCTTTTATATTTTTAATAGATGTCGTCAAAGAATTTTGAAGCCTTATATGACAATCATAAACCAGTTTTGTCACCAAGCAATGTTAAGCACCTACTGGCAAAGACAAATATTAACAATACAAGAAACAGCAGGGTGGAAAATATCAAATTTATCATTGCATAGCATTGCCAACCCAAGTTTCATTTTGAAATCTTCGTGTATTTTATGTCCCATCACAAGGACTGCGTTATTTGCACAGTTTCAGCTACGTATTTCCGCCGCCACTACCCACCCCACACGTACCACAGCCAGCTATGGTTTCGGTTACGTATTTCAGCCTCCACTACCCACCCCACACGTACTGCAGCCAGCTATGTTTCGGTGACGTATTTCCGACTCCACTACCCACCCCACACGTACCACAGCCAGCTATGGTTTCGGTTACGTATTTCAGCCTCCACTACCCACCCCACACGTACTACAGCCAGCTATGGTTTCGGTGACGTATTTCGGCATCCACTACCCACCCACACGTACTACAGCCAGCTATGGTTTCGGTGACGTATTTCGGCATCCACTACCCACCCCACACGTACTACAGCCAGCTATGGTTTCGGTGACGTATTTCCGCCTCCGCTACCCACCCACACGTACTACAGCCAGCTATAGTTTCGGTGACGTATTTCGGCATCCACTACACACCCCACACGTACTACAGGCAGCTATGGTTTCGGTGACGTATTTCAGCCTCCACTACCCACCCCACACGTACTACAGCCAGCTATGGTTTCGGTGACGTATTTCGGCATCCACTACCCACCCCACACGTACTGCAGCCAGCTATGGTTTCGATGACGTATTTCGGCATCCACTACCCACCCCACACGTACTACAGCCAGCTATGGTTTCGGTGACGTATTTCCGCCTCCGCTACCCACCCCACACGTACTACAGGCAGCTATGGTTTCGGTGACGTATTTCCGCCTCCCCTACCCACCCCACACGTACTACAGCCAGCTATGGTTTCGGTGACGTATTTCCGCCTCCACTACCCACCCAACACGTACTACAGCCATCTATAGTTTCGGTGACGTATTTCGGCATCCACTACCCACCCCACACGTACTACAGGCAGCTATGGTTTCGGTGACGTATTTCAGCCTCCACTACCCACCCACACGTACTACAGCCAGCTATGGTTTCGGTGACGTATTTCCGCCTCCGCCACCCACCCCACACGTACTACAGCCAGCTATGGTTTCGGTGACGTATTTCCGACTCCACTACCCACCCCACACGTACCACAGCCAGCTATGGTTTCGGTGACGTATTTCCGCCTCCGCTACCCACCCCACACGTACTACAGGCAGCTATGGTTTCGGTGACGTATTTCCGCCTCCACTACCCACCCCACACGTACTACAGCCAGCTATGGTTTCGGTGACGTATTTCCGCCTCCACTACCCACCCAACACGTACTACAGCCATCTATAGTTTCGGTGACGTATTTCGGCATCCACTACCCACCCCACACGTACTACAGGCAGCTATGGTTTCGGTGACGTATTTCAGCCTCCACTACCCACCCACACGTACTACAGCCAGCTATGGTTTCGGTGACGTATTTCCGCCTCCGCCACCCACCCCACACGTACTACAGCCAGCTATGGTTTCGGTGACGTATTTCCGACTCCACTACCCACCCCACACGTACCACAGCCAGCTATGGTTTCGGTTACGTATTTCAGCCTCCAATACCCACCCCACACGTACTACAGCCAGCTATGGTTTCGGTGACGTATTTCGGCATCCACTACCCACCCACACGTACTACAGCCAGCTATGGTTTCGGTGACGTATTTCCGCCTCCACTACCCATGTCACACTTACTACAGTCACCTACGGAGTTTTCAACCAAAAACACAGATAACGGGTATATTTTGACGGCGTCCATGTTACACACGATTCTACCTTGGTTACATAAAAACTCAGCATTTTTTTTCCTTTAACCAGCAGAATTTTATTAAAATAGCTCTTCAATACGCCTTTGCAAATTTTCTAGATGAACTGAAAATAACGGATGCTATGTTTTTGTATATATTTACGCAGCAAAAAATGCTATCTGTAAGATATTATATTTATACTTTCCCCTCTTTGTGACTGACGATATCAAAGGGCGCTTTCAAACCCCACGCAGGAATCAATAGCGTTTATCTGTAATAGCAATATTGCGGTAGCACGTAGAAGACCTATTCAAAGAGACCCCATTCACAGTAATAACAAACCATTTATATATTTGTATGGGGAATCCTAATATTTTGATACCAATATAATAAAAAAGTGGAGAAACTTGAGAACGGCGCTCTAAGATTAGCAATTTCTTGAAATCAAATCAAAAGCACAAGTGTTATATGTACTTGAAATTGAACTTTTCATATTTTATAAATGTAGATATTATTCAACAGATAATTCTTTCTGAGATTTTGAGAATACCTCAGTGATATGTACCCCACTCCCCACCCAATAAGAAATAATTTATGAGACGTTTGGTTATGATTCTAAATGGTATTTTTTCTGATGCAGTGTTTGCTAATTTTTATTTATAATTTTTGATGTGTTCAGCTTCGTACAGGAGGGCTTCCACCATGAAATCACTGAACTCATTAAATGGACGAGAAAGCCGGGGTGTTTTGTTGAAGGGTAAGGCAAAATATCCTGGGCCAAGATATCATAGGATATCTCCGCCCTTCTAGGATGTTTTCATGCCCCCCTCACCCCCACGGACCAAGATATCCAGGATATGTTTGCCCCTGTAATATAATTTCATATAGAAACGTGACTTGGAAAATAATAAAAAGAATTTTGTCATCAAACAAATCAGTTAGTGTGTCACCTGATGGTAATGGCTATTATCGGACCCTGTGTCACAATTATGCTGGTTCCCGAAGCAACCGATGCATGTGTATTTTCATCATGTGGACGCGACGCAGCAGGAACCGTAACTTGTAAGTGCTTGCTTACAAAGCTCAGGGGTCTGCCCTAAAACCCTCAAGGAAACTTAGGAAGGCCGAAGAGTGGGCAAGGTATCATGGGATATCTTGTCCGGGGGGGGGGGGGGAGGAAGATATCCTGGAACATTTTGTCCGAGGAGGGGGAGATATCCTGTCTCACTGTGTGCTGGAGGGTGCTGTAACGATGAAAGGACAATGAATACAAATCAAACTTTGAAAGGTAACCTCGTATTCCAGGAGTGCGCCATTTTACTTTTTAAACTTTTAAATTTAATCAATTGATTTCTTGCTATGGATAAATAGAAGTCACCAAAATATGCACGTGTGCGTTAGAGACCCGTGCGAACAACGCCTCCCCCTCACCCTTTGTTAATTTTTAATTTTTCCGGTATAAACATTCATAAACATACTTTTTTAAATATTGTTTCTCTTTAATCTTTGTTTTGTCTTTGTCTCTTCATACACTAAAATACTATCTAAAACAAGTTTATGGCTTTTTAATGATAAGACTTGACATGAACGCCATTGCGAAATTCTGCATTGAAATCGCCCCATATGATAATGCGGTATCATTATAGCTTTGCTGCTTTCTTCGAGCCTTTGTTTTAAGCCGACAGCAGACAAATATTTCCTGCAGATGTTCCGCGTATTTTTTTGTTTTGAAAATGCACATTAAAATTTGATTTCAAGAACTGAAAGCAGTTTTTGTTATGCAGTGTGTTTGAAAATGACTGATGTTGTTAAAACGGCCTTAGGCAAAACTGCATTAGTCAGTGTGTATAGCCTAGCCTGAGGGTCCTGCTGTATATGGTGTGTGTATGTGAATGTGTTGAATGTGATGATCACGCCTTGTATGGTTTTGCCTCTGACCGTCCTAAACTTCAAAACCATTTTTTTTTTTTTTTGCTTTGTCGCATACTTAACGCATATTGAAACACTGCATATATGCTAATCTGTTTTCTCGTACAGACCAAAAGCGGACATGTCCGCAAGAAAAGAGCCTAAATGGTTCTAGTGATTTTGAAATTATAATGGATTTCCTACCTTCTTAAAAATAAACCATTCGAATTATTGCTTTTTAAATAATATTGTTTACTATTTTAACCTTGGAATATTTTCAGAACCAGAAGTCAGAACGTGTTATCTTTACATGTTAACCACTCCGACCGAAGTTTACATTCCTGCCATATTTAATTTAACAATATAATCGGTTTAATACAAAAAATGTTAATTTCTCCTAAAAGCCGAGCCCACATAAAAAGACCAAAGTTTGGAATTAGACAAAAGAGAAAAGATGCTACGTATATATGACAATTGAGGATCTCCGAGACTTCCGTATCTTCAATACTGCTCTCTTTCCGGAGACAACAGCACCAAGAATGGCCATTCGCTGACCCGTCCGTCATTGGAACACCACACATTTGCTCATTAAACCGTTTGCTCACGAGGAAATTGAAAAATTGATGGTCAGCAACTGATCAGTGAGCGATTGACTTACATTCTGTACAGTGTTTGCAGTGTGGATCAGGGACCAATTTTCCTTTACATACAAAGCTCTAGACCGTTTTCGCTACCGAGTAGGGAAAATTACACTTGGGGCCACGAAAAATACAATGCTGAAGACTTAAAAATTCAGAACTCTTTAACAACCTTTGCTGAAAGCAATGCTAAGTTGCCAGTTGCATCAAAACTAAACACAACGCAGCTTTTGATATGCTATATCCCAGTAACCATTCTGACACCGTTGATTTTCCGACGCTCATCAACGTCTCTGATGCAACGCTGAGCATATTTCGAAGAATCGACAATATCAACAACAACCAAAATCGATAACAGCAACAAAAAAAAAGAAGAAAAAAACAAGCAAACAAACAAGCAAACAAAAAACATAGTCGTATTAACGCTGACAGGAAATTTAAGTGTGGCACTGGTAATGAGTGGTTGTTCTTATAAATGACGAAAATTAGGACATAAAGTATGGGACGTTCAGAAGCGCCTCAGTTTTTACCACCTACTTATGAAATATATTCATGAAAATTGACTTCATACATATCCTCTGTTACCCGATGACACAAAGGGAACTTTGACGGAGCGATGACCACTGTTGCTTATGACTGTCACTGTCTAGACGATGATTTGATTAATATTTTAGCTACGCTTATATGTCACTTTCCTGAAGTCGAAATAAGTTGTGAAGTTGATGGGCGGAGCCCCTCCCCCTCCCCATTATTTAAGCAGAAAAAGGCCAAACCTTATAAAAAAATAAGCTGCGAATTCCGCCCCATCCAAGAAAAAAATTAATGAAAATCAGAAAAAAGGATAAAATGTTGATAAAATGTCGGTTTTTAACTTCGCTGATGTTCATGTGACAGTTGGTGATTTGGAATGGACGCCATTTTTGCCACACCTGGATTTTGCCATGTAGACTTCCGTAGTCATCGAAAATGTGGCGTTATATCATAGCATGACGCTGCCTTATTATGGGCTTCAACAACATAATTTCAAGGTCCATTTTGCACATAAAATGTTTGTGAATTTCTTTTACAAAACTGAAATGGACCAACTAGGCATGCTGCGATATGTCTCAGTCAAATTTGGTCGCCCTATCCCTAACCGTCTGAGAGGAGTTCGCGCGACAAGGTTATGGAAAAAAACGAATCAGTCGAAAACACCTTGCCTAATCATGCGAATTCAATAAACTGGGGAATGAAAATCCCAAAGTAAAATAAAAGACAGGCAGGTAATAATGTCGCTCCATGGCCGAGGAGTGTAGCTTAGGATAACAGATTGCAGACCGCCTGTAATCTATCGTAATATGTCAGTTATCTTCAACATGCCAGTTATTTAAAATATTCAGGTTTAAAAAAAAAAAAAGCAAACATTTTTTTTTCAAACAAACGTATGAACAACAGAAAGCACATTATTTCTCCTTGTCACATTATTTCTTTACAGTGGTTTAAAACTTGGCAGGCTGCAGCAAATGAGATCTATGTGGTCAAGATATCAGGCCGAACTTTTTTACCGAAGCAATTCAAATGTCGGTACATTCTTCGACACACCGTAGTTTCTACGAAGGTCATGACCATTGGTATACATTTCAAGGAGGAAGCATAAATTACATATGTGACGACCTGAGTACGTGATTACGATACATAATACCAGGTATTGATAACAGGACATGAGCCCTTATGTGTCTCTAAATTGACAACTCTATCAAACCTTTATGAAACGCAATTCTAAACTGATGTCTAAAACGTGAGACAACTTTATTTAGTACAAGACATCCACAATTGCTACCTGTTTCACAAAATGACGGCCTGCTCAAAGCACTTTGAATTATAGAAGTGGTGTTGTTCTGACGTTTCGGGCCCTTTAGGTCTCCTGAATTTTTGGCTGTCCATAGTTTGGTTTATAAAAAAAAATAAAAATCGTGAATCTCCGTTGGTCGGACGCTTCGTTTCTGAACAAGTTAGTCGTAAAACAAGTCTGTGAGACAATCTAAAAACGACGTCGTTCGGACTTCCCAGAGGTGACATTATTGGCGTTGGTATAGAGACGTCACTAAAGCGACTTGAAACCATCGTCATTTGGGGACTGGAAAACTGATTCAAAAGCGATGACGTCATTATCATACAGTAGAAGCGTATATTTTATCTCCGTTCCTGACGTACAAACAACGCTGATTTCAGGTCGTACCAAAACCTCCAGCCACAATTATCGTTCACTCGAAAACCATGCTATTTTGAAAATCTGTAGGAGAAACGTAAAATTTTATGCTAAAATTTCTTTATGACGCGTTGTATTTTCGCTCATCCCGGGCAGCATTCTCCAACAGCACGCACATTCGTATATAACTTGACCAAACAATTAACTGTTGTACTCAACTAGCAGTCCATGTTCAAATTTCTTTACTTGATCGTTTTATGTTACTATGACGACGTCGATATGACTTTGTTGCGACGTCACATGGACATCAAATTTCCCAATGAAATATCATTAAATCAACCAAACCTCGACTTTAGAAGACCCGATCCAGTGACATGGTCGCGACATCGAAGGACATATTGTCCTCTTTGGTAGTTGCTACTCGCCGCTTGCAATTGCATGGGAATTGAAATGTTCAAGCTTTAAACTGCAGCGATTGCCTCAAATGGGCACTTTTGTTTTACAGACGACTGGCACACAGGAAAAGAGTATGCGCGGGGTGTAACAGTTAAAGAAGGACAACACAGTGCGTGATCACGTCACTGGTGTACACGTCACTGAGCGACCTCACACAACTTATGATAAGAATTGAAAGGGACAGAGAACAAACGCATACAGCTGCTAATGTTTAAAACTGCAATTCCAAATTATTTTAACCCTAGCTTTTAAATGGCTAAATGCATAACCCCGAGTGAGCATTGTAAACATTACCAACTGGGTTGTGCTGAGTCCACAACATTGACGAGGGATGCGAAAACATTTAGATTTGCGTATATGTCAAAGCAATCAGCCCCTGCTGCATCATGGCTCCCAGTAGTCAACTTTTCACAACTGTACCGATTGTCACTTAAACCAATCTATTTACACAAGCCACACAGTGATTCAGTATAAAAAAATATCTGAGCTTTTCTATACGATTTTAGAACTTCATGGAAACTTGCAAAATATACGGCACAAAATGACTTTTTTATTTTATAAAAAAAAATAAAATAAGCTTCTCCATTCTCCATTATAAATATAAAAAAAAATTTCAATCGGTAAACTTGACCAGTAGTTAACAAAACTGATTGCCTTTCCATTTGGTGGTCACATATAAAGTAATTCTCTGAAAAAATAACAGACAAGAATATCAGTCCATGTGAAAATAAGCATTTTTCCACGGAAATCTTTCATTGATCTTTCATTCTCCTACACACCAGTTTTTGAAGTAGCCAGCTCCATTGCTTTTTTGCGTTTAAAATTACCAACCCAACAAATATGTAAAAATATCAGTGTTATCGCTTTTGGTGAAGATTTTTTATAGCAAATTCGCACCTCTATCACTGAGTAATTTTGAAGTTAGTAGGATATGCCAGAAATTTACCAAAAAAAAAAAAAAAAAAAACGACAATGGGTGCAATTGCCCCTGTGTGTTGTTTTAGCTCTATTTATTTACAATTTGGTAAACACCTGCAGAACTGTGAAATCCAGTGCTTTTTCTGGATGTTTTAAATGTTAAAGTGTGTTTTACATGTGCAAAGCTTAGAACCACTTGTGCACCAAAAAAAGCTTACAGGACAGCCGCGCACATCAGAATTCAAAATCTTTTAATCAGAGCGACGTTGCGAACACGTTTCAATATCAAAGTACTTCCAAGGAGCAATATCTTTCCGTTTCGGATCCTTTACTCTGGATCTCAAAGTTCTGCGAATGCTGGGAAATTCCCTTTATCGTGTGTCCCCTGCCCGGCGGCTTAAATCACACGTGAATTTCAAAAGTATATGTCCTTGTCCAAAGCACTTTGTAATCAGCGTGCTTCGTAGATGTAAAACACTCGCAGGCATCAGTTCGGACCATATCAATCAGGCGGAAATTATCCCTCCGGCTGCAAGTGTTCCAGCAAGCACACTGCCCAGTTATTTAAGCATCCAACTTAATCCATGAAAATTCGTCTTTATGGCCCTTTCCTATTATATTTTGAATTTAATTGAGAGTTTGAAAAAAAATGGGAGGCTTAAACTAAGCTAAAACGTCGGCAGAAAACTGTAAATTAGGCGAATTCTGAACTCGCCATGTTATCATAACTAAATGAACATATATAATTATACATCTTCCAATGCGGATTTTCTGTAGAATTCGAAATAAGGATAACGTATTTAAGAAAGGGTTTTCTTAGCCAAAAAATTAAAAACTTCATACAGATTTGATGAGCGAAAATTTGGTTGCTTTAAGAAAAAGTAAGATATTTTAAAACATTAAAGGGAAGGGATAAAATGAAACCTCCCTCTAGCAACGAATGTGAAGATAGGCAGGGTTTTTATACATTATACCGTAGCATAACTCAGTTTCACTTATCCATTAGATGTGATACGAGGTTGATAAAAGCAATGTAGGACGCACTTGCTAGATCGTGGGGCCCCCAGGCTCCCAACAACAATCGTTTAGTAAAAGTACCTGTTCACCCATCAAACAATGCAATGCTTTGAGATACCTTAACTTTTGTCTTCAAACTTAAGCCGCCCCGAAACAAAAATTTGGCAACCCAAACAGATCCCCCGCAAAACCGCAATGTGCTCTATTGCTCCACTGACATCGATACCAAGTAGATTCTACACAAACTTTGAAATTCGAGAACTATTTGTTATGCCTGAAAACAATTAAGGAAATGTGATATTTTTTCAGATATTCTCACAAATTTTCCTTTTATGTTATAGCTGAGACTTCTGTAAGTTTTTGAGAAAGGTGAAACAGCACAAACCTTCTGACTGTAAGACTTCGTGTTGTTGTAGTTGCTAACAATGTTCATCTGTTTTAGAAACCTGCTATTGTTTAAGCAATGATTTTGATATTATTTTCTTTCAGCACAACGTTTCTGGACTAATATTTCATAGTAATCTTAAAATCTAAGTGCTGCCGGTGTAACAGGCTATTTTCCCCCTCCAGTATATTTAGACCACCCCCCCCCCCCCCGCCTCGAAT
This sequence comes from Protula sp. h YS-2021, assembly GCA_949752745.1. Classification (NCBI taxonomy): domain Eukaryota; kingdom Metazoa; phylum Annelida; class Polychaeta; order Sabellida; family Serpulidae; genus Protula; species Protula sp. h YS-2021. The sequence goes on from OX457026.1 coordinate 66,594,362, forward strand.
TTTTTGCGTGTAAATATATTTGATAATATTTGTTCATGAGAATAAATGGACTCAATTAAACTGTATAAAACTAACTTGAATTACGTTATTGGCTAAATTCAACATAATTCCAACAAAATATAAAAAGGCATCCTTGCTCAGAAGGCTGTATGTTTTTTCTCTTAATATCCTTTTTAGCATTTTAGAGAACCCAGGTGGATACTCCTGATCGATAAGATTATCATAAATAACCTCCATATCCAAGAAGCGCTTTCTTGTACGTTCAACTTCGTCTTCCCTTTAGAAAGTGATGCCAATAGTGGGGGGGGGGGGGGGCAAAAGATACCAGGTGGGGGGGGGGGGGTTAGCATAGTCTATCTTGCCCCCCCCCGGGGGAAACTGTACAGGGGGCAAGATATATGCTGTTACACCGGAATAGCTTTGATGCCTGATACCGCTTCTCCACCCCCACTCAGTTGTTATTACACGATAATCTACCCAAAGCACCACGATAAACCACCTTTTTAACTTTTATTTAGAATTACCAGTTGTGGTGTAACGATGGGTGTGTTATTAATATATTGCAAACTCTTTCTACTGCTGCTGATAAAGTGTAGTTAAAGGTGACAATCCTTCAGAAACTCCTAACATATTCTTGGCATATGAAACTTTATTACAATGCCGTGGCCAAGTAGTTGATCTGACATCTCCACGACCATAATCGCGAGCCATAATTTCCGCTGGGATTTGCTGTTAAAATTAAGTTTATAACCCCATTAAATGCAAATTTAAAAAGTGAAATGGCTAAAATGAACTTAAATTTATAGATTTGATAAAACAGTTTTTTAACAATTGTCAAGTTTTGATTATGGATTTTTGTCGCATCGCCAAAATAACTGGTCTATTTTTTGTTTGTCTAATGGGTCGGTTTTCATGTCCCTATTAACATAATACTTTTTTTTATTATTTATTGACAGTGAACTTGTTTTAAAAACTTTAAAGGTTGCGGTTTTGTTGCACAATTATGATTGAGGGGGGGGGGGGAGGCTAACTTAAATAATGGAATTACATAACTATTTAAAATTCAAACCTTGTACCTCGTTCTCTTATTTGATATCTTTTTTTTTTTTTTTTGGTCGCTTTTCCAATGAGAGTTTTGAGAAAGAATAAAACTTTATAAATATACAGTCAGGCATCCCTGTTCCAAATGCCGAAATTCTTGTTCCAAATATCTGCTGTTGAAGTATCAGTCGAAATGTTGTCTGCTCAGATATCCTTGCTATGAACATCTAGCTTGTTTTCAACTGCCGCAGAATTTCTATGGTTTCTTGCTTTATTTTCGTTTATGTACCCCTCGTATACCCCCGCCCCAATTTAAAATACCCTTTTAGCTATCCATGATATTTTCCTAAGATCAAAGATCAAGTTAACGGGAAAAACAGAATTTTATTATATTTGGTCCGTGTTTAAGCATACATACACTATAATTGTTTAACTGTTAAACGAAAAAAAGATCAAAAGATATGAAATGAATAGCATTTCTTGGAGAAAACTGCTAAAAGGTTTTAAAACCGGAAGTGGATTTTTTATTATTATTTTTAACGCTTGACATGGTGCTTCTATGGAAAACTACACTATGCCCCATATACAAACTTCCATATCACGACACTTTAATTGCTATCACACGTCTGTCAAACAGTCAAGAAAATGTTCTAGTTACGACTAATTTTAACATATACATAGATAATTTAATAGATCCCTCCTACAATTTTCATCTTTTTTTTATTTTACCAAGGCTTTGCTAGCGCCTATATTTTTTTCAAATGCGCTTGACTCTTGAAACGTATTCTTAGAACCTTATACGAGGCTTTTTATATATCGATTGTACATCTTTATATCTAGGCATTCCCTGTTGCTATCTTCATCACAAAAATTATCCCTTCTTTTGTTTTTCTTTTTTTCTCTTGTCTTATACGTTCTGTCTTAACTTTAAGGTAAATATATGAGATGTGGTTAGAAAATTAACCTTCATTGTTCTCTGTTATTATCAGATAAAATAACATAGTTAGAAACTTTCATAATCAAAACATTTTCATAAGTCTATGATTTGTGAAACCAGAAATCATAAAACGTACGGTAGATTCAAGGGAAAAGCTAAAAAAAAGGAAAATGTAGAAATGGGCAGACTCCACGGTTTCAACAGTAGTATTTTGCACTAATATCAACCCAAACATTTTCCATAATCATAGCTTCATTGATGTTTCTTTGTTTTCATAACATTTTTTTTGTTTCTCACAAAACGCCCTTTGCTCTTGACCTTAACGTCATACAGAATGAACTCCAGAGCAGTGTTTAGTAAATATCCACTTAATTGTTTATTTATTAATATATCTCTACAATTTGGCAATTGAGAGAACAACTACAGAGACCTGTAGCAGTGCGATTATATTTGCCCTCTAACCTTTTACATACAAAACATATACAGAAGTAATTGCAATATTAACTTCGTTAGAGGCTATTTGTTATTATATTCCAAAAAGCAAAATAAAAATAGTTTTTGGCTAGTACACTTACCTGCCATGTGTTCGAAGGATCCAGCGCAATAAATGACATGTTTGCCAAATGTCTGGTCGGTTTGTGAGGTTGTGTCCTTAGGCGTCCTGAGGGAGGACACTAAATTTTTTTTGACAATAGGACCGTACTATGTCGTAACTGACCTCAAGGGTCCACACTATATGCGACGACTCAATATTAGTTCCAGTCTCCGGGCAAAGTGCCGTTAGGGTAGTTCTCACTGACGATATATGCCTTACGGTCAAGTATCACCAACTATATATATATATAAGTTGTACTTCACACACTTTCAACTACAGCTTTAGAACAGCTCACAGCTACGATTATTTGTCCTTTTCGTTTCCTTCAAGGGTCTTTTGTAACCTTTTTACTTTCACTGTTGTTCTTTGGGGGCATCTGAGAGTCTTTGCTTCCAAAAGAATAGCATTCTTCTTGCGGGAAGACTAACATAAAAGACTGTTTAGATATGGATGGTAATTGAGTGTACAATAGAGGTCTGAGATTCCTAATGGGTCTCTGTTGATTTTCAAGCACTCTCATTGGCTGAAAAGCCGTAGCTGTGAGATGGCGCTTCAAGCGGCGCTCTCAGAGGCTGTCTTGCCTGTAAAATATTCAGGAGCGTAAATGAAGTGTCTCATTATTTATTATTTTCTTTACTCCTGGCATTGTCTTTATTGCTCCATGGACAATCACGATGCAGTATAATATATGTTATATCAGTACAGTAAAAAAATAAACAATAAGAAACGAGAAAAAATACTATGAAGCTTTATAAATTAAAGCCGAAAGTAAAAAAAAAATCGTATTAACTCCACAAAGGTTGCTCTAAGAGAAATCAGACAGGAATATTCCTTGGACTAGTCAGTTTGGGAAAAGCTAACTTGCTGAAAAGAAACTTTTCAAATTTTCTGAAATCCGATAGGTGTCATAAAAAGATCGTCATTCTGGCCTCAGGGCAAAAAAAAGAAAGTCTGTCCCCTACTTGGCAAGTATCTGACCAAATTCAATTTTTACAAAACAGTAGAGAGCAAAAAAAAACTTAGGTTTTGAATTGGGATAATCTCTATTTCTTCAACTGATTGAAGACTACTATTCATAAATCACAACGTTCTCTTTGATTAAACAAACATGCATTTACCAAGTGAATGATTCTTAAGAAGGAGCTTGAAAGGGGACAATAGCAAAAGCTGCTTTCGTTTGGGAGGGAGGTTTATCTTTCTCAACAATGATAATAAGTGGGTTCGAGACCACTTTAATGTAGCATTCTTCAAACATGCTTTCTGTGTTTACCAAACTGCTATATTGAAAACTCTAAGTTTTCTCTGGTATTTAATAACGTTTCCTGAGTATTTCTTTATTAATATCTTTTTTGTGATAGATAATACTGTAAATAGTGTTCTATATTTATCCACAGTTCACGATTTCAAACTTCTAAATGGCGCTCTTGCTTATAAGTAATTCTAGCACTTTTATTTAGTCCTATCCTGAAATAATCTCAGTAACAGGAAATATTAAAGAAAAAAGGAAAAGTTTGCTGAAATACATACCCACTGACATTCACTTTTAGCAAACAGCGCTAATTACGGAACACAGTTTCTCCGTTTCTTCAAGCTGAACACCGCCATTTATTGAATATATGGATTGAACAATACAGTGTGGCTAAAAAGTATTTATTTTATATATGTATGTTATTGCGTGTGAGACGAATTAATTGGAACGGAATAATTTAAAATTCCCATCACATTGCGCTTGTCAAGTATAGCGCGCATAACATTTCTTCCAATGCAACACTCCAAAACAAGGAGATTCCTCAGTTAATTTGTAACACTCATAATAGCCCATTCAATGAATGGAATTTTAGGGACTCCAAGACATATGTTTAGTCAAGGCCATTTCACCAATCACATGCCTGCCCACCTTTTTCCTACCCTGAGGCCTCGAACCGTCTGTCGATGCAAAAGGCATGAAATTTGCCTCACCATCTCAGTCGTTTTGAACCATCATTTGCTAGCTTGATGCGTTTTAGTGATTTGAAATAAGATAAAACAAGAAATAATAAAGATTCGGTGTGAGATAAGGTTCTTCACTTTAACGAGTGTCTCATCAAAATCTCATTGTTTGGAGAAAGCTATATATGTCACATTTTCACCGAAATACTGACACAAAATTGCAACGTAGATTACTGCCAAGAAACGGAGTAGAGAATATGTATTCTTGCGAGAAGAAAAAAAATAAGAAAAAGGAAGGGGAGGGGAAGAAGAAAAGAAGAGGAAGAAGAAAAAGTCACCGCAGTGTTGTGGTCGGCGTCTGACAAATAAATGGGAATAAGTATTAGCAACAGTAGAGTGAATTTAATGTCTTTGCATCAAAAGGTCTGTGCGATTAGTTTTTCTCGCTCTGTTGACGCTTTAGTCTCCTTGACGTTAGTGATTTAGCATGACGGGACAAGCCTGCGGGTACTAGAGACGGGGACCTCTTACTCGATTCAAGCTCCTCAAAATACTCCGACAACACGATTAAGGTGCAGTGCATCGCTCTATTGGAAAACTAATTCTCCTTTTACACTCGATACAAATGATACAAATTTTCCTTACTTTGAAATAACTAATGGTAAAAAAATGACATTTGGCAATATCATAATTGTATGTGCTCACTGGTGTTCTACCGAAATCAAAGCTTCTTGTCATTTGTCGTTATTGGTACAACTTCTGAATGTGGTTAGCGTGAGGGAAATATGATTTGTGATATTGTCTGGCATTTCAGGAGTTTGCCCTTAATAACAGGAGTAGGGTAGTGATTTGTGCAGCAAATGTAGTGTAATGACCAACGCTCTTGATCAACTTAATATCGCTACTGTGGCTTCCTTCTTCTCAAATTGCACAATTTCCCCTCGTTTGGCTTTGAATTTCTAGATTTTATTCTATTAACACAATGGCGAAAATGGCGACTTGTGAATGGTAAATTCTAGCTGACCCTTTATGGAGGAGATAAAAAAAAAATAAACAAAAAATTCTAGTGCAACTTAAGTTTTTTAAAACAATGTTAAATTTTATCTCTTATTTTTTTCTGTTATTCCCTCATGATTATTATCTCTTGAAGTGCCGTTCCAAATTTTTTCAGTTCAGTTTAAATTCTTTTTTTATTGTTTAAGTTTATATATCAAGGCTCTGGCCAAGTGCATTTTGTCTGACCTTCTGGGAGATTGACAAGAACCATTTGAATAGGGGATAATTCAGTACCTTATCCAGGTTAGCACATGATTTCTAGTATTTGAGATCATTAGCGCGTTTCTACAGTCAAGCAACTTATTAAGAGTGAAATCATGTCTTCCTTGAAGCGATTCCGCCCTAATCGTGTTTTCTTAGCAACAATTACCCATTCACTCAGCTTCATAATTCCATTCTTATACTTCATCTGCTACAATATCCTATTGGGAAAGCAGATTTCCTGACAGAAACAATTTGGGAAATGAAGGTGTGCATTCTCACTACCAGCAAGCACCTGGCTGAAGATGAAAAAGGAGACCATGCTAAGGTGTGTCTGTGGCCTGAAGCTTCATTTGTTGGCTCAACTTCTTTCAAAATGGGTGAAAATATTGAGTATTGTGCTGGTTTCAGCAATGTGCATAAGAACCTTTTTTTTTAATACCAATTAACCAAGCAACATTGAGACATTTGATTTGCTAAATAAAGTGACTTCCTCAAGTATTTTTTGCATATAGGGGAGGGATTTGAGCGGTATGTTTTGTCTGCCATTAAAACGCTCCAGGCTAGTTGCAGGATGATTGTACTAGTTGCAGGATGATTGTAAGTGACCAGCAGAACAAGGCCCTGATCCAGGGCTGAGGTTGGAGGGAGGAGCTACGTAAAAACCCGAAAAATTAATAGAAAGAACGAGGACCTATTTCCCATACATTTGACCAAAAATAAATCATCCCTTCAAGTAGCAAGTTTTAATCTTTTAAGACGGCCTGGGGGAGGGAGAGGGGTATGGGAGCGTTCATTCAAACTTATACTTGTTTGTACGTATACGAATTGTAAATATTCCTAAGCATACTTGGCTATAACTGTGCTAAATAAAATTCCCCCAAACCCTCCCCCCCCCCCCCCCAAAGAAAAAAAGCCTAACAAGACCCTGATCCAGGGGATGGGAATGGGGGAGGAGCTATGTTAGGAAAACGGAAACAAAATAATAGAAAAAAAACAAGGACCTTTTTGCTAACACTTGGCCAAAAAATTATCCTTTTGAGTAGCCCTTTAAAACTTTTAATCAAGTATTAGGGTGGGGTGGAGGGCGTGCGTACAAGAAAACTGGTGTAACAGGCTTCCCCCTCCCCGGACAAAATATCCTAGGATATCTTACCCCCCCCCCCAACCATAGGGTAATGCGCCACCTTGTAGGATAACTTGGCCCCGGTGTACCGATTTCAGATTACCCCCCCCCCTTAAATGTTCCCCCCCCCCCCAGGAATCTGAAATCGATTTCAGATTCCTCCCCGGGAATCTGAAATCGATTTCAAGTTGCCTCCCCGGGAATCTGAAATCGATTTCAGATTCCTCCTTCCGATTTTAAATTCCCCCCCACCCAAGGGCTTCCTAGAATTTTTTAAATTTACGTCTGTCAATGTAAATACTGCTTTGTAGTGCCAGGGCTGTCATCGAAGCAGTGACACTAATCCTCGATGCTCCGATGACTGCTTCCATGTGCCTTTTGTGGGACTGGCTTGTGCTTTGGTCTTTAATGACACTACTACTCCGACTCCGTCTTCCTGTGCCCTCTTGTACACATCAAGGATTGTTTTATTGCTAACCTGTATCTGGTGGATTATCCTCCTGTAGACAAGTGTCCAGGCCTGTCTGACTGAGATGAGTATAGATAAGGAGCACTCTTTCCAAAATAAAAAATGCGATCAGAGAACAACAAATGAAAAAAAAAACTAATTCTAGACAAAAGTTATATGAATAATGATAATAGCCAGATATGGAAAACTGAAAGATGGAAAGGACTGGTGATAGTATTAATGTTTAGAAGCTGTAGTATATAGTTCGTATCATTGCATAAATGTAGACATTTTCATAGTTCGGCAGAAAAAACTTGATAAAACTTTAGTATTTTGTTTTATTTCTGTCTGTTTTTAATTTTGGAGAAATCGGTTTCAGATTCCCGGTGGAGGGAGGGGGGATTTAATATTTCAAGTTCCCTCCCCCGTTTTCAAGTCCCCCTTTAACATTATTTCATTTTTACTTTAAACTACTTCGGTGTCTCATCAGTTTCACTGAGATCAAAAGTAATCGTACTCAAGAACAATAGAAGTCCAATATGTTTCACTCTGTCTTACTCAAGAACAAAGAGAAATCCGCTACATTTCACTGTGTGTCTAAACGGTCATACTTTCGCCTGAACATAATCTCCATATTGCATTGAATGCGGCTTAAAGTATCTGTTTCGGACCCGACAAAGTTTATAATGAATTAATGCCATAATTATCCTTCTACTCGGGCAACTATATACAAGCTACTGCTGTTCATTCCACAAATTATCAAACAAAATTTTCCTAATCCAGATTAGGAAAATTGTAAAACAATAAGAAAATGGATGCAAATAATGATTGTAATAATGTAATTCAAAGTCACTTCGAAAAAAAAAAACGGAAATTAGGAATGGAGAAATTGACATGGATACTATTTTCAATTATGTTCTTAACAATCAGTATCCAAAATGGTTAACCAAAAATAAAATGGCAGACATTAGGAAGCTAGCGAAGAAATATGTGGCACGTTCTGGTCAGCTGTATTACAAACACGAAAATGAGAGAAGTAAAAATGTATACAGGGAACTCTTGGTTATTCGTGACCGCGATGAGCAAAAATGCATTGTTCAAAATGTTCACATGGGTTCTGGCGAGAATGACACAGCATCCAGCCTAGGTGGTTATATAGGCATAATCAGAACTAAGGAGAAAATTCTTGAACGTTTCTATTGGAAAACTGTTGGACAGGATGTCAAGGATTTTATTGCAAGTTTTGATCGTTGTCAAAAGGTAAAACATGTGAAGTGTGCAAAGATTGCACCCCGTTCCCGTAACCAGCGAGGCTATGGTCAAAATTGACGTAGACGTTACAAATCTATCTGTAACAGAAGACGGGTACTGCTGCATTGTGGTCGCAATGGACTACTTTTCCAAATGGTCTGAAGTTCGGCCTCTTACAGACCATACAGCCGAGAGTGTTGCCAAATTTTTGTTCGAGGATATTATTTGTCGTCACGGATGTGCCAAGATTCAAATCAATGACCAGGGCCATGATTTCTTAGTTTCATCAGAATTGTACCGTCTGACTGGCACAAAGCAGCAAGTGATAAGTGGATACCACACTCAGGCGAATGGACTTGTGAAACGCCAAAATCGCAATATTAAGGATTCTGTCGTGAAATCGTTGTCCGACCGTACGAATTGTGCTGAGTGTCTATCCGCTGTTCTGTTCTCCTGTCACACTGCCAGACATTCTTCTACCAAGATCACAGCATTCCAAGTCGCTTATAACCGTCAGGCTGTACTCCCAGTGGAACTGCAGTACAAAACAGAAGACGATTCAAATGACAGCTGTGACACCTTTGAGTCCATATCAGATAAGTTCGACGCAATGATCTCAATCCGCCAAAGCATGCTTTCAAAAGTGGCTTCGAATATCAAAGTAGCACAAGCACGGGACCAAAATAACCTGGGACAACGAACAAAATTACAGAACAGGCAAAAATTAAATTATCCCATTGAGAAGCCTTTTTCAAAATTTTAAGCAGGTATTGGGGGTGGCGGGTGGTGGGATGGGGTAAGTACAATGGTACTGGAAAAAATAATAGAAAGAACAAGGACCTGTTTTGCTAAGACCTAGATAAAGATAAATCATTTTTTGAGTGATATTTTAAATTTTCTAAGCGTCAATGATTTTCAGTTTCCTTTAAGGACACGTCAATTTGAAGGAAACCTGGATAGCGGGTAGTATTATTTTGAGTTTTCCTTTTCAACCAAAAACCAGTATTGATGATGATTTTAGAGTATCATCTTATGTGTAAAATTTAATGACGAGTCGTAAAGTTGTTTGCGAGTTCTCATGTTTGTAATAAAATGTGGGGCAAAATACAACATAACCGCTAGCGGTCATTTTAAAATTTTCGGATCGATTCCAAAATCAATCAAAGACAACACTCAAGCCTAAAGCCTTGGGGTCTAAAACGAACACGGCTTTGTTACTATATTTACACGGTAGCATCCCCCTGACCAAGCCTCATGCCATGTGTACGAGGATTTAATGCATTGCAATCAAAACCTCAAAGAAATTTATTGGTGAAAACGTATTCAGTACAACATCGGTTAAATAGGAAACAAATTTTACGGGCCGATTCCCACTTATCTGTCAACAAATGGGAATCCCTATTTCAGACCAATTACCAATCCTGCCCATTTGCAAATGGGCGGTCTGATTACAAATTTGTTATTCGCCAGATTTGTTACTGAATTCATATGCACCTTCCTATTGTAAATGAACTGGTCTAGTTACAATTACTTTTCTAAGTAATTTAAAAATAACAAGACCCAATTACAGATTTGTCATTGGGACGGGGCTATTTGCAAATAGGCAAAATCGGTAATTTGTCCGAAACACGAATTCCCATTCGGTAATTGGTTCGCAACTTTGAAACCGCATCGGAATGATTCCTTGAGGCAATTATTTTGGACTTTTTAGCATCGCTGTAAGGATTGATCTTTTTCTCTCCTATTGAAAATGGGCGCACAAGTAAGACCTCGGAAATGTGGTCTTGAAGATCTACCGTTATACCTGGAAGATGTTGAAAGGGGACAAGCTTGTTTGTTTGGCACCATCATACAAAGACATTCTATTGTGAGCTGTAAACTTTGGATGTTGATAGTTTACGGATTTTGCATACCACCACATTCGAGATTCCCTAGGACTTTAGGAGATCGGAGACAGAAACCACACCCTGATATCCAGGAGGTGGAATGGGTCGGGCATGACTGTACTGCGGCTGAAGCCTGTGCTGGCAGAGCTTGGCTAAGGGGACAATCACAAGGAAGATTAGTGGGGGCTCTATCTGCGTTGGAGGCGCATGAATGGCAAATTAAAATTTGACAGATAGCTGACTGAACCCTTTTGACGCTGGGCAAAGCCCTGGCCAGTGCTAGCTCCCACCTTTTGCTCAGGAAAATGATGGGTTTGCTTCTAGATTTCTCTAATTTTTGCAAAACCACTTTAAGAACCTAGAGGACCAACAGGAGAGTGTCTGGCGGACTTTAGATTGCTAAATGTGGGGACTAGACTACTCCTCACTCTTGCCAAGATTTTACAACACGCGTGAATAAGAGACCGAAGGAGGAGATCCAGAGACCAAGAGACTGTTCTCTCTCTTGACTCATATTTTCCATTTCTCTGGGAAGGAGCTCTTATTTTACAAAAGACCTGTGTGTCGCACTTCTCGGTCCCTTCTTATACTTTCTAAGTAGTATAATAGAAAGGCAACACGACAGTTTGAATAAGAGAAATTGATAAATAGGCAGCAATTATGGACATATTTATCGTCGCTAAGAATTGGCATTCGATTAATTTGAGAATCATTGATTCAGAAACGTCTTGCTTGGCTAGGGCGATCTTGAGCATTTTCAACGTGTGAAGTCGTATTGAAGAGATGTTGAGAAGAATGCATGAGATGGATTTGCATCCTGCATGATATGTCCGAAGTTGATTTGACCGTGACCATCCAGGCCATGCGTTGGCTGAATTTCCATTGTACTAACATTGTCTGAGGATTTATAAAGGACTGCTCTAACTGATAGCAGCTAGGACAGGTGAAGGCGGTTGTTTACCAGCATTTAAGTCCACCACATTTGCTACACCCGGGCTTGTAGCTAGGACAAGGAGATTATGAAGGTTGGAAAGTCATGCAGATGGATGGGACTTCTTTATGGGCAAAACAGTCTTTGATTATATCTGTGGAGCCGGTTGAATCTCTTTGACGGTGTAAGGATTCTATTCCCCGTCTAATGGGACGTCAACTAAAGAAGACGTAATCTGGGTTTTATCCTTCTAATTCATCATAGTTTGAAACTGATGGAACACAGAGACATGCCCCTACGGGGGAGGCCTTAACAGTTAATGAGCCAGATTCGGAGCCCTAACTTGGTCAAGGCGTCGAAACTGTGCTTACATATTTATGCGAAATCCGAAAGAAACCATCTGAAATGGAGAGAAGCAGACGTTAGAAGTAAATTTGTCGCATGCATTGCATTAAATATAAACAATTCAGATATGTATATACGCCTCGTTTTTATAATATCACTGCAAGCATTACATTGTGATCAACTATGAATGATAGCGTAGAAAGTTCTATGTGATGTTTCATTGAGAAAGGTTAAATGATCGCTACAGTGATAATACAGTCCTAAGGTGAGGAGAAGTGGTGGACCACAGTCAAGGAAAACACTGCGAAAGGGACGCATGGGCAATTTCAAAAGATCGCTTGCAACTCATTAATGGTTAAGATATTGTTAGACATATTTCTCATAATGCTGCGTCAGACAATATATAGAAGACATCCAGTGTGTTATACTCGGTGTCCAGTGTCTTACAATGTTCGACAGTAGTGTCCTTAGGCCGGCTCAACTGTACTTCAGCGTTAACCTTTCTGGGGTTAATTCCCTCCCTGATGTCGAACCCCTTCTAAAAAGTAGAAAAGGCTTGAATTGATGCAATTTTAAATGCAAACGGATTTCACATCCACATAATAGGCCACTCAGCTTTGGGATCGATTGAATGACTGATTGAAATAAACTGACTGCAATTTTATCGTTAGTGGGAACATCATGGGGATTGATCTATTCACCCTGGTATCTGAAAAAAGAGTAAAACTGCCACGTACATAATTATTATTGTAAATTGCTTGTAGACCGCTTAATCTAAAATAGCTCTAAGCGCTAACAGAAGAATAACATATGTAGAAAATCAACAGCGCAAAAAGGTTAAATATAAAAAGGTATGGTTTAAAATCATGATCAAGTTTCACAGACGAGTCTAAAAGGATGAGTCTTAAGTGATTTTTTAAAACGTGCAGACAATTCTGCAAAATTTTATACAAAATTATAAATTGCGAGAGACTGCAACTATATACATACACGGTATATATCAGGCAGATCAATTATTGTGTGATTAGCACTTTATCTGGTCTGCGTTTTAAACTAAGTACAAACAATGACGCTATTCCTGACATGATTTACAGAAGAACTTGACGATTTTTGTTTTACCGTTAATTATCCAAACAAACGTCTATTCGAACTCAGTGTAGACCTTATATTAGCCTAGATTATTTGCAAGGAAACACTGTTTAGAATAATGGAAAACCTGTATAATGCAATTGTCTACGGCGCAACAAAGGTAATAAGTTTTCATACCAATATCTTTCTAGGTAAAGGTGTAGTTTAAAAGATGAAATGACAATTCAGCTCAGAAATTTCTCAGGCGATAGCATGTATTTTATCAGTCTGCAACTATATTTATTTTTTGCATCACTAATTATATTCACACAAAGAATTTTGTGTAGAAAGTTTACTTCCCAAATTACATTTAAGGTGCTAGAACTGAAAGACCAGCAGAGGTAAAATTTAAATTTTAGATCGTTATTGACTGACATTTAAGCACTGATATGCCATAATTAATGTACAAATTTGACTACTATGGTATGAAATTGCTGGTGAGGGATAAATATATAAATCACACATATTTGAAAAAAATGCAGATTAAAATGTTAATTTTAGCGACATATCCCGATATTGGCATGGCGATACGACTGTGCAAAAGCAGTGTATTTTCTTGCCCCCTTCAATTCTTTCCGTCACACTCAGGAATTTAAAAACGCTTTCAAAGTTTCCCAGGAGAAATTTTAAACCGAGTTCAAATTCACTCTGGGATAACTTTAAATCGGTTTTAAATTCCCTTTCCCGTTTTCGATTCCTTTCTTAAAAATATAATATTTTACATGATATTTACGCCGTATGAATTCACGGAAAATACACACAAAAACGTTCCTAAAACGTGCAAAAAATATAAATTTGAAATGCACTAGGACACAAAACGAAAGCGGAGCATGAAGGAATGAAAGTGTTCACCAAGAGTGGCAATTTAAATACGAGCTGAATTGAATTTAATCAATGGCGCAGTCTAACGGAGTCAGGTATGCATCGCTCGAACGCTCACTCAAGATCAGTGAAGAGCTCAAAACAAAAGGGATCGTTGATGCCAAGGAACACATCGAAACTTTACACATAGCATCTCCTGGTGTATTTGGTGCCGAAACAGAAATATATGCTTTTCCAAAAATGTTTCACACAGCGTATGCCTATTCAATACGTCGTATGAGGAACAAGTGACAGCGTCATAGGGCATTACTGAGAAAACACGAAACACAGAAGAAGCTATTACGATCAGCCATTTTTGCATCATTTCATCATTGTGAATTCTTAGTCAAGCGTTTGTTTTTGTAGGAATCCAATTTTGTATTAAATGAAGGATGTGTCGTTTTTCAGTTAATGCGAAGACATATGTATTACAATGATGTGTCACAAATAGCAAATTAAATTAAATTACAAATGGTTAAAACTTGTAAGAAATTTCAGAGCATCCGAAATATCACGATGCGAATCAGAGTATTCGGGAGATATTGTGATGGAAAATTGCTTCGATACCTGTCGTTAGCTTTAGCTTTTCATTTAAAAAAGTCTCTTTGAGCAGAATATTACGTGCACACAATTGACACAATCAAAACCGTTTTAGTAAACACCCCAAGTAACTTTTATACACGATATTAATCTATTGAATTAAATTATTATATTTAATACTTTTCATGTAGAAATAACCGCAAGAAATATTGATATCAGCATGCCAGTTAGGTTAAATATCTTATTATCTTTCTATATCAAGATTTTTTGGTAACTGTAGAGGAAACTCCTCTAAAATGAACTATTACTTACAATACAAATATTGAAAAAAATATCGACATCAGTATGAAACTGTTTCTTATTTACATTTACAACTTTTAATATATATAATTATATATATATATATATATATATATATATATATATATATATATATATATATATATATATATAATTATATATATTAAAAGTTGTAAATGTAAATAAGAAACAGTTTCAATACAAATATTGAAAAAAATATCGACATCAGTATGAAACTGTTTCTTATTTACATTTACAACTTTTAATATATATATATATATATATATATATATATATATATATATATATATATATATATATATATATATATATATATATATATATATATATATATATATATATATATATATATATATATATATATATATATATATACCACTAATAACAATTCGACATATCCTTTACATAAGGCTCTACGTAAAGAAAATCAAACTGTTAAATCTATTAAACTGAGTTTTGGCAGTGAATCCTAGAAATTATTCATTGCGCTACGACATTTGTTTGAGTACAGTGAGCTAATTTTATCAGACATCAGGGTTTCGCTTAGAATTTAATGTAGTATAAACGTCCATATATGTTCTTGAGAATAATCTCTAATTATATCTACACATAACTATACATTTGTATCATTTTGTTCAAAAGAAACTTTTAAAATTGGTAGCGTCACAGATGTAATCTGAGCTGTTTTAATAGACGAATATTTTCTGGAAAAGGAAATTTTAGGAAATATACACAGGCTTACAATTTCTGCACGTTCCACCCACTTCATTATAATTAATTGTTTCACTAATCATCACCAAAAACGTTTCATTTTTGTAAAGAGTATCTAGTAAACTATTATAAATAAACTGCAACCCATGGGACCGAACATTAAATAAACTACATAAGTTATTTATCGACTTTAACAAGACAGTCATCTAAAAATGTTGTTTGGTGTCGAATCACAGGTCTGAGGTTGTAAACACCTTCTTTCCTCAAACGATGCAGTTGCACAACAAAATGCTTCGGAATGCCAAACTAAATTACGTTATTAAATTAATATTTAAATTGGTTAACGGAAGAAAAGCTAGATGCACTTTGTTTTTTTTATTTTATTTTATTTTTTAAAGGGATGGCCGGAAGACTCATTTGTGCTAATTTTGAATTCCGTGGTGGTGAAAAACCTTGTGCAGTCGTTTAGCTGAGGCAATTTGAACGAAGGTCAATCCTCCGCTTTCCACTCCTGGCCAGATTCGAACCAGGGGCCATAGGATTACAAGACCAACGCTCTACCGATTGAGCTAACTGTCACCCCCTAGATGCACTTTGTTTGCAGTTTTTATAATTTGATGTTAATACATTATGCCAGACCCTATTTAAAAAGTTAAAATGATATCTGGGGCCAGAACAAAAACACGTAAAACATTGTTAGAATGGCCGAAATCATTACTTTTAATATATAGGTCACATTAGGCGAAGATACAGACACAAAGTATTTGTATTTTCAACAATGCCAGAAAAAATGTATCTAAACGTATTGCGATTTTTGAAGCCTCTACAGCATAAACAACAGACTTATTAGGGCGGTTATTGAACAAATCCTGCATATGGAATTTATTCAAACTTTCCAACAGCCCGTCAAGTACAATGTTTTTTGGCATGCAAGTGCTATGTACAAACAAAATGTTAATTGCAGATAACAGTGTTTAAGGGATACAGTTAAGCTGTAAGGTAGAATGAAGACAATTGAAGACTAATGTCAACTTTGATTTATTTGTTAATGCTAGGTATGTGCAATTTTTGATGAAACAAATTTGATGGAGTATTTACGGTGCACAAGTTGCAAAATCATACACTAGAAATGCAGTGGGTAATGTTAAGAACTGTGCTATGCATCTCAAAGTGAAATCTGTAATATGCTTCGCTATATTCGGAGCTGCTAAGAGTAACTGACCAGCGAATATTCTTTTACTTACTAGTCGTCTAACCCAGTAGGATGTCTAAATCAATTACTTCCAAACTTTCTAATGCTACAATGCACAAGAAACAAATTATTTTATTTAATGACCTGTTTTTTTCACATTTAAACAATGTAGCATGCTCTTACGTTGATTATAATAGAAATTGTTCATCACATTGATTACAATGGAAATTAACAAAGAAAATAAATAGCTTTCTATATTTTCTCCAGCTGTCTCGTGAATTTCAGGCTACCTGATTTGCATGCAGAAACAATTATATCAACAGTAATATATTCTCCGATTTACTATCCAAAACCAAAAGTACACATCACCATGTAAATATGTTGTCCAAATGAGCCCAGTTACGTTAACTGTAAGATCTCCATTCCAAGCTAAAAATGTTGTACTGTATCCCATGCAGGGACATATTCGGATTAATTGTATGCCGGGTAAGAAAAGGTATGTGGAATACTGTGAAATTACAAAAGAAGGGAGTTGCCAACATCATTCTCGATCTTTGCCCGTAACACTTTGTTGTTTATCACTTCGAGTAAAGATAGATTGACAGCCCAGGTAACACCTATGTGATACGACTTATTTTCTTACGAACAACAAGCTCTGAGCCCCATGAACTAGAACTTTCGCCATTTATAGAGTCTTAATCAGTGCTTAATTGCACTGAACAAATGGTTTAACTTAATCTTAGAGTGATTTATCTATAATAATCCCAAAAGATACATACTGTTGCAACCTAAAGTAGTACAAAGATATTTAACAAAGTGAACTGTGATATAATTACGTAAAAGAGTAGTTTTTCTTTTATTTTACTGTTAAATCTATACAAACAAAAACTGCATCAGAATTCAGCTACAAAACATTGTTTATTGCATTAAGTAGATATTTATTCGATAAGACACACTGCAAGCCATATATTGTGCAGAACACTTAAAGCTACTACTTAGAAGCATTGCTGGGAAAGCATTGCTTCCCGAGTATCAAGATATGTGACCGGATATTTTTTAATCGATTTTTTTCATTCTCCCTGTACAAAAACAACCAGAAAAGTAAACCACCTCTTATAATGTACTCACAATTTTTCATCAGTTAAAAGCGATAAGATATTATTTATATATACATTTTTAAATCTCGTAAACGTTGTTAAGTTTTATTTTCACTTATTTTAGGCAAGAAAAGGTTTGTTCTGAGTTGAGTTCTGAGTTTTTTTACTAAAGATTTATGGCTGGACCTAAAGGCTTGTAGACAGGTGTGTGATTCATGCCAATATGGTCCAGGTGATAACATTTCATATGGGTTTGTAAATAACAAACACAGTAATTGCAATCAGGAACTTAATCAGTTTCAGTACGAATTAAAATATATATCAAATTTACATTAAGAACATTTCTAATGCTAAGTTTAAAAATCTTCACAGTTATTCAAGATAAATGGATCTTACAGACATAACAATATGATCTCACGTAGCAATGGTTCATAAAGAATAATTATATTGTTTATAAAAAATTACATTAATGTTTGACTTATTGGTGCAAAATAATCGGCATTAATAAATATCTTCAATTAAAAATTAACATATATGTCAATAAAATCTCTGATTCTAAGATGATATCAAAGACAACAGATGGTCCATTTCATCTGTATTCTCAGGACTGGTGTAATTCCGAATTTATATCCCTATTTACACCAGCGGTCTGACTAATAGTACTGCGTTGATGTTTTAAGCAAACTGCGCTGTGGTTCTTCTGTGGCTGCAGTAACTTCTGCAGGCAGAGGTAATGAGAAGAGCATTTGGTTTGAAAGAATGTTAGAAAATAAAAATTCATCAAGCTCTGTCTTTTTACTTGAACAACTTCCCAATATCGATTTTGAATATGTGCCGCCATTAACAATGGACAACTGATTTTCTATTAAAAATATTAATAATATCATTTCTTTTCTGTTAAATGTGAACCGGCAACATATTGTGATGCATTGAAGCAATATATTCGGTATAACAAATACATTC
This sequence comes from Protula sp. h YS-2021, assembly GCA_949752745.1. Classification (NCBI taxonomy): domain Eukaryota; kingdom Metazoa; phylum Annelida; class Polychaeta; order Sabellida; family Serpulidae; genus Protula; species Protula sp. h YS-2021. The sequence goes on from OX457026.1 coordinate 66,612,921, forward strand.
TTGTGCCAACTTCTACAGTGAGTTATATCAAAAGAATAATAAGTATATTGGCGATATCCTCCACAAAGATACTAATTTCCATTAAAATGTAAAAATATGTATCTATGAAGGATGGAACCAACAGTGACACTTTAAAAATGATATTTTATGAATCGCTCACATATAAAATGATTTAAAAATGCATACATAACAGCTTTATGCGAGAATAATACGTGATTCCCTCTTGTGTGGAACAATGAAAAACGAATGGAATATATTTAAATAAGAAGAGTATAAGCACAAACTACTGACAAGAATTAGATATCTTAATATCTTGTCTCAAAATCAGACAGTTCTGTTAATCGACTTGTAAGAAATGTGAAATAAACAAACGATATTATTGACATGTAAAATTATACTGCACGCAATTAGAAAACGTCTTTTGGAGAACTTTACCGTGCAAAAATTATTTATAAAAAATCATTTTATTCTGAATAAATTTGGATTCGATAAAAGGAAAAAGATGGTTGTTAAAAATTGATAACATTAAAAAGACCTACGGTTTGTTATTGATTACACTTGTTTTACTTTTACAAGATCGCTTATCCATACAGCGATTCCATTTGAAAAAAACGGGAAATTTTTTACGGAACTATGATTATGTCTTAATCCTAAACGTCATATTAAAAAATATTAAAGAAAAACACAAAAATGACTCAATTTCTTGGTAAGTGTAGTATGGTTATTGTAACCATAATAAAATTGTCAGTTTGTATAAGTGTTGTTAAATGTGTTCAAACTGTGCATGAGATGACAATAAAAAAGTAATAAGATTATGTTATTTTGCTAGAGTAAGATTTCATTGCTGTTATTTTTGCCGTTCGAGGTAATCAACCAAATTTAACACCATTTCTTATGTTTATCAATACAATTTGCATCCTTCGTTGGTGTGCATTGCACTGGTAAATATGACATAAAAATTGCAATTCACATGAGGCCAAATCAAAAACCTCACTGGTTAGGAAAGGGTTGTATAAAATGACATTATAAAAAGCCTCTTGATTTTTTGTTGTTGTTGTTGTTGTTGCTATTCAGCCCTTTTCCGATGAAAGTCAAACGCAGATGTGCTTCAAATACATCATCGTTGACATGGTTTTATGCTAACACTGGGTGAAGCTTGCAGGAGGTGCTTAATAGCTTTATTGCACTTAACACAATGTGTCTGTTTCGTATCAGCACCTGAGGCTCAAAAACAATCCGCTTGGACCCTCAAGTGACATAGGAGGTGCTATAATACAGGCTGACTGTGGAGAACTTAGGGCATTGATGATTACCAACTTACGTGTGAAATTATCGTACAAACATATTTCTTTTCGTCGCAGAATTTTTTGTCTTTAACATTACAGCACACTATTGATGTATAAAATTATTACTCCTTCAACAAAATATCCAGGATGCTTACTTCAGAATGAAGCTGGTCGATAGTTGACCAACTCCACCTTCTTTAATATTGGATGTCACAGTGTTATAACAACAACAGTAGCTAAGGCATTGTTCTTTTTCTCTTTTTTTCTTTCGTTGATCTGTAATTTGTCCTCTTCGGTTATGACATCCCGTACTGGGCTCTGCAGCATACAAACAAAAGAAGGTCATTAATCTTTTTTAAAAGGAGATTGCACATGCACACTCCAATATTACAAGAGTCTGATTTACATGATATCTGAGGGCGGACTTCAGGGCTCAAGGCGCCATGCCGTTATTACACCAACCCCTATGGACAGAGTCTCCCAAGGCTCAAATGTAACTAATGCACTTTAATGACAGGGTTCTTTTGGCTAGTCAGAGAAAATAGAGTGGGTACAATTAGCCTGTACCATCATTGTCCATATTTAGCAGCGCTCGTTACGTAAGTTTAATGTCACGCTGAAAATATTGCTTACTGTACGTTTCAAAAGAGAACATTTCCGTGATGAGGAACGAAGGATTCTGCAGTAGTGAAAGACAAAAATAAGAGACCGAGATTTGGATATGGTATCTGAAGTGATAATGTAATTCTAATTTCTAATAAAAAAATTCCTGCATGTTTACATTAATGCTGGGAAAACTTTGAAGTCATGGCGTCACTGAAAACCCCAGTTAAGATGCGATGTTAAGGAAAGTTATGTTCTCGTGATTCACTTTTAATTGTTTCTATAAATATTTTGAGCAATTACCTTTTATTCAAAAATATATCTAAGTGGTATTTAGATTCCTTATTTGAATCAGGACAAAATCTAAAGCCTTTTTCAGTGAACAAGATCGCTTTCTGATCCACCTACAGAAAAGCAAATCTTCACGTTTTAAATTAACAATAATATCAGCGGACAAATTACCGATATGTTAGTTTCGAAATCACGAAAAATCAGTTAAAATATCGTTGAACTTTAGAGACACGTTTCAGAGCAGATGGATACCTGATGCTAAATGAATGCACTTGTACTCAAATTCAAACAAACCAAATTAAAAGTGTCCCGTGTCTGAAATTAATCTAAGTTGTTGGTTTCCAATGCTATGTCCCCGAGCCAGAGCAAGTTATTGAAAAGCCAGCGAAAGCAATCATGGAAAGATACACAGGCAAGTAACAAACATATCTCCATAGTTTTTTTTTTGAGAATAAAACCGCACCCTCGGGGATATTGGGACTGTGTGAATTACACAAGACACCCCTTACCCAACGGCATTCTTGCTTATATTTCTTCTCACAATCAGCATTGACAGACGAGACCAAACTTCCATTTGTAATAATTTATAATCACTGAACAGATCGTGATTAATTTGGCGTGTTTATTTCAGAGGTTACACAACACTAATTCCCAGCGATTGTTGATGTGTTGTTTTTCAAACAATTGCTAAAATATGATTTGAGGATGCCTTAATGGCTTTAATGAAAGACAATTTGACATCGGCCTTTGTATCAGTATTTGTTCGCCAAAAGGCAAGAACTTGAAACCAGTGACAATTTGTTTTGATGTGTTCATCTTTCTCTCCTGATTACACCGTTGAAAATCACATGATTTAGTTGCTCTTTAAGCGTTATAAGCTCTTTCTTTTCTTTTACTTCCCGAAGCTATAAATTTAAGGCGGAAAGGACTAACAGACGTAACACGGGCATATCTTCAAATATTTTATATTTTACTATTCAACAAGTGCGAGAAAACCATTGTCGAACTCAATATAATTTTCGAACGTTATCTCTACATCGGTTAGATATATATTTGAATAATTAGATATCTGTAGGTAATAAGAGACATCAGAATTTGTATAGATCTATATATAAACTGAAGTTCTCATTGCGAGAGAATTGTTGATATCTCCAAGTCGCTTGATAACTTCTGTTATAGATTACATTACAGATATCTCTAATTAATCTGTACGTATGACAAAATGAATAAAAGATATGTGTAAATCAAAACATTTTTTAGATATAAAATATTTTTTAGATATAACGGTAAACATTGAATCATTGTGATAATGGTGTTATATTCCTTTGGCAGTTTTGCAGTCCATTTGCCAATAATAATAGCATAGCGTTACCCTACCGGTTGCTTCTGCGGATGAGGTGGGCCTAACACCGTGTTTTTTTTAAATTAATTTTTTAAAACTAAATTAACAGTGAAGTAGAACATGGAATAAAAAAATAAAGCATAATATGCCAGCTATTTCACAAGTACAGGAGTGTTAATTTGACGCAATGAATTCACTAAAGTAGGGGCGGCCCTATTGGGAAAGATGTGTGGATAGAAAAGTTTCAATATGTGTGAAATTGAGTTTTAAGGACCTTTTTAGGTCAAGTCCAATGCATTTATCATCTCGGCGTATTTTTTTCAAAGTACATATAGCTGCGCATTTGTTAATTTTTAAAATAAATTAAAATAGCTCTGCTGTACAGCCTAAATGTGACTGATGTTTATTTTCTCAACTGATTCGAAATATATTTTCCGTGTTATTTTATATATCTGTTATTTAATTAGAGATAACCGTAACTGAACGAGAAATATCTATGAACCATTTAAAATATAACACAGAAAATTAAAATAAATTTATTTTTATAACATACGTTCCGTAGAATTTTGAGTTAATTTAGCATAATTGTAAATTAGAAAAATGCATCTTTTTAAGAAGCTTCGTTAATACATAGGTAGCAAAGGAGTTGTCGAGTATGTAAACTGGAATTTATCTGCCATTAACCCCCATACCCGTGTGGTTAGGTTTAGTCCTTAGCAAACTATCCCTTGATTTTGCTTCTGCATATCACGACCAGGCTTTTAAAGTGGAAGTCTGGTTTAAACCAGGTCGCGGTAGATGCAGTCATAACATAAATCAAAACATTGCTCCAGGACTCACTGCATTTCCTATTGTTATTATACAGGAACAGATAGCAAATTGACGGGAATAACCCGCCTTTGCTTTTATGGTTACTGTAATCACGTGACAAATGAACCCCCACTAACTTCACGTTAAAAACGCCCGAAATTAGATTATCAATTTGTAAAATTAATTTTCAAACACGAAATGAATGTTTTCGATGGGGCTTTGGGACAAATAATTTGCCTGAATAGAGCGCAGATAAGCTGAGATGCCCCAAGGGTGGGGTGACTTTGATCAGAAAGCATTCTCTTTCACAACCCCAAGGATAAATTCTTATCAACATGACAGGGCAATGAAAATATATGGGGGTAAATGAGGGTCCAGGTCTGCGCCTTTTTGCCAGTCTTACGTCTCTGTCTTGAGGCAAAATAGTTGATATTTAGGTCTAGTTTGAGTAACAGCTTGATATCTGGATGCTGTCTTGATTAGCAAGTGATTCCGAATTCTACCAAATGTACACAGTATACATTTATTTCATTTTTAACAAAAAACGGTCATCTCAGAAAAAATAACTAAAACATGGACAAAATAATATATTCTCGTAAAGTCCCTCCTGTTTTGTTGTCAGCTACAGCTCCGAATATCCTTCAGAAAGATTTTTGTATCAGAAATCTCGAGTCATTTTAAATCATACAAGCAAATGATGTGTTATTCCTTTTGCAGAGCGGAAGCTGAAAGAAATATGCAAGATGTCCCTGTCTGCACATTGGAGCAATTTACGGAAAACACCCAGCAAAATATCACTGCCTCTAACTCTTTATTGTAACACAGTGGCTATATTACCTTATTGTTGTTTAGGTCTGTCTCGAAAATTATTTTCCCAAATGGTAGGATTATAAAGAATGGTAGGATATGCCTGTATTGGCAGATATTTGTTGTTTCCTTCTACAGTTCTGAGGCTGACTAAAGATTTAATTGTAATGAGATCTTGCTTGGATTATGGTGCCTTTTCATCAGCAGTAATTTTGGAAGCTGCGGAAAATGTGTTGAAATTTCTCTCCTAACTTGTACTAAATTGAACAGAGCGAGGGTTCTGACAGATTTGCGCGGGCGGCAGGGGATGTAGGAGAATAAAGCAAAATTTTATTGATTCTAAACCTTTTTTTATTTTTAATCAATTCTTCAACTTCTATTTATAGGCCACCCCACCTCCCCACCCCCTTCACCCCGCCGACCGCGTCAAGAACCAGACACAATGAACTAGAACGCAAAAGAATAAAACCGCTGCTGAAAACATTGCGTTACATTGTCCAATCGGCGTCCTCGCCTCCGGGACCCAGCAAGCAGATGCAATTTTTCTGTAATATTTATTAATGATATTATTCCATACATATGATGAATAACACGTGAAATTTACCCCCGGGTTAAACTAAGAAATGTAATTACTTGATGCAACTTTTTTCTAGACTTTGATAATGAAAGGTAGAGCCTTGCGGCAAATACTTTGTTCTCATATTTTAAAGGAATTAGAGAAGCAGCAATGATGACCGTGCGTAGGTTATACACCCTTTCTATTGAGAAATGGAACAGCAGTGCTGCTGTTGTGTTGTTTAAAATCACCACAAAAAAGTCTTCTCTTTGAAAAAGGTGTTTTAAATTCAAATTATACACTAACTATAAAACTATTTGATTCAGTTACTGCATTTCTTTGAAGATTTGTGAAAATCAACATGAGATATTTCGGGGCAAGGGATTGCTATTTGCAGGAAGTCCCCTATCTCCAATACAAGCAAAACACGTTCGTAGACTATAATAAAATATCATATTAGCCTTCAAAGTTTGATTCTCAAACTAAATTTGCAATATATATGACAATTCACATAATAAAACAATGAAATATACTTCATCATTCAGGGTCATCAGAGTATAGCAGGCTGCATGCTTCGGATAATATCCCCTCCCACAATCCAGGATATCAAAAATACTGTTTTATAATCTAGTATTTTTTATTTACTGTATTGCAAAAATAATAATAATAATAATAATAATAATAAATAAATAAATAAATAAACAAATAAAATCAACCAGCTGAGGCCAGTTCAAAGTTCAACATACAGATCCATTCATTTTAAAATTTCTTTCTTTTCAATACCTAAGGCTTTCATGACAAACAATATTAAAAAAAATTCACACCACAACATATCTACAACAAAAGTAAAGACCCAGAAATAAAGTTGAAGGTGTGATTAAATAAACAGCTGAACATGTTTTTTTTTTCGTTGTTCACTTGTAAACAACTAAAGTGCGTTACAAATGGCCAGTGAGCGAATGACCGACGTACTGCTGGAATGACATGTCCTCTACTTGACCTGAGATGGTTTTTATTCCCGTTCACACCCTAACGTAATGTATGCGTGCTTTCTGAGTTTTCTGCTTGCTCAATGGGCGTATTTATGTTGCAAGGTTTTTTTTTTTTAAATATATAACAATAAATGTATTTTTATGTCTCTGCCACATCGGAGATCTGTGCCCACACATTTTTTTCCTTCCTTGTGGCTTGGTATGTTTTGCTGACTATTTTTATTTGTTGGTAATGCATGTGAAAAAAAAAAATAGAAACAAAAATGGCAAAGAACATTTATATCCTTTGCTGTGGGTTGGATGCTTTAAATGTTGCTTCTTCCCGCGACTCACTTTCAAGCTACCGTAACTCCAACAGAAGATAAAATCCCTCCCTACTGAAAAAAAAATGAACGCCTATAGCTACTAAACGTGTTCAACCCAAAATCTGTGAAGTACCTCAAAGTTATCATTACCTTCTGGCAAGATTTCGCGTATTAATTGAATTCACCATACGTGATACCAATGATCATTGGTTTTTGTATTGTGTTTTCATGGTTAATTTTCGACATGTAAAGTTAAACCTCCTGCTTCGGGATATTTTCAGTATGAATTATTTTACTATTATTCAATCCTATTTTCTTTCGGATTGACAGCATAAAGTGTTGTCGTGGAAAGGCAAATATTTTCTAGAGGCTTTCGCTGGAAACCTTTACTGACCTCCAATTTTCATCTCAGCACCAATACCATCGTGTTTGACTTGATAGCATCCCTTACACGCTCATACCAAAGTGCTCATTAAGACATCATCTTGATAAAATTATCCTAACAAGGCTAAGCTTCTTTACTTTTTACTATGCGTTTCTTAGCCCGAGGGTAATAAGTAAGCCTTCACAATGAAGTAGAAAAAAACACACACACACATCTTGCGATTGGCTCTGTGACACTTTTACTTGTGACAATCACACAACATCACAACAGATCAACTGGCTGATTCGGTCTTATCAGCTTTCCTTTGTGCCCCGGGCGGAGGCAGATGAAACCACCTTATTTACAAGTAAATAGGTGTCTCAATAAGAAACAGACTACAAATTCTAGAGACGAAGTTAACACGCATCAAAGCTATGACAGTAATCAGTGCAAAAATCAAGCCACAAAACAGATAGCTTTATTATATGTTTGATACCATTACCAGTGACAAGCATGCCTTTAAAAACTGACACACTCCAAAATCAAAGCTCGTTCTTTTATAAACTTACAGAGGTTAACACCTCAGACTTTGAAATCAAGAAACGAGGGCAATCCTGTTGCGGCATATGAGCCTGCAAATGAATCGAAACAATAGAAGGCGCAATTTATGGTAATTGTGAAGAAAATTTAGTTTTCTTTAGACGCAAGTACAATGGAAGTGATATTAGCTGAACGCTTGAATATGATACGCTACGGGCGTCTACTGTTGACGACTACTATCAAAATCAAACCTTGTCTTTTTAAAACTTTGTTTCAGTTTACTGGTGGTTTGACACGGCTGTTGTGTTGGTAAGATTATACCACATAAACCTAAAAGGGAAGAGATACAATTTAATCCTAATTTGGAGAAAGGGATGTAGAATGAATGCGTGCATAATAATTGCTTTGTACTGGAATACTCCAGCGAATGTGTTCTTTTTTCATAGAAAGACGAGCTGCAATTATATTTACCTTATGCAAATTTTATTTATTTATTTATTTCCTTGGCACTGAGGTTTACTGAGAAACGATACGAACCAAACAGTGTCCGGTCCGATCCTCTAGAGAATTAGGAATTCAAAACAACATAAAGAAACCATGCAATAAAATATGCCATTCAAACCAACTGGTTAAAAAAAAGCCATTTAAAAAGGGGAAGTTATCATCGCTGGCCATTGAAATTTATGTTCACCGGAAACCATATATTGCCATAATCTTCCTCCATGACATATTCTTATTACTGTCATTACGCGGACGTTCTCGTCGCTTATGTATCTCATACTGGTACCTCGCTTCCGCGCAAACTCCATAATTTGAAGAAAATTAGCTTTTTAAAAAAGCCACTGTAACATAAAACCATATTATTGCTACATGCACACTGTAATCAACATAGTACATTGTTGTGTATGGGCCTCTTTGAATTTGAAAGCCCTGTAAAATTACTTCCTATGGACTAACCTTTCTTCCTTGTTTGCGAAGTTTATATGACAAATGCTATATTACAAGTGAAGTGTCCGTTTCAGCGAAGCTATGATATATATATATATATATATATATATATATATATATATATATATATATATATATATATATATATATATATATATATATATATATATATATATATAACGTTTTAAGGAATTAAAACGCATTTTTATGTGTTATTTGAGTTTAACCTAAGCAATGCTGTCAGCTTTGATAATACGAAGTGCATATGTACTTCGGAGCGCAAATAAAATAATGAAACAACTTCCACGTGTTTCTTTTGTTTATTCCTTCATCTAATGAAATTAGGTTAAATACAACAAAGCAGGTGACGTCACTTTTAATTTTTGAGGTTGTTGAAGCCACTTTTTCCAGGTCCAAAGACTAACGTAGGAGGTCAGGGAGGGATGCTATGAGTAGGCAGCCTTGCTTAGGTTAAACTCCAATAACACATAAAAATGTCTTTTAATTCCTTAAAACGTCACTTTTAATGTATTTTGGAGCTTATTTAACCCAGCAATGCTGCCAATTTGATAGACGTGAAACCGGAGGTGGGTGTCTTTTATTGATATGGAATAATTTTCGTCATGTCGCGCGAGTTCTCGCCGTTCTCACCTCGTTAGTACGACTCTAGGTTGGTGAGGAGCGGTGTTTTCTAAACCATTACACGCTCCCCCTTTTTTCATTTTCTTTCCCTAGCTACTAGTTAAGCGGTAGCCCTAACTACTAGTTAAGCGGTGAAAAAGAAACTATCTTGAATGTATAACTCGATTGGTGTGTGGCCTCACACTACTGGAAACAGATCTGAGTAACGCAACACTACGCAGTAGCTGAGTTAGATTGGCTGGACGACGAAAGATCGTGCAGCAAACAGTCAGCTTCTGCTGAACATAGAACGCATTATGAACTTAAACTGTCTGTTATTACACAACGTCACCTGTCATGACAGTGCGGGAATGCTTAACGCTGGCAAGGGCTGTCATGACAATTCAGTTTTGTCATTACTAAATTACTGCACTGCTGACGGCTTGGTAGCTTGTTTCGCGCGGCTTTTCTCGTTGTGACGATTCTTGCCACTGTTTTCGCTTGGCTGCCTGCGTATGAAGAATTAAGCACTCATTAGCTGTAATGCAATGAAATTAATATGTTGGGTGACATCCATGAGCCCGCCCAGAGCAGTTCTTCTAATGGTGACCCTATACGGAATGCCAGTGAGTTAGGGACATGTCGGACCTCATGGGCTTTCACGTTGGGGACCTGTAGGGTAGCCAATTCAAAGCCAAACTTCTGATAAACCATTACGATCGTATTTTATGTAGTTTGAGATCGTCTGTTTGCCCACGTCTTTGGATCGTCCTGACTTATAGGACATTATAAGACGTTTTTGCTCAGTGTTTCTGTACTTGCTCGACGCCTCTAAATAGTATCGTAGGGTGCGTACTGGACATGTTTTTTTCAGCTGTGTCGTCGGACGATCATACGTCGTCCAGCGCCTACAGTGTGATCTCTTTTAAAGCACTTGCCTGTCCCGTTAGTGATCAAGTAAGTTTTACTGAGGAACCCAGCTCGCGAGACAAGTATGATCCGTCTCCAGCGGTCCTGGTAGTGCAGCAACTTGTTTTCCTTGTATCTTGTATCTCCCCTCTTCACTTGCCTGTTGCCAGTGCAAATGAAAAGGTACTTTTCAACGTGATTTCTTTAGCTGAGAGCTCTTTCATATGTAGAAAAGGTCCTTTTTGCAGAAAATCCAGTACCAGCCGAATATCCCACTGAGCGACCGTGCGAGTGGCGGCTGGTCTTTCCAATTTACAGTTTCGTAGCAAGTGGCCTAAATACTGGTCGGCCCTATCGTCAAATCCCGAGTATTTATTAGGGATGAATGAAATTGCCGATCGATAGCTCTCAGTCGCGCGTACAGAGAGTTAGCGGTCTTCGAACAGATACACTAGGAAATCGGCTATTACCAGTGAAGTTGGGATCGAGTTCGCGCTGCGAGCAGAATAACTCAAATAACTCCCACTGAGAGAAGTACACCGTAGTCGTGGAGCGTGTATTTGGTCTAGACGCGTTTGAACTTTCTCTGAAAATCCAAACAACCCTGCTACAGAGTGCCTATGCACCACAGGTGGAGTTGAAAAAGGTGCGAGTTGAGGTGATGGTACTTCCAGTGGGACTGTCTTAACATCCCTGGATGGACTGGCAGCGCGAGTTGCGTGATGCGTTCGCACTGTAGTAACAGAGGAAATCAGTGTTTTTCTGGTAGCAGTGGTGCCACTAACAAGAGGCGCCAGGTGATTGACGCCGTATCTTTTGGATTGTGGGCAGGACGAGAGACGTTGGGGAAAGACAAACAGGATCTCGTCCCGCCAATCCCACTGCAGTGCATCCAGTGCTGTCACGTGCTCGTCTGGGCAGGGGGAGACGTAGCGTGGGAGTTGGGTTGTGAGGCTATTCGCAAATAGATCCAACTGCCGGGGACCCCATGGGAATTGTTCCTGTATCCACCTGAATGTCTGTCGAACTAGTGTCCATTCTGTCGCTACCACAGTCGTCCGCCGAGAGGCTAAGTCTGCCACCACATTTAACAAGCCTCGAATGTACCGGGGGACGATCTGGAATTGATATTGCTGGGCAAACAGTAGCATGTCCTTGGTCAGTGACATTAGTTCGCGGCAGCGTGTTCCTCCTTGGTGTTCAGATATGTAACAGTCGTCGTGTTGTCGATCAGAAATAGACCCGTCTGTTTGTGTAGTTGTCGATACAGCAGTGAGCAAACATGCTTGACAGCCCACATCTCTTTGACGTTTATATGTGCTTCGCGGAGGTGGTCTTCCCAGAGTCCTGACTACATCTGACCGTATTATCAAAGTTGGCAGCATTGCTGGGCTAAATTAGCCCCAAAATACGTAAAAAATATACAGCGGAACCTCGACATCGGACCACCTCCCTATTGGGACTACATCTCTGAAATGTAGCACATTTTCTTCGTTCCCGAATGCGCTCCATAGCCTTCAATGGCTAAGGAATCTCCCAATTGGGACCACCTCGTAACGGACGACTTCGGGCCGCTTTTTTCGGTCCCGAGCACTCAAAATACCTGAGATCGGACCACTGTGGGACAGAGGAGAAATCACTGTATCTGTGCGGCACATTATTCATAACACTTAGCACGTTGCCGTCTTGGATATCGTTGCTGGGGATTTTGGTAACAAGTCTGCAGAAAGTGGCTTTATTTTGTCATCCATTGTCTAAACAATAGCACCTGACAATATATAAACTCATTACCTTCCCTGTGAGTACTTCTTGTACAAAGAATTTCTAACTACCTATTCAATTACTGTCGCTTAGTGCCTAATCTGTCACTGCATTGGCTACCCTCTGAGTAACTCTTGCGCGCTATAATCCTTTTGACACCGGATACTGCACTGAGGGCGGATGGGGACAACTATACATCTACTTAATCTCTTGATGCTCCAGTGGCCCGGCTTTTGTATATAAGGTGGGGTACTTTACTATGAAAGTATACCGAATTTGCAATAGGTATTATTGCAAACGAATATTACTTTCATTCTTTTGGACATCAATGTTGATTCTATGGGCAACCCAATCTTAACTAAGACACTCATTTATATAAAATTTAGCGAATCTTCAATTAAAATTAAAATAAAAACCTGAATTATTGATATCAATAATAACAACACAATTTTTGATTTCAAGAATTGCTTCTTTTTTGTACAGCAAAAATTTAAAAGAAAGATTTTATGTACAAGGAACAGTTATTATTTCATTCAAATGTGTGTGCTTCTGAATATAAAAATAGACTAATATTTTGATAAAAAATCAATTTTTCAGATCAATTTTCAGATTTAAAAAGACAAAATAAAAATGACTCATTCTGAAATAATGATATCTGAAAAGAATTCTTGATATCAATAAAAGAAAATAAATTAAGAGTTCAAAATTTAAATTTTGCTATAAAATATGTCATTTTTGCTCTCAGGAATTGAATTTTGACCTCAAAAAATCACTTTTAGATATCAATAAATCATTTCTGATATCAATATATATTTGTTGATATCTCTAAAAAATATACTGAGATCAAGAATTTAAAAAATTAATTTTTGCTATCAGAATATGAATATTTTGAGATCAAAAATTAATTCTTGATGTAAAAAATCAATTTTTGATATCAAAAATTAATTCTTGATATCAATAATTCTCTAATAAACATTAAAATGGCATTTTATACATAAATATATCATATGCCTTAAATACTTTGGCAAAGCAAAGAAATTAATTCGACTTTCCATATATTACTGATAGGTGGCACATTAACTTTTCACTGTCATAATGTCTAGTCGTGTTTGTTGCTACAGCACAAACAAGAATGGCACAGCGAATCACACATGATTTTTGTCTTGAAATATTTGCTCCAATTTGTCTAACATAACTTACTACTGGAACAATTCCATCGCTGTTGCAAAAAAAAACTTGCCCTCCATAGTTCGATTCCATTTTGACTGAATCTTACCAATTTAAATTCACATTACTTTTCTCCAACAACTTGTGTTGGTAAATAACAAACTCATCCCTGGAAAACCTAGCTTTCAGAACCCCAACCAAAACGTACAGGTCCTTTTAGGCGCAACTTTGTATACTGTCGATAAGTTGTGCGGATTACATCAACTTCTCGGCAGTAAACAATTAGAGATATTAGAGACCTTTTGTAAGAAGTAAAAACTTCTCATTTTACGTCTCATTTTGCTAATTGTGCTAGCCGTACGCAAACTGACACGTTTCTTAAAATGTTTTAACTTAGCAAACACGATTCAATAGTAAAAACTTACTTTTCGAATAATGTTTTCGCAATTGATAATTTAATACAGTGATATAATTAATCATGTTCCTGAATCTCTTGCACACATGTTAAATATTTTAATAACATTTTAATTAGAAAATTTAGCTGTAAATTGCTATATATAATCTCCAATGAATTTGTGTATATATACTTTCAAAACTGATCAAAACAATGCTTCGATTTGGATTTTCAGTTCGTTCAGCTCGCTCACTCTGAGCTGTCGCCGTGCTCTTCCTCTGAAATTTCTCTTTGTCTTTAGACTATCGAATCTATGGCACTATACCTGCTCAGTAATAACCGGCTATCTGTATTGTCCATTTCCTTTCAGTATTCGTGTAAACCGTTTTGATGTTATGTCTGGTGACAATTTTCCAGAACCTGTATATTGGGAATGGCTTCATCCAGTAAAGTATTATGTTGATCACATGTTCCCATAAAAAGGCAATAAAAGGTAATTAAACTTGGTATTGTCACTGAAAACCTTTCGTGTCTAAATGCAACGGTTAAATTTGTCTTTAGAAATAAAACGGTTAAATTTGTCTTTAGAAGTATAATTGCAATTTATTTCCAATAGAACCCCAGGTTTTTGATTGACAGTGTTTAAAGTTAACTCAAAGTATTTACAAGTAAGTAACTGCTTGCAAATAAATACTTAAGATATAAAACACACACGACGTCCAAACAGTTTTTACTCTAGAATGGGGTCTATATGTTTGATTAATCTGTACATTATTAGAGATTACAGAACTTATTTTAATATTGGTGTGTCCAAATGATTGGGGAGGCTAGAAGAAATAAGCTAGTTTCTCCAAGGTTGATAATGTCTTTGGCACCATTTAGAAGTGGTAAGATAATTTTAGTTAAGAATGGTAACAATTTCAACGAATAACGACTTAAAATCAAAATGATTTGTTTTTATAAATTTTCAAGCCAGCCTTGGGCTTTAAACCAATAAGGTATCTTATTTTGCCAAAAATTACGTTTTCTAGAATAGTAGTGTTTATGTATTTTCTTATATTTTCTTATTTTTTTCTATTAAAAAAGTAAAAAGTAGTTTTTACTTTGCAAATTTTCACTGTAAGATTTAAAAATAGCACGAATAAATATCACAAGGAGAAATTTTTAAGCAAATATACACAATACAGCAGTTTCGTTAGGCAACTGCACTTCCAAACAACGCGAGACAATTGTAGTAAAATATTGTAAGACCTTTGATTAAAGTTTAAGTAGCCTGATGTAAATGAGCAAGACAGAGAAATAACGTTATACTGCAGAGAACCAGATATTAGGTAACTGCAGTGTGACTGTCTAGTGGGCTGGATATAATATAAAAGCCTGAACGACATGTTTGTAGAGTTGTAGTGGTTGTGCTTTTTGGTATTAGACTAATTAAAAATACATTGTGACTTGTGATGTGATATAATAGATTTGTTTGGTAGGTTCCTCAAGACCAAGCAAATTTTTAATTTGTTTTTCAAAAGCCTATGGTTGTGTTGAAGGCTATCAGTTTTTTCAACCAACACTGTGTGAATACAATTTTGCTCTCTTTTAGTTAACATTGCAACAGTTTTATGTGCACTCCAGAGCCCAGCGAAAGATTATTTACACAAACATACAATTCGCTTAATTCTGATTTGATGCAAAAGCTATCCTTTTATATCTAGTCTAATTTCTTGAATGAGACAAACCGCAATGTCCACAGCTCAAAACACCAATCGAAAAAGAATGTCAAGAATCAAACTTTATAGTCTCTGACACAGGTTAAAATAAAAATGAAAATATATATATACAATAAGTATAATGCAAGAAATACGGACATAATAAACTAAAGCCACAGAGGATCAATTAATAATACCAGGCATTTAAATGAATTACTCACTCAAAAGAAGAGACTAGATCTTCGTAATTATTAAAAAGACAGCCAAAAATACTGTCCCATTAGATTAGTACTATTGTAACAGACTGTCTTACCCTTAAATTATCTTAAACCATAACAAAGAAAAAGCAGAAAATAAAATTTATTAGCAATTGAACCGTCTATCAAACGTTAACCGTCTATCAAAGGAACCGCTGTTCAATTCACAGACTAATCAGTAAACAATAAAAAAAGAAACAAGAAATTCTAAGATCCAGGAAATGTGTCAAAACAGAATGGAATATGTCTCTGATTATACTGGCAAACGTTTGAACTGTTAAAAATCAAATAAGTATGTTGCGGTACCATTTTATAAATCACCCGAAGCAGTTGTTTATATTTCTGAAACAGGGGTATGTCTTCATATTTCGAAAATAAAGTTTTTTGTCTCTCGTCAGTTCTAAAAAATGCTAAATTTAATTATTAATACATCCGTAAATCCTACAATCGACATCATGTAGAATGAGTGACGAAACGCTTTCAGTCATAATTTCGAGCAGAAAATTTTGAAACAAGAGATTTCAAGAACTTTGTTCGCTGCTTTGGATATGAAATAAAAACTTCACATATACATATACATATAAATATTTAATAAACTCTCTTTTTTAAGAGTGATATTGATGTAAATTACATCAGGTGACAAAAATCAATATAAATTAAACTCGAACGAGAATATACTTGAACACGTATTGAATCCGCTTGGCCGCTCGTGTTATCCGGCCTTCACCTCGTGTCGATGCTTGTTTCTGGGTTTTATGAAGGCTACCAGTCACCCGAGCAAGGCTAGTCCTCACATACACACCCCGGCATTCTGCATTCCAATAATTTACCATATGTTATCGTTGATTTCTCCGCAGCTCCACGTGTAGCTGTCTCATGATGCATCCACGTAGCCAGTCACTCGCATTTCCCCATAGCACCTCTTCTTTACCAGCCTGTATACCAAAACTATTCTTCAAATTCTGATTTAGAAGCAGCTGTCGATATTCCGGTGCATTTCCTGATTTTGTCTTGACCTCATGTTTTTCGGACCTGCTTTTACCTTCTCTGTAAGAAAGCTCTTTCTGACTTTTTTAGTGCCGCGAGAGCACTAAGTTGTTGCAGTATTTCATCCTATGTTTGCCGTAGTACATAGCTTTTATGAACTGATACACGAGCTCAGCTGACTTGAAGCTATGTTCAAATACCTCCAGCGTACATCGAAAGAAGTTGCTCTGATATTTCGTGTTGGTTAAGGTCGGTTGTTCGGGCATGTCTCATTCGTCTCATTCTGTGGTTCGAAGCTCCGTTGGCTGTGTTCTACTCTGTCTCAACTCAGTTTCGTGGACAATTTCTTTTTTGTCGTCCGTGATTGCTAGAAAAGCCATGCCAACTTATTTCCACGGGGAAACACCATATAGTCTATCCACTTGCCTTCATTGATCGATTATGTCTGCGTACTTCAACATCTTGCCTTTGTACGTTTCGTCGATTCTCTCCTCTCAAGGCAATTCGATGATGGCATCCAGTCTACCAACAATTACACCCCCTTTTGGAAAATTGCGACTGCTGCTATTAGAAATATCAAGAAAGGTCATGGCCACCGGAACGGAAAAAGCCTTGCGTTTACTAAAACAGCTCCCACGAGTCGAAATAAATAATTTGAAACCTTTACCACAAGTGAAAATTAGTGTAAGAACACAGTAAATTGATTAAATCATGATTTCAATTGCATTGTGTTAACAATAGACGCACAAGTGTAAAGTATTATATTATCGCCCATGTTGTGTATCGGGTTGAAAGGTGAAATTGGCCGAGTTAACCGAGAAAGCCAAAAGGAACCTTCCATGCTCAGTTTTCTAAATAAATTAGATTTTGTTCAGTTTAGTGCCACACTATTGATTCACATGCTAAAAATGTAATCTTGTCAGATCCGTAAAACTTTCAAAGAAAAACTCTGTGGCTGTTTCAAATAAAATGCGCAAAATTTTGCGTTTTGACTAAAAACTTACCGGGTGAAAATGAAAGAAATAATAGATTTTCCTGAAATGTCAGATTTTTCTGCACCAAAGAGCAAACTTGTGTTTTAACAACCCATATTCTATTTTAAAAATGAAAGAAATGATGGAGAGATTTTGCTTGAATGTTAAATTTCTCTGCACCAAAGAGCAAGCTTGTTTTTTAACAACTCGTGTGCTATTTTAAAAAATTTATTAAAAGTTTTAAAAATAGTTCGAAGTTTCAATTTCTTTTATGCCACGAGTATGAACTGTATCATTTCTTTCATTTTTTCCTTGCAGCCGAAATTCAAAATTCTTGCGCATTTTGTGCAACGTCGTGTTATTTTTCAAATCGGCCAAAACTTACCAAAATGGCGACTTGACAAAATTGTGATCTCTTGAGATAACTGCAATGTAAGACTCGAGTGCTTTCCACGCGAGTTCTCGGAAACTATTTACCCTAGGGATATGCTACCTTGCACAGTGAAAATATATATATTGAAGTTGTACAACGTCGTGTTATTTTTTTCTCAAATCGGCCAAAAAATTGCCATAATGGCGACTTGTCAAAAGTTGTGATCTCTTGAGATAACTGCAACGTAAGACTTGGGTGCTTTCCACGCGAGATCTCCGAAAATATTACTCTCAGGTATATGCCACCTTGCTCACTGAATATTTATATAGTTTGAAGTTGTGCAACGTCGTATTATTTTTTAAATCGGTAAAAAATTGCCAAAATGGCGACTTGTTGTGTCCGGTTGGGGTCTTGGCTTGTTTATTTTTTATGCGGGGGGGGGGGGGGGCGGGCATGATAACAAATATGGTACCAGGTGCAATTAATCATTTACAGAGAATCTCCAAACTATTTTAAATGTAATTTAGTATATTATTTTCGATTGTTGTAATGGCTTAATATGTCCGTAACTTACGATTTTAGACATCTTGCAGACTTCAAATTCCTACATTTTTGACCAGTGTATAACGGAGGAAGCGATATGGAAATGGCATAGAGTTAGGGAAATGAAACAAATACAAGCGTTAATAACTTTGATAAATCCTAAACTATTTTCAAACTTTCTTCATTGAAATATGTTTGTTTGATTTTGTTCAATAAAATGAATTACAAAATTTTCGCCTTCGAAAAAAGTTTTACATGTAAAATGGGCGTTTAAAAAGCATCTCATTTCTATATCATATCATTTTGTTTCCGTATATCGCTCCCCTCATATCGAAAAGCAACCATGGTTTGGTGTTTCGTGAAGCTATCTGCCAATTCAAAGTCAGTATGAAAAGTTACTCCACAGCAGTAACGCATAACAATTAGTTTTCAAATACTGTTGATAAGATTAAGAACAGTATGCGTAATGCCAGTTGCAGACTATTTTTTAATTTCGCGCTACTCTAGTTACATCAATGGGAAACATCCATCGCGTGTACGTGTAAACCTCTAGTCAAACTGCTTCTGCTACAGTTGTAATCTGATTGCTTTAAAATTTTATATGAATCAACCCTAGCAGTTCCTTTCTTGAAAAGTAGCCTTCGTTTGCCTTCTTGCTGGCAAAAATTCAGCTTCTTACGCAAAGAAAAAAACAGTTAACTTCAATAACATACTTGGTGACAAAAGACTAGTTTGCCATCTGCCCACCATCTCACACTTATATATCTAGCAGTCTGCTTAGTATATGGAGCAAAATGTGTGAATAACTTTCATATTCAGATAGAGTTTGATTACAAAAATATTGACTTGTTTTGTATTAATAGCAAACACAGTGTTTTTTTTTTTTTTTTTTTTTTTGTATTTATAGCAGACAAATAGCATTTTATGGAATTCAAGTATTCCCCAGCTCTTCATTCTAAGGAATAGGCGTATTCCCTGGCGGTCGCGGCGAATACATGAATTCATTGAACGTTTCAGGGAATACGTGCATTCCGTGAGTACCCGAATTACTAGTAACATGCATGCAATTAATGACAGTGGCTTAAATGATGCAAAATTGCAGAAAAAAAGGTCGAACAGATGGAGAACTGGGAGAAATCAAGGAGGCAAACGGGAAAGGCACAATATGGTTCCACTTGGAGTGGAGAGCGGCAACACTCCATTCTACTTGCTGATTCCGAGAGAGCCGTATTACAAGGGGTTCCTGTAAGAGTTATATAATTTGTTTAATTGCTGTCCCTGTACTTGTCCGGGCTGGGGTTGCATAGATGCTGCTGACCACAGTGTCGTGTCTCTACATCAAAGGTGTTTTTTTTTTTTTTTTTTTTTTTTTTTAATTATTATTTGTTCAACCTGCAGAACCCAAGCGTTCACTCCGACCGAAAAAATAATGGTTAGATGTTTGGAAAATTTTTTTCATATTTAGATTCAAATAGTATCGCCACAAAAACATATTATTATTAAAGAACATTTATAGAACCCTTCCTGAAGGCTCAGTAGAACAGATAGAAATGATGTGACAATAAGTAAATAAAAACATAAAATTAGAAATAATTTTAAGATATAACATACAAATTAATCACAGGCTTGCAAAAATCATGAGTTTTAACGTCGGTTTGTAAAGAAAAATCTCGTGAACTTGCTAGTCTGATATTGAATGGTATTGTTCCAAAGGAACCGGAGCAAGTGCAAAAGACTGTCGACACATGTTGGCATAGAGTACTGCTATTTTCCCTATCATGTTGACCGTAGCGCTCGTTGGACCTTCTATGTTTGGTGCCGGTTGCAGATCGCGCCTTTATTAGAGCCACAGTATTTAACTAAAGTGTTTTGAAGTGGTGAGTGCCGAGACGTAAAATAATTTGTCGTAACCATTGTTTTTGCCTGTTACCTGCACGTTTGATCCGAGATATTTCACAGTGTAGCAATTGTTTTGCTGTTTGTAGCGAGAGGCGGCAGTTGCCACACATCTCTTTACTCCAGATTCAGCGCCTTGTTGACCTTGGTTGGATTGACCCCACACAGCCAGTGGACCTGACTACACTGTCGAACACGTGCCTCAAAAAAATTGATCCCATTAAACGCGAATATGGCTTTAACCTAACAGATGAAGTAAGTAATCTTTTCAGGGAAGTTTGCAATTCGCACACAAGAATCAACTGGGTGAAGAGTGTTAAGTCTCTGGGCTTACTATGGTTTAAAAATATTTACTCCTGTAATAATAATAAAAAAAAAAAAACACACGTTCTTACACAACGTGTGAAAGCAGATTCACGTGATGTATAATCAGCTATGTGTGAATTCATGTACGAAACGACTTAGTGATTGAAAATGTATGTTTCCCTAAATAGAAAGGAGTAAGATCGCAACAAACTTAATATGAAGATGAAATAGCGATGGATGATGGCAATGCTAATGCTGTTTTAACTCACTGTTATTACTATTTTTTATTATTTTTCCGTATTTGATCTCCAGGGTGTTGATAATTTCGATGCGAAACTTAACATCGAGGTTCAACACGCCAGCGAGTTGGCCATCGCTGCTGTGGAGAAAAACGGAGGCACGATTGAAACCAAGTACTACGATATCCGCTGTGTGGAGGCCATGGTCGACACGGAGGCGTTCTTTAAGAAAGGCATACCTATCCCCATGAATAAGGTGCCGCCACAGGATGCCATGAAATATTACATTAACCCGCTCAACCGCGGCTATTTAGCGGATCCGGGCCAAATTGACGAGTGCCGGTTGGTGCTAGCGCAGAAGTATGGCTACAAACTTCCGGATCTCAACGACGATCCTTTGGGCGACATGTTAACGAGAAGGAAAAGGCCCGAACAACTTTGGTATGGACTAGAGCCCGGCTGGGTGGTTAATTTACACGATAAGTGTATCATAAAGCCTAAATGTGTAGAAGCGGTTGAGTATTACAAGGCCGAGCATATCTATGGTGGGACATTGGAGGACATACAGTCTACTGATAAAAGTGTTCATTTGGAATGTAGTAAAAGCTAAATCAGTTCGGCATTTGAAACCAGTGGGCCTCTTGCGTCGGCGCAACATGTTTGAAAAGAAGCGAACTTGTGATGCGCTCGTGCTTGAGGCTTGAACGGATAGACTGTAGCAAGCCGATGCGTTGTGTGGGTTGTCTGTTCGGGCGTTATTTTCTTTAATTATTGTGTGTATGGGATATAAAAAATTCCGATTTTCGAGAAAATTCTTGATGAGTAGGAGGAAAAGTCCGAAAGTACTTTCTCATAGTAAGCAGAACGATTTCATTGAATTAATGGTGAAACGTAATTAGCTAGTTCAGTGTTCACACGTTTCGTGATTGTCAGAAACTTTGAAAAGAAATCGAACAAAGACGGAGATAAAAGAAAAATTGTTATCTCTTTTAACAAATTCATCACAGTATTTAACACATGCAATTGTACAATTGTGTGAACAGGAGAATGTTCATACACTATTTTTCTGTGGCCATCCTCATGATTTAATTGAAGGGAGAAGCGCGGTAATATTGACTTCCCAGTAAACCTCGAGAAATGCAATTCCATAACAGTTGCTGTTATAACTTCAGTCACTGTTTATCAACGGGGCTGTTGCAAAGGAGAAATGTATGCTGAAAATATTTGGCTCTCGCACCTTCAGCGATCCCGAAGAACAGTTCAAACACTGAGAAGTAACAACATAAAAATTGGAATCTTCGTAATGTTTCTTCTCTTTTCATCAGATTTTCTTCAAATTTTGTACGAATGTTCTATAGGTAGGCTTCTCTTGAAAAATTACATTTATTGGCAAGCCACTAAAAATGTGGGCCTTTAAAATGTTTTGGTTGCCAGTCTTCAACATGCTTTTCTCCCAAAATTTTGATCAGATTTTCTTCAGATTTTATACGAGTGTTCTTTTGGTACGACTGTCTTCAAAAATAACGTTTTTTTTTTTTTTGGCGATCCGCCACAAATTGGCCAGATGGAGTGCATTTTCTCGTGTATTGGTAGTCAATTTTCAAAATACTTCTCCCACAACTTTGATTGGATTCCTTTCGATTGTTCTCTTGATAGCATTTAAAATTTTTTGGTTGCCTGTCTTCAAAATACTTCTTCTCCCACAATTTTGATAAGATTTTCTTCTGATTTTGTACGAATGTTCTCTAGGTAGGTCTCTCTTAAAAAATAACTTTTTTGGCTATCCGAAAAAAATTGGCCAAACGGAGGGCACTTTTTAATTTATTGGTGGTCAATTTTTAACTACTTCTTCTCCCACAATTTTGATTGGATTCCTTTTGATTGTTCTCTTGATAGTTCTCTCTTGAAAAATTACTTTTTTTTGGGCGATCCACCAAAAATTGGTCAAATGAAGGGGGGGGGGGCTTTTTTTTTTTTTTTTATTGTTAATTTTAAAAATGCTTCTTCTCCCGATTTTCATCTGATTTCCTTCAAATTTTGTACGAATGTTCTCTAGGTAGGCCTTTTTTTTAAATAATTCTTTGGCGCTCCGCCAAAAATAGGCCGAATGGGGGGAATTTAAAATTTTTATCAGATTTTCTTCAAGTTTTGCATGAATGTTCTCTCGATAGCCTCTCTTGTAAACTTCCTTTTTTTGGGTCAAAATTGGTCAAATGGGGTGTATTTTTATCCCCGCCCAAGGCTAGAAACGCCTCCTGTCCGTCCGTCTGTCCGTCCATGACTGCCAAACGTTCGAATTCGAAAGTTTTTTTTTTCTAAATTATAAACACAAAGGACACACGAGGCCTAACAATATACGGGAACTTCTTTTACTGCGAATAAAGAATTTCACTCTTTCACAAAGGTAAATCTGAGCAGGTATATGCCTTTCTGCAAGACCTCGGCATGAGATTTAACCATTAGTTAACCAGCAACTGGTATAATGCACTTGGACTTATTGCTGTTCCACTACGCCTCCTGTCTTGGTTTTGAGCGCAGTAAAAACGTAGATAATCAACCCCTCATACACTGTCAGAAACAAATGGTAGCTGCCCTGTGTGCTTTTGGGGCGCAGACGGAATGGGACAGGTTGTGATTCGTGAAATAGAACAATTATTTCATTTGCAATTCCATTTATTATGACAGTACCTAAACTGAGAAATCATACACGTATCTATTTGTATGAAATAATGTGCATACTTACAAGTAACAACAAAGAAAGCTCGGTAAACTATTATTCGCACGTGCGCAAGGCAACTTTCAATAATACTGAAATTTGGTGATAGTCGGTGACCTAGTTTTTGTTAACAACGAACTGCAAATGTAGTTCAACATGACTGCTAGTACCGATTTTGAATTTTCTTTCCCTCCTTAAAAACCAGTCCTGAACGTGACTGGTTAACCCCTCTCTAAAATTTGATGGCGATCCGTTAAGTTTTTGAGAACTGTGGGACGGGGGGGGGGATCCAAGATGCGGGTGGCGACCATTTTAATTTTCTGATCTGTCCCGAAAGCAACTCGGAGAATGCTTTTGAAATGGTTAAGCCATGTCTAATACTTGGTGACGACCGATCAAGAAGCTGATGAATTATCGTATTAACAAGAAATTGGGGGTGGGGGGGTGGGGGGGGGGGGGTGCGGAGGGATCCGAGATGGCCAGAGTGACATGGAAATTGGGCCATGGTGAAAACATAAACTAGAGGCTCAGTGAGGCAGGATCCCCTGTGTAACACATAATATCAATGTCATTGGATGGAAGTAAATTCAATGAAATTGAAAACCTGGCATTGCCTAACAATTTTTGGTCGATTTCGAAAATAAGACGACGTTGCATATCTGCAATATATACTGAATATATATCTGCAATATATTTTCACTACATAAAATTTCAGAACGCTGTATCGAACAGTTTCGCGGAACTCGTCTGGACAAAATGTATCTCCATACAAACAAGTTTCCATAAAAATATACATTTTTGACAACACGAATTTTTCACAATTTTTGGCCGATTTCAAAAATAATACGACGTTGCCCACCTTCAATATACGTTCTAACCGTATGCCAAAGGAAAAAGCTATACGACAAATACTTCCAGAGACATAGCCCGGACACGAGGGTGCACGAAAGCGGACAGACAGACGGACAAGCCGAAACCTATATCCCTTCGTTACACGGGTTATAATGCATCTACTCATGATGACAGGTCATCCATAAACCCAATATCACAGGAAAGTGATTGTAAGTGTTAGAGTAACAGCCGGTGAGAGACAGACAGGCGGTCGGACGGACAACACTCATACATATGGTTCCGTTCCAGGGAATAAAGCACCAGATGGGGACTAAATAACTTCTTGTGTAACTAAACCGAGAAAATTTACAATTTTTTGTTATTAATATATAGCAGAAACTTCTGATATAGGCATCACACTCGGTTCATGACAATCACACCGAAAGAATCGAAATGCATCAGATTCGCAAAATTTTATGCCATTCTACTGCAACGGAGCCATGAAATGGACGTCGGATCTGATGGCATCAACTTCCGCGAGCTTATATGAACTCAACTTACTCTAAAAGCACTATTTTTCGTTATCGTAAAAAAAACAAAAAAAAACAGAAAAAGTTCTTTTTCTTCAAATCCATGCATATAACGTAGCTAACAACAGCCCGACATGTACGGACAAAGAGAGTACGATTACTTCATCGCTACCCCATGAACGCTCCAATCATAAATGCGGATCTAAAATTAAATATGAACTACATCGGTATTTAAATCTGCAATCATCTGAAGAAGTTGAATCCAGCACTACGGTCGTTTCAAACCGTGCTTATATGGAACTCCACTTTTTTCTTGTGTGCCTCGTGTTTACCAAGCATTTGATGCGGCACCAGTTGCATACCGTTAGTCAAATCCATCAATTCAGCGACTTCTATAAAGTTGCTGAAATAGTTCAACAGATTTGTCAACTAATTCATACACAATTGGCTTGAAGGAGCATTAATTTTGCCGTTGTCCGCTTTACGCAACGAGAAGATGTGAAGGAAACAATGATCCTTCTGGCCATCACCGAATTTCGGAACAGCCCAAATTAAAATAAAGAACAAATCGTAAACTTCTAATCAAGCTTCGACATCTTGCTCTAATACTGAAGCTATCAATGAATTTGATGGCCGACGCTGTCGAAGGCCTCAGTCTTGTGGTCTTTAGGGTTTGCCCTCGCCTCATAGTTCACCACTGTTACGCCGTGTCTGTGTGCCTAAAAGTAACGTAAAATAAAATTTAAAAAGATTAGAAATCTCTACAGCAGAGTCATGCATCTGCTCTATAAAAATCCATTAAAAAATATCATGATGCCGTCCCAACAGCTTATTTCAACTCAAAAAAATGGTTGACTCTTTTTGTAACCAACACAAAAGTAAGACTTTTTTGGGAAATAAAATTTATGTATATGTTGCAGTTAATCTGTCAAATCAGTGACTTTACAAAGTCACTGAAATTTTTAGTAAACCTGCAAAATCTTGATATGATATAATAATCATATTGATTGTAGTCAGTAAAATCCATTAAAATAGGGTCTGAGTTTCATAAACTCTAATGGTTTTTAAAATGTTTGATATGCGATTTCCGATGTTTGTTAACAACATTTCAGAAACATGAATGTCCGGGGACACTGTGACCAGCCAAGACCTAGTGAATCAAGCATCAGAAGTGGTAGTAGCCTTTTAAAAACTGGTTACTAAAATTTGCTAAGGTCGGCATTTTGTCTTATCTCTAGCGGATCCAAAATAAGCAAAAATTTCAAGGAAGCGAAGCCTTGGACTAAACCTAAAATTTCAAAGCAATCTGACTAAAATTACTTGCAGAAGAAGAACTATTTTGAAAAAAGTTGATCCCCATGACTTTCAAACGGCGGCATAGGCCTTTTTTAGAAAAGTAATTTTTAAAGAGATGGCCACATGGTAGACATTCGACCAAAATTTAAAAGGAAACACATTAAAACTTAGATAAGGGGAATCACTTTGAAAATTGGCTAACAAAAAAATTCAAACTGGAGCCATTTGGTTAATTTTTGATGAATCACCCAAAATAGTAATTTTCCAGCGAGCACCATTTGGGGAACATTCGTATAAAAATTTGAAAGGAAGCCGGTCAAAACTGTGGCAGGAGAATTTGAAAATTGGTTAAAAAATCCAAATGGCGCCTTCTGGGCCAAATTTTGGCGATTCGCCAAAATGAGTTATTTTTCACAGCAGAATCATCCAGAGAACATTCGTACAAAATTTGGAAGAAATCCAGTAAAAATTTTGGGACAAGAAACATTTTGAAAATTGGCCAACAACAAATTTCAAAATGGCGCTATTTTGCCAATTTTTGGCGAATCGCCAAAAAAGTAAGTTTCAAGAGAGGACCAGCCAGGGAACATCCCTAGAAAGTTAGAAAGAATCCTGTCAGAATTGTGGCAAAAGAGGCATTTTAAGTAAAAGTTTACATACGCACATACAGACGACGGATGTCACCCCCCCCCCCCCCCCATCCGCCACTGATGTGATAAGACCAGTCCGGTGTTGGGTCAACTCGGCCCCTTGCCAAGTCGGCCCCTTGCCAACTCGGCCCTTTTTGGTCAAGTCGGCCCCGCCAACTCGGCCCCTCGTGAAACTCAAGTCGGCCCCTAAGTCCTTTTTTAAGTCGGCCCTATCACACATACTTTTCAAACTTAAAATGCAAAAGGCAATGATCACTGACGAAATGTAATTGAAAATTACAGGCTTTTTTCGTGTCTCATCTCTGGTGATCACAAGTATGCAGATTTACTATGATGAAAATACTCCGTACTCATCACAGACAAAATGCAATTAGTGATTACAGCAGCCTTCTGTCGGTGTTTACTCTCAGTGATCCAGTCCAACTACGTCGGCTGGTCTAAAAAGTCTAAAGAACTGGTTATATAATATTGCAAGAGTCACCTTAGTAAAATCGCCCCTCAGACCAATGTAATATATTTTGGTCGTTTCTTCGCCGAAGTTGGATGGAAAGTATATCGACAAGTGCTCTACTTGTGAAAATTTCACAATTCTGAAACATT
The DNA here is from genome assembly GCA_949752745.1 of Protula sp. h YS-2021. Lineage (NCBI taxonomy): Eukaryota > Metazoa > Annelida > Polychaeta > Sabellida > Serpulidae > Protula > Protula sp. h YS-2021. The sequence goes on from OX457026.1 coordinate 66,640,515, forward strand.
CAAGTGACAGAGGCTCACTGCTTCCGAATCAATTAACTGTGAACGACAAAAAAAATTAAAAAAAAAAAAAAAGACAACGTAGATTGCACATTCCCCGCCGCGCTCATCTACACTATTTTCTTCCCTTAAGGTATAGTAAACAACAAAGTCCAAATTGTGAAAAATCGCCAAAATTACACTTTTTGAAAACATCGAAAAACAACATGACGTAGCACAACTACACGTTATATGCTTTCTATCTGTAGAGTTATATTGGTCTACGGTGAATGGTAACAAAGATACAGCCTGGACAAACTTGTCTGAAAAACAACAAAGTCTAAATTGTAAAAAATCGCCAAAATTACACTTTTTGAAGAAATGGAAAAATAACCTGATGCTACACAACTACACTTTATATACTTTCTACCTGTACGGTTTTATTTGTCTACGACGAATACTGTAGTAACAAAGATACAGCCTGGACAAACTTATGCTGAAAAACGAGCAAGTCCAAAAAATCGCTAAAATTACATGCTTTGAAAAAAACAAACAAAAATACTTGACGTTGCACAACTGCAGGTTGTATACTTTCTTGCTGTGCAGTTTTATTAATCTCTGAGGAATAGTCACAAAGATACAGCCTGGACAAAGAGGATTGCGGACGGACGGACGGACGGGCGGACACGAGGCGTTTCTATATCCCCCGCCCACGGCTAGGGCGGCGGAGGATAAAATCATTCGCTCACTTCAAAACTAATACCACAATTCCAGCAATAATTATAGAGCTAGGGAACTCTAATTTATCTATAAACCTATTATAAAGTTGTTCTCAAAATGGCATAGGAAATTCGGCTCGTGTGTGGTGTTGAACTTACTTGGTGTGATACTCCACTTTGGCTTCCTTGTCCTCCACCAACTCAAAAGTCTGGTCAGCTTCTACTGCCACGTCATCAAATGTCATATTCGGCCGATTTTTATACCTAATTGAATAGGGGTTTTCAAATAAAACAAAGCTATTCGGTTTGGGATCATAAAAAATTTTACTTTGTTCATGAGTACCTTTCTTTTCTTCAAAAGACAGCACAGCAGTTCCTTTAAAAACACTCTTGATCATGTTTTAAAATCTCCCTGCCAAAAGCTGTGTAATTACCGTGTGAAAAAGCACCACCGTTTAACTAACTTTGTTAAAGATGTTTTACCAGTTAAAGCCATACTTTAAGCAATTAATTGATTTAAATTGAGCTGAATGTTTTCAAACCTAAAGTTTTACTACAAGTCCCAACACACCTAACAACCCCGTATTGTTTAGTTTTCGCTTTAGGCTTCTATTTGGCGTCAGGTTCAAACTGAAATTCAAAGCATTCTTGCCCTTTTAAATATCCACTGATAAACCAAACTCTCAGGGAAAAAACTCGGACTGTTCTAGCATTCCGTGGATCCCCTACTTGATCCAACAATTGCGACTTTCCAATGCAACAGTACAACAAGAATGTCCAAGGACACTGCTGGATCTGGCTGTCAACCGCAAGGTATACCACACCTTCCCCCCCCCCCCCACGAATCCATCCAAAAACGTCAATGTCTACAACTCTAAGCCTCTTTTCAGGCTGCACCTATTCCCACAATTTAACTGCCTCCCGAATTCTGCGAAGTGTATAAGGCACAAAGTATGGTCATCAATGCTGTAACATTGGGGTGTGTAGCATTATTCGCACACACTTTTTTTCACACAATAATGTATACACTATTTTTAAGTCGTGTCATTTTTTTTCACGCATAGTCACAGGAACTATCGAAAGCACCACATAATAAAATTTTCGCAATATTCAAACAACTGAGCACAGCCGCAGAGTTCTTTTTTTTTTTTTTTTTTTTGCTATCATTTTTATAAATGTAAGAGGCGTGGAATTTCACCAGGCTTTAACCTATCACTTAGTGCAATAATTACCCACATCGAGCGGAACCCACCATGAGGTAAAGTCAAACAAGATTTTAAAATATTCCGATCAAAGTTCTGGGAGAAATGGTTTGCTTACACCTGTACATACACGCGCTGTTCCACACGATTATTCCCTCCCTGAACTGGTGGCACTAGCTCTGCCATTTTGAAATCGGGTGCGCTGACAATCGTGCGTTGCAAAATTGCTTTGCCCACGTCGGATACAAAATCGAGCTATCTGCTTGCCATACTGTCTGCAATTTCGCCAGCAAAAGAACGTGTTCGAACGGACCTACAATCGGACGGACAGCCAGCAGATATCCGTCGACCCCAGCGACTCTTACCTCACTGATTTTATATACTGTCATAAGTCATAAAGGAGGGGGTGGGAGAGTGACTGCAGCTTACAGTTTCATGAGATCCGGATGATGTCCGCCTTCTCCTCCACGCAAAATAATTCCTTTCAACTTCACATTTCCTGTGAACCTAAGAATAAAAAAAAAAAACAAAAAAAAAAACACCAAATTTGTAGCATTCAAGTGCGAAGGAAGTATTGTGGCATCAAAAGCGTTGATTTAAATGGCGAATGGTGCTTGTTTTGTCTGTTTATTTTTTATTTTTATTGTTGCTTTTTAGGGGAACGATGGTTTTAACTGGCTTTTAAATTTCAGTGCCAGTTTATCGGTCATCAATTGATCAATGCTTCCCAACTGAGTAATACCCCCTCCCCCTCCCCCACCCCAAAAAAAAAAAAAGATGCTCAGTTGCTTTTAATGACTAAGAAAAGCACGAACTTAAATACAGTCCGGATTTGAAAACACTTCAACCGGTTCCGTTATTGTTCCTGCGAATGGTGTGGAATGGTGTTGTTTAAAAGGCGAACAAGAAGTGACGTCGCTGCTTTAATTGAATTAATTGGTTTAGTATTTTAATCGCTACTGCAAACGCAATCTTCCACTTGGTAATTAATGATAACAAGTGCAATATGCAGCAATTAGAAGGTGTTATCAGTCAATTAACTCCTGCTTGTTTTAGCTTTATTCAATACCCACAGATTGCGCAGCACTAAGTAACAAAATAAGACGGTGTACTTTAGCTTCGATTAGAATGTTGAAAGAATGGATTCGCGGTATTTGCAATAGTTACCATTGCAAGCAGCGGTGCCCACTGCGAAAACTAACAGCCTTATTTTCTAAACCAACGAGTCCTTCAATTTATTTGGCTATAAATGTTAAAGTTGGTTTTTCCAAATCAGGGCTGCATCAACAGTTTAATAAGAAACATTCTCGACAAAATAAACGGTCGAAGCTAGGAAGAAAATTGTATTATTATAAATAAGTGACGAAAGCAATTTAACGATTAACTTTTAACAGGCGACTTTCTGATACACTGCTTTTGAAATGTAAAGTTTTCGTAGTTTGGACTTAAAGAAAGTAATTCCACATACACTGATTGAACTTACGGCACATTGAATAACAGTTCTTCATCTGCATCACTTTCTACATACTGCAAAAATAAATCAATAAATAAATAATAAATTTTAACCACCTATTGTAAGTCTAAGATAGAGCATGGGGTTAGGTACTTTGTATTGGATTGGGGCATGCTTCGAAGGCTAGTGAACAAACTCAAAACAAGGGTTTCGTTGCAATGCATTTATCGGCGCGACGGTATCCCGACAAAAGGCCTCGCAACAAAACGCCTCGCGACATAACGCCTCGCGACAAAACGCCTCAAAATGTAAAGTGCGACAAAACGCCTCACTCCTATAAACTCCCTATTTTCCCCCATTTTTCTTACTTTGACTAAATGACTTGTTTTTAGCCAGTCTGGCGACTTTCGAGGATTAGATGCCATGCAATACTCCGATATCTCTGAAATTCAGGGACTCTGATCGGATTACTCTTTGAATGCAAGACCAGCAAAGGAAGCATTTCTTTGTTTTTGCTCTTCTTCCTTTGTAGAATAGAATATATAACAAGCTATCTTGGCGTAGAAAAAATGAGCAAAAATGTAAGAAAAAATGGAAAAGCAGAACGAGCAAAAATTCAGAAACAAGTTCAATGACAAATGTGTAATAGGCGAACAATGAGTGTACGATAAAAAGTAAGAAAAATGGGGGAAAATAGGGAGTTTATACGAGTGAGGCGTTTTGTCGCACTTAACATTTTGAGGCGTTTTGTCGCGAGGCCTTATGTCGCGAGGCGTTTTATCGCGAGGCGTTATGTCGCGAGGCGTTTTGTCGCGGATTCTTTCATTCAAGCGCCACATTGGCTTATTCCTATGGCGGTCGCATGTGTCTGACTGGCGAAACTTTGTACAAAGGGAAGAATACTTACAATTTAATTATCATTTCTTTATACGTTCATTGGCGCATGTCATGAAGTGCAATTCAATAACACTATTTCTTTGTGAAGCATCTGTGCAGACTGGACGAGCATATATACAAAGGCAGTGGCTACATGCGCATCGGCAAAAGATATGCCGTGACTGTAACCGAAGCTTTCGCGATTCAAAGGCTCCCACAAGAGCACCTAATCGGACCTAAAGCTCGGACTACTGTCCGGCCAGGAAGAAAAATACTCTTGTTTCTCATTCCAATTTTTTAAAATTAAAAATGACCCAGTCGGCGATCTTTTTTTATTTTTCTCGAAACAGCTAGACCTAGTCGGGGCTGAACGTTCTTATTCTTTTTTAAATTTCGCTGATACATCCAAAATACTTGTTTCATTTTTTCCGTAAAATATCGTTAAATAAAGTTACGTTTATAGCAGCAATTTACAAGTTGCTGCTTTAAAGCATTTCAAGTGTTTCTTACATGACAAAATGCAGTGCAAGCGCAAAATTTTTAGTGACAAGTTCTCCTCTAAAAGACCACAGACCGGTCGGTCGATTTCTTTTCTATTTCAACTCGATTTTTTAGCCGGACGTGTCATTTTTTTATTTGCGATTTTAGTGACCCGTCCAGAGGATGAGAGACATGGATATTTTTTCCTCGGCTTCTGTACTAAGACAAAAAAACACACATCAACGTTTTCTGATCTGGATCGGATCACCACCTTTGCTTTCAAAGGATGCGCTTATCCGGAACCCGCAGGGACCGGCATAAGCCTCTCAGAGCATCTGCTAGAATTCACCAATTTTAAGTTTTGACTTTAAAAGCTCAAATGGCATTTCACACATGTTGTGACTTTGGAATGTGGCCGGTTTAAGGTAGAACAGATCGCACGGAAGGATCATGGAAAGGAACTTCCGGAGCACATGTTTGTCGGTGATTAAAGGAATCGATTGGTGGATGTAAACAACTGTGTGCGGACGGAGGCAGTTTGATCGGTACAGAAGCAAGTTGAAGGCACTTGAGTTGCTTAACTGAAACTGTCAGTAGCAGGGGGTGGAACCAGGTAAAGCAAACAGACCAGCGATTAGACCAACAGAAGTGCCCAAGGAGAAAAGATACACACTTTCCCAGGGCAGAACGAAATCTGAAACCTCCTAAACTGTCATTGCCAGCGAAAAAATTACATATCTCCGTTGCCTAATAGTTCCGAGTACTCGTATCAGCATACACGAAAGACAAGCAAAGGTCAAGCAGTAATATTCATGTCAAGATTCCAAAATCTTGTATTTTGAAAACTTGATTGAGAGGTGATTTAAGACAAGATCTCAGGCCCTTAAAAAATGCGGTGGGGAAAAAAGGTCAGTCTGAACAAACAAACTATCAATAACAATTCAGCCCAATTGCAAACAGAACACAAAAGTGTTGCTGACTTTTGAACGGCGAAGCAAAACAGGTGCCGCACTAAAGTAATCTTAAATCCATCTAGCCCGCAACCACTTTGTGCAACTGAACATGTTTATTCTATACACATGGTTTTGTTGTGTAAAATTACAAAGGTCATGTCGATTTCATTTTAAGTAAATAAGTCGCATTAATGCAGACTTTTTAAACAAAAAAATTCCTTTAGTTATTTTCTTCCTCTACCTCAGCAAAGTGACTATTGAAACAAAGATAATTGGAGTCCATTATAATTCATTACCAGCCACAATGAATATGTCAACACTGTCCCCGCCAATATAGGACCCGGGCATGCTACCCGACTGTGTACCAGGCAAGCTGCTGCCCCATGGTCAACGCTCAAGATGTCAGCCAGGCTTTGTGCCACACGCCTGGCCTGCCATCTCCTGGCGAACGCATAGGGACGTGCTCGAGGGCGTTATACACTCTGACACCCCTGTTCTGCCTAGGGGTGTGTTCCGAAGGCCTGTGGATCGGGCAGGGCCAGGAAAAGTTAAAAGAAATATATATTATTCTATGTATACATACATTACCCCTATATATAGAGGACAAGGTACATATATATGTACATTTATATATATATATAATCGTATAAGTGAATCCTGTGCGATGTCCTGTGTACTTTTTATTCAAATGTGAACAAAAGTAAATAACTACATTTCACAAAAACATATACATCAATACTGAAAATCAATTGTTCTGCAGCATCATCAACACATAAAGATATATTAGAAATGAGTAAAATTGAAAGATATCTATCAAGTACAAATATAAATGAATCATGAAAAATGCCGCCCCGGCCCGACGGAAAGGGTCACGGAACACAGCCCTGATTCTGCCATTCGTTCTATCTGTGATACACCTTTTGAAAAGACGACAGAAAACCATACGAAACCATAAAAATCCCTTTGACGCACAGGGCCATATACGTATATTAGATTAATGTTACACACACAGGATTAATTGCAAAATAGTTTTAAATCACTCTGGGGGATATTCGCGTAGTTATATTCTTCTCCACCTTTACTTCGAAATTACTTAAGCAATGAACGAATTTCATATGCACAGTTTTTTTTTTCATCTACATAAAACAAGGCTTTTCCCGTGGATCAAGAATTTTATACTTTTTTCGGTGAGAAACATTCCCAACATTTCATCTTGATCACGGGCAGTTTTATACACTCGTAGTGTAAAATTGCTGTTACTTAAATAATCGAAAACGTCGCGCGGATAAAGGACAGCAAACGAAAAAAAAAAAGAAATGCCATGACGGCCGAAAAGGAGCTTGTAGTTACTCTTACTACATGAGCTGTACAAACGCTCTTTTCGCGATCATTTCTGGTAAACACACTTTCAGCATCCCGGAAGAACGTTTCAGAGCAAGCTTTTCTGGGCAATCTGCGCGCATTTGTAACGTCTTAAAACTTTTGTTCGGTGTTACCCGAAAAGAGTACAAACTGCCTGAGAATACACACAATAGCTGTCTGTAATTGCACAATGAAATAACAAGCCCCGGGCGCTTTGGGAAATCCAGGAAGGTAATGCACCAACAGACCCTACCACTTCAGCGTTAGTTAACTACGTACACAAATCTGTGGGAATTTAACTTAAACAACACAAAGTTCAGTTCTCTCCGCAGCGAAAGCAACGTTTAATATACAAGAGTAAATAAGTATTGTTTCTATTCTAAATTACGCCATTCAAAGTGATTATTTTGTTAGATTTTCGTAAGAATTCTTAAAATAAGTCACACAGCGTGTGTTGAACCTTCAGAATTCCTGCATTGGTCTCCAAGTGATTCCAACGATTCGCGAATCGTTTCATTCCACCTTACCCTACATTAAGAGATGCAATTCAAATTATAACGAAAAACTGGCTATAACTACATGTAAATTTTGATTTGATATGAAAAACTGCCGATCTTCATATCTTTAAAACCTCGCATAAATTTTCGATGAATGGAATGTCACAGAAATAGAAAGTTGTTTTTGTTTTCTTCAATTATTCAAAAATTATAGCTTGTAAACTAGATAACGCATTCATTGTTTTGTGTTAAAAATAAATTTAAAATTAAATTTTTAAAATAATATTTTTACACATGAAAAAGGTATAAAAAATGTCTTTTGTTTAGTCTTGGTATCGACCAAAATCTTTGTCTCTCTCTCTCTCTCTCTCTTTCTCTCTCTCTCTCTCTCTCTCTCTCTCTCTTTTTCTCTCTCTCTCTCTCTCTCTCGAAAAAAGGCATGACAAAATATTCACATGACATAACACCTACACTATCAATTTTTTAAGTTATTTTGACGTGATTGAGGTGCTTATTGCATGAAAATCCGATCACCGAAAGCGCGAACGTAAATTTCAGTGCAAGTTTCTCCTCTCACGGCCCATTTCCAGTACTGTTTTTAACTTACGGGTTAATCTTTTTCAATTAAAAATTTTATTTGGGATTTTTGTGACCCGGCCAGTGTATCAGAATCAAGGTTGTTCTTTTCCTCGCCTTGCATTGTTCAACTGGTTTGTTCTTTTTTTATGAGATAAATGAAACATTCTTGATTCCCGGCACACTCGATTTTATCTAGACTATTCCGGAAACAACATCTGGTTTCATATTTGCTCCAAAATTATTTTTGATAATAAAATTCTGTATTATTTAGATCCTACACACTGTAGTTGTTTTACAGCAATTCATACTTATAATGGTTCTGCAATGTTTATTTTTATGAAGTAGACGCCATAAATTCAAATATCTCAAGTAGCAGGAAAGAGCGCGGAAAAATTATCCATATGAATACTGGACTGGATAAACTGCTTTTAGAAAAACATTTTTAAATCAGTTTAAACGGAGAAAAGGATTCGCTGATGATTATCCGCGACTAATTAAGTCGTCACAATTGCGATGTAGGCGATGTTTGTAATGAATCAGTTTGACTAAATCATCTCAGTTTTATTTAAAATTCAAAAGCATCACAGAAAGAAAGCCCCACAGAAGAATCCACTCAGCATCAAACTACCCTCCACAGTGTACTCTTCCAGTGCATTCTCCCAAGAGTGCCTTATTATGTTACCTCCACTATACAAGGTCATTATAGCACATGAAATGAACTGCTAGATATGAATGGGCGCGTTATGAATTCGTTTTACTCTTTTTTTTTTTTTTTTTTTCATTCTTCTCTGCAATAACATCAATGTTTAATACTTTATTCTCTGGCTTCTCTAGCATTTTCGCGGGCGTCTAAGAGCTATACTTCGCGTTTACACATTGGTGACCTTCAAACTGCCACGTTCCTTATTGTATGACCGGGAAATTAACCTAATTATCAGAAATGGATGATAAACACTTTGAAACATCATTTCCAAAGTACTTACAAGTATGCAAATAGGAGCACACCAGTCAAATTATCAAATGTCAGCCTGTGTATCTTGCTTGACCAACACGCAGTTATTTTTATCGGATGGCATGATTTCGCTTATTAGCCTCCCTTTTTTTGGTGACAGTTTTTCGATTACTGACTGCCATCCCTATTAATAAATCTGAACATACTGTATAATATAACTTTGCCCAAGCGGGCCCTCATATTAGATTAATTTAATCCTTAACAGCAGGCTTTGATACAGTGATCGATTACATCAAATATTAAACTAAGAATATCCAAGAGCACTGCGACTAGACTGTAAGCCAAAACAGAACAGCAAATTGAACAGTTGCAAAATTTATCTACCAGTCATGCCCTTAATTTGCCAAGTTCGTTACCTTGCCAAATACACTTTTAGTCAAGAACTACCTTTGCAGAAGCCAACAAAATTTGAAAGCGATAAATGCGAATTGCAGGAAGAATAGCCTATAATATCTTTTACGTCCAAAGTATAAAAAATGAAATGTTGTTCGCCCAATATTAAAAAACTTTGAAGCGTTCGCCAAATGTCAAATTGGTTAGTTACGACTCGCAAAGCTCTCCACCAAGACCATTTATATCTTCCAAGGACAGAAAGTACCAGTCAAAAATTGGCGGCTGTGACTGACTGCATCAGCCAATTCATATCTTCGGAGTGCCAAACTAATTTTCATGTGTTTCAGCCTTCTGGATGCGTTTCGACTGCAAAGTTTGACAAGCCTTACCCCGAAATGATAGGCTTATATCTCTAAAATGCTGTCTATCGTTTTATGCGGCCACTGTCAAGCAAATACAGTTATTATCCACATTTTGCAAAATGACTTGGTACATTATTCCACAGATTTCATTGCAAGCAGGAAAATACGATGAGAAAAATAAAACTTTGTTCAGTTTTCCCGGATTTTACTTGTCGTCTCTGATTATGTTTTACCCCCTATTTTCAGTCGAAACGACATATAATTTGCAGAAACTAAAACATGAAATTTGTTGCGGTTTATTTATACGGGTTACAGTCTACCAGTTTTGTTTTTGTGTGTGTTTGCGTGTTTTTTTTTTCATAATTTTAAGGTTATCGCCTTTCATCTTGAAAATATCTGGTTTTAGACTTCTTTCCACCCACGCAGCCGCGTCTCTTGCGAAGAAGCCATTACAGACCCATTATATTTTCCGGCAGGATTTCCTACTCCATCTCAAACACCGTCATTTTTTTATTATCCTGAAAATCAGTCTCTTGGTACACCAGAAATTAATTAGAAGTTGTTTATTTACTCAACTCAAAGGATATTATGGAAGTGCTTATGAAAGCTTGACCTGATCTTGCGGTCGGAGGCTATATGCAACCAGAACCTCAGAGGCACGATCACCTCTGCAAGTAGGATGACTCATGAAATCGGTGCTAAGGCCGGTTTCCAATATGTCATACTACAGCCACTGCCACAAGTTTTATATTAAAAAAAAGTTGTTTTGACAATTTTAAATGTTTTATCCGTGTGTTAAGTTTTAAAAATTCCGATGAATAGCTTTTGAGGCACGGTCTCAACGATGCGTTGCAAAAAGTTTTATCAAATTTCAAAATACTGTCATTTTGACAATTTTCCATGAATCCAAATAAAAATACGAGGTTCCACACCTTCAATATATTCTCTGTCCGTGTGTGAAATTTCCAAATAATCGGACCTTGTTTCAGAAAATATACTTTTCCAAGTATATGATGCCGAGAATAAATAATAGAAGAAAAGTAGATTTCGGTCTATCTACGTCAAATTTCCGATGCTATCATCCTTGCTAATTTCCGGTCTGGAACTTGTACGGGTACGAGGGTGGAAGAAGGAACGGTTACAAGGCAAAGACCATTCAAACTGAGCAGGGCATCGTAACTGGTGAAATTACGAACTGGTCTACTGGCTGCAGCAGATTATCATGACTTGTAACAAGACCCAAGACTTGTAACAAGACTGCGCGGTTTTTAGTTTGTAAATAAACCTGTAACAAAACCTGGAACAAAACGAGGTTTTCACATTAAAGAACACATTTTCGGTTTTGCCAATTACGATGTGCTGTTCAATTTCATGTTCCTGTCCTTGTACAGAAGATCCAAATTGGTGACATGAAAAGAAAATCTTCTGGAATTTAAAACGAGCATCAAAAAATAAAAATACATGGGTCAACGGGGTTGTGGGATTTGCATCCGACTTATTAGGTGGAGTCCGAATGTAACATTTTATTGTGTAATTATGATTAACTGCACTCATTTTTATCACCTCTCCCTCGAATAGGTGTGGGAAGTTACAGGTAGTTAGACATAGTACATTCAAACATTACTTGAATTAATGCAACTAATGAATGGGTATTAATTGTAAAGTAGTACTTCTTTCTGCTAACTGAATGTCGTGGCATATTTGAACAGATTTTTAAAGCGTACAGGTATAAGTGAGTTATAATATACCATAGATACAAGACCTTTTCTGTGTCGAGTCGTTGATTCCAGGGCTTAAAAACGTCCTTGCCAGAACCATCAATGGATTCATTAAGACACTGTACGCGATGCTGATCTATTTTCAAATAAAGGCTAAACTGGTCTCCTCTTTCATCAAGAGGAACATCGTGATCATGTTCATGAGAACAACCACCGTGCCCGTGGCCAGCCATTTTACCGCAAGTGGGCTCCGGAGTCGCAAATGTAAACAAATAGAAAATATTTTGCAACGTCGGCCCCATCTGCCCAGCCATTGACTTAAAAAAAACCATGCCACAATTTGCGCATGCGGCGTGTGATAATTATCATGACGAGTGATTATGATGTGTTGTGTGTGGCGGGATTTGATTGACATGAGTTGTGCATGCAACGGCTTGTCGGGGCAGTGACGAACCGAAAAGTGATGGGTCGACACTGCGCCGGGTCGTGTGTGCAGCAACTCGATCACGTGTCATCCTCTGTTTTGACTAGGATCAACTCAGTGTCACGGGTCGCTCGCACAACGGCTCGAGCACGTGTTACCCTTGCTATATATACTTTACATCATTGTCTTTAATGTTTTGATGCAATTTTAAGTGATAAGGTCGTGTATTATTTAATGACTTTACACGTCAACAACAACAGTTGTGATTGTATACTTATGTGGCTTCCTTTCTGTTGGTGTAATCTTTAGTATTAGATGTCTGGACACGAGACACAGCAGTACATAGTATATAGACTGCACGCAATGGTTCTAATCATGCACAAAAGGGGTGGACAAACGCTGCTGTTCGCGGCGCTGGATGAAAAGCGAAATCGAATCCCAGCATTATTAAACATGGGGTTGCCTATGACGTACGTAGAGCTAACTCTAAAGTTTTGTATTCCACTGTAATTATTAACACTTTGCAAGTTTTTGGTTTGGTCAAGGCTTATATGAAGTTGTGCGGGCAGCCGTTGGTGCTTTTTCTTGACAGTAAAATCCATTATCTTGTCTCAGATTCTTCTCCTCACACTACAGGCCCTAGAACCACAAAACTTTGTACTAATGTAGAACTTGATCTTAGGGTTTGCATCCCAACTTTTTTGTCTACAATTTCTTTTTTTCATGATTAAAACGCCATGCGAACACAGCTGATTTTAGAATAAATAACAAGTGTTAAATACAGCGCATTTAAAAGCAAAGTAACGGTTGAGCAAAACAACACAACTTTTGGGGGTTACGCGAGCTCTGCCTGCAAAGAGAAAAATCAATCAATCAATAAAGCCGTGGAGCCAACATATAAACGGAATTCAAGTTGTGATGTTTGCTAAAGTGGTTTCTGCGGGAGGAGTAGGGGGCTTTAGAGGCATTGAGGTACGCATGCCAAAATGAGTTTTGCTTTTTAACTTTTAATGTTTGTCAAATATTGAGGATTTCGTTTGCAAAATGTGGTTCTAGTATATCAATGGCATGACATTTCATTAGAAAAAACTTGTCCAAATAAAACAATTGACATATTAACAACTTCAATATATTAGTATTATTTGAGAACGGGGGGGGGGGGCGCATCCAGGTGGTTTCCGAGGTAGGGGGATTTAGAGTCATTCATTGAGGAGTCCATGCCAAAATGAGTTTTGCTTTTTAGCTTTAAATGTTAGTCAAGTGTTGAAGATTTCGCTTGCGAAATGCGGTTCTAGTTTTTAAATGTCATAAGTAATTATATTTTAACTGTGTTACTGGCAGAGAAAAGATGGGATGATACTTTTCAAAAGGCTCGGTTCAATCCAGCTACAACATTTGGTAAAGATAAAATAATAATAAAGAGTAAAAATGGCATTTTGAAACAGTGTTGATCTCTATCCAGCGAAATGAGTGTAGTCTGTTTCATAATACTGTATTTTTTCAACAATGATACACATACTAAAAATATTCGGGATTCGTTGCTATTTTTTTTTTTATTAGTTATAAACTGAATATTCCATTCAACACTTCAGAAATAACCTGAAATAAAACGGTCCGATTTCGAGATTTTACGAATTTTTATAATTCTACGATGGTATGAACTTAAGTATTAGATGTCTGGACGAGACATAGCAGTGCATGGCATATAGACTGCACGTGATGGTTCTAATCATGCAAAGATTGGGGGGGGGCAAAGCTTTCCCGTAGGTGTGTAGAGACACTTCAGAAATAACTTGAAATAAAACGGTCCGATTTCGAGATTTTACGAATTTTTATAATTCTACGATAGTATGAACTTAAGTATTAGATGTCTGGACGAGACATAGCAGTGCATGGCATATAGACTGCATGTGATGGTTCTAATCATGCAAAGATGGGGGGGGCAAAGCTTTCCCGTAGGTGTGTAGAGACACTTCAGAAATAACCTGAAATAAAACGGTCCGATTTCGAGATTTTACGAATTTTTATAATTCTACGATGGTATGAACTTAAGTATTAGATGTCTGGACGAGACATAGCAGTGCATGGCATATAGACTGCATGTGATGGTTCTAATCATGCAAAGATGGGGGGGGGGCAAAGCTTTCCCGTAGGTGTGTAGAGACACACCGATAGGAAGAGAATACTGACAGAAATAAGGCTAGGAACTGCTTGTAAAAATTTTATTTATTATCATGCTAACCAAAAAGGGATGTGCGTCTGAAGGGCATGGTCACTAGTAAAATATATTTCAAAGCGTCGGATCCATACAACAGCAGTTTCAAGGCAATTGTATCAACAAAATGCCCATTTCTATTCCGAATTAAAATGGGTTTTTGTTTCGTACAAATGTTGTAGCCGTATAGTGGGATCGAACCGATACTTACAACAGCCAGTCCCTCCTCCCACCATTTCTGGGGCTTCACTATTCGGGGCACAGGATGAAAAATGAACATCGAATCCCGGTACGAGTAAGCATGGGCTTACCCGTGACGTACTTGGAGCTAACCATAAAGTTTTGTACTCAATTAATTAATTAATTCTAAATTTTATTAGAAAATACATTTGATGATACTTTTCAAAGCATCCATTCGATCTTGCCATACAGTTACTAGATTTGTACAAAACAAAAATCCATTTTCACTTCGCAAAAGCTTTGAATTAGCTTATCTCTACTTTTAATGGGTTCCTTTCCAGTAATATTTACCACGCAAGACAAAAAAGAACTTTTTCAGTTGCAGTTCGAGATCACTTATCCTTCCATCCATCATCCGACCAGTCAGAATGCCCGAGACATCGTCTGCTAGTCTCGTAGAAAAGACATTCCCTTTTTGTGTAGTGTCACTACAACGCGCCATTCTGTGTTTCCTCGATTTTTTGCAGCAAGGGAACTAGGTTGAGGTGCAAATTGCTTCATATTTTACTTAATTCACTACATAATGGATTATTTTATCTATTATTGTGCGTTGGGATAAATTTATGGAGCCTAAGCGATATAAATTCGACACTTTGTTCTTTGGTCAAGTTAGGTTAAGTTTGCATGATCGCGGAGACATTTGTTGGTCCCGGGAAGTGCGCCTCTTTCTCCACTATCTTTCAGATCGAGGTACTTTCCAGTTCCACCTCATTTCGTCTAGGAGTAGGATCTTTTCAGGCTGCTGTGCCTGCTTAGACTCAAAGCCTTACCAGCCAGCTGTGTCATCGCGGAAATGGCCAGTTTTGCTTAAGCTTTACTCTATGTGACGTTTCTCAGTCTTTGTAGAGCAGATTCTGTAAGTCTGATAGCGTTTTCCGACGAAAAGAGACGTTTTCTAAGACGTCTGAGGGTCTTTTTCCTTGCCAGGACCGTTTTTCCGTTGTGGTAATACGGTCACAGGTACGAAAAGACCATTCTGGGCCAACAGGATCACTTGCCCGTTATGGTCCGATGGTCTGAGCTTACCATCTGAGGCAAGACGGACCCATGCCCGAAACGGGAAGGCCCATTACGGTCTAGCCCGTTACGGTCCGGGAACGCTTTTTCGTTCCAGGAAGCATTCACCCCATCGAGTCATTGCAGTGATTGGGCGATTGTACACACAGTCTGGAGGGGCAAAGCATGCAGTCGAAGTAGAGCACCGAGAAATGTAGTGTTTTATGCATGTTTGCTACATGTTCTTACGATTGTTTCTCCTCTGCTTGCATTTCAGATACGACAGAGGCCAGCTGCCTCAGTGTATTCATCCTCCAACCTCGTGTAACCCTCACTCCATCTGCGACCGCTGACGGAATACCTCTGTGCGAGCAGGACAGCCCGTGTGTGGAGTGTCTGCATCTCACCCCAGAGGATTGGAAAGCCCTGTTACGGAACAGGGCCAAGAACGAACGCAGGAGGGATAAGCGAAAATTTCTCACTTCAGCCTCATTTGTTACTCGTGAACTCATTCAAGATACCATGAAAAAGGCTAGCTCCGTTATTCTGAGCCAGGTCTCCACTCCCGTGCACGTTGACACTGGAGCAGAATCGGATGCCACTTCATCATCTAAGAGACATAAAATATCAAAGAGTAAGGGACGTGCTTTTTCTGAGACTGTAGCAGAAGTGGATATCCCGGAAGGGAAAGAACGGGATCTTCTCCGTGAGGCATGGGCATCATCTCCCAGAGTGAAACCCATTGGCAGTCCGGAGAGGGCATTCAAGTCTCCATCCGTGGAACAAGTGAATGCTACACATAGGGACAGTGTGTAACAGTTCTTTCGGCGGTGTCAGGCCAGCTAGGCATTCCCCCGCGAGAGGATTTACCCCCCTCCTCAGCTACAGGGTCTTCCGAGTGATTTTTCAGCTTTTTTGTCCATGCAGTCGCAACTGCAAAAGCAACTTTCGGATTTACAACATCAAGGTACAGAAGCAGGAGAATCTGCTTAGTCAGAAACAGCAGCCCAGACCATCAGGTACAGTTTCTCGTTCTCCTCCGGAGGATCAGTCAGTGGCAGCGATGTCGGGCTCGCCCCCACCTCTCCTCCTACTGGATTCCAACTTGGAAGTTCAGGAGACTGTCACCATCAGTGAAGAGGATTCCGTGGTCGTGCCCCCCTCGGGCCAAGTCTCTGCGTTGCTAGAGGGGTACGAGGAAATCGGATCGATGGAAACTTCCCCTCTCGCCACAGTTCCAAGCAACAGAGAGAGAGAAATTTACACCCCATCAGGGGAACCACAAACGTCACAACTACTACAATCACAGCTCCCAGAAGCAGTATCTGACGAGCAGAAGTCGGAGGTTGAGGACGTGCAAGGCGAATCCGAGGGTACATCGGTACATTCCCGTTTGCATCTACCATTACGGGCAATGGATCAGGTACGGTCCTCAGGCCGGGGGCAAAGACTTTGGAGAGACCCAGCGGCGGCGAGCAGACGCCCCATCCGAAACCCCTCTCCACCAAACCTTACCCCGTCGGTCAAGGAGGCAACCCCCTCGAGTTCCGCTTCAACAATCGCACCGGAAGACGTACCGTTTAGGGATGCCATTCAAGAGATAGCCCGCTTAGCAGAAGTCTCCTGTGGCTCTCCACATTTAGATAAAGAGGATCCGCCCATTCGTATGACATCTCAGGCCGCTCCTCCTCAACAGGAATCTTTCATTGCTCTGGCCTCCAGCGAGGGCGTTGCTCATGCTGTCACGATTCAAGAAGATGGACGCCAGTGAGGGTCGCACATTGTCACGGTTCCGTTTATCTAAGTACTGCCTAGTACGACCACGCCCATATCGGTCAGAGGATGAACAAATTCCCCTGGAGGCACTGAAACAGCCCGTGAAACGTACAGTCTGGATGCCTACAGTGCGTAGTGACACGGACATTCCATTAGTGGAGAAAGACGCCAAGACCATTGAGGCGTCTTCTCTTCTAAACTGATGGAATGCCTGGCCTTAGCTACCCGAGACGTGGTCAAACTTTTCACATTTATGATGACGTCAATGGTCTACCTTCGTCGAGACGCCTTCCTCCAGCACTACTGGTCTAGTGTCAAAGGCTTACGGGATCTGCGCCACGCCCCCATTCCGGTGGAACGGGAACTATTCCCCCCCCCTCGCCGAAGTGGAGAGGGTGAACCAGTAAAGTCGCTCACTTTCCCAGGATTATGCCCTCATGTCCAGGATGTCGCGTTCCTCGTTCAAGCGTCCCCTGAAGAGGAAACGACCGCAGCAGTCCCCGGCAACACAGGCCAAACCGAGTGCTCAACCAAAGCAGCCCCTGTTAAGAGACCGAAACCTTTTTCCGGTAGCAAAACAGAGGGCCCGTCTCCACAATCGTTCAGGTAGCAACCAATCAAAGTACCATCACGAGATTCGCTCATCTCCTGGCGATACTTTGACAAACTTAAAGAATTAGAAAATTTGCTCTCCTTAAACGCCTCCTTGCCCGTAGGAGGGAGACTAGGAAAGTTTCGGAGCAATAGGTAGAAATGAGGGCGTCTCGGAGGGTAGTGCGTTGGCTGAAGAGGGGTTACTCTCTACCTTTCAAAGGAGACCAAAACGGGCTCAAGTGCCCTATTTCTCAAACCACCCATGCGCCAAAGAAACTGGTCACCTCTTACCCCAAGGGATCGGAAAAGAACCTAGCTCTCTAGGAAATGCTGTTGAGCTTGACACAAAAACAGGCGATCGAGGAAATGCCAAAAAATCAAATGGGCTTTTTCAACAGGATTTTTCTGGTCCCCAAGAAATCCGGGGGGGGGGGTGGAGGTTAGTAATCGACCTCTCACCTATAAACGGTCACCTTTCAGATGGACACGGCCCAGGTAATAAAAGGGTCATTACGGGAAGGGATGTGGGGTACCTTCTTGGATCTCTCCTATGCTTATCTCCATATCCCTCTTCACCGCTCGGCAAAGAAAATTCCTAGCCTTTCAAGTAGGAAAAAGACGTTTTTGGTTTCTGGCACTTCCCTCCGGTCTGGCTACGGCCCCGTACGTTTTCTCCAAGGTCATGAAGGTGTTGAAAACATGGGCACGCCTAGAGGGGATGTTAGTCTTAAAATATCTAGACGATAGGTTCCTGGCAAATCAAGACAGGCAGGCAAGCAGGGAGGTACCAAATCACGGTCCCTTTCTAAACTAGCATTTCAGATTCTCACCAGGGCCCGAGAGGAACAGGTTTCATCCCGTCACTTGGCCGGTAAACTAAACATCCTAGCAGACTTAGCTTCCAGATAGGGTCAAGTTATCAACACCGAATGGCGCCTATCCCGTCGGTCGTTTCAATGGGTAACACACCAGTCTCCGTGGGGTCCCCCGACTCTGGATCTGTTTGCAAACGCTATGACCGCCTAACTTCCCCAGTACGTGTCTCCCTGCCCGGATCCAGCAGCCTGGGCAGTGGACGGACTCAACTGTCAGTGGCATCGGGACGAAGTTCTGTATGCCTTTCCCCCACAGGCAATCTTAAGGCAAGTCCTGGAAAGGGTAACCGAGTTAAAACCACCGCATATGTTGCTCATTGCCCCGTGGGCACCGGAAGCTCCATGGTTCACCCTCCTACTCCATTGCAAGATAGTGAGGTCGATACAGATCCCATGCCACAACGACTTGCTATCACAACCCCACTGGCAACACTTCCATCCCTCCCCTCACTTACTGAATCTGCACCTTTGGTGTCTGACCAGTCATTCTTGAAGAACAAAGGCTTCTCCAAACAGGTGAGGGAGAAAATAGTAAACAGTCATAAGGGCTCTACAGCCAAGGTTTACAGGTCTCAGTGGAACAAGTTTGCCGCCTGGTGTAGCAGTTCTAAGCTCTACCCGTTTCAGGCTAGCCCAGCAGTGGTAGCGGACTTCCTCGATAACCTGTTCACAGATGAGAAGTTGAAGGTAGGTTCCATCGAGGGCTATAGGGCCGCTATAGGGTCAAGACTCAACAGGCTATGCAAAGCATCGACAGGCTACGACTACGGGCGAAGATGCAGCCCTCTCACAGCTGGTAAGACATTTTAAAGTAAACTCCCCTCCCTGCCACTCCAACATAGCGCAGTGGGACTTATCTTTAGTCCTGCGATACCTCCAACGCCCAGACCTTTTTAGTAAAGACGTGATTTCAGCTAAAAATGCAACTCTAAGGTTCACGTTCTTATTGGCTTTAGCGTCGGGCAAAAGAAGAAGCGAGATTCATGCACTGGACAGAAAGGTAAATAAAGATAGGGGTACTTTGGAGAAGGTCACCCTAGTCCCCAAGGCAGGATTCATAGGAAAAACCAATATAATGACCCAAGAGATGGGAACGTTCGACCACATTACTCTTCCATCCCTACCAGATGACCCCGATGCCGACTGCTTGGTCTCTTTGTGCCCCGTCAAGGCTTTACGTCAGTATTTGGAAATGACAGAGGCCTACAAAACAAAGAACCAAAAGGCACTTATCATTTCTTTTATGCCGAAATTTAACAAAGATCTTTCAAAACAGTCTATCTCAAATTATATCAAAAAGATCATTTTGACAGCCTATGACGAAGCACAAATTGACCCGAACCCGTCCGGGGAGCTTAACGTCAAAGTCCATCAGGTAAGGCAAGTAGCTAATTCCCTGAGGGCCGTACGTAATGTGTCCCTTTCGGATGTATTAAAAACAGGTTGTTGGTCTTCCCCCCACTCTTTTGTCAAATACTATTGGAAAGATTTTTCACAGGATCAATTGTCCGGTCTATATTCATTGGAACCGATCGGGGCTTCAGAAACGACCATTAAAGGCTGATGGTTTCTGTTGTAGATCTGCGTCTCCCAAGTTCAAGAACAAGGGCAAGCAGAAGGGCAACTTTTCCAAGGGCCGTAACGGGAACACCAACAACAACAACAAGCCACGAAAGTAACAACCCGCAAGAAGGATTTCTCCTTCTTACTCTCTACTTTTCGTCTGTCGTTAGAGTCCTTTCGGAGCATTTCGGGCTCGTGCTTATATTAAGCTACGGGCAATCGCTGGACGTGTATTTCTTAATTAAGCATTCTATATATTCCGAGGTGTTTATGATAGTATGTGTAATTGGTGCAGCCCAGTCTTCGGTCTTACGACTACTCGGGTTTTTAAATTTTTTGAACTCCTTTCTGCAAGTCTTTCAGAAAGAAAGGGGGCGTTTCGGTCCCAAAGGTACCGCAGTGACCGTATACCCGTTTGTGCCCGGAAGACCGAAAGACCGGTCTCTTGACCATGATGCAGGGTACCATAGTGTCATAATGGACCCAGGGGACCATAATGGTCCCATGTAGGGAAACAGTCACAAATTAGCTGAAATTTTGTCTGTATTTCATTTTATGCCGATTCTCAGTAGTTTTAGAACAATCTAGTCAATATTTACTGATTCATTTCAAATAAACGTGGTAAATTAAAAGAAATTTTGGGGAAAGAAGTTAGAGAACAGAGTTTCTCTCTTTTCCAAGTATGAATAGCATGTCTTGTTAAGGC
Organism: Protula sp. h YS-2021; assembly: GCA_949752745.1. Classification (NCBI taxonomy): domain Eukaryota; kingdom Metazoa; phylum Annelida; class Polychaeta; order Sabellida; family Serpulidae; genus Protula; species Protula sp. h YS-2021. The sequence continues at coordinate 66,661,426 of OX457026.1, forward strand.
ACTTAAGTCTCGCTACTCGAAGTGTCAAAGAGTTTAGTTACGTAAATCCTATGGATTTACGATCTTATTGTAGCATTGCTAATAAACTTAATTGTTCAAGAATACATAGCAAGTGAATAGTGAGAACTTAAGGTAGGGATCCATCCGGTGGGCGGTTGGAGGGGGTCGGTTTTAGTTCTCAAAGATTAAGGCATGGCTGGAAGCCTTTCTCATCTCGACTTACAGTTGCTGTGATATTTTACTTTCTTTCTGATTTTACCTTATGTTACAAGACCGGAATGGTACTCTTCCGGACTTTATTTAGGAAATCATTAAAAGAATTGAAACTTAGCTGACAAGTTTTATTTCTTCTTCTGCTTCGAGTGCCCAGCATTCCTTTATTAAACAACGAGCTTTTGCAAGCCATAGCGTAATTCGCGACCTTTTTGGGCAGTTCAAGAATGGCAGGCTCCCCTGCTCCGGACTCAAGTCCCATTAAAAGTGGAGATAAGCGAATTCAAAGCTTTTGCGAAGTAAAGCTAACGTTTTATTTCGTAAAACGAGCTTTTACGAGTAAAAGCGCAATTCCCGTTCTCCTCTTTTAACTTAATTATTCCCTCCCATCCTTCCCCAACTAGCCTGGGCATGTTGTACCGCCGTTTAGGGCTAAAAAGAGAATGTCGTTTCTACGAGACTAGCAGACGATGTCTCGGGCATTCTGATTGGTCGGAGGATGGATGGAAGGATAAGTGATCTCGAACTGCAACTCAAAAAGTTCTTTTTTATCTTGCGTGGTAAATATTACTGGAAGGGAACCCATTAAAAGTGGAGAACGCGAATTGCACTTTTACTCGTAAAAGCTCGTTTTACGAAATAAAACGTAAGTTTAATGGAGAGTAAAATTGGACATTTTGAAACAGTGTTGATTCCTTACCGGCGAAACGAGTGTTGTCTGTTTCGTAGAACTGCATTTCTTCATCAATGATACATATACAAAAATGTTCAGGACCCTTTGCTAATTTTTGATAAGTTATAAACTGAATATTCCATTCAAAACTTCACAAATAAGCTCCGACTTCTGACTAACAAGACAAATAATCTTTGAAAGTCACCCCTTAAAAGAGGGTACTGTAGAGGACGCAGCTTAAATATTTCCGTAGATTTTTGTTTCAGAATACTTTTCCAGTCACGTGCATTTTTTAAGAATTGCAAAAAATATGCAGCTCTGAAAATCTAGTTCCTATTTATTAATGACAGTAACGTGGAATTACCCTCCCAACAATATAATGCATTAAAGACTAATGACATATTCAAATTTTTTTTTTTTCAACATTTTTTTTTTTTCATTAATCCAAAGGGCTCTGCTGAAGTTCAAGGCAAAAATGTACTTCTACATTTAAAAAAAACCGTCACATCTCTCAAAATCAATTTTAAAATGCGTTTTCAACCAACTGTTTGACATTGATCTTTTCACAGAATGCCCCTGTTACAGAGTGAACCAGTTTAGAGCAAGTGTACATGATCCGGTGTAATGAAACGTTTTGACCCCAAACAAATCGACCCCCCGGTCGATTTCTTTTAAAACAAACAGACCCCCCCCCCCCCCCCCCGGTCGATTTGTTTTAGGGAAGCCCGCCATAACAAACAGATCCCCTGTACAATAAAATGACCCCCTTCAAATAATCATGTTTAAATATAAAATGGAAGTAAAAAAGGTGCATATGCTTTTTAAATACTATTTTAAACATTTTCTACCTTTTGATGTAGAAAATTATTATTTTAACTCGTTGAAAAATGCTCTGGAGTTCTATCAACATAAATTAACATCAATAAAAACAGATTTTTGTGACTGTATGTTAATGGTGTTGGAAGTGTTTTCGTGTTTGAAAATTTAGATGTTAGTTGCTAAATAAATCGATATTCATGGATATAGTGTTTATTTCAATTGAAGAAACTAATAAGCTGGCCACATGTGGAAAGAAAAGAAGAAATCAAGCAAAAAATAAGGGGGATTTAAACATTTCATGGGGGTTCTTTTTGTTTTAAAACAAATCGACCGAGGGGTCTGTTTGTTTTAAAACAAATCGACCCGAGGTCGATTTATTTTAGGAGTCAAAACGTTTCCTTACACCGGGAAAGGTGAAAATGTTTGTTGGTTTGTTTTCACTTTTTATAGCTTTATTATTTCTTTCAAATCAAATCTCTTTACAATGAATTGTTAAAGTTGTTTAAAATGATACTAACAGTAAAGTTAGTGTTTTAGATTAACAACCGTTGCAGCTGGTTTAATATCATAATGTATTAAACACAAACGGCTGCAGCATGGCTTTTGTGACCTCAGGACGATGTCAAATCAGCGTTGAACACCGACCTAAAACGGCATCCCCTCCAGCTTGTTTTTAGAAGAAATTTATCGAATTCTTTGTCGTACACAAACGTCGATATCATGGTAATATTATAGACTGCCGTTTTAACATTTAATGCTTATTTATGATGTCAAAATATAATTAAAAATATCAATAAATTAATGCAGATTTCATTTATATTTTGCTATCAATAATTGAATTTTAGATGGTAAAGATTTATTCTAGAGATAAAAAAAATCAATTTTACAAACTTAAGAAATCTTAAGGGAGACACACATTTATTATAAACCTTAAAGAATCGTCAATTAAATTTTGGAGATAAAATCTTGAATTATTGATATCAATAATAACAACAGAATTTTTGAGCTTAAGCATTCTTCTTTTTGTACAGTAAAAATTGAAAAAGAAAGATTGTGTACACAGAGGTGTGCTTCTGAAGTTTTTATATAAAAAATAGACTGATATTTTGATATCAAAAATTCATTCTTGAGATAAGAAAATCACTTGCACATTTCAAAATGTAAATTTAAAAAGTCTCATTCTGAAATAATGATATCTGATATGAGTTCTTGATGTCAGTAAACGGAAAATAAATTATTGAGCTAAAAATTCAGATTTTGTTATCAAATATTTCATTTCTCACGTCAAGAATTTAATTTTTGATCTCTAAAAATCAATTTTAGAGATCATTAATACACTATTGATATCAATAAAATTTCAAGAATACATTGAGAGATATCAAAAATATAATCACAGATAGCAAAAATTAACTCTTGATATAAAAAATATCAATCTTTGAGACCAAAAATGAATTCTTGATATCAATAATTCTCTAATAAATGTGAAAATGACATTCCATATAATACTTCATGGCATTGGGCAAATCGTGTTTTTACTGTCCTTTGCAGCCTGAAGTGCACGAGATAGCAGCGTTAGCTACTCGAATATCTCTCTGAAATCAATTTCGAATGCATATGCCGTCTCGGCCACCCCCGCCCTCCCCACCTGAAAAAAGTCATCCGCCTTTATATAATGCAAAAAAACTTCGTAATGCTGGTGGGGGAGGGGGTGGGAGGGGGTGAGGGCAAATTATTGCCCTGGCGTTTTACGTCGCTGGAAAACCACGCGCATGTGTAATAAAAAGAAACCGTGGAATCCGACTGCATCTTTTTGTTTTCTGACGACGTTGTATCGATGCCGGTGCTACGGCGAAAAATAAATTGGGCGGCGTAATGGACCAACCAAATCCCGTAAAGATTACCCTTATCTTTATGTTATTTTATTCATCTATGATGTGAGAATCTCAGTAACTGCTGCAAGGACTTACCCGCCAGCATATTGTTGTGGATTTCAGTTGCATAGTAGAGAGGACTTGGAGCGTGAGGACTGAATGAGCGGGGGATTGGATTGGAGTTGGATTGGATAAGTATATACGGCAGGGAAAAGGCCTTTTCGACTTTGAAAAAAAATAAGTAGTCTTTGCCATTTTGATTTTTCAACGACCCTTTAAGTTGTGTCTTATGAAAACATCAGCCACTATTTCGAACTCACAGGATTTATGTGTCACCTTCCACCTCCCCACTCCCGCCAATCCCTAGCTTCAAATCTGTGAGCTGGATAGAGGAAAGGAGATAAGAGAGAGAGAGAGAGAGAGAAGGAGAGAGAGAGAGAGAGAGAGAGAGAGAGAGAGAGAGAGAGAGGGAGAGAGAGAGAGAGAGAGAGAGAGGGGGGGAGAGATTAGATTATGGCCGTTGTCTATTTACTAGTTAATTAGTGTACAGGAGCTAAAATATTTCATTTTTGCTTTTCAGATTTAATGCAATAGTCAAGTTGCCATGATTGCTTTTGGTCCCTAAATATGTACTTTACATTTTACACATTCTAAAGTGGGAAATCTCTGTTATGAAATTTAATTATTTAACCAAATTCCAAAATTTAAATATGGGAGGTCAATTAAAGATTTCGAAGTTTTGAATAACGCCGTTACAACTTCATTCATCGGTGCTTTATCAGCACACAATATTTGCTTGCAAATGGCCATTTTTAAAAGCCAAGCTATTGTACTGCACCAAAAGTGCACCTGACTTGGTTCAAGCGACACCTGACTACATCGGAATTCTGACGGGGGTGTTCATTCAGTTTTTAGAGAAAACCGTTACGCTTAACACGTGGCCTTGTTCCTACACCACCGGTGTTCACAAATTCAAAATTTTAAACGGAAAACTTGAAAAGTTTGTAAAAACTAACTTTGAGATTTTAACCTTTTTAAATTTTACGCTGTAGCTTCTTCTTGGAAAATGAACCTTGAAAGAACAGAAAATTACATGTTTTTCTTCATAAGAACTTATGAACAAGTAGAACAATTTATGCAAGAACAGTTTATTAAAACTTTTTAAAGTTTAATTTCTTAATTTAAGTGCGAACGCAAAAAAAAAAGAAGAAAGAAACCCATTACTCGGTGCAATCTGACTGAAAACAATGTGAAAGCCGTTTTTTGGAATTGTGTTCTTCGTTTCAAGATCAATTCATTTTTTGGTTGGAAACGTTCTTTTCTCTGAAAAATAATCTCTCCTATTTTTTTTTAATTTTTATTGTGTCACTTATAGTACACATCTGCGTCCATTCCATAAAACCTAAGCACACTCCATGCAGCTGGATTTCTTTCTTTCTTTCTTTCTTTCTTTCTTTCTTTTTTTTTTTCCTTTTTTTTTATACAGGACACCGCAAATTGAAAGGCGCCTTCAATGTGTTTTAGTCAAGTGTTTTCCTATCCTAAGCAAAGGTGATTGGCTTAAATAAACAAACATTAAACACATAAATAAACAGTAAATACATAAATAAGCAATAAATACATAAATAAATATGGAACCATAAATCACTGAGTGAGGTGTTCATGTTGTGGAAGTGTTTAATTTAAAAAAAATTACAACTGCCTAATCTGAAACTACAAAATTACAGTAATCACTATTTTTGATAATAAACTTCACAAGGCAACATTCTTTTTCAAGATGGCATCCTGTTTTATATTTTGTACTCAGCTGCGCATTGAATATGCCATATTCAATGAGTTATTTCTTGAAATGCAGCTATTTCTAGCAATACAGAAGGAACAGCTTTTGTGGAGTACTTCTCGTCCACATCTTCCTTTGTGCTGTTTCCCCAGTTATACACTATTAATGTGGGCTATGACAAGTAATAATTTTATAAGTATTAGAGGATAATTAGCGATATAGCGAGTGAGACCAGCAGCTGCAAATACGTGCCAACGCCTCATTGACTTCGAGCTGAATGTCACCTAAGAGGGGATAATTACTGCTTCTTTAAGGAATAGTATGGCATATAAGTGTGGTCAATGTGTGATTTCTTTGGGGATTTCTAATTATCGCCGCCCTTTTGCAAAGAAGTTTATATACTCACAGGACAAATGCAAGTTGTCAGAAAATCGGAAATAACCCCCCTCCCCCTGCGTGGACACACAATTATATAACGACAGCAACATTGTAAAGCATCTAAATATTTCTCTTGATTGGCTTAGTACGGCAGCTTTTTCATGACAAGCACCTTTCTTTATTCAAGGTGTTAAATCTCAGCAGACACGGAATAAGCAAATCATCCGGACATTATGAAGGTGTCAGTTTTAGCGCAGATGTTGAGTAGCTGCAGAAAAAAAAACAATAATACCAATTGAAATTAGTGAAATTCTGTCAAAACACTGAGTTTTCTTTAACAAAATGTACCCAAAATCAACATGACCAACTTTGCTCCCATTCTATATATTTCAAGTTTACATTTAAATTTGAAATAACTATGGTTGTAAGTAATGGTCACAGTTACAAAATTTAAATGTAAGCTGCAAGCTAAAAATCTAAATAGAACATTAAATATAAAATGATTTTCTAACATGTCTGAAAGTCTTACACCATATGTTTTGTTCAGTAAAATTTTGTGCTAAATCGGTAAGTTACAGGTTGGTCTTTGAAGTCGACAGCAGTTGCCCGGTCATTCCATATACCACAAAAGCCAAAAGCGCATTAAACTTAATGAAATATCAATGAATAACAGAGATGAAGGGAAAACTATTGAATGGTGATGAATAGCTGAAAGTCATGAAATACACCTAATCATATTACCAAAAGTAAGCACCTGTTGTACCAAAATTACCTTATCAAAGAAACTTATAAACAAATTCGTTATTAATGTTTAATATAAATATGCATCTGGTGCAGCCACATGGCAACTGCTATTGTGGCCAGTTGACGCTTTTTTACAGTGTACCCTACGATCATAGCATGTATTACTGCTATAAAAGGTTCGATAGTGGTACTCAATTTAAAGCTTTCTGTTATCCAGTCGGGAAGGGGGTGTGCTTTTTAAAAGGCACACGTGTTTGAATGCAACCATGTGCTTTTGTTTTGGTGGAGAGTAATTACACTCGGGGAAAAATGGGGTGGCATGCGACGGCTGTGAAAAATGGGGGCGAGGTGAAACCATTCATCTGCTCTTTGTTCTGGCACCAGACAAAGACCCCTTGAAAAATCGCCCAGTGCCTCGAAGTGAACCGTTACGTTGGAGCTAGGGGGGCACTGAGTATAAAAAGGGGAACGTTTTGGACATGAGAGTCATATCATCCCAGCTGATTGCAACGACGACACTGATTTCATTGCGATATTTCTAAATGTTGGACATTCTGCGTTGAGATAACTGCCGAGCAGTTCGGACTCTTGGAAAATAACCATAACAGTAAGTAGCTTTTTTAAACTTAAAATTAAGATTGCATAGCACATATTGCAATGTGAGTGCTATTTCATACAGGTGATTTAAACGCATTGAGTTAAGCATGGATAATTAGTTGAGTGTTTCAACAGTTTAGTTAGATGTATTTCTTAGGAAAAGAAGATATAACTCGAGCGGGAGGAGAACGAGTACTAGTATATTAGTGCATTTAACACCGACCTGTTTATCAGTTTTCGCATTTTTTTAAAATAAAACATATCCCGCTAATTATATACATCTGAAAAATCTCCTTTAACATTTTAGGAATAAAACACGTTAAGGGATCATTTTAATAGGTTTTTCCTGCAGTGTGAATGGGAGTTTACTCACTGTGATTTTTTTTTGGAACACTGACATACATAAGGACTGGAGGTTTTAAAGGTTTTGAAAATAGCATTTAATAATTTCTTGCAACATTCTATGTACTGTGCCATGTTAAGACACATAAAATATAGAATTTTCTTTGAACGTTACATATTTGCTTTTTATTAATCAACCATATTTAATTCACTGAAAAAAAAACACACACTAATTTAATTTAAGCAGTATAGTATGTACATGCTTGGGGTATTTAGGATTACATATGCAGGGGAACCCCGGAATAGGACCACCCCACAGATGGGATATCACCTCACAAATAGGATAACTTTTTAATAACAATAGCAATCCCGTTCCAAGTGACTTCCATTATAAAGAACAGAAAGATAAGTCCATTCCGGAAATCAGACCGCATCAGGTCAGCCCAGTTTTATGCTCCTATTTCCGGGGTTCCGCTATAAAAATATAACCGCTCAAGTTACTTCATAGGGATCAGTCCATCTAGGAATGTTTATAGGCACAGTGAATAGCCCCAACACCCAGAAATTAATTATTAAATAATTTTTCAGCTTCTGTTTATCATTTTCTCTTTTCATTTATTTATTCATTCATTTGATTTTTACTGTTGACGCATTTTGCATATGGAATGGATCGCCCATCTTTAAAACCCTGTCAATATTGAATCATCCACATGGCCACACCCTGTAATTTGAATACATTTGCATATTATTGACTCATGCTAATTTATTGCAGGAATCCATAGCAACCAACTGCTTCACAAACCCTTTAAATAGAGAACCTATTGATTCCAAGAAGGTTCGCAGGCTGAGGGCTGGCAATCAGTGCAGTGACGAGCAAGTTCTTTCCTTATTCAGAGAGCACAGTTGTGGGATGATCAATACGAACATCAATAAACTGCTTCATAAGCCCCCGTGACGTTAAGATTATGCACCAGAGCAGCCATTGTGCCAGGATAGAAGACACGTATGTAACGGGGGCTAGGATCCAGGCAGTTGCGACAGGGCCCACCACCAACGAGCAGAATAAAACACCCCCTCTCACAGACGGGTGTGTCGACTGCTGGGCATGGGATCCTTGGGCCAAATCACCCGAGGTGCGACTCGCCGACCAACATCTGGAAGCTCGCTTTCATCCGAACTGGAGCAATGGCACGGCTGCTGTGCGGGGAAACAAGGTTCTCAATTACGGCGTCCATTACTGGGAGGTTCACGTCTCGCAGCGCGTTTTCGGCACAAGTATGATGTTCGGTATTGGCACCCGAAAAGCACGCCTCCACGCCGATGCGTTCGTGAACATTCTTGGCGAAGACGACCAAAGCTGGGGACTCTCACACAAAGGTATTACTTGGCATGACGGAAAGTGGCAGCAGTTTACCCGATACTTTCGTGAAAACGAGTCAACAACAATAGGTATGCTTTTTGACTGGTATAGAGGTACTTTGAGTTATTACAAAGATGGAGAATTTCTGGGGGTAGCATTTCGAGGGCTGAATATTCAGGAAGAACTTTTCCCTATTGTGGCATCAACAGCTGCTAAAACTCAAATGACTCTTGGCATTTGCATACGCAGCTTTGACAATCTCCAAGATCGCTGTCGCGCAGTTATAGCACAGTATTGCCACAATAACGGAATAGATGAATTGCCACTCCCAGGCCGAATCCGTGAATACATCAAAGAAGTGGTTTATGGAACTTAACCATCAGCACCTCTACTTCAAAGTCATCCAAACTCGGAGGCAAATGACGCCCATGGCACTGCGACTGCGGAGTCCTCCCGTCGAGGTGATTTACGTAAGAGTCGGTAATCGCCCATCACAGCAAGCCTTTGCGCCGAGGCAATCAGCGAAACTAGGGAAAGCGCCGAAGGAAAGCGCCCCGTGGTTCTGTCCAAAAACACAGGGCCCAGCTGGTTTTTCACAGAACAAAAGGTACGGCAGTTCTAACATTTTTAACACAAGGAATTTAAGTAGACATTTTCTGAACAATATTAAATTAACTCTTACTATTTTACGTCTTTCAACCCACATAGTTCCGTTGACAAAGGCATTTAAAAATGGATGCCACTCCATCTATCGGAAATTTGACAGAAACAGCATTTAAGGTTGAACTAGTAAAATTCTCATTGTGTTATTTTTTATGCTCCAGTTGTGAGTTAATCAATAGTGTTTTACTGTGTATTGGAAACGTATTGTAACAGGTGTTCACTATAGTCAAAGCAAATATGGGCCTTTTGTGTTTGTATTTCTCACCGATTTCCCTTTTTGGCTGCATAAAAACAAGTGGTTTGTCAGTTGAAAAAAAAAAGAATCGGCATCTATCATGCAACAAGTTATTATGAATTTGGGGAATTTAACTGTCTCATGCAAGAACGACTTCCCATTGCACGCCACCTCCGATTAAAACAATCGCCATCGATCCATGACCAAAGGCTGTTCTCACAAAGGCTGGCAAGAATAACTGCACCATATTGCAATCATATTTGCAATGTCTTTGTGACGACTCTCATGACATTGATTATTGGAGGCAAAGTGCATCTGAAAGCGTGACACCATGGACGGCCAGCCAGTCCTTTGTGCCTTATGGCTCTTTTCTGAGCAGTCTGTCTGTAAATTAAACTCCTTTAAATTGAAAAAAAACTCCGAAAATTTTATTCATATTTGTCCTTGTCAACACATCGCTCTCAGGATAATGACAGGTACTGAAAATAAAATTTACATTTTTGAAATTTAAAATTTTGGGAAAAAGTGAAAACAGATCGAAAAAAAGTTTTTATCCTTTCAGTCCACAATAATATCGTTTAATTTAGATCATAAAAAGAAATACAAGTTGTGATTAATTCGATAACAAATTGCAGATTCAGAAAGCACGCCCCCTTTAATGAATATTTATGTCCTATCAGGGGCAGGTGCAGACGTCAACCACAAACCATGTGGGTTTGTTTACACCTCATTTTAAGTTCCACTCGATACCTCTTGATACGTAACATGCTATAATTTCCATGCAAAGAACTACTTGAGGGACCTATGTTTGTATGAAATGTGAAAACAGTGACACGAGTAATTTACGCAAGAAAAGACATTACAAAGGACTGTACGCAAACCCGTTCTGGTCACACACCAAGAGGTGTTTCCTGTTGCGCAAACGGGTTGAGTGCTTTTAGTGATTCCTTTCAAAGGCTCCAGATGTTGTCCTATTTTAATAATTCATCATGAGCAGCAAAAATTCTTCTCCATAGTTCCTCATCCGCGCATATTTGCTTTGATAACTGAAGTCAACTGAAATATGTAATAAATATTGATACAAATCACCGTACTGTATTTCTTAGCCTAATAACGTGTTTGTTTGTAAGGTACAATGCAAGTAAAGTTGTAAACAGTGTGTTGTAGTGAAAATGCATACAGGGCCATTATTGTATTTATGACTGAAGCTTGTAAGATCTAACTTCATGTCAGCACGGTGCCAATGTGTATTTATTAAATATCAGTTAAGGGCGGAAAATGAAATCCATAAATACTGTATATGGAATAGGAACTTCAACTGTACTCGTGACACATAGTTATACTTGTCGACATACATTACATTCCAAAACTGTAAAATAAAAACGTTGGTGTTGTAACAAAAGATAGTAGTTGAGACTAGTTAAAAAATTAGCTCTTTTAGATTTCAAAAAAAAAAAAAAAAAAAGAAAACACAAAGCCGGGTGGTTAAACATAGCAGGATACATGTACATAAACTGTGTTTGATTTTTCTCTTTTTTTCCTTTTGTAAATTATTTCAGCCTATGTATATAATTATAATTTTAATTTATTGTCGGTGTGTATTATTTATTTCGGTTAGTAAGATGCCTAAATTATTTTAGTTAATTTGAGGAGTTTCCAGCTGTAAAAGAAACTGAGTGAAATTCTAGTCAAACGATGTACAGAACTATGCTTGCGGTGTGTCTGTCTGTGTGTGTTCCCTTTAAAAAGATGAGTGCTATTCTAGTCATAATGTATAGCATCGTGTGTGAGTGACTGAGTGAAAGGGGTGTGGTGATGGCATTTCAAACTAATCTCTAAACTTAAGTCTTTATCTTCTTCGTGAAAGCTTAATCCTGAAAAGCCGATTTAGATGTTACCTCAGGAGACATTTCAGTTAAATCTGTTTGACTGTCTGCCTGCTTATTTTCTTCAGTACTGTTGCATGAAAATACCACATAAAAGCTTGAACGAAATCATAATAACCTCAATAACCGAAACATTGCTCCTTTTTATTTAAACAAGCAAATAAAAATCTGTTCTTAAATTTCTTTGACCCGAAAAAGGAAATATCGCATTTGCATATTCATGCCTAGCCCTGGAAAGAAAGCGTTGATTGGCTGAATGTTTTAATTTATCTCTGTGTAGTATTTATTTAGTTTTCCTAAAGATAGAGAGCTCACCATGACTTGTACAGGTAGTTGTTGTAAATGTACATAATATTTAAATTACTTAAAGCCAAAGGCGTAATTCCTTTCCATTATATTAGAAATGAATTCTAAATTAACAATTTAAAATAGAAAATAAAATTAGTTTAATTTTACAAAATGTAAAAAATTTGTTCAGAACACGAGTTTTCCTTTCAAAATGATGTGGAATTAGAGTTCTATTTCAGTGTGATGGAAACGGGTTACTCAGACAATTGGCTGAAGTGAATGCTAGTCATAATGTTTGAATCTCTAAAATTGGTGTTAGGAATGTCACCGAAGCATCATGATGGATGAGTAAATTCTAGTCATAGAATTGTGTGAATTGATGAGTAAATTCTAGTCAAAGAATTGTGTGAATGGATCGAGAGTAATTTCTAATGAAAGGATTGCACAAGACAATGAATAAATGTTGAGTGAAGGAGCGACATTAATGAAATCGATGTAAATTAGTTCAATGTAAAAAGTGAAAAGATGGATGAGTTAATTCTAGTCAAAATATTTAACAGCGTGTGATCTTGATTGAGAGTGAGAGAATCTGAGTGAGAATTGCGCGGACGGAAGTGAACGAAAGGATGTGTGTATGGAAGAAGTCCTTAGTCACGTGATCTGAGAGGCTTCGGTCAAGGTTATGTGCTTATTTGTCAAACAACTTCAGTATATGGTGTAATTTGATTGGCCGACTCAAAAGTCAATATTCTTTTAATGTTGACCGGTAGGCAAAGTGGATGAATATTGCAGTTATTTGTCCTGAAAACACCAGTGAAGTCATGTAGCAAAGCATATATTGATTTATTTCGAGCCATCATGAAGATATTATTCACCAGTTGCAAAAAGATGGACCTGGAGGACAACATTTTCTGACTGGTCGATAATGCTTCGTGTTCAAGTAAGTCAATATCTGCCAAATGACGAGTAAATTCTAGTCAGAAAAAGCGTTGAATTCCAGCAGACAAAACAAAAAAAAAACCCAATGTTTTTGTGTCTTGGAGAGAACGTGAATAAAGATGATTGCAGTCTAGTCAGAGGTTAGGTTCCGTAGTTGTGTGTTAAAAATCTCAAATGTGGTCTAACATAGCATATATATTCAAGAGTGTGCAAGTGATGTGAGAAAGCTACAACGGAGTAACTGTCGCGTGATGTGTAAATAGCCAGCTGCTATATTTATGTAGTATTTCATTAGACTTCTAATTAAATTATTCTTTTGTGAGTAATTAAGTCAGTGGGAGGACAGAAATCTCATAATAAGAGTGAAACTCTAGTCATCTGTAAATAAAATGTATAGAGTAGAAATGTAGTTAAATTATTTTTTTCTCGTAAAGTCGAGTGAAAAATACGAAATGGCTCACGAATATTGTCTACCGTTATTATTAGTGTCATAAAATTTTATAATTCCACAGGAAAAAATTGCTTCAAAGGTATTCGGGGCCATCTTGTATTTTGTTTCTTGGACAAAATTATTTCAATTTCTCGAATGAATTGTTTTAAACAGGTTGTACTATGTGGAAATTATACTCAACAAACGTTTCATGCAACTTATTCACTGTACGAGAAATTGAAAAGTACTTTTGTGAAATTACGATTCTTAGCTTTCTTTTATTTTTCTTTTCTTTTTTTTTTTTTTTTTTTTTTTTTTTTTTGTCATTCCGATAACTTTGTCCATTGTGACATTGCGGAGAAGGCAGGCCATGTGCAATATGACCTTGTGTAGTAAAGAAAGTGCGTATAGATGTCGTTGTATGTGTGTCACCTGGTGTAAAGCTCTACAGAAGCGTCTTGTATGGATCGTAGTGTAGAAGTGCAGATAATTGTCGCCTTTGTATATTTAGTGCCGATCAATGTTCGAGTGTGTTTGTCGCGATAGATTTAGTATGTACAAAAATTTTTAATTTTTCATGGAAAACAGAATTATATTTACGATATCCTGTAATAAAATTAGTCATCACTCAGTAAACAGGAACAAATACGACGGCACAAAGTTCACTCAGTCGATTGCCATAAAAGGGAATTTCAAGATTCAGACAGATTTTATCTCAGCTTCTTTTTGAAAATATTGAACAGAGACTCCGGTCGATAATTTTTCACGATATTCTTTCTATAATTTTCGCATTTCGATTGGATCGATGACTAATTAAATTGATAGGATATTGAAAATAACTGTTTTCAAATGTTATGCTGGGACTGTGCAACAGTGAACAAGCGAAGAACTTCACGAATGATCTCAATCTTGTAAGATAAACTTGTGTTGTTTTGCTACGGCACTTCTCATTAGTTAGAAAGCACTTCGAGTAGACGCTTGGAATATTTATTTTAATTCAGTGGCATGTTGATACTTTTCGTAGTATGTAGACATTTTCTCAGCTTTTGAAAAGCTTGTTTAGGGAATGTTTGAGGTGTGTGATTGCTCTGAGTTTAAAAAAAATGTCATGAAAAGTTACCTTTATAGGTGCTTATGGACAGCCCATTTTGCAAATTTTAATAAGCAGTTTATCTTGCATGGCAAATAAGAAATATCGGCGTGAAACATCCATCGAAAGGGTTTCTTGAATGTATTATAATATGTTGTATGTGCTTGTATAAACAAACATCTATACCTTGATTAGCATTAGCTGGCCCACTCGCGTGTTTTGTTAATGTAACGATTATAACAAGTTTCTCTTTGCTGTTTGATAAGTGAAAACACCGTCTTTTTAGTGATCACGGGATGAGTAAATTAAATAAGTTTCTATTTTTAATTTGCACATTGGGTCAAGCAGCAGAGCAATGTACTCACAGAATTACAAATCTCATATTTACTGGTTTTTAAGGTGGTCAAATAAAGAGTTGTATGCACCTTCTAAATTGAATGCACTGAACCTATCGGTTCACACTTTATTCTATTCAATTACTGTGTGTATGGGGTGTGTTTTTTTTTAATGTAACTTATTTGTGTTTAGTGAAACTAGAAATTAAGATAAACAAACGCGAACTGAAAATCCGTAAATAAAAATAGAAAAAATGTGGAAATTAGTGAATCTTTTTTTTTCTTTGATATCCTGACAACTTCAGCTCAGCTGAACAAGTGCGGAATTTACCTATAAACCCAACATTCTTGGAAAAAGTCATAATGCATAGTATTGAAATGCCATACAAAACATGCACAACAAATTGCCTTTATCACTAGATACGCTGTAACACTGGCCGATACTTTCTAAATACCGTGTGTTACATCTCCGGCGGGGTCTGGTCGATTCGGCCCTTTGCCGATTCGGCACTTTACCGATTCGGCCCTTTTTGGATGATTCGGCACCAACTTGGGACGTTTCGGCCCTTTACCGTTTCAGCCCTTTTTGGTTGATTCGGCACCATGTTTTGTTATTATTATTCATTTTTAGAACCGCTTTAGAACACACCACATTTTACACATAAAACATCCTTTTCGTAGGGATCTTTTTCACAACATTTGACTTTCGGTTGGTTTCTACACATTTGGTGCATACACTTTCGTTGGTTTCTACACAAAACTGCAAATTTACTTTTTTTGCGCGTTGGTACTCTCTTTGTGAGATACTTGATTCACATATCCGATGTTGCAAACCAGAACAATCCACACATTTTACAATTTACTGTCGAGGCCTCAAGTCCTGTTTACATTTAGTGCATTTATCCGACATTTCAAAGGTTTTATTAATTAAATTTACCCAAACAATAACGATTGCACACAAGTTAATTCGATGCGTCCGGTAAAAACAAAATTTCAAAGCATTCTCTCATGCTCATAAATTGGACATGGTTTTCGAGCGCCTTTGGGGAGCTTCTTATAGTTAACACATTGCAAAAGTTATCATGAATAACCAATAAGAAACGTCTGTTAAACTTTACAACAGAGAATATCACGGAGTAAATTGCAATTAACTCACTCCACTGAAATCTTGCGTTTATTCGCTATTTGAAATACCAGAGAACACGCCTTAATCACAATTGCGATTTGGAATCAACCCGTAATACTAATCACCTACCCCGACATCAGACTAAATCCCTACTCAGCGTGTCATTCAAACAGTTGTATTAGATTTTAGGACATTTTAAGTAACTTGATGTTAACCGAAATCAGCTTTGCAGTGGGGGGAATTGTGGTGTGTAAGATTTAGTTTGTTTTAAGATATAAATAAAAAGAAAGAATAAAAGGATTTACTGTATTTCAATGACTTTTTATGACATTCTACACGCTAAAACAAGTCCGGTGAATTCTAACCTAAAGAAGAAAAGGTTTACATGTGGTCGATAATTTGGTGCCGAAAAGCCGAGGGCCGAATCGTCCAAGTTGGTGCCGAATCGACTTTCACAAAGGGCCGAATCGGTACGGGCCGAATCGGTAAAGGGCCGAATCGACCAGAGACCTCTCCGGCTGATAAACATCCGGCAGAAGCATTTCGGGACATACCAATTTAATTATTGTGTTACCGGGCACAGCAACAACCAGAGGTCCTCTTGAAAAATAACGTGCAATCTCACCAGAAGTTCGCCCGGCATTTTGTACATTGTTCTTCTGGCTAACGATATTCTACAAAATCTGGCTTGGGTATGAATACTCGCTGATAAAACTTCTCATTACCAATACTTAGTTTGCCAAATAATGAAATCAATCTTGCACACATTGAATTCAAATCGCCAAAGGTCTTGCAACTTTGAATTTACAAACAGAAAGAAATCTTTAATTTTCCCACTTTATTCTGCCATAATCTGTTTTCTAGTCTTGACCATAATTGATGAAGTTTCCGTAAAATGCTTTAAAATAAACATTCAAAACCATAATTCAACGTCCTTCACACCGGCTGCGGATTACTCCAATGCTTCAATGCACAGTTCTACAAGAGCGGAAGGGAACCTTTCCCAGCATTCAGCGAGTCGGCCATGAGTAGTTTACCGAAGCTCTGACTGGCAAACTCGGCCACCTGGTCTGAGTAGGCGGAGATCTGGCCGGCCAGGAGCAGGCTATCCAGACGCGGCGGCGCCGTGAGAGGCTTGAAGAGCTTACTCAGATCCTCTTCCGGTAACGGCTCCTCTCCTCTGGCCATTCGCGCATCATTATCTTGCTTCTGAAAGTGAGAAATTTTTTTTTTTTTTTTTGCTTTTTAGAAGAAAACACAGAACTTGTGTAATATCGCAAAATGACTGTATTATTTAACTATTAATTCGTTAGCAAAGGCATTACCTTTATCACACGTTTTTATACAGTAAAATCCTTTTTTCTGTGAACACTTCATGGAGAAGGACAGTTCTCATTCTATGGAGATTTTCCGACAGGACACGTGCATTTGCAGAATGTAGGCCGAAATATTACTGAACATTACAAAACGTTCAGTAAGTAGGGATATGCACAAATGCAGGGAGACTGTGTATCTCTTTTAACCACGTCTTCTCTTTCATTTCAGTTTTTTTCACTACAATCTTTTGTCTTTCACTATGACATCATTATCATCCAATGATGAAGAAGTACAGGCAGGTTTTTCGAACGCACATAATTAGCCGCGTGAACAAACAAAGAGACGTCAGAACAATGGCGTATGTTCATCGTTGGCACACGGTAATACTTTACACTCTTACACGCTGTTTGTTGGTTTTAAAAAGGTCTGACAACATGTTCTTCCAGTCCCTAGCTCCACCCCCTTATCACTCGACCAAATGACGGGCAAAATATCAAAAGCACTCTGACTAAAGTTACATCCCCGAATTCCACAAAATCACTTGTCTTACTTCATGAATTTTGATGGGAAAATCAAGAAAGGAGCAACATAACAAAGACAAAAAGATGACGACTGAAACCCCGCACACAGTGACACTAATGACCTGATGACTGACAGAATGCGGTGTATATCAAAGTGAAGACAAGACGCACCGAGAGGGCGCCGCCCCCTACTAAGCACCACCGCACCTTTTGAAGTGTTACCACCTTGTCAAGAAACAGTCCATCAGTTTCTATCAAGGGAGAGAACAAGACTACGTGAAACTGCCCCCAAGTGACCCCAGCGACCTGTCGGTGCCCTATGAATGACACGGTGTTTTAGGTACTACGCCTGTAGTTATAACAGGGCCTTGGTAATGTACCGTTACCTGTAATTTTATGTCCTGAAGACAAAGACTGGTGGGTTGCATAAAGGCTGAAGGGTGTGGCACATCGGGAAGTCTTTTAAATATGGCAGACAATCGTCACGTGTGCGACGATATTGCACTATTACGTCAAAAGTGGCAAATGGAAATATTCACGCAGCTGCTCAAAAGCAACAATAATGTACTCGATATCAAGTGTGTGTTAAGAAGCACAGCTGTACACAAATGCCCTACAACGACATGGGCACCACAGCGCACGGACAAAGTAACCAATCTATATCGGCACCACAGCGCACGGACAAAGTAACCAGTCTAATGGCCAAAAGACCTTTCTCCCTCACCGTTGTACTGGCGTGCTGAGACTTCGCTGTTTTTCACACCTAACCTTATGAGGAAAATGAAGAGATTTTTACACCAGACTCTAGACTCCCACAGATCGACATGACAAAATGATCCAAAGAAAACTCGATTCAGAATCCCAGTCCTAGCGCCAGCCTAACGTGACACGAACAACAACAACAACTAAATAAGTCTGTGTCATTACTTCCCTCCTCAACATTAACGGAATTTTGTGGTATCATTTCGCACCTATCCAACTTAATGAAACAACGTGCAATCTTGTTCAGTGTAAACAGAAGCGCCCTGGACACAGTTTCGTTTTAAAGCGGACAGATGTGCAAAATTTCTAGGCAAAACAATGACACAAACAGAGCAATATAAAAGAACAACAGAATTACAGGAGCGGGCTGAAATAAATATGCCACGCTGGCCACAAAAATTGGTTAAAATCACCCTTCTTTTAACTGTACATTCCTGGCGACATCAAAAATGCTACTTCGGGTTGTTAATGTTTCCAAATTAATAGTTCGACGTTTAAAGGGGCTGAAGATCAGCATTAGGGCAGTTTCTATTCATGCCAAAATCCGACAAATTGTCTTTGTGCACTGATTAGGTTAAAATTAAAATGGTGCAGTAGAGGCATAATGAGACCTGCGGGCAGTGGATAAAAGCTGCAGTTAAAGAAAATCAGCCCACAGGTGCTCGGTGCCCATAAAAAGGGAAGGGGGAGGGGGGCGAGGACATAAAACGCAATTTTCTACGTGGTTGACTAGCAATGATGAGACTGAAAAGTGACCGTGTTACGCATCTTATCAACTCAGGCATAATCTTAACAATGTAACGGTTTTAGGCTTCATTTGCCAATGCCTTATTACTGGATTATCCAATTTGGTTTTGTTCAAATCTTGGGCATTGTCTGTGTAACCGTTTTAAACGAAACCTAGAAATTTGAAATTTGAATATAGCAGCCAAGTAATAAGCCACTGCCAACAAAGAGGTGACGTAAACAATTCCCCCCCCCCCCCACCCCTCAAAAAAGAGCTTTTCTGACACTGAATGGCCAGTCCTAGCAAGCATCTTAACATTTCCTCTGGACCGCCACCAGACAAATATGACGGCTTTCAAAAAAAAAAAAAAAAGAACAAAATTTTACATGCTTGAAATAAAATTGACCCCCCACGGTAATAAACTGTTCACCTCATACAGTAACAAGAACGTATCAAAATCCCCCAAACAAGGCCGTGAATTACATTAATGGGAAAGTTCCAAAACAGATCCTACTGTTTGTTGTACACTTTACATGATTACATACATATCTACATTCGTGCTGCTTATCAAGAAATAGCCATTTTTCCCTGCCAGGTTTTGGGGTCGGGATGAAAAACGGAACAAGGAAAATTAGGAGTGGACTGGGAGTCAAGGTGAAGACAATAAGACGTAAGCAGTAGCATTTGATCAAACAATGCCGTCTGGGAGGGCTGGGGGGGCATGAAATTACAAAGTCCTATGATTCAGGTATGGCTGATTGAAAAAAAAAATTTAACCTTTTCTCTAGTGATCGGAAACAAAAGGCGATTTGACAAAGCAAATACCAGCAAATTGCGACCAAAAACAGCGTGCACTAAGCCTTGACAAAACGTGCCCCGCCCCCAACACAAATCCAGGAGTTGTAAAATAGTAAAATAATCTTTGAAGTTTTGTGAACTGCAAATTTAACCATGCATCTGAAAACAAGGAATGTCTGTTAAAATATTAAACCAACAGAACTCTAGAAAACACGCAATGGATGCTTTTCAAAACCACACAGGTGACGGAAATTCTTACAGGAAAACTGACCATGACTGTGTAAACTTGTTACCTTAGATACCGACAGGTGTGTGCAGCAAATCGAGTGGGGGTAAATACGACAAATGCAACCAGAGCGGTCGAAGACAACCATATATACTATAGAGAGTACTATGTCGACTTTACCATAAATATAACAGATGGTAAATTACTACTGCGAGTAATGATAGCGAGCAACCGCTGAAAACAACCTGGAGTTATTTGTGGAAACAATCGTGTAATTAAGACCAGGAAAAACTAAGATTACAGGACTTGGATTTAATTTTTAGGTGCACTGATACGCTACTGTCCAGTCACCAGTGCTTTTCACTGGCCCGGTAGAAAATATCACAGCTTGGGCCTTGAATTACAATCACTAACCATACGTCCAACATTTCATTTCACTCGACAATACTTGCAGTGAAAGTCCCGTGAAGTTTATGCCATGGGCATTTTCCAAGTGTTCTGGTTTACAACTTACACGAACACAAAGTTACCCCCCCCCCCCACCACACCCCATATATATGTATATATATATGTATATATATATATATATATATATATATATATATATTTAATCTACACAAAAGTGTGAAAAAAGAGATAAAACCGCCAGTGTTCCTTTAAAATATGATCCATTTGTCATGGAACATGGCTTCCAAAGTCAGGAAAGAAAACTGACTGAAATAAGCCCAAACGAGAAAAAAAAATTGAATAATGAAACCATACGCGTTTGATAAGGTACTGTTTTTTATTCAGCTCTTGCTTGGCTGACTGTCGCTGATAGTTGAAGAATTTATTGGTATCCTGTGCTAATTCATCGACACATTCCATCATCAACTTCAGATTCTTCTCCAGTACAGACCTGTCGTACATAACCACACATTAGTCGTTAAACAAGTGCATTGTTTGTTAAAAAATACACAGGTCTCGGAAATATCTGGGTTTGCATGTTACTTAACGGTCTCTTCGACAACTTAAGCTACTCTTATTATTCTTCAAAGCTCAATGTATAAAGTCCTCAATAACACGACTTGTCCACTTGGTACAAAATGAACAAAATAGTCATCTTTTCACAATACATCCGTGCTTGGGCTATAAAAGGATGGTTCCTTGCATTTCTGTAAAATGATGCCGAGGACAAGTTTAAGTTCTTCCACGAATTGAGTGACAGGTGGTGACAGTAAATAACATTTCACTGAGCATAAATTACAGTTTTCGAGCTCCTCTAACCTTCAACAACTGCGCCTACATTAAAAAAAATGAGTCTACTATCCATAGACGGACCTATTATGGGAGACCTTTTGGAATCGTCGGAGGGCGGTAGTGTAAAATAATGCTGGGGCGGGGGGGGGGGGGGAGGTGAGCGGGGAATGCAGCAACATGAGTTTTCTCTATCTTCCCAGCTCTCAGTTTCGGGACGTGCGTTCATGATAAAACATTAACACTTGAGGTTTTAAAGTAAACCAACAGCTATAAACGACAATTGAAGGAACCTCTGCTGGCTGTAAGTGAAACAAACATATTTTCTGTTGCTCAACTAACCGAAACAAGTTATCAGTGAAACCGATGAATGTCCCCCGCCACGAATCGAAAAATAATGCGACGTCGCACAACTTCAATATACATATTTTCACTGTAGCAACAATCAAAAGCCAGGGTTGAATAGCGGCTGAGATATCGCGTGCACAAAGTTGCACTGTAGACAACAGTAGTGCTAAAACATTGCCCATTTTCAACAAGTCGCCATTTCGATATTTTTTGGTCGAATCGAAAAATAATGCTACGTCGCACAACTTCAATATATATATTTTCACTGTAGCAAAAATCAAAAGCCAGGGTTGAATAGCGCCTGAGATATCGCGTGCACAAATTTGTGCTTCCAAGTGTCGCCAGACAGACGGATGGACAGACCCGAACACTATAGTCCCCCGCTCGGCGCTACGCGGCGGGGGGGACTAATAACCGATGTGCCGGTTTTTGGGTTTGGTCAAGTCGGCCCTTCCCGAAAGTCATCTCGGCCTGCGTTACCAACTCAGCTCAGAGCTAACGTTATAACGTCTTAACGGTATTTTTAGCTTCAGTTATAGAGCTTCCGATCTATTATAAATAAAACAGTGCATTTTCTGAGTCTGACAACTATTATCAACCTTTTAAAATCTTTTCAAAATAATGTTTTCCACAAATTATCCACACAGGAGTATCCTATATAACCTTTCTTAGTCTGTTATACGAATATACAAGAAAGTATATTTGTTCGTCGCACTCGACACAAAAATAGTGCGAAACGAAAGGAACATGTAAATTATGTTGTGACCCACTGATCGCCATATCTTGCTTCGAACACGTACCAAAGCCTGTAGAAACTGACATTCTAAAGCATGACCCACGCTTGTAGTCCTCGAATTAGTTCCTGGTCCACAATAGCGTACTTTCAATAGCGTACTACTGTTGCTTTGTCTACAAAGTCTTTAATTTATCAACAATTACTTATATTGATGTAACGAGTACAACGATGCCAAACAGCCAGCCGAAGAAATTACATTATGTTTCAGCTGATCCTTATATAGATGGAGGAAGTTCGACTTTAACCGTTCTCGGTCCAACAGGAACCAAGTGCAGATAATTTTACTGAAAACATAATTTTAAAGAGACTTAAAGTGGTGAAATTCGTGGTCAGACTCAGAATGCACCATTCTGATCTTTACTTCTATTCTGTAAACACGAAGGTCAATTACAATTTGTACGCCGCGGCCGGAAGATTATACAGATGATTATCACTTATTTAATTACAACTTGTAAGCCACGTGAACAGGCAATTACTCGAGAAAATATACACTATGGGTGTGCAGTAACTGATTATGATTCGATACGACCAGAGTACATTCAGGGTTCATACAATTTTTTCATGATAAAATTCCCTGACATTTCCCTGGCATTTTCCATGAAAAAAATTAAATTTCCACTAGATAACCTATTTTAAGACATACTATTATTTGCTATTGATCAGTAAGTAAGAAAACCCAGCAACCGTCATTTCCCTATTCTTTATTTACTACATGTATTTCTGTATGTTTTATCGGACTCCTTGCGCTAAAGCAAGATATCAAAAAATATATTATCAATAATATAAATTACTGATCAAATAATTCCATTTTCCCTGACATATTTTACAAAATTCCCTGACATTATCCGGACTTTTTTTCCAGCAAGATAAAATTCCCTGACATTTCGTTGACTTTCCCTGACAAAAATATTTTTCCAGATTTTCCCTGACATGTACGAACCCTGCACATCACATAATGTAACTAAAAACTAAACGTTTTTCACATGTTTCTATGTTTGTAATTAAATTTTTCTTTCAAAATATGTTTACTCATTAAGACTATGGCATATTCACTGTTATAGAAGTGGGGGACGAGCTGGTAACCACGGGCCGAGATTACTTTTGTGAAGGGCCGAGTTGGTAAACAAATGGGCCAAGCTAACGTTCAGTCAGGGCCGAGTTTGTAGGGCCCAGTTGACCAAAGGCCTCGGTTTCAAGCACCACAGTGTCAATCGGTGTCCGCTTTTCAGAAAGAGATTTCGATGCTCTCTTTGAGCAAACTCTCAGGAAAGTTTGAAATTCAAGTTTTAAACTCCTTTTTAGTATGATTTCGAGTTGAGTTAATGAATACGGCTGCAGAAGCCAAGCAGATCCCCTTGCTTACACACTCACCCTGTGGCCAAATCAAGGAAGTTGAACCGGTCATGCTCCGGCATGCGCTCCTCGATTTCACACAGCATGGCGTTCACTAAATGCGAGTTCTTGATTACCACAGGCACCTCCTCAAACATGGACTGGAAATTTAACGCCCCTTTGCTTACGCTGAAAAAATGAAAAAGAAAAATAAACCAGAGGTGTGTCCGATTGGAGCACGAACGTCATTGACATAATCTTAGTCTGAGGGAAGTGATTCTTCTTGAAGAAAGAATGAATAAGCACGGACTTTGTAACGAGCACCTAACTGCAGTAAAATTGCCTTAGTCAAAGACCAATTTCGACCGAATAAATGCCTCGTCCGACAAACAGACGACGTCCTGCACAACTTCAATATATTAGAAACAATAATCTGTAAACAAATAAGTCACCAAACAAATATGTAGAGTTAGGTGCGATCCACAAAACTTAGCACATAAAACAACTAAGTACAGTAAAATTGCCTAAGTTAAACCCCAATTCCGACCGAATAAACACCTCGTCGGACAAACGGACGACGTCCTGCACAACTTCAATATATTAGGAACAATATCCCACAAACAAAAAAGTAGCCGGCCAAATAGCTACGCTACAGTGCGATCCACAAAACTTGGTACCTAAAGCGTAACGTACACACAGACAGACGGACGGACGCACAAGTCAAACACTATATGCCCCGCTGACATTTGTCAGGCGGGGCATAAATCGGCGTCATAACAAGAACGAGTGAAAATCCTAGACCTGTCCTATTTTGAGGATGTTTTACTTTTCAAATTTTTGGGAACATTTCTTCAGATCATTTTCACACAATCAAACTTCTGCACTCCACAACCAGTATCAAAAATCTAAAACACTGGACAATCCCTTTCTGAATATCGCTTACTTGGCGACTTGTCGAAATGAAAAAAAGGTTGTGGATCACCTGAGCGAAATGCATATTGATAGAATATTGTCTGACAGTGTGACATAAGGTATTACCTTTCCGGGGTAAAATCCTGCTCCCTGTACAGGGCCATCATCGTTGGCGTCAGTCTGAGCGCCTTTATTGAGAGATGGCCTTTGGCTGTCCTCAGAGGATCTGGAAAATAATCGAACACAAAATGACCACAACGTATCTTCGCCACTTTTAATATTAGAACTATGCATCCTACATGTACCTTTTCTCGTTTAACATTAATGTGTTTTAACTTAAAGGTCTATAAGCTCTTTGCCTCCGCACATCATGCTTGTTCACTTTATTTAAATAATGTCAACATCAATAAAAACTTTCAAACACACAAACGCGTTAAAAAATGACTCTATTGGCCACAGTTTTTTGTATTTCCAGATGTAACATTTCAATACTCGATTATCTGCATAATGAAAACCTTCGTTGTTACAGGAAACACCTCGCAAGATAATGTAGCCAAACTCACCATAAATTAAAACTATAGACTCTTCTATAGAATGCTGGTAATTGAACTGGGAATCAAGCAGTGCCTTGTTCATAAAAGAACCAAAATACGTGCTTTGGTACCAGCCTACGTGCAGATGATCAATGTTTACATGGCGCAAATTCCTCATCATTTCCATTTGGTATGTAACTGGAAAGAAAAATGACGCATTGACTTGGGTGTTAACATTAACAGATATCCCCATCCAGAGGCAGCTATTTCATGAAGAGAATTCAAAATTCGCCTCTACCACTGCTTCTTAAGGGCACTTCAACATTCTCTTCTGCAGCTACCGCTGTTTCAAACTTTGTATACCATGTGTACATTTCCGCGAGGGGTCTAGTTTATGACAGGTATTCCAACTGATCCCTCTTTAAGAGTGTCTGGCCATACCTTACAAGGACTCTAAGAACTAGCCACTCATGCCACTGACCTTCGTCGAAGTCTTCATCTTCCGCATGCCTTGGGAATGGGAAACAATTGGTCACTTCAAGCCGGTTGTTTTCTACTAAGCCTAACAGCACACCCTGCACCAGATCTGTTCCCGACCCTTCCTCCTGACAGTGTTTTATAATTTTCAAGGCCACCTGAAACAGAAAAAAAATAAAACTTCACTCAAAACAACTCCTAGATGTCAAGACATTCGCTGTTGTATAGGAGGACTCTTTTTTAAAGCGATGCAAGACACTTTCAGCTGAACGTCTTTTCAATGAGTCAGACCATAACTGTATACCGCGAGTTTTTAATTCAATTAGGGAATTCTGCATTGAAATAACCACAACAAAAGGACCATTGACAGAGGAGGGTAAGTCAAACACTGGGAACACCGAACACAGCAAGTTGCCGAACACAGAAGTATAAGTTTAGTGTGGAAAGAAATGGCTGTCTGCACATGGGCCAGCCACTGATAGTGACAAAAGTGGTCCATTCTGTTATTCTCTCACGAACGGCATTTCATTGCACCAATCTGGAGCTACTCCCCCCCCCCCCCCCCTCGTATTTACACAAGGAGAGTTATACACAATGCCCAAGGATACGGAAATGCAACGCTTTTTTTTTTCAAATATTGATTTTACACTTAAAAACACGTATTATTTAAAATAAGAATTCTGAAGCAAATAAGAAACCAGAACTTTTCAGTAGGCTTTTCCGGAATAGACTACCGATAATACAAATGTCACAGAAATAGCTTTTTTAAAATTATCTCGTCATTCTATGCTGCAATCTATAAAAACAACTTATTTTCTTGCCTTGTAAATAGAAAGATATGAAGAAATTGAAAATAAAAACACATTTTTGAAAAGTCTAAATTTCAATAGGTTATTCAATACAGAACTACCGACATTTTAATAAACAACCAAATTTAAATTCAATTTGTCAATATTTTTATTTTTCTTTCGCCAAAAGACAAGAATTTACATTGTTCAACTTATTTTCACCCTCTGGTATTAGAAAAATAAGCATTATTGATTTCTGTGACAGTTGAATTACCGGTAGTCTATTCCGGAATAGCCTACCAAAAAAAATATCCGATTTCTTCAGAATTCTTATTTTAAATAATGCAGTGCTGTTAAGTAATCTTTTCTTCAAAGATGAAACTTTTAATAATATATTTAATGGACAGTTGTTATAATTGAATGTAGAAAGTCTAGGAATAATATATTAAGTTCAATTAAAACTTAAAGTGACCTTAACATTATGAGGTGCTAAAAGTGCGGAATAGGCGACGGGGTCAATTGTCAAGGTGACATTTACCTATGTGAAAAGTGTGACTGTTTTGGATGCTGTCCTGGCAGATATACGGGAGCCTTTTCAAAAGAGAACAATACAAACTAAAAACATCTCAAGGAAAATGTCAAAGAATAACAAAGACGCCAGTTTGAAAGCAAATATGGATAAACTGTCTAAACTTGACACAACTGAGATGAAACTTACCAAACATAGAGAAGCAGAATATTAAACTTTTCAACAGAATCGAAGCCCTAGAATGGGACAGAGGCATAAACACAAAACCTGTTGGCAAATTAGAAAAGCGTGTTGTGAAACCAGAAAAAACAACAAGAATAATATCCGAAAACTTGAGCCTAACAATTGTGAAACCATTTTCTGTGGTAATTCCTGGTGGTCAAAAAGTAGACGAAATCGAAAATACGGAGAAGTACAGCAGTAGAGATAAAGCAAGCATGATGCCGAGAACTGTCCAGTTTGCAGACAAGAAACTTCCGGTCCGTGTTAAACAAGAGGATATACAGGATGTGCAGGTTCTTCCTGGTGAGAACCCCAACCGTCGTGCATTGTCAGACTTAACTATCGGAAGACACAAGACAGTCATAACTGCACGTCAAGTGACGAGGCTCCAGCGTCTGCAGAACAGGACTGTCAGATCTTCAAAGCTGCTTTAGAATTACGAAAGAAAGGAAAAGCAAAGAATGTGTGGACCAAAACCTGCAAAATTTGCGTGAAAAATGAGCAAAGACACGTGAAGCACACCGACAGTATCGGCCAGCTACAAAGCATTTATGAAAAGTAAAAATGAAGGTACTCTCATAAGCGTTTATTGCACTTATGTCACTGAAAAAACTTGTCATTTATATATTTCAACACACATATAGTCTCGTCACAACAACAGGTATCAGGAAAGCAGCACATAATCCACAGTTTGATCATTACAAACATTTGCTTTTGTAATATTTTACTTTGTATATATGTTAGGATCACAGCAAAAACAATGAAACATACCGTGGTAGTAAATGTCGAAAGGAAGTTACCGAGGACGCAATACAGTGTGAGCTATGTGAACTCTAGGTTCACAGAACGTGTCAAACTGCGAGTTGAAAGTAAGCAGTACATGTAATTGTCATTATTATTGACGCTCATGTTTGAAGTTATTTCCTTGTTTCGATATGGTGATGAATTTCTTTCCATAAGCTCGCACATAAATATCAATGAACAAATACTGAATTTTTATAGAAAGTGTATCACACAATTTTTGCCAATGTCATTTTCTAGTTGAATTTTGCCTTTGAAGCATGTAAAACATTGTAAAGCTCATCATAGCTTTAATTTTTGTTTTTGGGACGCATTGGTCCTAAATTCATCTGGGGACCAAATGACCGGGGACCTAACGGCCGGGGTAAAGCTTAATCAAGCGTTTATTTAGGTTATCATACGTTTTTCAGCTTTGGGGACGTTTTGGCCGATCGGAATTGTGGGAGATGAAGCATTTTGAAGGCTAGGTATTAAAAAGTATTAAAAATGCCCCCATTTAAACAATTTTTCGCGGATCGCGAAAGGTAATTTTTTAAAAGAGATCTAACCAGTGAAAATTCGCATAAAATTTGAAAGGAATCTTCTACAGACGACGAACAAATAAATAAAATTTTGGAAAAACTGTCGAAGTGTTCAGCAATAATGTACAACGAGAGACATTTATTAGAAGCTAGTGCATTTTTTACTATAACAACAATACGGGCAAAAGTGAGAAAAGAAAAACCAGGAAAAATCAGCTAACGGATTTTAGTGTTTTTGAAAGCCATTAGATTGAGGCCTAAAAATGGTAACAACTGGAGCATCATATTGCTGAGTATAAAATGATGCAAGAAAACTTGTTCACATTTTGTTAACTCCTCCACGAATTATTTCTTTTATTTGAGAAAGTTTCCGGGAGTTTCCGAAAAGAAGCTCCCTCCATTTAAAAGCCCCGGGGCTCTTATTAGGAAACTGTTTCCCAATATAGGCCCCGGGGCTTCTATTTGGAGTGAAAATAAAGACCTGAAAAAAATCGTTTCCAAATAAAAGCCACCTCTTTCCCTGCAAGTCTTTTTAGAACTTGTTTACTCGCAATGCAGACACGGTGCACTTAATCCTTTTATATTAGGCAGCCCCTTTGATATGAGGCAGCCCCTAGACATGCTTCGCACAAGGCGAACAGACACCCCCCCCCCCCTCCTCCTCACTGCCACCTTTACCCCGGAGTATTACTGGAAACATAACCGGCTGAGTACTGAAACGGGCGGCGTGATGTTGCCCCTCCTTCCCTGTAAGTCTTTTTAGAACTCGTGTGCACTTAATCCCTTGATGTGAGGCAAACCACCAGACACGTTCTGCGTCGTTGCTTAATCCTGTGCTTCGTGTTTTACACAGGACACTTTACCAGACTTTTTTAGGTACTGTTGTTTTTGTGTGTTTTGTTATTTTTTGTTCGGATATGAGCAGCATATAGCGCTTTAATAAAAGACTGATGGTAAATTTTCTTCTTTTTTTTTCAATAAAAACGTACCAACAACCCCCTATCTAAAAATAGAAGCCCCGGGGCTCTAATTAGGAAACTGTTTCCTAATAGAAGACCCGGGGCTTCTATTTGGTTTCTAAATGAGCTCCTGAAGTTGGCCAGTTTCCAAATAGAAGCCCTGGGCTTTTTTTCGCAAACCCCGGGTAAGTTAAATCCCCTTACCCCCCCCCCCCCCCATCTAAATTTCTCACCGGATTTGCATCGATCTCAAAAATGACCTTTTGCAAAAAAAAACCCGGAAAACCAGTAAAATCGGAAAAGTATCATCCCTGCTATATATAACTGACTTTTCTTGCCATATAAGAGCTAATGCATCGAAATCTGGGCAAACACTTACAAACCAAAAATACAATCGCTTGTAATTAAGCAAAAAACCAGAATAATTCACTGGTTAGTGGACTTCATTACACTAAAACTGATTTGTCGGATTGTGTTATGTTTAAGGCATTCCACGGGCAACTTTCTAAAATTTGGAACGGGATAAACTACACAGAAATAATAAGAGAAAAACATCAAAATTCTAATTTTCTTTCAACATGCACACTTTGAAATTTAAAAAGTAATCATATGATCTTTTAAAAACTATTTTACATATTATTCAGCCCCTTTCATAGCCAACATGTCGATATGTTTTTGGCAAAAATGGAATTTTGTTGATTTTTGCCAGTTTATATCCTTATCATAACTGCTTTCAGTCGAAACGCAAACACTTCGGCAAAATTTTAAATACGAACAAGTTATCAATGAAACTGATGAATGTACCCCGCCACGAACTACTCGTTGGAGATGAAAAATAATGCGACGTCGCACGACTTCAATGTATATATTTTCACTGTAGCAATAATCAAAAGCCAGGGTTGAATAGCGGCTGAGATTTTGCGTGCACAAAGTAGCACTGTAATCAACAGAAATACTAAAAAATTGCCTATTTTCAACAAGTCGCCATTTCGTCACTTTTTTGTCGAATCAAAAAATAATACGACGTCGCACAACTTCAATATATATATTTTCACTGTAGCAACAATCAAAAGCCAGGGTTGAATAGCGGCTGAGATATCGCGTGCACACATTTGCTCTGCAGGCAACAGAAGTACTAAAAATTGCCTATTTTCAACAAGTCGCCATGTCGTCATTTTTGGTCGAATCGAAAAATAATGCGACGTCGCACAACTTCAATACATATATATTTTCACTGCAACAATCAAAAGCAAGAGTTGAATAGCGACTGAGATATCGCGTGCACAAATTTGTGCTTCTAAGTGTCGTCAGACAGACAGACGGACCCGAATACTATAGTCCCCCGCTCCGCGGCGGCGAACCAGTAAGCCAAATCACTCTTTCGGCGTTACCAAAAATATGCGCAAAATTCTGTGTTTCGAATAAAAAATAACCAGGTAAAAATGAAGTAAGGATTGAGAGATTTCGCCTGAATGTAAAATTTTTCTTGCACCAAAGAGCAAGCGAATTTGTAACAACCCGGATGTGATTAAAAATTCATTAAAAGCTTTAACAAATTGTTTCAATCTTTAATATTCCGAATAACGGCGGCTTTTGCTACATTTCATTTCTTTCAAAAGTGTCATTTGGCTTATCCGCTAATAAAACCGGAATCTTCAGAAAGCAATTTGGACATGAGCGATATCAGGAAATCGTCCTCGTTAACCAAGTGTATCAAAAGTAGTTTTACTTCAAACCACAAGATTTCGATGTACTCTTTACATTTGAGGATTCTGCCGAATATTACACGATTTTCAACACTTACAAGGCCATCAAGTTGCACATATTGCACAGGCGACTCTGTTCGACCCGAAGCCATGTTTATGGTCTGGCTATATATCTGGTGGATTCAGTCAAATATCGTGAGAATCGCCTTTGATTTGTGACTAGTATCCGTTGCGTTGCTACGAAATAGCTGACCTCTCAAAAGCTATAAACAAGTGAGCTAATCACTATTCCTTTTATTATACATGTATTATGCTCAAAATAACATTATCTACGGTATCTGGTTAAATAAACTATAACAAAGCTTAAAAATATTTCAAATTTGTGGGCCTTTTGTCATCCATTACGGTTTTTATTAATGCAGGGAAAAATATTTTAAGAAATAGAAAAAAAAGATGTGGGTATGCTGTTATGAGAGACACTGTACATATGTGAACACCTCAAAACAGAATTTTGGCTGTGATCGAAATTCGGTCAGAGCACTTGTTTAATATGACAGAGAATATGTAAAATATTGTAATCTTCTATGCAGTTACAAATCAGCAATTGTGTTTATGATGGTTCCTAGGAGTCAGAATATTGGCTATTAAATCTCTACTAAACATTTCACAATTCCCCCTCAAAAAATGAAAAGTTTTCATGTAAAAAAGCCCACATTGTGGTTCTATATTTCTGTAATAATGTGTAAGCTAAATGAACCATAAATGCAAATTTCTACAGTTTTATTGAGTGTAAATTTTATTGAACAGTACCAAGCGATAAGAACTGCGATAAGCGGTGTATAAAATTTCGAGTACCCAAAACGAGAAGGTGAGAATGCTAGAAGCCCTCATGTGGACAAAGATCCTACCCACATGCTGTCGGAGAATGTAATGAATTACACACGTATTCGGACGTATAAGGTCTCTTGTGATGAAGAGCGGAAAATCTGCTTTGATTTTGTTTGAATAACAGTCGTCAATCAATACAATACTTTGAGGGCATTAAAGTCTTCTAATTTAAGGTTTTATTATTATGATAATTTTTTACACTACTACTACTACTACCACTTCTGCTACTGCTACTATGACTTATACTACTGTAACTAATGCTGCTATTATTATTATTATTATTATTATTATTATTATTATTATTATTATTATTATTATTATTATTATTATTATTATTATTATTATTATTATTATTATTAAATTATTATGAAAGCTATTATTATCATTTGGCAAGTGACAGTATTCAAATTTTATTTATCTGTGACAGCATAAAAAGGTGCTTATTTGCACTTATTTAAACTACACTTTATACAGCCTGCGCACAGCAATTGATACAAGTAGCGTTGTCGTAGGTGTGATAAAAGGGTTGTTGTGTCGTTATAAATATAGTTTTCCGAAGAGTGCAAAATTTTGGTTTATATCACACATATACAGGTTGCATTTTCATGATTTTTACTTTTATGTTGAAAAGAAATTGCGATAAATCTGTCATCTTGTGAAAGTGGGCGATAAAGAGTGTTCTGGCCCAATGCTGCCCCATAGTCCGCAGGGTTCGCGCTGGGTTCTCAGGAAAGCGAGTCAAAAAAGGAAAGTGTAGATCAGTTGGGTCCAGGAAAACTCGGTGGGTTCCGAAAAAGTGAGTCATTTCGTAAAAAATGCCCAAAAAGTAAACAAAAACACCCCGCCAGCGCGAACCCTGGTCAGTATGTGTGTGTGTTTTCATGACAAATGTCTTTCAAGTGAAAAAAGTCTTAAGCCAGATCACGCATTCAGCGGCCGGTGAGGTCAGCTAAAAATGGGATCTTGCGAGTAGAGTATATTCGGTATACTCGTACCTCTCTGTCAGAGCTACGGCGCCTTCAATTGTTCCGCCATTAGGGGTCAACTTTTTTTATCTGAGGTACGAATCCTACATACCAGTCCCTAAGACTCCCTATTATTCAGCCATTTACAGGAAGTTCATGTCCAATATACTCTTTTTGTAAAACAGGCACATTTTTTATTGCCGCATATCTTTTATTTCTTCGTTAAAGTGCAAAAAAAGTTAGCTTCGCAACTCCCCTGTCAAGTGTTTACGTTGCGGCCGATAAATGTCAAGTGACCAAAGTAACGGGGTGACGGTTAGCTCAGTCGGTAGAGCGTTGGCCCTGTAATCCTAAGGTCCCCGGTTCGAATCCGGCCAGGGGTGGAAAGCGGGGAGTGACCTTCGCTTAAATTGCCTCAGCTAAACGACTGCAAAGGACTATTCAGCACCACGGAATTAAAAATTAGCACAAATGAGTCTTCCGGCCATCCCTTAAAAAAAGTGACCAAAAGTAAAGTGACAGGAAATAAAAGGGTTATAGATTATCTGCACGATGTAAACATAAATAATCGATAGATACAGAATTGGCCATATATTTATTCTGTACACCTACAGTATTTAACTTTTAGTTTTTGCCATCCTTTTTGAAATATCAATTCAAAAGTTTTTGGCAGATAATTACAAAATGTATTGTCACTTTCCACGTAATACGCTATGCTCCCTGCATGCAAACAAATTCCAGTTATTGCGGGAGATTTGTGGTTATATCCGTATTCTTTTCTTTTAAAGAAAGCGTGACACATAAGTTGTATGTCATCACCGCTGTGCTTTGAGAAAATAGACGTGTGGGTCACAAGATGCCTCAGGGCGAGAGCAGTTGACTTGCTTATGGTTATGTAGCGAGGAATTGAAGCGGTACGTTAAAACCTTGTAGCGTGCGGCTTTTTCGAGCTAACTATTTGTGCCCTTGCTAGAATATGGCAGATCCATAACTCGAAATAGGGACAGAATTGACGGTGATTTGAGTATTTTCACTGTCCGATACCATTATTAAAACCAGGTTTTGCAGTAACTTAAGCAAAATTTCAAAATATCTTGACAAACATACATACATTGGGCGAAGCCGTCGTACCCAAAACTTTTAATCCTCGGATAAGGGGAAAAGTTGCTTTGATTTGAAAAAAAAAATATTTTTTTTTTTTTGCAGATGATTTATTGATCTGCTCTTGTGTTGTGTGGAAGAATGTTTGAATATATGTAAAGGATACTCAGATTTACCCAGTTGACCTAGATTACATGGGGATTTCCTGATCTGGCCGACTTAAATTTGTTCTTTAATTAGTTGACAGCGACGTGATTATCGAAAGGCTGGGGCTGGTTGTTATCCGCCGGGAACCGGACGGATATAGTTTTCATTCTGTCCGTCTGTCTGTCCGTCCGTCCGTCCGTCCGTCTGTGCAATTTCAGTCTCACGCGCCTACAGCCCGCATTAGTGGGTGGATTGATTTCAGATTTTACCCAGGGCTGCTCCTAAGCATCCCGCAGTGCAGTGACCAGGATTCGACCGGATCCGAGCAAAATTGTCAAAATGGCAAAACTTTAAAAAATTGCAGACACTGAATAAGGACTTTGCATAACACACATCAGTCTCACGCGCCTACAGCCCGCATTAGTGGGTGGATTGATTTCAGATTTTACCCAGGGCTGCTCCTAAGCATCCCGCAGTGCAGTGACCAGGATTCGACCGGATCCGAGCAAAATTGCCAAAATGGCAAAACTTTAAAAAATTGCAGACACTGAATAAGGACTTTGCATAACACACATCAGTCTCACGCGCCTACAGCCCGCATTAGTGGGTGGATTGATTTCAGATTTTACCCAGGGCTGCTCCTAAGCATCCCGCAGTGCAGTGACCAGGATTCGACCGGATCCGAGCAAAATTGCCAAAATGGCAAAACTTTAAAAAATTGCAGACACTGAATAAGTACTTTGCATAACACACATCAGTCTCACGCGCCTACAGCCCGCATTAGTGGGTGGATTGATTTCAGATTTTACCCAGGGCTGCTCCTAAGCATTCCGCAGTGCAGTGACCAGGATTCGACCGGATCCGAGCAAAATTGCCAAAATGGCAAAACTTTAAAAAATTGCAGACACTGAATAAGGACTTTGCATAACACACATCAGTCTCACGCGCCTACAGCCCGCATTAGTGGGTGGATTGATTATCTTCACACCAAATCAACCATGTACCACTGGCTCTACAAACCTCTACTTCACTGACCACAAAACTGTATTGTGTTCTTTGGAACAGTTGTTCACAGGAACATCATAATCAGGTATACAATTTGCGCGAACCCGGCGTGTTCATGCTTCTCGAGCATCTAGTTTGGCTTATTGACTTTCTTTCGTTTCGTTTCTTTTGTAACGTATATACAGATCAAATACACTTTTCGGCTATACTCAGCACTTGTGATTTCTCCATCGTCCCGTTGTGTTTATGTAAGCAATTTTCAAAATGCTACTTTTCCTGTATTTCTGGTCCGATTGTTTTGAAATTTGGCAGAAATGTTCCCTGGGTAATCCTGCACACTTTTATATTTTTTGCGATTTGACCAACATACTGACCATATTTGGGAAAACACAAAGATACTACTCTTCATACAAATGCGTTGGAATATGACAGGATTGTTCCCCTCAAGCTGCTGCATCAGGGTTGTATTTTGTTTGGTGATTTGACCAAAATTGACCAAAAAAAAAACAAAAAACAAAACAAAAAAAAAACCAGCAAAGTTGGAAAAAAATCACAGTCTGCTCTTACTTGATGCTCCTTCAACAGCCGCCTGACAACTTGCCTCGATAGCTCAGCGGTAAGGTATTTGACTGATAAATCACGAGGTTGTGGATTCAACTCCCGCTGAAGGCAAATTTTGTCATTGCCTCCTTTTATAGGTTTTACAGGCAATACTTATAGTTCTACATCTCATAAAAACTGGTTTGCGTTGGCGCCGGCGAAGCAAAAGGTTGCGAGTTCAAGCCCTAGTTTATTTTTGTGTGTGTTTTGCTTGCGTACTATATCCTTAGTGTTTCTTAAGGTGCTTAATGGTACTTAATAAGTAAATATGTATGTGCGCACTGTCGCTATAACATTTATTTCGGGCATTTGCAAGTCTTGTTCGTGTTTATATTTCTTTATTTTTCTTAAATGATTGACAGGACTAATAGCCTTCAGCTTAAGCCCATAAAAAAGTTTATAGTTTAGGCTTATTTCATTTAAAACCACGCTACATATATTTTTTCCTAAATTGATGTTGGTGGTTTGTGTATGTGTTGCTTGCGTACCGTATCTTTAGTGTTGCTAAAGGTGCGTAATAAAACTTAAAGTATTAATGAGGTTGTATTATTTTTGGTATCGGTTCGGCCAAAAAGCAGCCAAATCAACAGATAACTTTATGAGAAACAAAAAGTGCTGTTCGCCCCACAGATCCTGTCATGATTACTTTTGATAGCAGTGTTGTTCATGAGGCCTTCTATGAAATCTAAAATTTGTAAAAAAAATTGACGGTTTCTCCTTTCACCTTTGTAATGTCTTCGCTTTTAAAGCTGGGCACAGTGTCAACGGACATTCTTGTTTACTTTTTTCTAAGCTTTTTTGAAGAACTGAAGGCGTAACTAGCTAAATGCAGCTGATCCTTATGTACACTGATCAGATGCAATGTGGTTCATTGTAAGAGCGCTCATTTGTTTTTCCTTTAAGGCACGAAACCTGTACATTAATCGACAAAAGGTCAATATATAACGAAATTTCGTATACAGTGTGCCTTTAGTGCACAACACACACAAATTTTTATAAAGTGGATTTCTTCTATTTTTTTCAGTTGAAGGCTAGAAGATAATGCTGTAGAACTCAGATATCAATTGTTCGTTTTGAATGTCACGTGACTAACATCACCCTCACGTATCGTCCGCGTAATTAACAAGTGCTTAGTTGTCTGTAATATAACTGTATATTAAAATGATTTTTAAATAAAATTGAAATTGTTTGATTACATATAAGAATAGTTAAATTCGCATTTTTTTCCATAGTTGATGAGTCGAATGATCATTATCAAATTTTTATTGCTGTTGATATTAGGACTACTTCCGGTTCATTGTATCTTTTAGGGTTTCGCTATTTTCATGCAAAAATACAAATTACACCAAGTATAGCTTAACATGCATCCAGCAAAAGAAAAAAATCTCTAAGACAAGAAGAGATCCCCAAAGTTTAGCAAAAAGAAGAAAAATGTATTATATAATTTACCCCATGAAATAATTTCACGATTTGTTACAGGTTAGTGGACCAAGTAGTAATGAAAATCAAAAGGCACAAGCGCATCAAGAAAATGTTAACTTTTTATAAGAACCATTTTGGGTTAAAGCCGCCGTATCACGTCCTTGCTGATGGGACGTTTTGTAAAGCGGCACTGACGTGGAAGATAAACATTATGGATCAGTTACCAAAGTATTTTGAGGCGGAAGTGAAGATGTATACAACGAAATGCGTCCTTGCAGAATGTGAGCTGTTTGGTGTGTAAAATTTTAATTTTGTCTTCTTTCCATTGTCGTTTTCCTTGACATAACTAGCTGTTATTTTTTGTCTTTGTGTTTTGGGGAGGTGTGCGTTATTTTTACTTTGACCTTGACACTGTTTCAAGGCGGCCATCTTGGATTTTCACCCGCAACACAAAACTACTTTGACTGATCATCACCAGATGATCAGACACAGCTTAACAATTACAATAGCACCATAACATGATAACACAAAATTACTTGGCCATTTTATCTATCGAAACAACAGGTAATATCCAAGTAATGCCATTATTCAACTGTTGTTTCTCAGCCCCGTGGCCCTTTGTAGTCAGCAACTCGTCCGGTTGCATGCTGTGCCCTCGAGAGTTGCTTGTCTTCAGTAGCTGTGAGATTTTTTACCACATCTACGACCCGGTGCACAGTTTAGATACCCATTGTGAAATAATCGACTTCCCTACTCGATCAGATATATTGTAGAAAAAAGGGGATGACGTTGTTTTGAATACAGTGAATAATATTTCACTCTACACCAGTTTGCATTTTTATAAAAATTGTTCAGCGTACAAATTTGTTAAAATGATTAACCTTTAAGGAGTTCATTTAATGATATAGAAACTAAGAAATTTGTCAAAATCAGGTCGTAAAAATGTTTTAAAACAGGAACCCTTTTCGTAAACACGAATATTGAACATTTAGCCAAATATTATTTATCGCTTCTGGTAAAAGTTCGATCTCGTTATTGCTTGATATGAATTTACAGTTACGTCGACATCTTTTTTAATACTGTATTTCGAATCTTTTCTGAAAAAAAAGCAATTTACGAAACAGCACCCCCACCCCAGCCCTAAGTTTCGCACCGTGTGTATCTGGTTTAATTTGTGTTTAACTAAGTCCTTTTAAGGATTTAATGCCTTGAAAATTCTCAATTAATTCGAAAAAAAAAGATGCAAAATCGAGGATGATTGTTAAACAAATAGAAAATATATGTACTGGCCAGTGCTATATCTTGGTGAAAAAGTGGGCAACGTGGGAATTGCCATATTGGAAAGTTGGAATTGGAAACTGACAAAGCAATTCTCGAACTGGCCAAAGTAAAAAAGATGGGATAGGATAACATCTGTTCTTTCTCTGTTAGAATATAGATGATGTTGTATACCTTAACTTGTTTGTGGTTTGACCTATGCCAAAAGAGAGAATCGCTGTGGGAGTTGTGCCTTACAGTGATGTTTATAGTCCTTGTTTTCTCACAGGGTCGTTGTTGTATGGGCCGCTAAAAATCCTCCGGGGCTACACTGTGGAAGCGTGCCAGCATTCTACGCCGATTCAGGCGTCCAAATGCCTGTATCACACAGCTTGCCGCGCACAAGACACATCCAATTTCATAGTTGCCACCTGCGTGAGTATAGTACATTTTGTTTGGGCAGGTTACGAGTAACTAAAATTGTATCCAAGAATTTTCCGCTAAGTATTTCAAACGAATGCAGTAGAGGTACTTTTTTAAGCTGATTGAAAATGTAAAAAAATATAAACAGTGTATATGTTACAGCGAATCTGTAAAACTAGCGAATCTATAGATTCACTGAAACTTTCATTTTATATACATTTACCTTAAAGACTTTGCGATAACCAGGGTTCCCGCGGTCCTGGAAAGTCCTGGAATTATGTGAAAGATTCATGGAAAGTCCTTGAAATTGGAAATGTAATTAATTAAAATTATAAGACGCACCGAGTGACAGTGTGCTCCGGTATAAAGGAATGGTAGGTCAAATTTGTGTTCCCAAACCGCGTGCGAAAGTTCGCTCGTTACTTTTACCCGAACGTCGTATGTAAAAACCATCGCGAGTCCTGGAAATTTGCGTTAAAAAGTTCTGTACTTTTGTCTCAAAAAGTCCTGGAAGTTTACCTCAAAAGTCCTGGGAATTCCTTAATTTTTTTTTTTATTTTTTTATTTTTTTTTTTTTGCGAAAAGCCCGGAAATCCTGGATGACTCCGCAACACATTTTCAGAATTTTAGTTTTAAGAAGTTTTGTTTGAAATTTTGTTTTAGGTGGTATTTGCTTTTAAGTTTAAATTGCGTGATAATACTTGGCTCTGTACCAGATGAGTATTTCTTGCTTTAAAGGATCAAGAACTGACAGACAGGGTAAACAAGATGCGTGGAATGCCACTTTTGTACATATCCCACTGTACGATAACTTTACAAAGCCCATCGGAAGTTTCCCAGGAGGCCGCGGAAAGTGTCGAGAGAGAACGACTAGTCGTTCCTACCGAAAAACAGAAACGCATTCTGGAAGAACTCAAAAAGATAGAATTCGGTGAGGAGGAAGAAAAACTGCCAAAGAAGAGAAAAAGGAAAGGGCCGAAAGGGCCTAATCCATTATCGTGCAAGAAGAAAAAAAGAAAGGTTGCCAAAACAGACGTTAACAATGAAGCGGACACAAAGAAAAGATCTCGAAAAAGGCATAAAAAGAGACGAACCATTGTCGAACCTGTACCCTAATATCTTGCTGTGATCCGTTACAGGTAACTGAGGTGCCCTCTGTAAAGCAATTGCGTTGCGATTTGTAGTCATGTGCATTTGCTGTTGTGATGTGCGTTTGACATTATACTGGTGGCAAAAACATGCTATGTGGTATTATTTTCTCCCCCAACTTTTAAGGACTTCTGTGCTGTAGCTTGGGGTCTTAACCAAAAAAAAAAAAAAAAAAAAAAAGAAAAAAAACAAACAAACTAGAACCTCATTTCGCTAGCGAAATGTTAAACACTTGACAAATATTAAAACGCAAAAATACTTCCTTCAATGGGTTATTTCTTGAATAACATATTGCAAACAACACAGTTTGAATACGTCTTATAAGCTGAGTAGTGTTTGCATTTTGTTGACTTAAGGTTTTATTGACTGATCAGGCATACGCCGTGTTATCTATTTACGCAGTGAGAGCTCGCACAAAGCTCAGCAACTGTGTGTTCTGTGATGGGCGTTAAATGCTCTGCATTTACTTTCAAAAAATAAACTCTTTTCACATGGCGTTTTAACAAAGAAAACGAAACCGAAGACGAAAACAAAAAGTGACATGCACACGTCCAGATCAAGCTCTTCATAAGTCCCAAGTTTCATGGTCCTAGGGCCCATAGTGTCAGAGAAGAAGAAGACACAAAAAATCGGAAAGCCGTCAAGAAGAAAAAAAAGGACGAACGGCTGCTCGCACAAATTCATGCAACCCTTGCAAGCCAAAGGCTTGTCAAGTGTTAATAAAAAAAAAAGAAAGCAAAAAAAAAAAAAAAAAAAAAAACCTAAATAATTTTGGCCAAAGGTTTCTAAAATTAAAGCACGGTGATGCATATATTGTCTAGAAACGATCAGACAAATTATGTTGTTTTGAATCAATGGATAGGCTTCTATTATAGGGATAGATCATGGGGCTGAGTGCTTTGTATGGGATTCGAGCACGCGTGGAAGGCCTGTGAACGAACCGCGCAACTTTCTGTGGGAGTGCATTACTCAATTGGTGCATGTTATAATGAGTCTTATAGAATATTAAAATGATAATAAACAGATTATCGCAGTTTAGTGTGATCTTATTCCGTTTATTATGAAAAATATAGGAAGAGAACAAATGAAATAAACTAAAACTAAGTATTTGAGGTGCATTGTTGGTGGGACAAACTTTGGATTTTTTAAAGATTGGCTGCAGTTGTTTGAAACATTCTTATCCAGTGTTTTAAGTGACTTGAGTTTGGTAGTTTACATTGTTCTGTTGTTGCCCATGCCCTTTATTCGGTGTTCTGAAATAAAGTAGTCGTGATACTAAACTTGCGAAAAATAACAGTGAGTAAATAAAAATCTTTAAAAAATTGGTTGTTCGTTTATTTACTCCTGGCCTAAAAAAAGTACAAAGGGTCATCGAAAAGTACATGTATAAAATTTCAGACCCCGCTCCTCTAGTACAGAGTATTTGTTACATCAGCCATTGACCATACAGTTAAAGTGCACATAGCCCCGGATCCCAGCTGTACTTTCTCGATGGATCCCAAGGTTGGGGCAATGTCAATAATATGTTTCCATGCGTCACACTTTAATTTATTCCGAAAACCTCTTTGCCTGATGTCATCTTAAAAGAAGAAATTCATTTTCTGCAACAGAAAACTAAAATGAATGTCACACTGGAGTAGAGCCAGATGGGGGGAAGGGGGCGATACAGCGGGACCGATATACTGCCTCACCGAGGGTGGAGGGAGAGGGCTTTTCGTGGTCTCTGGACAACTCGGCACCTACAAAGTCGGCACTTTTTGGACAACTCGCCACCTAAAATTATGGACAACTCGGCACCTCATTTTCAAACTCGGCACCTAATTTAATTTATTTTTGTAGTCTTAATGCTTCAACAACAGTTTATTTTTTATTAAAGTGGCTCATTTTTATACCATTTCTTTTTAGATTTATCCCTCATCTCTTGAACAAAGTGTTCATCTCACAATTCCAGAGCACTCTGGACACCACAATTCATTGCAATCACCATGAAAAAGAGCCTTTTATGTCGTGTTTATCACGATCACCGACTCCCAGTGCTCGAAAGTGGCATATCAGTATTTTTGGGTAACTGAGACAAAAAAAAAATAGGTCTTTCAAAAAAAAAAAAAGAGTACACTTGAAGCCAGCAAAGGCTTTTTACAGCTGCAGTTAAAATCGTTCGTTTACTTTATGTGTCACTGCCTTGTGTATGTTGTGAGAACTAGAAAAGTCACTGAAATGTTGATCTGTCATCATAGACGCGAGACATTTTAAGTAAACAAATAAATAAACTGAGTAAACAACCGTTGATTTCTACAGAACGTGTTAGATCACGTGATAAAATAACAGTTTAGTTGAGGAAGATATGGTCCGGAAACTTGGGAAGATAGAGATTATCAATTTATCATCCACTTTCTGGTCTTTTCGGTGGTTACAAACCAACAAAAACCTCAATAAACGAAAGCGAAATTTCTCCTGCAGTTGTGAATTTTAATGTAATCTAAGCCTGCATAACTTTTTTCAGATCGCGAGCGGCACCAAGGGCGGATTCGGCAAAAAGTGAATGTTCAAGCATACAAGCTAAGTACAGAACGGGCAATTAGCTGGAACTTCATCGAGATCACCATGGAAAAAGACGTCACACCGCTACCGTGTTATCTGTGTTCCACTGTTCACCCATCTAGAAATGACCTGGACTTTCACTGCCAACAAGTTCACGGGTTCAAGGATAGATCAGAGCGGTTCTTCTAATGCCAATGACTCTGTTCCTGCAGCAGTTTCTTGTACTTTCCAGTACTTTCCAGTGTGTCGTCTGCGAGAAATTATTCAAAACGAAACAAAGTCACAAAAAACACAAGTTACTCCACACGGATCCGTTGCGTTTCTGTTGTTAGGTTTGCGGGCAAAAATTCAATGACAAGGAAGTTCTCTTAAGTCGCAGACTGCGGCATTCAAATGAAAAGCCATTCAAATGTGAATACTGTGTAAAACAATTTAAAATAAAAAGTTCATATAAAAAGCACTTGAGGAACCATAGCGAAAAGAACAGTACGGGCCTAC
Organism: Protula sp. h YS-2021; assembly: GCA_949752745.1. Taxonomy (NCBI): domain Eukaryota; kingdom Metazoa; phylum Annelida; class Polychaeta; order Sabellida; family Serpulidae; genus Protula; species Protula sp. h YS-2021. The sequence continues at coordinate 66,704,702 of OX457026.1, forward strand.
CTCACAACATGTACTGGAATTCCGATGGGTCGCGGAAAAAGCTAGGAAATACTGCCGATAGTCCAGTAGAAAAGGAAACATTTCAGTGTTTTATATGTGATAAGTTTTTTCAAAACAAAACAAACACTGGATCGTCATGTATTTTATTCATGATCACCCACAGCGTTTTAGCTGCGAAATCTATAACGAACGATTCAATAACAAGCCTCATCTTGAAACGCACTTGCTTCGCCATTCAAACAAAAAGCCGTTCAAATGTGAATATTGTGATAAACAATTTGTGTCTATAAGAAACATTTGAGAGTTCACAGCATAAAGAAGGAGCATGTCTGCAGCATCTGTAATAAAATATTCACGTTCAAATATGAGTTAAAGGTTCATGTCAACAGGCATACGGGAACAAAGCCATACTGATGTTCTGTGTGTGAGAAGTCTTTTTACACGTCCCATCTATTAAACCAACAAAAATACTCACGAGGACTTCAAGCGCTACCAGTGTGATTTCTGTGATAAACACTTTGCAAAAAAGGAAACTGGAAAATCATGTCGTTAGCCACTCAGAGAACAGCCGGTCACATTCATGCACAATATGCTTCAAGTCATTTGGACGGAAGGATTACGTCACTCAACACATGCGCACACATAGCAAGGAAAAGCCATTTCAGTGTGACTTCTGCGACCACCGGTCAAAGACGAGACAAGCGCTGGCAGCTCATATGGTTAAGCATACTGATGCGGAGCCCATTCAGTGTGTGATGTGTGAAAAAACTTTCAAGTACAGATCAGTGGTGAAGACGCATAAATGTAATCCGGAAGTTGGGGATGCATTGGCCAAGAATTAAGAGATTTTAGCTGGTGTCCATTCCTGCAGCATGTAATAGGCGGCTATTTTAATCCTTGTTTGTGCTGGGATTTTAACTTTGAACTTAACATACTGTAAATTTATCTGTAAACCGTCTCTCGGTGTCAGGCATATGCATGTGTCCACGTGTCTTAAATGTGATAAGATACATCAGAGCTTCCGAAATACAGTGCAAATGCTGTCCAACATTGAACGCCCCATATAAACCTGCTATATGAATAATGTGAACTAGACTGGCCAGTGTTTTTGTTAAAACAAAAACGTATATGTCTCCCCCAACCCCCCCCCCCCCCCATCAGTCATGTGGAAAAAAATTCCTTGCTTAAAAGTACATTGACGAGCCAAAAAAAAAATGAAAAAATTGCCAAAAATACATTGTTACAGAAAATGAATAAAAACTTCGCAGTAAACATTTCCACTGCATATGGGTTCTTCTTGCCATGTTTCAGCCTAATGGAACAAACTGTTTCGGAGATATCGCAACAATATGGCCAAAAAAGTTAAAATTCAAAAATTAAAAAAATCGCCAAAAATACATTTTCAACAGAAATGAAGAAAAACTTCGCACTAAACATTTGCACAATATGTGGGTTCTTCTTGCCACGTTTCAGCGTAATCCAACAAACTGTTTCGGAGAAATCGCAAAAAATTCAAAAATTCGCCAAAAATACATTTTCAGTGGAAATGAAAAAAACTTCGCAGTAAACATTTACACTTTTTGTGAACTCGTCTTGCCAAGTTTCAGCCTAATCCAACAACCCGTTTTGGAGATATCGCAACAATATGGCCAAAAAAGTTAAAAATCAAAAATTTAAAAATTCGCCAAAAATGCATTTTCAGCGGAAATGAAGAAATACTTCGCAGTAAACATTTGCAGTATATGTGTGTTGTTCTTCCCACGTTTCAGTCTTATCCAACAAACTGTTTCGGAGATATCGCAACAATATGACCCAAAACAGTTAAAAACCAAAAATTTACAAATTCGCCAAAAATACATGTGTGTTCTTCTTGTGACATCTGAGCCTTATCCAACGAACTTCTTTTGGAAATACAGCCGGCCAAAGTGAAACCCCCCCCCCCTTATGTTCAAAAATTTGCCAAAAATACAATTTTTGAAGAAACGAAAAAAAAACCACGGGCATCATCTAGACATGTACCCCAATATGTATGTTTTGAGAAAAATTTCATAAGAACTCACTGCGGACAGACGGCAAGTCCGGACGGAAAGACGGCCGGACGGACACACCAAATGCTATATATGTCTCCCTTAGAGGGAGACATATAATTTTGATGGTTTCCGTTGCTGCGTGTAATTCAGGAGATGTTATTTTTATATTTAAACTATACATTTTAGCATGTAATTTATTTTCTATATTTCAATGTCTCGTAAAATTTGTCTCGTTTTCATGGGAGCAAAATCGAATCTAAAAAGACACAAACATGTTTTGGCCTGATATTTCCGAGATTATGTCGTGGTCTAATATTTCCGAGATTGCTACGGACTACACAATGTCGAGATTTTCCTGGCATTTCGAATGGAAAAAGGTACTTTTTTCTTCGCCCCTAACAAGGCATGAAACAAACAGGCAGCGCTGCAATGAAAGAAAATATTATGACAAGAGCACTTCCCAAGCAGTCTTTCTCCTTATTTGTTCCTTCGTTGCACTCGCGTGGCATTCTTATATCACAACCTGAGCATAAGTGCAGGACCTCCTTCTTGACATATTTCTCGGTCAATTTTCGTCCGTCTTGAGAATCGACATTTGTCCACATTTCTGTATAATATCATAGCATCTCTGCAGCTATTCTATCGTCGGCAATAAAGCCTTTAGATTTTAAAAACAATTTTTTTTACACTGAAATGTTATAATTTTAAAATACTTATTTCCTTTTGAGTTTTGCAAAATCTTGTATATAAAAAACAACACACACTGTTACTAGATTTATTTGTGTTCAAGTTCCACAAATGCGGTGTGTTTAAAAAATAATTTTACTCCTGAGTAAACATACTCTACCACGTTTGAAAATAAATACACATAGATAGAAACAATAACACTGCATATGTGTACACGACCAATCCAATAAATTCCAGATTCGTATATTGGTATATTTGGTATATTTCCTAGGGGTAACCTTGAAAATGTTCATGGACAACAGCGAAAGAACTCGATTATAAAGAAGCGGAAGCATCCGGTCCCTGCTCGGCGTCCAGAGTATCCCCAGCATAGAGGCTCTCTGATATTTGTTCACTTTCAATACCATCCGAGATGACCTCGCATGACGCAGCCATGAACTTTATGCCCGCCTGAGTCACTTTCGTGTGGGAAACATTTAAGTACGAAAGTTTCTCAAGATGTTTTATACCATTTAGGACCTTGTCATCACAACAAGAGTAGCTTAGGTTCAGGTATTGTAAAGTTTTAATGACCCCAATACTGTTCACCAAACCACCCGTTGTAAATGTTGAATTGTCGGTAGGCTTAAATCCGCCCAAGCTGATCTTCTCCAAATGTTTTAAATTGTGAGCCACGTGGTGAAGAGCCAAGTCGCTACAGCCAGTTTCTTTCAAACCTAGCTCTCTCAGTTCCAGCAAATTTTTGGCAACTGCTTCAATACCCGTTTGATTGACTCTGTAGCATCCATTTAGATTAAGTATCCGAAGCTGGGCGCATTTGCTAATACAGACAAGGGCTGTATCGGTTGTTTTGGCACTGTGCCCCAGATCAAGTACTGTTAACTGTGGTACTGCTTCTTCTATTCCACGAAACCATTCTCCCGAGGTAAAGCACGACGTCAGGCCCAGCTTTGCAAGTTTGTTTGGCAGCTGCTTCACATCAATCTACCAAATAAACCAGAAGTTAATGAATGAATGTGACACTTCATTAAACGATAGTTATAAATACAGTAACAGCATGAAGGAAAGAGAACAACCGTATCAATAACTAGACGCAAATAGAAATGAAACAAGTGACACTCCATGAAGGTTTTACAAACCGTTGCTTTTATGTCAAAGATTTACTTTCCTTGTTGTTTTTGTTGTATTTCACATAAAAAATCACCACATAATGGGCTCTTCCCTTCGCAATATATATATATTTTTTCATCACATAAATTGTGACCGTTAGAAAGCGTGAGAGAAAATTGGCAATACTAACGGGCGATCAGAGACTGATGTCTGTTTTGCATTTAATACAGATTCGTCCTTCTATGATCTAATTCAATTACAGTTGCAATTCACGTCCTATCTTTATAACTTTACTAAAATCATGCATTTTATAAGATTCAAGGCCAGAACGTGAAGAACAACGCAAATTACAAACACTGAACATAAAAAGGAAATACTGCCGATAGTCCAGTAGAAAAGGAAACATTTCAGTGTTTTATATGTGATAAGTTTTTTCAAAACAAAACAAACACTGGATCGTCATGTATTTTATTCATGATCACCCACAGCGTTTTAGCTGCGAAATCTGTAACGAACGATTCAATAACAAGCCTCATCTTGAAACGCACTTGCTTCGCCATTCAAACAAAAAGCCGTTCAAATGTGAATATTGTGATAAACAATTTGTGTCTATAAGAAACATTTGAGAGTTCACAGCATAAAGAAGGAGCATGTCTGCAGCATCTGTAATAAAATATTCACGTTCAAATATGAGTTAAAGGTTCATGTCAACAGGCATACGGGAACAAAGCCATACTGATGTTCTGTGTGTGAGAAGTCTTTTTACACGTCCCATCTATTAAACCAACAAAAATACTCACGAGGACTTCAAGCGCTACCAGTGTGATTTCTGTGATAAACACTTTGCAAAAAAGGAAACTGGAAAATCATGGCAGCTCATATGGTTAAGCATACTGATGCGGAGCCCATTCAGTGTGATGTGTGAAAAAACTTTCAAGTACAGATCAGTGGTGAAGACGCATAAATGTAATCCGGAAGTTGGGGATGCATTGGCCAAGAATTAAGAGATTTTAGCTGGTGTCCATTCCTGCAGCATGTAATAGGCGGCTATTTTAATCCTTGTTTGTGCTGGGATTTTAACTTTGAACTTAACATACTGTAAATTTATCTGTAAACCGTCTCTCGGTGTCAGGCATATGCATGTGTCCACGTGTCTTAAATGTGATAAGATACATCAGAGCTTCCGAAATACAGTGCAAATGCTGTCCAACATTGAACGCCCCATATAAACCTGCTATATGAATAATGTGAACTAGACTGGCCAGTGTTTTTGTTAAAACAAAAACGTATATGTCTCCCCCAACCCCCCCCCCCCCCCCCTCAATCAGTCATGTGGAAAAAAATTCCTTGCTTAAAAGTACATTGACGAGCCAAAAAAAAAAAGAAAAAATTGCCAAAAATACATTGTTACAGAAAATGAATAAAATCTTCGCAGTAAACATTTCCACTGCATATGGGTTCTTCTTGCCATGTTTCAGCCTAATGGAACAAACTGTTTCGGAGATATCGCAACAATATGGCCAAAAAAGTTAAAATTCAAAAATTAAAAAAATCGCCAAAAATACATTTTCAACAGAAATGAAGAAAAACTTCGCACTAAACATTTGCACAATATGTGGGTTCTTCTTGCCACGTTTCAGCGTAATCCAACAAACTGTTTCGGAGAAATCGCAAAAAATTCAAAAATTTAAAAATTCGCCAAAAATACATTTTCAGTGGAAATGAAAAAAACTTCGCAGTAAACATTTACACTTTTTGTGAACTCGTCTTGCCAAGTTTCAGCCTAATCCAACAACCCGTTTTGGAGATATCGCAACAATATGGCCAAAAAAGTTAAAAATCAAAAATTTAAAAATTCGCCAAAAATGCATTTTCAGCGGAAATGAAGAAATACTTCGCAGTAAACATTTGCAGTATATGTGTGTTGTTCTTCCCACGTTTCAGTCTAATCCAACAAACTGTTTCGGAGATATCGCAACAATATGACCCAAAACAGTTAAAAACCAAAAATTTACAAATTCGCCAAAAATACATGTGTGTTCTTCTTGTGACATCTGAGCCTTATCCAACGAACTTCTTTTGGAAATACAGCCGGCCAAAGTGAAACCCCCCCCCCCCCTTTATGTTCAAAAATTTGCCAAAAATACAATTTTTGAAGAAACGAAAAAAAAACCACGGGCATCATCTAGACATGTACCCCAATATGTATGTTTTGAGAAAAATTTCATAAGAACTCACTGCGGACAGACGGCAAGTCCGGACGGAAAGACGGCCGGACGGACACACCAAATGCTATATATGTCTCCCTTAGAGGGAGACATATAATTTTGATGGTTTCCGTTGCTGCGTGTAATTCAGGAGATGTTATTTTTATATTTAAACTATACATTTTAGCATGTAATTTATTTTCTATATTTCAATGTCTCGTAAAATTTGTCTCGTTTTCATGGGAGCAAAATCGAATCTAAAAAGACACAAACATGTTTTGGCCTGATATTTCCGAGATTATGTCGTGGTCTAATATTTCCGAGATTGCTACGGACTACACAATGTCGAGATTTTCCTGGCATTTCGAATGGAAAAAGGTACTTTTTTCTTCGCCCCTAACAAGGCATGAAACAAACAGGCAGCGCTGCAATGAAAGAAAATATTATGACAAGAGCACTTCCCAAGCAGTCTTTCTCCTTATTTGTTCCTTCGTTGCACTCGCGTGGCATTCTTATATCACAACCTGAGCATAAGTGCAGGACCTCCTTCTTGACATATTTCTCGGTCAATTTTCGTCCGTCTTGAGAATCGACATTTGTCCACATTTCTGTATAATATCATAGCATCTCTGCAGCTATTCTATCGTCGGCAATAAAGCCTTTAGATTTTAAAAACAATTTTTTTTACACTGAAATGTTATAATTTTAAAATACTTATTTCCTTTTGAGTTTTGCAAAATCTTGTATATAAAAAACAACACACACTGTTACTAGATTTATTTGTGTTCAAGTTCCACAAATGCGGTGTGTTTAAAAAATAATTTTACTCCTGAGTAAACATACTCTACCACGTTTGAAAATAAATACACATAGATAGAAACAATAACACTGCATATGTGTACACGACCAATCCAATAAATTCCAGATTCGTATATTGGTATATTTGGTATATTTCCTAGGGGTAACCTTGAAAATGTTCATGGACAACAGCGAAAGAACTCGATTATAAAGAAGCGGAAGCATCCGGTCCCTGCTCGGCGTCCAGAGTATCCCCAGCATAGAGGCTCTCTGATATTTGTTCACTTTCAATACCATCCGAGATGACCTCGCATGACGCAGCCATGAACTTTATGCCCGCCTGAGTCACTTTCGTGTGGGAAACATTTAAGTACGAAAGTTTCTCAAGATGTTTTATACCATTTAGGACCTTGTCATCACAACAAGAGGAGCTTAGGTTCAGGTATTGTAATGTTTTAATGACCCCAATACTGTTCACCAAACCACCCGTTGTAAATGTTGAATTGTCGGCAGGCTTAAATCCGCCCAAGCTGATCTTCTCCAAATGTTTTAAATTGTGAGCCACGTGGTGAAGAGCCAAGTCGCTACAGCCAGTTTCCTTCAAACCTAGCTCTCTCAGTTCCAGCAAATTTTTGGCAACTGCTTCAATACCCGTTTGATTGACTCTGTAGCATCCATTTAGATTAAGAACCCGAAGCTGGGCGCATTTGCTAATACAGACAAGGGCTGTATCGGTTGTTTTGGCACTGTGCCCCAGATCAAGTACTGTTAACTGTGGTACTGCTTCTTCTATTCCACGAAACCATTCTCCCGAGGTAAAGCACGATGTCAGACCCAGCTTTGCAAGTTTGTTTGGCAGCTGCTTCACATCAATCTACCAAATAAACCAGAAGTTAATGAATGAATGTGACACTTCATTAAACGATAGTTATAAATACAGTAACAGCATGAAGGAAAGAGAACAACCGTATCAATAACTAGACGCAAATAGAAATGAAACAAGTGACACTCCATGAAGGTTTTACAAACCGTTGCTTTTATGTCAAAGATTTACTTTCCTTGTTGTTTTTGTTGTATTTCACATAAAAAATCACCACATAATGGGCTCTTCCCTTCGTAATATATTTTTTTTTCATCACATAAATTGTGACCGTTAGAAAGCGTGAGAGAAAATTGGCAATACTAACGGGCGATCAGAGACTGATGTCTGTTTTGCATTTAAAACAGATTCGTCCTTCTATGATCTAATTCAATTACAGTTGCAATTCACGTCCTATCTTTATAACTTAACTAAAATCATGTATTTTATAAGATTCAAGGCCAGAACGTGAAGAACAACGCAAATTACAAACACTGAACATAAAAAGACATACGTGCATCAAGCTCTGCTGAGTAATTCTGAGTTCCCTTATGTTAGGACATCGCTGTTTTAATTCTTTTAGCTGAGCTTCACTGATGCTATTTTTCATCAAATCAACAGAACCTGGATAATGAAAAACATATAAATAACTTTATTAAAACGGGGATACAAAAACTCAAATGTGACCTTCATCACCGCGACGTGTGTTTGTATACTATAAATGTTCCTCCAATACCTTGGTTTTCAACTGAGAGATTATCCAAAATGTTTTGTGTGCCCCTTTTCCGAGGCGAGAGGGAGTGAGGACAGATCCTCTAAAAGCTTTTTAGTACCTGCTTTGTGAAAGCCCCGTAATTGTAAAGACAGTAGAATTTCCGAGAAGTGTGCTCTGATGACTTTCCACATCTTCTTTAAGTCCAGTCTGTATGGTGTTAGATCCACATGGCGCCAAAGTGCATTATCATTTGCCACGCGTCTCCACGCCCTGCAGACTCTAAAAAACAGAACCACATAGAGCTCAGGGACACTGAAACAAGCCGCAAACCAATAAAAGGTCAGTTATATTAAAAGCAGGGGTGCACATAAGACCTTCGCATTTCACCATGGCGAAGGTGAAATCCATTTGGCGAAGGTGACCAGATTCACCTTCGCCAATTTGGCGAACGTGAATTTTAGGCAAAAATTATTATAAAAAGTAGGTCAGTGAAACTGACTATGTCCCCGGCCGGCGTACAATCGCTGTATTTGATTTTGTTAGGTTGGACTACAACCTCAAGCAATTCGTATCATATTCAGGAATATATGTTAACAAACTCACTCAAGTGCTCAAAGACTGTGTGAATTTTCAAAGTCCAGCTGGGCCAATGTCCTCGTGCAGACGTGGCTCATTTACAATACCAATTCTTGTTAGAACCCATACTATCTATATGTAAAATATTTTGACAATCGCTCAAGAAATGTAAGCTTTAGTGTGTTAACAAACTCACTCAAGTGCTCAAGGAATGTGCAATTTTTTAAAGCCGACCTATCTCATTTATAAGACTAACCCTTGTTATCACCCACACTACGTACATGTAAAATATTTCGACAATCGATTAAAAAATGTTGACTTCATGGTGTTAAACTCACTCAAGTGTTCAAAGACTGTAAATTTTTGAAGTCCAGCTGGGCCAATGTCCTCGGGCCGACATGGCCCATTTACAATACCGATCCTTGTTCGTTCCAGTACTACCTATATATATAGAATATCTTAACAATCGGTCGAAAAATGTAGGCTTGAGTGTGTTAACAAAAAAGGTGTGGATAGACGGACAGACGGACGGACAGCCAAACCCGAAAACTATAGTCCCACGGCGGGGGACTAATAAAATCAAAATATGTTTTGCCTTTGATTTACGTGAACCTGAAATGAATACACAGCTATCCTACTGACAAAGCAAACAGAGACGACGCTCGTTCAACCTGTCCATTTTTACACACATAATTGTGCGCATATCAATTTATACTTAATAACAGATCTCCATATTTGCAATAAACAAATTAAGTTACAGTTTTAGTAAGAGGGTTAATTTGGCGAAGATGAATTCAACTTGGCGAAGGTGAGCTGAACGTCCTTCGCCATACTGGCGAAGGTAAACAAATCCTTATGTACACCCCTGAAAAGGACTGAAAAGGAAGCACAAAATGGATGGAAATAAACGGAAAACCGAGACTAGATGGTATGATGATAAACGTTGCTCTCCATTCCAAAATGGTCCCTAATTTATCAAATAATAAAGAAATTACCCGGTCAGGTCTAAAAAACGTTAACTGCAAAACAATGTTTTTAACTTCATTTAGTACTCCACGCGGATTGCGTCTGGCCTCAAAACTGTCCCCTTTTGCATGTTTTTACTGTAACTAACTATATAGTAAGTCACAGATAAGCGAATTCCAAGCCAAATCACGCTTTAAACATTCGGTGAGCTTAACTGAGAAAGAGGCAAAATAGCTTTCGAGTGCACATTTTCCACAGCTTTAATAAAAAAATAATCTCCGAAACCACTTATTATCTATTTTCTATTTATGACATTTATCTGCCTGTTACTTGCCATTTTGACAGTAAAGTACAGACACAGTAGAGCATGCTAAGGGAAACTGCATTGCTCAAATACCGATGCATGCGTCTCTGTAGTCCACAGTGACTGACTATATAGGCAGTCCACTAACATAGATGCAAGTATAAAGCTACTCAGAATCACGCCCTGAGCATTTTGGTATGCTTTGGACCACACCTGAGACCTTTTTTTAACTCATTATATGACAGTATATGCAGATTACGACTAGCGTCTATGAAGAAAAGCAAAAATAGCTATGCGGAACAAAATGTGCAATAATGTAAAGGGGTAACAGAATTAGCAAAATTCGATGCGGGTGGATAAAAAACAAAGTATTCATCTCAACAAACGTCCTTTACCATCGCCACATTCAACACCGGAACAGATGGTAAAATTACCTGAAAGTTGAAAATTAGTCATTGTCCGATACTGCTACAAAAAAGTTTTTTCTTTTTTGTAACCAGAAGTTGTAATTTGAGTGTATGTTTGAAAGGAAACAGCGATACAAGTGCGTTTCGCCTCTTAATTTCGTTGCCAGATGAAATCCTACGCAGTCGATTGTTTTGATCTGCTCTTGAGATATCAGTCTGTGAGAAAGAATAAACGGACTCAGTTTCGTCTATGGAATTTACTCAAAAAAACAGGACTCCGGTTTTTTGGGGGATAAACATAACAGCCAAGAAACTTAGAAGCATAGAAGTCAATTGAGACAAACATCATAACCACTCTGAAATAGATATGTGGCTATTTCTGTGTCGGAAAACCACTTTTATAAAATGTCATACATTTTCCCACATTCTAATAAAATTTTGACACATTATCGATGGAATCGGACCGCAATCCTTCACTTCCTGGTAGTTGATAAACAAACGAAAGATTGGAAAACGGTACATGCGCAGCAAATGTTGCTGATTTTCGATTATTTTAGTCTATAGAAATAAACTAAAAGTAGCGAGGTAGAATTTATGCGCCAGAAAAATAGAAAACTGTAACTTCATTGGCTTGGAAAAAATAGAGAAATGAAAATTGCCAATTTTTTAATGAAACAAGTAAGTATTTGTGAAACACGAGCAGGACCCAACCGCCCCCAAATTCAAAGGGGTATAAAGTCAATTTTTAAAACTAACCTTCAGGTTAAGCATCATAGACTGAAGTAATAGGATATTCTAAATTTTGGTCGGACAATGCTGTCTCCAACTATTAACAGATTCGACTGGAGATATAGCGTGTACAAACATATTTCTCTAAAACACCAATTATCGCCTTTTTTTTATTTTGACCACTTCCGGGTGATCGAATCTGACCAAATGTGCCAAAAGGCACATCTACAGGTCGAGACCTTTCAGTTGAGCCTATTCTCAATGTTCTGCGACTAATAGAACCGAAGATATAGCGTGTACAAGCTTAATTTCCTTAAAAAAAAACTCCAATTATCGCCTATTTTGGTCTTTCGACGGCTTCCTGGTCACCGAATCTGACCAAATGTGCCAAAAAGCACATCTATAGGTCGAGACCTTTCAGTTGTGGCTATGCTCAATGTTCTACGTCTAACAGAACCGAAGATGGAGCGTGTACAAGCTTATTTCCCTAAAACCCCAATTAGCGTCCATGTTGGTCAATTTGGCCACTTCCGGATGACCGAATCCGACCAAAAGTACCAAAAGGCACATCTACAGGGCCGGAACTGTCATTTTAGCCAATTATCAATGCTCTACGGCCAATAGAACTGGAGATATGGCGTGTACAAAAAAAGTGATGACGGACATAGGGACGGACGGACACCCCAAACCTATAGGCCCCAATCCGAAGGGTTGGGGCCTAATTAGCACTGGCGGGGCACTTCGCGAGGTACCAGTCTTTATACTAAAATATCTCGAAAAGTAAATTGTCATGCCCTATGTTTCTCACTATTTTTGTTCGTATGAAGGGTCAATATATATAGACAGATGGTCATCTTTGCTGTTACAGATGTTAGGAAGGGGTCAAATTTTTATATGTTATAAAGAGACATATAAGTAAAATTAATTGTGTCCGAGGCCTGATAAAACCAATTTGTAACACATTTTCATTACTGGTTTGTTTTTCTACGCTGGAATCCTGCTAATTTCCTCTACTGAGCTAGTCCTGAATAACCCATAACGAACACCTCCGAGTAGAAGGGAGTCACCTGGGACTACTACTTAGTCCCAGCGTACGCTTTCTATCTTCCTAGGACAGAAAGGGTCACAGTTCCTGCAATGGAAATGGCCACTGATCTCAATTTTCGAGGCTCTGGATCTTTCGGCCCACGTTCAAGGACACCGAGGCTCTAACTGGCAGGCTTTTTCTCTGAAAACAAACAGAAGTACCCTGGCGCATTATTTTCGACCTCAGCGAAACTCCCAAACTACAGTAAAGAGTGGTTTTGCAACTGTGGATTCACTGTTCTTGTGATCGATAATGAGGGATTCGATAATTTGATCTCAAGAACACATATTTTTCTCAGTAAAAAATTGTTATCTGACCATAAAACTTGTGCGCCATAATTTATAACTGAGCCATTTATGTGATGCACCCTTTCTAAAATAACGGTTTGGCCCCAGTCGTGCCCGAGATTTGAAAATTGACATCAATGGCATTTCCTGTTATAGGAACTATGACTCTTGCTGTCATAGGAAGAACGAAAGAGTCGTCTAGGACTACCAGTAACCTAGGACCGTTCGCCACTTTTCAATGTTTTTTTGCGCAAATAACTCTCATGTTTTGAACGCGATCCGGGTATGCTTTTGTACGTACCAAATACAGAATTTTACACAAATTTTCTGTTATGCGCGAAGTAAATTGTCAGGATTTACGAAAATGCCAACTCGCCACTTTCTTCTATCATCCCGAAATATAAATTTTAAGTGCAAACTGTAAGACTCAACTCGTTTTTAAAAATGACTGCTAAGAGCTATAAGGATTACATATGAGCACAAACCTGGCTTCATATGTGTACAAGGGAGAGGAGAACGAATGGCTACAGTAGATCCAAATTGGTGAAATTGAAAAGACCATCTTCCGCAACTGAAAACAATTTTTATTTGTCAAGTATCGCAAAATAAGGAATATTTGAGTATAAATGGTCGCCAATTTGCATCTGGCTAATTCAGTTCAGTAAGAATTGAATACTTTGTTGTCACCAATTACGATCTACTCTAACCATTTCTATCTCCTCTCCCTCGTATACTGACAGTTTACTTATAGCAGCTCAGTATTTTGCATTCGAGAACCAGTGGCAGTTGCCCGGAGGTTCGGCAAAAAATATCATTTCCCGGATAATTGTTGTTTTCGGGATGTGGCGACGGTACAGGCACAGGCGAATTGGACCTAGATTACTGGTAACTACTACTGAGCACTTAAAATCGTGGACTGGCTACTTCAAAATTAACAAGTACAGACGAAACCGGTTAATCGCATAGCCAATTTGCCAAGCCCTGTTATGCGTTTATCCGATATATGCGTATATCCGGAGTACTCTTGTCGTGCCTATTTTTTCATTTGCGGTAGTTATTAGACGTGCACCCCACCCTTCCTCATCCCGACACAGTTTCCAACTATCAATGGTAAAATTTCTTCTTGGTTGAGTACTTAAATGATGACTTTGCGCGCACGGTTATCTAAGGCAACGTGGGGATTAAGGGCTTCAGGCCATTATTTAGTGAGAGCTCGGCCAGGGTGGGGATTAGGAGTTGCAGGCCATTATCTAGCGTCAGGTAAGGCAGTGCGGGGATTGAGGATAAAGGTCTAGTGAGAGCTGAGATAGTGCGGTGATCAAGCGTTCGAGACTTACTGTTAATCGCGAATGGGGTTGGTACATGTTGACAATGGGTCAAGCAAACAGAAAACAATGCATTAGATAAATAAACGAGGGGCAGCTCACTCCCTTAGTTTGCTTTAAGTGTGGCACTGTTTCGATAGTCAACCCGAATTATGCAATTAACCAGTGTGCTTCCCATAAAGCTATGCGTTTATCCAGTTTATGCGATTAAGCGGTATGCAATTATCCGGTTAAATTTCCAAAAGATAGCATTGGAAATGGTTTGGGATTTGCGAATAATGTGCAGTTAACCGATTTATGCATTTAACCGGTATGCGATTAAGTGATTTCATCTGTATTCAGTGAACACTAACAGGCCCCAACGCCCCCAAAATTGTAAGGGGTCGTCTATGGTTTTGAACCTGTTGGCCAGTTTAGGCCAAGAAAAATAAATGTCCTACTTCTGCTCAAAACTTTGAAAAACAATGATACTGGCTGGTGGAAAATCTTTTTTTTTCACCCCCAAAATTTAGCAGATCACGTGACCGAATTTGGCCAAAATGCCCTAAAGGCACATCTATAAGTCGAGACCTTTCAAATGAGCCCAACATCAAGTGTCTAGGCCTCTGCGTTCTCGAAATATCGCCTGTACAAACACAAGTCGATTTTTTGCGTTTTTGGCCAATTTGGCCACGAGCACGTGATCGAATTTGGCCAAAATGGCCAAAAGGCACATCTACAAGTCGAAACCTTTCAAATGAACCCGACATCAAGTCTCTAGGCCTCTGCGGTCTCGAGATATCGCCTGTACAAACACAAGTCGATTTTTTGCGTTTTTGGCCAATTTGGCCACGATCACGTGATCGAATTTGGCCAAAATGCCCAAAAGGCACATCTACAAGTCGAGACCTTTCAAATGAGCCCAACATCAAGTCTCTAGGCCTCTTTGTTCTCGAGATATCGCTTGTACAAAAAAGCGATGACGGACGGACAGACGGACAGACAGACACCCCAAGTCTATAGGCCCCAACCCTGTATCTACAAGTCGAGACCTTTCAAATGAGCCCAACATCAAGTCTCTAGGCCTCTTCGTTCTCGAGATATCGCTTGTACAAAAAAGCGATGACGGACGGACAAACGGACAGACAGACACCCCAAGTCTATAGGCCCCAACCCTGTAGGGTTGGGGCCTAAAAAAATAGTCAAGAACACAACACTGGAGCAACAGGCCCGGTAACAGATTTATATAATGAGCGCATGCATGCCTCTCCTGTATCTAACTGGCAGATAACTTGGGAATTAATGACGTTCTTGTTAACATCGAGCAGGTTTGGTGCACATTATCGCCTAGCTCCAAGAAGCGGTGCGCTAAAAAGTTTCCAGGCACCGCTTCAAAGCCTCGCTATATAACGACAAGCAAGTCAATTGCGCTCGCTTTGAGGCACCCCTGTGGTTACTTTGTGCGAGATTCAATGATACATAAGTTTTTATTGGAATTTGCTAAAGGCCCTCAAAGTACAATGGTAATCATAAACAACTTCTGTGTTACGCTTTCTTTAAAAGAAAATAATACGGAAATAACTCCAAATCTCCCGCAATAATTGACATTTGTTTGTATACAGGGAGCATACTTTATTGCAATAATTTTTGCAATCATCCACCAAAAAACTTTTAAACTGATATTTCAAAAAGAACGTAAACATAAAAAGTCAAATATTGTGGGTGTACAAAATAAATTTATACTAATTCTGCATCTATCAACTATTTAATATCTATTTAAAAAATAAACTATAACCCCTTTATTTAAATTTTCGGTCCCTTGACTTTAAAGGTCACGTGACATTTAAAGGCCAGAATGTAAACAAACATTTGACAGGTGGATGCGGAAGCTAACTTTTTTTGCACTTTTTTGAACAAATAAAAGATATACAGCTCACTAAAAACTGTGCCTGTTTTACAAAAAGGGCTGATTGGGCATGAACTTTCTGTAGATGTTAGAATAACAGGGGCTGGTATGCAGGATTCGTGCCTCAGAACATATGAAATTGACCCCTATTAGTGGAGCAATGGAAGGCTTCGTAGCTCTGACAGAGAGATATACAAGGACGAGACAGTAATTGGGGCACAATTATGGGTTTTTAATGATTTTAGGGAAATATCCCTCAACTTACACGTGAGCAAATATGTACCATCGACAGGAGAGGTCTAACCAAACATTGCTAATACAAAACACAGCAACTTCCCAGTATATGGACACTAAAATACACAAAAGTATAAATTGTGTTTCTAAGGTAAACAATAGACAAGTTTGGGACATAAATTGTCGGTCTGAACATGAACCAATCACAAAAAGCGTTACAACCGATGTCCCAGAACACGAACTAATCAATAACAGCGTTACAACCGATGTCCCGGGACCAAGATGGCGACATCGACAAATAAACAGCTGATCAATCTGGCTGGTTTTATTAACTTTTCTCTTGAACAACAAATGATACTTTCAATTTTATGTTACAATATTATGATACACTTTCCCAAGTATGTGGATCTAAGGATAACCAATAGTAAAATGAGTAAAGCAGGTTTCAGCCTATCTCCGTCAACCATTCTACGGTTTGGGTCTTGTACGATGTTATACACAAGTCAGAGCCTATCGGAGCTAATTATCGCCCAGCTTTACATCCAATTTGAATTTAAAGAGATTTCATTCGTCATAACAATGAGGTGTACCTGCAGACTATACATAGCTCTTTTACAGGCAGGTACTTAAATATTTCTAAAAGAATGTTTTCAGGAATGGCTGAAACATTGTTCCTGATGGCTAACACTTCGGCCATTTTGGTAACAAGATTGGCTATTTATCGATCAGGCTGTTTAAACAAAATTCTACATGGATAATGACCCAGCTAACGAATGCTGACGTCAAGATTTATGACATATACGTATTAAATTGGTACCCTCAGCCACTCTAGAGTAGCTTTGGTATCAGCTAAGTTTTCCGACACGAGCTAAATCAGGTGGGAAAAGATTTGCAGGTAGTGCAATAAAAGCACAAAGAAAGAGAAAGAAAATTTAAAGTGATAAAATGAATATGCCATGTTTGCCTTTCCTGTATTTTAAAAGTACGACAATTTGGAAATACTGTGACATTACACAAATGTTGTATTATCCCCCACATAAAAACTCTACGACCTTGCCTTTTGAAGCTGAGAGATCATGTATTCTTTCAATATGGTGAACTATATCAATAAGGTCTTTGTTAATAATCTACCATTTCACACAGTCTCAAAGCTGCTAATTGGAAAATGTTGCCAGATTCAGGTATTTAACATCTGTCGAGCTGGCTCCGAATTAGCTCCTCCTTAATTTAACTCCGCATGTCTCTTCGTCAGAGCTACTACGCCTTTCCTTCTTCAGCTGATAGGGTCAGTTTTATATGAGTAGGGATATAACGCGAGAACTCGGCCAAGCAAAAAGGACAGGACGAGAGAAATTGGCCACGAGAGAACTGAGAATTATATTATTGCATACGTTTGGAGAAATAAAAATAAGTAACAGCCAGGAATAACAGTATATTTAAAATTTTAAGAAAGAAAGGGTTTCTTCCTGGCGTCAGTTCAAACTTTATAAAAAGAATTGGGATTGAATATTCATATTTTTTCGATTCACTGAAAAAAAAGACAACACCATTGCATAAGAATTTTAGGACTTAATATTAAAATCCCAGGAGGAGATACATTTTAATAAAAATTGGTTTTTAGTTAATATTTCCGCCAATTTTAGGCGAGTGACGAAAAAGCGTTTAGTAGGTACCAAAGACTGCAACCTTTAACCAAATTTTTCAAAAGGCTTAGGCTATATAAGTTGGAGTCAGCTGCGTTCTCAATACTTTTTTTGGCGAATTGCTAAAAAGCTATACATCGAGATAGTACAAATTTCGTTTCCATATTTCAAATTTTAAGACGGTTCGGTTATAGACCTAGCATTAGTCACGATTTTAGTAAGAATTGATTTTTTTTCCAAAATTCCTGCCATTTTATTTTGTAAGTTACGAAAAACGGCAATAACCAAGTAAGAAGCAGCAACTACTCTCTTAACTAAAATCACAAGACTTTCATGATTTTACGATTTAACAGAATTTTTCTTTTAAACCAGTTTTTGTTCAATCACCAAAGACAACAATCGGCGGGTACGGAGAAATCTTGGCTATCTAAACTTAACATTTCAAGAAAGGTTATTTCCAATTGGTAAATAGTTTTTGAAAATAAAAAGAAAATTGAGGTTTGACCAATATCTCCACCAATTTTTTGGGATCTGCCATAAAAGTTATAGCCAGGAAGGTAATAATGTGTGCTACTATTGCATGAATTACATGCCAATAAGGCTTTTTTCATGGTGTTAGTTAGGATATCTTCGGAAAAAAATGCTTTTTTGGGAAATAGTTCCAACAATGTTTGACAAATCACAAAAAACAGAAAGTAATAGTAAAAAAGTAGGTACGGAGATCAAAATCAAAATCTTTAGACGGAGAGATTATGTAACTCACCTCAGTTAAGCTTTTAGCAAGAAATTGTTTTTTGGCCCATAATTTGTAATATTTCCAAATTACAAAAACCAGTAATAGCTACCAATAAAAACTATATTTATCTAAAAGTTGAAAACAATATGGGCATTTTTCTGTTGTTATTAAAAAAATTTCTGATTTTTTGACGATATTTCCGATTAATTTTCCAATCATAAAGTAGTATTGATTGCTACCTTTACTCAAAAATTCAAGAAAACAAAGTTATTTTCCTGGATTTCGTCAAGAGATTACCGAAAAGTTTTTGTGCAGTTTATTGGCCAACCGCCAAGGAAATAACAGCCAGGTAGACAACTGCTACAATTCCTTCAAATTTCAAGAGAGTAAAACTATTTTACTGGAGTTTCGTTAGCTTTTACTGCATTATTTTGGTTTTCGGCAATATTTCCGCTAATTTTTGTCTAATCGCCAAAGCAAGTAACATTCAGATGGAAATTGGTGCATCCTGTCAGTCTCCAAAATTTTGGAAGGTTTTCATGAAAACCTTAGGAGGTACGTTTTAAGAAAAACTGGTTTTTGGAAAATATTTTTGCCTATCTGTGGTTGGTTACTAATAAAAAGTTATTGCCAGTTAGGTAATAATATGTGCTAATGCTACATAAAGTTGAAAGGCAATGAAACTATTTTCCTAGAGTTCGGTAAGATAGTGCTGTCTTGTTTTCAAGATATTAAGAGTATTTCTGAAATTTTTAAAAGTAGGGTTTATTGCTTTCATAACCTTAGAAGATCTTGGACCCTTCGCTGCATACAGTACTCTTTAATTCAGCCCCTTCCGAAGTGCCAGATTGTTTCAGGCCACATGAGAATTTAGGCACGTTAACTTCTATTATGTACCTGAGTCTCACCCAAAAATACCATGTTGATTTTGATCTTTAGCCTCAGGGCGTCACAACAAATCACTGCAATATGAGCTAAGCAACGACCGTAAATTCCACAAGAAGTGCTTTCACTTTTCATTGAAATCCTTACTCTGATAAAGAGTAAGGCCAAAGTGGGCGACAGATGTCATCAAATAAATAATGGAATTTATGAAAATTGCCAGTGCACACTTCTTTAATACCACTTCAAGGAAAGTTGCCGTTATATATTTAGAGAATTAAACTTACGGTTACATATGGTTCTTTATCGGTCAGTAGTTTATAAAAACGGAGATTTTCAGGAGTCTGAAATTTAAGGTGAGTTTTGGTACAAGATCCAAATTGCCTGCCAGGATATTAAAACAATAAGTTTTGGACCAATTATCTGGGGTTGTGTTTTTTTTTTTTCAATTTCGAAAATATCGGCCATCACTCTTGTTTTCCCCCATTTTTAATATTGGTCATCGCTATCCATCATAGAAATTTACGGGCTATCATCGCAAATATTAACGTTAAATATGTTCCCTCTGTTGCTGTATTTAAAATGCGTTGCCCACCAACCGATCAATCAACATCTTTGCAGCAGTCACCTGACCGAACCATTCCCAACGACATACAGTTTAGTGACTTTGCTGATTCCTGCGCGTGGTAGTTCTGAGTTTTGTCAAACCGGCTTTCGTTGGGTAAATGCTTTCCCACCATCAAGAACTCTAGTGCAGGTTACAGGTAAATTAAGAGAATAAATTTTTAGGGGTTTCCCTCAATCCCATCTCGAGGGTTTTTATCATAGTCATCACCTGCTTTGCATCGAGCCGGCTCTACAAACAGGAGAATTCTACTTTCAATCGTCCTATGTCTGTCAACAATAGAGTATTGTAGGGTCGTAGGGCATGCAGTTTGAAACACCATAGTGAGCTCGCACTTCTCACATGATCGAGCGACTTTACCCTGAATCAGTTACAACCACTGTATCTTTCTGTGTCAGTCTTGCAAGCGTTGATGCGTTGTTGTGATTCGACACAGTGTCAAGTTGTGGATTGGCCTGTTACTGCCTCTGGTGCTGTTATTGAGTCGTCCACATGGCTGTCATAGCGAAGGCGCATATGTAGCGGGTGCGATTTTTGTCACTCTGTCGGGTCGTTGCAACACGTGTGTATAGCTTAAGTACTTGTTGGTGTACCAGTTTTCACGTGAAATACTCAAAATTCTGGCTTGGTCACCGAATCAGAAACAATCACGTGATAGCGCATGCGTCACTCTCGTGACAACATTGACCTGTCACACTGGCGGGTGTGTTCACTTTACGTTGGGCACTGTCAATGTTGACGTGTTGTTACTGTGCCGACTTGAGTATGTCATGGTAATGTCTTTGGTAGCGGGTCAGGCAGATGTTGAATCGAGGATGTCACGGTCACGCAAATGGTAGCAATGGGTCATAACTGCCACAACTCGTGAATATGATGGGTCGGTAATGCTTCGTGTGGTACATGCAACCAGCCGATCACGTTCTGTGACAGGTATCTTCACAGTGTCGGGGCGTACATGTAACGTGTCTCTCGCGCAGTGTTTTGATCGCGTATCAACGCTGCTGTATCGACATTATTTCTCTATTTTCAAGGTTTTGATGTAATTTTATGTGATTAGATCGTGTGGTGCTTTTTGTTTATCACTTATTGCAACTGTAGTTAGTGTATATTTCTGAGAGTTGCTTTCAGTTGTAGAATAGCAGCCGATCCCGTATCACTGCTCACGCTAAGCGGGATAGTGATACAAAAACGAGATGTACGGCATGTTTACGTCGCTGGGGCATACAACCTTGTACTCTGAAAAGTCGGTGCGACCAGGGATGCCACTTTGAAAACTCATTCTTTTCTTTTCTATTACAACAGAGAAAGAGAGTTGCCTGTGCGCGTCAAAGGGCGCAGGTGTTCCAAGAGTGAAAAGTCATTGGCATCGCAACAATCGATGGCATCAGCGGCTACGACTGTGACAACTTCCCTCAGTCAAACCAAAGAAGCGAGGATTCTAGTCTAAGCAAGTCACTCTTGCGCCTCTTACATTGTCGTCGCAGGAGGTTAACTTCATTGATTCCCATGCGGTGGGCGTCAAGGCAGTGATGGGGAAATGCATTGTGATATCGATTACCCGATGTGTATGCGCCAATTCAGTTCTGTGTTATCGAAACCCGTATCGTTGCATGCCTTGGCTAGTAACTTAACAATGAAAATTGAAGCAACTCCATTGGAAGTTACCACTCCAGGTGTGACTATTCCTTCAATCATGGAGACCCAAATCGTGTTAGCATTGCGACAAAGTTTTGCTGATACAGAGCCTCGTTTTGTGCAAAATTTATCTCTGCTAAAGAAGTTCGCCATAAGTCTTGGTGCGACACGTACAACGATGATTACCACGGAATCAGAGTAGCCAGCCGTAATACAACCACCCCATCTACCATTGATGGTCCCTATCAGCTCTCCATGGAGGAGAACCGTCAATCAGATGATGATTCAGCCTATGGCTCTTCAGCGTCTCATCCACCGAACACTCGTCCACTGGCAAAGAGGAAAGGAAGACGTGAGTGAGTCCGAGGTAGCCTCACAGCCGTTTTGTACTGAGCATCCTCCGTCGGTGACAACGTCAAAACCACAGCCGCTGCCTGCAATATGTGGGCCATTGGCTGCCGCATCGGTGACCGTTTTCTAGGCTTGATAGCTCCGGAGGATTACACCACTCTACGTTCAGTAAGCACACCCACGCCGCCAATTCGGAGTCCAGAGTGCCAATGTCTGAAAGGGACTACAGATTTCTTGAGCCTCCCAGACGTTGCGAAAATTTGTTGAGCCAGATACTTACTCTCTGCTTGATCGAACGTTCGACACAGCAGTTACAGCGCCCTCTGATTTATTTAAATTGAATATTTACTTCGTCTTTTGTGGTCTCTCATCCCTACGAGGCGCTGTCCCACTTCAATATTCAGCATAGAGGACGCAAGTAAGCTGCAATTTTCTCAAATTTTCAGTGACTCTGAACTTTTTCCGCCGAATTTATCTAAGGTGCATTCATACCAGTCCGAGTAAAATCACAGATGGCATTCATGCGTAGAGCTTCACGCCACAACACAGTCGGCCTAGGCAGCCTCAACCAGACATGCTATGAGTTCTTGGTGTTCAATAAGAACGTGTTGTCTTATTTTATATTATCTTGCTGTCGTAGGGTGACACAGCAAGCAAGACCTTTTATGTGCTCGTGACAATGGTTTGTCGTTCAGGCATCTCACATCAAGGCAGGCTGAATGTTCTTGCCGATTTCGCAACCAGATTCGTTGATGTGGAGTTAGCCTTAGCGGACCTCAGGTTTCTTTGGATTGTACAACAGTCGTCTTGCGCCCTATCAGGTCGATATCTTGCAGCCGTCTCAATCTCGTCTTCAAGCGTATGTTTCTAAGTGCCCGGACTTAACAGCAGTAGCGATAGATGCGCTAGCATGCTATTGGTCCCAATAGTATTCTTCCTTTTTCCACCGTGGTCACTATTACTGAAGGCTAACAAACATTTGGCACTGGAGACCAAAGAAGTTGTTGCTTATGACTCCAAATCTACCATGACTGTCTTGGTTTCCTATGTTGATGCAGTAACTGTGCTCCAGGGGTCTTTGAAGTTCCTGCAGTATGGCAATCTGCAACAACCTTATTGGGAGTATTGACATGCCAACCCTCGATTTTTCAGCTCAATCTTTGTGGTGTAAGTTTTTCTTTATTAAAAACAAGGGGTTTCCCAGACAGTACCTCAGAGGATGGAGACAGTTCACAAGTACCCCATAAACAAACTATATTTGTCGCATGGGCGACTATTGGGGCGTAGAGCGTCGAGAAAGCCATCGATCCTTTTCGGGCTACAGTGCTGGCAGTCGCCGACTTCTTTCCTTACTTCTTTCAGGTCGTTAAGGGCTCAGTTAGGTCGATCATGATATATTGGTTAGCCATCATGTTCATTGTTAAGCGCTCATCTGGCTATGATTTGTCTGGGAGTGATATGTTATCGGATTTACTCAGGTCTTTTGAGCTGGAGCGTCCTTTAGCCGACAGAACAGTGGTTTCTTGGGTTTTGTCTTTGATTTTTGAAATGTCTCACTTCAACACTCTTCTATTACTGTGTGAGTACCGTCAAAGTACTCATGCTGAAGTGTGTTTCCTCGTTGCGTTAGCGTCGAGTAAATGCGACGGGATGATAATGCTTTACAGGACTCTATCAGTCAAGTCGATGGTTCATGCGGGGCGGTGATCCTAAAACAATCCCTCTTATAGGAAAAACTAACATTTCGACCAAGGGTTTGGGCACATTTCCTCAAATAATAAATAATAATGGGGGTCATTTTGTTAGCGAATGATGACATTTTGAAAAAAGTTGATGATGTAGTGCAAAAGAATTTTTCAGTTATGGCCCATCAGGTCAGACGTGTAGGGCACTCTGTGTGCAGTTCTAATGGTGTGTCAATGTGTAATTTGTTGCGAGCTGGCTGTTGAGCTTATCTAAACACGTTTATTAAACAATATTTGTAGGAATACACAACTGATATGTTCACGAATGTGCAGAGTCTTGGTCCGTTTTTTCCTGCTGAGTCAGTGGTTAATAATAGCCCTTCTTCTTGCAGGGCTTCCAAGCAATCAGGCGGAAAGAAGGCCTTCAAGAAAAATAAGAGGCTTCGAATAGACTCTGACTCTTGTGGTGTACTGCTTGGCCCTGTGTTGACATCAGTGTATCCGTACATCAGTGACTGGCGTTGTGTTGACTCTGCACAGGGACGTCTTGCACTGTGCTCGTGTTTCACAGTTCCGTTTTGCACGGGAAGAGAACAATTGTCTACTGGACAATTGCCTACCGGATAACTGAATATCGGGCAATTGTCTACTGGATA
This sequence comes from Protula sp. h YS-2021, assembly GCA_949752745.1. Classification (NCBI taxonomy): domain Eukaryota; kingdom Metazoa; phylum Annelida; class Polychaeta; order Sabellida; family Serpulidae; genus Protula; species Protula sp. h YS-2021. Next base: position 66,729,121 of record OX457026.1, read on the forward strand.
ACTGCCTACTTAGGAAAATTGCCTACCGGGACTATTGCCTACTTTTAAAATAATTTTTTTTCGAGACATCAATTTCTAGTTCTGTCAATATTGAATTAATCAATCCCCTTTTGAGTTCTTCGTGGTAACATCAATAGACTTTTCTTGTCACTTTTCAAATATTTTTTTGGACATCGATTGTCTAATTCAGGTCAGTGTTGAATTAATTAATCCCCTTTTGAGTTTTTTTGTGGTAACATCAATAGTCTTTTTTGTCGGTGATGAATTAATCAATTGTAATCATCTGGTTGCTATGATGTGCGTTAAAATGCAATTACATTATAAGTTGTTTATTGAGACATCAAGTGTCTTTTCAGGTTCATGTTGAATTAATAGAATTGCAATTAGTTATTTGCTATAACGTGTGCTGAATTGCAATGTTCTTTCAAGTTTTTTGCAGCGACATCAGTAAACCGTTTATTCCAATCGTTTGTTTTCAACGACTTAGAGTGAATTTGAGAATTTTATAAAGGGCCGTAGGCCCTGAAATGAAATTAAGATTTTATAAATAATCTGAAGCAAGGTCTAATAGTGCTTTCTCTTCACCAACGGGCTGCTTATAGCCACTCCAAAGCCAAAACGAGTCAATCTCTGAAATTGGCTAAAAGAGTGGCGAGACAAAGAAACATTTTTTTCGATAGTATCCTTTTTTTTCGTAGCGAACGGACTCACAAACTAGCAGACGACAGTCCAGTAAAGACAAAATCGAAAACAATGTTCGAAATCGACCGAAAGTTCACACTAAATCAGGTCAGGCTTATCTGTGGATGTAACCGGGTCTGCCACACTCGCAGAAAAGGTGTAGAATCGTCCATCACTGTGGTCCTGACGCTCTTCCTCTGTAAAATACTAAATTTACTTCCGGACTCGCCCAATTCCGTAATCGCTGCACATCAAAGACCGATATTGCCGTTAGTAAAGGTAATCGAAACACGAAACAAACAATCGAAACAAATAACGAAAACGAACACACCACAACAAGGGTGGGTGCGTAAGGAGGACGGAAATTATTAGACCTTGCTTCAGATTATTTATAAAATCTTAATTTCATTTCAGGGCCTACGGCCCTTTATAAAATTCTCAAATTTATTGCATAATCCTTTGCAAGGTCTAATAGTGCTTGTTTAAATCCACTTACATGATGTTAAAAATTTCTTCTGAAAATTCGAACTCCAGTCCTCTAGCGGTCTTGTAAAATCTTTGAAATGTAAATGACGATTTCCAGTTGGCGGAATCGAGGATGTCTTGCACAGTGACCCCTGAGGCTACCGCCTTCGAGGTAGATGCACCCCTAGTAGAATGTGCAGTCCAAACTGAGGTGTTAATACCTGCCTTTTCCAGAACACGTTTGATCCAACCTGCCACCGTACTCGCTTTCACTGGCAAATAAGGCCTGACTGTGGATATAAATAACTGATTACCTTGATCTGTCCTGAGATGACTTGTGCGTTCTAGATACAACCGTAAACAGCTTACCGGATCCAAAAGTGGTTCTTCCGGAAATTCAAAAATAGTGACTGTACGTGGTTTTTGACCAATTTTCCTGGTCTTATCTTAAGACTTAACTTTGAAAACTACCTTATCGCTCATATCAGTCATGAACGTTGTATCGAGTAACGTCAGATCGGACGACCTGCTCGCTGTTACTAACGCCAACAACATAACGAGTTTCAAAGTTAGGTCTCTAGCATCAAGACCTTCGTTCTGACCCATGCTTTTAATAAACTCCAATACAACACCAACATCCCAGAAAACAGTATATTTAGGTGTTGGCGGATTGGAATTGAATATGCCGGCCATCACCGCACTTACCTGTTCATGCTGCCCAACAGGCATTTTGTCTATGTGGGAATGTAAGGCGAAAATACCTGATCTAAACCCGTTTATGGTAGAGTACTCATAACCTGCTTGCTACATTTCGGACAAGAAATTGACAATGTCTACCACAGTGGCTTGAAAGGGATTAATTTGTCTCTGACGAGCCCAGCTACTCCACTTACTCCAAGCGTATTTGTAAGATATTTTTGTACCCTTCCGCCATCTATTTCTGAGCAAGTAGACAGCATTCTCCGAAATGCCCTGTTCTCTTGCTCTATCGCCGACACTTTCCAAACCGCAAGAGTCAATGTCTTCTTGGCAACCAGAGGATGAATCTCCCCTGATGGATTTGTCAATAATTTTTCCACAGGTGTCAGTATCAGCGGAAAGTCCACCACCATGTCCAATAACATCGGATACCAAGACTGGGTTAGCCACGTAGGTTTGATCAGTAAGACCCGAACTTTTTCTGACCGAATTTTTCTTAATGTTCTGCCTATTAGGCAGAACGGAGGAAAAGCATACCCGTTTATTGCGCTCCAATTTATCTGAAACGAGTCTGTGCTCATGGCATATGGGTCGGGTTTCCAACTCCCAAATTTCCAATTTTAGGTGTTCAGTCGATCCGCAAACAGATCGACATCTGTTAAACTGCCGAGAGCAAGATTTGTTTTTGTGCACAGAACTCCCAAAGCTCGGTCGATATTTTCCGTAAAAGATTGGAAGTCGTGCCGGATTTTTTGTTCACCTGAGAAACAGCAGTCAAATTGTCCATGAATAGGATTATGTGTGTTTTCAACAAATCTTTGGCAGAAGCCTTTACAGCCATAGTGCCCGCCTGCAATTCTTTGGCGTTTATGTGCCAATTCCGCTCCAAATGGTTCCACGTACCCCCTATTTTTTACAAATTTGATTCCAAGCCCCCCAACCGTGATCGATCGCGACCGTGGTAATCTGAACTTCCCGAACGGGATTGAGAAAAGTGGAGCCGTTGCTGGACTCCAGATACTGAATCCACCAAAGCAAATCCTCTCTGCAAAGCTTGTTCAGAACTACAGGGGCTTCGTAATTCTGCCCCTACATGAGAGCTAATGCACTCGACATTTGCAGATGTCGATAATGAAGTGGGGATAATTGTACAGCAGGAATTGAAGCAGTTAACTTCTCTATCAGTTTTGCTAGAATCCTGACGGACACTTGTTTCGCCTTTAAAATCGCCGTCGCCTCCGAAATGATGTTGTTTATTTTTGTCTCTGGTAGGGAAAGAGTCATTTTTATCGTGTTTATTGTCAAGCCGAGATAATCCATAATTTGACATGGAACTTGGACTGTCTTTTCCCAGTTTATTAAGAACCCCAAGTTTTCTAGAATGAACACCACAGCTTTCATGTCTTCCAGAATTTTGATTGGGTCTTGATTCAGTAAAATGAGGTCATCTGGATAAATCAATGCCCGTAATCCTATCCGCCTCAAAAGGGCTAGTACCGGTTTGAGTAGCTATGTGAATACCAGAGGAGCAGGGGCCAGGCCGAACGCCATCACTAGAAACTGATACAAAGTGTTTTTTCCACTTGGACCGTAGAAATTTTGTTTCCTGTGGGTGCATCGGGACACTGAAATAATCATCTTTTAGATCGAGTTTCAACATGAAGTCCCCCGGTTTTATCATGTTTACTAAATCTGTCATGTTTTCCATTTTGAAGTGTTCGTACTGAATGTTTTGATTCAAGCGTTTGAGATTTATGACTGGTCTGACTCCGCCGTCTTTTTTCGGGGCTAGAAACAGATGTGAAACAAATTGAAACTGCTCGGGATTCACTTTTTCTATCGCCTTTATCTGGAGCATTTTCTCTATTTCCTCGTCTATTTTCAGACTTTCCGCTTTGCTGAACCTGGGGAAAAAGGGTTCTTTTTTTTAACTGGTTTCTGGGACCAATTTAAAGTCAGACCCGTTACCGAACTCAAGATGTTTGGGCCTTTTGTTAGTTTTTGCCAATTTTCCAGAAAAAACCGGAGTCTTCCCCCTACCGGTAGCTGTCTCATTTTTGCTGATGGAGGCCTGAATTTTATTGCCAAAACTTCGGGTCGAATTTGTACTGAAGCATATCTTTGGTTCAACATTTTTATGTTTTGAACACTGAACGGTGTTTTGTGCGGAAAAATTTTTGTGCAAAAATGTCGGTGCATTTTGGAAACTTAGCATTGTTTTTCCAAGTGAATTTGTGCGCGAAATACCTTCCACGAAATCTTGGGGTGTACGACGCTCGACCTCTACGGTTGAAAAAGGTACCCCTTGCTCGGTCCGAGTTCATTCTAAACTGAGGGTTTCTGCCCCCGGCACCCAAGGATGTCGAGGGCCCACCATGAAAGGGCCGTCCAAGCGATCGGCATTCTGAACAATGAGCTTCTGAGCATTCTTGGTGTTCCCTAGAATTTTCACCACCAGGGGTAGCCGTCGAAAGAAATTAATCAGGACATTAACTTGTCCCAAGCAAATCACTGTTTTTTTTAATCAATTGAATGGTTTCATCCACGCTCAAACTATCGGGTTTCAGTTTTCCTTTTTAATCTTGTCAACGCTCGACCATAACTGAGCTAAAGGGCCCATGGCCCTCAACAGGGCGTTTTGGATGCGCGACATGTTTTGTCAGATGTTATGAGCGGGACATTCCTCTTGTAATCCTCAAAAAGGTCCAGCCAATCTTCGTCCAATTAAGGGACTGACAAATTTTCATGAGAAGGCTGGGGACAATTTTCCATTACCTTAGCCATTGTGTCTTCATCCAAATATTCCGAAAAATATTTTGCCAGAAAAGTCCCCAAATTCTTGTCTAAATTAAATTCTATATCTGGGTTCAAAGGATCGAACATATTGTACACAGGCTTTCTTTTTGATCTGGCTGGACCATTGTCAAGATCCGAATCGCTTGCAGAAGAAGACGAAGTCCCCTCGTTAGAACTGCTCGAGTTCGAGGATGAAGAAAAGTCATATTTCCGACTTTTGGGCTTGGTCGGTTGATTCGACTTACGCATTTTAGCTCTTTCTTTAGATTCACAAGCATTAGCCGATTGACTATGTCTTGCCGTTTGGCCGTCATTTGCCGTTTGGCTATCTTTTCGCTTTGACCTTCGCGATTTTTCAGGATTGTTTGCCGTTTGGCCCGTATTATCGTCGCTGAAGTTCCCCTCTTGTACACCGATATCTACCTCATTATCGTCCGACATAGTTCAAAATTGTATAAAGTGTGCTAACTTACAAAAATGTGTAGCAGTGGATCAAAGTATTTCTAAAAAAATGCTACAAAATTTTCACGTCCGCCGCGAATGCAGCCAATGAAGAGAATGACTCGTTTTGGCTCTGAAGTGGCTATAAGCAGCCCGGTTGTGAAGAGAAAGCACTATTAGACCTTGCGAAGGATTATGCAATAAAATGCGATTTATAGGTTTTGGGTGGATTACCATTTTGAATAGACCATATTTCGTCCAGAATAGTTGGGCTTAAACAAAATACATTTAACCACCAAAAATATATAAAACCCTGCAAATTTTTTGGTTGAAATATACATCTTTTAAAATGGAAAACATCAAATCTCAAAGATGAAAATCAAAACTGCTACACAATTGATTTCAACAGTTGTTGCTGACTCTGAAAACACACACATTTAGAATTATTTTCTTTGTATTTCGCACAATGAACAGATGTGAGACTGGAAGCTCTCATTGCACTCTAGATTAGTAAAATATTACATGTGGCAAGTTTTTGTACGCGCGATATATCTGTCAATATGTGGCTACTGTCAATAAAAATTTTATGAATTGAGAAAATTTTTTAACATGTTAGAAACATGCTGGACATAACAAAAATCATTTTAAAAGTAGGCAATAATTCCGGTAGGCAATTGTCCCAAGTAGGCATTTGTGCAGTAGCCAATTGTCCTAGACTCGTTTTGCACATGGGACAATACAGTTCTGTTGAACTGAGAAAGATTTTTTAGCATCTTAGACATATGCTGGAAATAACAAAAATCATTTAAAACGTAGGCAATAGACCCGGTAGGCAATTGTCCTAAGCAGGCATTTGTGCAGTAGCCGATTGTCCTAGACTCGTTTTGCACATGGTACAATACAGCTCTGTTGAATTGATAAAGATTTTTTAACATCTTTGACACATGCTGGAAGTAACAAAAATCATTTAAAAAGTAGGCAATAGTCCCGGTAGGCAATTGTCCTAAGTAGTTAGTTGTCCAGTAGCCAATTGTCCTAGGCTCGTTTTGCACGTGGTACAACACAGCTCTGTTATTCTGTGACACACTTTGTTAAGCCGAATCCGATTTGTTGTGTTTTACGTCGCTCCTTTTATAAACACAAGGGACATTAGCTCATATCAGTCTGTCTGTTACTTGTATTTGAGCGTTTAATGCCATTGTTACTAATGTGTAGTTAGTAATGATACCCTTCTTAACTACGTTGTTATGGAATGGGCACTTCGCTGTGAGACCAAGGTGAATTTAAAAAAATTGCATTGAATTTATTTCTTTTATTTTTGCTTTCCAACACAATGTCTTGTAGACGGCGTGTCAACCAGTTTGTGTGCATTCAGAATACATTTCCCACTTCCGGTTCTAGCTTCAGATAGCAATAGCTTCGTTGCCTACAAGCCCATATTTTCGAAATTCAATTTAAAGTGTACAATTTTCAAATACTCTTTTTATGACTAAAATATCTTGTAGACGTAGAAGAGATCGCTCGAATTATGCCCGCCTACCTTTCCATGAACTGAGATCGTAGTATTCGACAAGTTTGGTATGTTTCGGTCAGGTAAGTGACACTGCACCAACGCTTATTAGTCGATCTGCTGACAACTCATTGTAATCAGAGCTAGGAAGGGAACCCGTTCAACGTTTATAACCGGTAATTTCCCACAAAATTTCGCGATAACAATGTTAACACAAAAGTAAATAGTGATGGCTTCTACTTCAGCAAGATATTTTACTCATATAAATTACTATTAAGAAATTAAATACTTCAGTGATCTGCAACCCTAACATTATTCAAATATTAATGCTTTGTAGCATTTAAAAAAAACACAGACAGTAAAGCAGTGGTGTGTTAGGATGTGATTTCTATGTCAAAGTATGATTCTTACATCAATAACTCAGGACTGCAAGCTGCATTCTTGATGCTCATTATAGAGTGATGCTGGACGTGAAAAAAATTAGTGCTGAAGGCACAGACGTACCTTATGTGGTTTGTATAAAAGAGGAAATAACAGAAGCCAGCGAGATTCTGATAAACTAAGTTGACCTTTCTTTAATGAATCATGAATTTTAACGAAATGCCGTTTTTCAACCAACAAGATGCTGACTAATTTTCTGATTAAAGCTGTTGATTCAATGCATCTTATCCTAAGTCAGAGTATCGGATTTTACAATGGCTGTGCTCATACAATAATATATTTTGGAGATGTTTTGTCTTAATCGATCTTCCCTATTACAGTGGTGGACGGTCGAAAATTACTCTGCTTATTCAAATATTGTCTGTGCATTCAAAATAGAACAATGTTCACCAACATTTCTAATTGATTCGAAGATAACATAGGTATACGAAGATGGGTACGTTATAGTTCAAAATTAATTTTTGCTTTATTCAGTGACCAAAGGTCCAAACATATACTAAACACTTTATTCCTTCAAATTTATAAAATCTATAGCAGACATGTTCTTGCCTTTTTTGTCAGGAGATCAATTCAAAAATTGCCGAATTTGTTTGCTCTTGAGCTATTACTTTCAACAGTAATGCTATGTATCCATGAAGCATTAGGAAATTCTTCTGCATAAGTCTAATTGATCGATAGGTTTTATTTTTGTAATAAAGGACTTTTAATTGTGCCTGAAATGTTTGTCAGAGTACACAAAATTACCTTTTGTTGTTAAAATCCACAGTACTTCCAAGATATCCAAGGCGACCAGCACAGTATAACATGGTACAATGTGCCAATCCAACATGCAGACCACCAATATGCAGGTGTGCAACACACCCCCCTCAAACAAGATTTTATTGGTCGAAAAGGGAGTCAACAGGAAGCACGCGTGTTAACAAGTTGGTGTGGAAACACATATTCTATGAACATTTAACCGTTAGAATACCATTGAGAAATCTCAAAGAGTTTTGGATTATACTGTTTTGAGGTTAGATTGTTATTCACCAACTGCTTTGTCAGATCTTACTAAAAAAACTTTTGCTTTTATTCCAGACACCTCTTCCTTACGAGTACAAGTGTACACGTACGAGTACGCGCAGTTATGGATGACTTTCTCTTGCGTGTCTTCCTGTAAGCCAATTCACATTTTGGGCGTTCCCAAATGCGCAAAAATTCTGCGTTTTGAATTAAGAATAATTTTGTAAAAGTGAAAGAATGTTTGAGAGATTTCACCTACGAGGGAGAGGAGATAATTTTTTTTCACAATAATGTCACGACATTTATTCAATCCACATTCATTCGAACTGCCACTATCACAGACCCTCATTACCAACGGCTACAAGAGGAGATAAAATTGGCTAGAGTAGATCGTAATGCTAAATTTCACCTCCACTAAATAAGGTAGTTGCAAGTTTTGCAACCCTGTCGACTTAAATATATATTATTTTCTGATATTTGTCAAAATAAATTTGTTTTGAACCACGGAAGATGTTGTTTTTCATTTCACCAATTTACCGTAGCCATTCGTTCTCCTCACCGTCGTAAATGTCAAATTTCTCTTGCATCAAAGAGCAGTCGGGTTTTTAACAACCCTTATGCTATTTTAAAAATTAATTAAAAGTTAAAACATATAATTTCAAGTTTCAGTTTCTTTTATGTTTCGGGCATGAACTGTTTTTGCGATATTTCTTCCATATTTTTCTATCATTTCTTTCATTTTGTACCCAGTTTCCTCGCAGTCCCGCGCATTTTATTCGTATGTGATTATGACAGCGTAGTTCCTCTAAGCGTACATCCTTTTGGACCGTCTCGGAAAACCAAGAGACTCGGAAAAATGAAAGGTGTTCTTTTGGGTGATTTCTCGTAATCTTGAGACAGTGTTTGTCTCGAAAATTTTCTCTCGGGAAGGCCAGATCCAAGATGGCGGAAATGTAAACAAAGGCATTTCTACAAGTTATTTGCCACAATGCATATGAAATATAGATATATACCAGTAGAAATTTAGTTCAAGGAAGATTTTAGATCGCACTATATATAGTGAAATGCAGGGGGACCCAAAGATTTAACCCCAGTAACTATAGGTTGAGGTTGAATCTGTGTCAGCGCTGCGACTTCTGAAGTGGTAGGGATTTATTAGGTAAAACAGATCACATTTCAACCAATGCCCGAATAAACGATTGTCACAGGATATTTCTGGGCATAAAAATGACATATCTATCTGTAATCAGCACCAAATAACTAGATCTATGTTTTTTATTTCTCGATTTTGTGAGACGTGTTCTTTTGAACGATGTCTTTGAAGCTTATCTGGTCTGTTTAGAGAGCAGGTTCTCAGTTTCTTGTGAGAAGTCCAAATGAATGTACCCTAACGGAACTTGCCATTGATGTCAATTTTGGCGCACAACTTATGTTAAGGGCGTTATTTTAGAAAGGGTGTACCACATAAATGGTGTATAACTTCAATTTACTTTTGAATATCCTCAGCACAATGCGTTAGGGAAATTGTATCTCATAACATTGTAACATAAAATTGAAAGTATCATGTGTTGTTATAAAATGTTAACAAAACTGACCAGACTGGTAAGCTGTTGTTTGCTTTTTTTTTCTCTCTCTTTTTTTTTTTGATGACGTCTCTAACTTGGTTCGGCGAGATCGTTTGTGTCGCTTTTACTGATTGGTTCACGCGCAGACCGTCACCATATTGGTTCTGCTATATCGCTTGTATCGCTGTGGATGATTGGTTCACGCGTAGACCGCCATTTTATGTCCCAAACTTGTGTATTGCTTACCCTAGAAACACAATATATACATTTGTGTTTATATTGTCTTTATACTGGGAATTTGATGTGTTTTGCATTGACAGTGTTTGGTCCGACCTCCTCTGTCAGTTGTATGAATATGCTCCGTGTAATTAAAGCCAGATTTCCCTAAAGTCGCAAAAAAACCTTAACTTGTCCCAATTCCTGCCTCTTTCTTGTGTGAGAATCCTAGACTGGATGAGGGCCTCTAGCGTATCCACGCGCAAATGGCGTTCCTGTCAGGTGTATCCAGGACCCAGTAGTAAAATTCTGTTGAAAAGAGGTTCGACTATAATTTGACAGAATTGCTTCGTGCATGCCCTACGGAGCATGCTAACGAAAACTGCGCTGTTCAAATGCCAAAACATGCGTTTGGGTGGAAAATCAACTAGTATAACTGGGGGTTGACATTTTTCCCAAGCAGCGGAAAAAATGGAAAATACCTGAATTTCTCTGATAAGTCTATTGTTGCAATTTCATCTGCAAATAAATATGGCGAATTTGCCATAGAAATGCAGTATAAAAAACATTCAGTTATTGATTAACAGTTTGGTAATTAAAACAATATTTATGCAGGGGTATTTAAAGTAAGGACAGTATTTTTGTCCAATAACATGGCTTGTCGGGTTGCAGAAAGGGAGCGTAACAGGCCAGATATACGACTTATTAAGGAGCATAATTTTAATGCTAGAAGCGGGAAGTAGGCTATGCCGAAGGACAATACAGAATTGCTTAAGTATACCAAAGATCCTAACTAGAGAGTTACCACACGTTGAAATGGCGATACGCGCATCTGTGAAGAAAATCGGCAAGTACGACTGAAGAAAACAAAAAAGGGCATTTATCTGAAAGAGTACGGGGTCACCACAAGTATTAGTGTAAATGAGAAGACAACGTTTGCCTTTGTCGTAATATCGAGACCCTAAATCATTCTGCAAGTCGAATTCTGAAGGCCATGTTATTCTGGTGAACCTACCCGCTTTTTTTTTTTTTTTTTGTTTCGCGGTAATCACACATTCACTCCTGAACGGGTTTTTAAATGTTTTCTTCGCTTGCAAAGATTTCCTGAGGTCTTTCTTTATCTCTTCAATGATTATAAAACGCAAGCGAAAACCCCTGTTATTTGTACAACAAGTCTTGCTCCGTAAAGGGTAACACTAGTACACAAGTAGACTTTTGGTGCGTTTCGAGTTAGCAGCCTTTGTTTGGTCCCATTTAGCAACCATAATGGCAACTAGGATAATAATGGGAAGTTTGGTCTTAGCAGATCGAAGATAGATTCAATAACAACTAGAACCTCATTTCGCTAGCGAAATGTTAAACACTTGACAAAAATTAAAACGCAAAAATACTTCCTTCAATGGGTTATTTCTTGAATAATATATTGCAAACAACACAGCTTGAATACGTCTCATAAGCCGAGTAGTGTTTGGTTTTTTGTTGACTTGAGGTTTTATTGACTGATCAGGCATACGCCGTGTTATCTATTTACGCAGTGAGAGCTCGCACAAAGTTCACTGAGCAACTGTGTGTTCTGTGATGTGGGTTAAATGCTACGCATTTACTTGCAAAAAATACACTCTTTTCACATGGCGTTTTAACAAAGAAAACGAAATCGGAGACGAAACTAAAAAGTGACATGCACATGTTCAGGTCAAGTTCTTCATAAGTCCCAAGTTTCATGGTCGTAGGGCCCATAGTGTCAGAGAAGAAGGAGACACAAAAAATCGGAAAACTCTCAAGAAGTAAAAAAAAGGACGAACGGCTGCTTGCACAAGTTCATACAACCCTTGCAAGCCAAAGGCTTGTCAAGTGTTAAAAATCTCTTGCAAACGGAAACGGCATAACCACGTGGAAATACAAATCTAGATCTTTATAACCCGACACTAGTACTGTATTTTTTTCTTATCAGTCACAGAACTGAACAGCTGTTAAAGCGAAACTTGCGTGTGCTCTAAATAAGCGACCATTCATGAGGTGGTCTCTTACACGCAGGTGTGAGACATTATGCTGGCAGCGGGAATAAAGAGGATTTCAAGCAGCCTGTTTGGGCGGGCACTGTTAATGCCGACATGCTCACACAGCTCTCGATCGTTTAGCAGCAGTCCAGAAATGCGGTCGACTACTAGCCCACCTAAGATACTCATCACCGGTAAGAAACGGTTAAATTCATGAGCAGCAGAAGCAGTCGCAAAAACAAGTGTTAAAAAGGGGGTGGCTAGTTCTGCTGTTGTAGCATTGGGTATCCAACGGTAAATGGAGCTGATTAGAAGCTTGGCAGGTTGTCAGGGTTCTCCAATGTTCGTAATGGGCTCGGAGGCTCAATTCTCGGGCCAGGATCCGAATTTGGTGAATTAGTGAGTGTCAAAGAAGCTGGTTTGCCTTATGTGCGGTCATTGAGTAGGCTTGTCCGTATCACGATCTAAAAATTGAGCCCGATCAACTATTCAAACAATCTTGAAAAATCTATTTGTTAAAAAATGTTGTAAAATAGTTGCTTTGATATTTTTCTTTCAAAATTTCAGAAACAGGTTGTAACGAACCTTAGCTGTTTGGTTAAGGGAAACATTTTAAAATGATTTCTTTGTGTTTTTAGGTAGTATGGGACAACTGGGGACAGGCCTTGCCAAAGAACTCAGGTATATTTACCAGTTTATTCGGAGACCAAAACATGATTATGTTTCTTCAAAAACTGTTGGCAAATGGCGATTACTTCAGAAATGAGACTTTGCAAAATGAGTTAAGTTTTAATCAGTTGTTTTTGTTTATATTTCAGACATATGTATGGAAAAGAAAGTGTTATCATGTCAGATATTTTAAAGCCTACTCAAGAAGTGAAAGAGGCAGGTATGTGAATGCGATTCGTGTCCCCACAAAAACTCAGGGATTTATTGATTTCTTTAGCCAGACACAGCGCTACACATGCCCTTGGCCCTGTCATATTTTATTAGAAAATATCTGGGATAAAGAAATATACGTAATCCTTTTGTACTTGTTTGTCAGTTGTATTTTTAAGCTACGAACTGCGACCCAATTATGTTGCATTGTATGAGGAAAGTATTGTCTGGATGAATGAGGGATTGTTTGGAGATCGCTGCCCAATTTTGTAATTTTTTGTTTTTGTTTTACACTTGGTATTGTGGAATCATAAGGCTTATTTGTCAACTGACTGGCGTGCAAAGATCCGGTATGCCTTTCTTTCAGTGAATCCCTTGCAAAATTGTGTCTAAACCCGTGACAGGTTTTAGCGATACCCGTTTGAAGTGTCAGAGGGCAGACGTACTAATTCTTGGAAGCCTGTGGTTTTCACGAATGACAGGGCTCATTAATTTGAAATAACCTTGATTTCCCGGTACTGCACGTATAATTAAATTTCACGAGTTTGACTCTATATATCAGAGTGCAGTGCAATATAATAGGTGATTTGTTCACCACATACCATATGTCAACTCCAGTTTTTATGCCCCGCCTGACAAATGTCAGCGGGGCATATAGTGTTTGACTTGTGCGTCCGTCTGTCTATCTGTGTGTACGTTACGCTTTAGGTACCAAGTTTTGTGGATCGCACTGAAGCGTAGCTTTTTGGCCGGCAACTTTTTTGTTTTTTGGGATATTGTTCCTAATATATTGAAGTTGTTCAGGACGTCGTCCTTTTGTCCGACGAGGGGTTTATTCGGTCGGAATTGGAGTTTGAACTTAGGCAATTTTACTGTAGTTAGATGTTTTATGTACTAAGTTTTGTGGATCGCACCTCATTCTCGGATTTGTTTGGTGATCTATTTGTTTATAGGTTATTGTTTTTAATATATTGAAGTTGTGCAGGACGTCGTCCGTTTGTCTGTCCGACGAGGCGTTTATTCGGTCCGTGCTTATCCATTCTTTCTTCAAGAAGAATCATATCCCTCAAACTAAGATCATCTCACTGACTATCCGCCAGGCGGGGCATTGGTGCTCCGATCGGACACACCTCTAGTTTTGTCTGCAGTTTGTAGTACTAGTTCTGGTTACTGCATTGTCTTTACGCGAAGTTAAAATCCCATTTGCGGGAAATAACAAGTACGGGTGAAGTGAATCAGTAACGTGCAGCTGTATTTAACATTATGACACTGGAAATGCTTGGTAAAGGAACAAATATTCGTGCTCTTACTGATCGATTTTTATTTCTCTTAAAGTTCACAGTGATACTAAAGCTTTTGATCAATATTTAGTATGCATAATAAATCGAATAATTGTTATTTTTTTCAGTTTGTAATAATTACAGTGGCTAATCGATAACTCGAATACCAATGAACCAAAGGTGCTTGAAACAACGAATATAGATGTTAGCTAGTTAAAATGTACCAAAATTATAAAAGCATGTGACCGCATGGGCTGTTTTGAGTTTTTGCATGTAGGGATTTTCATGGCTCGAGTTATGAAATATACACTGTATTTGTGAGGCAGATGAGACCACTATGTTAACTGATAATTAAAAAGGTTTAACCCCAGCATGAGTGATTTTACGAAAAAAATCGCGTGTTATATCAGAATGTTAAATTTATGCGAAACTTTCCTATGGCTCTGTTTCTCTGCTTTGCTGTAGGTCCTTATATATACGCAGACATTCTGGACTTCAAGAATCTACAGGAAATCATTGTGAACCATTCCGTGGACTGGATTGTTCATTTCAGTGCCCTGCTCAGCGCCATTGGAGAGCAAAATATACCGCTTGCCATGAGGGTTAACATAGAAGGCCTTCATAATGTGCTCGAGTTGGCCAAGCAATATAAATTGAAACTTTTTGTTCCCAGTACAATAGGTGGGCATGCCATGTTTTTATCTTATCTTATTTTATAGATATAATATCGCATTTCTATGTTATATTTTTTATTTTCATATTTTGCATTGAGTTTTTTTAAAACTAGACCGAATTCCGCTACATAGGATAATTACCCACTTAGAAAAATGATAAGAGGAAATGTTTGTGTTACAATATGACGAGTAGGTCAAGACCAATGAGGTGCCTCTTATGTAACGTCGTTCAGGCCTAAAGGGTCGAAATTAGCTGAATATACCTCTACTTTTAATCGGTTTCGAGATAAATTGTCCTATTATTAACGGTATACCAAGTCACACGACCTTTGACCTTGACTCTCAAGGTCAAGATTCAGTTTGCGCGTTTATTCCCGACTCAAAACGCATATGTATTTAAAATAGGATTTAAGCCCTTTTTCGAGAAATTTGGTAGGCGTTAAGTAGGCTTTTGAAAAATATTTTGATCTTAGTTTGGCCTTGACCTTTGAGGTCAATGTAGAAACGAGAACAAATTTGAAGCTGCTCCAACTAATAGGGTGGGAAGAGAAAATTTTGTCGGTCAAGGTCAAATATATTTTCGAATTCGGCGAGACCTTGTCATCCTCTACAAGTGTGTGAAATTTCGTCTTCCTGTGTAAAATAGTGTCGGAGGTTTCTGGGAACCATCCAAACGAACAAAGAAAAGAAAAAAAAGAGGCAAAAACTTCCAGAATAACTAAAAAATTATTCCCAGTTAGAAAAGAAGTTTCCAAGTGGGAATTAGAAATGAGACCTTTTCGCCACGTCATGAATCGCCTCATTATCAGGGCCGGAAAAAAATCCGATTTTTACAAAAAATTCATGATTTTTGATTTTTTTTATTTAAATCTGATATTTTTGATGTTTTTGATTTAAATCAAACTAAAAAAAAACGACAAAATATTCAAAAGCACCACCTTTTAACAGTTAATTGAAGACGCGTAACACCCTCTTGTACTACAAAAACATTTCACAAAATCTGTGACAACTGTCCTCAATTTTCAAATGTTCAGATAACTGTCTTCAATTTCAATTCTTCATTTATTGTGCGATCGGTAGCAAAACGTAAGGTTCCAGCCTTTTCCAGTCCGAGGTTTGTTCAATTAACAATCGAAAAAGCAGTGATATGGGGGGGGATTTAAATAACCTCGCTCGACGCGTAACACTAATACTTTGTTTACAAGCGCACGCGGTTGGGAGAAAGACCGGAGTACGTTGGAGATATCGATGCTACCGGGAGTTTCTGAAGATTAGTTTGCGATTACATATCCACTACAGAGTACTTGCTCAAACAATCATAAAAATGCTATGAGACTCGAGGGTTTCTTTTCAAACACCACAGGCAGTTACCTGCTTAAGGCGTGCTGCCCCTAACTAAACGCCTTCTCCCCACCTCGGAGGCTCATGTGCACTAATAAGCGTACCATATGAAATGCCTTGTTTAAACAAAGGCGTCTCCAAGTGCCTTCAGTGAAACAGTCTGGATGACACACATTTTAAGTAGAAAAAAAAATCAACAAATTGAAAAAAATCAAAAAAATCAAAAATCGTGATTTTTTACGTTGATTTAAATCACGATTTAAATCATGATTTAAAGCAACTGATTTAAATCATACCAGCCCTGCTCATTATATGATGATTGTCTTTCTTCCTGCCTTTAAATCCCACAGGACAGGGAAAATAGCTTTGCTTCCTCTTGACCGGGTCACTAAATTTGTAAATAAAAAAGGAAGAAAAATGAAAAAAGATGAGGTAACCCGGCGGGTCTTAAAAAAGTGAGTGAAAAAAATCAACCGATCGGCAGACTGTACAAAAATTTGAAGTACAAAGAAGCTTACACGGAAGGCAGAAAAAGTGCTGAGAGAGTGGCCCTTCAGAGGATGAATCAATCTGAAAATTTTGTGCCTTGGGCGCTTCGGCGAAATACTCCAAAATAGCTACTTATAAATTGATAATATAAGTATGGTGTCATACAATTCTTGTATGAAAAACAAAAGTAAAGTAAAAATTTTAAAAAAATATCGTCGGCGGGCCGAGTCAGTTTTTTTATTACTTGTGAGAAACAAGACTGTTTTTCTTCCTGGTCCTGGCATGATAAAAAAAGATGTATTTATTAATCAGTGTGAAATAATTATTCTATTAAAATTGAAGTAAAAATTGTTTTTGAAATCAATTCAATAACATCTGCTATGTCACCAGGTATGATACCAGTAGCATTATTCCTCTTAATTGTTACTTAAAACTGTTTCTTTTTAGCCAGCAGTGAAAGAGGTTTTGGAGCTTGTTTACATGACATGTATATTGTACTTTTTGTATACAATCAATATTGTATATTGAAATATTGCTAAATATTTCATTCAACAACTGCAGTTTTGTAAAAGAAACAGTTTTAAGTTTTTCGTCTGGGTATCAAGCATGCCTACTTTTGATGTGCATATTAATTTTATATATCTATTCCTCAGTTTATAGTGGCTAACAGTCAACTCGATAGAGATCATTATCAGAATATTGGAGATCTAGAAAAAAGTGCCTTCTTTATAAAAGCTAACGAGTGTGCATGCTGTCCCAGTCGATATGTGATTGATCCCTTGATATTTTGATTTTCCGCTGCATGATAGTTTGCTAATCGTTCGAGCATGTTAAATAAACTAGGTGCATTTGGTCCCGACTCCCCTCGAAATCCTACCCCCGACCTAACAATCCAGAGGCCTCGAACAATATACGGAGTCTCCAAAGTGCATGCCGAGCTCATGGGAGAGGTAGGTTTCATATTAGCCCTGGTATTACGTTTTTCGTTGCTTTAATTTTTGTGCAGAGACCTGTCTCCATGTACGTTTCCTATATGCTAACAAAACCAATAAATAGTATATCCCGATACCCTAAGATCGTATGGTTTGTCTGATTCAGTATATAATGTAGTTCTTCAGAACATGTGGTTTGACTTACTCTCTTGTAACGTATTTTACAAAACGCACGCCATTGGTGAGAGTAAGTGGGGGATAATCCCTATTTCATATACTTTCTGGACTTATAGCGTCACGAAACGGCACGTAACCCATTTCAATGTATAGCTAAGCCATAATATTGCCAAGCACAGTAGTACTGTTTTGAAAAAGCTTGCGAAATATATTCTACCTTTTTGTTGATACTGATTGTTATAACAAAATTACCTTTTATGCTGTGCGCTTCCATACCGAATGATGATTATTAAGTATTAATTGAAATGCATAAATTTATTTTAGCATGAACAATTTTTTTATGATTTTACATATTACAATGCAGACGATTAATGTTCTGATTGAAGTGGTGGTGTTATGATAAACCACACGAGCGGGAGATTTATCCGAAAAACTCTTCTGCTTCCTGTAGCACTGGTAGCACGAGCCTGAAAAACAAGTACGACCAGTGTGCAGACTAAGGGAGGGTTTTTCGAATCAGTCCAAACACGAGTGTGGTTTTATTGTCATTTTAAGATTTTTGGTACAAATATATTCTCTTAATGAAATACATATTTTTACACTCCTCTCCGATGTTTTCTTTCGCGTGGTTACGTTGTTATGGCGAAATCAAGCACACACTTTCAGTAGTACTTAGCGTGACGCTTTCGATACTGGAAGAGCGGTGAGTACCTAACGGGCGTATCTACCAGTCATTGCTGTTTCCTTTGTACGGGTACTGACAATCATGAAATAAAATGACAAAACCACCCGAGTGGTCCGATCCGAAAAATCAGCACGGATCGGCGAAAGGCGAGTGTGAAGAGTGCGGAAGGCTGAGGGCGGGGTTTTAGAATCACTGCAAACGGTCGTGTCGATTCCATAATTCCTTGTGTCCTTTGTACGGACACTGGCAATCATGAAATAAATATGCTTTTTTATAAACAACGTCAGATAATTCATTTGTATCGACTTGTTATTTCAGTACTACCATCATAGGTTTGGTGTAGACTTCCGTAGTTTGCGCTTCCCGGGCGTTATTTCTGCCGACACTCATCCTGGCGGAGGTACAACAGGTAGGGAAAAAGTAGTGCAGCTTCAACAGTAGAGCATCGAGACAAAACCTGTGTGTGTGCCTAGCTGGAAAGTCGCTGAAATAGTTTTTTCTTATCTTTGGATTTATTTATGCAACTGGCCTTTTGAAGGCACATAATTTTTTTTGTTGGCTGTTGTACATGCTGAAAGAAAGTAAAGTTACTATAACGGTGTAACAACGTATCACAATATGCAAAATATGTCAAGGTGAACTGTTAAGTCACTGTGAGAAACGTAGGAATTCTGAAATAACATCGCGAAATGTTTTGCGGTGAAGACGCCATTCATTACACATTCGCTGCAAAGCCCACTGTTCATGATCTGTCCTCGAAATAAACTATAATGTGTTCCATTGTGTTGTATTATAACTACATCCAACAAGAAATGAGCAAATGTTTTTGCACATCTCGTAAGCGGTCCAACTGAAGAAGTGGTCATCTTAGGCTAATTTCAGTAGTTAAACAATGACCTGGTTGTTCTGTATATCCAGATTATGCAGTAGCCATATTCCACGATGCCCTGACGACGGGTCACCACGACTGCTACCTCAGACCAAACACACGCCTACCTATGATGTATATCGATGATTGCATCCGTTCTGTGACTACCTTCCTAAACGTCCCCGATGACGCGCTGAAATTACGAACTTACAATGTGAATGCTATGAGTTTTACGCCGGAAGAGCTGGCTGCCGCGGTGAAGGACAGGATCCCTAGTTTCACCATATCCTACAAGCCTGATTCCAGGCAGGAAATAGGTAAGGATCGCTCTTTTCATTGCAACCCCAGCAAGACAAAATAAGTAAATTTTTTCTCAATTTCAGCGGTACAGTAACCTCACTACCTTGTAAGAAGTTTATTTGTGTGTGTGGAGTGGGGAAGCGGGGGGAGGGGTGGCTGAGATAGGAATTGTCGAACTGTCTCTCTGATAAAGGTCTCACGCTTGCATAACATTTAGGTAAAAAAAGTTCAGTTTGTTTTCTTGATTGCTGGCTATTCGAACTAATTGACTTATCGAAAAATTTCGAACCATTTAGCTGGCCGCGAGCTGTTCGTAGTGGCGAATGCCTAATGTTGTGATTTTTTTTAAAAATATTTTTGGTTATAATATCATTTATTTTTAGCGGATTCTTGGCCGCAAGTGTTTGATGACTCGAACGCAAGAAGCGACTGGGGATGGAGGGCTGATTACGACATCTCTGATTTGGTCAAGGTCATGTGTGATTTTCTCGAACCCGTGTATGCGAAGACCACACCATAACCATGCTGATCTCCATCTTGGATATCGTCAGAACGGAATTTTAAATAAGTTTATTTTCAAATCAAAGAAATGCTATAGAATATTTAAGGAATACCGGTGAACCATAAGTCATTGTTTTATACTCGGTGAATGATCTGAAATAAGAGTCTCAATTTAGATTAAATCTGTAGAATTTTAGGTGTATGGCCGTTATCCCCAGTACGTTTTCAATGCAAAATTGTGATGTGCGAAGTATTTCGTGCAAAAATTATTTACAAGTTTGAATTGACACGTCATAATGGAATAGAAACCAGATTGGGGATAATGCTTAGAAAAGAAATTTAGTTTACTGGCAATTTTTTGTACAGAAACAAATCTAATTTTACATTTTGCATGTATCTGCAGCACTTTATACTCGTTAATGTATTTGACTTTATGTTTATTTACCTACTTCAAACTTTTAAATGCTCCTTCCGTCATCCATAGAAAGTCCATGACTTACATGTACTCCCAAAGGGGGAGGTGAATTTTGTGTGTGTGTTTGTGTTTGGGCTATCTATTCGTTGTTTGGTGTTTTTGATGGGGTTGTTTCAACCATGCGTGCAACTAATAAATAAAGAAACAAACCGCGAAATTTTCAATGAAATTTCAATGTACATTCTATAAATGGTAAAGCATGACAGAAGATACCTCACCATGTAAGAAATATACTAGTGTCACAAAGCATCCTAAAATCCTTTGGAATTTTATGAATGAAATCATTTCGTACTTCCGAACGTTGAAAGAATAAACTAAATTTACGCGCAGTTGGAAAAATATTTCGCTTCCGTATCCAACTCGTCCTCCATCTGAAAAATAATTCATTGTGGAAAAGTTTGTGTGTTGCCGAAAAACCGTCAAATCACACAGTTTACAAACTGTTAGGAAAATTCAGGCAATTTGCAACACAAAACTGCCTAACATTTTCAGCCACTTTATAAAGTATGTAGAGGTCAGTTAAAAGTACGTGTGTATGTACAATAGTGCGACTGTTAAAGATCTTTTTAAGCGGTTATGCGTTAGGGTTTCGTATAGTTACTTCTTTGACTTGCAACATGTGGTTGTCGATCATGAGAAAGAGTTTGTTAATGGATACACGTAAAAAGCGAGATTTTGGCGAGGAAATTTTTAACAATTTTGGCTAAGCAGCGAATAGTTTTTGCTCGCGAAAATTTTAATATAAACGCCTTTTGTTAAGAGATAGAACTTTGATTTATTTGACATTTTATGCAATATGAGTGCACATTAGTGTGATGTAAATGTAATAGAAATTGTGGAAAAATAACCAGATTGTAGGAGTTTTTTTTTTTAGTTCACTGCTTTGGCCGCGAGGCTAGGTCAAGCACTGGAGGCGTTCTGGATAGCAAATTTAGTAGGCTAACCACGGTTAATATACCAGAATTTACGGGAATAATCACATTGTCTCGATTTTTCGTAGAAAACGCGTGATGACTGAAAGCAGAAAGTACATTCATTTATTCTGCAGTGTCTATTTTAAAATATGTTTACTTGTTTTGTATGATAATGGCTTTGAAAACCGTCCTGATACGGTCTGTAATCTTGAATCAAACTGATTTTGTTGTTCACCTTGGAATTCAAACCTGTCTAAGGAATACGAGCCAATATTCGAAAATAAGAGACATAAAATATGGATGTGTGAATTACTTTTGTGAAATTACAGCCAAAGTTAATCTGTTAGACTTACATGGAATTCTTGTTCTAAGTGAAGTATTCGTCTCCCTGACGAAAAATTTAGTCTGACCCGAAGTGTATATTCAGAATCGCGATAATTGACGAACAGATTGCCAAGGTGTCGAAATAAAATGGTGCAAAATTTCATAGCGCTTTGTAGTTTTACATTTGACTGTGACAAACCATATTTCGTTCAGCACTAGTCATTCATGTAAAACTTGTGACATATGGTAGTGTGTTCGTCAATAAGTTTCGTTTTACGGGGGCTACCTATTGTGTAGGCACATCAGCAACTAATTAAACTTAAATTTTAATTAGGAATTAGATTTTCGCTGTCAGGGATTATAATGTTTTACGAACAGGTTTCAGATCAGGGTTAGTTTGCAGAGAGAAGAACGCGGCTACAAAAATAGGCGGACCCCTGATCGAAACCATTACATCTTTCTCATAAATGTATCTAACCTTATACACCAGAAGTTTTGAAAAAATCGATCCTCGCCCTTTGTATCTCCGTTGTAAGCATAAATGAGCAAGCCAGTTGATTTGATGAAAGAATCATTGTATCAGTGTTACAATAATTATTACAAGGTGTTTAACCTGATTCGTTCTATCGTCGCGACCCAGACGATAAAAATATGGTAATCCGTCATACTGAGGCGTGTTCGGACTTGTACTTGCAGATCTATAAGTATTCCGCGTTTGTGATGTGAGTGTTGGCATAAAAGACAGATTTGAAGTCTTTTATTTCGTTGTGAATCTCAAGGAATTGAAATTTTATACTAATCTGGGGATTCCTTGGCCTCAGAAAAACCAAAGAATTTTTTTATGATTAAAACTCAAGTGCACAATCCTGTAGTTCAATAAAAGATATTTCCTGTTCGATTTCATGTGTTTATTTCATTAACAAGAGGCGTAGTTCGCTCGTTTTGATTGGACAATTAAGAACAGGAATGTACAAAGGATCTTCAGTGATCAATCGACAATACATGAAATTTCTGCTACATACTATTTTAAGTTTAGGGCAGGACAAAACCATATATTATGACCAATTATTCGACGCAAACAGCGCATGCACATATTCAGTTCTACACAGAGTCGACTAATATTGAACCAAAACGACATTTATCAATAATACGTCACCAGAGGTCACTTTTAGCACAGCCCCGGGGTTAGGTTGCACGACAAAAGTCATCCAGTCACTCTTCTCCCTGCTGGGCTTTGAAGATATGACCTTCATACGACCCCTAGCTGCACTGTCCTTGACCTTACACAGGTGACGTCTCGTTAATAAAGTTCTGTTCATTGTTCAATGGTACACTTACTAAGTCTTTATTTAAAGGCCGAACTGCAACTGTAAAGGGCAACAAAACGAGGCCAATTTTCAGCTGAACTTTGGAGGTGGAGGGGTCAACATATCGACGAAAATCTCAGTATTTGTCGAATTACTCAAAATCGACCTGCTTACATTAACAACAAAATAGTACCTTCAGGATATATGGGCACAAGGAATTAAAAAATGTCAAAAATACTTGTACTTTAGATTTTAAAATGGAATGAATACATTGTTTTTCTTAAAAATTTTAATATATCACATAACAGTTATTTGAGCTGACAAGCAGAGGGCCCATGTTACTGAATTTCCTTTACATCTTCGTGTGCTAATTAGTACCCTGATGTGAGCAACAGAACTGCTACTTTCACAATCGCGCGAATAACACAATGGCTTCCCATCATCTGTGAATAAATTTTGAATAGCTTTTGTCTGAAGTGTTATGCCCCCTGGCAAATAACTGCCAACCCACAACCAAAATATTTCGTCTCCAATGTGGCACACTCATTACCAAAACTTTTTTTTATTCTTTTAATGACAAAAAATATATTAAAACACTTTAAAAAAAGTGCCAACAGAGTTGATTATTTTCAATTTAGTACAAAACCTGAATTATTTTTTTTTTTGTTGAACGGTGAACCCATTATATGAGGAAACAAAGTTTTCCATAAAATCGGCTACGCATTAATACTTTTTATCTAGCTATGCATAATAACTGTGGTGTTCTTTGTAGCAATGGCACATTGTTTTAATAAAGTTTTTAAAAGTTTAATTTCAGAATACCATTCAGCGGCAATTTCCTTACAGATTACAACCCACTGAGGATTTTCAGCTCTACAACTAAAGATACTTGTTTTCTTGGCCTACCTCACTGACCACAATATTCGCACGAGCTACCCTAGTGACACAAACGATCTCCCGCTTCAGTCTTCGGGCGCGCAGGGAAAAACAGGTTATCAGTTTTGGAAGTTAAAAATGTACGGGACTCAGTCAGACCAAACATCAAAATCACATTGCAATGAAGAGCAGGATTCTAGTTACACACTTTTTAAAAGAATGTCATAAATTTATTTTTCTACACCACAGAAAAGGATAAACAAGTAAAAATTTGAAAGTTGCCCTGAAAAATACTTTTGTCCCTTTTTCTTATTTACTACTTTTAATTTTTGGTTAACTGACGATAGGATTTCAGTATGAGTATTATCACTATAAACTGTGACCTCAGTTATTAAAACTAGGACAAATATTACTCCGTTCAGACTTAACTCCATAATATTATCTCTGCACAGCAGTATTAAGCTTACAAGGTAATCCAGTCTTGTTCTTTTTCTGTGATTTTTTTTCTGGCGACATGTCTTGAGAATCATAACTACCCCTTAACTATTCAAGAACAACATAAATGTTGGGAAAGCTTTCATAACACCACTGCTGCCCAAAGACCTCACACAAAAACGATTCTCTCCGTAATTTTTCAACTAGCATAAATGTACGTCGCCCTATACAGTAGCAGTAAAGACAGTTCGTAATTAAAGTAATTACAGTTTCTTACAGTTTATGATCAGGCATGTTGGCCATAGCACTCCGCTCAGGTTGTCAAAAATATTTCTGCAGATCTGGTTTCATGTCCTGAAACAGTTTTACACAACTATGTACTTTCTAATAAACTGAAATCTGATTCTCTCACATTCGAGGTCTCGTGCAATGTTGACAAATTAAAGTATTTCTTACACCTAGTTGCGTTTGTATACGTTACGATAACAAAGACATGGCGACGTACAAGATATCAAAGGTTTTTATCTACGTCTATCTTCTTTCTCCTCCTCTCTCGTTTTTTTTTTAAAACTATCCAAAAGAAAATCTGTTAGGTTTAGGGCCTGGTCGAACATTACGTTGCACAGAAACTCTTTTTGCGGTGTAGTGACCGGACGTCATCGGTAACATTATACAACCAAAAAAAAAAAAAAAAAAACTTAAAATACCAACCAAAAACAAAAATTTCTCTGCAGTATTTATTTGTCCTTTAAATAATAAATGCCACTCAATAAATGCAATTACACCTCAGAACTTCCGTGCTCGTTA
The DNA here is from genome assembly GCA_949752745.1 of Protula sp. h YS-2021. Lineage (NCBI taxonomy): Eukaryota > Metazoa > Annelida > Polychaeta > Sabellida > Serpulidae > Protula > Protula sp. h YS-2021. The sequence continues at coordinate 66,754,198 of OX457026.1, forward strand.
TTTTACATTGCTGCGCGAACAGAAAATCGCAGTGTGAAACATCTGCTTGTCTTCAGTTTCCGCAAGAAGTAGTCAAATCGAGAAAATATTTGCAATGTGCAGATGAACCTTCTTGAAATTCTGGAAGTGTAAGTTCGCAATCATCGACACACCAACACATAAAAATATATACATAACGAATATAAACGCCTAGTTAAAGCGCTGTTAGAACGCCTCATGCATCTTACTGACTGCGTAGCGAAAACAATAACAAAGCAATAATAACTTAATAACATACATGCAGATATAAGATGCGCGTCCAAAATAAGAGAAATGTTAAACATAAACTAATCCAAGTAAACATTGGGCGTTTTCTTTTAGCTGGTCAATCCGATCTCTTCCAAACTTTCAACATGTTCCACATTCTGAATTCTTATTCTTTGGAAAACAGAATTTCACAGTTCTGTTTTATCAATATATTCAAAACCATTCTGACTTTGCGTCCTGTCTGCGTGTTTTTTTTTATTTAATCAAGGCAATTAAAAATCCACGAGCATCGGAGAGCGCAGCTTGAATCGATACTGATGGAGAAGTCCGTATTCTTCAACATGCAAACATCTAACCACATCGTATAAGGGTATATAATAAGACTATTAACTACGCCGTAACAAGCACGCCATTCTATCATTAAGGCTGGGTTTTAAATAAATATATATACCGTACGGCTACAACCACTTACAAATGGTGCCTCAATAGGTCCAAATCTTTTCACAGGTTGACCATTTTTATCGATCAGGAATTTGGTAAAATTCCACTTAATTGCGCTGCAATACAATAATAAAGAATTAGAATCGTTAATAGCCAAAGTTAATACAAGATTGTTTTCTGTGCTGTTTACGCACAATACTGACCTGTGGATTACTCATTGGGTTATATCGCGCAACAGGTTGGCCATTCTTGTCAATTATGAACTTTGTAAAATTCCACTTTATAAAACTGTAAAAAAAAATGATTTTTTTTTTGTTTAAATAAAGCATTCTGATGACGACGAACTTTGTAAAACACATAATGGATCATTTTTAATTGTTAATTATCAAGGTCAAAACGAAGTTGAAAACCTGCTTATTCATTATTGAAAAATGAATATATATTAAAATATCAGAGCGATGATTAGTTTAAAAAAACTGAAACATTTAGATATTCCATATCTACTCCGACTAACTGAAGCTCTTCATTACAGAACAGCTTTATACTGCACTGATTTACCCACTTCATTTCTGTTCTTACTTTCCGAGGGTGCCCTTCTGCTTGATCTTAAGGTACTCCCACAATGGATGCGCATTACTTTTATTGACGTCAATTTTGGCAAACATATCAAACTTCACACCATATTTTCCAGTTGCAAATGCTTTGATTTCTTCATTTGTCCCCGGCTCCTACAAAGAATAAACCAAAACGAAACCATCAACATGTCTTGATATCCATTAAAACTCAAGTTAAGTTTTTAATACAGGAAGTAGTAACGACAACATATTTGAGACTATCCTCCAAATCCTTATACTTTAATAACGAACGAAAAAAAAACACCGGTAAAAAGTGACTGCATGAAAAAAGCAGTGATGAACAAATCCAACCTAATCACTGATTGTGTGGAAATGCGATGCCAGTATGCTATCTATATCTACCACACGTTACTGAATGTTCGGGAAAAGCACACGTACCTGGCCCCCAAACTGATTGCATGGGAAGGCGAGGATGCGAAGACCCTTGGATTCTGCTAGCTCGTCGTGCAGAGCCTGCAGTTGCTTGTAATTTTTGTCTGTGTTGCCTCATTTAGAAGCCACGTTCACAATTATGCAAACATGGTCTCTGAAACAGCATTTAAATTTTAAACACAATCACTAATATATATATGTCTCTAATTCAATTGTATCTAATTAAAATTTGGTTTCTAGCACCTGTATGGTACATTTATAAAGTGCATATACAGCAGAACCGCTTTATAACGACATCAATTATAAAGACATCGTGCTTGCAAAGACAAAACTCCGCGGCCTAAAATAGAATTTTTGCTCTCGCTATGTAAAAATCTCCAATACAGAAATATATCGGATATAAGGAAATGATTAACTGATCCCAGCCGTGTAATGATATCCATCTTTCACCTTACAGGTTAATGACATTACGTATAACACTGAAAAAAATTATAATATGCTAGCTAATACGGCGTGCACCAAATATATCTGTTAGAATTTATACGTTACTGGTTATTTATGTATTAACTCAAAACTACACAAGATCAACATATCAAACCTGTATTTCTCTAATGAGATTTCTTCACCGTCTACGGTCTTTGCGCTGAAGTCGTAGATCGACCCAGCACTCTTCCACCAGTCTTTTGGCTTCCCTGAAGCCTCGGCCTACGAAAATAAAGCTTGATGGCAAATTCGTGAGGCACAGGATGCCATCCCATACGTTTAACTTAATTAATATACTCGTACATGTAACTCTGATAATCTGCATCTGAATGTAGGCTCTTTGACAAGACATATGGAAAGAGGCGGGGTCACCGTCTGCTCGGGACCTCAGTACCACCAGTGGTAATGAGGTCCCGAAGTGGCACTGAGGACCCGGTGGCACTGAGGACCCAAACTATTTTTTAATTAAAAATCCTAGATTAGGTTGTTTTGAGCTGAAAAAAACGTTCAAAACCAAAAATCAATGTTACTTTCCGAGAAAAGTGAAGATGTGGTACTGAGGGCCCTGTGGTGGTACTGAGGACCCAAACTTTTTTTTTTTGCTTCAAAATGCTAGATTAAGTTGTTTTAAGCTGAAAGAAACGTTCAAAACCAAAAATCAATGCTTCCTTTCAGAAAAAAAGTAAAGTGGTGGTACTGAGGACCCGGTGGTGGCACTGAGGCTCGGTGGTGGTACTGAGCACCCAAACTTTTTTTTTTTTGCTTCAAAATGCTAGATTTAGTTGTTTTAAGCTGAAAGAAACGTTCAAAACCAAAAATCAATACTTACTTTCAGAAAAAAAGTAAAGCGGTGGTACTGAGGACCCGCTGGTGGTACTGAGGACCCAAACCTTTTTTCGCTTCAAAATGCTATATTAGGGGGGTTTTAACCTGAAAGAAACATTCAAAACCAAAATTCAATGCTCACTTTCCGAAAAAAAAATTAAAGTCGTGGTACTGAGGACCCGGTGGTGGTGCTGAGGACCCAAACTTTTTTGCTTCAAAATGCTAGGTTAGGGGGTTTTAAGCTGAAAGAAACGTAAAAAACGTAATCTAAAATTAAAAATAATCGGGTCCTCAGTACCACCACCTGGTCCTCAGGGCCACCACCGGGGCCTGAGTACCACCACCGGGCACTCACTACCACCATCAAGTCCTCACTACCACCACTGGGTCCTCACTACCACCACAGGGTCCTCATTACCACTACCGAATACTCAGTACCACCAACCAAGCCTCAGGGCCACCAACAGGTCATCGATGCCATATAAATTAAAGAATCACCCCCATTTGGTCAATTTTTGGTCGATCGCCAAAACAAGTAAATTTTCAACAGAGAAGCATCAAAGGAACAATCATACAAAATTGGAAAGAAATCCGTTCTAAATTGTGGGAGATGAATTATTTTGAAAATTGGCTACCAGTTAATTATAAAATGCACCCCCATTTAACCAATTTTTAGCGGATCGCCAAAAAAGCAAATTTTCAAGACAGGTCTACGTAAAGAGTATTCGCACAAAATTTTAAGAAAATCTGATCACAATTGAGAAAAGAAACATTTTGAAAACATTAAAACCAAAATATTAAAAAAATGCCCAAATTTAGCAATATTTGGCCAGTCTTTTCAAGAGAGGCCTATCTAGAAAACAATCGTTCAAACTTGGAAAGGAATCCAATAAAAATTGCGGGAGAAGAAGAATTTTGAAAATTCGACGCCAAAAAATAAATGCCTCCACTTAGCCAATATTAGGCCGATCTCCAAATGAAGTAATTTTTCAAGAGAGCCCTACCTAAAAAATATTCTTACAAATTTTAAGAAAATCTTACCAATATTGTGGGAAGGAAGCATTTTGAAAATTAACAATCGAAAATTTTTTTTATGCCCCCCCCCCCCACCCTGCCCCTATATATATATATATATATATATATATATATATATATATATATATATATATATATATATATATATGCCCTCCCTCTCACATTAAAAAGATAAATTGCATTTTAGCCCCCCTCCCCCCTCCCTCCGATGCCAAAAAAGAGAAACTTCGCATCTTTTTTTTTAATTTTATGAATAGACATATTTATTTGTATATGCTTTATGGGAAAAACAATTTAAAAAATGCACCCAATTTAGCCAATTTAGGCTAAATTGGCTAAAACAGCACATAGTTGAAAAATGCACGTCTCAGTGCATCAACACCGAAAGGTGGAATGCATAAAAAGAGTGAACAAAAACATGCCGTGTGAAAACATCAATGCTGCTCATAGTGCTGCTTTGATGAAGCTGCTTCAAGGCTTTATAATTACAAAGCCGATGGGAAAGGCAAAAAAAAAAAAAAAAAAAAAAAAAAAAAAACGCAATTTGTCTTTGTTGGAGGGGTGGGGCCATATATATATATGGCCCCCACAGGGGCGGTGACGGGGACGGGGAGTTCATATGAAAAATTTACCACTGAGGTCCCGAGCAGACGACAACCCTTACTGTATGGAAATGGAACAAATGTAAACCTTGCTAACTACTCGTACACTGGTACTCGTATGACAAACCAAACTTTCTACTACTGAATTTGAGTTAAGAGTTTGAGTGTGGCATCTGACCCTCCGGTCCCCCGGCCTCTCAAACGGACCAAATGGTCCCGCCAGTCTACGAGTACTCGTACTATTAAAAAAGGAAAAAGGACGCTGTCACTAAATCTGATCACCACCAATTCATGTATCGCACTTTTACCAATCGATCCATACCATTGTACTATAAGTCTTTCCGTAACAACATGAAACTGCAACAACGGAAGACACCGAAAGTACTCTCTTGTAATTCCAAAGTTTACTTGTTAATACGGTCAAGGCCACCGCCATTAGGGACTGGCTATATATCGAGCGCGCTCATTGAATACGTTTTCCTGGGCAAACGATCAACAATTTAACATTTGGCATTTTCACAAGACGTCTGTAGAAAGTGTGTATTTCACAAAATCGACATTAACTGCCAGACGTCACTAAGCTCCTAAGCTCCCTTTCAAACTCATACTAAAAGTTAAGAAATTTTTTACAAAGAAATGCTTCAATTGAAATTCTGTTGGTTTTCGGGTCTCCTTGCGAATTTATATGTATTTGCTTATTTTGCGACATCCAATGGGGAGTTTGCTAGAAATACGATATTATAAAATGCAGAGAGGATGGAAATTTAAAAAGTAGTTCCAATCTTTCACGATTGTTATTTTCGCGGAAACACCAGTAGATCTACAGAGTAAAAAGGTTTTATGGACAACAGATCGAACCGCCATGGAGGTTGGCTATTGGACAGCAACGGCTACAAATATGCTGAAAATTAGGCAAGTCAGATTCGTTGGTGTCATTCTGGTTTGGTTGTTATTTTTTGTGTATGTTAAAGGTGACTTCACACGAACCCACTAAAGAATTTGTCCGAACGGTCGTTGTACTAATAGTATCTTCCATCACATGACTAAGCTGCATGATCATGTGACTAAGTAAAATAGACAACAGAAAAGTTGTATTATGCACAAGAACAAACGAACAAAAGCTTTAAGTGCTTTATTTCTAAATCCACAGAATTTGTGACTGTAATGTTTTGAACATCAGAAATGCAAACTTAAATTATTAACGTACAGGGCATATACTGGGCGATAATATGTGTTTCGGGCATTTCCGGCTGGCTGTGGGCTAGCTGTGAGCTGATTCTTATTCATGCTTTTCTCCTGATCTCATTTCTTTTTGAAATCGAACCCCTTTTATACTCACTATGTCCCACATTTTGGGGCAAACAATGAAATAAATAATACTGCTTAGAAAGGGAAACCAGGTATTTTTTGTTGAACGCAACAAATTTGCTAGTCCTAGATTACTCTTGCAGTCTTCCTATGACAGCAATCGACATTAACTGCCTACAATAGTCCTACAATAGGAAATCTCATTGATGTCAATTTTCAAATCTCGGCGCAGGACTGGGGCCAACGGCGTTATTTTAGAAAGGGTGCATCACATAAATGGCCCAATTATAAAGATAACAATTTTTACTGACAAAAATACCAGTAACACAGATTAAATCCGCCAGTGCCTGTCGTTTCGCCACCTCCCGAAAACAACTATTATCCCGGAAATGATATTTTTGCCGAACCTCCGGACAACTGCCGCTAGTTTTCGACTGCAAAATCGATGTGCTATAAGCAAACTGTCAGTATACACATATAAATATCAGGTTTATGTTCACATGTAATCCTTATAGTTGTTAGTTGTCATTTTGAAGAGCGAGTTTACATATCTTACAGTTTGCATTTAAAATATTGATGTTTCGGGATGACAGAATAAAGTGGCGAGTTACAACTATGCTCGAAAATCCTGCCCGAAAAGAATATATCGATCTGGCATTTTCATGAATCACAACATTTTACTTCGCGCATAACAGAAAACATGTGTAAAATTCTGTATTTGCTACATACCACAGTATTAGGTGATCGCGTTCAAAACACGAGACTTATTGCGCAAAAACCACTGAAAAGTGGCGGACGGTCCTAGGTTACTGGATATCGAATCCCTCATTATCGCCCACAACAACAGTGAATCCACAGTTGTAAAACCACGTGTTACTCTAGTTTGGGAGTTTCGCTGAGGTCGAACATAATGCTCCAGGATACTTTTCAGTGAGCTTTTAAAGAAAAGGCCTGCCAGTTCGAGCCTTGGTATCCTTGAACGTGCGCCGAAAGATTCAGAGCCTCAAAAATTGGGATCAATGGCCATGTCTATTGAAGGAACTGTGACCCTTTCTGCCCTAGGAAGATAGAAAGGGTTTGCTGGGACTACAAATTTGCGTACTCAGGTGCATCGCTGAAATCAATATCACTGATCAGGAAAATTTGTTCCACACTGAAATTCAGTTTGGTGACAATTATACCTTAAGCATCAGTATTAGTTTGACATAATTATTTAACCGATATTCTGTTAGTAAATTTGAGCGCCTGCATCCCCCATACGACACCAACAGTGTCGGTTAAAAAGCTGAAGCGAAAAATCGCAGTTTCGAAAGCTCGTTTTCGAGGTGCATTGCAAAAGTATACATGGGGACGTTTTAAAGCTTTTTTTGATGCCAGTTTCTTCACAGTCAAACATTTAATAATAACTATTATTGCCGCATAAAAAGTAAAAGACAGAAAAAGATGAGCTAAACGTATGGGCCAACGTTTTAATCCATCCGAGGCCCTCCGTGCGCTTGGTGTGGGGTTTGATTCGGTTTGAGTGTTTCGTGTAAGTTATTTCGTAAGATGTTTGGTTTGACTGAGCAAGGATTTATTGGCACGTTCCATTGAAATGGGAATTCCGTGGTGTTCCATGACTTATTCGGAAAAGGACTTTGCACAGAGGAATAGATCGTTGGAGGTATAGGGTCGGCATGTTTTTGTTTATAAAAAACTAAAAGCTCCAGCTGGATTGTGAAAATGCGACGTGTTCGGGTACAGTGTCATTGATGCACTCTGGTCACTCTAGCTGTCAGTGTATTTTATTTCAAAGGCGAATGTATGGTTTGAACAGATTTGATCTGTCGACATCAAAAAAAAAAATCTTCAATTTCTGTGTATTCTTCATAGCATTAAAAGGCCATAAAGAGCTTTTGATTTTTTTTAGCCCAGCTTACGTTACATACGGGGTCGTGCATACGGCTTGTGCTTTTCTAGTCGATCGGGTCATTTTTGAATTTTTGGCGAATTTTTAAAGAAAAAAATTAAAAATGTATCTCCTCCTACATTTTTTACGCGATGTCATTTATTTTTGGTATGAGGCACCCCTAAAGGGTCGTGCATACGGCTTGTGCTTTTTTAGTCGATCGGACAATTTTTGTATTTTTTGGGGATTTTTTTAAACAAAAATTTTGAAAAAAAATGCATCTACTCCTACAATTTTGATTCGATGTCATTTATTTTTGGTGTGAGGATTTCCTAAGCGGTCGTGCATACGGCTTGTGCTTTTTTAGTCGATCGGGTGATTTTTGAATTTTTGGGGATTTTTTAAAGAAATTTTAAAATGTATCTCCTCTTACATTTTTGGCCCGATGTCATTTATTTTTGGTATGAGGCACCCCTAAAGGGTCGTGCATACGGCTTGTGCTTTTTTAGTTTGTATTTTTGGGGATGGTTTTAAGCAAAAATTTCGAAAATAATTCAAAATGCATCTACCCCTACAATTTTGATTCGATGTCATTTATTTTTGGTGTGAGTGCATACGGCTTGTGCTTTTTAGTCGATCGGGCAATTTTTGTATTTTTAGGGAGTTTTTGAAGAAAAAAACTTCAAAATACATTTCCCCCTACAGTTTTGAACTTTTTATTTTTTTTTTTGGTTTGAGGCATCCCTAAGGGGTTGAGAATACGAGAATACGACTTGCGCTTTTTAGTCGATCCGACAATTTCTGTATTTTTTGTCAATTTTTGAAGAAAAACTTTAAAATGCATTTCCTCCTGCAGTTTTTATCCGATTTCATTTATTTTTGCTATGAGGCATCCTTAGGTAGGTCTCGCATACGGCTTGTGCTATTTGACTCGACTCTGGAATTTTTGATTTCGGGGGGAATTTTTGATGAAAATACCTCAAAATGCATTTTCTCCTGCAGTTTTGATCAAACATCATTTATTTTGGGACTGAGGCATGCTTAGAGTGTCGTGAATGTGGCCTTTCTTTTTCAGTCGATGAGAGAATTTTTGAAGAAATAAATTCAAAATACATTTCCTCCTACAGTTTTTATCAGATTTCATTTATTTTCGATATGAGCCGTCTCTAGGGGGTCATGCATACGGCTTGTGCTTTTTGAGTGAATTGGAAAATTTTTGAATTTTTTTTGGAATTTTTGAGAAAAAAAATTAAAGGAATCTCCTCCTACAGCGCATAAACGCAAGTTAAATGAACTTGCACAGTAGTCAGATTTAAACACCGCACATCGACGCAAGTTAAATAAACATTCGCAGTAGTCCAAATTAAGTACTGCGCATCGATGCAAGTTAAATAAACATGCGCATTGGTCCGAAATGTGAACTGCGCATCGACGGAAGATAAATAAAGATGCGAACTTGTCCAAAATAAGCACCGCGCATCAACGCAGGTTAAATAAACATGCGCACTGGTCCGAAAAAAAAAGAAATTCGCTTCGACGTAAGTTGAATAGACATGCGCAGTGGTCTGAAATGCGAACCGCGCATCAACGCAGCCTAAAGAAACACGTGTACTGATCCGAAATGCGAACCGCACATCGAGGCAAATTAAATAATCATGCACAATGGTCTGAAATTAGAACCACGCATCAACACAAGTTAAATAAACATGGGCAATGGCCTAAAATGCGAACCGCGCATCGACGGAAGTTAAATAAACATGCGATCCGGTCCAAAATAAGCACCGCACATCAACGCAAGTTAAACAAACATGCGCACTTGTCCGAAAAAAAGAACCACGCATCGACGCAAGTTGAATAGATATGCGCAGTGGTCTGAAATGAGAGCCGCGCATCAACGCAAGTTAAATAAACATGCGCAGTGGTCCGAAGAAAGAACCATGAATCGACGCAAGTTGAATAGACATAAGAGTCGGGCATCGACGGGACTAGAATAAACATGCGTTCTCGTCCGAAACGCAAATCGCGCGTCAACGCAAGTTAAATGAACCTGCTCACTTGTCCCAAAATGCGAACTGCGCATCAACGCAACCTAAAGAAGCAGGTATACTGTCCGAAATGCGAGCCGGATATCAACGCAAATTAAATAAACATGCACACTGGTCCGAATTGCGAACCGCACATAAGCGTAAGTTAAATACAGACGAAACCGGTTAATCGCATAGCCACTTTGCCAAGCCCTGTTATGCGTTTATCCGGAGTACTCTTACCGTGCATATTTTGTCATTTGCGGTAGTTATTAAACGTGCACCCCCGCCCCTCCTCATCCCCGCATTTGAGAAACTTTGTTATCCCTTTCTTTTATTACTAGTATTTTATCCAAGAGACTTAGGTCTTCTGTTTTGATTTACTTTCTGCTATTTTGACGAATTAAGCATAACCGACACAGTTTCGAACTATAAATGGTAAAATTTCTTCTTGGTTAAGTACTTAAATGATGACTGCGCTCACGGTTATCTGAGGCAACGTGGGGATTAAGGGTTTCAGGCCATTATTTAGTGAGAGCACGGGAGGGTGGGGATTAGAAGTTGCAGGCCATTATCTGGCGTCAGCTAAGGCAGTGCGGGGATTAAGGATAAAGCCTAAATTTAAAGGTCATTATCTAGTGAGAGCTGAGAGAGTGCGGTGATTAAGAGTTCGAGACTTACTGTTAACAACCGCAAATGGGGTTGGTACATGTACACAATGGGTCAAGCAAACAGAAAACAATGCATTAGATAAATAAACGAGGAGCAGCTCACCCCCTTAGTTTGCTTTAAGTGTGGCACTGTTTCGATAGTCAACCAGAATTATGCAATTAACCGGTGTCCTTCCTATTTTAACGTGAAAAAGCTATGCGTTTATCCAATATATGCGATTAAGCGGTATGCAATTATCCGGTTAAATTTCCAAAAGATAGCGTTGGAAATGGTTTGGGATTTGCGAATAATATGCAGTTAAGCGATTTATGCGTTTAACCGGTATGCGATTAAGTGATTTCATCTGTAAACATTTGCACCGGTCCAAAATAAGTACCGATCATCAACACAAGTTAAATAAATATGCGCAATGGTCCAAAATGCGAACCACGCATCAACACAAGTAAAAAAAAAAAACATGCGCGCTGGTCCGAAATGGGAACCGCACAGCAACACAAGCTAAATAAGCAAGCACACTGGACGAAAATAAGCACCTTGCATCAACGCAAGTTAAATAAACATGCGCAGTGGTTCGAAATGCGAACCACGCTCCAACGCAAGCTAAATAAACATGCGCACTGGTCCGAAATTCGAACTGCGCATTAACGGAAGTTAAAGAAAAACGCATAATGATCCGAAATTCGAACTGCTCATCAACGCAAGTTAAATAAACATGCACACTGGTCCAAAATGCAAACCGCGCACCAACGCAAGTTAAATAAACATGGGCACACGTCCAAAATAAGCACCGTGCATCAACGCAAGTTAAATAAACATGCAAACTGGTCCGAAATGCGAACCGCGTATCAAGGCAACCTAAGGAAACTTGGGCTGTCCGAAATAAGTAGCGCTCATCAACGCAAGTAAAATAAACATTCGCATTGGTATGGAATAAGAACCGCACATCAACACAAGGTAAATAAACATGCGCACTGATCCGAAATAAGAACCAAACATCAACACAAGGTAAATAAACATGCGCACTGATCCGAAATAAGAACCGCCCATCAACACAATGTAAATAAAGATGCGCATTGATCCGAAATAAGAACCGCACATCAACACAAGGTAAATAAACGTGCGCACTGATCCGAAATGAGAACCGCACATCCACAAAAGGTAAAAAAACATGGGCGCTCGTCAGAAATGCGAACCGCACATCAACGCAAGTTAAATAAACATGTGCATTGTTCCAAAATGGGAGCCGCGCATCTGCGCAAAATTAAATAAACATGCGCACTTGTCTGAATAAGAACCGCGCACCAAGGCAAATTACATAAATATGCGCACTGGTCCGAAATGCGAGCGTTGTTTGAAGGTATCTATGGCAGACTATCCAGTCTACCAGAGATACAAAAAATCTGTTTCCCATTTTTCTGGGAAAGAGATCTTTGTATGCATTTATCGGTCTATGTTCTGGTCTGGTGCTAAATTAATTAGTGGGCTAGCTCTTTGCCGTCTCATCTTTTGAAGCCCAATTTTTCAGGAAAATTCCCTTGCTCATGCACGCTGGAATTGGTCTTATTGCTTTTCGTAAGCTGGGACTTTGTCCTTGGACAAACTTGTATTGTTATCGTGTCCTTAATACAACTTTCAGACATACTTTATATGAAAATAAGCTCAGCATTAAACAGAACAGAAAATCGTGGTAAAAGTGAACTGATTTGTAACTTTCAAATGTGACTGAAAAAAAAAAAACAATGGGCAAAACGTGGACACCGTTTGTTCAGCGAGAATATCCATGTCATATCTTATCTCGAAATGTTGTCGAACGTATTGAGAAATCAAACGTTTTTGCTTTCTTTGGTCATTTCTCCAAGAATCGTTTTCGTTTTGGAAAAAATCTGTAAAATTATATTTTATGAAAATTTTAACCAATTAAGATTTTCCGTGAACATATTCACACCAGTTATATAAACTGCCATGGCGGAACAAAAGCAAACAATAACTTGATTGCAGTTTTTTGGTTTAAATTTTAAAATCACGCGAGAAAAGGAATGGTTTAATTTTCAGATGACAAGACAACGGTTCATGTAGGACAAACCAAGGGAAGTCTGAATTGTCATGTTTATAACATGGCAAAAATCGGAATAGAATAACGAGATAATTCAATCATCTTATTGCAGTGGGCGAGGATAACAGAGTCTTCGAATAATGGCAGATTTTTTGGCTGAAAACAACCTTTGCGGACAGACAATTCTGAGGCTTGTTTCTCGTGGCAATGCCGTTATTGCAGAATTACTGCGCTTGGCAGACTTCATTCCGCCCGTGTTTAACAAACAGGAGTCTCTCAAATATGGCGAACTACTGTCGGACTTCAGCTATTTCAAAAGTCAAGATCTGTTCGAAAATAAAATAATTGCGAAACAGGTGAGTTTAAGACTCATTTCGGATTCGGACAGAAAAATGAGAGACTGGTCTAACTTTGGTATGCAATAAAACGAAACCAAATTCAATAGTCGTTTGTCCGAGCTGTACGTGGTTGTTTACTCTACTATTGAACCTCATAGAATATTGTTTTCGAGCTGCAGGTTTTGATTTCGATACCTTTGATCTCAATTCTTTGCGATTTCGCTGTTTTATTAGTTATTAGATGAGTCGCTACAGTGATTAATTTATGGGAAGTTAAGAGTTTTTTAATGATAGTTTCGAAATTTGGAGCATCGATTTTTATTTATTTTGCAGGGGCTTGAGGATCTCGATGAGGAATTCAAAGAAAACAACTTAGAGATTCTAACCAGGTTTTACCTGGCGTTTGAAAGTGTTCACAAGTATATCACAGATCTCAATAGGCAAGTAGTAGCTTTAATTGGTTCTATTTGTAGAAGTCAACGGATAAATGTTGTGAACGGTTCAACAACTAATTCCAAAATAACTTTTAAGTAGCGCCATTCGCAAAATGGCAAGTTACAGTTTGTGAGATACGGGTACTTTGTGATACGCAAACATCTTTTGTTCTTGTTAGGTTTTTGGAAGACTTGGATGAAGGCGTTTACATTCAGCAGACGCTCGAATCAGTTCTTCTCAACGAGGATGGGAAGCAGTTGTTGGTACGTATTCACCCAATTTCGTTTCCTCTCAACTAAAGTGAGGTTACGGTAATGTTACGCAGCACTACCAGTTGTGCTTTAATGCAATTAATGTAATTTTCATTTTTCGTTGTTTATATTGTCAACTTAAAGTAAGTTCAGTACGTGAAAAACTCAGAAAAAGAAACAACGTAATGTTGACGTCACATACGTCAAGTTGACGTTACTGTAGTGGAGTGTCGTTTCTCTCTAACGTTCACTCTGTATTGGGCATGTGCGGTGTTGTGCTGTTGGCTATTGTAAGATGAATCGCTATACTGCAACGGTACTGTCTATGCTTTTTTTTTTGCCCCGCTGCAGACTGAGTCACTGTATCTGTACGGTGTGATGCTGTTAACAATTGACGTGCACATAGAAGGGACTGTACGGGAACGTATGCTTGTCTCCTACTACCGCTACAGTGGCGCCAAAACGTCCGTCGATTCAAACATAGATGATGTCTGCAAGCTGTTACGCAGTACGGGTTTCAGTAATCAACCTGGTGCGAAACGGCCACCTAAATATCCCGAGGACTACTTTGCGTAAGTTTCATATTCTGATGCATTTCGGACTTTGTGATATTGGTGGTGTTTCAGAGGCTTAAAGGATTTTTATATGCCACCCTCCTGTTTTAACGTGGGAGATTACTTTTATTTTCTGCTGAATATACGATTTAGACTGTATTGTATTGCTAACTAAAATTTTTGTTTGCCTGAATTTTTTCAGGAGAATACCAGTTAACAGACAGTTTATTAACATCATCATTGGACGCTTGCGTTCCGATGACATATATAACCAGATCTCCGCCTATCCGTTTCCTGAGCATCGGAGCACTGCTCTGGGCACGCAGGCAGCCATGTTGTATATTATTCTGTATTTCGCTCCTGAAATTTTGCATAACCAGCAGGCTAAGATGAGGGAAATTGTTGATAAACACTTTCCTGACAACTGGGTAGGTTCATAAGATCATTTGTCATACTGTAAGATTTAAACTGTAGGAACATAAAATGGTTACTGAATCTGCTGAAGTACCTTTAACCTAATGCTGTATAGTTATGTAGTGATGGAATTATGAATTTCACGTCATCATAACATGTTACCAATCAAAGTTTAATAACATAAATAAGTATGGGAGAAAATAAAGAACAGACAATAACTTGATAATAAAGAAATATAAAGCCGAAACCCATCTGTTAACTGTATTTCATAAAACCGCCCCCCTCTCCTCCTGCCGTATGCACTTTTCACACTAACCTTTCAGAATTTTTTAAAATAAATTTGTATGATTTTATCCTTGAATGCATTGTTAGACCACTTTGCTGTGCCTTTTTTTTTCTGCAGGTCATAAGCGTGTACATGGGTCACGTGGTTAACTTGCTGGATGCTTGGGCTCCGTATAAAGCCGCTTCTACGGCCCTCAGCAACACACTAGAAGCGGAGAATATCCGCGAACAGGCCGTCAAGTACGCCTCAAAGGTAGGGGTCCATGCTCAGGGCAGTAAGCGACCAATTTAGTGCTGTATGAAAGTGACCAACCAAGATTTTATAAATAGATCAAACGTTAAGGCAATTGTCTTTGAAGTTTACTTTGTTAGTAAGGTGATTTCAGTTCTTAGGAACACAAAAAGTCGAGTGCCAGTTATTTCACTTACATATTGAACTGTTTGGCATTTTTCAATTTTAAGGTCCTGTTAAGTTAACCTTTTGTGTAATTATGGTTTCAAAAGTTGTTGCTAAAACGCTTGGGCAGTAGCCTCAACCAGATACGGAATTACAGTTGTCACCTTATTTAACAATAGGTTTGTACCTAATTGAGTATGTGTCCGATTTCTGCGGTGACATCATGAAATAAACACGTATAAATTAAACTAAGCAAAAAGTTGCATATAAAACTTAATAATATGACAAATACTGTTCGCAGGTTAAAAAGCTGATACCGAGTTTACAGCAGTATCTGAAAGAAGGCGTTCTACGCGAAGAGTATGTTCTCGACAACATACAGAGGCTCATGAATGTGATGCGCGAAGCCAACGTGACGCTACGCTGGATGATGCTGCATAACGCGCCCTTACCCAACAGCGCCGAGACCAATAAGAGGTGCAAGCAGATCAAGGAACAAGTGACCACTGACAGCATGTACCACCAAGAAACTATGTTTAGATTGCTGCTCAATACGGGCCAGTTTGAATTCAAACTGAAAGAGGTATGTGTATCTTGATAAAATATGTATGTTAGTGGAAGTATTGTTTTCTTCATAAATATTACATTAATCCAAACACACAGAACTCATTATTTCAGTTAAAATGGACAGTTGAGCTTGCAATTTTGTTTTAATGCCGTTGAAGGAAGAGAATTAATTTTTCAAGAAGAGATTTAGCCGTAGCGTAGGCATGCCAGGTTACATTTATTTCACATCTATTTTCAGTGGTTTTTGTCGTGACAAGATTATATATTTCGACATCATTCTCGAGGCATTTGCTTCACAAATTTTAGTGGCATGATATCTGTCCTTATGTCAATTTTCACTTTTTTTTTTGAACATCGCGGGGGGGGGGGGGGGGGTTGGTGGGGGGGGGGGTAGGCGTTGAATCTTGATGCAGACTAAAGGCATCTTGTTGAACCTGTTTCCATTACATTTTGCCATAACAAGCATACAAGGATGGGTTTAGTGGTTTAGTAATATGCACCAATATAATAGTGATTTTAATTTTATAAATTTCACGATATTTTTGTTTGTTAACTGGATTACCGACATTTGCATCCTTTATTTTAAATGCACGAACAGATAGTTCTTGACTCGATTCTGAAAACAAAAGATTATGTATCTGTATGTGGTGGTACACTCGTCGCTAAATGTTGAAATATATTGGTACATAAATTATCGAAAAAATAGCTCTTAAGTTTCCAGTTCAGATTCTAACGGTGTTTACCATTGCGTCGACAGTCAATTAGCAGATACTGAATTATTTCGAGTCGACGTACAGGGGGGGGGGGGCTGCCTTGTGCGAAGCACAGGATTAAGCAACGACGCAGAACGTGTCTAGCGGTTTGCCTCACATCAAAGGATTAAGTGCAGAGTGTCTGCATTGCTAGTAAACATAAGTTCTAGAACGACTTGCATGGAAGGAGGGCCAACATCACGCCGCCCGTTTCAGTACTCAGCCGGTTATATTTATCCCCCGTGAAACGGAGGGATATAGTTTTGAACTTTTTTATCCCCCGTGAAACGGAGGGATATAGTTTTGAACTTTTCGGTCTGTCTGTACGTCTGTCTGTCCCGTCTGTCACGCTTCAGTCTCACGCGGCTACAGGCCACATTAATACATGGATTCGTTTCAAATTTTGTACACGGCTTCTCTGGACCCTTCCGCAGTGCAGTGACCAAGAATTTTCCGGATCGGGCAAAAATTGACAAAATGGCGGACTTTTGAAAATTGGCACTGGACGTAGCGTATATACGGCAGTCTCACGCGTCTACAGGCCACACTAGTACATGGATTCGTTTCAAATTCTGTGCACGGCTTCTCTGGACCCTTCCGCAGTGCAGTGACCAAGAACTTTCCGGATCGGGCAAAAATTGACAAAATGGCGGACTTTTGAAAATTGGCACTGGACGTAGCGTATATACGGCAGTCTCACGCGTCTACAGGCCACACTAGTACATGGATTCGTTTCAAATTCTGTGCACGGCTTCTCTGGACCCTTCCGCAGTGCAGTGACCAAGAACTTTCCGGATCGGGCAAAAATTGACAAAATGGCGGACTTTTGAAAATTGGCACTGGACGTAGCGTATATACGGCAGTCTCACGCGTCTACAGGCCACACTAGTACATGGATTCGTTTCATATTTTGTACACGGCTTCTCTGGACCCTTCCGCAGTGCAGTGACCAAGAATTTTCCGGATCGGGCAAAAATTGACAAAATGGCGGACTTTTGAAAATCGGCACTGGACTTAGCGTATATACAGCAGTCTCACGCGTCTACAGGCCACACTAGTACATAGATTCGTTTCAAATTTTGTACACGGCTTCTCTGGACCCTTCCGCAGTGCAGTGACCAAGAATTTTCCGGATCGTGCAAAAAATGACAAAATGGCGGATTTTGCAAAATCGGCGCTGTACTTAGCGTACCTACGACAGTCTCACTGGCCTGCTGGTTAATGGATTGATTCGTCTAAATGTTAGATACTACGTCAACCTATCCTTCCACTTTTAAATTTTTCGTAGTCAACACGCAACAGCCTTACACAAACCATATCCCCCACGGGGGATAGACGTACTCCTCGAGACGTAGTCAAGTTCCAGTAATACTCCGTAGTAAAGGTGGCAGTGGGGAGGGGTGTGTGTGTGTTCGCCTTGTGCAATGCACAGGATTAAGCAACGATGCAGAACATGTCTAGGTGTGCCTCATATCAAAGGATTAAGTGCACCGTGTCTGCATTGCGAGTAAAGACGAGTTTTAAGAAGACTTGCAAGGAAGGAGGGGGGCTTTTATTAGGAAACGATTTTTTTCAGGTCTTTATTTCAACTCCAAATAGAAGCGCCGGGGCTTCTATTGGGAAACAGTTTCCTAATAACAACCCCGGGGCTTTCATATGGGGGGAGCTTCTTTTCGGAAACTCCCGGTAGTATAGACCTGGAGAAATGTTGATCTTTACAGTAACATTTTTTGTTACTGTTCAGTATTGGCTATAGCCTGACTTGAAATTAGTCAGTATGTGCTTTTACATGACTTAATTGGCGTTTTGATAACAACTTATTGGCATACCTATCGACATCTGCTTTCACGTCAATATTTTATGAAAATCACCGTATCAGATTGCAGCATTTACTACAGTCGTATAACAATGAATTTTGAACATCTTATAAGATTTCAATACTTAGGACTTTCTTCAGCAATTCCAATCATCGTCACTATCGTAGTTCTTAGTTTTGTTTCATTTTGCCATAGTTTATTTATTGATCGCCACATTTAAAATGGCTTGATCAGCACACTGAATGCCATGTAATACTTAATTATTTAAATTTCAAATCAGTATTTAAAGTTAAAAACTTTTGGCTGTGATAGGTTAGCGGGCAAAATCTCGTTTCTTTTCTTTATTTATTTGTTTTATCTTTTTTGTCTACAAAATAACACACTCATATAAAAAGTATGGACGCGTTCCTGTAAGTGGTTTTATGTGTAATGGATTAATGTTGCATAAGAGCAGCTGATGAAATATTAATATGAAAGTAAGTTCTCCATGCGGGAGAAAGCAATATACTTGAATAATTGATAATTACCGATGTCACTGAGTGTTTTGATGGAAAATATCAGGAAGAACATTGGCAGAGTACAAACGTCCCCATTTAATCACAAAATAAGTCAAAACTTACCCTTTGAATGAAACTGTATACGTCTCAAATGGTATTTATTAATACAAATTGTTTCCGTTTTCTTCATTTCTTTATATTAAGGGAAAAAGTAAAGCAAATTTTCAATTGTAAATAATTAGAGCTATAGGGTGGCAGTGTCTGGTTAGTTTAATTCTGTTTCGACTCATTAGACATTTCCGGTGCTACCGATGACCTGCTTCTCCATAAACGCGGCGTGTTGACATTATCTGTGCGTTGCTTCTGGCGTATATACCTTTCCACTCCTTCTGACGTCACAATGAAGTTGTTGACAATCACCGTAGTTGCCAAGGCAATGTGGACAATGCCAGTGAGCGAGCAAAGGACGCCAATGAGATAACCTATCTCTGTCTTCGGGAAATAGTCGCCATAGCCGACTGTAGTCATGGTTACGATAGCCCACCACTGGCCAATCATGATTGACTCAAAGTTGTCCACTTTCATCTCTGCGTAATACATAGCGCTTCCAAAAGTGATTGATAAAATTGCCATAAGTGATGTCAGGATGATAATCTCGCGATAACTAGACATCACCGCGATATAAATGATCTTTAATTGCTTACTGTACGTCATGAGTCGTACAAAGCGAAAGATTCGAAACAGTCGCATGATTGCGAGAAGCGTGATAGTCTTTTCGATGTTGTCGGAAAACAGATCTCCTGTCCCACTCCGGTAGCGGTGTACTCCGAACAGTACCCACATTGGTAGTATACCTAGCAAGTCTATGATATTCAGCGGGTGAACCAGAAATCGACACTTGCGATATGACACGAGGAACCGTACTGAGTATTCGATACTCAGGATGCAAAGGCACAACATGTCCATCCAACTGACCCAGGGGGCTGCGACGCTGTTTACGGTATAGTACTCGTAGACTCCTTCGCCCATGGATAGGTTGGATTTGGCCACGACTTCATCAAAAGGAGGACTGCGTAAAGAATGTTCGGTTTCTAATATGAGTGTGGCTAAGGAAGCAAGGATTATGATGGTTAAAAAACTGCCCCACGCCTGGAAATAAAACAAAACATGTATCATATACTTAGTTATATATTCACCAGTCATTGCTCATTAAAACAGTACGATTATGAACCAAGAATATTGATACCGCATTCGTCAAGATTTTCGCAGATCTACATTTCATTGTTTTTGTCACCTTTTTCCAGTTTTGGTTTGCTGGTCTGAAAAAAAAAGATTAAAAGAACAGATAATGTCGTTGCTTGGCCTTGCCGCAAATAACATCTGTATCACTGTTATTTAAAACAAGACTGTATCAAGCAGATAAGAATTTAGGTATTGTTTCTCATGAACGAAATAAGGCAAGTGAGTCTATTCCCAGAACAGATTAACGCAGACTAAGGACAATTCATCTTTTGTGATGATGTTTATATTCTAAGGGGTCTGTTCCAGGAATAGACTCACTTTGTCTTTTGTGACTCATTTCGCCCTTGGCAACGTTCAGAAAACAATTTTGAAATTCTTTTTTGCTTGATAATTCTAGTTTTTTTTTTTTATAATAGTATTCAGTATTTGTCTTGCTATGAAATTAGTGACAGGTACAGATGTCGCCCTTGAAGCAAAAATACCATAACAGCTGGATTACGCCGATCAAAGCATAGTTTTTTATTGAGTAAAAGTACCTCTGGAGTTCGATATTTTTTGGCGGGAGAAGAATTCTTGCAGTGTAAAATATTGCGACTGCATGCGGGGATTATCTTTCAAGAAAATAAATTATGATGATTACAAAGAGTTAATGAAGAGCAACACGTTCGTGCATCAAAAATCGAAATCGCACACATATATTTGTGAATCAGGCATAAAATAGAGCACAAACTGGATGTCAGTGTGAGATTATCGGGGACCAGTTTTTGTCTGCTTTAGGACCGTAAGTAGCACAGAATATCCTTTCCTGTGTTACCTTCAGGTTGAGGATGTTCATTACACAGTGTAGTGGGGTACAAAAATAGAACTGTGAACATGTACAGAAAATTGAATTTACTGCGTTTTCCCTACTACATTTTTACACTTGCGGTAATATCTAATTACCCAGTCTTTCCTTTTTTTGATCACAAGAAAAAAGGAAATAATTTGGTAAAATTAATCCTAACCACGAACTTATTGTGATGGCCTCTTCCTTTTGGAAGATAGTATCTTAATTTATTGAATTTGAAGGGGACATATCAAACTGGGGAACTATAAAAAGAAGTCACCTTTGCAAAAACACTGGATCCGCAGTCTTCGAGAAAAAGGCGAATCTGCTCGCGAATGGGAGTTTTATAAGACACGTTTCCACAGGGCAGCTCTTCTGCTACGAGTTTACGCGAATTCTCAAGCCAGCGCCATCTACGGGCTACTTCTTCCTGCTTGACAGCCGCTCTAGTTTCCGTTGCGAGGCGTTCCCAGCAGCACTGTGAGAGCGTTTTCTCGGGCAAGCCCCAAAACTGCATCTCGTTTCGAATTTTGTCCGTACATACGTTGTGTGGGAAATGCAGCTCATTGATTTCGATGAAATCTAGAACACAGTTAAATAGCTGTGGATTCCAGTTGAAGTAAAAGTTATCAAAGGTTTCGGTGCTATCCTTTTGAAAAGACTGCAGAGTGAGGCCATATCTGAAACAAAAATATTACGATTAATGCTTCAAGTATAATGAGGAATTATTTTTATTTAATCTAATTCTCTGTTATTTAAAACAACACAATATGAAGAAAAGAAGAATTCGCATAATAAAGCTCCGTTGTCAATTAGCCTATTCCGGGACCAGTGGAACCTCATTGTAACGATATTGAGTGTAACGGCGTTCTTAGTTAAGCTTTTCGCTGTTTACAAATATGGGTTATGGCGGCAGGTCGGATATAGATGTCGTTGTAACGAGGTTAGACTGTATGCCAGTGAGACTGAGCATCACGAGTCGCCTCTTCCGGAAATAGACTAGCATTATCGATAATGCTTTATTTAGGCCTTGACAAAAAATATTTCATTTCTTATTTACTTGATAGATACTGATTTTGAATAACAACGTGTTGTATGTCATTTTCTCTGTAAGAAATTATAAAGGACATTGTTTCCCATGAGGGAGTAGAATTTCAGTCCTTTGCTAAGCTCCGAATAGGAGCCTTTTTGGGGAAAGTTTTTTACTTGTATTTTTTAATACTTGATTCTTTTAATGCGTCGTAACTTCTTGGCATCACTTAAAAACACCCAGAAAGATTGCACGGTAACAGTGATTCCACGAAGCTAATTCTAGATGTGCTGTTAAGTTGTCCACGTTAACACAAACGGTACTTTATTATGAAAAGCTGCGAAAATAATTGACCAGATTTAGAGATACTGCTGCCTCAGACAGTCCAAATATAGAAGCAAATCGATGGTTATTTCTTACCTGCTCTCAAGTTTTGAAGAAAATGTTGATTTGACCGGCAGCTGTGCCAGAGTTTTAGTTTCAAGTTGGAAAACAGTTCCACGCAAATTAAAAGTGATTAATTTTATTTCATCCTCTTTTGTTTCTGCATTATCGCTTAGCGCTTCCTTGGATGCCAAGGGTGCCTTTTGTTTCACATCCATTTCCATTGTTTTCATCTCGCCAACTTCACTCTATGTGGTTTTTTTTTCAACAACAAAAATTCAAGTTTTGGAAATTTTCAACAACAAAAAAGCATAAGGTTATTGTTAATGTTTTTGTTTTTTTGTTTTTAATTGCGTCATTTGTAAAATATCTTTGACGTCCTGCACGTGGGTTTTTGTAACAAGTGTTAGCTATTTGAGCTCATTCTTCAGTTTAGCCCACCTCTGTCTGTCGCAGCTTCTGTTGTATATTATCCCTACGCCACCAAAAGTAGTGCGTTGTACTAAAGATAGTTACAGCAGCCAGGATGAAGTGTGTGTCACGGATGACACAAACTGTGAAGAAATGGCGGCATTGTTCCTTTCAAAGACTGCGGTACAAAGACGCCAGCAAATAACACGCACTTTAGATACCATGCGATGTAAAGATATTAAGAGTTAGCGTTTTTTCTAGTACTTTTTCTAAAAACCATTGTTGCAAAGTCATTGTTTCGTAATTCCCAGGTTTGTGTATTATTTAAGCGCTCGGCCTTAAGCATGGCAATTAGAATGCCTAATTTATTTTTTGCCTGGTGCTACTTCGATCCATACAAAAGACATTGCATACTTTTACTTCATTTCTTCTCAGGGCAAGTATTGTACTAAATTACAATTTTGTAAGAAAAAAAACGAAGCCGCGAAAAGAAGGATCGCGCTATTTCAAGAGACAGCCTTCGCAAGTCAATGACGAAGGTGAAAAACGAAGAAAAGACCCATGTCTCTGTTGTAGTGGACTGTTTAGTTTCCGTGTTAAACGTGTAAAACACCAAAGAATCTGTCTAGCCTTGAAGTAGCAGAGCTGATAAATACCGTTGGTTTTGAAATATTTTGCCAGTGAATGAAAATAGCCTTTGGATTATCCAGTAAGTGCTAACGACTGACGTATCTGCCTTTGGATTATCCAATAAGTGCTAACGACTGACGTATTTGCTCATGCTTTATCACTGAAATGTTAGTGTACTATTTTACTCTGATTTACGTTTAAATTTTTGCTCCATTCACTCTTTATTCGTGTTTCCTTCTTTAATAAAGTCATCTTTTTAACATGCAAGGCTTCAACCTTCAGTTTCAATTTGGAAAGTGAGTGCACTTTTGGAGCAGCGCTATCTTTTGTTTGCAAGGACTAAAGAAAAAGAAAAAGTAGGGGGGAAAAACTTATCGATACGACATCACTTATCGATTGCTGAACCATACACAGAAATACAACCCTACCCTTGAGCGTTGTATCACTGTCCCTCATGGGTGAAGGGGTAAAATTACCACAGCTTGTGCACTCATACAAGGCAGGGATCATAAAGCCCTGCATTTTTAATAAATAACAGAATTATTTATACTGTGTTCCAGTCTTTTTTTTTTTTACTGGTTGATAATTTTTAAATCCACAGCTATCGCAGCAAAATGTCAGCGGATTGTTATATAATTATTTGTAAATAGCAATCGATTCCAGTGTTAAGTAGAGCTTTACTTGGGTTTATCATGCGAGTTTCGTTACAAAATATAAAATAAACTGCATCAGGCCTAAATGTTCTGGTTCTAATAAAATAAAAAAATTCATTCACTTAAAAAAACGGCTTTGAAGAGAAATATGTCATGCATCCGCTGTGGTATCGTGCAGGTGGCCAGGGAAATACTACTTGTGAATAAAATTATTATTTATTAGACTTAAATATGTTGTATATAAAAAAGGCAATCTCTTCTCTTATGTGAATGTGATAGGTTTTCTACAATTTAAATGAAGATATAGATAGTGATGAGTGAATGTGAACTGGTCCTTCCTGGCATCAGTGAAGGCCGGAAAACTATGAAAATAAAAATTAATTAATGTTGTTTTTATAGCCCAGGCGATACAATAAAAATAGATTAGGAGAGATAATTTGTGGATGTGTAATGTACTATATCGAGATATGTGTGAAAAGCATTAGGGTGACATAGACCATTAACCATACAGCTGAGCTCAGTGCCTAAGAAATGCACTTAAGCAAAATACACCCCACATTGACTATTAAAAGTGACTAACATTGCCAATCGGGATGAATAAATGTAAGGTTAACTAGAAATGTGTCCTGGAGGAACACGAATGACCCGCCCTAAGCGAAATTTTAAGTGAAGAATTTGTATTTGGTATTTTTAGACAGAAATCGCTTGCACAAGTTCATTACACAAAACTTCAAGCTGTTCATTAAATATGACTGAAAAATTGCCAAAGTTCAGACACTGACCACGGCCTAAGACAATGGCCGATTTCGGTCAAAAGAGGAAGTACACATCTTCATTGTATATCTAATCATTTCCAATGTCTTTGGAATTTATAGGTGCAAATCCCTAGCACAAGTTCATTACACAAAACTTCAAGCTGTTCATCAAATATGACTGAAAAATTGTCTAAGTTCAGACACTCACCACGGCCTAAGACAATAGCCGATTTCGGTCAAAAGAGGAAGTGCACATCTTCACTATATATCTAACCACTTCCAAAAGCTTTGGAATTTATAGAGAGCAACCGCTAGCACAAGTTCATTACACAAAACTTCAAGCTGTTCATTAAATATCACTGAAAATTTGTCTAAGTTCATACACTCACCACGGCCTAACCCAAAAGCCGATTTCGGTCAAAAGAGGAGGTGCACATCTTCATTATATATCTAACCACTTCCGATAGCTTTGAAATTTGTACACAGCAATCGCTAGCACAAGTTCATTACACAAAACTTCAAGCTGTTCATTAAACATGCCTGAAAAATTGCCAAAGTTCAGACACACACCACGGCCTGACCCATGAGTCGATTTTGGTACAAAATTTATAGGTAGAAATCCCTAGCACAAGTTCATTACACAAACTGGAGCACCCAAAGCGTTACGCACGGATGGACGGCAAGACAGGCGGACAAGGAAAAACCTATTTTGGGCGGGTAATAAAAAAATACCCCCTCACTCCTTGATTATGCGCAGTTCTTTGACAAACAACCGCGGTATAGTTCCCGCTCTCAAAGTCCTTTTGCAGACTCTTTAATGCAATGTGGCTTGATTGGTAAAGACATCCATAAGTCAGTCAGATTCTCCACTGTTTGCCATTCATATGCATAGTTGGTTGTGTTGGAAAGCGGCTGCTTCATTTCGTGCCAGGAATATTTGACAAACAGATTTTTTATTTATTTAAAAAAAAGACGATCTCACAATTCCAGGAGAAAACAATGTTGCTTAACATTCTATGGTTGCTAAAATTATAAAAAAGGCTGACACAGTCGGCTTTAAGAATTAAAGGTAAAAATGTGAAATAGACACAGGCACGGGTGTAAAGAACTGGTAAGTAAAACGATGGGAGGGAAATAGATTTCTCGTAAAATTCTGCGCTCCGCTTTTTAAACCTTTCCTTCCTTTCATACAAAACAACCTTTAATTCAACCTAAATTACTAAGAACTAAAAATCAACGCCAGTGGCTATTCACCTGAACAGTCAACTGGCCACAGAAAGTGAGTGCAAATAATCTGCACGGGCTAAAGTGAAATAGAGTGAAAAAGAGTGAAAACTGAAGTAAAACAGAGTGAAATACTTAAATGAACTGGTATGGGTGTATATAATTTTTTAAAGCCCCGTGAAGCGCTTTTAAATTTAAGCAGATATATTCTTGGAATTTGACTCTGTTACACACACAAAAAAAAAAAAAAAACAGACATGTTGTTGTAAAACCGAGTAGCATTTCTTCCGCTATGTAGTACAGTGCTCGCCCAAGTCTCACAAAAACAGTTGTTTGTCTCTTGCACTTACTCAACTTGCTGTGCTTTTATTACTTGCTGTATGGATTTAATCAACCCTGTATTTTGTACCACCTGACCGCAGATGTTTAAGAAAATGTTGAGTGAGAAGAGACAGAAGTGGGAAGATAACAAGAAAGAAGGGAGTGAACGAATGCAAGAACTGAGTGACGTCTTCTCCGGGACCAAGCCCCTCACTCGAGTGGAAAAAAATGGTACGTTTTACTGGGCGATTTTCATAGCCCGAAAAAGATTGGCACCTGAGCTGAAATCGATACCTGGCAACCAACTATACAGCTGTAAGTATGGTGTCATTATAATGAGCCCCCGGCCCCCTTTGGAGGAAGTTTTGACCTAAGTTGTCGTCTTTAAGTCATACTCTTGATGTAAACCTCCAACCATTTCGTCAGTGGTGGCTCCGTATTTATTTCTGCCTGTCTGTCGGTGTCTCTCTCTCTCTCTCTCTCTCTCTCTCTCTCTCTCTCTCTCTCTCTCTCTCTCTCTCTCTCTCTCTCTCTCTCTCTCTGTCTCTCGCTCTCTCTCTCTCTCTCTCTCTCTCTCTCATTCTCTCTTTCTCACTCTCTTTTTTCTTTATTCCCCTTCTCTCTCTGTCCCATCTCTGTATCTGCCTCGCCATCTGTCTGTCTGACTGTCTTTCACACACATACACACACATGCTTTCTCTCTCGGCATTGCTTAAAGCCCAGCCGAATGGTCCAATATTATAGTAAACGCACTTGGCGCGTTTAAATGTGATATCCCGAAATTTGGGCCAGAAACATTTGGGCACATATTTTTTTGGACCAAGACTGAAAAGTGTGGTAACATTCGCCACTTCGCCAGTCGCGAAGATATTGCATTCTTTCTTGGCCTGTCGGCTAAATTAAATTGGTGTTCGCATACGCAATAACGAAATGTTGCTTCTGTAGAATGTGTGTTTAAGCACAAGTAACGCTGCATCTATAGCAACCTTGGAAATAACCTAATCATAAAACAGGTATTAATCTTTCTCATTTTATTTTTATAGAGGATTTACAGGCCTGGTTTTCTGAAATGGGAAAACAGATTGCCTCGCTTAATTATGAAGATTCAACAGCAGCTGGACGTAAAATTGTGCAGTTAATCCAAGCTTTAGAAGAGGTAAGGTCTGTATAAAGCAAACATTCAGATGCCGAAAAGAGGAAATGTGTGAAGGACCGAACTCCTACACTTTCATGTGCGGGTTCTATCAAATTCAGCCAAATGTTTTTTTTTTCAAACTGAGATCATCAGCTGTACAGTAATTCTATGCTCAGACACCAATGCCAGCGGTTTTCTTTTCTGACATAAGAATGTTATATTTTGTTGCGATTTAATTTAATTTCCCTCTGGCCGTTGCATGTTGTTGACCTTAGGGTGCTAAATAATCTCTCAGAAACAAGGTGACTATTTTCATGAATGACCTCAAAGAAAATTGCTTAATTATTTTCTCCTTAAAAGACCGTTGACTCATGTCCGGAAATACTAAAAGACACCCTGCGATTCATGGACTTGATCTCGGATCAATCTTTAAAATCTCTTCAAAATCAATAAAAGAATGCCCATATTTATCTGTTTCATTACGGAATTCGAGGCAGCAGTTAGGTTTTTCTCAAATGGCGATCTGCACTCCAGGAAGTTTCACTTTTCTTAGTAATTTTCTGTGTTGACGGTGATCTCAGATCACGGACACGCCACTTAGGCCATTTATTAAGCATATAGCCTCTGACTTCCTTTCTGTTATATCCATGTCCTCAACAAAAAGCCAGTCTAGAAATCTATAAAGCCATCGGAACTCTTTTCTTTTTCATATTTTCAAGACAAAGAAGCACTCTGTTTTATCCTGATTCTAAAACTGAGACAAGAGTGCTTCCTACACATGACTAAAACCATTAACTTTGAACATCATTTTAATTAAATTGATTGTTTAAAAGCTCAAATCCATTTATAAAAACCGCGGCATACTGTGATGGCAGATACTACAAAAAATTCAATTCAATATCTGACATGTTAGTTGTTATGAGCAAGCCCAGTACTTACAAGACGGCCGACTACACTTTTTCTGCAGTGGGCTTTGTTCCAAGTCAAAAGCAGTTTCTTTTTAGCTTTACTGGACCGTTGTTGATCGCAGCTAGTCACGTCGCATTCACAATTAATCATAGTCCTCAGGTGCCCCGAGATGAAATACTCTTTTCAAAGCACAACCTACCCCCCACCCCCACCCCCTTTACCTGTCGTGATTGAAACTGGATCATTCTGATATTCTGGAAGGGACCTTTTTGAAGTGAAAATGTTTTACATAGTCCATGTTGTCCATATTTTTTTCCATTTTTGTATGACCAAGGACAGGAAAAATTACACGAGACATCGAAATAATAACAATAATAACAATTCAACACTTATAATAAAGTTCCGTCTGAAACAGAACGCCTCCCCCCCCTCCCCTTCTTTCTCGCTTTGAGTTAGACGGGTTTGTGCGTGACAAAAGATTTTCCTTTTCTCGTTTGCACCTTGCTCAGTTAAGTAAAAACAGTCAGCGATCTTTATAAATTAGTTTTTCAAGCTTCAGCCATATTTCCATTGCGTTTTCAGAAGCGATTTATTCATATTAAGCAAATACAGTTGTGAGTAATCTTTTCGATTTTAATATCCACACATGTTAACAACTACCTAAAGAGCACACCGAATTGCTATTGAAAACTTATTACGTATTGAAAGCTTATTGGTCATACATGATACTTTCCTGCATTGTAGGTACAGGAATTCCACCAGCTAGAATCCAACCTACAGGTGAAGCAGTTCCTGGCCGACACTCGCCAGTACCTGCATCAGATGCTGCGCGTGATTAACATCAAAGAGGAGGTGCTCATCACCATACAGATCGTCGCTGACGTGTCTTATTGCTGGAAAATCATTGACGGGTAGCTATTTGATGTTGTTGGAGGATGCGATTTTTTGTTCGCGGTTCAGACCGTTATATATGTTGTCTGTAATTAGGAGGTTTCTCTTTTTGCTTCCTAAAGATCACAGGCAGAGCGTTAAAACCACAGCATCTAAGTGTAGAGGATTTACGGAGGCCTTTGAGGAAATTGGCCTTATCTGTATGTTTTTAGATCCTTTATATTCTCATAAGAGGGTGCTTGTATTTTTGTCCAATACTTTGGAGATAACACTAATTTTCTGGCTAGTTATGAACCGCCCGACGTTAGTCGGAGGGTCATATAGTTTTGGCCTTGTCCGTCTGTCCGTCCGTCCGTGCGTAACGCTTTGGGTGCTCAAGTTTGTGTAATGAACCTGTGCTAGGGATATGTACCTATAAATCCCAAAGTAATTGGAAATGATTAGATATACAATGAAGCACCTCCCCTTTTGACCGAAATCTACCGATGAATCAGGCCGTGGTGAGTGTCTGAACTTACTCAATTTTTCAGTCATATTTAATGAACAGCTTGAAGTTTTGTGTAATGAACCTGTGCTAGCGATTTCTGTCTATAAATACCAAATACAAATTCTTCACTTAAAATTTCGCTTAGGGTGGATCATTCGTGTTCCTCCAGGACACATTTCTAGTTTTAAATCTAAAATTAGGGCACGCGGCATTCTTAGTTGAGGTGGTAAATTGGCGGACAGTGCAATACGGACGGTGAAATGTTTAAAACAAATTAGTCGATGTGATAACTTAGGCGGCTCATCAAGTGGTAGCCAGTGTTTATTATTGCCTTGGCGGATTGAAATCCCAAAGCATTTTAAATACCAATTTTTATATCTGGACGTTTTGTGTCTACCTGCAGTACTCTTGTTGACCCCATGATCAGAGAAACATGTTTCAATGCATATGTCTGCACAATGTTTTTTTTTTTTTTTTTTTTTTGCGATATTCAGCTGATGTCCTGCGCAGCCATCACTGTAATATACAAAAAAAGACAACCACAGACAGCCATTCTACTCGTTTTTTTCACTTAAAAATTTTAAAACAGTTATTATGAAAAATGTGTCTTCTTACGTTTCGAAATCGTATACTTTTATGTTTGCAGATACACGCAGTTTATGCAGGAGAGTATAAAGAAAGACCCCTCGTTGGTCATACAATTGAGGGCCACTTTCTTAAAGCTTGCTTCCGCCCTGGATTTGCCACTGCTGCGAATCAACCAAGCGAATAGCCCGGATCTAGTCAGTGTGTCCAAGTATTACTCGAGGGAACTGGTAGGCTACGTGCGCAAGGTGCTACAGGTGAGCAGCCCTCTGTGTAGCTTCAACAACCACAATGTGCAAAAGATACTGAGTTATTTTGAGTCACCTTGAAGCATTATGGATCACTGAGAAAATGTTGACCTTCATATCAACAATTTGATAACTGGGCAGTCATATTTTTAGAATATAATTTACTAGAAGTTATATCACAATAGTGTTAAACATATCTGTCGATTTTTGCGTTCCAGCATTACAGCATTTCCCCACGCCATGTAACAATAAGAATTATGGTCTCCGCATATCTATGTAATATCTATTTTCACAAATAGACTGACATACAATAGAGATTATTTTTGACCGAGGTGTGTAAACTCATAATGTGAGAAACGAATGTGCAGAGGTTGTTATTTCATAAAACATTGTTTATTTTGAGTTACAGACGAAAAACAGTTAAACTTTACTTTTCAGATCATACCACGGACGATGTTTAGTTTGCTTGCAAACATAATCAGGTTGCAGACCAACGAAATTCAAGAGGTGCCTACTCGATTAGATAAGGACAAGATGAGGGACTATGCCCAGTTGGACCAGCGATATCAGGTTCATCACCTTCTTTATCTTCAAATTCAGTTTAAGCATACAATAACCAGCGAAATGATAGTTTGCTATTTTCGCAAGGTAAGTGATCAAAACAGTAACAGTATAAATATCTTTGAAAATGTACTGGTATTTTAAAACAAAGATCTGGTCACGGTTGCGAAGCAAAAATTCTTGGAAATGAAGATACATTACGCTGAAATGTCGCTTATGGAAAAATTAGATTTATACAGTGTTTTGTGGCACTAATGGGAATTGATAAGAAAGTTGTTGGTATTTTATGCTGTTTGTTTTATTCATGAGGCTGGAGTAGCATGACGCTACATGGTCTGAAATAGCTGCCGTACTAGTTGAATTACATCAATGAGTACTAGAACTGCATTTCGCAAGCAAAATCTTCAACACTTGACAAACATAAAAAGTTAAAAAGCAAAACTCATTTTGGCATGCGCTCTCCAATGACTCTGAAGCCACCCACCCTACTCCCGCGGAAACAACCTAGACCTCCCCCCCCCCCCCCCGTTCTCAAATAATATTAATATTTTGGACTTCTTAGGATGCCAATTGTTTTATTTTTTCGAATGAAATTGTCATGCCATTGATATATCAGCAAACGTCACAGCTTGAATTCCGTTTATAAATCGTGTACATCTCCTTGGTTGTGTTGGCTCAACGGCTTTATTGACTGAACGGACCAGCACTTTTTTTCTATGCAGACAGTGCTCGCATAACGCCCATAAGCTATGTTGTTTTGCTCAACCGTTACTTTGCTGTTAAATGCGCTGTATTATAAATAACACTTGTTATTTATTAAAAAATCAGCTGTGTTCGCGTCGCGTTTAAAGCGTGAAAACGAAATCGTAGACGAAAAAAGGCAGGGTGCACACCCTCAGATCAAGTTCGACATGAGTACAAAGTTTTGTGGTCCTAGGGCCTGTAGTGTGAGGGAAGGAGCTGGGACAATGGATTTTAGTGTCAAGAAAAAAGTACCAACGGCTGCCCGCACAGATTCGTATAAGCCTTGACCAAGTCAAAGACTTGTCAAGTGTTAATTATGTAGCATCTTGACTTTTTTGTGAGATTCTACCGCGAAGTAGATGCCAATGAAAAAATGACCCGCCCTTGTTTCAGTTTGAAAAATGTTTTATTTGTTAGGACGCTGAAAAGGATTTTATGACATAGAAATAAAAACACCGTTTTGAATTTTCTGAATCAGTGAAAGAGCCACTTTATGTACTTATGTTACTGCTGAACTTCTAAATCACAGGTGGCGAAATTGACTCACGACATATCAGTATTTACCGAGGGTGTGCTTATGATGAAAACAACCCTTGTCGGCATTATCAAGGTCAGTTCCGTTCCTGGATTTCATTCTAGGTCACCGACAGTCTAGCCAATGATCTTTTTCTTTCGGGTAGGAGGTAGGGTTCGATCTTTTATTCTTAATTAGCGGTTGCATTTCTTTCGTCAGGAACTGATTCCGCTGTGAGGATTACTTAAGTGTTATTTCTTCAAGTTTTGCGCAGGCTTTTTGCGACAAGTTTGGCTGAGTTATAACGTTAAATTGTAGCATGTGCTGAATTCCATAACGATTGATTTAAGTTTTTAAGGTATGTGTTCTTTTTTTTTTTTTTTAATTCAATTTTAGATTGACCCTAAGCAGTTACTGGAGGATGGAATACGTAAAGAATTGGTGCAGAGAGTAGCCACTGCCTTGCATCAGGGACTTATCTTCAATCCGAAAGCCAGACCAAGTGAATTGGTCCCAAAACTGGCTCAGCTTGAGGCAACAATAGATGGCTATAGGAGATCTTTTGAGTACATCCAGGACTATGTGAATATTTATGGCTTGAAGATTTGGCAAGAGGAGCTCTCTAGGATTATCAATTACAACATGGAGCAAGAATGCAATAGCTTTCTAAGAACAAAAGTGATTATTTTTTCCCATACTTAATCTGTTTTTGTCCGTTTGAACTGCGGTTTATTCGATTCAGTTTGCTCAATCCGAGGTTTTTAGAATTTGTGAGAATGTACATGTATTGCGTGTCTTTCATTTCTGGCTTTCTTCTCTTTTAAATAAGTGGAGACTGGTCTGGGGCTTCTCATACCTTTTGAAGTGTGCGTGTGTGTGTGTTGGGGCGGGAGGGGGGGGGGGGGGGGGAGGCGGGGAGATGTTTGACATCAGGACCCAGGTACCATTTCGGCGTGAAAATGAATCATCCAACACGGATGACTAAAGGCGCGATCGAACTGTGTGTGACTCACACACTGATGCATGTCAGAAGAAAGCCATTGATTATGCTTGCGAAGAGTTCCCACTTGTTACTCACTGCTTTTAAGTGGAGATCTTTCTAGGACAGAGCGTAGCTTAAAAAGTACAAAACGGCATCAAACCCTTGATGGGAATAAACTGATAAATTTTGTTATCAACAAAAAATTAACGAGCATCTATTTTATCAAGAATAACCTTTTTTTTAATTAACTCACCTTTTTCTCAATCTTGAAGGTTCAGGAGTGGCAGAGTTTGTATCAGTCCACCACGATCCCGATACCACGCTTCCCGCCATTAGACAGTTTGTCCGTCAATTTCATTGGTCGCTTGGCCAGAGAGATACTAAGGATTACCGACCCAAAGTAAGTGTTGCTTGTGTTTAACATAAGGTATAAATGTACTGGGACATTTGTGAGGTTTTGCATTTACAATGTATTTTTATTTATTTTAGGGTGACCAGTTACGTGGAGCAGATGAGCGCTTGGTATGACGCTAAAACACGTGCAGAAGTCATCAACATTAAAGTGTTTGAAAAACTCGAGGTGGGTCTCCTGTTATATACCACCAGCCTCTAGAATACGATTGTTTTTGCGAGAAACATTTTCTTATACTGTTTAATTGATAGCGATTTTTCAAAGAATAAATAAAAAAAGAAATTGAAGTTCTTGGAGACAGTCTAAAAACTAACAGTAAGAAGAAAAACAGTCTATTTACAAGTTTCCGTGTGGTTTCGTAAGTAGATCCTTTGCCAGAGCTTTATAATTATGACGCTGCACTGACTTCTTTATTCTACCTTCTGACTGTTTTCCAGAGATCCGTGGGCACATGGGGTTTGACGGGTCTGGATAGGTTGCTGTGTTTTATGATCGTCCAGGAACTTCAAAATACGCTAATATTTGTCACAAGAACAGTCTTTCAAGACAGAGCCCTGATGGATATTTTGGCAAAGTTTCATAGTGAAACAAAGCCGGTCGAAGCCCTTATAGGTAAAGCTTTAGTTTTAAGTTAGGCAACGCCAACTAATGGCTTTAAAACTGCATTTCATTTTTGTACTGATTATATCAATTTGCTTTCAAATACATGTAAAAAGGTTGAAAACTAAATGACATGTTATTGAAAAAAAGCATAGTTTATTCCTCACAGGTGGGGAATATATGCGATCGACCGTGTGTCGGTCTATCATCAACAGCTTGTTAGCACGATAACTTAAAAATTGCTGCAAGGATTTTAATGAAACTTTGTATGTAGCTTCTATGGGAACAAACACAGATGGGTATTGTAAATGGGCCAGGTTCGTCTAAGGAAAATGCACCAGCTGGACTTAGAAAATTTCAGCTCTTGATTGACTGTTGATGTTTAACTGATGGGGGGGGGGGCTATGGGGAATATGTTGGCTATGCACACTGCTCTAATTTAGTTTTAAAACTTTTAAATTGGAAGCAGCATCAACTAAAATAACATATTTTGTTTTGCCAAACAGCACAACCCCAGAAGATGTACTCCCAAGTCGTGGCAAGGCTGGGGAAAATCTGGCCTATTTACCTTGACGCTATTTTAAAGGTAGGTGCATGCATACAGCACCTTGATTTAAAAAAAAGTTAACCCCGTATACAGAGAAAGTTTCAACCAGATACTGAAAAAAAACACCTAAAGGTTAATTTTGACGCAAATATTGCTGAAAATAATCCGTAAAAAATATTTATTTAATAAAAAATACAATGGATGTGCACAAACAAAAGATAGATCATGGGCTAACTCTTCACTTGTAAGGTGAAAATGGTTAAAGTTACCTTCAATCAGCCGTTAACCGGTTCACTGTTTTTTTTTTTAACAGGTAGGCCAGATGCAGTTACTGAGACGGCAGATAGCAAGCCAGCTCAACACGTCCTGCAAGTTCGATTCCAAATTTCTAGCGAGCGCACTCCAAAACGTTAATAGGTATGTTCGGGTTTAAATGTATTTCCAAAACTGCATAAAATTTTAAATAAACTTTCCCTTGTGCTGAGTAGTAATTGGTATGTTAAAAATATGAAAAAAGAAAGTGTAGCTATTATTCCGCGCACAATTGCTTTACTCAGAAAGGTTTTTTTTTCTAAAAAGTACTTCAAAAGATAAAGAGGTGAAATACATATTTTAATGAGAACTTATTTCTCAAAGGTGAAATATTTAAGCAAAGGTGAAATATTTCTTCTTTCGAGTAGAATTGTAAAAACTTTTCAGCGTGTTTTAGTTTGGTTTTTTTTTTTACAGACAAGCCAATTTTTTTGTCAAAGATTTTGAAAACTTTCTAAAAAACCTTTTTGATAGTTCGAAATCTTTCTAGAAAAATTAACATAGCCTAGCTACAAACTGCATGAAGCAGCATCCCCCATCCCCAAACCATTCCGCGTAACCCGTAGTTGATAATTTATATGAGCATTGAGTGTAAAATGACCAGGTAAGGTTTGCATCCAAGCGTGCTTTTTACAAAAGCAACACATGCATTTCACCAATTCAGCGTATTTGGTGTATGTAAATAAAGCACAAGCAACATTTGTATAATGCACAGTGTGGCTGTTGGGTGTCCATAGCAACTGGCCACCGGGCAAGTGGCCACCGTACTACCGCTCCCCAGTCCTGCCACCACATACATGGAAATCCCGGGCCACCAAACAATATTTTTTGAGAAAATATTTTTTCTGTTTTGATGCTACAGTTTTGAGAGATTGTTTTAAATCATTGAACACAAAGAACAGTGCGCTAAGGGTACAACCACTTATGTTTACAAACAAACGCAAGCCCCCCCCCCCCCCCCCCCCCCAAAAAAGCCAGATTAGAATTTTGTGCTCCAGAGCTCTGTGGACAGTCTGACGATGTTCTTACTGTAATTTTAAAAGAGAAAGGGCTTGAAGATATCACTTTTTTAATCCTATGGATCAAGAAATGTTCATTTGATTGTCACCGGTGGCCAGTTGTGCATTGGCCAGTTTGACTGCTTGCCACTTCTGTGGTGGCCACTATGACTGGTGGTAAGTTCTGCCACCACATACATGGAAATCCCGGGCCACCAAACAATATTTTTTGAGAAAATATTTTTTCTGTTGTGATGCTACAGTTTTTTGAGAGATTGTTTTAAATCATTGAACACAAAGAACAGTGCGCTAATGGTACAACCACTTATGTTTACAAACAAACGCAAACCCCCCCCCCCCCCCAAAAAGCCAGATTAGAATTTTGTGCTCCAGAGCTCTGTGGACAGTCTGACGATGTTCTTACTGTCATTTTAAAAGAGAAAGGGCTTGAAGATATCACTTTTTTAATCCTATGGATCAAGAAAGGTTCATTTGATTGTCACCGGTGGCCAGTTGTGCATTGGCCAGTTTGACTGCTTGCCACTTCTGTGGTGGCCACTATGACTGGTGGTAAGTTCTGCCACCACATACATGGAAATCCCGGGCCACCAAACAATATTTTTTGAGAAAATATTTTTTCTGTTGTGATGCTACAGTTTTTTTAGAGATTGTTTTAAATCATTGAGCACAAAGAACAGTGCGCTAATGGTACAACCACTTATGTTTACAAACAAACGCAAGCCCCCCCCCCCAAAAAAAAAGCCAGATTTGTGCTCCTTATCCGGTGACCAATATAACTGGTGGCTATTTCCTTCACCTAGCGATTGGCATACGCGAGAGACTTTGCTGGTAATGCTTGTGCTGCGCGAACGCATTGTATTTTTTTTTTTATAAAAATCAGGTTTTTTTTTCTTTTTGCTACGCATTTTGATCATGAAACGAAAACAAAGGCGAAAACAAAAAGCTGAGTGCACATCAAGTGCTACATATATGCAAATTTTGGTGGTCCTAGTGGTCCCAGAGAAAAAAGCAGCGGGATAATGACGGACCATGGAAGAGAAAAACTGCTCGAAAGAATGGCCTGTACAATTTCAAAATACTCTTTAGATATCTTTCACTTGCCAAGTGTCAATTACCAGGCGTAGCATGTCAGTTACCAGGCGTCCGTAGTAAACACGTAGAATATGCGGTACTTATAAGCTCCCACAGTGTGAATTAAAAACCAAAATACAAAGAAATTTGTATTGTTGAGGTGATGTGGCCATTTGGCATGGTTCATCTGTTTTGTTTTTTCAAACAGCGCGTTGCTAGCTGATATAGAAAGACATTACGAAGACCCCAGCTTGCCGTATCCAAAGGAAGAAAATCCGTTACTTTATGAACTGACGTCTTACCTTGAAAGCAGTGGCATCAGCAACCCATTGAAGAAGGTAAGTACGGTCAAGGACACTTATAAGCTGTATACTCCTCGCCTTGTTGTGGCGTCAGTAGTATCATGGGTGGATACAAAATTACCGTATTATTTGAAGTGGAATTTCTGAAGCGAATGTGAAACCATACATTGTCTGACGGTCCTTGTCGTTTTCTTCATAATTTTAAGCAGAACGATTTAGATTAGAACAGACACTTGAGGCTCACACAAAGAGCTCATATTATCCACTTTATTTTTGATGACTTTGTTGTTTTTTCCTCAACGCTGTGCTGATTCAGATTTATATCACGACCAGGAAGCTTCCATTCTTCCCCTTGTTCAACTTTCTCTTTGTCATTGGACAACTGCAAAAGCTAACGTACATGCGATCAGTCGGTAAGTGACGCAATAATAGACAAGTGACGGTATATTAATGAAAAGACTATATAGTTTG
The DNA here is from genome assembly GCA_949752745.1 of Protula sp. h YS-2021. NCBI lineage: Eukaryota > Metazoa > Annelida > Polychaeta > Sabellida > Serpulidae > Protula > Protula sp. h YS-2021. Next base: position 66,792,355 of record OX457026.1, read on the forward strand.
ATGCTACAGTATGAATATTTGTTAACGATTGTGGAAAAACAAGTGCGTTTTTATAGAAAATAGAATGAGATTGAATTAAGGGCTGATTGTATTAAAATGATTTTCTTCTGCATTTGGGGTTGGAGCATTATGGAACTAGCTAATCTGGGAAAGAGCTATTGAACGGTCGAAATCTGTGTATTCATAACAATAAATAAAAAATTGGTAGAGTTACCCATTTTGGTTTTAAGATCACAGAAATTGGTATATTACGTTACGCGTTAAACCACGCTGTGCCGTTACTCAGTATTGTTTATTTAAAACATCGTAGAAACGGTTAGACAAACTATTAATGTAATACTATTTAGCCTTTTATGCGATTCACCTGTTTGATCCGTATAATGTGTGCTGTGCGGGATTTGACATCCAGGCGAGCTTGTATGTAAGAAGTCGACCGAACCAATCGACGGGCTGCCTTTCACCACGGGCACCATCACGCTTCTCAAGCAGTTCCACACGTCCAACACGGACCAGTTCTTTGCCTACCTGGGCCAGTATGTGCGGTCACAGGTCGACACGTCGCAAAGGTTGGGTATACATCTTTCATTAAGCGGTCGTTCTGAAGCTAGATTTTATTCGGAATTTGACGTATACTTATATCCGAGTTGGGAAACATTACTCTGAACCATTCCCGCCCGCTCCGCCCCCCCCCCCGCCCCATAAAGCCCGCCTGTTATTTTTTAATCAAGCGCAAGAGCGACACTTTACAGAAAACAGGTCTGAAAATCAATGTGGTTTTTTTTTTGTGGTTTCCATAGTGCAAAAGTACCGGAATTTCCCCAAGACGTGACCAATGTCTTGCTGTTCCTAGAAGACTTCACATACTATAGCGGCTTATCAAGAAAGGTATGCAAACTGTACAGCTCTAAATTTCATAGAAAATCTAATTCTAGTGTTACAGATTTCTTTTGGACGTTTAGAGTAAAAGAGAATGTGTAGCGGCTTGAAGTTAACGGCATATAAATAGTAACACACAACTCTCTTCTTCAGCTGGCTGCACTTTCCATGTAAATTGCAGTTTTCAGTTTTGGCAGAAAATCTTTCACTCTTGTTTAAATTCCAGGCAGTTGAGGTTCATATTCCAACATATATCTTTGACCAGTTTAAAATGGCAACGTCGTGAAACTAGCTGACGAGCGGGGCAGCATTATCAAGGACATTTCCGCATATCAATGAAATTTCATTGGCTAGTCACAGCGTGGGACAAGTTTGCAGAAACAAAAAAATTAAAATAAAAAAATAGTTCACCCATGTATAATGTGTACCAGCAAATGAAAAAAAAGCTTTGGTATGAAAAACAATTTAAAATAGCTTTTGCACGCCATTGCTGAATCTGTAGTTTAGTGTAATTTGTCCGAAATAAAGGGGATGGTTGGAAAAATAGTGCCATTTTAAATAGAACTTATTTTTTCAGTTGTCTATTGTAAGTGATTTTTCGTAGTTCTTGTTAAGTCATGTAAAACTGTTTTGTTAGGTTATACAGAAAATTTCAGCTATATGCTGATTTTATACTTAATTTTATAATAAAGAAATGAAAAAAGAAGCACCTTTTTCTTTGTATCTTCTAATTTATGGATTGGATTTATTTATGTATAGGACGGACAATCTGTTAGTTCAGTGTCTCCGGAAATGATGTGCTTTACATAAACAAGAACGTCAAAAGACATTTGAGTCCAAGTACACGAGAAACTCCAATATTCACACCTACTTTGAAGAGGTTTTGAATTCTCTGTGTTTTTTTTTTTTAGCGGCAAATTCTACAGAACATTACAGTTCCCCTAATACGTGACGATATTCTGACAAGCAAAAGCACAGTTACAAGATACTGAACATTAAAATCAAAATTTTCATTACAAATAGCAGTGAATGGTACTAGAGTTTAACCTTTTGAACCTCTTGCTCTAAAGCACTCCGCAGATATCTGGAGGACAGATGAAAAGTAAAGCCTGTAAATATTAAGTCTGGCATCAATATTAAAGTGATAATTCTACAAGCTTTGGAGAACTAGCGTTACGGAAACATCCGTTTTTAGCCTAGGCGACCTTTGATTACATGGGATATACACGTTGTGTATGGGCTTCTGCCGTCTGTTCGTCCGTCTGTCCGTCCAGAAGAAAAACGATAAGTAATGAAAAAATAATTCGATCTACTGATTTCAAATTTCACAGAAAGTTGCGCTAGAATGATATCGCATATTGCGAAAATCTCCTACAGTTTTGGTAAAATCAAATTTCCCGAAACTCAACGTACGTTGTTAATTTTTTGTTATTATATGGTGAAAAATGTAAACCTGGTTTTAGTCCATCGGATCAAAGTTAAATTTTGAGGAAAGTGGCCCACTTAGGGGTAAAATACACATTATTTTATGTTGAACAAAACTGATCCTGTATAAACTGGAGCTACAGAAATGAAATTTATAAAGGCATAACCACATCTTTCTTGGTCAAAGCAGATGCATATGCAGCATTTAAAAGAATTCATTCAACTTCAAAGATACCAAGGCTTTCAGTTGCTTAGCGCGTTGGTCCAGTAATCCCAAGGTTCCGGTTGGAATTTGGGCAGGGGTAATAAGCAGGCGAGTGATACGTGCTCTCATTGCCCCAGTTAAGCAGATGCAATGGGTCAGATCATCTGTCTCGGAATTCTAATTATCGCCCACTCAGTGTTTTTATGAAACTGCTAAAGCTGTCATCGGTGTTGTACTGCCAGCAACTGCGAGCATATATCATTTGCTATATATTTCTTGTATATCACTCCGCGTTTTCTTGTATTACATTCCCTTGCATCACAGACTACAACCACCTTTCTTTAAAATGGCTCTGACATCAATGTTTAAAAAAAGTATGCCTGTAACCGCAACCCGAATGCAGATAGTATCCCCAGCAGACACTCGATCGGCTTGATATGTTCCTAAGACGTCAGTTCGTCGGAATTTATTTTCGCCGTAAAAATGACGTCTTTACGACGTTGCAAAAACGATATCGTCTGAACAAGGCAAAGGCGTAAACGACGTTGAAAAGATAAAAAAAAGCAACGCGGCGTCCAAAACCAATAACTACGAAGTAAAAGCTTATGCAATATAATTATCTAAATCAAATACCTTTTATAGCTTTATGTGAATCAAATGATTGATCCACATACAACTTTGAAATGATCAGATGAGATTCTATAATATTAAATAATTCGTGCTCAAGACTATTTTGGCACTTCGTGAATAGTGATTTATAAATACGATGTATGATCACTAGCTCCTCACGGGTAAACTGGCTTTCGGTTTTGTTGTGGCGGAGTGCTTGTATGTTGATTCACCAAAAATTTGCGAAACGTTAAGATTTTCTGAAGTTTCATCCGGAAAGTTCGAAGAACCTTGCCGAATTATTCCGTTAATGTGCACGTTTCCGAATTAATAGTTTGTTTAATCGAATTCTTTAAATCAGGACCAGACTGAATACTTTAATGTTCTATTCTATTCAAATATTTTATTTGTTACGTTTCTTCATGTGTTCGGGATAAGGCCACACCGGTTTGCGCATACCAGACCGAATTATTCATTCATTCAGCAAAAGATCACAATCTTATCCGAATAAAAAATATTTATAAAAAACTTGCTGTCAGCTAATGGTAATGTCTTAAAACGGTCCTATGCGGCGGTTTGGTCACATGGCCATGGTACTTGATTAGTAAGTACAGTTTGGGTATAGGTTCTTCCCTGGTTGTTGTGCATGTAAAGTATCATACTGGGACAACTATGAATAAGAATGGCCATGGCACGAATGGCATGGGATCAATGGCACTTCTCTCGAGTTTCCAGTATGCATGTCCACACCACCAAAGCGAGGATAGTGCACCTTCAAGCCAATAAAATTGAAGCGACTAAAGCACCTTTGTACTTAATGCAGCTATGAAGTCGAAGTCATGATGAACACAAAAACAAGAATTCCTAGATCGGAACCAAACTGAAGTCTAGGATACAGAAAATATTTAATAAACTTAAAACTTTACGCCAAGTGTGTGCCACATTTTTGACGGTCTGGTTTTCTGTTAAAAAAAATGCCAGTCAAGTTGCCAGCAGTGTAACACAGATGCTTTTCACAGCGAATGAAAAAAAGTTACGACATTTTCGAACGTTTTTATTCATTAACGACTCGTAACAACATGTGAAATTCCATAACACAAAACTCATTCGGCAAATCGTATTAAGAATGCATTAAAAACCTTCAAGGCATAATGTATCATACTAAAGAACTGACCTGAATGGTTATTTTTAGTTTGGCTGTGTTTACATACAACACATTAAAACAAACCGTTTCCAAATGAAAACACGCTTTACTTTGATGTTTTGAAAAGTAGCCTCTAGGCAACGCACCCACTGGGATGAGACTACCCCTTCTTGGAAACGCACTATTCCCAGTTTTATTAGAACGCCCAAGTGGCCTTATCACATATAATCTTTCAACTGATTAAAGTTATAATTTATATCAGCAACATTCCGGAGTGCAATAATTACCCTCTGTACATGCATTGCCTTTCCTCACAAACCTGGCCATCTGGCGAAGCAAAAATAAATGCAAATGACGCAACTGTTTTATTTAAACTTGTTAACACTTGACAAGCCTTTGGCTTGCAAGAGTTATATGAATTTGTGCGAGCAAAATTCGTCCTTTTTTTTTTCTTCTTGACACTTTTTCCGATTTTTTGTGTCTTCTTCTTCTCTGACACTATGGGCCTTACGACCATGGAACTTGGGACTTATGAAGAGCTTGATCTGAACATGTGCATGTCACTTTTTATTTTCGTCTTTGATTTCGTTTTCTTTGTTAAAACGCCATGTGAAAAGAGTGTATTTTTTGCAAGTTAATGCGTAGCATTTAAGCCACATCACACACAGTTGCTCAGTGAACTTTGTGCGAGCTCTCACTGTGTATGCTAGATCAGTCAATAAAACCTTAAGTCAACAGAAACTAAACACTACTCGGCTTATAAGACGTATTCAAGCTGTGTTGTTTGCAATATATTATTCAAGAAATAACCCATTGAAGCCAGTATTTTTGCGTTTTAATTTTTGTCAAGTGTTTAACATTTCGCTAGCGGAATGAGCTTCTAGTTTAAACTTGGCTCTAACCGAAAATGTTTTGCTTCACTATGTGTTGAAGTTTACATTTTGCATACAGAAATTCCAGCACCGAACTCTTTCACAATGGCTGCCCATCAACCAATCAAAGCGCTTATTTCTCACAGCGAAAAGCCAATCAACCAATCACGTTTTCGCACTCTCTTTCATATACTTCTTGCTCTCCTCTCTGCGTCGCTTAGTCACTGGATTTCTCGGATCAAAAATCTCGTATCTGTCCAGTTCCGCCACATTGGCATCAATGACTTTCTTACTGTGCTCCTCAAATGTTAACTTGTGGTTCATCCTAGAACATAATGCAACAAATTTCCCGTCTAACGTGTTTTGTATTAAATTGCACGAATGATCTTTTTTTCACTTCAATACATGAAGCGTGAGTGACCAACATGCAATGTTATTTCAGAAAAAGAATGAACTCCACGGGATGAAAATAACATTTAATTTACATAATTAAACCTATTCAAATTAAAGGTTACTGTCCAGTTTTCCTACGTTATACATGCAATATTTCATTTCATTGTTCATCTTTTCATAACGATGCCATTATAATTTTAAAAAACAAAAAAAAAAAAAACAAAAACCGCATAATCTAATATTCTGTAAATAAAACTTCGATATTTTCTCTGTTACACACTGGCATCACATCGAAACCGCCTTTTTCTGTTTTAAAAAGAACACGCACCAGCTGAGATCACTGCCCATATCCTCCTCCTCCTCCCCCTCCTCGCCCTCGCTCTTATCGCCGTCGTCACCGTACTCGGCGAACTGCGCCAGCGACGAGAGCTTGCTCTGGAATGACGTCAGCATGGCCAGCGTCTCCTGCTCGCGCTTGCTGCCCTTCCTCGGCATGCTCTTCTTCTGCTCCTTGTACTTCCGCCGCTCGGCCTTGAATTCCTTCACCAAATCGTTGTCCCCCTGCTTCTCCTCATCTGAATATATCAGATTAAAACAGAGAAAGTGATCGGATCTAATACTTATAATAATATGAAGCACAATTACTCTTCATTAAAAACAAAAGCTATATGAATTATTTCCTTGTCAGCACTAATTTCTACTACTTCGAAATCCTAAACAATTAACTTAAATATTTATACAGCGTTCCACAAAACACCAAACTCAACCCTAGCCTTGTTTGTAAGGTGTTTTAAGGGTCTGCATTCCCACAACTAACCGCTATCTTTCTCGGCATCTTCTTCTTTATGTTTTTTATCTGTAGCCAGCAACTCTTTCTTTAGTCTCTTGGCCTCTTTCTTTAATTCAGACCTACAAAAAAAAGAAGAAGACAGAAAGAAAATATATAGAAAAGTTTTATGTTTTAGCTCAAGGGTGAGACATGAACTATTCCATACACTATAGATATCATAAATTCACCTAAAAAACTGAATTTTTTAAATTAAGTTTAAGAAGAAAAATAATGTGTCTAGATACTGCGCAGACTACTGGCCCTAGTAAGGCCCACTAATCTATGTTATATCTTTATAACACATGTACAGTTCCCGACTGACAAAAGTTTTTCCCGCTCTTTCTCATAAAGAGCTCTAGAGTATAACAAAAAACACTGTATCTTACATTTTATCGGATTCTTGCTTGCTCCCCTCGTCGCTGCTGCCCTCGTCCACTAGGAAATCTTTACTGCTGCCCTCGGTGCGTAGTTTCTTCCTGATTCGCTCCTTCACCGCTTCCCGCTCCTCTTCCGAATCCTACAGCACACACAGCCCCAGTGATGTATCAATTCCATGTTGTCTGGAGCGGAATGTTTGAGGTTAAAACTCGGCAATGACAAAGCCTTAAATGCCCTTCTAGAATATTTGCATGAAATCTTCCTTCCATTTAACTCTGGAAACTGAACCCAGATATACTTAGATCAAGAATAAGTAGAAGATATTATTGAACTATAACAGCAAAAAAGAAAAAAAAAAGAAAGGAACAAAGAATGAAAAGACAGTATGAAAGCCAGATGGAGAAAAAAAGAGGAATGCGACGGGGAACATGGGGGAGGAGAGTACCTGGCCAGCGGCTCCCTTGTCCGCCCTGGCTTTGAGGGTGGCGGGGTCGACAGCGGGTAGCGTGCTAAGCTTCTCGTCATCCAGCAGGTCGTGGCTACTCTTGCTGCCACCCTTGTTCTTCTTCTTTAACTTCTGGAGAGGCGAAAGAACAAGCAATTGTAGACACGCGGTGTTGTATCTACAGGGGGTACTGATGCGAGACTGATGCAAAAAGTAATCTGACTATGAAAGTGACTGATGCTACTACATAACATATACCAGTACTGGCCTTCGTTGAAATTTCGAATCAGGTTTTTTCTTTAATGAAAGATCCGATATTTTCATTTTGAAAAAGTAGGAAAAGTTGTATTAGGGCTTTTAAATTTTCAAGCTTTAAATTTAAAAATATATTCTTTTTTCTGATTTTTTTTTTCACCTTTGACACCTTATTTGTTTCTTCCTCGTCTTCTTCTGCTTCGTCGCCAAAAGACAACAAACTGAAATTCCTGAAAACGAAATCACAAGCCGATTCATTGCAGGCAGTTTTCTAAAATATATAGCAAAAATTACTGAATAAACTGGTCCAATTCATATCAGCGATAAAATAAATCTTGGCTTACTAGTTCACAAATTTAGTGTCTGTGTTACAACTAGAGCTTAAACGTCATGTCGACTAAGGATGTGTTTGGATTACTTTGTAGCCTTGGCAGTGCTTTTCTTTTTTCTACCATCCGTCTGTTGGTGCTCAGTCTTCTTTATCTGCCTCGGCACAATGTCCTCGAAGGGATTGTTTAAGATCTGTAATAATACCACAAGAGGCAGCGAATGTAAACCCCCTGGGCAACATACCGAGATCGTTTCACCCATTTAAGCTGTAATTAATAAAATATGAACAGCAAGTTTTGCTTTAATAACGTACAGTTCCACTGTTGTGACTCTGGATTTATACTCAGTTAGAAATGATCCTACCTTTGTTTTGTTAATTTTGTACGGATCTACAGGTCTGTCATTTTCTCCGATTTCTACGTCCGCCAGTTTCAACATGTTGAATATTGTGTTACCTGTGACCTGCAGAAAAGAGTTTGCGTTTAAGGGAAAAAGAAGTGGTCAACAATAACTCGAAAATGTTACCTTATTGCATGGATTAAACAATATGAAATGGGGTTCTTGAAATTAAATATTTCCAATGGTGGAAAACCCCCACTGTAAGACATTCGTCGAGTTAACACCCCAAAGCCTGAAGTTGGAATTTAGCCAACGGACCTTTCCAAACAGAGTGTGTTTTCCCTGTAGCTCTTGGGTGGGTCCAAGCGTAAAGAAGAACTGACTTGTGTTATCGTCTCTACCCGCATTTGCCATAGCAACCAGCCCTCGACGCACAAAGCGAAGCCTCGAGTGAATTTCATCCTGTGGAATACAGAATTTTGCAGAAAAAAACAGCACTGATGTTTTACCTATTTTTGTTACTGTACGAATGTCTTGTATTATTTTTCTTATTACTTTTAATATTTAGTTTAGCTGCGATAATTTGCGATGTATTGCCAAATACTATCAGGCACCAGTCCATTTTTCGCTTTACTTTTTTCCATTTTTTTCTCCCCCATACGCAACCGAAAATAATTCACCTTAAACGGTTTTCCATATATAGATTCACCCCCGTCTCCAGTACCAGTTGGATCCCCTCCTTGAACGATAAAATCCGGCACGACGCGGTGGAAAATCGTGCCGTCGTAGTAACCTTCCATGCACAGCTGTATGAAGTTTCTGCATGCTTTGGGACATTCTCTGCACCACAACTCAATGTCAATATCCCCAACAGTGGTGACTAACAGCACCTAAAAGTACAATTACATGCACCACATAACTGCATACATACACACAAAAATCAAATAAATTGTCTCTGATTCTTAAGCCCTAGGAAACAGGGATTTCCTCAAAATTCGACATATATTTCAATTAAGTAAATTTTCCAATAGGTAAATAAATTTCACTTACCAAGAACAATTACTTTTCACATTTTCCGCGCTGCTGTCAAGCCAAAACTAGGCAATATATTGGAAATATATGAAAACAATCGCTAGGCACAGCTTCGACAAGTATTCAGTTAATTGAATTACCTTTCCATTTGTTGGTGGTTCTTGAATGTATATGTTACTCATTATTCAAATGTCAACACACAGCTCGAATCTCCTGAAGATTTCACCTCCTTATATGAACGTGCGTTCTGAGAAGTCTGAACTGGAAAACATTTAAAAGCTGCAATAAAAAAATACAGGACTCATTTTATCTTCAATTTTAATGTATACGAAAGTATAGATTAAAACACTAATACTCTGTAGAAGTGCAATCTTTTTTTAACAATCTTTGTTTTTTTTTAACAAAACCATTGTAGCCCCGTATGTACAAGAGCAAAAATCAGAGATGGTACAAGAAAACGGTGCCCGCAAAATCTACAATCGAAGCACCGCCTGTGCGTTTTAAAAATGCAGCAGATCTTCCTCAATTAGTTCAAAGTTATTTCGTTTTATCGCATCCACAAAAAATTTGTTTGATTGGGATCAAATGAACATTAACTGGCATTATCCCACTTCGTGGACATGTGTCTTCACTGGTATTCGGACAGAACGTCGACAGCCAAAACAACTGTGACGGTGTACACAATATCGATTTAACTTGGCTAGAGGTCCCCTCTCCGATGAGGATTATTTTGCGAAGTTTTTAATCTGGTTAACAGCCCAACTCAACCCCGAACATGAAAGTCATCGGGCATAGGAGAAGGTCGAAGAGTTGACCAGGTGCTGCATTTCATGAGATCAGTGGAATTTAGAAGCCAATGTGGTGTCCTGTTTAAAAATGCTCCGTACTCAAGATGCAATTCGCCATCTATTCAGGGCATTGTTGGCATCTGAGTACGAGGAGTCTGGGCCCTTTAGCAAACCGAGACCAAATCTGGATTTATTTCAGAGGAAGGCAACCGGTTTTTAAGGTCTTTAAATAATTGTGGTTTGCTTTTTGACTTCAATCCATCCATTGTTCAGAATTCAGAATGGAGCAAAATATATGTGTCATATGTAGGTGCCTTTTTTCTTGGGTAAAGATTGTTGATAAATAAATGGATACTTTTGACCGTCGGCGTTTTATCCGCCTACCTTTTAGCAGTCAATGTCCAAAAGATTCAACGAAAGACTCGATCAATAAAATTATTAAAAGGTTCACAAATGCAGTTTTCGAGTTTAATGAAACTTTGTGGATTTTACTTGTTTCTTTCAATTTTATCACCCTGTGGGATCTTGAAAATTCGGCTTTTGGGCATGAGCAGTCGAAACTGTAGTTATTTGCTAGTATTACTTAGGGACATTTTGAGACCAACTTGGTGAACTTTTACTATTACTTCACTATTACTTAAGAACATTTTTGTGAACTGCTTGTCATAGCACACCCACTTAAAGTGCAAAATAATTCCGAGTACCACAAACAATGCTACACAAGGTGATATAACTGCCCCCAAGATATCGAACAGCTTACCACCTAAGCGAAAACAACTTTCCTGAAGGGAGGAAGGCCCAAGGAGGGGAGTAGCACTGTCCTATTTACTTGTAAGTTAACAATAACACGTATGTCTCTAGAAGAGGATCAATAACTGAAGGGATCAACAAGAAAGCGGATAGAAAATGCCTTGTCATGCTATGTCCAGCTAGCCGCGATAACTCGAAAACTGTTTAACAAAGATACCGCCTACATCAGACTCATCGTTCGAGAGCTCTCGTGTTAACAAAGTCAAGTGACCTCATATGACGTCACACGCTGCGCTATATATGCCAAATACAATACGAATCGTTGGACGACTTCAATGCATTATTCTACTACATATGAAGTTAACCCGATGTTTCGTTCTGCAGTTACGGTTGTGAAACATTTTTCACATTCTGACGTCGTGACGTAACGCGTTGTTTGATATGCGTCAAATACAATAGCAGCCACCGGACCCACCCAAGCCATAATCCAACCAAGTTTGAAGATGATCCGATTTGTCGGTCCAGAATTATCCTGCTAACAAAGTCTAGTGTCCACAACACGTAGTGATACCACATGACGTCATTCGTTGCGTTATAAACACCAAATACATTATGAAACATCGGACCTATCCAAGGCACTATCCCACCAATTTTGAAACTAATGCGACGTTTTGTTCTACAGTTACAGTAACTAGAGGCTCGGTGAACCAGGATCCCCCGTGTAATACAAAATGTCATTGGATGTTAGTAAATTCAATGAAATTGAAAACCCTACATTGCCTAACAATTTTTGATCAATTGACAAAATAACACGACGTTGCACATCTACAATTGATATTTTTTCACTGCTTAGGAAACAGTTTTTCTTAACAGCAAATAGTTTTGCAGAACTCGTCTAGAGAAAACCTGTGTCCAAGCTAACAAATTTCCTGAAAAACAGACATTTTTGACAAGTCGTATTTTTGAGTATTTTTGGTCGATTTCAAAAATAATACGACGTTGAACATCTAATATATATATGTTTTCACTGCATAAAATTTCAGAACTTTTGCAGAACTCGTCTGGACAAAATCTATCTCCTTGCCAACAAGTTTCCATAAAAATATACGTTTTAAACAAGTTGTATTTTTGACAATTTTTGGCCAATTTCAAAAATAATACCACGTTGCACATGTAAAATACCCGTATATAAAATTTCAGAACGCTGGATAGAATAGTTTTGCAGAAAATCATATCAGACAAAATCACTTTTGGTGTATTCTTCTGTTTCTTTTTGCTTTCCTCCACTGGAATCCTGTGAGTTTCCTCTACTCAGCATGCGCACTCGAAACAATGAACTGACTTATCTACTTATTAAACGGGGTACGGAAAAATGGCAACGGAAAATATGGCAAGTGGTAATAATGGCAACGGAAAAAATGGCAAAGTGAAAAAAACGGAAAGAATTGCAAATTTTGCAGGTTTCACTGAAGTTCAATCGAAACAAAGAAATCGCCTACCTTGACTACTCATGATTAAAGAAAGTCCAATCAAACCACTTAATGCCCCTTGAGGTCAGGGTATTTGGGGTGCAAGCAAAAATGGCAAAACGCAATCACTGTGTGTGGCACCGTTGATCCTTTGGATGCTCGGGTGGCAACGTGACAGTACATCTATTTGGGGTGCATCAGGCAAAACTTATTTGCGGTGTGTACAACGCGGTTAATCTTTTGGATACTCGGGTGTCAACGTAACAAAACATTTATTTGGGCTGCATCAGGCATAAATTTAGTCCTAGATGACTCTTGCTTCCCAGCAAGAGTCATAATTCCTATAATATAACTTTTCATTGATCTCAATTTTTCAATCTCGCAGCACGACTGGGGCTAATGGCGTTATTTTAGAAAGGGTGCATCACATAAATAACCCAGTTATAAATTATGGCGCACAATTTTTATGGTCAAATAACAATTTTGTAATGAGAAAAATTGATGTTTTCTTCCGATCAGAATATAGAATCTCCCATTATCGCCGACAACAACAATGAATCTGCAGTTGTAAAACTACTCTTTACTCCACTTTGGTAGTTTGGACTAGGTCGAAAATAGTGCGCCAGGATACTTTTCAGTGTGCTTTTTAAGAAAAGGCATGCCACTCCGAACCTCGGTGTCCTGGAACATGCGCCGAAAGGTCTAGAGCCGCGAAAATTGAGATCAATGGTGATTTCTATTACAGGAACTGTGACCCTTTCTGACCTAGGAAGACAGAAAGGGTCCACTGGGACTAGCATAAATTAAACCCTGTGAATACAGTATTGCTAATCCTATGGATGTTCGGGTGCCATCACAACAATACTCGTACATTTATTAGGGACGTTGTCTAGAATGAGCAACATGCTCGTGATATTACGCTTAAGAATAAATTTGACAAATGTGATAAATTTTTATTGTTATTTTGCCATTTTTTTCGTTTTCTCACTTTGCCATTTTTTCCGTGCCATTATTTCCACTTGCCATTTTTTCCTACACCCGATTAAATATGGGTATTATCGCCCATTGTGACACTTAAAATAACTGCACTCCACAACAACTGCCACATCCAGGACTGTGTGCGGTAAAGTAGAAGTATTTGAACTGGGTCGCTACTGATTCTTCCCTTCCAACTGATCAGCGAGCAAAAACGGAAAAAAAGGAGTTTCACCAACATAATTTACATGTGCATCGACAGTAAGCATAAATAATTCTGCTATCTTGCACTTTAAGAAGGAAACTCAAGCGTGATTTTTGCTAGATTGTTACAAAGCAACCCATTTCTTATCTTTATTAAAATCTTTCATAATTACTTATGAAACTCGCTATTTTACAAATCGCCAAAACAGTGTGCATGCTTAAATAATTTTGACGATCCACTTTTAACCACAATTTTAACCCAGATAGCACGACACTTTATACTAATATTTTGATGAATTGTTAGCAGTTTGAGCTCATAAAAAAGCATGACTCTCCAACAAAATGCATCAGTTTATTCCTTCAGATAATCATTTCATGAAGGTGGCTTGTAGAAATAGTGCAGGGAAATAAGAATTTATTCTATGTAAGAATATATGAACCAGCGAGTGACTGGAAGCGCTCGGTGTATTATTTGTTTCTGGTGTTGCAAATTTTGGCTTGACTTGGTGGGAAAGTGATACTTCCCAGTCAGGAAGAGAATCAAGGCCGCAAAGCTTTTAAATTTAATCCCGGACCTATTTCTTTTTTGAAACCTCTGTAAACAGATATTGAACAGTGCTTAAAATGCGCGCAAGTCGAACTCTCAATCAACTTATTCAATGATGTATGATGCACACCTTAATGTTTTTTAGACCTTGGGTGAGAAAAACAATATTCTCTTCTCACTCATGTACGACTTGAACGCAGGACTTAAGCATTACTAGAGAAAATTTCTAACTAAGGGAGGTAACCGTCAATCCTTTAAATATAAGTAAAATATATAGCCCACTCCACGTAATCTTTTCTACCGATTTAGCTAACAGCATTACTGGAGAAAATTTCTAATTAAGTGAGGTAATCGTCAATCCTTTAAATATAAGTAGAAAATAACCCCCTCCACGTTCTCTTCTCTAACGACTTAGCTAATATGTTCTTGGCGTTTAGAGCTAAATCAAGCAGTCAAGAAAAACTCCGAGCAAGTTAATTCACTGGTATTTTGTGCTACCTTTGAAACAGATTAAAGAAAGGTATACGGGGCAACACATTTTCAAGACAGCAGTCTTTGGTCACGATGATAAAACATTTCTATTTCTAGGTCGCTAAAATGAAATTGTAGTTGAAACGAAAACTCCACTAGATAGATCGATAGTAGACCCTAAATTTACACATTCTTTATCAGCGGAAGTTTCAATAGCAATACAAGTAGTTAGAATACGAACATACACAATGAAATTTTCTGTACATTTTCAGAGCTTAAATCCACACGAGAAAATATTTAGCCGGTCCGGTACTTAGCCATTTATTCCATATAAAAAAAAACTTGAAATATTTGGAAGCATGTCTGGTAAACGGGTTTGCTATTTTATAAAGCATTAATTCAACCAAGACCAGTTTATTATCCCCTTGTTTGGTCACTTGCAGACTTTTTGTTTTTGCTACAACGGGCACAGGTTGGGCGATAAATGGGGTTATACATCGAGAAAATGTCGAATACACCTGGAAAGATGGTCCCAGCGGACCCTTTCTGTCTTCCAGGTCAAAAAGGGTCAAGTTCCTGTAAGAGAAATGTCCATTGATCTAGACTTTCGAGGCTATGGATCTTTCGGCGCACGTTCCACGATACCGAAGTTCGGACTAGCAGGCTTTTCTTAAAAGGAACACTGAGTAGTACAAGGCCCAGACCGTAGAATGGGACGGAGGGTAGAATGAGACATTTGACGCAGATAGGCTGAAACCTGTTTTACTCATTTTACTATTTGATAACCTTAGATCCACATACTTGGGAAAGTGTTTCTCATAATATTGTAACATAACATTAAAAGTGTCATTATCATTTGTTGACGTCGCCATCTTGGTCCTGAGAAACCGGTTATAACGCTGTTTGTGATTGGTTCATGTTTTGGGACATCGGTTGTAACGCTGTTTGTGATTGGTTCATGTTCAGGTCGACACTTTATGTCCCAAGCTTGTCTGTTGTTTACCTTAGAAACACAATTTATACTTTTGTGTATTTTAATGTCCGTATACTGGGAGGTTGCTGTGTTTTGTATTAGCAATGTTTGGTTAGACCTGTTCTGTCGGTGGTATATAGTTGTTCACGTGTAAGTTGAGGGATATTTCCCTAAAATCATTAAAAACCCATAATTTTGTCCCAATTACTGTCTCGTCCTTGTATCCTGGCGCATTATTTTCGAGCTCGACCAAACTACCAAACTTGAATAAAGAGTGGTTTTGTAACTAGATTAATTGTTGTGGGCGATAATGGGAGATTCTCTATCCCAGTCTATAGAAAACATCTATTTTTCTCAGTAGAAAATTGTTATTTGACCATAACGATTGTCCGCCATAATATATAATTGGACCATTTATGTGATACACCTTTTTTTAAATAACGCCACTGGCCGCAGTCGCACACCGAGACTGGCAAAATTTAGATCAATAACATGTTCTATTGTGGGATTATGACTTGCTGGGAAGGAAGCAAGAGTCATCTAGGACTACAAGAAAGAGTGTCCTATCTTATCGAGTGACAGAGTTTTTTACTTTAGCGCCGCATCACTTAGCAGGAGCAGGGCAGAAATCATGGCGTTCTTTTTTTGCGGAAAATTGCCAGTATTTTCGTGAAAATTACATCGTAGCATGTATACAAGGCAAAGAGGAGCATTCAAACTGAATAGCACATTTTGGTGAGATTACAAATGGGTCTATCAGAGGCAGAAGAATGTCATGACTTATAACAATAATTGCGTGTGTTCTAGTATGTAAGTAAACCTGGAATGCTGGCGCATTCCATTTCACATTAAAAGAAAACACTTTCAGTTTTGCCGATTATTGGAACAATGTGCTGTTCAATTTTATGTTTCTCTCCTCGTATAAATTGTAAAAAGAGGATAATACGCGGCAGTGTAACTTCAGTATATTTTAAAATAGTTTTACTTTTACTTTTTGCATTTTTAAAGCTTCTCTACAAAAGCATTTGCTTTTTCAATTTATTTTTCGGATAAAACGTCTCGATTGAGAAATTAATCCGAAATGTAAAGATTTGCAGCATTGAGAAAAAACTTTTGTTGCACTCACTAATTAGGAGTTAAATAAAGTCATTTTTAGACCAGCGGACTCTGTCGGGTGGTCTAGTGCAATCACTTTCGAAAAAGTGTATGTGTCTGTTAACCTTTTTTTTACAAAATACATCTCCTCCTACAGCTTTCATCGGGTATTCTTGAAATTACACGTGTTTAATCTCTAGGTGGTCCTCTACCCAAAAATTACTTTTTTTTGCGATCGGCCGAAAATAGCCGAAATGACGGGACTTTGAAAATTTTGGTGAAAATTCAAAATGCATCTCCTCCTACAGATTTCGTTGGATCTTCTTGATATTACACATGTACAATCTCTAGGTGATCATCTACCGGAAAATGACTTTTTTTTAGGCCGCCGCGTAGGGCGGGCGGGAGACTATAGTATTCGGGTCTGTCCTTGTGTCTGGCGACACTTGGAAGCACAAATTTGTGCAAGCGATATCTCAGCCGCTATTCAACAATGGCTTTTGGTTTTTGCTACAGTGAAAATATATATACGCTGTATATTGAAATTGTGCGTCGTTGCACTGTTTTTCGTTTTGACAAAAAAATGTCGAAATGGCGACTTGTTGAAAATAGGCAATGTTTTAGTATTTCTGTTGCCTACAGGGCAACTTTGTGTGCTCGCGATATCTCAGCCGCTATTCAATCCTGGCTTTTGATTTTTGCTACAGTGAAAATATATATGTTGAAGTTGTGCGACGTCAGATTATTTTTCGATTCACCATAGTTAGTGGCGGAGGACATTCATCAGTTTCACTGATAACTTGTTTTCTTTTTTTTTTTTTTTTTTTTTTTTTTGTTTTTTGTTTTGCGATCGGCAAAAAAAAGTCGAAATGACGGGCCTTAGAAAATTTTGTTAAACTTTTTTTTTTCAAAATGCATCTCCTGCTACAGTTTTAGGTAGATCCTCTTGGTTTTACACATATACAATCTCTAGGTGGTTCTCTACCGGAAAATTACTTTTTTTCGCGATCGGCCGAAAAGAGCCATAATGACGGGACTTTGAAAATTGTCAGAAATTTGTATACTTTGGTATATACAATATTTTTACATACATGTATATCTACCATATTTGTGAGGCAGTAGTTGACTCTAAAATTTCTTTGTCGCCCCTCTTTTCCCCTCCCTTTCCCCCCTCTTCTGCCCCATCCCCTATTCCGACACACACGAACAGAGTTACTTTTGACCGGATTGAATCTGTAGAAGAAGCCGTGTTGTGTATGCGCGTCTTAATGCATTGTTAAAAGAAGCCTATGTAATTGCCCCATGACCTATTTTTAGCATTGTAGTTCCTATGTATGCTAAGCCTTTGGAGTCGATCAATAGTTGTGCGTGTTGCAAAAAGGGTCGATTACACAAGAGAAATTCTTTCAGAGGAGGATCCAGGGGGGTTGGAGGTTCAGGGGTCGCGTCCCCGTCCCCTCCTTAAATTCAAAAAAAAAGCTTAAGCTTTGGGTTTTATGAAACTTTTAAACTCAAGGTGTCAGAAGTTGAAACCTCATGCCCCCTCTCCCCTTCACGAAAAGTTGGATCCGGCCTGATCCTTGTTTGAGTGACTGGTCACAATTAAAAGCCATAAGGAGAGAGAAAGTTATGTTTCCCTTCATTGTTTAGTAAATTTAATGTATAAAATGTGACAGTTGCTTTGGTGGTGCGTCAGTCGTAGTGAATTCCTGTCATTTTTTCTTTGCAATAAAATAGAACGGCAAATGATCATTAACACAAGTATCTCCATTTCAAAAAATTAAAATGAAGTAGAATTCCAGCCTAGTGATTAAAGTAACTAGTTTTTGACTGATTTTGTTGTTGGGGGACGGGAGGGAGGATAATATATTCAGACAGAGGTCTATCTTTGGTGCAGTGATATTTTATTTATACAACAGCTGAATGTATGATTTTGTAAGCAACAATGAAATGGTAAAGTGGTTTACTCTCCTTGCGTTGGGCTCGGCTGGTTGCAATGACCCTGGACATTCTTGTTCATATACTTAGAAGTAACTTTCCAGCCCATGAATCTTTCGGGGCACGGTCCAGGGCAGCAAAGTTCAAACCAGCCGACTTTTTCTTAAGAAGCACACTGCGAAGAGTTAAAGCGCATTATTTTCGTCTTCGACAACACTCCCAAACTTGAGTAAAGAGTGGTTTTGCAGTTGAATATTTGTTGTTGTGGGCGTATTGGCGATTCCTAGATTCTTACCAAAAAAAAAACTGTTTTCTCACCAAAAAATTGTTATTTGACCAGAAGAAGGAGTTATTTGTGTGATGTAGTATCCTTTCTGAAATAACACCAATGGCCCGTGTTGTCAACAAATGTTTTTCTTCCGTTTTCAGTTGACTTCTGACCAGATATTATTTCAGTTGATTATGACAACGTTGGAACCAGTTGAACGAGCTGAGCACGAATATATACCGTTCGTGCATTTTTGTATGCCGCTGCTTTGCATGAACAGTAATGTACAAATACTGTTACAGGCACAGTGACACGAGTTACAGCGACGGGCCAGGAAATCAGAACAGCATGCAAAAAGTGTGGATATGGTAAGTTATTGTAAATCCGGTCGCCTCAGTTTTGAGTTTAGACTGATCATTGTTATGAAACTCGATTGAATCAGCAAACAGGTCACCATGCGAACAGATTTGCAAAATGTCGACTGAACAGAATTTTTGGTAGTTTGTCAACAAACTGGCCTTGAAAATAGTGGTAGATTTACTGAAATTAATGGTCGCAGTTTTTATACGAGCTGCTAAACCTCTGTTAGAGTATAAATATCAGATTTAACATTTTCCAACATATTTAAGTGCAGTATCTCAGGGTTGAGACTTCGTAAAATTTTCTGGTCGCCCTCCGGGCGACCAGCTTTAAAAAGTTAGTCGCCCGGCACAAAAGTTAGTCGCCCGGCGCAATTTTACCTGAAAATACCCAGAAAAAAAGTTAGTCGCCACTCGGGCGACCAACTCGAAAAAGTTGGTCGCCCGAGTCAAAAGTTGGTCGCCACGGGCGACCGGGCGACCGCGAAATCTCAACCCTGGTATCTGAAAATTTTAGATCTTACGTAAAATTGCTGGCAGTGACAGGCATTTCTCGCATTGCTTCCGAAGGTTGCCAATTTCGTGCAGTGGCTCAGGATGCCTGCTGACTATAACACATGTACCAGTGGTGTGTATTTTTATTCATAAGAAAACATTCATATGGGTTGCATTTATGTGCTTGAACAGATCCTGTCTCTGTAAACAGGTGGACACCTGACGTTTCAGTGTCGAAACTTTTTGAAAGTGGACCCTTCAAAAGATGTGTTACTGGACGTGAGCAGCACCAGTTCGGATTCTGACATGGATTTCATATCACCTTTGCAGAAACAAAAGTCAGGTATGAGGATCCTAGCCGTGTCATTTTCGTGGAATTGTAAGTTTCCTTCAGTTGAATATTTGAAGTGTCACGTCATTTCGGTCATTACAAGGTCTAGTTGTTGGTAGAGGGGGATGGGGTGTGTCTTTTTCTATCGCCGAATGTCTTTGTCCCAACCGTGTTGTTATAAAGAGGCAGTACTGTATTAACAAGTGCAGATGAAATCAACTGTTGCTGACAGTAACACCGGGAGTGATGTAGCAGTTGAGAGAAAAATACTTTAGAAAGATCCGCAGTTAAATCTATATCAACACTGTTGCAACCCTCATGTCATTGTCTGTTGTACCAAGTATAGCCGATGAAAAATATAAGTATCTAAAACAGATAGTTGCTGCAGTTCTGACGATGGGGTTGAATTAAATTTGTTAAACGGTTCGTTCATTTAGCCATCAGGTGTTGCGGTTTTAGATATGATTTTGGAAATTATTATGTTTCCCCCGTGGAGAGGAAACATTTTGTTTTTGTACATTCTGTGTGTGTGTGCAGTGTGTGTGTCTGTTGTGGTCACCTGATTTTATTTATTGGATACCTCAAGAACGAAACTTTGGATCAGATTCAAACTTGGTGGGATCATGCCTTGGGTTGGTCTGCCTCTTGGGATTTGACGTAAATTGGACAACGGGTGACGTTATATGACGTCAAAACGTGAAAAATATGTCATCAGTGTAACTGCAAATGGAAACGTCGGATCAGCTTCAAAACTTCGTAGAATAACACATTGGGTGGGTCGGACGGTTCATATTGTATTTGGCGTATATAACGCAACGGATGACGTCAGAACGTGCTGTTGACACTCGACCTTGTTGACACCCTCGAACGACAAGTCGGATCAGCTTGAAGTGCAAATGCAAAGCCGTTCCGAAGTTGATTTTCGGGCGGTATCTTTGTTAACCAATGCACCAGTTATTGCGACAAGCTGAACGTAGCCTGACGCAGCATTTTCCTAATGGCAATGGGCCTTGAACTCGGCCGAGGCGAAGTTGTTGTCAGTTGCTTGCCAAGCTGTTCCATATGTGGGAGCGATAACGTAACCTTATGTAGCGTTAGTTGTAGTACCTGGAAGTAATTTTTACTTTTTGAGGGGGTCATGTGCTATGTTGTGTCACGACAAGCAGTTCATCATTTTGGCACTATATATATATATATATTCTTATACAAGATAAAAGTCTTATAATTCTGAAATAGTACAAAATTGTCAAAATAAAACTTTGTAAACCGAGAAAGGGGCAAACAGTGGAAACCGAGGGGGATTGGGGACGGGCTGTCGTTGACAAAAAGAAAACGGCAATGGCTGGTTAATAAAAATTTTTGACATATCCGGGTACACTGATGCTGATGTGCGGTGGCCACTCTCGTTTTACTTATAAAGCTGCTATAAATAGATTTGCAAGCTGTTCTGATTTATGTTACACAGCAGTTGTCATTGTGTTTCAGAGAATAAAAGTAAAAAGTCAAAACAGAAAGAAAAGAAGAAAAGGTGAGAAATAATTTCAAATTCGTTGGCCTTTATTTAAAGATGTGTCGCAGGTAAACCGTGTGGTATGTTTTATGTTTCAAAGTACAATTTTAGTGTAGTAAGTATCGAATGTTTCATACTGTAAAAATGTCATGATAGGCACTCAAACAGGAGACCTGCAAAAACGTTCACTTTGAAAGAGAAACAACACGGATGGTTTTATTTTTAATATTCCACTTTAAAATACTCAAGATCTGCCTTTTCTCGGCAAGATCTACAGTGCTATATGTTCTTGTTTTTAAACAGACGGCATCGTTCGGCAAGCAGCAGCTCAGAGTCCAGCAGCCGTGAAAGAAGAAGGGCAAAGAAACGAAAGAAAGAGAAAAAAGCGAAGAAGCGAAAATCAAGTGAAAGTGACTCGGACACGGAAGGCGCAGGGAAAGCTCATAAGAAACACAAGAAAGACAAGAAAAATAGGAAACACAAAAGTGCCAATAAAAAGAAAAAGAAGAAACATAAACATAGCCAGTCAGATTCCGACTGAATTTAGTCTGTGCCGCCGTCATTGAAAGAGAAAAAGAAGGTGTCTTACCAACTGGGCTTTTTAAACACATTTCCCGAAGCTTGAGATAGTGGATGGGAGGTCCTAACAAGCAATCCTTTATGGTGCAACGACCTCCAAATCCTCCGGGGTAGAGGGTGTTGAATACACGAAGTTGACTTCCAAGAGTTGCAATGGCGAATACAAGTGTGGCCGAGGAAGAAGCATAATGGACTACAGAGTTAACAATCAATCATCCCACAGCTTCAAATTCGAGTCAAATCATTTAAATATGCATTTTTTGTTCATATGTTCTAGAAAACAAGTTTCAACACCAGTTCTTAATGATCTCAGCTGTGAACGACTTGACATTAAATGAAATCCCCGATTCAGTGCTGTTTCTGTTTTGCAATAACGTTTACTGGTCGGTCATCTGTCAAAGCATTTGCAGATTCTTAAAATAGCTAAATAGGAGCTTTAAAGTATCGTAATTTGTTCCATTGTTAAAAAAATGTGTTATTGTAAAAAAAGTTTGCCACGATTTAAAATTTTATTAAAATATTTTAACTTGATGGCAAATATGGCATGGAGCCCAGTTCTTTGCCTACTGGTATAAAATTGCATGTTATCAACGAGTAACAGTCATTGTATTATAATACGCACTTTTTTTCATGTAACACAAAGTTTATTGCAATAAAACTAGAAGGGAATTAGATGGTTGTCCTAACATTTAAGCAGTGGCCAAACACTACACAGTTGTGTTGTCTTTTCTTGCTCTCACTGTTCTTGGCAGTTCTTATAAACGGCAGTCTTTCAAGTAAATTTCCTTCTGTGAACATTGTTGTATTACACTATGATTAAAGGTTACAGTACAACTGCATGTTATAAGCAAAAATGTTGAAGTGGTCACTGTGACTTGTGATGATATTCCGTGCACTCTCCATATGACAAATAATCAAACACAACTTTGCCGCCCTCTTTCAGTGGTGCACACGCGAACACTCCTGCTTTTATGGGTTCACTCTCGCCGATATTTAAGTGACAAATTCGAATAAAGTCCCAGTCCCCGAAGCTGTCTGACTTTGCTTCAATCTACAAGCGGAATAAACACATGGCTTGTTAGTCACACGCTATGCCGTCAGCGCAACATATTGGAAACGACGCACTTAACAGCCCTCCGGAATTAGACAAATAAGGAAATACAATCGAAGTTTCTTGTCGACAGAATTATGGCATAAAAAGGGTCTCTAACGAAGATTTGACTTGCAAACATGCAACAAAGCTGGGAACAGGACTTATGGCGGTGGGACTTATGACGGTGGGACAGTTGGCGGTGGGACAGTTGGCGGTATTTATAAAAGGTGTTTTTTTTGGGAATTATATGATGTTTCTTTGATGGTATCATCAATAGATTATTTTGGAATTTCTTTATGTGAATGGTGTTTCTTTTATCATCAATGGAAAAATAGGAACGGTACGATCCATTGACCAATTTTCAATTGCATTTTGAATTGCGTTTGGAAATTGCAATTAGTTACACATTATATTAATTGCAATTTTTTTCAATTATGCATGGAAGTGTAATCCAGAGAATATCCTGATTCCGGAGTTGCACCTTGTAGTCAGTTTATATACGTTTTTCAGTTTGATTGATTTCCATATAAAGACACGGAATTCATCACAAGTAAACGAAGAAAGTCAAAACTTGCGTATGAGGGATATCTATTCTAGAGATTGCGATATCCATGATTATCTACGTGGAATTTCCCACAATATTTATAAGTGAACACGAATTGCCATATGAACTAATGTATGTATGGCATGGCTAAATAAATAAAATTTAAAGTTTGAATTATGTTGATTTTTATTTGAAAATACCGCCAAAAGTCCTCAAGCGGCAAAAATCCTCAAGCGCCAAAAGTCCTACCGCCAATTCTCCACTGCGAAAAGTCCCACCGCCAAAAGTCTTAAACCCCAAAAGCTTGCCTCTATAAATAAACACCACAAAACTGGCACCCATAACCACACCACCCCCCCCCCCCAAAAAAAAAAAAAAAAAAAAAACTGGCAATCAAAACCATACCACAAAACTGGCACCAAGTCTATATACGCGTATGGAGAGATCTCCCGAGGCGTGGGCTTGCGTAGACCAGTCGCTGTATCCATTAGTTACAACAACACTCAGCCGGAATTTGCCATCTACGGCTTCAAGGCCCTGCATTGGAAAGAAACACACACTGCACCTTAATTTAAGGTGATGAATTAACAGTAGTGAAAATTAAGCAAGAATCATTAAAAATTATACTCTCTCCGACACTTTCCAATATTTTAATGGCTGTGCAAAAAGGCGATTACATAGCCCGGATAACTTGTGCAATCCTGGCAAAATTAGAGCTTCAGCGACACACGCTCCCCCGTGTAACGCAGATGCCCTATGAAATCAGTGCTGAAACCGGTTTGCAAAAAGCCATACTACTGCCACTTTCATTACATCTTTCACAATTCTAACAGCTTACATTTTTAAATATCGACAAAATCTAAGAATCTCTTTTGGCAATTTTCAATATTTGTTTTAACCGGTAAACGGTCATCTGCCCCCCCGGTCAACTGCCCCCCCAGTCAACTGCCCCCCTTTTTTGCAACCCGGTCGACTGCCCCCCCCCCCCCTGCAACTTGACGGGGTCGTCATCTGCCCCCTTCCTTTTTTTTGGTAGAAATTTTTTTTTTAATTTAGGCAATTGTGATGTCCCCGTCTACTTCGTCTTTGAAACAATTGATCTTCATTGATCTGTTCACCAATATTGATCTTAGAGAGACTGATCCGTAAACTAATTGCAATTCTAATTGCAATTAGTTTCCTATTGGTGAACTGCAATTTATCGAGGTACAATACATTCAATAAAATAAATATAATTTTATTTATTGTGTCTTTGTAAGTCAAGAACCCAACAAAAAATGGTATATGGAGGGGGCAAGCGACCACCCCTCCACTTTGAAGGGAGGGGGGGGGGGCAGTCGACCGGGTTGCAAAAAAGGGGGGGACAGATGACAGGGGGGGGGGGGTAGTTGACCGGGGGGGCAGATGACCGGGATTCGTTTCAACCGTTTGTGAAATTTTAAAGAAATCCGAAAAATAGTTTTGAACGACACGTTCAGTTTCGCAGACAAAATCATATAAAAACGCAAAGTTCTACCAGATTTCAAAATACTATCATTTTCACAATTTTACATGTATTAAAAAAAATACAACGTTGCATTCCTGCAATATGCGCTTTATTCGAGCGCGAGATTTTTGAATAATAAAAGAAAAATCATTCATTTTATCACTATTTCATGAACCACGATGTCGCACACATCGTGATTCGTGTTTTATCCGTGTGTAAATATTAAAACAATCCTACCTATAGTTTCGGAGACATTACTACGACATTATCATGGCGACAAAATGACATAAACGGTAAGTTTAACCAAATTTCAAAATACTATCATTTTGAAAATTTTCATTATTCCGAAAAAAATACGACGTTGCACACCTTCAAAATGTGCTCTGCCTATATGTGAAATTTCAAACCAATCCTATTAATAATTTTCGAGATCTAGCCTAGACAGGACGTCGAAAATACGTCAAGTTAGAAAAATCGAAAAAATATTGTCATTTTGACAATTTTTAATAAATTCGAACTAAATTACGATGATGTACACCTTCAACACGAGCTCTACCCGTGTGTGACATTTCAAAACAATTCGACTTCCAGTTTCGGAGATACAGTCCGGACACGCATCCGGACAGACGGACAAGTTCATAAATATATCCCTGTTACACGGGGGGGGGGGGGGGGGGGGATAAAAATACCAATCACTGGTGCTAGCTGTTTTACCTTTTTCATATTTTCAAAATTTACATAGCTGCACCTGAATATCTTTGAAACTTTTCAGAAACGTCCGTACAAAAGCAAACTAAAGTATACTAAATCTAATACGAATCTTACATGCACTAGTTTGCAAATGTTGGAAAGAGGACGCTTTACTTTGCATTAGTATGCTTTTCTTTGCATTTGTACAAGTTTGTGACTGTCGTGGTTTTGTGGCTTTTCCTATATCTGCTTTTGTATGGTTTAAAGTGTTTTTACCTGCTTTGTACGAATTTGCATGCACTCTACCAAGTGTACGCTTCCAGTTACCATAGCAGTCAAAAATGATCCAATCACATCGTGGCAAAATTCAAATCTTTCAAACTTATCAAGTCGTGGTTGGGACAACAAGTGAAAAGCCATGAAAATGATTAAATGACAAATAGAGACGAATATAACGTGTTGGCTTGCATGAACTAGGATCAAAGTATTTGCGTTACGGCACGGGCGACAGCTGCACCATGTCCGACAAAACGCGAGATTTTAGGAGGAAAAGTCAACTGTATACAGGCTTTCACATTTCAAATCATGGAATGGTTTAGTATGCTTTTGTACACTTTTATATTATTGCTATAAGTTAAAATTTGCTTTCGACGCAAGTGTGAACAGACAAAACCGTACAAAAGCATATAAAAGCAAACTTCTTGTCTGCAATAGTATGCACCATCACGCAATAGTTTGCATTTTACCTAATTTGCATACACATTTCGCATGAGATCGTATACCATCTTAAACGCTTCTGTACGGACCATCTTAAACGCTTTCGTCTTGCCCACAGTATCAGCATTTGACAATAATGAAGTTGATTCTTTCTGAGTTTTCAGCTTTCTTGAAAATGCTGTATACTTACTGTTTTTATCCAGCACTCCGTATCCTTACGGATCAACAGTCCTGCCTACAAATAAAAGAATCCATATATTAACTAAATAACCTATAACCAAACCAAATAAAAGCGGGAGTTCATAGGAAATGTTCCGTGTTTGTCCTCCCAACAGAAACGACATCAAAACATGTCCTAAAATTTGCAAGACAAAAGGCTCTTTAACATAAGCAAGCACCGCATGAAAGAGACAAATTAAGAATGTATCAAGTGAATAAGAGTTGAGACATTTCTCCCTCTGTGTTACTGAGAAGAATTCCATTTGATTTAAGTTAAAAAATACAGCAATTTGCTCTTATTTTTATACACGTGCGTCATTTTTTCTACTTTAGGATTGAACAGCTCATTGAAATTCTATAAACTAAGCGTTTTCCCTCCGTCTATTTTTTCGATTTCGATTCCTGAGTTTGGAAGAATCATATTTAGCAGAGACATGTCACTGTCTCTCTCATCTGTTTTTTTTTTGTGTGTGGGTGTGTGTTTGTGTGTAAAAGTAGACATTGAAATGTTGCACATCCATTAACTTTACAGTGTTATATTGACTGACGATGATGAAACGCAGACTTCAGAGTGATGTTTTTTTTTTTTTTTTTTTTTTTTTTTTTGTTTTACATGCAAAGAGTTTCAGGGCTTCAGAAAAAAGTCCACACTAAATTCTTAATACTGCGTTAAATATTTATAGTTTCAAATCTCCAATCTCCTCTTAGGTTTAGCCAATAAAGGCGCTGCCCGTTTTCTATTGAATTAAATAAAATTGTTACACATGTTTCTTTACAGCGCGAACGTATTTACAGCCTTGTTCGACTACTTCGAGGCAATAATTGTCAATCGTGAACACCTCGAGGCGAATCACCATGACCAATTTCTGGGACAACCTATCAGCTGGAAATAATCCAGTTGATTAACACTTACCTGATCAAATTGTTCCGCAGACTGTAAGTGAAATGTCGTTTCCATAACGACGTTATTAGCGATTTCTTTATACAGCACATGACCATTATCATTTAGCAAGGGTGGATTGTAATACGTCCTAGGAAAGAGCATATACATTCACATATATTGCACAGCGTATATATAGCATTTGTTGAACATATATAGGAATTTTATATTCGGCT
Organism: Protula sp. h YS-2021; assembly: GCA_949752745.1. Taxonomy (NCBI): domain Eukaryota; kingdom Metazoa; phylum Annelida; class Polychaeta; order Sabellida; family Serpulidae; genus Protula; species Protula sp. h YS-2021. Next base: position 66,820,104 of record OX457026.1, read on the forward strand.
ATTTTTCAGTTTTAAGAGAAATGAAACTAGTGAAAGTAATTAACTTTACCACAGGTAATGAAAATTAACATCAATGTAACCATTTTTTGTGCAAAATAAGGCAGACTGAGAGCGGCGATTGTGAGCAAAACACATCGTACGTTTTCGACTTAAAATACTTACTTTTGCCAAAAGTCTGTTCCTTTGTCCTAAAAAATCAAATTTATTAATTTCCCCTCTGGTTTAGCTCTAGGAAGTGTTTAATTCTATTAATAAAATATGCACAAAAAGTTTTCAAATGCTCCTCTGTGTAAAGGTCATAGAAATTTTGTTTATACATCACTAACTACCCTCGAATTGAAAACAGCAGAATGCCAGTTCGTGTAGTTTCGGTATATAAAGTGGGTTATTATTATTATTATTATTATTATTATTATTATTATTATTATTATTATTATTATTATTATTATTATTATTATTATATACTGAATTTCCCAGAGGACAGTCAAACAACCAGAAGTGATCAATAAAGAGCTTGTTCAAAAAAAATAATCACAGAAAAAAATAATGTCCAGTTTTTTTCACAAACTACTGGCTGTTCCCAGTAAAACGCTTATAACTAAGAATTGTCAGACAATATTTTGGGATAGATAAAAAAAATTTGAGCAAGAAATAATGTGCCAGGGCGGTCTGGGGCACTCTCCAGCTGCAAAAACTATATGTCAATATACCGTAATGCCAGGACCACAAGCCGCGGCTTATAGCCAGATTTTACATACGAAATCGCCTCAAGTGGATTACAGTCCGGGCTGGCTTATAGTCCAGGCTGTTTTACATTTGATCTCAAAATTAAAGAAAATTTGTGGGCCTTTTTTATGCTTTTTTTTTTTTTTGAATGCAGTGTAATATTTAACGGCAACATATGTTTATAATCTTTGTTTTCTAAGGGAAGGGAACAGGGGGCCGAGAATAAAATCACCAGGGTGCATCTCACAGTCCTGGCGGCCTATAGTCCAGGACATAAGATATCTTTTCAATTTTTAAAGGGTTGCGGCTTATAGTCCTGGGCGGCTTATAGCCCGGGTATAACCATGTAGTATAACTTTAACTTTAAAAATTTTAGACCCGTATATTGAGAAAGCCAGAAAAATATATATTGATGTTTTGATGCAGTGTTTTCCCACCAAGTTTCACAGTAAAAATTGACTTTTATCACATAAAATGCCACTGCTGTTCAATTTTTGTCAGAGAGCTGTTAAATTCATTAGGCACATTCCCCAAATGGGCCCTTGCCAGCGTGTTCTTATTTGGAAATTTTTCTTAACTTAAAAATTCTGAAACGGGTAAAAACATAAAGATACGACTTCTGGTCCACAGACGGTTTGTAATATAAACAGCACGTCTCTAGCTAACTTAGCTTAATTCTGGCGACTTATGAAATCTTAAAGACACAATTTAGATGTATCAGCACAACTCTAAAGCACGAAACATACCATATGTAACTCTAGGCCAGTTTCTCCTGTGGCTCCAACATCAACTCTGTTTGGCTTATTCAACCACTGTAAATCTTCCAAACTTTTCTCAGACGAAAAAATATATTTCTCTTTACAAGACATTATCAAAACCAACTTCCTTGCAGAACAGTACTTTGCAGCTGAAACTATAAGAACACGTAATGTGATATTGATAAGGCGGTGTCGTGAAAGAGTGGTTATCTTGCCTAGATAACTGTGAAGTGGCCCGTTGATTATATATGAACTAGTTAATTCAATCCCGGGCTTGAAATACCATCGTGTCACAAGGTAAGAGACACTTCGACCCCAGGCCACTTCGGCGCTTTTTGGTCATCTCGGCAGCAAAATTTTGGGACCTTCGGCCCTTTTGTGCCATTTCGGTCCTTGTGAAAACACTGAACTCATCCATATTTTTCACGCCTTTATGTTGAGTTTGAAACAAGGAGTTTTACGCATACCATGACCTTTATTTTATTACAATCACCAGCAGTACATTTATTGCATTTGGCACTGCAAGTGCAAATCTCTTTCATACATTTCCTGGCATAACTTCCCTGCCGGATCGAGTTATTACAATCATCCTGACATTACGAGAAGTCCGTACAAAAGCAAACTAAAGCATACTAAATCTTATAGGAATACGGACAATTTTCCAACACCTCAAAAATCCAATTTTCTAACTTTCCTTTATCCCATACAAAAACAACCTTTTTAACTTGAGACAAATTTAAGACTAATTTAAGTCTAATTTGAGGTGTTTCTGTCTCGCATTGTTATCTTAAATGAATCACGAAATGAGAGGGGCAAACCAGCCTCTTGAACTGACCTCGAATTAAGGAATCTCAAATTAAATCTCGAATTAAAAAATCTTACATTAGCATCGAACCGAAGAATGTGCTGTTTTACATTAACGTCGAATTATTTCGAACGTCTCTTGTCACAAATTAATATATATATTCACACAGAACATTATATTAATACAGTATATTCTGAATATATGTATCCTAGTAAGCGGCTGCACCGTAAGTTTAAAGGAAATGCGGGTATCTCACCTACAATTGACATTTCCTTCATACTTTGAGGGTATACATTACAAAATTGAAAAGAAAAAAGGGGGAGTCACCGATGTTATAAGAGAAATAAAGACACTGAAGGTCGCGTACTTTTATTATAGAAATTATTCGGAAAACCAAGAAATTTCAATCAAAATGCAAAATTCACACATAATCACAACTGAAAATTGCCTCATTTTTTCCCTGTTTGAAGAACGCGTCATACGAAATGTTTTAAGCAGATAAAAAATATATGTCACCGTATCAATAAGAGAATTATACAGTCTTTTGACAAAATCCCATTGACTCAATGGATAAATGGTGAAAACAGTGTAATATGATATTAATCGACAATATATCAACACAGGCCCTTCTAGGAACAAAATATCAAAACAGACAATTTCTAGACACGACCCTATTTGTATTTGAAAAGAATTTTTCGATCTAGACGGATTTAGTAGTTATTTATACTGTGCAAACATGGATTCAAACTCAGCGATATTCAGTGTAATGCGCATTTTGGTCGCTAGATGGTCGCTAGATGGCTTGGTTAGTACTTGGATGGGTGACCGTAGGTCGATACAGATTCGTGATCCTAATTTAATCTCAAATTACAGTCTCGAATTATGTGATTTTTTTTTTCGTTTCGGATATTTTCCATAACTTCCTGGATATCGATTCTTTTGAAATTTTGCATATTTATAGGTGTGGGTGGGGGTATATGTGATCTATATTAATTTATAATAAAAAGAGAATATCGAAATAATTCGAGGTTAATTTAAGGCTTACCGTAGTTTGCGAAATGAAATGAAACGAAACACAACAAGTAGGTCAGTGAAACTGACTATGTCCCCCGCCGTATTTGATTTTGTAAGGTTGGACTACAACCCTTCGTATCATATTCGTGAATTTTAAAATTCAAGCTGGGCCAATGTCCTTGGGCCAACATGGCTCATTTACAATACCAATTCTTGTTACCACCCATACTACCTATGTGTATAACATTTTGCCAATTGTTTCCAAAAATATAGGCTTGAGTGTGTTAGCAAACTCATTCCAGTATGTAAAGGTTGTGAAAATTTCTGAAGTTCAGCTGGGCCAATGTCCTTGGGCCGGCAGGGCTCATTTACAATACCGACCTTTGTTGGTTCTAATACTTCCCATATCTAAAAGATTTCAACAATCGAACTAGAAATGTAGGCTTGAGTGTGTTAACAAACTGATTCCAGCATGTAAATATTGAAAAATTCTGAAGTTCAGCTGGGCCAATGTCCTTGGGCCGACAGGGCTCATTTACAATACCGACCTTTGTTGGTTCCAATACTTCCTATATCTAAAAGATTTCAACAATCGATCTAGAATTGTAGGCTTTAGTGTGTTAACAAACTCATTCAACTGAGTAAGGATTGGGAGAATTTGTGAAGTTCAGCTGGGCCAATGTCCTTGGGCCGGCAGGGCTCATTTACAATACCGACCTTTGTTGGTTCCAATACTTCCTATATCTAAAAGATTTCAACAATCGATCTAGAATTGTAGGCTTTAATGTGTTAACAAACTCATTCCAGCATGTAAGGGTTGTGAAAATTTCTGAAGTTCAGCTGGGCCAATGTTCTTGGGCCGACAGGGCTCATTTACAATACCGACCTTTGTTGGTTCTAGTACTTCCTATATCTAAAAGATTTCAGCAATCGATCTAGAATTGTAGGCTTGAGTGTGTTAACAAACTCATTCAACTGAGTAAGGATTGGGAAAATTTGTGAAGTTCAGCTGGGCCAATGTCCTTGGGCCGACAGGGCTCATTTACAATACCGATCTTTGTTGGTGCCAATACTTCCTATATCTAAAAGATTTCAACAATCGAACCAGAAATGTAGGCTTTAGTGTGTTAAGAAACTCATTCGACTGAGTAAGGATGGGGAAAATTTTTGAAGTTCAGCTGGGCCAATGTCCTTGGGCCGACATGGCTCATTTACAATACCGATCCTTATTCGTTCCAGTAATATCCATATATACAATATCTTAACAATCGGTGGAAAAATGTAGGCTTGAGTGTGTTAACAAACTCATTCGACTGAGTAAGGATTGGGAAAATTTGTGAAGTTCAGCTGGGTCAATGTCCTTGGGCCGACATGGCTCATTTACAATACCGATCCTTGTTCGTTCCAGTACTACCCATATATACAATATCTTAACAATCGGTGGAAAACTGTAGGCTTGAGTGTGTTAACAAAAAAAGTGTCGACAGACGGACAGACAAACCCGAAAACTATAGTCCCCCGGCGGGGGACTAAAAATGGGGCTTGACTTGGAGGATTGTGAAGAAATAATTTGATTTTATCATAATATTTTAATGATATTGAACATATTTGCATTTCCTTTCACCTCTGCCACTTCAAAAATTAGATTTTAAAGCAACAAACCTAAACCGGGAATGGGAGGGGGGTAGGTAAAAAAAAAACCCTTTTGGTTTCGCAAACTAGTTAGCAGGGAGGGGGAGGTTATTAATTGAAATTTTTAAAAATAAAAAAGGTTCTCTAAAACATAGTTTTGCATCACTAGCTGGCTAAATTTACTTGTATATATTCTTTTCCAATTTTTAAAAATTTCAATTATTTTGCATCTGTGGGGGATAAACATAAAAGCAGAGAAACTTAGAAACATATAAGCCAATGGAGAAAACATTGAAGTCACTTTGAAATACAATTGCGCCGTTGTTGTGTCGAAAACCCATTATAATAATGTCATGAATAAGTTTTCACATTCCAATGAGTGTTGACACCTTGCAGATACGCCATTCAGAGAAAATAAAATTTTAGTGTGTTTTTCTTATTTGTTTCTTTATGTTCACCCCCACCCCCTCCCCCCTCCCCCATTAGAATCTTGCGAGTTTCCTCTACTGAGCATGCGCACTCGAAACCGTGAACTGGCTTATTGCGTGAAAGGTATAAACCGGAAGAGAAACCCATCCAGAAGTGGAAATAAGTGAGCTCGAAGCTCTCGCGAAGTAAAAAGGTGATTAATAGGCAGCACCAGGGTTCGCGTTGGCGGGGTTTTTGTCCACTTTTGGGGCATTTTTTACGAAGTGACTCACTTTTCCGGAGCCCACCGAGTTTTCTGGGCCCAACTGAGCCACACTTTTCTTTTTTGACTCACTTTCCTGAGAACCCAGCGCGAACCCTCGGCAGCACCAAAATGTCTTTCGGGAAGGCCGAAATGTCCCAAATAAAGTGCTCTGAAGCGTATTTCGCGAAAGACTGAAGTTGCAGTACCGAATGGTCCCAAAACCTACCTGATCACAATACCTTTCCACAAAAACGAGTGGGGGGGGGGGGGACTGGGCATGGGTGCTCTCTATTTCTCTCTTTCTCCCTTTCTTCCCTCCTCACTCCCTCCCTGGCAACAAAGCGGGGAGAACAACTCATACTACAAGCCAGTCACAATTTTCCTGCATCACATTTTCACTTTAAAGCGACTTTTCGTAAACGGATCAATGTGAAGCCAATCCAACATTGTCTATTGTTACTGTTACGCTTCCTAGATAAATGAGCGCCTGAACCTGCCCCCCCCCCCCCACCCCCATGCAAAAATGCCCACAGAGAAAATCCCCCATTTTGCAATACCCAGATAAAATCCCCGTGTATGTATCTGTTGTACATATATACAATTTTGCTAGAATCGTCATAAACATAAACATATGTAGCAGTGGTGATTGAGGGTGAAATTAACACGGGTTTTGAGCATTTTGCGAGGGCCACGGCTGAGTAGGCCAGACAACAGCATAGTACTTTGAATTGTATGATTGTGATTGTATAGAGGAGGGAGGTGGGGCTAGTAATGGCTGGAGTAAGTGATTAACAAGACTTCACTTTATCTGAGCAATGAGAAGAACACAGTGTCATCACTCATTGTATTTTAATTTCATTTTTCCAACGTTTTAATCGCTCATTAAAATTAATGTTTCGTTCAGATTAATATGTAACTACCCGGCCCAGTGGATTTGTGGATCCACGCTTTTACTGTTAATCCCATGCTATAATTTTCTGTCGCACGGTATTTACAAAATAAAAACCGGAGTACATTTAAGAAAGAGCAATCTCCTAAATACGTGACCACATGTGTACAAACTTTTGATTTGCTGAAAACTTGAGTATTTTAAGAAGCACACCATTCAAGATACATCGAAAGTACTCATAATGGACAGCAAGTAGAGTAAATATTAACATGATTTTTTTTTGTGGTTGTAAGAGGGGGGGGGGTAGGTTCTACGTGCAGCAAAAAATGGATGGGTGATTTTTCTCGCACATCATATTTATCGCATATTTATCATATCGCACAAAAAAGTTAATGAAATTAAATACTGACAGACTGACAATCATCGCTGTTTTCAAAGCAATACGCGTGCTGATCATTCACTTTTTCAGCTTTTCGGATATCGGCTAATTAAAACAAGAACGTCCGGTGGCATTGTGGCCAGCCAAGATTTAGTTAATTAGGTATAGGAACGCTTGTACGATCACCAAAAGGGGGTAGGTAGAAGAGTTTAACAAGACCGCTTGGTGACGGTGCCAAAAGGAAACGGTAATTTTTGGAAGCTAACTGTAAATTGGGAACAGTCATAGACATTTCAAAGCAACCCGATCAAAAGTATAGAACAAGAATTTACGAAAACTGGCCGATAAAAAAGTTTAAAAAAATGGCGCCATTTGGCCAATTTAGGGAGACGGATCACAAAAAATAAGAAATTTTTCAAGACAGTACATCCTAGGGGACATTCACACAAAATTTGAAAGCAATCCCTCCAAAATTGAAGGTGAAAGAAGCATTTTAAGTTACATTTCACATTCGTATGTATTACAGACGACGGATTCTACGCTGTTGGGATTAGACCGGCCCGATGAAGTCAGCTGGCCCAATAATAGTGACCGAACATGATGTAAGGATTCAAGGCATGGTTCACAATTGGGTCATCGTAGTCAAAGTTTTGCTTCCTATGTAATCTAACGCGAACTGCACCACTACCGACAGAGTCATACCGATTCTTGTCATCTAAGTTAGTAAAGAGCTCATCGTTCATCAGGTGAAATGTGATACTATGTTTCAGTATTTGAGGTAAACCTAGATATCTAATTGCTACCCAAACATTGGGCTGTAACAATCTACGCACAGTCGCAGCGCAAGTATCCTGGAGTGAAAACGGTTGAGAAGTGGTTATGTCCCGCGCGAAAGGCTCGTCACGGAATACGTAGCCGCATTGTCGCATGATGCGCAACAGTTTTACACCATCCTCTGATCTGAATATGCAGTCTGTGGCGGTAAGGGGCTCGTGGCTGACATCCCTAATGTCTTCCCCAGCACTTATTAGCGTTGCTACGACTTGCGTCGACTTTCGGTTAAGTGCATAATCTAGAGCGGTTTGACCTTGATTGTCAAATATTCTAACTGGTGCTCCCTGGAAAAGTAAATACCGGAGAATCCGCAAGTGGTTTGCGCGAGCGGCTAAATGCACAGCTGTACATCCGTCGAGTTGAAAGCACGGGAAGGATATTTGAGCATGAAGGTTAGAGCCGCCTTCTATAACGCGGTGAACGATCTCTACATTTCTACTCCACACCGCGTCATGCAGCGCCGTAAAGCCGAAGTCTGCTACCACATCAGTTTTCGCACCTAAATCAAGCAGGAGCTCAGCCATTTCGAAATTCCGATAGACGATAGCAGACTGCAGTAACGTTAAACCAAACTCGGCTGTTTCACCATGGACTGAGGCACCGTACCGAATCAGTAAACGACTCATATCAGTGTGCGACTCATTCGCCACGCAATTAGCCAGCAAGTCACCGGGAGGTATTCCTGCACGGAGCAGAAGTTTAGAAATCTCTAGGAGGTTCATATTCACTGCTCTTTCTAATGCCTCGTATCCTATTGTTCGCTTGACGTTCACTACTTGAAAAACAATGTGCGGAAACTGTAGGAAAAATTTCACGATGTTCAGTCTGCCATAGCATACAGCGAATACAAGAGAGGGTAATTCATTCGGATTTCCTGCAGTGATCAGATTTTTATCATAAATTTCTGAATTCAAGAAGGCAATGATTTCGTTCACTACAGAATTACAGTCCTCTTTACACGCACGATGCAGCATTCGGTTTAAGTTATTTGGCATCCTTTGGATCAACTTGCGCAAGTATTTCCTTGTAATAACTCTCTTTGTCAAATCAACTGAGTTCCTTTCAATAATAAAATCAGTGAGTGCACTTTGAAAGGTCGAGTTTTCTCTCAGGTCTGGTAAGGCCAATATCATTTCTTTTACAGCGTTTTTGTCGTTCTGAAAATAGGCGTCAAGCGGTTTTATGCCATTTGTAAATGTCCGGACCATAGCGTTCGCCCCAGCACGAATCAGAAGAATAAACGCTGCTAACGACTTACACTGGACTGCCACATGAAGTGGCGATTCCCTGTTAGCACCATGCTGTATATTAATGTCTATGCCACGTGTCGAAAGAAGCTGCTTCGTGACGTCAGCGTGACCCTGTCTGATAGCAATATGTAGTGCAGTTCCGTCAACACTTAATGCATTTAGGCGGTGGCAATGTCGAAGAACAATGGGAAAGATATCTTGACGGTTCAACAATGTAGCAAGGTGAAGCGCATTGTAGTTTTTCGTGCCAACCTCGGCGTTACACGATGCGCCATATTCTATCAAATGAAGGACACTATGAAGCCGGCCACTTAATATCGCAGCGTGCAGGCAATTGGTCATTTCTTCAAACAGCACATTCTCACCGAGGCCATCATTTTTTAACTGCTCACCATGTCGTAAAAGTACGAGCACAACGTCGGGATGTTCGGCTTCCACTGCACACTGCAGCGGAAGCTTACCCTGCCAGTTCCTTTTCCTTGTATCAGCGTTTTTCTCCAACAGTATTTCAACGCACCTGGTATGTCCGCTCACAGCTGCCAGATGAAGAGCTGTTTCGTTCTGTGCATTCTGTTTATCGACACGAACTCCTCCAGCTAACAGAGATTGCATGATATCCTCAAAACCATTCTCAGCAGCGGCGTGAAGGCCTGTATTGCCGTCGTCATCTGTCAGATCCGTGTTGACATTGCCAGTCTGCAGCAGTTTCTGTGCCACTGATGTATGCCCCCTTCGGGCACAGACATGAAGAAGTGTCTCCCCTTGATACTTACAGTTGATATCGACGAGGCGATCCAAGAAATGTGGCACTTCCTTCAGATTTCCTTCCTCACACGCTTCAAATAAATGGATGTTATTATCCAACTTTAAGGAAAGGTCGATTGACTCCTGCCCTCTAAATGCCATGGCTACTAGCAATAAAACGGTTTGTTTCAAACACGAAAACTCCAAGCTTTGACTGTTTCTGGGCTTGTGATCCCGATGTTGCATAAAACGCGCATTTTAATGCTTTGCTGTTCTGATGCTTTTGAATGTTGTTTTTGGAAATAAACACTCAATTAAATATACACAAAATAATGCCTTTTTTGGGGACGATGATACATATCAGCATCTCTCCTGATTGGTGTTCATCAAACAGTCGCCTGCAAAATGTAACAGAAGGACTTGAGCATTTCGTGTTTTTTTTCAATTCTCAAAAATATTTTTGTAAGAGGTGGCGATTTTCAATAACTTTCACAACATATGTGTCTACTTCAGTCGCAAAGGAGCGTACAGTTCTATGAGTATCAGAACCGTGCCAGGAACTAGCAGCGATACTGGGAGTGAAACAGCAGCGAGACACTGGCGTATCGTCAAGACAGGCCACAAAGATAAATAACCTTGTTTCCACTCCACTCTGTCTCTCTTAAGTAGTTTTGCGTGTTTTAACCGTGAAATTAAAAAAAGGGTAAGTGGCATTTCAGTTATCTGAAGTTCTAATTCACAACAATAGTTGAGAAATATTCCTCGAAGAGAATGTCCCAGTTCTGACCGATCCCAAGCTGCCCCCACACAATTTTTGCATGCACGGATATGGGAAACCGCGGGCAGCATCCCACCTGTTTTCTGCCAAATTTTTACTGGTGCTTTATAACCATTTAAAAAAAATACACACAATGCTTTACTTTATCAAGCACTTGGGGGCTGCTGCCGTAAATTTTTGATTTTTCTCTTGCGCTTAGCTTGTTCTGAGCTACATTATTTACACAAGCTGCACCCCCTCTATACTCGTCATTTCAGTCTTAAAGCGTCATGCCAGTATAAGTCCGTCATTTAACGTTACATAATAATGGTTTTATAATTTTCATTTGTATTACAATAAGAAGGCATGTGTTGAATATTAAATACAGGAATATCTTTTTATGTTTTTTTTAATCGGAAGCCTCAGACAATTTTTTATCTTACATTACTCATGAAATGTGAGGACTGGAGTTCTAAAAACACAGTCCCAATGTATATAACAAAGACCGTATCATGACTCTGGTACGCCGGTTTTTCATTTGATGCGGTCAAGAATACGGACATTTAATACATATTAATACGATAATTATGTGCACGATTTTCATTGGCCGCCATAAGGTCTAGCGGAAAGTTAGAGTTCAGTTCGCGAGTGGCTTATGTGCAACACAACAGGGTTGGGTTTTGGACGGTCCGAAACGTATTTCGGACCGGACAGTGTCCAAAACGTGGTAAAAACCGCCCAAAAGGGTTTTTACCTGTCCGAAACGGTCCGAAACTAAAACAACTAAACTTCTATGGACAAAAGACACTTATTCGATGTGCTTATTGCCATTAAGAAACAAAAACTAACCTTGATGCATTTTATGCATAATTTTGCCATTAATATTTCTTTGAATTGTTTATTATGTACACAATATGGTAAATGGTCATCTGCCTCCCCAGTCAACTGCCCCCCCTTTTTTGTAACCCGGTCGACTGCCCCCCCCCCCCCTGCAATTTGACGGGGTCGTCATCTGCCCCCCCCCCCTCCTATTTCAGTGGAAAAAAATTCTTGAAAAATTAGGCAATTATGATGTTCCCGTCCTCTTCGTCTCTGAAACAATGAAACAATTGATCTTCATTGATCTATTTACCAATATTGATCTTAGGAGAGACTGATCCGTAAATTAATTGCAATTCTTATTGCAATTAGTTTCCTATTGGTGAATTGCAATTTACCGAGGTGCAATACATTCAATAAAATAAATATAATTTTATTTATGGTGCCTTTGTAAGCCAAGAACCCAAGAAAAAATAGTATATGGAGGGGGCAAGCGACCACCCCTCCAGTTTGAAGGGGGGGGGGGCAGTCGACCGGGTTGCAAAAAAGGGGGGCACATGACAGGGGGGGCAGTTGACCGGGGGGCAGATGACCGGGATTCACACAATATTTACACAATGTTAATGCATAAGCCGTATAATTTCACAGTAAAGAAACTTCTCTTACACACAATAGTTACGACACTGAAGTATCAAGATATTATGCAGATGTGGAGTCGTCTCCGCCCACCCGCAAAGCAGTTTACGGTGGCAAAGGGATTATATCGCGCAAGAGGCACTCCGATAGAAGGCAATGGAGTGACAGATTAGGATTCAGGTTCAGGATTAAAGCGCGCTCTAAATTTTTGGTGTTAAATAAACAGCAATCGAACTCTTCAGGCACGCATTATTTGGATAGTGGTGGGGTGGACTGTCTGCTGATATGACATTTGCGACTCGCACAGCAATGCGGACTGAAAGCGTTTTCAGGGAGCGGGGGGGGGGGGGTGGGGGCTGTTTGCTGATGTGACATTTGCGACTCACACAGCAATGTGGACTGAAAGTGTTCTCAAAAGCAGAAACGTAAAGTTAAAAAAAACAAACAGGGAAATGTCTGAATGAGAATGAGAAACGCGTTTTGTATATTTGAATAATTTAAATTTGACAGCCCAGTTTCGGACCGTTTCGGACCGTCCAAAACTGTTTTGGACAGGACGGTAAAAACCTGGTTTTTACCAGGGGTTTTTACCATCGTGTCCAAAACTTGCCAACCCTGTAACACAAGACTTGTAAGGATACCGCTGTGGATAAAAATGAAAGACGCGTAAGTAAATTCAGCGGAGATTTTACAAAAGATTGAATTATTTCTAAAACGGTGTAAAACTGATTTAATAAACGTCTTCATGATGAAAGATACTTTATTACATTGCCTAATTGCCTTTAAAAATTATTTGAATATGAACTGAGGAGTACTCTGATGTTTGGGGTTTTGTTTGTTTTTTTTTTATTGGTTCCAATAAAGGGTTACCTATGGAGACAATTGATCACTACTTTGAGTCCACTTTTTCAAAGTTATCCCCTTGTTTCCATTTGATGCCATGTATTCGTTTAAGAGACCACAAGAGATCATGCGTTGGAACAAAATCATATAACATTGTAAAGGCGGAACATAAAGAACCAGTTCACATCCAAGCCTAACAGAACATGTTCCTTAACTTTAGGTTTGTGCAAGAACCAGAAACCCGTATTTTTTATAAGGCAATAAACAGTGTACTGTAAAATACGGTACGTTACTATAAGTCATCGGCTTTTTTTTATGTTCATAAGTTTCCCAATTATATTAAATGAAGCGTTTGCTATGACTGTTTTGTTTTTGTTCAATTTCCAAAACTAGACCCACTGGTTTCCGAGTAACTTTCCTGTCAAAAAGTCACATATCCCAACTGTAATTATTTGCTTATATTTCTTGTCCTGAAAACTAAACTGTGCAAAACGATAATTTTATTACTGTATGTTATAATATTATGAGACACACTTTTCCAAGTATGCCGTTCTAAGGATATCCAATAGCAAAAGAAGTAAAGTAGGTTTCAGCCTATCTACCAAAATGTCTTATTCCACAATACATCCTATTCTACGGTCTGGACCTTGTACCATAGCGCATCTATAAGGGTCAAAACTTCATTGGAATATAGAAAAAAATTATTCATGACAGCTATTATGGGCTTCTAAAAGAAAAAGAGCGCTGTATCTAATTCTCCATTGATTTCTATGTTTCTAAGTTTCGCTGATAACATGTTTATTCCTTAAAACTGAAGTACAACGGCAATGATACATAAATTCTGTGTTACGCTGCCTTTTAAAAAAATGGAAATAGCCACAAATCTCTTCAATAAGTGACATTTGTTTGTATACAAGGGCCATGGTTTATTACGTGAAAAAGTAATAATTTTTGCAATTATACACAAAAAAAACTCTTGAATTGATATTTCAACGAGAATGGAAAAAACTGAAAGTTAAATATTGGGTGTACAAAATAAAAATATACCAAATTCTGCTTCTGTCAGCTATTTTAGTACGCGTGTATATTTTACAGATAATGTATAACCCTTTTTTTGAAAATTTTTGGTCACTTGACTTTGGTCATATGACATTTAAAGGCCAGAAAGTAAACACATATTTGACAAATGAATGCAGAAGCTAACTTTTTCTGCACTTTAATGAAGAAATAAAAGATTAAAACCCGTAAGCCAAATTACACTTTTGGTGTTTCGAATAACATGCGCAAGAATTTTGAATTTCGACTGCGAGGGAACCGGGTAAATAAATGAAAGAAATGATAGAGAAATATAGAAGAAATATCGCAAAAACTGCTTATACTTAGAAAATAAGAGAAAATGAAACTATTTGCTAAACTTTTAATAATATTTTAAAATAGAATACGGGTTGTTAAAAACCCGATTGCCCTTTGGTGCAAGAGAAATTTGACATTTAGACGAAGTCTCTCTATCATTCCTTTCATTTTTTACCCGGTTATTTTTATTCGAAACGCAGAAATTTTGCGCATTTTTATTGGGAACGCCCAAAGTGTGATTTGGCTTATTAAAAAATGTGCCCGTTTCACAAAAAGGGTATATATTTGACATGAATCTTCTGTAAATGTTTGAATAAATGGGACTGACATGCAGGATATAAAGTTGGCCCCGGCGGAACATTGTAAGGTTTCGTAGCTCCGATAGAGAAATTAAGTCAGAACCGACTCGGAGTTATACATCTGATATTATCGTTCATGTGTTAACGCTACTTAACTCTCAGCGATCCCTTACGTTATATTATATGTAGAGTTATGATAAACAAGCTCTGCTATGCTAAAACCTTGTTTTTGGGGGGAATTACTCAACGCAGGACTTCTAACGCCAGTTTCAGTTTCGTTTCCTGATGCACTGGCTATTTGTCTGTCTGGCTATAACGTGCAAAATGTTCTGCACAACGAGGCATTTTGCTGTTATCAATGGCCGATCAAATACACACTGCGCCATAAATTCCGCGCCAGAACACCTGCTGGGTACATTATGAATTACAATGTCATGTATCAGATGTAATATGACTGCGGCTCTGCACGCTGCTGTAGTATAGGGTATGATTACCCTGTAGCTCAGACACTTTTTCTGGCCCGCCTTGGCATGGAATTTAGGAAGCCGTTTATTCAAGGAAGAGTCACGTTGACCCATTCTTCTCGGAACAACCGCCTTGGGTCTTGCAGTGTATGGTGTGGCAACCGGCGTTCTGTCACACGCTTCCTCATCATGGCCCACACATGTTTGATGGGATTGAGATCTGGCGACTTGGCTCGCCACGCATTACGCTCAATTCCATGTTGGTTCAGGTATTGGTCAATCAACACCGATTTGTGTGGACGAGCGTTTTCGTCGACCAACATAAAACGACCGGAGTCAGCTGCCACATGGGTTAAAATGGACTGCGACGGGCTGAGATGGGCGAAAATTTGCTTGATGGGTCAACATGGGCCATAATGGATAAAGCTGGGCTATGGTGAGACAAGATGGGCCATAATTTGTCGGATTGGCCCATGGTGAGCAGAATGAAAAAAATGTGTCATTTTTTGATCAAGATGGACCCAACTCTGGTCCTTAAGACTAATCCTGCTCATCTTAGCCCTTCACGCGGGCAAATTTTGGCCCATCTCAACATGTCTGCCCACAATGTCCCATCTTGACCCATGTGTTCATTTTCACTCATCTCGGCCCATTTTTACTGATGTCACCCATTTTGACCCCTGGCGGCCCATTTTTGCTCATGTGCCCAGTTTGTCCCATCTCGGTCCGTTTTGTGTTACCTTATCCCGGTGGCTTATTAACACTTGACAAGCCTTTGGCTTGCGTATTGACACGAGTGAAGTGATTTTTATTTGCTTCTCTTCCATTTATTTTATTACGGTAAGCAGATGTATCTACCAGTGAAAAGGTCTAGCAATTCCAAGACATTTCCCGATGAATAAAATTTGATTGTGTTTTAAATGCAATAGTTTCAATAGTTTAGTACTCACCTTTTTGCCAATATGAAAGTCAACGCTTGGCTGCCAGTAGTTTAGTCAAAATATTTGCTTTTATAGCTGAAGGTAGCTGTGGAGTTTTCCCTTCATGTTTGAGAAAGAAACACTAGCCTTTTTACTTCAGAGTTTCTAAACCAAGTTTCCATTATGATATTCACTGTGGTTAGAACTTAAGAAATTCTTTTTTATTTGTGTAACAATCTAAACAACAGTAGTTTGCCTTTGTATAACTTTTATTTGAGCTTTTGCCATGATAACAATATATAACACGCACAGCAACCGTCCTCCTTTTCGGCTAGGAAATGCATGTATGGAAACAAATTGTTCATTAACCAAGGGCATTTCATTTCGCTCGATCTCTCATGAAGTAATATTACACAAAACTACAAAAGATAACAGCCTACAGAAAAGATAAACAACAACGAAGCTTTGGCTTTTATCAAAATTCCTAAAAAATAAAGTTTTTTTTTTCATATCAAAGGTGTGAACTATTGTAACCACATGACTTCAGTTTGTACATACTTCAGCATTTATTAGTACATAAGAAAGGTGAACACACAAATAAGAGAAAAAAAGATACTGATCAGTTATGAACAAATGCGATCTGGAGTATGTAGCCACTTATCAACATTGACGCATATCACGTCATAGAAAAAAAGATGCTTAAATCTTTGGAAATATACAACTTTTATCACAAATTTCACGGTTACTTCGGAGCATAAACACAATCATCAAAGCTGCCAAGCAGTGGCAAGCACTTTTAGGTGAATCAGCAAAGTAACTAAATCCACAGTGATGCAATTAATTTGTTTGCTTTTAAGCAGTTTTTAACTACTTAATAATGTGCATCATCAGGGGATACAATTCCACTCCGCTTTGCAATTTTTACTCCTTAATATGACTGTATAAACCCCATCGCAAAGTAACTGCTTACCAAGTCACAATAAATCATTTCCATCGCTGTAGTGACATGTGCATTTCATACAGGTTCCATGTTCAAACTATTGAACGCTTCAAGAAATTATGTTTTGCTTGAAAAAATAATGTCGAACTATACACACAGCACTTTAATTTCAAAATTGTGTGGAAATATCACGAAAAACCGTTCTACTGCCCAATTACACAAAAAATAGCATTCACACTAAATATACCGAAACATGCAACAGGTGGGTAAAAGAAGGAAAAAAAAAACAAACAGAAGAAATCCCTAATGGCATGATACAAACGTCTCGACTGGGATCGGGTGAAATACTTATTTTCTTGACAATATATCTCCTACAAATATTCTTTGGCGAAGTGGGAAAGGGTGTGGGCGATGGTTGTAAATATGCTAAACACTTTCTTTTTAATGCACGTCAAGAATATGAATTAACGTGAAACATATTGTGAAATAAAATGCACTCTTGTTATTATAATTTTATATCTTGCAGTACCCTAGTTGCCCCCATTTATTCTGCCGCAAAAAATCATAAACTAAGGAAAATCCTCTTGAAATCATCATGCTCAATATATATATATATATATATATATATATATATATATATATATATATATATATATATATATATATATATATATATATATATATATACATTCCAGAAACGCGCTGGAATCTTCAATCAGGGAAGATTTTACAAGGTCATACCGGCATCCGAGGTCCTACTGAAAACCGAATCGCATAGTGCGTTCACCAAAAACCTGTAGTTCTAGACCAGGAAAAATACACAGGAAGGGTATTCTTAGTCAAGGGAGAAATTTGTTATGTCTTTTTCTTTTCAAAAAATAACAACCCCCTCCCTCTCCGTCCGTCTGTGCGTACAAAACAATAACTACATAGGTTTTACAACAAGAACGTCTAGGAACATTGTGATAAGCCAAGATCTAGTGAATGAAGTATCAATAAGTTGGTAGCATCGCCAAAAAGGATGTAGTAACATTTTTTTTTATAAAACGGTTACTGAAAATTTTTCATATTTCGGATAAATCCAACCAAACTGCAGCAGACAACACATTTTTTTTAAAATAAAAGATTTACAGTACCACAACTTGCCAAGTTTTGGAGAATCGTAAAAAAGTAATTTTTCGAAAGAAGGACAATCTAGAGAACAGCTTTACAAAATTTTAAAAGAATCCGGGCAAAATTATGAGAGAAGAAGCATTTTGAAAATTGGCTAACTAAATGCCGCCATTTGACGAATTGTTGGCGAATCGAAAAAATTTGAAGGCACTTCGATCAAAAATGCAGATGAAACAACATTTGAAAATCGGCTAAAAAAATTGGTCATTTGGTTTATTTTTGGTGGATCGCCCAAAAAAGTAACTTTTAAAGACAGGCCTTCCTATTTCACATGTTTAAGACAATCCGATTAAAATTGTGGGAGCAGAAGCAGTTTAAAATTTGGCTGCTATTTTTCTTTTTCACATGTCCCTCATTTAGCTACTATTTTTGCGAATCGCCAAGAGAGCACCGCCTAGTAACTATTTATGCAAAAGGTGAAGGTAATCCGATCAACATTGTGGGAGAAGAAGCATTTGGCAACCAATAATTTATACATGCCCTAATTTAGAGGAGTTTTGGCGGATCGGCCAAGAAATGTACTTGTTCAAAATAGAACTACCTAAGCAAAAAAACTGGAAAGGAATCCGATCCAACTGTGAAACTGTGGGAGTAAAATTTCGAAAATTGGCTACCGAAAATATAACCCCCCCCCCCCCCCCCACCAGTGAACATCTACGCAAAATTTGAAAGTAATCTGATCACAACTGTGCAAAGAGAAGTGTTTTGAAAACTGGCTACCAAAAATTATAAATGCACCCATTTGGCCAATTTTAGGTGGACTGCCAAAAAAAAAAAAGTAATTTTTCAAGAGAGAACAACCCAGGGAACAATCGTCCTAAATTGGAAAGGAATCCAATTTAATTTGTGGGAGAAGAATCATTTTGCACAATGGCAACCAAAAAATTTGAAATGCTCCTATTTGGCCAAATTTTAGCGGAATGTAAAAAAAAAGGCCTATTTGGAGAACACTTGTACAAATTTGAAAGGGATCCGATCAAAACTGAGGTAGGGAAGCATTTTAAGTAAAAGGTTGCGTACATTTACGTTTACACACGTACGTAGAGACGACGGATGCCCCGCTCGCCTCCCACTCCCACGGATGTGAAAAGACCAACCCGCCGAAGCTGGTCTAGACAACCAACGTAAATGTCTTTCCTCCAAAAACATCAATCACATGCTAGCTTAAGTTCCTTATTCATGACACAAATGATACTGTGACGAATGTTGATACTACTTATCTCTCTTTGCTAAAATACTTTGATATCTCTTGCTGTAATACTGAGGTAATGAAAACAACGTTGAAATGTTCAAAGAATCAGATAAAAACACCCTGTTAATATTCAATAAGGCAGAATGAAGCTGATCATTCCTGCAAACAGCCGCCAAGATGGCGGCTCTTCCGTTTTCCGAGCACAACAGCAATGCTTCAACACTGTAAACAGCTGATGTCTTGAAAGACAACTTTTTTTCAACCATGATACAATAATGACAATCCCAACAGCAAAGCCGAAGCCAGAGCAATGAGGTTACAAAACTTACATACCCATATCACACTAAGAAGCCTGCTCAAAATGTAAAAAAAGCTTTTGTTTGCTATACAAACACGGATATCTTAGGAAGAAACTTGTTCCGAGATTTTTTAGTCATTAAAGGGAGGGAATTTTAGGCAATTCCAATACATTTGTTCATTAGTTCATTGACTCAGCGCCAGGTAATTCTTTACTGTTTGATCTATATTCTCTCGAGGCGAAAACTGAGCCTTCCAAATTTAACTACGATCATTTATAATTTTCAGAACACCTTCCCTTCTGTATCTTGAACTCGAAATAGGAAATGTATATATTGCAAATGTTTACATCTGAATAGCAACGAAATTGTTATTAAAACAATGAAGCAGTTGTACCACTTAACGTTCCGCAAAGGATTTCGCAAAACAACGAATTAAGTGTGTCTCCGTGCACACTCAATTAAAAGCTCAAATCAAAAATAAAGAGACACAATTATCATCAATTATCAAGTGGAAGAAATCCGTAGTGTTGGTAATTAACTACTAAATATACTGCCAAAGAAATCCGAATGGGTTATCGGTCAGAACTGGCCATCCGGGCACTTCCAAATCACAGAAAATAAAACAGCTACCCTTCTTTTTTGTTTACCTTGTAAATCGAACAAAATTATATCTATATTTTTAAGTAACTAGGAGTATAGGGACAGTTTACACTCAGCAAGATATTACACGTTCTGGAGTTATGATAATTTTTTTATTTTAATTTATTACTATTACTATTACTTCCGCTATAAACGTTCATTTGATACAACGAATACAAGCCACGTGTTTAATATGGTCGATTTTATTATTCACGGATTAGCGTAAGCCCATACGATTGTATTCGACGTAAGTTTGATTGTCGACCTCTGGCCCATTGTGGCCCCTGCTCGGGAACGTCTGCGTCATATATTCACTGCACTGACTGTCGCTAGCAAAGACGGGCGTTTCAAGCATCAGGTCAAGGTCGTCGTTGTGCTCGGCTAGTGACGTCTCGCGGTAGTGCAGCACCAGATCCTTCAAAGTCTCGTGTATGAAGTAAGGCTCGGCGAATCCATAGCCAGACGACTTCCTCTCAATAATACAATGTCCAATCATTTTTGGTGTCCTAAAAAATAAGGTAATATTTTTTATTGAATTACCGAATCGACTTTTTTCCGTGTTTTGCATTCTCGGCACCCTAAAATGAAAGCAGTTCACTTATCTATGCTGCACGTCCGCGTCAGACATTAACATCTCAACTTATATATTACTGGCCTGGAATCACGATACGAATTGTTTATTCTCCAAGCGAGAAAGACCACAAAAGTATTAAATGCTATTGCCAAACAGTGAGGTTTTCAAGCTTTCACGACATGACAAGTGTCATCCAACCCGATTTTAGTTAAGCTGTGACATATAGGCCAAATACAACTATATACTTCTTAGGTCTATACACATTTACACAACTTTTGAGTTTAGGTTTACAATTTTTTTTTTATTTTTGGTTTTGCAGTTTAATACAAAGGAATGAAAGGGGGGACTACTCACACAATAGATAATGCGTACGAGTCGACCTGGTTTCTCGGCCGTATTAGGAATGTACCCATGGCCTTGCCATTGAGCAGGCGTATGGCTTCGTCACGTGAGCAGCCCGCCACAAACCACGTGCTCTCGTCCTCGTGTGCCAGGTGCGCGAAGTTCTGGTCCGTAATCACCGGGAAAGTGTCTGACGTCACATCCAACTGAAGTAACATCAAGTGTCGTCACTGATCTTCTTACGGTCATTTTCATTGTTTTTATACAAAATAGTAGTTTTCGAATCAAATACACCGAGGCAAAGTTCCCCCATCATTTTAGAATTTCACAGGGAAAATACGAAATTTCAAAAAGTAAGCCAAAAGACCCAAAATTAAAAAAAAAAAACATGTTAATTGTTATCAGCCTCCAAAGCAAAATTGATCTTCGTTTATATGTTGATATCAATTTAACCCCTTAAACAGCGTGCAGTGTTGCGACTGACCTGTGCATTCTTCTCCAAGAACTCCTCAATATATCGCGTCGTGACATTTTTACCTTGGAGCCATCTGTCAACAAGAAGTCAACATCGTGAGAAAATACCACAACCTAACCCAAACATCCGCGGGGCTCGCTTTAAGTGTATTTATAAACTGCATTCTATATCTTTTTCAACAGTAAAAATATTGGTTCGTTTAATAACGTCTTTGAAAATGCGAGTTCTCATGACATTAAGTTTTCTTTACGCAGTTAAAGTTTTGAAAAGGTTTCACTGTCCTAACTTAGTGTGCTAGACTTCACGAAGACACTGCACTTAACTTCTGTGTCTGAGTAACACTTTCAGTGCGATCTTCATGAAAAGTTTTTCTTCTAAACCTGGCCAATGCTTACAATTTTGTTTCTTCTCGTTGGTTATACAAGCGCTTCACTTCCGGCTTCAGCTGGTTCAGCTGCGACATGAGAATCTGGTTCCTTTCCAGCTGCATTTTCAAGTCCTCTTCCAGCTTGGTCTGACTGAATGTAATTTCTGCCAGGCGGCCTTGCAGCAGCTCTCGGTTCTGGTTTAGTCTTTAAAAACAAAAGAAGAAAGAAACGGCCCAGTAAAATTACCTGACTTTGAACATAAAAAACAAGCTTTCGGAAATTTTTTTGAAAATACAAGCGATTACCTCCCCCCCCCCCCCCCCCCTCCCCCCATAAACATTATCGCATGTATCTGAAAAGCATTTTACCTAATTATTTCAGCATAACTTTCCCACTATGATCACCAACAGATCACTTCGAGGATTCATGTAGTGGATTTAAAAAAAAACAAAACGGGTGGTATTTATTTTTTACTTCTTTTCAAACAACATCTTAAAGAATTTGTGTCCCACATACAAAGCACGCTGCCATTCGCTACTCACTTGTGCTTCTCGTGGGGCGGGGCTTTGGCCTCGTAGTCGCCATTCAGTGCGAGCTGCTCATTAAACACAAGCACGGTCTCCCTATAGGCGTCCAGAGCTTGGTGCTTCAACTGCAGCTCCTGTCAAACACGCCCCACATCAGATCATAAAATATAGTTTATGTTGTTTGGCAAATATGGTGCAAGGTAAAGCATTTTCACATATTGTGCTCTGGTCATGGGATGGAGAGGACGCTGGCATCACGTGTTACCGTGTAGCAAAGTTATCTCTTAAAGTGCTACCAGCCGTTAAGAAAAACAATAGCAATGACTAATGGAAACTTCCTTTGCCATCTATCTTACATAAGGGAAACAATATCTAAAGTGTCGGAAATGAACTTCTGATGTCAAACCAATCTCTGTCAGACGACAAGATCTCCACCTCAACCCCGTTGCCTCGCGCCAACCCCCTCCTCCACCCCAGCCACGCTCCGGCCACCAATGACCGCGACGCGTACCTGTTGCAGTTTGGCGTGCTCGTCATATCGGTCGTCGTACTCTCTCGTCTTTATCAGATAGTCACGGTGTTGATTCAGCAGTGTTTTCTTCAGCTGTTCTATGTTTCCTTCGGTTGGTTGATTCTGTATCGTTACAATAATAATAATAATGATAATAATAATAATAATGATAATAATAATAATAATAATAATAATAATAATAATAATAATAATAATAATAATAATAATAATAATAATAATAATAATAATAAGAAGAAGAAGAAGAAGAAGAAGAAGAAGAAGAAGAAGAAATTAAAAGAACAAATAATAAACTTGTTTTTTTTATGTGCTATAAACTTTCGCCACGCCTTGCTTTGACAAACTTCAACTGAATATGTTATGAAATCTGTAGCAGAAGTCGTAGGTCGGCACTGGACTGATAATCCCGCAGCGAGTTACGACTTTTCCTTTACGAAAAAGAGGCTGATAAACAAACCCTCTGTTTGACTACAGGGTAGAGGAGCTTGGTGTTAAGCGTCTTGTTGTAGTGGCTCAGGGAGTTGTGCATGTAGTGGGATATGAGCTCCATCACTGACTTAAACTGGAGCGGCTCCACGAAGCCGTAGCGTTCGTCCTTGTAAAAGATCTTGATTAACTTGTTACTGCCGCCTTTCCTGAAACAAAAACACATGATATTTTAAGGAAAGCAGCAATCTCGTGTCAACTCTGAGTGTAGTCTCCGGTACAGAGCCACACAAGTCTGGAGTCAAATGACCTGCAGATCACTTAACTTGAGGTAAGGAACTTGCAGATCACACAACTTGTCATGTGACTGACAGGCCAAGTCTTGTGTCACGTTACTTGTAGATTACATGACCTCTGTCGCGCGACTTTTAGATCACATGACTTGTCATGTGACTAGTAGTTCAGAAGACTTTTGTCATGCGACTAACACATCCCATGACTTATGCAGGCCTTTAAACGGTCCGTGAAAAAAAACTAGGAAAAACTAGCAACCTATTTTGAAAAAAAAATTGGAAAAACTAGGAACAAAAGTGAGGGTTTTCCATATTTTTTCAATTTTCAGAATTACTGTTTTTAACTATATAAGTTCACTTCATAGGACAAGTTTCCCAATAATTCTCAATGGTGTCTCATCCAGCATTGATCTTCAGCCTCAAGAAGAGTTGTGTTCAGAACAAAAGCCGAATGAGGCACCATCGAGGAAACTTCACTGAAACGGAAAAAAATACACCGAAAAGGACAGATTCTGATAATCTCTTTTTGGGTCTAAAAAAAAAAACTAGGAAAAACAAGGAATTTCAAAAAAAATAAGAAAACCAGGAACCACCCCCAAAAAAACTAGGAATACTAGGAACAAGCATGTCCAAGGACATGACCCAGCCGAGTTCCCAAACAAGGAAAGAGAGAAAAACTCTGAAACGAATACTGTTAGGCCAAAAAATGAAGAACTTTGTTTCTGAACGTAACTTTTTCATAATTGTAATACACAAAAACGAGTTTCCATTGTGGCAGCTACCCGAAAAGGGATGTTGGAGAGGCTGGGTTTTGATGATTCACGTATTTACCGACATTTACAAAATTTTACAAAAAATTTTAAACTTCTTTTCTTTTTTTTTTTTTTTTGTCATTGGCGAAAAAAGTGAAGTCCAGGTGAAGAAGCACCTAAGAAACTTTCGATTAAAATTTTATAACTATTTGAAAAAGACTGACAGAAATGAATGGTTTGATAATTCAGTTATTTACTACCATTTATTCCAGTTTTTGCCAAACTTCAAAGTTCCGCCATTTCGACAGTTTTTGGCGAACCGCGCAAAAAAGCCTGGTAGGCGAACCCCTGAGGAACATCCCTGCGTAACATCTAAACGATTGGAGTAAAACTGTAGAGGAGAAGCCTTTTAAAAATGGGTCACCCAGGGAACATTCCTACCTAATATCAAAACGATTGAAGCAAAACTGTAGGAGTAGCATTTTAAAGAAAAAGTTTAACATACGCACAGACGCACACACATTCAAGCCCCCTATAGTGATACGACTAATCCAGTCCGACAAAGTCGGCTGGGTTAAAAACTAGCAACGTTTGAAGGCCTGCATTTGTCGCAGGACTTTCAGCTCATATGAAACATGTACCTTCAGATCATGTAGTACGTCTACTTCATATTACCTGAATGTTACGCTGTTTACAACTGGTATTTTTGCATTTTCATTGGAAGCAAATGATGTCATACTCTCTGAACCCAACTCAAAGAAAGTTTCGGGATGCTTTGGTGTCGTACTTAAACGCAGCTCGATAAACAAGTGTTTTAAGGTAGACTTGCCTCAATGTGAGAGTATAATGGTTACTTCCTGAAGCAGCATTCCGCACCAAGAAAGTTCCATCCGGGGTGTCGCGCAATTTCTCATTCACTTCTTCCCTGCAATGCGGCAAGGGCACGAGCACTAAATTACGTGGTTTGAAACTATATATCATTAAGTTTTTGTCCATCTCTTTCTTAAGTATTCAAACCCCACAAACTAAAAAAGAGCACTCGTTATTCTTAGAGTGATAAATTTTACACTACAGCACTAATGGAATTCACTTGTCTCATTACGTTTCATAATTACGGCTAAAATGTGCATACATACTTTTTATTCAAGAGTCATAAATCTCTTTTTTTTACATCTGCAAAAGAACAATTCAACATTACGAGCTAATGCGTCGCAGTAAATATTCCCTAAAAATAGCTTACCTTGATATATCGCCCCAGTACCATTCTGCCTCCTCAAGGCTAGCAGGCATCTTGTAGTGCTCCGGATCAACGGGATTCTCAAAACTTGGATTCTGACTTTGTCTACTCATAGTACCCTTACGCCGAGGGGGTAACACTATAATAAAAGTTCTTTTTTTTTTTTTTTTTTTTGTCTTTTTTTACATTTTTTGTTTG
The DNA here is from genome assembly GCA_949752745.1 of Protula sp. h YS-2021. Lineage (NCBI taxonomy): Eukaryota > Metazoa > Annelida > Polychaeta > Sabellida > Serpulidae > Protula > Protula sp. h YS-2021. The sequence goes on from OX457026.1 coordinate 66,845,863, forward strand.
TTTTTGTTTCTCAATATTCAGCAATGATCGGAAGTTCAATCCCATATAGTTCATTTATCCCAATTATATTACATACAATTTATTTTCTATTTATGTTGGGGATCAGTTGGTAATAACCGTTTTAAAAGCAAAGATAACTGGATGCAAAAACAGCCAATTCATCCTGCTAACATGGTATATGACACATTTCTCTTTTTATGGTACAACTAGAACGTGTAAAATACGGGAAAATCAATTCCTTTCATGACCAAGTTTCTGCAGCACAAATAATATTTCATTTCCTTGTTCATCATTGCAGTTTTTACAACACAGCTGTCGTAACACACAACCATCTCAAGTAACACTCGTCTTGTGTAATGCATTTTCTTAAAAACTGTAGACTTGTAAATTTAATTTCAACCTTAACTAACAGCGTTGGATCCTTTTTTCGCGGTCCCCCCCCCCTCCCCCCTCCTTTTTACCTGGGGCATCACTGTCACGTGACGTATCCCGTCGTAAACCGCCAGGTGGCTCGCTGTCACGCGGTAACTCGCGCTGTATGTCGGCGACGGAATCGTGCTCACCCGTGGCGGCCTGGCACACCCCGCTCGTAAAGATCTCCTCAAACAGCTTGATGTGATACTCCGTGTTACGCACGATGTCGCTAAATGGAGATATTTAACGTTAATTTATTTATAGGCTACTAACTCATAAACTGCGTTAATGAGGCATGAAAGGACCACCCAATTCTGTTAGGGGTTGAATACGATACATTTCACATGAACTAGAGCTGCCACAACATTCCAGTATCAGTGTAGACATATGTATTACATTTTGTCTGCACTTTTTTTAACTGTACTCTACCACTTTCAAATGATGTAAGCACGTGTTATTTTTTTTCATACTTTCAGTTTTCTAACTTTGGGCACCCTTAATCTCGTTCTTCATCTGTCTGGTTTTTGACGAGACGATGTGCTACAATCTTACTCACATAATATCTTTCCAAGGCGGCCTCATAAAGAAATGGTAGAAGACTTGCGACAGAGTCGAGATCTTAGTGTCTCGGCCGATGGACTGCTGGTACAGTAGCAGCCGGTGGATGTGGCTCATTATGGCTGTCAACGCGCAGGTATGAGCTGGCGGCAGCCCTTGGATCAGCTCCGCGTAGGCCGCCTGCCGATTAAGCTCATCGGCATCTTCTACGCGCAACACGAGAAGCAGACACGTACTAGACGTAAACACTACATTCAATCATATTTCTTCCACGAAAATTCAACTCTGCCAGCACCCCCCCCCCCCTTTCGATTCTTTTGGATTTAAGGTTACGACTCCTACAAACCTGATCATATCAAGTAAGATTTCTACTAAATCCCGTTGATTTATTATATATATAGCTGTACAAGCGGCAACAGGTCGACAAAACGCAGAAAGAAGGGATGGGTGGGGTTCCCCGGGGCCCCGTCAAAAATTTCAAAACCCCGGGGTTGAAATTTGACCCCGGGGCCCCGTCATTTATTTAAATAAATAATTTTGATATTTAAATAAAAATAACATAAGGAATAAAAATAATACAAAACAAGCCATCGTCGACGGCGCAGATCCCAACTGGACACAACAAGCCGCCATTTTGGCAATTTTTCACCAATTTGAAAAATAATACGACGTTGCACAACTTCAATATATATATATGTTACAGTCAATGTTGGGAAACCCGCCATTTCACGAAATGGCAAACCGTGTTGGGTAAATTCGCGTACATATTTTCACTGTGCAAGGTAGCATATGCCTAGGTTTAATAGTTTCGGAGATATCGCGACGAAAGCACCCAATTCTTAGATTGCAGTTATCTCAAGAGATCACAATTCTTGACAAGTTGCCGTTTTGGCAATATTTGAAAAATAACACGACTTTGCATAACTTCAATACCCACTTAATATGAACACGGTTAATATGAAGTTCGCGTAATATGAAGTGATTTGCTTGGTCCCAATGTAAGTGTCAACATTGAATGCTATTGTTTATAAAGGGCATTATTGTGGGGCGATCACAAAAGGGTCGCAATTGCACTTTGGCAGTCTTTAAGCAGATAAAACAGTCGTTTGATTCAAAGCTATTGCGTAGCAATGCAATAATCAAACACTCGGGTATTGCATTGTAAAGTTCGTGTAATATGAAGTTCGCGTAATATGAAGTATTTTGCTCGGTCCCGACGACTTCATATTACGCGGGTCCGACTGTATATATATTTGCACTGTGCAAGGTAGCATATGCCTAGGTTTTAATAGTTTCGGAAACATCGCGTGGAAAGCACCCAAGCCTTATATTGCAATATCTCGAGAGATCACAATTTTTGACAATTCGCCATTTTGGCAATTGTTACCGATTATAAAAATAACACGACGTTGCACAACTTCAATATATATATTTCCACTGTGCAAGATAAGATGTGCCTAGGATTAATAGTTTCGGAGATATCGCGTGGAAAGCACCCGAGTCTTACATTGCAGTAATCTCAAAAGATCAAAATTTTTGACAAGTCGCCATTTTTGCAATTTTTGGCCGATTTGGAAAATAACACGACGTTGCACAACTTCAATATATATATATTTTCACTGTGCACGGTTGCCTATGCCTGGGGGAAATAGTTTCGGAGAACTTGCGTGGAAACAAAACATCATCCAAAGTGTGACACACGGACGGACAGAGGGCAATAATATAGAACCCTTCCCCCCCTGGGCTCGCCCGGTTAGGGTCTTAAAAAAACATAATTAAATTCGGAATCATTTTGCCTGATTTTTTGGTCATTTTTAGTGTTTCCCTAACTTCCTGGCTCAAATTTTTCTCTGACTTTTCATGTTTTCCCTGAGGCCACCTTGAATATGCATTCGTGCTAAAACAAATTACTAAAATCAACCCAATGTATGCAAAACAGCTGGATGAAGAACGCTCTAAAACAACTTACTTGCAGCTTCTATGAAACGTGAATAATACGCCATAGGGATGACTGGTTCGGGGAGTTCGCGTAAATACTTTTTGATGACACCAGCGATAAGTGGAAGGTCAAACGCGGACAAATCAGCAGCGGCTATGTCACCTGCAGCACACGAGGCGACACGTGATAACACCCCTAGTCCAGAGACACGTGATAACACCCCCAAGTATCGGGACACGTGACAACACCCCAAATTGCCAGACACGTGACAAAACCCAAATTTCCAGACACGTAACACCACCCCCAGTCCCAAGGCACGTGATAACACGTCAAGACCCGACACACGTGACAACACTCCAAGTGCCCAGACACGCGATAACACCCAGGATCCTAAACAGGTGACGAAACTCAATTTTCGACACTTTCTTCTCAACGTTTTTCATTCTTCTTTATTGCACTTTTTTCACTATTATTGTTAATTTTTTACTTTCAACCATCACTGGGTATTAGTTTTTGAATTCGGTGATAGGTGCTCAGAACCACTAAAACTCGCTTAGCCAAGACAGATGTACGAACGTGATTCATTTCTTTCCGATCCCTGGACGTACTCGAAATGCTACGATCATATAAAAATGTCTATCATTTTACTGTGCTTAGATGTTACATTATTTGTATTAAGAACACTCATACCTGTTGAAAGAATTTCTGTCACAGCGGTCAAGTCTTTTCCAGACGAACGGTAAGTCTTAAATAAATCCTCGCCTGGTTATCAACAAGAAATTACAAACATAACAGACTTCTTTTAAAAAGACTGAATGGCAATAGGAATAACAATCTCTTCATTACGGATTGGAATCGTTTCGTTTTAAATCGAAGAATTAAACTTGTACGTAGTGTGAGAAACTTCGAGTTCTGATATCTCTTTAGTTTTTATTTATTTATTTATTTATTTATTTTAATTTTTTTGTACTTTTACGCCTTTTGAAACTTCAACAATATGAACACGAAAACACTGATTGTGCGTCACTACTGAACCGCACAACTTCTATTTTTTTTTTTGCCTTCGCTTACCAGTTTGCATGCCTCTTGTTTCTAGCTCCGACATGCACTTATCCAACAGAGGGAAGGGTGTGACAGAGCCTTCTTGATACGATTCCTCAAGTGGAACATTGAACACTGACCCTGCAATAAAACACAGATTCATTTTATACTTCCATTATTAGCAACTGATGAGAGATAGGCATTATACATTAATCTGCACTGTACACCTTAACGATATCGTCATTAAGTTAAACAGTAATTCAGCAAGCGACATGACGTGTCCCACAGTGTAACTCGGCGATATCAGCCTTGTTAGATCGTTGGCTACGCAGGCCCTGCTTTAGAGCCACAACATCACGACAGCTCACCTGTTACAAAGCTATTACGGCGTCGACTGCCCACCAGCTTAGCAGCACAGGCCACCGATTTGATTCTGCTGCACTGCTGATGGCAGCAAAGACCACACTCTGCAAGTAACAACACGTGGACGGCACCTCACAAGGGTCTGAAATACTTACAACCTTGAACAAATGTTTTCATAATTTATTTTCGGTATATGCTCACTGGCTCTGTCATTGTCCTGCCTCAGAAACATGCATGAGAATTGGTGTCCACGACTTTTGTTGACACCGGGGTTGCAGAATTTTCATCATAAAGAGATCGCTCCGAAGTTCGAATCAGTGGGAAGGTGGGGGGGGGGGGGAGTTAGGGGGCGAAGCGTTGCTAGAACTTACTTGAACAGTGTAAACCTTGTCGCAATATTCCCAGCAAGAAGCCGCCACATAGATGACAGCGCTGAAGGCTGGAGAACGTGTACTCGATATAAGAATGGTCATCATTCGGCGAGACGCCAACTGAAATACAAGGATTTGACCACGATCTTGGGCTATTACGACAACACTGGGGGGAGGGGGCGATCGGAGGGGGGTCGCTGTGAACTCTTTGAGGTCCAACTTATTGCGGCAACTGTTGAAAGCTTTCCGAACTGTAAACTGAGATCACGTTGCCAAATTATGTAGTAGACATGAATACCGGTTACACATACAAAATGAGCAATATGTTTTACGACCTTTCTTTTTCTTTAAAACAAATCGTCACACCCAGCTCGGCTCCCAAAAAATTCACACTTCTGGTTAAAATTGACATTTTGTCTTTTACATAGCTCGTGACACGTGGCAGCTTGACACCGATTTACCTGGCAGTTCTTGGTGTGGAACAGGTTCCTGTTTCGGCGGAAGCAACGGGCTGTAAGATTGCTGTAAAAAATAGATGTGACTTTTTTCAGTTAGATCATTTTCCAGGTACTTATTGTAGTGTTTTTTAATAATTACAAATACAATATACAAAAAGAAGCAGAATGAATTTCTGGAGTTCGAATCAAATTTCCGTACAATGATGCTATTGCGCTTAGTTGTGAAATGAGTGCCATATAACAGGCAAGGATTCAAGTATTATGCACGATCCTAGTAAATCCGGTTTGAAGATTACGCAAGACAATTCAAGCTAGCTGATCTAGCGTGGGACAAAAAGATCAATAGTTTGCAAGGCGTACATAAACACGATGCCATAAGTAGTGTTCATAAATTTCACGCCTCTCGGGAGATAACTTACCGCATCGGGAGATCTGCCCAGGAGTTCATCTGTACAGATTGTGATCATTAACCGATGCTGAGGGTCTTTTATTCCAATACTCTGCAAAAGAAAGAAAGAAAGGCTGAAAGAAAGAAAAAAAGACAGAAAGGCTGAAAGAAAGAAAGAAAGAAAGAAAGAAAGAGAAAGAAAGAAAGAAAGAAAGAAAGAAAAAAAAAGAAAGAAAGAAAGAAAGAAAAGAAAACTGACTGCGGGTTTTCTGGTTGGTTTTACCAAGAGGAAGACACTCACACATTAACATAGCTTCGAAGAATTATTACTCACGAAACAACTGCAAAATTTAAAGATTCCAACACACCAGATAATGCACAAGTGTGTAGGCTTGCTATTGCACTGAAACATGACATGTGACGACTCACCTGCAGCCAGGATTCGGAGACCCGAAGCAGGTCGTTGCCGCTGGTTTTGTGCTTTTTATAGACCTCTACGTATCTGCTGAGATTGACCGTGGCCATCCATTCCACAATGTTTATCGTAGTCCAATGCTCCAACGGCTAAAAAAATAAATACAACCATTTCAATATATATATATCTATATATCTATATATATATATATATATATATATATATATATATATATATAATAGCTATCATCATTATTTTATAATTGTGAATACTGTCATCTTCGTTATGACATTTTATTTTTAAGGGGTATTCACACATCAGTAAAGTTGTTTGTTTAATCCGAATTTTCTTGTTAAATTCAACCGAAAAATTGATTTTAAAGACAAACTTTTCTAGGATTTCTACACATGTCACCATACCTACAACTCATAATATGGTGGCATGGAAATTTTAAACAAATTCACCATTAATTTTGTCTCACGTCACTACAGGTTAAATTAAGTGGCCAGAAAATCCGTTTGGTTCGATAATTAACCTAGGCCGTCTGCAGATGCCTACTCACAATGGGTTCTTCGTACGTTTCTGTCTGTTCACACGTCCCGCTGCACTGCTGATGAGCTATGTACATCTCACACCCTTCATGCACACACGCGTGGCAAGCTGTAAAACACACACACTGGTCTCCCAGCAGCCTGTGGTGGCTTGTACAGAAACCACCCACCAACTCCCAAACGTGTGCTTTAACGTCCTCCTTCACGTGCATAGTACAGTAAGAAGCTATTTTTTTGCAATTATTTCTTATTAAATAATTTTGTACTCTTTGTATGAAACAAACAATGCATAGAAGCGTATTTTAATCGAGGTGTGCTGTATGATGGCTGCACAGTCGTGAAACTCAGACTCATATAATGGGACTATTTTGTAACCGAGAACGCAATTTTTCTTTGTAAAATTTATTGTTTTGCACAAAACAGCGTTTTGCCTTGAATATATATATATGACCTCAACTGAGCTCAACCAATGTAAAAAATGCACATGTTTAAATAAAATCTATCGATTTGGATGCAAAATGGACAGTCAACTCAAAAGCAAAACCAGCTCTCTGAATTGCTCTGAATCAATCTTCTTAATTCACGTTCCGGTATTATCACGGAACAATGCATAATCAACATGTTGGAAGGATATACATATGACTGTGTCCCCCAACTTGAGCACATACTTAAATAATCCAGGTCTGCGTTGAATGTACAATAACCAACACGTGAAAAATGACAAAATTTTTTTCTTCGACTTCTAAATCCCACTTGTAATTTAGTTCAAATTTCAACAACTTAAAAAATGCGGGTCCAATCAATATTTTTCCCACAATAACAGTGTTGCGTTTTGCCATTTGTAAACGTAGTGGTTGAATAACAGTAACACTGTTTTTAAATTGGCCCTCTAATATTTGTCGTCTTTGTTTATGCTTCAAAACGGGTAGACATGTCAAATCAATACGGAAATGACGCATTTGAAAGACTTGGCAATGCAGGCTAACAATGTTTTCATGAGTGCGATAGAAGTGACTAGGCCTAAGCCTACTCCAAAAACATTATAGACTTCTTTTAAAAAAAACATGGATGCTACTATTTAATGATTCATCAAACATTTTTTTGTCTCAAAATCCATACCCTCCCGAAATGACCAAAAGTAATTGAAAGACTCGACAGAACTGAGTGCTGCACGCAGCCAAGCACACACGACACACACGAGATGAAAAACTAAAATCCCAGACAAAATAATAATATTAATAATGATAATAATAATAACAACTAGAACGAAACTTACAAAGTACAACTGTTATGACAAACCTTGTCGGATCAAGTAAATTAATAGCTCTTAACACAATACCCACAGGGAATATCCATTCCAATTTTATAAAAGAGTCACAAAGATGACAAAGAAGGCGGCTTAAAGACAACATTTATATATATATATATATACCAGCTCGCAAAAGAAAACTAATAGTATCATCATGTTTAGCCAAATAAGTTTTACTGTCTACTATTTTTCACTTGAACTTCGCTTGTTGAGAAGAACTGACAGACCTGCACACTGGTAACCCATGGTGTTTACTCCCCATATGTAATCGTCGCCTGGAAAATAAACATACTTTTAGTATACTCGGTTTCAGTACCTTAGTACGATGAGCATTTCAAAATATCAAACAAGTACCACATTAGTGGAGCTGGTAAGACAAGCAGACAATTAAAACTCGAGAATTGCAATTGACTAAAAGTTGCTGTTGTAACTTTGGATCGAAATCAGTCAATGTTTATCAACGGGACAGTGTTGCAGGGGAGAAATGTATCCTTGAAATTTTTGGCTCGCACCTTCGGCGATCCCGCGATAATTCAAACGCTGAAAAGTAGCAACATAAAAGTTAGTAATAGAAGTATTCAGTAACCAAACGCTTTATTTGGCCATTAAACCACAAAAAAGAAAACCATTCAAAAATGGTCATTACAGTCACTTTGTCCTTTGTGATTATGATCCTGCAAAACAGTCGCTACAGCCAGGTTTTGCTGTACCTCTCTGTTTCCGTGTCTGGAAGATGGTCTCAAAACAAATTTACGTCTTTTTATCCCCATCTGTATGGGCCGTTACAAAAGGTATTACTGTGGGTCTTTTTATTCGGATCAGGAAGGCAGAACTGCAAAACTGCGCTTCGAGTTCTTGAATGTGGTAAAGTTTCCCACGAGTCTTTTTTACCAAGTTCTCTGGGAGGTAGTCATAACATACAAGTTTTAATGCAATTTTTTATCTCGGTCCGGAAAGTTGTCACTATAAACAGCTTTTACTGGACGCTTTTTTATCCACGTCTGCAAGGTGGTCACTACAAACAAGTTTTAATGTACGTTTTGTTTTTGTCCTGGTTATGAAAATAGTCATTACATCAGCACCTCCCTCCTTCATATTTTTTTTGCTAACCGCCTACTACAGCCTCTCTCCTCCGCGGCCGCACCCCCCCCCCCCATCCCCCGCCACATTCGGGTACGGATGTGAAATTTTATAACCTTTTACCTAAATACACCTTCACATCCGTTACCCAAAGTAGAGTAACAGTTATGACATTCGTTTACTTGGGTACGGTCTGGTTGTTTAAAAATGCAATTTCATATTTGGAAATAAATGGGGTTCAATCCTCGTCTATATTACATTGACGAGCGACTCCCATTCCTCTACCCCAAATCCTATCCTCCCATACCCATCCACTCCACCCTCGATTTTATTCCCTTGTCAAGCTCAGCAACTAAAATGACTATAAACACAGTCTACAATAAGTCGTGAAAGAGAGGACAAATGTTTCATTCGGCCTATAGTGTACACAGGCAAGTTTCAACACTTAAAAAAATAAAACTTAAAGAAGTAAACAAATTTCTTTTACGATGGTTTTGCATCTGTATTTGGATCACTGGTTGTTTGAATGAGCCTGCCTGTTTTTAAATCTTTCGACTAATCACTTAATAAACTCTATTATCCGCACGGTGGCATCATGAATGTTCTTCATAGCCATAGAAAACAGATCCAAATGGCAAATGACCTCACACTGACCCTCTGGTCTTCTTAAATTATATTCATCAGACATATACTAAGACGAGACCAGCGCCAAAGAAATTCAAAGAGGGAGGGGGGTGGGGTGAGGAAGGGAGGCAGCATCGACTCTTTCAATGTGCGCATTATTTTCTTACATGTTCGTGGATACAGGAAGGATCGTCAATCGAAATCTATAACTGTTAGTGTAAGAAATGCAAGACTGAATATTTAAAAAAGGGCCTTCTGGGTAGTGCATAGAATTTATGTGCCAGTTGATTGAGTTTCAAGGCGTGCGGCCAAACCGTTTGTCATTATTTCAAGGGCTTCTGTGAAACAAAATTCAGCTATATGATTTGCTATTTGACAAGTGGTCTGTGAATAGTTCCACCCCTTCCTTTCCCACACTTTATATTTTAATTGATTGGGATGTCAATTATGTTCAGCACGGGCGCGTGCTGCTGCTAAAAAAGCTGCCGCACAAGCCAAGCTCAAGTCGTTCCAGCAAGAAGTAGAGAGTCTCTTAGCGGAACGAAGAAAGTATGAATCAAAGTTGAAGTAGCATCAATTGAAGTCTGAACTGGAGGTTACAGAAGCGGAAGAAGAGGTTCTCGCTGTGTGTGATGAAAACTCATAGCGCAGTTCAAACCGCAACGAGGCAATTGCAAAAGCCTGTGTACACTGTTGCTCACTCAACGTCGCCTCAGGTACAATATAGCTATTTCTCTGCTGTGCCGAAGACATCTGCTGTTGAACCGAGTTATGTTAACGCACCTTAACGGCCAATACAGCTGCCTTCCATTTCAATCCTGCAGCCTATAATTCCATCCGCAATGTGCAGACAATATTACGGATTTCACGCAGAAAGAAATGATTGATATTTTGGCCTTAAAGAGGTCGCAAACTGGTAACGTTTGACGGAGATCCAATGAATTACCACATGTTCATGAACTCAGTCATTAGCTGTGTTGATTCCTCGCATGAGTGACATACCAAAGTTGAACAAGCTATTCGAGATCTGTAAAGGCACGGCATTATTGAACGTGATAAAACCATGTGCGTATATGCCTCCGTCAGAAGGGTATCGCAACGTCAGGGAATAATTGTTATCAGAACGGTTTGGCAACCATCATGTAATTTCAGAAACTTGGATTTCAAAACTAACTTCGGGTCCTCCTATTAAAGCAGATAATGTGCACATGCTTCAAGATTTTTTAGACGACGTACGCAGCTGTACCGAAACGCTACGTGCCATAGGGCACCTGGACGAAGTAGATGCGCGGGTTTGCCTTGTTAAGCTGGTGAAGCGCCTCCCAGTTTATCTGCAGAGTCGGTGGAGGAAAAAGCTGTCGAAGCTCTTGATGCTTGGAAGATATCCAGATACAGGAACTTTTTTGCTCCGCTTCCTGCTTCCTGGAAGCATTGATTTTTTATATCTTACGTCCTATAATATATATATATACATATTCGTTTTCATCCTCTTCGTAAATAATTTCTTTAATTCTTCGTCTCACATGACAGCATTATGAAAATCTACTGTCCAGTGCTGCTGTAAGTTACGTGTGAAAACAGTGTTTGATAAGTGTATGGTGTGTTGTTTCTTTGTTAGAACCTTTAACGGTCGCAGTATTTAAGTTGTATTCAAGTTGTTTTTAAGCGTTTGAAATAAATCATACAAAACCGTATCTGTTAAGTATTCGAAAAAAATGAGAATTTTGTTCTGGACGCATTGATTGCGTCTTGAACGCATTGAATTTCTCGTGGAAGCGTTACTTCATCATCACTGCGTCCACTGAAGCACTGATTAGCAAAGCAAAAAAAATCCCTGCAGATATTGGGTTATTTATGGAATTCTTGACCACAGTAGCGTGAGAGGCATGTGATCCATGTTGGAGTGAGTACAGAGAAAAAAATCAACTTGTCTGCTACAAGTGCTCAGAAGAATCGCTGTAGAAATGAGACTATGGCGCTGTCAAAGGTTTATGTGAACGATTTTCGGTCGCTTACATCGAGTATGGTGTGCGTTGATGACATTAACAAGTTTAGTCATTTGAAAGATTTTCCTATATCCAGTTCTGCGAGTGAAGGTGTGTCCTTACTCATCCGCCAAGGCAATCCTGAAGCGTTAGCTCCACTGCAGTTGTGTCGCGGTCGACCTGGAGAGGCCTATGCTATGCGCACACCTTTTGGGTGGACAATGAATGGCCTTGTGAAAGGTTCAGATGGATCATAAGGCATGTTAAATTATACTGACGCATGTCATGTTAATCCAGAAAAGGACCTAAGTGGCCACGTGGAGAAATTTTAGAAAATTGACAGTTTCGCTACAAGAGACGGGTGTACTGAAATGTCGATGAACGAGAGAAAAGTAGTCAAGCTTTGGGATTCTTTCGTAGCGCTTAAGGCCAAACATTAGCAACTTGACATTCCTTTCAAGCAGCAAAAGCCAAATTTTCCTGACAATGGATCGCTGACTGGGTAGACGCATGATGCACGATGGTCACCTGCGCTCCAAGTACGCTGCGGCCATTCACGATTTACTGCAAAAAGGCCATGCCACGAAAGTGGAAGCTGACACGTCAACGCCAGGGCAAAGGTGGTATGTCCCACATCATCTTGTCTTTAATGTAAACAAGCTCGTTAAACTTGGGATTGTGTTTGACTGTGCAGCAGAGTATCAGGACACCTCTCTGAACAAAGAGGTTTTGCAAGGTCCAGACTTAACAAACAAGTTAATCGGCGTGCTGTTAAGGTTTAGAGAAAATAAAATTGGCATGATGGCTGATATCGAAGAGACCTTTTATCAGATCAAAGAAACTCCGAAACACGGAGATGGTCACAGGTTCCTTTGGTGGAGCAACGGCGAACCACGACAACAATGCGAAGTTTATCCAATGCCCGTGCAATTTTTGGCGGTGTCGGGAGACCAAGTGCTTCAAACTATGCTCTCAAACTATGCTCAGAAGATTTCAGAAGCGAGTTTGAATCAAGTGTCATCGACTCAGATAAAACAGTTTTATATATGATCTGCCGTATTCTGTACTTTCAGTTGGCGACGGAAGTGTTGTCGGCTGAGCTTCGATGTCTTCTCTCATTGCGAGGATTCAACCAAGTGGGTAAGCAATAACGGAGAACCGAGAAAATCTATTACAGAAAGTACACACTCTAGACCTACAGAATGACACATTACCTGTCGAGCGTGCACTCGGAATAGAATGGATCACGAACCGCGAACTATTCAGCTTCAATGCCAAGACCAAGAATCTAGTGTTCATACGCCGTGGTCTCCCTAGCATAGTGAATGCATTAAATGATCCGCTGGGTATTGAGTGCCGTTTGTACTCATTGCCAAGAAGCTGTTCCAGGTTGAATGTAAGCAACAAGAAAGTTGGGAAGACCCATTAGAAGAAATTACGGTACAGCACTTTACCAGACGGTTGAGGTCGCTTGTGCTGCTACGGCAAATTGAAGTTCCAAGTTGTATTATTAACGCTGAAATGTCAGATGTCAAGGTGATTCATCTACATCATTTCTGCGATGCAAGTGAGGAGGCCGATGGCACAGTTACATATCTACGTAACATTGAAGTAGACGGAAACATCAACAACGCAGTTATGTTTGGAAAGTCGCGACTGTCTCCGCTGAAGCCCATTAGTACTCCGCGACTCGAGTTGTGCGCAGCGGTGACAGCTGTACATGTCAACAGTATGATGCAGCGAGAGCTTAAGATTCGAGTGCGCGAGGTATTTTTCTGGACAGACACAAGCATAGTGTTATATTACATCAATAATGTTTCGCGTAGTTTTCAGATGTTTGTAGCGGTGTGTAGCGGTTTTTAACTTTGACCGCGACCGAGGACACCAAAGTCACTGAGGTTCCTCTTGTATAGCGACTTTTAGGCCCAAAAGGTCAAAAATAAGTTGCAAATGAATTTTGGTCAACTCTCGACAAACCAGCTCGCCGACAAAACTTTTGGTCAACTCGCCGACACAAGAAAAATATAGGTGGGTATCAATATTTAGGTGAATCGTTCTTATTCGAGTGATGTTTCTTTCAAGATCAGCAACTGGAATTACTCAAAGGACTTGTTAAGATTTATCTTACCTGTGATGTTTCTTTTAATATCAACATCTGAAATTACTCGACGCACTTGTTAAGATTTTCTCACCTGTGATCAGCCCTTCAGATATTTTTTCATTGCACTTGTGACACAAATCAAACGTTTCATGGTATTTATATTGATCAATTACTAATACCCCGATTGCACATATCAAACGTTCGGAGCTGGGTGTTGGATTTAACCTAGGCTACGCTGATTGGTTTAGATGTGATGCAATTAAAATACATGGTGAGTATGAAACGGTCAGCCATACGCCTGGAGAGCACGATTACAATCAAACTGCATTTATAATTTCACGTGGCACATGTAGATGAAAAGTGCACCGCGCCCAATGCAGCAAGTACCGGTCGATGCCCAAGCAAATCGTGGGACTGTGGGAGGGATACCGAAGTGGCGATATCAGTGTTCCGCAATTGTTGCGTAAAGTCGGAAGGATCTACGCATCCAGAAACTAAGTTGCATATTTTGAAACTGAAGTGGACGAATATGCATGTTATATGTTGTTGTTTTGAGTCTGAGATATGATCTGTATGTTCCTAATAGAATATTAGGTAAAATATTTTTAGAAAATAAACTGGATTTTAAGTTGTTTTTATTACGTTTGTATTTATAGTTTTACTCGATTTTAATTGATAGTTCCTTACGTTTGTATTTATACTTTTATGCGATTTAATTGACAGTTCCTTTGATAGCGTTTGTATCTTTAGTTTTGTCTTAGTAAATTAACACGATTTTAAGTTAAGATGTTTTTACTGGGTTTGTATCTATAGTTTTACAAACCATCCAAAACTGAAATAGAAGTTTCCTTGGTGCACCCAAATAGTGACACCAAAATATATTTTCTTGTATCGGCGAGTTGACTTTTGATGAGTCGGCGAGTTGACTTTTCAAGTGTCGTCGAGTTGACTTTTTTCAGCGAGTTGACCAAAAGTTTTGTCGGCCAGTTGGTCATTTTCTCGGCGAATAGACCGATTACCTTACAAATCACTCTATCTGTAACCGTTTTCGACATAACGGTAACGGTGAACTGCCTGTTTTTAACACTGAACATGACAGTGAAGGTCAAGCTCACCAAGGTTGCTCTTACGTAACGTCTTTTAGGCCCAAAGGGTCTAAAACGAGCTCAACATCGCTCTATCTCTAACCGTTTTCGAGATGATGGTCAACTTCCGGTTATGATATTGACCATGACCGATGAGGGTTACAGAATAACCTATTACATATCGTCTTTTATGTACAGTTCGAAAATAAGCTCAAAATTGCTATCCGTTTATCCGAGATAATGGTCAACTTACGATTTTGACACTGTCCGTGACCAATAAGGAAAAGATCAAACAGGGGCCTCTTACCTGACGTCTTTTAGGCCCAATCAGTCTAAAATTTGTTCAAAATCGCTCTGCCTCTACCATTTTAGAGATAATGGTCAACTTCCGGTTGTTACCTTGACCATGACCGAAGAGTTCATGGCCAAGAGGTAGTTTTTACATATCGTCCTTCAGGTCCAAAGTATCGAAAATAAGCTCAACATCGCTCTCTCTCTACCCGTTTTCGAGATAATGGTCAACTTCTGGTTTTGACAGTGACCATGACCGATGAGGTCAAGGTCACCGAGGGATCTCTTACATATCGACTTCTAGGAAAATGGGTCGAAAATGTGCTCAAAATCACTATATATATGTTTAACTGTTATCGAGATAACGATCCACTTCCGGTTTTTGACTTTGGCCATGATCGAGAAGATCAAGGTCACCGAGGTACCTCTTACATAACGTCGTTTACGCCCCAAGGATAGAAATTTGGCTCAAAATCTCAAACCGTTTTCGAGCTAACGGTCAACTTCCCTTTTTTTTACCTTGACCATGTCCGATTAGGTGAAGGTCAACGAGTTACCTCTTACATATCGTCTTTTGGGCCCATATGGGCAAAAGTATATTCAAAATCGCTCTCGAATGCTTTCGAGATGTTGATCAACTTACCGTTTTTGACTTTGATCATTACCGAAGAAGTCAAGGTCGCCGAGGCACCTCTTACATAATGTCTTTTAGGCCGAAAGGGTCGAAAACCAGCTCAAATTCGTTCTATCTCTATCCGTTTTCGAGATAATGGTCAACTTCCGGTTTTTGTCCCTGACCATGAACGAGGTGGTCAAGGTCAGCAAGGTACCTCTTAAAAATCGTCTTTTGAAGGGCCGAAAATAAGCCCAAAATCGCTCTGTTTTTGAGATGATGGTCAATCATTCTCTAAGGTCAAAGTAAAAAAAAAAAAAAAAATGCGGATTTCATGACGTCTCATCATCCTCTATCAATGAGCCAAATTTCATCTTGCTACGTTAAATAGCGTCAACTAAAACATTTAAACAAGTTTGTCCAAGGACAAAGTCCCAGCTTACGAAAAGCAATAAGACCCATTCCAGCGTGCATGAGCGAAGGAATTTCCCTGAAATATCGGGCTTCAAAAGATGAGACGGCAAAGAGCTAGCTCAATAATTAATTTAGCACCGGACCAGAACATAGACCGATAAATGCATACGAAGATTTCTTTACGTGAAAAATGGGGAACAGATTTTTTGTATCTCTGGTAGACTGGATAGTCTGCCATAGATACCTTCAAACAACGCTCGCATTTCGGACCAGTGCGCATATTTATGTAACTTGCCTCGATGCGCGGTTCTTCTTCAGACAAGTACGCATGTTTATTTAATCTGCGTTGATGCGCGGCTCTCATTTTGGAACCGTGCACATGTTCATTTAACTTAATAAAGATTAATGCGCGGTTCTTATTCCAGACCAATGCGCATGTTTATTTTACTTTCGTTGATGAGCGGTACTTATTTTGGACAAGTGCACAAGTTTCCTTAGGTTGTCTTGATACGCGGTTCGCATTTCGGAAGAGTTTCCATGTTTATCTAACTTGCACGGTGCGCATGTTTATTTAACTTGCGTTGACGCGCGGTTCGAATATCGGACCAGTGCGCATGTTTATTTAACTTGCATTGATGCGCGGTACTTATTCTGGACCAGTACAAATGTTTATTTAACTTGCGTTGGAGCGTGGTTCACATTTCGAACCACTCCACACGTTTATTTAAGTGGCGTTGATGCGCGGTTCGAATTTCGGACCAGTGCGCATGTTTATTTAACTTGCGTTGATGCGCGGTGCTTATTTTGGACCAGTGCACATGTTTATTTAACTTGCGTTGATGTGCGGTTGGCATTTCGGACCAGCGCCCATGTTTTTTTACCTTGTGTTGATGTGCGGTTCTTATTTCGGATCAGTGCGCATGTTTATTTACCTTGTGTTGATGTGCGGTTCTTCTTTCGGATCAATGCGCATGTTTATTTACTTGTGTTGATGTGCGGTTCTTATTTCGGATCAGTGCGCATGATTATTTTACTTGCGTTGATGAGCGGTACTTATTTTGGACAAGTGTACAAGTTTCCTTAGGTTGCCTTGATGCGCGGTTCGCATTTCGGAAGAGTTTGCATGTTTATCTATCTTGCGTTGATGCACGGTGCTTATTTTGGACGTGTGCATATGTTAATCTAACTTGCGTTGGTGCGCGGTTTGCATTTTGGACCAGTGCGCATGTTTATTCAACTTGCGTTGATGAGCAGTTCGAATTTCGGACCAGTGCGCATGTTTATTTAACTTGCGTTGATGCTCGGTGCTTACTTTGGACCAGTGCAAATATTTATTTAACTTCCGTTGGCGCGTGGTTCGCATTTCGAACCACTGCGCATGTTTATTTAACGTGTGTCGATGTGCGGTTCTAATTTCAGGCCATTGCGCATATTTCTTTAATTTGAGTTGATGCGCGGTTCTTATTCTGGACCAGTGCGCATGTTTATTTAAGTTGCGTTGATACGCAGTTCTTATTTTGAATAGTGCGCACGTTATTTAACTTGCGTTAATGCGCAGTTCGGTTCGCATTTCTAACCAGTGCGCATGTTTATTTAACTTGCGTTAATGCTCGGTTCCCATTTCTGACCAGTGTGTTTGTTTATTTAGCTTGCGTTAATGAACGTTTCGCATTTTCCACCAGTGCGCACGTTTATTTAACTTGTGTTGATGCGTGGTTTGCATTTTGGACCAGTGCGCATATTTATTTAACTTGTGTTGGTGCTCGGTACTTATTTTAGATCAGTGCAAATGTGTATTTAACTTGCGCTGAGGAGCGGTTCGGAATTCGGACCAGTGTACCTGTTTCTTTAGGTTGCGTTCATGCGAGGTTCGCATTTCGGACCAGTGCGTAGGTTCACTTAACTTGCGTTGACAAGCGAATTGCATTTCGGACCAGAACGCATGTTTATTTCAGTCCTGTCGATGCCCGACTCTTATGTCTATTCAACTTGCGTCGATTCGTGGTTCTTTCTTCGGACCACTGCGAATGTTTATTTAACTTGCGTTGATGCGAGGTTCTCATTTCAGACCACTGCGCATGTCTATTCAACTTTCGCCAATGTGTGGTTCTTTTTTCGGACAAGTGCGCATGTTTGTTTAACTTGCGTTTATGTGCGGTGCTTATTTTGGACCGGATCGCATGTTTATTTAACATCCGTCGATGCGCGGTTCGCATTTCCGACCATTGTCCATGTTTATTTAACTTGCGTTGATGCGTGGTTCTCATTTCAGACCAGTGCGCATGTTTCTTTGGGTTGCGCTGATGCGCGGTTCTTTTTTTCGGACCAGTGTGCATATTTATTTAACTTGCGTTGATGCGCGGTTCGCATTTCGGACCAGTGCGCATGTTTCTTTAGGTTGCGTTGATGCTCGATCCGCATTTCGGACCACTGCGCATGTCTATTCAATTTGCGTCGACGCGTAGTTCTTTTTTCGGACCATTGTGCATGTTTACTTAACTTGCGTTGATGCGCGGTGCTTATTTTGGACCAGTTTGCATGTTTATCTTCCGTCAATGGATCACATTTCGGACCAATGCGAATGTTTATTTAACTTGCGTCGATGTGCGGTTGTTAAATCTGACTACTGCGCAAGTTCATTTAACTTGCGTTTATGCGCTGCAGGAGAAGATTCATCTATTTTTTTTTTTAAATTCCGAAAAAAATTCAAAAGTTTTCCAATTCACGTAAAAAGCACAAGCCGTATGCATGACCCCTTAAAGTCGGCTTGTATCAAAAATAAATGAAATCTGATAAAAACAGTAGGAGGAAATGCATTTTGAAGTTTTTTTATTCACAAATTCACCAAAAATTCTGATCGACTCGAAAAGCACAGGCCGTATTCACGACACCCTAAGCATGCCTCAGCCCCAAAATAAATGATGCCTGATCAAAACTGCAGGAGAAGATGCATTTTGAGGTATTTTCATCAAAAATTCCCTATCGAAATCAAGAATTCCCAAGTCGAGTCAAATAGCACAAGCCGTATGCCCGAACCACCTAAGGATGCCTCATACCAAAAATAAATGAAATCGGATTAAAACTGTAGGAGGAAATGCATTTGAAGTTTTTCTTCAAAAATTCCCTAAAAATACAGAAATTATCGGATCGACTAAAAAGCGCAAGCCGTATGCTCAACCCCTTAGGGATGCCTCAAACTAAAAAAAAAAAAAAAAAAAGAGAGAGAGAAAGATCAAAAATGTAGGACGAGATACATTTTAAATTTTTTTTCTTCAAAAATTCCCCAAAAATTCAAAAATCACCCGATCGACTAGAAAAGCACAAGCCGTATTCACGACCCTTTAGGGGTGCCTCATACCAAAAATAAATCACACCTGGTCAAAAATGTAGGAGGAGACACATTTTAAAATTTTTTCTTTAAAAATTCGCCAAAAATTCAAAAATCACCCGATCGACTAAAAAAGCACAAGCCGTATGCACGACTCCTTAGGGATGCCTCACACCAAAAATAAATGACATCGAATCAAAATTGTAGGAGTAGATGCATTTTGAATTATTTTCTAAATTTTTGCTTAAAAAATTCCCAAAAAATACAAAAATTGTCCGATCGACTAAAAAAGCACAAGCCGTATGCACGACACTTTAGGGGTGCCTCATACCAAAAATAAATCACATCCGGTCAAAAATGTAGGAGGAGACACATTTAAAAATTTTTTCTTTAAAAATTCGCCAAAAATTCAAAAATCACCCGATCGACTAGAAAAGCACAAGCCGTATGCACGACCCCTTAGGGATGCCTCACACCAAAAATACATGACATCGAATCAAAATTGTAGGAGTAGATGCATTTTGAATTATTTTCTAAAATTGTGCTTAAAAAATTCCCCAAAAATACAAAAATTGCCCGATCGACTAAAAAAGCACAAGCGGTATGCACGACACTTTAGGGGTGCCTCATACCAAAAATAAATCACATCCGGTCAAAAATGTAGGAGGAGATACATTTTAAATTTTTTTCTTTAAAAATTCGCCAAAAATTCAAAAATTACCCGATCGACTAGAAAAGCACAAGCCGTATGCACGACCCCTTAGGGATGCCTCACACCAAAAATAAATGACATCGAATCAAAATTGTAGGAGGAGATGCATTTTGAACCAAAGTTTACTAAATAAACAACTAACTAACTAACTAACTAACTAACTAACTAACTAACTAACTAACTAACGGACACCGCCCGCAAACCGATAGGAATACCCCAGCTTACGTGTAACGTAAGCTGGGCTAAAAAAAGAAAATATATATATGCTCTTTAGAAAAGCAGTCAACATGAACACACATGCTATAATCGCCCTCACATTGGACAGTTGGGCGATCACTGTGCTTCTGCTGATATTACACAAGATGCCTTTTCCTGCTTTGTAATGGGATTCAATGGCAAAATTTTTATGTCTATTTTTGCATATAAAATGTTAATGAATTTCTAAAACAAGTTTGTCCGAGGACAAAGTCCCAGCTTACGAAAAGCAATAAAACCAATTCCAGCGTACATGAGCAAGGGAATTTTCATGAAAAATTGGGCTTCAAAAGATGAGACGGCAAAGAGCTAGCCCAATAATTAATTTAGCACCGGACCAGAACATAGACCGATAAATGCATACAAAGATTCCTTTCCCAGAAAAATGGGAAACAGATTTTTTGTATCTCTGGTAGACAGGATAGTCTGCCATAGATACCTTCAAACAACGCTCGCATTTCGGACCAGTGCGCATATTTATGTAACTTGCCTTGATGCGCGGTTCTTATTCTGACAAGTGCGCATGTTTATTTAATTTTGCGTAGATGCGCGGTTCCCATTTTGGAACAGTGCACATGTTTATTTAACTTCCGTTGATGTGCGGTTCGCATTTCTGACGAGGGCCCATGTTTTTTTTTACCTTTTGTGGATGTGCGGTTCTTATTTTGGATCAGTGCGCACGTTTATTTACCTTGTGTTGATGTGCGGTTCTTATTTCGGATCAATACGCATCTTTATTTACATTGTGTTGATGTGCGGTTCTTATTTCGGATCAATGCGCATCTTTATTTACATTGTGTTGATGTGCGGTTCTTATTTCGAATCAGTGCGCATGTTTATTTACCTTGTGTTGATGTGCGGTTCTTATTTCGGATCACTGCGCATGTTTATTTACCTTGTGTAGATGTGCGGTTCTTATTCCACACCAATGCGCATGTTTATTTTACTTGCGTTGATGAGCGGTACCTATTTCGGACAGCCCAAGTTTTCTTAGGTTGCCTTGTTACGCGGTTCGCATTTCGGACCAGTTTGCATGTTTATTTAACTTGCGTTGATGCACGGTGCTTATTTTGGACGTGTGACTATGTTTATTTAACTTGCGTTGGTGCGCGGTTTGCATTTTGGACCAGTGTGCATGTTTATTTAACTTGCGTCAATGCGCGGTTCGAATTTCGGACCAGTGCGCATGTTTATTTAACTTGCGTTGATGTGCAGTGCTTATTTTGGACCAGTGCAAATGTTTATTTAACTTGCGTTGGAGCGTGGCTCGCATTTCGAACTGCTGCGCATGTCTATTTAACTTGCGTTGATGCGCGGTTCGAATTTCGGAGAAGTGCGCATGTTTATTTAATTTGCGTTGATGCGCGGTGCTTATTTTAGACCAGTGCAAATGTTTATTTAACTTACGTAGGCGCGTGGTTCGCATTTCGAACCACTGCGTATGTTTATTTAACGTGCGTCGATGCGCGGTTCTTATTTCAGGCCAATGCGCATATTTCTTCTTATTTTGAATAGTGCGCATGTTATTTAAGTTGCGTTAATGGGAAGTTCGCATTTCGAAATACAGCGCATGTTTATTTAACTTGCGTTGATGCAAGGTGCTTATTTTGGTCCAGTGTGCTTGCTTATTTAGCTTGTGTTGGTGTGCGGTTCGCATTTCGGACCAGCGCGCATGTTTTTTTTTAACTTGTGTTGATGCGTGGTTCGCATTTTGAACCATTGCGCATGTTTATTTAACTTGTGTTGATGATCGGTACTTATTTTGGACCGGTGCAAATGTTTATTTAACTTACGCTTATGTGCGGTTCGCAATTCGGACCAGTGTGCATGTTTATTTAATTTGTGTTGATATCCGGTTCGCATTTCGGACCAGTATACCTGTTTCTTTAGGTTGCGTTGATGCGCAGTTCGCATTATGGGACAAGTGAGCAGGTTCATTTAACTTGCGTTGACGCGCGATTTGCGTTTCGGACCAGAACGCATGTTTATTTAAGCCCCGTCGATGCCCGACTCTTATGTCTATTCAACTCGCGTCGATTCATGGTTCTTTCTTCGGATCACTGCACATGTTTATTTAACTTGCGTTGATGCGCGGTTCTAATTTCAGACCACTGCGCATGTCTATTCAATTTACGTCGATGCGCGGTTCTTTTTTCGGACAAGTGCGCATGTTTGTTTAACTTGCGTTGATGTGCGGTGCTTAGTTTGGACCGGATCGCATGTTTATTTAATTTCCGTCGATGCGCGGTTCGCATTTCAGGCCACTGTCCATGTTTATTTAACTTGTGTTGATGCGTGGTTCTCATTTCAGAGCAGTGCGCATACTTATTTAACTTGCGCTGATGCGCCGTCCGCATTTCGGACCACTGCGCATCTTTATTTAATTTGCCTCGATGTGCGGTTCGCATTTCGGACCAGTGCGCATGTTTCTTTAGGCTGCGTTGATGCGCGGTTCGCATTTCAGACCACTGCGCATGTCTATTCAACTTACGTCGAAGCGTAGTTCTTTTTTCGGACCAGTGCGCATGTTTATTTAACCTGCGTTGATGCGCGGTGCTTATTTTGGACCAGTTCGCATCTTTATTTATCTTCCGTCGATGCGCAGTTCACATTTCGGACCAATGCGCATGTTTATTTAACTTGCATCGATGCGGAGTACTTAATTTGGACTACTGCGAATGTTTCTTTAACTTGCATCGATGTGCGGTTGTTAAATCTGACTACTGCGCAAGTTCATTTAACTTGCGTTTATGCGCTGAAGGAGGAGATTCATTTAATTTTTTTTTTCAAAAATTATGAAAAAATTCAAAAGTTTTCCAATTCACTCAAAAAGCACAAGCCGTATGCATGACCCCCTAGAGGTATTTTCATCAAAAATTCCCCCCGAAATCAAAAATTCCCAAGTCGAGTCAAATAGCACAAGCCGTATGCGAGACCTACCTAAGGATGCCTCATAGCAAAAATAAATGAAATCGGATAAAAACTGTACGAGAAAATGCATTTTGAAGTTTTTCGTCAAAAATTCCCAAAAAATACAGAAATTGTCGGATCGACTAAAAAGCGCAAGTCGTATTCTCAACCCCTTAGGGATGCCTCAACCCCCCCCCCCCAAAAAAAAAAAAAAAAAGGTTCAAAACTGTAGGGGGAAATGCATTTTGAGGTTTTTTTCTTCAAAAACTCCCTAAATATACAAAAATTGCCCGATCGACTAAAAAGCACAAGCCGTATGCACTCACACCAAAAATAAATGTGGTATTCTCAACCCCTTAGGGATGTCTCAAACCCAAAAAAAAAAAAAAAAAAAAAAAAAAAAAAAAAAAAAAAAGAAGAAGAAAAAAAAAAAAGGTTCAAAACTGTAGGGGGAAATGCATTTTGAAGTTTTTTCTTCAAAACCTCCCTAAAAATACAAAAATTGCCCGATCGACTAAAAAGCACAAGCCGTATGCACTCACACCAAAAATAAATGACATCGAATCAAAATTGTAGGGGTAGATGCATTTATAATTATTTTCGAAATTTTTGCTTAAAAAATTCCCCAAAAATATAAACTAAAAAAGCATAAGCCGTATGCACGACCCTTTAGGGGTGCCTCATACCAAAAATAAATGACATCGGGTCAAAAATGTAAGAGGAGATACATTTTAAAATTTCTTTAAAAAATCCCCAAAAATTCAAAAATTACCCGATCGACTAAAAAAGCACAAGCCGTATGCACAACCGCTTGGGAAATCCTCACACCAAAAATAAATGACATCGAATCAAAATTGTAGGAGAAGATGCATTTTTTTTCAAAATTTTTGCTTAAAAAAATCTCCAAAAATACCAAAATTGTCCGATCGACTAAAAAAGCACAAGCAGTATGCACGACCCTTTAGAGGTGCCTCATACCAAAAATAAATGACATCGGGTCAAAAATGTTGGAGGAGATACATTTTTAATTTTTTTCTTTAAAAATTCGCCAAAAATTAAAAAATCACCCGATCGACTAAAAAAGCACAAGCAGTATGCACGACCCTTTAGAGGTGCCTCATACCAAAAATAAATGACATCGGGTCAAAAATGTTGGAGGAGATACATTTTTAATTTTTTTCTTTAAAAATTCGCCAAAAATTAAAAAATCACCCGATCGACTAGAAAAGCACAAGCCGTATGCACGACCCCTTAGGGATGCCTCACACCAAAAATAAATGACATCAGATCAAAATTGTAGGAGGAGATGCATTTTCAAACAAAGTTTACAGCGAACTAACTAACTAACTAACTAACGGACGCCATCCGCAGACCGATAGGAATACCCCAGCTTACGCGTAACGTAAGCTGGGCTAAAACAAAAAAGTGAGATGGACCAACTATGCCAAAATTTGGTCGTCCTAGCCCTAGCCGTCTTGGAGTTCGCTGACAAGGTTTTGGTGGGAAAACAAGGAATCATGCGGCAACACTTTACCGAATCGTACGAATTCAATAAACTAGGGGACTGAAAATCCCGAAGTGTAACTATGACTGCTAAACATTGCATTTCGCAAGTGTTTTTTTAACAAAATCACAAGAACAAAAGAAACACAGAAGTGTAATGTATGGGAATTTCTTTTACTGCGAATATTGAATTTCTGTCTTTCTTTCTCAACAGAGCGATTATATGCCTTTCTTCCTGACCTCAGCAGGAGTTTTCATCATCAGTTGCATCAGCGATGGTAGAAATGTCCTTCATTCTTTTACAAAGCTACATGAATTCTTCTGCCATAACCTTGCCACGCGAACTGTTCTGAGATGGTTAAGGTTAGGGCCACCAAATTTATTGGAAACATATTGTAGCATGTCTCACTCTGGTTGGTCCACTTCAATTTTTGTAGAAATTTCTTAACATTTTACGTGGGAAACTGGACATTTGAATTGTGCAATTTAGCTCATTATAAGGCAGGCACACGCTATGAAAAAGCTAACAGCATGAACTATCAGGGCTGTGCGGTTAAACCGGTTCACCTGAAAACCGCGGTTTTTTATGTTCGAGGCTCAGTTAATCGGTTCGAAAATGAAAAATCGGTTTTCCTAGTTTCTGTTTTATCGGCCTGGTTAGTCGTATCCCTAAAGGGGGCTTGAATGTATGTGCGTATGTTGAACTTTTTCTGTAAAATGCTACTCCTCCTAGAGTTTTGCTCCAATCGTTATGATATTACGCAGGAATGTTCATTGGGTGGTCCCCCACCTGGCTATTACCTTTTTTGACAATTGACGAAAAACTGACAAAATGGCGTTACTTTTTGTGCCCGTTTTGACCCATTTTTAAAATGCTACTCCTCCTACAGTTTTCTTCCAATTGTTTAGATGTTACATATCCAGGCTATTATTTTTTTCGCGGTTCACCAAAAACTGCAGAAATGGCTGGGCATTGGAAAAAGTCACCACCAAAACCAAAATCAAATTACAACCAGATTCAGTATTACGATATGGTCTAGTCACTAACGCAACCTCAAATCAACCTTTTCTCAACGTCAGAATGCTTACTGGGATATAACATGTTAAAAACTTTGCTGCGTTCAGTTTTGATGTAACTGACAACTTGGCATGACTTTTAACACAGTTTTTAAAAGAACTGTTAATTTTTAAGTGTTCAGAATCGTATTTTGTGATCCCAAGTGTAATTTTCGCTGCTCGGTAGCGAAAACTGTCTAGTTTCGGTTTCGTTCTCTATGAACTCAACAAATTACTCGGTCAATATTGACAGTTAAAACAGCGGATCCACTGAAGCTTACACTCGAGTCTGAAAGACATAACTATAAACTCGAGCCAAAAAAAAAAAAAAAAAAAAAAACTTGATAGTGCTATTTTAGACCAAAATAGGACAGAAGTGCGCTCTAGAACACAGCACTGACTTCCTCGTTTTGCTAACGAATTCTCGTGCTTACTTATCCCACATTTCAGTAGCTCAACCACTTAAAATAAAACAGCAGTTATTTGACGAATCTTCGTGTGCTGTTGTAGCCGGGTAAGGGAATAAAGCACTCAATTTTCTGCTGCGTAGAAATAAAGTACCCCTCTACTGAAAACGCAAAACTGGACCAAAACAAATGGAATGTACTTAATGTACTCGAAAGTGTAGTTACTCCCTGGGAAGAGTCTAGCCCTCCCTGCAAAAAGTTTGGCACAAAAAGTGCGGGTATTAGAGAAAATTTTGAAGCAGAGAGTGCCCTCTAGAAGTCATTAGGGATCATAGAACTCTATTCAGTCGGACAGGTCATCTGTATGAGCAGTCAAAAACAAGCATTACATGCTTTGTTTGAATATTGTTCACAAGATGCACAAGACCCACTCAAATGTATTTAAGGTACAGATTTCAAGCCAAGTTGTGACCGAAAGAGGTCATGAAAAGTCACCAGATTCTAGTCAGTTACAGGGTAGGGGTGGGGGCATCAAGAAGAACACTCTCATCGAATCCGTTCTCATGTTGTGGCCTTGAATGGTATTTAAAGATCATCAACACCTAATCACCTCGAGAGGTTTTCCATATAAACACTTGCACTATGTTTTATTAAAATCCGTTCACATGCTCTGGCGGAATCGCGTTCACAAGATGTGCAAGACCCACCCTCATGAAGTATAGAAGGCGGAAAACCATGATTCTGAAATTATTGATGTCAGTATAGTTCCGACCAGACATATTGGTTGGCATGGTAATATTAGTCTTGGCATTAAGTAACAAGCCATCGTCGAAGGCGCACACCCAAACCGGACACAACAAGTCGCCATTTTGGCATTTTTTACCGATCTGAAAAATAATACGGCGTTGCACAACTTCAATATATATATTTTCACTGTGCAAAGTTGCATATGCCTAGGGTAAATAGTTTCGGAGAACGATCAAACTCTTCAAGTCCAAGGTCAAAAATTTTTTATTCTGTCCTTCCAAAATTTAATATGTAGTGACATACGTACTACTGCGCTGCGTACGTAATACGTTACGCATTCAACCGCACCGAGCCACTGCAGTTTGTAAACAACAGTACTGTCAGTACGAAACTAAATTCATCGGGTTAATAAGTTGCACCAGATCCCAGTTCTTCAAGTGATCTTGAATGACCTCTCGAGGTCACCAAACTGTGATTAGCCCAACAGGTCATCTATATAAACATACCATGCCGAGTATCATCGAAATTCGGTCAGACTTTAGGTGATCGTGTTCACAAAGAAAGAGTGACGGGCAGTGGCCGTATTCACAAAAGTTAATTGTGCAGTTAACTGAACCCGTTGACTGCCCAGTTAGCAATCAGAACGTCCGAAAGTGAATTAATACATTTCACCTGTTTAGCTAAATAAGTGAGTTTAAAAACTGTTTGCGTGACGTAGCAAGATCAGCTGATTTTCGCTGCTATGAGTGCAGTTAACTGTGCGGTTAGCTTTTGTGAATATCACGGCAGACAGTCAAGTGAAAAACATGATGTACCCTCCCGACCTCGTCAACTTAGTATAAGTTACCAGGTTTATACACAATTTCAGTCATATAGACAACTTACTTTATACAATTGTTTCTGTGTATTAAAAGCAATTTATTATAAAAGCCATACTCACAATAAGTGCACATGGCTGGTCTGACGAAGTATGCGGTGCCCCATTTATGACCCTTTCCTGAAACTGAAACGCACTCTTATTTAATGCATTGTTATAACTACGTTAATTATAACCACATAGCGCTGGTAAATTCATAACCTCCTGTTCACATAGAATCTTTTCAAAATTGCAAACGTATCAGAACCGATGAGACATCGGATATAACGATATAATTCCTAGCTTCCAGGCGTTTCGGTAAAACGAGGTCGTGCTTTATTTGAATCTGGTTTTAAACCAAAGAGGAGTCCTATTCCCAGGTAGCATGGCAGCCTGCTTCCAGTTCATCTTCAGGAAATGAAGGAAAAACTTTGCAAGTCAGCTCGTGTGGTATATAAAGTAGGGTTCGCAATTGTGTCGTATTTTCGGTTCGGTGCTCGATTTTTTGCTCGGCCGTATGCAGTACGCTCCGCTATACTCCCATCCCCGACCACCACCTGGCTCTCCCCACTCTTCGGTGTGATCTTCATTTTAGTTTTTCGTCGTAGAATATGAATGTCTTCTTTTCATTTAATATTTTTCAAGAAATCATATGCAGTTCCTCTAACAGCAAACTGAATGTCATCTCCGTGAATGGTACTTTTTAAACCAATGGCTGCCCTTTATTTGCAAACCTCTTCAGAGAATTGTCTATCATAAAAGGAACCCGAAAGGAACACAAAATAAACTACAGCTTCAGTGAGGCAGGATCCTCCGTGTAACACATAATGTCATTTGATGTTAGTAAATTCATTGAAATTGAAAACCCTGCCTTGCCTAAGAATTGTTGGTCGATTTTAAAAAATAACACGACGTTGCACATCTTCAAAATACGTAATAATCGCCTGCAAACACGAAAAAGCATTAGCATGAACAGTTCTAGAGTTACGGCCCGGACAAAAAATCACATTTTTGTATATTCGAACCAAATTTTCACCTATTTTCAAAATACTGTCATTTTGAAATTTTTCATCAAATCGAACGAAATCACGACTTTGCACACCTTTAAAATGCGTACTAACCGCAAGCAAAACCAAAAAGCATTAGCATGAACCGCTTTGGAGTTGCGGCCTTGACAAAAAGTCACATCTTTATAAATTCGAACTAAATTTTTATCTATTTTCAAAATACTGTCATTTTGCCAATTTTTCACCAAATCGAACAAAACTACGACGTTACACATCTTCAATATACGTATTAACCGCACGTAAAACGAAAAAGCATCAACATTAAGTTTTCGAGTAACAGCCTGGACAAAAGATAGTATACTAGAGCGGACGGACATACAGACGGACAGACATAAAAGCTGAAAACTATATCCCTCCGCTATACGGGGGGATAGCTAGATGCTCGAGAAGCATGAATCCGCCGGGCTCGCGCAAATTGTATACCTGATTATGATGTTCCTGCGAACAACTGTTCCAAAGAACACCATACAGCCTTGTGGTCAGTGAAGTAGAGGTTTGTAGACAGACGGACAGAATGAAAACTATATCCGTCCGGTTCTGCTTAGGAGCAGCCCTTGGTAAAATCTTAAATCAATCCAACCTCTAATGCGGGCTGTAGGCGCGTGAGACCGATATGTGTAAAGCTCATTCCTAATTCAGTTTCTTGCATTTTTTAAAGTTTTGTCATTTTGACAATTTTAGTCGGATCCGGTCGAATCCTGGTCACTGCACTGCGGGATGCTTAGGAGCAGCCATGGGTAAAATCTTAAATCATTCCACCCACTAATGCGGGCTGTAGGCGCGTGAGACTGATGTGTGTTATGCAAAGTCCTTATTCAGTTTCTGCAATTTTTTAAAGTTTTGCCATTTTGGCAATTTTACTCGGATCCGGTCGAATCCTGGTCGCTGCACTGCGGGATGCTTAGGAGCAGCCATGGGTAAAATCTTAAATCAATCCACTCACTAATGCGGCCTGTATGCGCGTGAGACCGATATGTGTTATGCTCATTCCTAATTCATTTCTTCCATTTTTTTAAGTTTTGTCATTTTGACAATTTTGCTCGGATCCGGTCATATCCTGGTCACTGCACTGCGGGATGCTTAGGAGCACCCCTGGGTAAAATCTGAAATCAATCCACCCACTAATGCGGGCTGTAGGCGCGTGAGACTGAAATTGCACAGACGGACGGACGGACGGACAGACGGACAGAATGAAAACTACATCCGTCCGGTTCTCGGCGGATAATAATGAAGACAGGGATTCTTAATGAAATGTCTAGTAGCCATCACCATCCGATCTATACAGTGAAACATCTTCATACTGAGCACCTTCCCGACCGGACAAAATGTCCATTGCATAGGTATTCATTAGTGGGGTGAATTTAATCATAAAAGTTCAAAAGTCGAAGAATATGTTTTCACTAAATCCCCCACAATACGCCTGGCGACAATTTACGATGATATGCCTAGAGACAATAAGCGTGGCGACAATTTACCTTAATTGAAAACTGAGAAAATCGATTTTTTGAATTGTTGAAGTGAAACTTTTGGTTTTCCGTTCGTATCTAATTATCTCCATTTCATAACAGCTTTTTTTAATCAACCGCCTCTCTTCATAAGATTTGCTGACGTAGAAGTATCCTCAGCTGATGAACAGTCTGCAGGTCCAATTGATTTTGGAAAGGATTATCGTCCATTGCAGCATGACATCTTGACAGCAATGGACAGTGAAGGAATATTACTTTATTAACGCCCTGCTATCATGGGAATATATCGAACTCCGCAGAAGTTTTTCTTTTTTTTTTTTTAGTATGGTATTGACTGGAAAGAACAAAGTCTTTTTTTTCCTCTTTTGTGCAGTATCGGATTAGTTTGAAATGACAGAGCTCGGAAGCATTTCTTTTTTGTGCAGTTTTGCTTTGATTTGAACTGAGAGAGCTTTGAAAAATTGTTTTTCTTTGAAAGATTACAAACACGACTATTAAAAAATAGTCAAAATTTAAACTAGAAAAAAATCACACGAACAGTAGCACTTAACATTTCAGGCTAATCATCGCAATTGTCACACCATACAAAAAGTTAGGCCAATTGTCGCCAAACGTATTGTCACTAGGCGTACTGTCAGGACGCCGTTTTCACTAACTGGAGGTAGATCACTGAGTACAGGGGCTAACTAACCGATATTTTTTACTGCATTTTAATGGACTTTCTGACACAAATAAATAGTATGTCTGAACTGCAAAGCGGAAAAACTTTCAACGACAACTGATATATTTCTGTACTTTATTCTACAATTTGCCTGGCAAACAAGAGATGAAACTATACGCATTTATTTAGACGGATTAAATGTATCTACAATTTCAAACAAGGCTGCAAGTAACAAAATTAAACAACTAAATTATCTAGTTTTAAGTTTTCATTTTTATAAATATTTCTACATATATTATTTTAAAATTCCAAGCTAGGACAAGCAATACCAGCTTTATTTACAGAAAATAAGGTATTTACCATGAGGAGAGGAATACCCCGAGTCGTCTTGCTGTGACAGACCTTTTTGCGTGCGTTTGCGAGGCGCTGGTTTTGGACGTGACACGGGAGTGCCGGTGCCCGTCGGCACATATCGCATGTACTGGGCGTGAGAACCGAGAAAGTATCCTTCGGTCTCTGTTGTGGTATTAAACCCGTATACCCAGTCCCGAGGTAAGGGGTCAATATCACCCGTTACGTGGCTTCGCTTGACTTCAATCACATCGCCACTCTTGATAGGTATGCAGGAGGATTCAAGTTCTTCTTTACTCGGGGAGTAGTCATGAATAACCGTGTAGTGTAAAGTCTCTTCCATCTTTACTCCAAACGCTTAAGATATGGCTATCTTTCTATGTATGACATATCAAATTTTAACACCTTAGTTCCAAGACGTTTTGTCCTATGTTGGTTCCAGTACTTTCTGTCATATTCTGAAGATGCAGATCTGAAAACAAGTAAAACTTAACAGTAAACTTAAACGCACACGTTTGTGGTGACAACATTACTATTATATTTGGAGGCAACATTACATAAACTAGAGCGGCCATTACACACCAAAATCAAGCATACCTGAACATGTCAATCACTTTTATTAACTAGAAAAAGCATTTTTTTGTGAACAATAACAAACGTTTCCCCCTTGACAGTTCGCCCTCCCCATTCCACAGTTTGCTGTTTACAAAGTATTTTTACAATCTTGCACTATTTCAAAATTATAAAATCTGAATAAATACATCTGACGGGGAGGGGAAGGGGGTGGGGAGCGTTGGCCTGACTTCTTGGCATCTTTACTTCCAAATTCTATATCAAGGTACAGGTGTGGCAATATGGAACGTGGTCATTAACTTGGTTCACGTCTTTTTTTATCCGGGTCTGGAATGTGGTTGAAACAAACAGGTTTTGCTGTACGTCTTTTTATCCGGTACTGGAAGGTGGTAGTTGAAACAGGTTTTACTGTACGCCTTTTTTATCGGATCTGAAAGTTAGTCACGACAGACAGGTCTCACTGTATGTTTTTTAACCAATTCTGGAACACAGTCACTCAAACAGCTTTTACTTGGTCTTTTATCCGGGTCTGGATGTGTGGGCACCACATCAACGTTTCACTGCACGTTCTGGTCTAGGTGGTCAAGACAAACAGGTTTCGCTCTACGTTTTTTTATCGAGATCAGGATGGTGGTCGCCACATCAGCAACGCCCTACTTTTTTTTTTTGAGGGGGGAGGGGGGGTTCTTGTCTTTTTTTTTTTTTTTTTGGCTTACTGCCCCCACCCCCCTACTCCAGCATCTCATGTAAGTACGGCTCTGATGGCTACCCGAACCATTTACCCTTTCATGGTACGGGTCTGTACACTGTACCTCTTTATATCCGGGTCAGGAAGGCCATAGCCACATCATATATTTCCTGCATTATTTGGTGCTTTTTTTTCTTTGCTTACAGCCATCCCCTCCCCACTGGTTATCTAATGTAAGTACGGCTCTGAACGCAACCCTAATCCTTTTAGTAACTCTGCGGTACGGTCTGTACACAAAATGTAATTGGTGTTGGAAGGGGGGAGGGGACATTTTGGTGCCAAAATGGTGAGCTACTTGTCATAACGCAAGATAGCAGATGACCCACTTAATAATACTCCCGGGTGCTGTTTTTTTACTGAGGCGACATATGGAACAACTTGGCAATCAAGCCAAACAACATTGCTGTCAGAACAGCAAAATCAACAGCGTCAGTCATGTATTATTTCTGAATTATGGGGGAGGAGATTAGGTGAGGCTGGGTTACGATCTCGGCAACAAGCACTGCAAAAGGGATCCATAATCATACCAAATTTGATCCGACTTACACAGTGTAAGCCAAATTCAGTTTGAACCATTTAACCTACTCAAGGCACACTCTTACCAAGTATGAAGCTGACGTTTCGGTCTAAAATTATTGGCATGACGCATTTTCTCACGTTTTGACGTCATATGACCTTACGCTTTGTCCAATATTAGTCAAATGCAAAAGCGAGCGGCGAGCATTACCCCAGCCATAATCCAAGCAAGTCAACAGCTGGTGCGACTTGTCGTTCGAGAATTACCTTGTCAGAGCCCAGAGCCCAAAACATGCAATGACGTTATATGATGCCATACGCTGCACTACATACACCACACATATCAGGAACCACCGGACCCACCCAAGGCATCTTTCTATCAAGTTTGAAGCTAATTCAACATTCCGTTCTGCAATTCCAATAACGATGCAACTGTCATATTTTGACGTTCTGTGACGTCACGCGTTGCCAAATATATGCCAGATCAAATCCCAATCGGCGCACCAACCAAAGGCATAATCCCAAAGTTTGAAGCTAATCCGACGTTTCTTTACAGAGTTATCCTGTTAACTAAATTAAGTGTCTACAACAGACGGATACGCTCACACACACACACAGAAAGTACAAAACCAAATTTTCCCCCTCCACGGGGAAACCATAGTGACTGCATAGGGACCCATCAAAAAAAAGGATCAATGGAACGACAAAGTTCACCATACACAGCCTTGATAACTAATATCAAAGTTCTCCAATCGCTGATAAAATCTCAAACCTTAACATCTCAAGCTACATCTTCTCTATCTTGAGTCGCCCATCCATAATGATACTGTATATGACCACAAAGAATTAGGGCATTCAGAAATGAAAACATCAAGCGAGCTTGTATGCTTAACCTCGTAAGTGGTAAATCCAATTCAGTTCCTCCTTACTTTCACTCAGTATATCTCTCTGTCAAAGCTAGAAGAGGTTCCATTATTTAGTCAGTGGAGTACAAGTTGTGCGTTCTAGTTCAATATAAAATTTTCGAATTCTGTGTACCAGTTTCATTTCTATAAATATCGACTGAAAGCCTCTGTACAATGTGCCCTTTTCACAAAAATGGTACAATTTTAGCAGACAGCATTTCTGTTGTTTCTTTATTAAAAAAAAAAGTTTTATTATTTCCCGGTTTTACACGCACGTGACTAAAATCATGCGACCAAAATAATAAATGATAGATTATGTATTACTGTCTTTTTTTTTCTTCCTCAAAAGATCAATAAAGACAATACAGGCGTTTGTTGCACAAATGACGCACAAATAATTATACAGCAAACCTTTTTTTCTCTTGCATGCCAACAAAAATTAATTACTGTTTGCCAGATTGCTTCTATCAGTAAAGATACCGTGGCGGTCTTTCACGAACGGTAAGATACTGATTCTTTTTGCAGCCACAGGCTCCTAATGAGTGCATGCAGGCCTCTCTTTTATTTAACCGGTATATCCTGACTGAAAATTTGGATTAGGAGTTAAGACATGCTCGTAGAAACAAGTGGATTCGTACTTTGAATTTTACAGTAAGTTCTTTGCGTTTCCGCCGAATTCGGTTGGCATAAAGGTATTAAGAACTGGTAGAAAAAATAAGCGACCTTTCCAATTCAACGAGCCACCATATGGTCTTTCCCACTTTCAAACAATGTTTGCAAATAGGTATGCTTTGCAAGATATTCCGAAAGTTTATTCCCTTTTTCATAGTTTTTTCCGCCTTCGATGAATTCCAGAGAACTCCTCCTAGGCTATAGGAAGATGAAATCTGACACGGATACAGGACGGTGAGACGTCGTAAAATCCCAATTTTTGTACCCTTGACCTTCAAGGTCAACTTGAGGTTAAAGTATTTTATACCTCAAAACGGTTTCCAGAAAACTTAATCTGCAACGTCTGACCTAAAAGACAACATTTGGTACAGATGTAGAGGGTAATGAGACCTCGCGAAATCCGCAAAGGTCAAAATGTCTCAAAATCCCAATTTATTACCGAAAATGGCTAGACACAGCGCTAAAATACCCTGTCAGAACACGATACGATTCAAGTAAGGATTATCCCTCGCGATCTGAATTTTTATATTACGGGTCAAGGTCACGTGACGTTTGTATCTCGAAAACCGGGAGAAGGGTTGACCATTATTTCGAAAACAGTTACAAATAGAGCTATTTTGAGCTTATTTAGATCCTTCGCGGCTAAAAGATGACATATAAGATGCATCTCGGTAACCCTGACCTCTTCGGTCATGGTCAAGGTAAAAAACTGATAGCTGACCATTATCTCGAAAAATGGTTAGACAAAGGGCCATCCTAAGGTTATTTTCGACCCGTTGGGTTTGAAAAATTAGCGGTACCTCGGCGACCTTGATTTCCTCGATCATGGTCATGGTAAAAACCCGGAAGTTAACCATTATCAACGGACAGAGGTATTTCCAGCTTATTTTCGACTCTTGAGGGTAAAATACATTATATAAGAGGCACCTCGGTGACGCTCGACTACTCCTTCATGGTCAAAAACCTGAAGTTGAGCATTATCTCGAAAGCGGTTAGAAAAAGAGTGACTTTGAGCTTATTTTCGCTTAGTTTCCGTTGTGACCTTGACCTCCTCGGGTATGGTCAAACGAAATCTGACCATTATCTCGAAAGCGGTTAGAGATTTTCGACCGTGTTGGCCTAAAAGACATTATTTAAGAGGTACCTCGGTGGATGTTGACCTTCTCGGTCATCATGTAAAACACACATTTTCTCGTTTTCATTATTCTCATTCTTTTGTAGCCCACTTGCAGATATGTTTCTAGTACAATTGAATTCTGTTGCTTTTGTGAGTTTTTTTCTTGTTTCTTTTGCGTTTATTCCAACTTAACTCGGTTAAAACGCAAAAAGTTTTCGAGAAAATTCTCAACAAGAATTAGCTGAAACTATGCCCCCCTGTACGAGGGGGAGGAAAACGAATGATTACAGTAGATTCAAACTGGTACAATTGAAAAGAACATGTTCCATGGCGAAAAACAATTTTCATTTGTCAAGCATCGCAAAATAAGGAATATATGAGTCGAAAGGGTTGGCACGTTTTCATCTAGCTTACAAATTTAGTTAAAACTGAAATTTTTGTTGTCACCAATTACGATGTACCCTAGCCAATTCTATCTCCTCTCCCTCTTATGTAAACAAATGTCAATTATTGTTGGAGATTTGACGTTATTTCCGTGTTCTTTTCTGTTGAAGAATTTAGAAAGTGTGACACAGATGTATCAATACCGTTGTACTTTGAAGGCCTTTAGGAGATGACAATAAAGACTTGCGGGTCGTTGAATCTCGCACAGTCGCCACACGGGTAGCTCCGAGAAGCGGCGCGCTACAAGGTTTCCACGTATCGCTTCGAACCCTCGCTATGTAACGATATGCAAGTCAACTGCGCTCGTTTTGAGGCACCTCTGAGGCTACTTAGTGCGAGATACAACGACCCACAAGTCTTCATTGGCATTTGATAAAGGCCTTCAAAGTACAATGGTAATGATATACAACTCCTGTGTTACGATTTCTTCTATATTCTTTTATATAATACGGAAATAATACGGAAATAACCACAAATCTCTCGCAATTACTGATGTTTGTTTGCATACAGGGAGCACAGTTTATTATGTGAAAAAGTAACAATAATTTTGCAATTATCCACCAAAAAACTTTGAACTTCATATTCTTTCCCAAAGACGTGTCAAGATGACCCCTATTAGCGGAACAATGTACGGCTTCGTAGCTCTGACAGAGAGATATACGATATTATTTGAGTCAGAGTTGACCCGCAGCTACAACAAGGGTAGTCCCATCGGACCCTTTCTATCTTCCTAGGACGGAAAGGGTCACAGTTCCTGTAACACAGAATATTATTGATCTCAAATTGGATCTTTCGGCACACATACCAGGCCATCGCGGTTGGAACTAGCAGTCTCTTTCTTAAAAAAAAACACACACACACACACACAGACACACACACCGAGAAGTATCCTGGCGCATTATGTTCGACCTCGACGAAACTCCCAAACTGGAGTAAAGATTAGTTTTGCAATTATTGTTCATGGATTGTTGCTGCGGGTGATATTGGTTATTTCTATATCCTGATCTCAAAAAAAAAAAACATTATTTTTCTCCGTACAAAAGTGTTGTTTGACCGTAAAGATTATGCGCCAGAATTTATAACTGAGACATTTATGCGATGCACCCTTTCTGAAATAACGCCGCTGGCCCGAGTAGTGCGCCGAGACGGGCAAAACTGACTTCAATGTTAAGCTGAACTATAGGAATTGACTCTTGCTGTAATAGGAAGACCGCAAGAGTCATCTAGGACTGCCACAAAGGTGCCTCAAAGGGAGTGGGGTTGCTATGTAACGAGGAATTGAAGAGTTACGTGAAACTCTGCAGTATGCTGCTTCTTGGAGTTAGAGCTAACTTAGCTCAAATAATCGGCATGCTACAGACTTTTGATAACAGAGATAAATACATACCAAGTTAAAGTCAGAGCTGACTCGGAGCTAGCTCTGACTTAAATATCATCGTCTATCTCTCTGTCGGAGCTACAAAGCCTTACATTGTTCCGATAATAGGGACCAATATCATATCTTCTGAGGCACGAGTACTGCATACCGGTCCCTATTATTTTTTCAAAGCAAACAAAAGTTTTAATACGCTGCATATCTTTTATTTCTTCGTTAAAGTGTTGAAAAGTCAGTTGCCCCAATCACTTGTCAAATGTTTATCAACGTTCTGGGAGTTTAATGTCATTTGACTTAAGTCAAATGACTAGAATTTTAAATAAAGGGATTAAAGCTTTTCTATAAAATATACACTTCGACAATTGTCACACGCAGAATTAGGTATAAATTTATTCCACAACATTTAACTTTTAGTTTCTTCCATGTTTTTTTTTTTATAAAAATACCAGTTCAAAAGTTCTTGGTGAATAATTACAAAATTTAATATCATTTTTTCACGTAATAACCCATGCTCCCTGTATTTAAACAAAAGTCAATTATTAAATGAGGTTTAAGGTTATTTCGATATTTTTCCTTTTGAAGAAAACCTAACATAAAAGTTATGCACCATTGCCGTTGCACTTTGAGAGCCTTTAGCGAATACCAATTAAGACATCTTAGTCGTTGAATTTTGCACAACATCGCCGCAATGGTGCATCAAAGCGAGCATAGTTGACTTGCATATCGGTATACAGCGAGGATTTGAAGCGGGTACTCCGAACCTCAGTAGCGGGCCACTTCTTGAACTAACTTGGAGCTAGAACTGACTCCGAGCTATGAGGAAAAATAATTCAATTTCAGCATTTAAGAAATTTGACTCACTTAACATGTTGCTGCATTACAGAAAATATTACCCCCATTAACGAATAAGAATCGCATTAGGTTATTTTTCAATGAATATACTAGCAAAGTTTGGAGATAAAAAAAAATTAAAATAAAAACTGCAACAGGAAGTTTATTTCAGTTGGAGTTACACGTCGATTTCAATTTTAAAAAGTATGAATACCCTTAATTTTGGAATGGAGCCAAAACTGTCATTTATTTTACTATTTGTTTTAAAAGGGCAGTTATCTGGCGTGGCATTCCCGATTTATCTTATTTGCAAGCAACAAAAATGTAAAAATAACCTAGTGGTTTCTTTCAGTAATGAATGGACAATTTTTAATTGTTAACCTGCCTACCTGCTTCCAAACTCGATGAAGGATGTCACAACAATTTTAGGTTTTAGCCAGTTTTGTTTCCAAAATATTACAGTTGTTAGTTTTGCTTTTACTTTCAAAAGTTGTCAAATTTTTCTTAGCAAGGAGCTCTATGATTTCAAGAAAATGATTTGTTCCTTCAAATATTTGTTCCCTACTGAAAATCCGGCTATTTAGCAAAAGAAGCAAATGTTGGGGGAACATTAAATTATACAAAAAAATCTCTCAGCATAGTTGGTCAGAAAATGGAACAGAGATATTGTTTTAAGGTAAGATGAAAACGACATACACTGACTTCACTATATCCTCCTACATGTATCATTGTCGAACCAATACAAAGTGATTGGCCACTTTTGTCTCTATACAATTTGCATTGAAGTAAGCTGCTAAAGGCAAGGGATGGCTAATTTGTCGTGGTCATTAGGCAACTAATTAGAACAGGAACACATATACTGGAATGGATCTTTCTAATTCTGAAATAACTGTAAATATGCGATTTTATCTGCATAGTCTGGGTAGTAACTTAGGTTTCAAGGTGATGGTAAGATATTTCATTTGGGCAAATACTTCTTGATATTCTGAGAAACTGAAGATTGCATTAGTACTTTTTCATCCATTCATCTTGGTATATTTTTTCATTTCAATTTGAAAAAAAAAATTAATTTTTTTCAAAGGTTCCTAAAACTTGAGTTGCTGTGTCGATTCCTCTGTAGTTTAATAGAGTAGAGCAGATTTATAATTGCTTTTTTAAAAAGAGTTATATATAATATACTGAGGCATATCTCTCTATTCCTTTCGAACTTTAATCAAAGCAATGGTGGAGTCTTAGTGATTGAATTATAATGATTGCAATTACTTTTCTTCACCTCTTGTGAATAGTACGTGATTCTGATACAATTCAGTTGACTAAAAAGCCTTTCTAGCCAAAAGATTGTGTAGCTGTCAGCACTCACCCGTTGCGAAAATTACAAGTTTCAGATGGTTTCAACAA
Organism: Protula sp. h YS-2021; assembly: GCA_949752745.1. Classification (NCBI taxonomy): domain Eukaryota; kingdom Metazoa; phylum Annelida; class Polychaeta; order Sabellida; family Serpulidae; genus Protula; species Protula sp. h YS-2021. The sequence continues at coordinate 66,885,761 of OX457026.1, forward strand.
AATTTGTGGAAAATGATTTATATCCTCTTTATTTGTTTGGATGTGGAGCGTTTGCCATTATTTGTCCAAAGCATGAAAAGCATATCTTTTTGTTGTTATAAATCAACTGACTTGAAAAAAGTATCTTTGTCTACTTTATCTGCTTCTGGAATTTCTAGATACAAGTCCCGGTTTACAAATTTCGTGGGCTCTAATTGATTTTAAAAAGTTTATAAAAGCAATTTCTGGTTTCTGTAGTCTTAGCAAAAATGAAAATTATTGCAATATAATTGAATTCTTTATTTCATTTCGTTAAAAGATCTATTTTAAAGGCTTTCTTTTCAATAATGATCAAGGTATAGATTTAATAATTTACATGAACTTGAATTTTAAATTTTCGACTGGCAATTTCTTTTGGTATAACTACATACATGAAATAATCGGCAACGCTTCTATTTTATCAAAATTTCTTATATTGATGTTGTTTAGATTACATTGATTCTTTTTTTGTGAACGATTTTTTTACATGCTTCACATGATATTATGATGGCAAGAAAAATCTATTTGCAATGAAGTTGTCCAACGTGAATCAACGCAAAAACTTAACTGCAACTGATGATACTGAATTTGAATGAGCCGGTGTTTTAACGTAATAATAAGAATGTCTAACCCATATTTTAACACATGACCACCATGGTGATCCAAATTGGAAAGTTTCTGCCAAGTGAAATCATAGGTGCTGAAATTCCATTGTTGTGAAAAAGATTGCAAAACAGGAACATCTAGTGCCTCAACGTCCAGGATTCTGCTCTCTTAAGGCTGAAGGAAGCAATTCACACCAAAATGCGTTGATAGGTCTGGAATACATTCGATGAGCTCAGCTATTGATAAACAGATTGCCATGCTTCTATGCGATCAACATGGAAACGCTATAAAATGTGTAAAAGAAAGGACTGCAGTGTGTCTGGAGCACTTAAGATTCAAGCAATTGGGAATAGTTTAATATGTAATGTAATGTATAATTTTATGTAGGACCACTGGGGTACATTAACTGGAATAAAAGAGGCGGTTTGTTAATCTAAGTGTAGTGTTATTTTAAAGAAGGTAGGCTTGGTGAGGAACTCCTTGCAAGCAAGGTTAATCCGGAATGCTACCGATTGTTTAAGGTACAACATTTGATTGTTTACATTTGTTAAAAGTAATGGTTATTTTTTTTCAAAAAAATTTCTGACCATTCAATAAATCCAATAATTAACCTGTTTTTTTTTCTAACTTTTTATGGCAACGAAAAAACTTGTTTTGTGAAAGAAACATTTTAACTTACATGCATAAAATTCTTGGTTGCTCGAGACTGCAGTCTTTAAAGACCTAGCGTCTTAGCATTAATACTACTCGTCGTAGTTGTTCGGCACTACACAACGAGTTGCAACTACCAGGTAATGTTTCTATACACTTGTGTTACACAATGTTTGTCTGGTTTTTTGGACCAAAATTGACGCTGCCTTGGTCGGGAATCGTTCTTCTGCTGCAGCGTCCGTTACTCCTACACAGGCATGCATTCTCAAACTATCACAGTGCAGTAAGAAGTATTTGTTATGTTTATAATGTCTGATTGGTGCTTGTGGTGCAAGATTATGTCAAACCAGTTTTCTGGTGAGATCAGTTTCTAACTTTTCTGTGAAACACTATTTTATTGTTTTGATTTACACTTTAAAGACCCAAGTAAACCGGTCTAATATTCTATCCATCGTTATTATTATTTTTGTTGAAAAAATCTATATTTCTGATTTTGGCAAATTATTTGACTATATCACATTCAAACTATGCATAGTAAAATTCACATTAAGAACAATTTCACCCCAATTGCGGTTTGCCTAGCCATGGTTGGACGAATATAAGGATTCGATCTGGCATTAATAAGACTCCAACTGGGCAGGAAGGTTAATAATAGGGTCTCCAGGCGATGCACCAAAATAAAAACCTCGACCCTGGAGGGCCAATGAAATTAAATCCTACCCTACAAAGGAATATAACAGAGAATCAGGACAAAATAGGGATGTGAGAGGCTAATTTAAAAAAAAAATCAAATATTTTGGAGAAACAGTAACAATAACGTATAAAGTGTAATTTAATAATAGCTCCCACAACTCGGTGCTTTGGGAGTATCAATTGCAATTTAAAGTTAACAGCCTCTGTGTTATTCTCATCATTACCATAAAAGCCACTCTGTAATATTCAGTTAACTAAATCAATTTTGACCACATTAATATATTTGCAATATGGCGTACAATGCAATGAATAGAAGTTACTTACAGCTTTGAAAGTCAATTAAAGGAAAGTGTGTAACGGCCATACAATGCTGCAATGAAAAAGTGGTTGAAAATGTGAGCTGAAGTGTTCATGCCAACTTTATAAATTTCAAGCCCACATACCAGACTATCTAGAGACCCTGACTGTTATCAGGCCATCTAGGGCCTGATTGGCTTGAGGGATCTCTTGATAGCCTGGCCTTTGCAGGCTAACAATGGATGGTCTGATTATAGTCAAAGCCTGTAACATACATATTTGAGTCATCATGCGTCACGTTGTTTCGCAATAGCTAAATTTTTCAGGCATTACGCGTAATGCCTCTGGCCGTCAGTCATTTCACGAAATACCTAAAATTTTCAGCTATTGTGCGTAATGACTGAAATCTGAATTGCAGATTGCAAACGATGCCTAACAAGAATTAAGTCAATTAGCGCAATGTTTGAACATGTTATATATGTACTGAACTGATTTTAGCAACAGTTATAAACTTTTTAAATGAAATTTAATGAATTTTTTAATGAAAAGTGCCTGTAATTTATTGACTTATTTCGGGGATGTCGAGAATTGCATGTGTCTGTTTCTGATTAACTGCAATTAATAACTACTACGCGATCTGTAACTATTTCTGTGATATATGCTCTATATTTCAAGTTATCAGTTACATTGTTGTTGGAACACTACAAATAGGCACTACTAATTATTGTGCTTCACTGTTTGCTGGATAGATCGCGACTTCCTCCAGAGTTTGAGCAAATTTCCGGAGCAGATAAAACAAAAATTCCGTTTCTTGAGCTCAAAGCAACCACTATTTTATCTCCTTTATGAAAAAAGGTAGCATATTCAACTTCTCCTACAAGCAAATCTTCGGTAGTCGGTTCTGGAATAACCTATTAACATATCTGGATTCGTATTTAGAATCTTATTCTAGTTTCAGAATCCTTATTTAAAATGACCAGGTTTTAGTAATCTTCAAAATACAAGATATGGGAGTGTGGGACTAAACCCAAGCCCTCCCCCTTCCTGCATGACAGGACTAAAGCGCCCCTTCCCTATCCAAACAGTCCCTTCTATTACATGGGATTCGAAAGCAGGGCTACATTATAAATGATTGTTATAAATTATTGATTTCTCGCAAAGAAACTAGAATCTTTAAAATTTGTTTATGCTATGGAAAATAATGCTTATGTGACATCCGGGGCAGGTGGAGATTAAGGACACGGGTTAACAATCTCTTTCAATGCGGATTACCGTCAGCATTTTAGACAACGATGATATTGCTGGAACCATCTTTGTAAACTCTTATTACCAACCTTCATCCCTCCTCCTCAGTTGCAACTAGAGCCTTAGTGAGGCAGGATCCCCCGTGTAACACATGTCATTGGATGTTAGTAAATTCAATGAAATTGAAAAACATTACCTATTCTTGGTCGATTTAAAAAATGAGAATACGATGCACATCTACAATAGATATATTTCCACTGCATAATATTTCAGAATGCTGGATCGAATGGTTTCGGTGAACACGTCTGGGCAAAATATATCTCCGTCCATACAGGTTTACATAAAAATATATATTATGGAGAAATCATATTTTGACAATTTTGGTCGATTTCCAAAATAATACGACGTTGCAGATCTACAATATCCATACCTTCACTGCATAAAATTTCAGAGCGCTGAATGGAATGGTTTCGGAGATCGCGTCTGGACAAAATCTATCTCCGTGTAAAGAAGTTTCCACACAAATATACGTTTTTGCCAAGTCGTATTTTTGACAATTCTTGGCCGATTTCGAAAATAATGCGACGTTCCACATGCACAATATATTTTCACTGCATTAAATTTCAGAACGCTGGATCGAACAATTTTGGAGAACTCGTTTAGACAAAATCTCAGTGCTAACAAATTTCCTGAAAACAGCCATTTTTGACAAGTTGTATTTTCGATAATTTTTGGCCGATTTAAACAAGCATGTGCAAGGACATGACCCAGCCGGGTTACCAAACAAGGGAAGACAGAAAAACTCTGAAACGAAAACTGTTAGGCCAAAAGAAGAACTTTGTTTCTGAACGTAACTTTTTCATAATTTTAATACACAAAAACGAGTTTTCCCGGGTGGAAGCTACCTGAAAAGGGATGTTGGAGAGGTTGGGTTTTGACGATTCACGTATTTACCGACATTTACATAATTTTACAAAATTTGTAAAATTTCACAATTTCTTCATTTTTTGTCATTGGCGAAAAAAGCAAAGTCCAGGCGAAGAAGCACCTAAGAAACTTTTCATTATTATTTTTTAACTATTTGAAAAAAAAAAACAAAAAAAAAAAAAAACAGAGAAATGAATGGTTTGACAATTCAGTTATTTACTACCATTTACTCCAGTTTTTGCCAAACTTCAAAGGTCCGCCATTTCGGCAGTTTTTGGCGAACCGCGAAAAAAAAATAATAGCCTAGTAGGCGAACCCCTGGGGAACATCCCTGCGTAACATCTAAACGATTGGAGCAAAACTGTAGGAGGAGTAGCGTTTAAAAAATGGGTCAAAACGGGCACAAAAAATGCCGCCATTTTGTCAGTTTTTCGTCAATCGTCAAAAGAAAAAAGTAATACCAAGGTGGGGGAACCACCCAGGGAACATTCCTGCTTGATATGAAAACGATTGGAGGCAAACTGTTGGAGGAATAGCATGTTAAAGAAAAAGTTTATCATGCCCCTATAGTGACACGACTAACCCAGTCCGACAAAATCGGCTGGGTTAAAAATAATACGACGTTGCACGCCTTCAATATACGCCTAGCCGCGTGCCAAAAACAATAAAAAGAAAAAGCTTTACCATAAATACTTTCGGAGATATAGCCCGGACCCGAGGGCACACAAAAGCAGACAGACCGACGCAGAAGCTGAAATCTATATCCCCTCGTTACACGGGGGATAAATATATGGTAAATTGTTCCCTACCACTAATTTTAGCACAATTTGGGGGAAACATAACTGGAGAAGATCACGTTCACCAAAATTTCCATCTCAGATACCGAGTTGGAAAAGCTTTGGACAGCCCGGATATTAGAGTTTTTATTCTTTGCTACAGAGTACTAAAAACTTTCAACGAATCTGACTTCTTTCGAATCCCAAGTACCTGAGTAATGACAGGCACACTGCCGTCCAGGGGGATTGTTTCAGGGGGAAGTGGTGGGAAGGGGGGGGGGGGGCAGAATCCGACTCTGCAAAAAGTTCACTAACATATGAAATATGTCAACTAACATGAAATAGAACACATCTTAAGCAGACAACTGTTTTAATCTTCCAGTCAATTAAACTGGCCAAAGCATACAAACGAAATAAATAAATGCATCTTCCATTTCTCCATTAATGAAATTGTTCACCACTAACCATTTATTCTTACGCTAGCATAAATACAAATCATGTCAACTTTCACAATATTATGGAGAACTTTCGCCTTTTATAGCGCATTTACAACACCAGGATTTTCTGTTTAAAAAAACGAAGCGGCAAATTGTATCGTATACATTTCATCAAAGTTTCTCTGTATTCTCTTTTGCAAACTCGGTTTACTTTTATCTATTGTGCTTCGACACTCAGAGTCTAAATAAAGCCTTTAACATGGTAATGCCATCACAAGTCTTTTCAGTTTCTTTCTTTGATACAGCACGTTTATTTGTGACAGTCAAGCTTATCAGCTTATCGCTGATTTCAGGCAAGCTGCACCCCGGCTGTAGCGAGGTACTTTTGTAGGAAGTTTGCAGCATCTGATTGAAGTCCACTAGCCATCTGACTCACCTAAAAATGTAAAGAAAATAATCAATAATGAAATAAACCTCAACACTTAACTTCGTCAGTCATGTAAGCATACAAGGTAGTTCAGCTTTTATATCTAAAAAATTATCCTAAAAGCGGAAATCAAACTAAAATATCGACCACGGTCTTTTCAATATCGATCCATTATTTCGAGCAGAGTAAACCTTTTTCTGCCTCCTCGCGCTTTCACTGCGCTATTCGTACCAGACGAATGATGGAAACTATAATAGAGTACCACGTTTTGAATGCTGTGTGGTAAGACCAGATTTCCACTTATTTCAATTTTTCGATGACGGCAAGTAAAAATATATATATTTATTTACTTCCGTCCAGACAGTATGCAGTATGTGTATTTAAGGAATGATTGTAACTGGGAAACACCAAGGACTTCTACATATTGTACGGAGACTGACAGTAAGAACTTTTTCACCTACTACATAGAAAATGTAGCGATTTACTTGGCTCAGCCACAGGCCCCCATATATTTAAACAGCCATCAATAGTCAAGCCGGTCCATTTTCCTTGGACGAACCTGGCCCATTCACAATACTGATCTGTGTTTGTTCCCATTGAAGCTACATACCAAGTTTCATTAAAATCCTTGCAGCAGTTTTTAAGTTGTGTTAACAAGCTCTTGATGACAGACCGACCGACAGACCGACACACGGTCGATCGCATATATTCCCCACAGGTTCTACCTACGGGGAATAAAACATGGAAGTGATCAGAGATATAGTTCCACGTATCTCCGAAAGGATTAGATCAAAACTGGGTCAAAGTAGAATATGTGCCAGTAACTGTTTGTTTATTAGCCCCATTGAAGTGAGAGTAAAATCTAGGCCATTTCAACGTTCTTGTGACCATCAGCGGTATGAATCAAAGCGAAATCAAGTTGTCAATAGCCGTAATTTTTTGACAATCAAAACTAGAGATTCTACGCACACATCAACCAGATTCGCTCATACAAATGCCCGGTCGGTTTGTAACAAATATGATGTGATTACACATATGGGTTTATCAAGACAAACTAGATGTTCTGGCTATAACTGAGACCTGGTTAAAAGACCACTCTACACACGAGTCAACTGAAATGACGCCTCCGAACTTTTCGTTAATACGCGCTGATCGTTTAAACAAAGGTGAAGGCGGAGTGGCCCTACTATGCAAAAATGCTTTTAAACCGCGCAACGTTACGAAAACAAGATATGAATCGTTTGAACATTGTGTTGTTGAAACCTACAGTGCATCCCGTACAGTGAGATTTGTCTCGCTCTGTATAGACCATTTTATCACCTATCTTAGCAGTCAGTTTCTTCGAATCTGAATGTCTTTCTGGCTCACCTGCACTTATATCGGGTGACTTAAATATCAACATAAAAGATGCTTCTCATCACTCAACGACGCAAATGTGTAGAACTTTCGAGTGTGTTTGGAATGAAACAACATGTCTAGAATTCCACGCCCATACACGGAGGACTTTTAGACCATCTTATCACTAAATTCGAGAATGCAATACACTTATGGAATATTACGATTGGTGATCTTATTTCGGACCACTATGTCGTACAGTGCAACATCACGGTGGCTAAACCACCATGCAAATCGCAGTCTGTTAGTTACCGTAAGCTATCGGATATTAACTTGACCGCAGTACGAAATGATATCTTATCATATGAGCTTTTTGATCAGCATCTGTCCATTGATCCCGACACAGTAGTGGACAAATACAACAATGATCTTAGAGTTATTCTGGATAGGCACGCCCCCTTAATTAAACGTACAATCAGTGTCCGCAATCGCAAGCCCTGGTATAATAAGGATATTCACGTTGCACGCAAGCAAACGCGCATTCATGAACGAAGGTGGAGGCGTTCAAAAACTGAAACAGATCACGCAGCTTACAAGAGGCAACAGAACCGGTACATCTTTTTATTGAAGCAGTCAAAGCTTGAGTACTTTTTAAACATCATAACTGATTGTGCTGGTGATCAAGGTAAACTGTTCCGGAAACATAACAAAATTATGAATCGAAATCAGACCCAACCGTTACCGGATCATTGTGATGCAAAACAGGTGGCGAAGTGTTTTAATAACTTTTTTTTCAAGAAAAAGTCTCACAGATTCGACAGCAGTTTTCTGATGTTTCGGAAGATACATACGCTTGCGATTGGATTGATAAGAACTGTGTCATCTCACCATTCACTGTATTTTTCACTAAAACTAAATAGTGATAAGACCGAGTTTATCGTGTTTGCGTCTACGCAAAGTCTATCGCACACCGAAGTACAGCAGCTTAATCAGTCACCAGAAGTCATACAATCTTTATCTGTTGTCCGAAATCTTAAGAGTTTATTTAGATTCAACACTCAGCCTGGAAGAGCATTTCAATAATTTGCGCAAAGTATGTTTCTACTACCTGGGCTGGATTAGAAATACCAGACATTTATTAACACAAGAGTCGGCGAAAATTTTAGTTCACGCATTAATCATAACTCGCATTGACTATTGCAACAGTTTGTTTACCGGCCTTCCCAAGTGTTCTTTATATCGAATTCAACCGATCATAAATGCCGCTGCACGTGTTATTTATAGTGTACCGCGATGTGGGCATATCACGCCATTTCTGAAAAATCTCCATTGGTTACCGGTAGAAAAACGCAGTGAATTTAAAACTCTCACTTTTTTCTCACTCTCTCGGTTTTTAAAGCTATTCACGGTCTGGCACCGGAATATCTGCAAGATCTAATTCAGCTGCACGTACCAAGCCGGACACTGAGATCAGCCGATGAGCTATTATTAAAGGTTAATCGTCCACGACGCAGTTACGGAGCACGAAGGTTCAGGGTTAATGGCTTAAATATGTGGAACAAACTTCCTCGTCATTTTAAGTCATTAGAGTCGTTAGCTGAGTTAAAAAAACATTTGAAAACACATCTATTTACCCAAGCTTACGATGAAACGTGTTAAAAACAGCTTTTTAACGGTAGCGCTAAATGGTTATTACCAAATAGGCGCTTTATAAAAATCACGAATAGAACAGAATAGAATTTTTATACTTGTACAGAGTGTAAGCGCTGATTGATGTACAGGCTGAGCAGAGCATGCCGTATGTGAGCACTGACCTTGCCCGGGTGCTTAGTGGAGAGTGTCTGAAGGGATTTGGCAAGGTAGATCTTAGCATCGGGTACATCGGCGCACGGGTCCGACTCCCTCTTACCCGCAAAGGCTAGCTGCGAGTAGGCCGCCTGGTAACCTACAAGGGCCACAATAATGCCTATTTGACATTTCCCAACAAATTAAAATTTCGCTATATTCTCAGTTTCGAAATATTCAAGATTTTTCCTTAAATATTAGTGAGCTGTGATACATCACAAAAGTATTTAGGTGAACGAAAAGGCAACGAGAACATTTCCGAACTTGACAAATTTATTCTCCTGTTTAACAGAATCAATTCAAATCTTAAACCTTTTTAATAACTTTATTAACAGAGCCTTAGCATTGTTACCCGCAGTGTCTTCCACATCAATAAAATGCTCATCGTCGGGTATAGAGTCATCTTCCGGAAGTTCAAACAGACCAATCAGCGCTTGAAGCAGCGGCACCCTAAAACACGCAACGCGATGATAAACAATTCTCCATAACACAACGCAAAAATGTCACTGTATTCGATGTCGTGCTTCTTCTCTGACATCTTGCTCGTTGAAGCACGCGAGCGTCACGCTTCGGGCTGTTTCCCATATTTTTGCCCTAAGACACATTAATTTTTTTTTCTCAACCAATATTATTTAGCTCCGTTCATTTAAAATCCCTCGGCTGTGGCGGCGTGAGTCGTTGAGTAATGTCTTATAACAACAGAAGTTTATGGAGCTTGACTCACCAGAAGTTGTTATACTGCTGCATCATGGCCGGGGCATCCGTCAACAGCTTAGTGATCCCCACTGCACATATCTTCTTCTCCGTGTGACCCGATATCTTCTGCGTGTCCGGGATATAAAGCTTCTCCAAGATCATCCCAAACATTCTGTGCGGGAGAAGGGGTAAAGCAGTGTGCTCTTTATCGAGTTAACTGCATTCAACACATTGACAATTCCCTGAAACTACCCCCCCCCCCCACCCCAATATAATCTCGTCGTGTTTTTACACTTCAAAACAGAGAAAAGACTTCTGCGCTTTTCCGAACTTGGTATTATATCTTGTTCTAATAAACCTTTTTTTTTTAACTTTAATTTGTTGTTGTTGTTGTTGTTGTTTTTTTTTTTTTTGGTGTGTGTGTACAAGTCCAATTTTTTGTATTTTTTTCTGTATCCTCATAACATCATCAATAAAATTCCTATTTTTAGGTATTTTGACGGAAAAAGGTTTGTCCATACTTGGGCTGTATGCTCTCTACGATATCGATGAGACCTTGTGGCGTGTACTTGATGGCGTAGAGTGAGAAAAACACCAGCAAACCTGTGGGCGGCAAGAACAGAATGAATATACATGCACCCAGTTCTTTAAAAGAAAAAGGATAGATAAATAACACGAACATTACATATATTTGAAAGCCCTCGCACCACAGTAATCACGAGAGGGTTAAGATGAGGAGATAAAGGTTTTCTGCCTTGTTTGAATACATAAACATATTTCAACATAGAAAATTAGCATATAAATAGATAAAACATTTTATACGTTAGCCATTGGAAATACCTTAGCTTCAACGAAAACAATCGGGGCCAGCTGCATTTCGGTCAAAAGGCCTGTTCTTCTAAGTTGTAGACTACTTACTTTTAACGTATTTAGTTGTCTTGGAGCTTTGTAGTCTTTGAAAAAGTAGGATGAAAACTTGCTTGATGTAATCGTGTAACACATTGCTGTATAATACAAAATACACATAAATGTTAGTTAACGTTGCACGGAAATTCACTGTTTACAACATCACAACATATCGTAACATGCTAACGTTTTGAATTTGCCTTTTGTTGCCTCGTGCTTATTTGCTGTTGTTGTTTTTTTTTCTTTAACTTTTTACTGCTTAGCTTCCAGTTCTAGAAAATTCAGTGATCGGAATGTAAGTACAGGGTTGTTGTTTTTACTGTTTAACCTCAAAGTCTAGAAAACTTAGTAATCGGAATATAAGTGCTACATAAAATAAAGTACAATCTTACGGCGGCATAAACTGAATGATGGTCCCTACTAAATAAAATCCTTGATGGTCATTGGTCTTGGAGGCGATCAACTTTTGAAATATTCCCAGCATTCCAGGCTGCAATAGAGGGCAAATATTTCGAACCATTTAAATGACTTGTGTACAACACAATGAAACCAGAAAATTCATAATACCTTCAAGAGTTACTTTTTACACTGCGGTATAATGTTTCTTACTAAATATCAGAAGTGTAAAATTATGAATTATAATAACGCCACATAGAACATAGTATTTCTTCTTTCCTCACACCACTTAAAAAAGCATCACTGAAGAGGAATTATGAAACAAAACTAGGACCATACTGACCACATTAGAGGCGTCGATTTGCTGGGCGCCCTTCTCGACGTAGGCCTGTAGCAGGCGCACGAGCGGCGGGATGTTGCCGAGGCGCTCCCACAGCACGGGTACGAGCAGGTGCGGGAAGAGCGCCAGGTAAGGCGCCGGCACGGTGGTGCTGTGCATCTCCAGCAGCAGCGACAGGATTTGGAACACGTAAGGAATGAACTCTGGACGGACGAAAAAAAAATCAACAAATCATAATCAAAAGAAAAAAAATCGAATTTTTGTATGTTTGAAGCGAGTCTGGCTGGCTACTGCAACTGTCTTGTTTTTCATAACTTTATCACGACAACTTTAGCAACGCTGTGCAACTAAATTTATGTACATTTGCTACACATACTGCATTAACTGTACATCTAGCACTTTTATGGCACTGTGAAGTCAATACGACAGTCTTTAAATAGCATACAGCAACACTGCATCTGACACCGACAATTCTTCAACCAATGAACAGCACAACTCCACCCCTCCTTCTGAAAAGAGTGACGTCAGTTACCTTGCACGTCCTGCTGTAAGATTTGCTGGAAGGGCGGGAACAAGCCCGTCTCGAATGTTTCCACAGCGGTGGGCGTAGCGCGGCACGTGATCTTGATTGACAGACACAGTGCCTCAAACAAGTAGTGGTTAAAGTGCGGCTTGCTTGGATTCTGAAACACGAGAGTGCTCTGTCTCATTTCTTGTGGCATAGAAGTGTATCCTGTCCTTCTTTTGTGACATAAGACAGTGCTCTTTCTCGTTCACAATGACACAAGACAGTGCTCTGACTCGATCCTTATGCCATCTGAGTGCCTACCCCTTTATGACAGAGCGAATGCCCTGCCTCACTCTTTGTGACATAAAAGGTACCTGCCTCATCTTTACGCTATAAGAAAGTGATCTACCTTACCTTTTACGCTATAAGACAGTGATCTACCTTACCTTTTACGCTATAAGACAGTTGTCTACCTTACCTTTTACACTATAAGACAGTGATCTACCTTACCTTTTACGCTATAAGACAGTGATCTACCTTACCTTTTACACTATAAGACAGTGATCTACCTTACCTTTTACGCTATAAGACAGTGATCTACCTTACCTTTTACGCTATGAGACAGTGATCTGCCTTACCTTTTACACTATAAGACAGTGATCTACCTAACCTTTTACACTATAAGACATTGATCTACCTTACCTTTTACACTATAAGACAGTGATCTACCTTACCTTTTACGCTGTAGGATTACTAACTGCTTTTGTGGCACAGGTTGTCCGCCTTACTCTTGGAATTATTACATGAATAAGTGCTCTGGCCCTCTCTTTTTAAGTGTTTTTTCTTCCTCAGATTGGGAATCAACAGTGGGAAGATAACGGCATTGTTTATCACTCTAAACTGTCATCCACTTTTTATATCCATCAACTCATTATATATCCCAAATGCATCTGGTCTGCATATTAAAGGGAAATGCGGGTATCTCATCTACAATTGACATTTCCTTCATACTTTCACAGTTTAATGCTTTGAGGGTAAACATTCAAAAACTGAAAAGAAAAAGGGGCGTCACCGATGTTACAAGAGAAACTAGAGCGTAGCCCACATATTCCCTACAAGCCCCCCCCCCCCATCAACAAACATCAGTCCAGCTGGTCCATTTTCATTGGACGAACCTAGCCCATTTACAATACCGATCTGCGTTTGTTCCCATATAAGCTACATGCCAAGTTTCATTAAAATCCTTGCAGCAGTTTTTAACTTATCGTGTTAACAAGCTCTTTATGACAGACCGACCCGCAGTCGATCGCATATATTCCCCTGTGGGGAATAAATAAAGACACTGAAAGGTCGCGCACTTTTACTATAGAAACCAATCAAAAACCCAAGAAATTTCAGTCAAAATGCAAAATTCACACAAAATCACAATTGACAATTGCCTCATTTTTTTCCTGTGTGAAGAATACGCCATACGAAATGTTTTAAGCAAATAAAAAATATATGTCTCTGTATCAGTAAGATAATTATACAATCTTTTTAACAAAATCCCATTGACTTAATGGATAAATGGTGAAAACAGTGTAATATGATTTTAATGGACAATATATCAACACAGGCCATTCTAGAAACGAAATATTAATACAGACCATTTCCGGACACGACCCTATTTGTCTTTGAAAAGAATGTTTCGATTTAGGCGGATTTAGTAGTTATTTATACTGTGTAAACGTGGATTCAAACTCAGCGATATTCAATGTAATGCGCATCTCGGTCGCTAGATGGCGCAGAGATACCCGCATTTCCCTTTAACTCGAAACATAACACTGTTGCAAATATTACAGAACTTGCTTAAGACAGGGCACTTCTCACAGCTCAGTCTGTATATACCTTGCTGACTTGGACAAGGATCTCGGTGAGTTTAGTGACGAGGTGACCAATGTGTGGTACTATCAGCTCTTGGAGGAGCGAGAAGCTGCGCATTATTGCTGCAAAATAAACGACTTCATTCAGAAAAAAATATAAATATCCTTGTGAACTTTAGGCCTAACTAAAGAAGAATAAAACAGTCTCTACAATTTGTAAGTAAACAAGTTTGGGTTCAATTCCATTTGTTTCTTTAGTCGTCTCAGCAGCATCCGTAGAAAGCTTTCCCGTTACTTAAGTAATTTTCCTTAAAATGATCAACACACTTCACTGAGTGTTGGGTATAGCCTTCGAGGTAATTGCTGACTAAATTTCACCTTTCATGATATACTCATTTTCTTCCGAGCCTGGTATACTCAATCCACGGAAAAGATTCTTGAGCAACGCTTCGGCATGCGCCTGTATATCCTCTTTCTTCAGCCTGCGCGCAAACAAATGTTAACACTTTAATTTATCCCATTTCCAAACTTTATTTTCATTATCGAATACTGTATTTTACATTTGGGAAGGGTTCGCAAATGAGTCCACGTCGAAAGGGCCCCGACCGAAAGCATCGAGCCCAAAACCGAAACTTCGGGTATTTCGGTTGTTTTTTTTTTCATCTCGATGGAGTTTTCTCAGGAACAATGCACGCCACATGTTCAGTAAGAATATGCATCATGCTTGTGTTATTATGCTCTCAGACATTCGCTGTTCGAAATAAAATAAATACTATTGCTTTTCAGAATAGGCTTTATGCAAACTTGACTACGTCTCGAGGAGTATGTCTATCCCCCGTGGGGGATATGGTTTGTGTAAGGCTGTTGCGTGTTGACTACGCAAAAAAAAGTTACAAGTGGAAGGATGTAAGTCGACGTAGTGTTTAACATTTAGACGAATCAATCCATTAACCAGTATTCGCGTGAGACTGTCGTAGGTACGCTAAGTACAGCGCCGATTTTGAAGAATTCGCCATTTTGTCAAGTCCTATCCGGAAAATGCTTGATAACTGCACTGCGGAAGGTGCCAGGGAGCCCGTGTGCAGAATTTGAAACGAATCCATTCATTAATGTGGCCTGTAGACGCGTGAGACTGCCGTATATATAAAATCCAGTGCCAATTTTCAAATGTGCGCCATTTCGTCAATTTTTGGTCGATCCGGAAAATTCTTAGTCACTGCACTGCGGAAGGTTCCAGAGAAGCCGTGTACAAAATTTGAAACGAATTCGTCTATTAATGTGGCCTGAAGACGCGTGAGACTGCCGTATATACGCTAAGTCCAGTACCGATTTTCAAAAGTCCGCCATTTTGTCAATTTTTGGCCGATCCGGAAAATTCTTGGTCACTGCACTGCGGAAGGTTCCAGAGAAGCCGTGTACAAAATTTGAAACGAATCCGTCTATTAATGTGGCCTGAAGACGCGTGAGACTGCCGTATATACGCTACGTCCAGTGCCGATTTTCAAAAGTCCGCCATTTTGTCAATTTTTGGCCGATCCGGAAAATTCTTGGTCACTGCACTGCGGAAGGTTCCAGAGAAGCCGTGTACAAAATTTGAAACGAATTTGTCTATTAATGTGGCTTGTAGACGCGTGAGACTGCCGTATATATAAAGTCCAGTGCCAATTTTCAAATGTCCGCCATTTTGTCAATTTTTGGCCGATTCTGAAAATTCTTGGTCACTGCACTGCGGAAGGTTCCAGAGAAGCCGTGTACAAAATCTGAAACGAATCCGTCTATTAATGTGGCCTGTAGACGCGTGAGACTGCCGTATATACGCTAAGTCCAGTGCCAATTTTCAAATGTCCGCCATTTTGTCAATGTTTAGCCGATCCGGAAAATTCTTGATCACTGCACTGCGGAAGGTTCCAGAGAAGCCGTGTACAAAATTTGAAACGAATCCGTCTATTATGTGGCCTGTAGACGCGTGAGACTGCCGTATATACGCTAAGTCCAGTGCCAATTTTCAAATGTCCGCCATTTTGTCAATTTTTGGTCGATCCGGAAAATTCTTGGTCACTGCACTGCGGAAGGTTCCAGAGAAGCCGTGTACAAAATTTGAACCGAATCCATGTATTAATGTGGCCTGTAGGCGCGTGAGACTGAAGCGTGACAGACGGACAGACGGACAGACAGACGGACAGACAGACGGACAGACCGAAAAATTCAAAACTATATCCCTCCGTTTCACGGGGGATAAAATACGTATCTTCTCAAACATTAGAGATTCATGTGTGTGCTCTGTGGACTCAATATATGCACGGGGATGTAGTGTGAGGTGTGGGGAGGTGGAAGGGGGCAGGCATTTGAAGATGACCTTACTGGTTTGTATAGCGGGGAGGAATGACTGCTATACCGAGGATAGACCACCTGGCAAATCATGTCGGGCCCCGCGAGCCCCGAACCGAAATTTCGGCAAAATTGCGAACCCTACATTTTTGTTTATTATTTTTTCAAATGATGTTTGTGATGGCTCGCAGAAGATTCTTTCCGTTACACAGCAACGACTACGTGACAACAATTAAACTGGCATAAAGTGAGGCGAACTGATGATTTTCCTTTTGGTCACACTTCACCCTTTACCAGAAAGAGAAAATTTTAAACAAATCAGTTCGGAATACTCTCAGGTTGTTACTCACGCTGGGGCTCCGGCTGGTGTTTTCACTGTAAACAGTTTCTCCAGCGTACTCGCTGCGTAGCTATGCACCACGCGGCTGTTGGCTTGTAGCAGATTGATTAGCAACGGCACACAGCTCTTTAAAGTTTCCGGGGGTAACTGCAATTGAAACAGATAGAACCTGATACCGCGATTATGTATCGACTGCCTCTCTTAGTAGCACATCACTGAATTTTTACATATACGTCTAAATCCCGGTGGTGACCTCTGTCTATGTACTGTAGACCATATATGGAATGGTACGCAAAGTAACCAACACGAATCGTTTGAAGGCCGCTGCTGGGTTGAAGCGGGAGTTACCAGTTATTTGCCTTCGCCGACCATGTTGGCTCGTGACACAAAAATAAGACCAGTTTAGTACATGATTCACAAATTTCCGAAAAAGGAAAGAGACTATGTACACGCACCTGTTGTCTGAAGACCATCACATATTTGATACCATCTGCCTTGAGAACTGGATTCTCATTAACTGAAAAAAAAGAAAAGAATGAGCTAAATCACTGAACTTGCCGAAATGATAACTTTTTTATCACCACCAATGAAACTGTATGTAACGGTATCTAAATTTAATCTTCTATAAAGAAATGAAATTGGGGTGTGTGGTTATTGGCGAAGCATGACGGGTGTTTAAAGACGGTGCCTATTCCTCATCCAGTAGCGAGACGCAACACAGTCGAAGGCAATCGTCAAGTGCGACACGGGGGTACCTGTCTAGTCGCAGAAAGATCCATGAAGTGACAGGTCAATGGCATCGTCTTCAGCCCGTTCCCAGCACAGTTCTGGTCACGGTACAAATGTACAAACGCACCGGTGTATAAGCCGCACCAGGGGGTTTTGTATGTAAAATCGATATATAAGCCGCGGCTTATACACCGGAAATTACGTTACTCACTGTTGGGAGACTGCAGATCTGGAAGTATGTGACTGTTGAAGAAATCCACCACATTGACTAATTCACTCGTTTGCGTTATACCGTGCTGAAACGAAAAGAAGCATGTAATTTAACAAAAGTATGGTCTTGTGCAAGACCACAAAACATCACACTACAATGCAGCCTTCCGCCACCCAACACATTTCGTGCTTTTGAATCTTGTTAATTACTGTGCACAAAAACACCACGTTTCTACCCGTTTTACTTTATCTCCACTTTGCTTTGCTATCATTTAAATCCCTCGACTATTTTTAGTTTCATTTACTTTATGTTTGAATGTTTGAAATACCTTTTGAGTTTGAGCTTTTGCCGCCAATGACGTCACAAGAAAGATGGCCGCATCTTTGTTCTTCCAGTTCTTTCCGGGATCTTTAGCATGCTCCTAAAAGCACAAGCAACGCGTGTAGCATGGCAAACATCTCACTTCTTGGAGCAGTTCAAATAGAAAATATTCCCCGTCAATTACGGAAGTAATGTCTTGTCTTTTTGTCTGATCAGTTGTATAAACAAATCCATCACCATCTCAGGCATTCAAGCAAAGAAAAGGTGGTAACATCCCGAGAACTTGCTACATACCGCTAACATGGCTTGCACATACTGCGAGAAGTTCTGAATAACTGGGCCCTCAAACTGTTTGGACAATGCCTTCACCAGGTCACAGGCCGCTCGTCTACGAGTATCAATGTCTGCGTACATAAAAACACATACCAGCTACTAACCGGAAGCCACCACCGCTAAAAGAAACATACGTAGCTTTTAAACTACATTTATTTATTTATTTACTTATTATTTATTACATGAAATATTTGCCTTAGTTTAAGCTCACTACCACTTTTTTCGTATTAAATCCATATCGTCTTGCAGCTCCATACAACTTAACCTATTTCTTTTGTAAAATGACTGATATTATACACAAGCTAAGATTGTCGCTGATTACCCGAGCCTTCGATGTCTCGCCTCATGTACTCGTCGGGATTATCTTCAAATGCTTCTTCGTCGGCCACTGTTACAGCGAAACAATAATTTTTATGTTAAAGAATTCTGTCTTTTCTTACTGCAAAAAAAATATTGACGTAAAATCACACTTTATTCTGATTTATTTTTTTCTGTGTGTGTATTTTCTTCTTGAGATATTCATTTAAAACAAAAAGAAAATTTATGACAATCAAAGGCAACAAAAGTTAAGTTGACAGGGCTTCTAGAAGCGTACCCCGGAATTCCATATTGGGAACGATGACTTTCTCACAAATATTGGCCAGCGTGTTTGGATCTTCAAACAAATGTTTATAGCCGGGCCTCTCTGCTACGGACGCTAGAAATTGTATGGCGTTGCTGACCAGCTGCAAGGCGACAAATCATTGCGGTAATCATAAAATGAAGCAAACTTGTATAATTTATACAATTTAAAAAGTTATTTTATTTAGTCATTAAGTACGCGACGCTAAAATTTTTGAAAACAGCAAGAACTGTGCAGTTCATGTACGAGTTATTTTTCTTAAGCTGTCAAGAAAACGACTTTTTTTCAGTTGAGTACTGCAGTTGCATATCCTGTTTTGTGTATTTTGGAACCTACCAGATCGTATTTCACTTGTGGTCCCGTGTTGATGAGTAGATTCCATACGGCGGTCACGAAAGTGGGCAGATGCGGCCCGAATTCCTCGTCATACTTCTGTGCGTACATGGCTACGTTATCACAGATGACGGACTTGACCTGCTCCAGCAAACCCGCTTCCTCCTCGTCCTACACTTCGCACATTTCATCCAAGTTAGAATTTTAAACTAGTGAATTTTAGCAACTCTTCATTTCTCTTTCACAAGAATAGCATAAAGTACACCGTCTGTATTTTATCAACAGTTTTTTAATAACTTGACATAAAAGGCTAAAGCAACACTAAAACAAGTTGAGTTCATTTGCTAGCCTAACATTCCACACGAGTACAAAATGCTCTCGTTTTCTTTTTTTTTTTTTTTTTTTTTGACGGTTCCCTTCAGCCCTGTTGATTTTTTTTACATATTATCACGTCATACAGAAGCATTTTGCTTTCCTACAAACCATACAAAGAAACGGCTTTATCAGATGGGAATAAGAAAGTTACAAACCTGAGTTTGCAGCAGCTTGTTGTCAGTGGTGAGCAATGTGTGGAAATGTGTCATCCAAGGTGCCATGTTGTCCTCGAAGAATTCCGGCAAATCCTTTGAAATAAAGAAACGTCTTGAGTTTAATTTGAGAACACTGATATATTCAAATCGGAGTGTTGCTACTTAGACAAAAAAAAAGAAGAAAAAAAGAAAAAGGAAATGATAATGGCAAACACAGAAAAAATCTGTGTAATAATTAGTTACAACTAGGAGTATACATATTACAAGCAGCCGTTGCAACATAATAGAGAATCTGAAAACATGTACCTGAAAGTTTAGCGAGTAAAATATTTTACATATGAGAACAAGTGAACTAAAGATGATTTTGAGCGCCGCAGGGTCCGTCGCGTGTTTTTGTGCTAGTTCCATTGTAGCCTGTAAAAGTGGAGATAACACGTTAAAGACAACCTCTTATTTTAAGTATTTTTCTTAATGCGAGCAAAACGTTTGTACATTTATTAACAAGACAGCAGATGCAAGCTTCATTATTAAATTCTTTTTTTTTTTTTTTCAGTATGTTTAAGCATTTTTATGTTTTTTTTTTTAACGTTTTTGAGCATGTTTATTATTTCTTTATCAGTGTCATTTAATTTATACAATCAGAAAGTTTCTTGAATTTCTCTGCACTCACATGAAATAAATTTGTGAGAGGAAGGGCAAAGTTGTCCAAAACAAACTTGATTTCCGTCCACAATGCGTTTGATTTGAACTCATGACGGTACCTGAAATTTCACATCATTCAATTCGTTAATGCACCTTATTTTTAAACTTCTTGCTATTAAAGGAAAAGTTTTGATCTGTTCATACAGTAAGAGATCTATCAGCAACGCCTTATACTATCTAATGTAAATATCTTTCAACCACTGAAAGCTTTACAGCGCCAAGAGTACAGCAAAAACTAACATTTCCGGAGCAGAATTATCGCTTCTCTCTTTCACATGCTATCATATCCAATGCTCAGTTAGCTTTCACATTAATTTTCTTTAAAATATCTCTTTTGCATAGTGTAGTAACGGCTAATCACCTTTTAAAAATAGAATGAGCTGTTCGGAGGACACCGTTGATAATGTGAAAATCGCCACTATTGAACTTCTCGACCAACTCAGCCAACAGCCCCGGCCATTTGTCAGGGAAATCTTCGCGACCTATGATGCTAATGGCGTCACTAAACTGTAACCGAACGAATAGGTCAGCAAGTGAACCGCAGCAAAATGAACATCTAAAGTGCCTGGCGCCTTAATGACGCCATTAACAGCTGGGTCCGTGGAACAATTATAAGACATTTCAAACTACATTAATAAGTTTGTTCATATCAGTCACTGTGCTCCAGGAAGAGGTCACAGGGAAAGGGAGTTGTGTTCAGGCTTACCTGTTTTTGGACTTGCTCAGGACTTTTCAGCATGAGGCTGACTATGGTTTGCTTCACCGTCGTCCTGTCATTGGCATGAATTCTGTCGCCGATATCCTCTATCTAAAAAAAATTCACACAGTAAAAACAAAAAATCAAGGATTATCACTCACAACTTTCAGTTTTAGTCTGGGGTTCTAAAACCTACATGCGTACGTTTGAATTTTTTAAAGCCCTTGCCAACCTTGAACAAAACCTAAAAAAATCGAGCATCTTCTGTCATTCTAGTCTCAATGAAGAAAGGAGTTAATCACATTTCAATTTATTAATAAAATGAACTATCGATTTTTTTTTAATATTCTGGTACAACAACGGAATTTCGACATTTTAACAAACGGTCTTATTAGTAAAGCCACATATAACCATACCACCCGCCAGTTTCTCTTGATGTAGTTTTTGAAGGTGATAGAGGCGCTAACTCGAATGTGTACATCCGCATCAGTCTTGTCGATTAAATGCAGCAACAACACAGGGTAGTTTTGATTGGTTTCTATCGACTCCAGAAATTTTTCAGCTTGAAAAAAAAAAAAAAAAAGCGAGAAATGTTAATGCAAAAAACTTCACAAAAAATCATACTGGAGTAATTACTTCTTATTTACGTCTTCAGGGGTTACTACTATTCTGAGACCGCACTGTAATCAGTTTCGTGGGTGGGTGAATTGGCCCTCCCCGGCATACGCTCAAGCTGTATGTGTACATTTTAAGTTCTGCGAGATAAAGTAAAAAAGCTTTTAGAAATATCAACTGACAACTGGCAAACAATGAAAGACTGCACCAGTAAAATGACATTCAGTGTTTTCTGTTCTGTTGTACTTTAAAAGATAACCAAAATTTGACGCACCAGCTCTTCTTTTCGTCGCATCGGGATTAAGCGTCTGCTGCAAATATCCCGCTAGTGTTTGCAAATTGTTCTCCGTCACTTCCATGTCTGGAATAAAACATTTGCGTTTCAATCTATTGATACCGCATTCTCAAAGAAACAGTCAGTGTACTTTCCCTATTTTTTTTCTAATTTGCTGTATTTTGTGAACTGTTATCTGGTCACTTCACTCAAAAGTATAACAGGCCTTGGTGATGCACCGTCTTTGTTTAAAAGACAAAGACTGGCGGGTTCGCATGAAGGCTGAAGGAGTGCGGCACACCCAAAAAGTCTTTCAAATATGAAGGGCAATCGTCACGTGGATATGCGAGTATTACGTCAAGATTGGCCAATGGGAATATTCACGCAGCTGTTTAAAAGCAACTTGAGCAATACACTGCAGAGAAAAAGGAACCAGTCTAAACTTTTCTCTGATTTGCATTGTTGTGTTAAAACCTGTCAAGAAAATGAATAGAATTTACACTAAGCATAATAGCACACTTATACTACTACTAATATTAATAATATTAATAATAATAATAATAATAATAATAATAATAATAATAATAATAATAATAATAATAATAATAATAACAATAATAATAATAATAAAATAACCGCATATGGCAAAGGAACTTCTGATTCATATTGAAAAACACTACAGGTCTTTTGTCAGGTTGGTGCAAAATGAAAGCGCGATAGAGTACATTCTAGTAGCTTTTAACTCAACAAAAATGAATAAATAAAAACATATAACACGGTCGACAGTAAATTCCGCATCGGAGACAGTAACTGTTTTAATCCCGCACTTTTACTGCTACGTTTGCCTGTAGCTTCAAGCAATGTAAGACAGTTGAACTCGACTCTACGTTTGCTTGATGCTCATGGAAATCTGTAAATATTTGTAGAAGTTATTAAGGCTTACATTTACCAGTTACATAAGTGAAAGCCGGCACGCGCTCATTAAGGACCAAGTAGTAAAAAATTTGTCACGAATGGGGGATCGGTTGCAAATGCTTGGCAGTAATTGTGTAGCAGACATTCAAATGCCCATACATGCGCCTAGGGCTAAAAGAAAAGTGTATTTATTGGAAAAGGAATATACATGGAGAGAATCATGAAACTGAAACAGCACATCGAAACTGGCAAAGCTTATTCCAGGTTAATTTATAACCTAGAAGCCACACAATTCACCATGACATTGTTATTACAGGTCATAATAATCTTCTGCAGCTAATAGACCAATTTGTAATTTAACCAATTTTGTTCAATTTGAACATTCGTTTGTCTTACACGGTCATCAACATGCAACGTGATTTAACAAAAAATCCAAACTGCTTTACGAAACAAAACGGAACTAGATGCTGTCAGTGAGCAGCAAAATCCCCCGTGAAACTCAATGTCACAATAAATTAATAACTATGAAAGAATAATAGCTCTTACATGATTCCTTAATAGAGAAGCGGAGGGCTGTAATATGAACAATTTTTATCGATCAAACTTAAACCTTGATGCTGCATATATATGTTACAGGCAAACTGTCAAATCAGGCAGATTATAATCTGCCTGAAAATGTCAGGCAGATTGTAAAATTCCTGGTTCGACCAGGCACATTGTAATCTGCCTAAAATTTTTAGGCAGATTGTAATCTGCCTGATTTTGGAGCCTGAAAATTTGACAATTTGCCTGAAATGAAAGGAACGTTTGTAATCATGATCTCCCCATGCTATTTGGTTGTCTATTCAAATATGTGATCGTGGGAATAAAAGGCGATTGATGTGGTCAATTGCAATTAAATGGGAGTGAACAATGGGTCCGCTCGCGCGTTTCATGCGATTTGATAGCCGTGAATTTTCTATTGTTACTTTTATCGCATGTGTTCATTGTCAACTGCAGCAATGTATTTGAATGCAATTGTATCAATCTATGGGGTTTTTGAGATTGCATGCAAATAAACGCAAATATTTTTTTTCTATTTATTGCACTAATTAAAAAAAATAAATATATAACACTGTAAATGTATTTATGAGGTATCAATTTTTCACGCCCCTTTTTATACTGTGCACAAAAAATCCCATCAAATGCCGAGGAGTAAGAATAAGGAAGCTACATTGGCACCTTGATCTCAAAATATAATACATGATAGAGGTGTGGGAGGGGGGGGGGCTGGATTGAGATTTATATCATTGCACTTGTTTTATCAAGAAATTGCAATTTCCAATTGCATTCAGTCACACTATTGTAAAAGTGCGATCAATCAAGACACAAAACAAAGCAATCAGCAGAAAAAGTCGCGCATTTACTTAAGCAAGAAATTGCAATTAGAAATTGCATTTAAACATATCAACGGCATTATACAGGTGTAATAACTAAAGGCATAAAAGAAAGCAAGTGGTAAACAAATCATATGAAACAAACGAACAAACCGATCACTCACATGTATTTAATTGCAATTAGACACCAATTAGACACATCAATCGCTTTTTATCCCTACGATCACATATTAGAATAAATGACAACCAAACCCCATAAAAAGTGTGAGTATATACTGAAAAACTAGTGTTATGCATGATTATAACCGAATATTTTCCTCTATTTAATTGCAATTGATCACATCAATCGCCTTTTATTCTTACGATCACATATTTGAATAAGTAACAAATCACATGAAACAGCCGGTTATGAATGGGGTGGATCATGATTACAAACGTTCCTTTCATTTCAGGCAAACTGTCAAATTTTCAGGCTCCAAAATCAGGCAGATTACAATCTGCCTAAAAATTTTAGGCAGATTACAATGTGCCTGGTCGAACCAGGAATTTTACAATCTGCCTGAAATTTTCAGGCAGATTATAATCTGCCTGATTTGACAGTTTGCCTGTAACATATATACATACACTAAAGATTGCATATATTACAGAATAATAGCTCTTACATGATTCCTTAACAGAGAAGTGGACTCCACAAGGTACCCTCGAAAGCATCAATTTAGGCAATTTTCAGAGGGCTGTAATTTCGACAATTTTGAATCGATCAAACTGAAACCTTGACATTGCACATATACATACAATGAAGCTTCCATATATGAAAGAATAATAGCTCTTACATTATTCCTTAATAGAGATGTGGACTCCACAAAGTACCCTCGAAAGCGCCAATTTCGGCAATTTTCAGAGAGCTGTCATTTTGACAGTATTTGATCCATCAAACTGAAACCTTGACGCTGCACACCTACATTCCCTCATTGTTAGCTATACGAATGATAAAAAGCTCTAAGCACTTTAGTTAATAGATCAAACCTATATCTCTGTTTCACGGGGGATAAATACCTGATCTAAAGACCCGCTCCTGGAGATTTCATTACCGATCCCCGAATGAGCGCATGAGGACATTTAGTGTATCTAGTACCAGTTAGATACACTAGAGGCCCTCATGCCAGCCATCAGGTGCCCGCTGAGAAAAACCTCCATTGATAAGAAAGGTGCATTATAAGAAATGGACTACAGGGTCGTCAAAATGCAATGCAGATGAACAAAAAGCTCAAAAGAACAATCCTTCACGGGTAATTCGATGAACTCGATATACATGCCAAGAAGTCGATCGCCATGAAGAACACTGCTTCAATTCCTCGCTACAGAACGATGCACAAGTGCAGTCTGCTCGCTCTGAGGCACCTCTGTGGCAATTTCCCGCGTTATTCAACGACCCACAAGTCCTTATTAGCATTTGCTAAAAGCCCTCAAAGATAGACAACTTCTGTGTTACGCTTGCTTTGAACGAAAAAAATACGGAAATAACCACAAATCGCCGACAATAATTGACATTTGTTAACATACTGGAAGGATGGTTTTAAAAAAAGTGACAATAAATTTTGTAATTATCCATCAAAAATTTTTGAACTGATATTTCAAAAAGCCAGGCAGGAATTAAACAGTAAATATCGTAGGTGTACAGAATTAAGTTATGCCCTATTCTACTTTTATCAATTATTTCAGTACATATTCTACCGATAATCGATAACCTCTGTATTAAAATTTTTGGTCACTTGAATTTAGCCACAAGCCATTTAAAGCCCGGAACGCGAACATTTCACAGGGGAGTGCGAAAGTTAACTTTTCTGCACTTTAACGAAGAATTAGGACAGTTTCCGTTAAAAATTGTAATTATTTTTCATAAAGGGTATATTTTGCTAGGTCGTCAGAGATTGTTTCAGTATCTTGACTAATAATATTGAGCTGGTGGTTGAGCTCTTAACTCCGTGCAGTCCAAATTACCGAGTACTAAAGAATACCATTTAAAATGTAACGTGATGTTCTAAATATATAACGGCACCTTTTATTGAATTATCCATAGTAAAGAAGTGTGCACTCGCTATTTTAATAAAATCCTACATCTATTTGATAACAAGTGTCATTCATGTTTGGCCTTGCACGTAGCGGCCTAAGAAAGCACGGATTTCAACGAGAACGCATAAAAACATATGTTTTGGAATCCGCGGCCATTTCTAAGCTTTAATTTCATTGGTCCACTGTTGAGGTTTCGAGGGCAGACATCAAAACAAATATGGATGAAAATGATTGGCATTTTGTGAAAAAAAGTGGATGGTTTTTCTTTGTATTGTGTAAATCATTATCTTAAACGTTCTAATATTTGACAGACAGTGTCTAAAATTTGAGGTGAGCTTAAGGACAAACTCCGGATTGTCAGTCAAGATATACGAGGCAGAGGAGAAAGAATTGGTTAGGGTAGGTCGAAACTGGTGACAACAAAATGTCCAACTCTAACTAAAGTAATAAATCAGACAAAAATTGTCAACCCTTTCTCCTCAAATATTCCTTATTTTGTGATACTTGAAAAATAAAAATTGTTTTTAGCCAAGGACGAGGTTCCTTTCAATTTCATGAATTTGGATCTACTGTAGCCATTCGTTATCCTCTCCTCTAGCTCAAAGAAGCGGGCCGCTACTGAGGATTTGCGTACCCGCTCTGATACAGAAATATACCAAGTAAAAAAAACAATGAAGAGATGACTTGGAGCTCCCTCCCCTCGTACTCGTATAGAAACAATCTGGCAGTTCAAGGCGGACTAAAATTGTGCATGAACTTTCAGTTAATGTTTTAATAATAGGGACTAGTATACAGGATTCGTACCTCGTACTAGTATACAGGATTCAGAATATATGAACTTGAACCCTATTTGCGGAACAATGGAAGGCTTAATAGCTATGCTACAGAGATACACGGAGCACAGGTAATCCAAGAAGATGGAACTATTAAGATAACGTAAGATAAGATAGATGTTTATTCTAATATCAAACATCAATATAAAATACGTTTGATAATGAATATACCGGTCTGTACCATATTCTTTAAGCCAATTCGCACTTTGACTTTTGCCGAAAGGTTTTTGCGTTTGGGCGAATTCAGCTGGGATAAGGATATAAAAGAATGATAAAAAAAAAAAAAACGGCAAAAACCAACAAAATTCCATTTTGCCAGAAAGATATTCACATGTTGGTTATTAAATGGACTGAATAATGTGTAAAATAGTTTTTAAAAGATCATATGATGGCTTTAAAATTTGAAAGTGTGCATGTTGAAAGAAAATTAGAATGTTGTTTTTCCCTAATCATTTCTTTACAATTTATCCTAAAAAATTGCAGTCGTAACAACACCTCCACCGGTAAGACCCGAAAGTGTGAATTTGCTTATTACGAGTACTTAGTCCCAGCGTAGCTCCAAGTAGCTCTGACTTGTATAACATCGTATATCTCTGTGTCAGACCTACGAAGCCTTCCATTGTTCCACTAATAGGGGTCAATTTCATATGTTCTGAGGCACGAATCCTGCATACCAGCCTATATATTATTCAAACATCTACAGAAGTTCATGCCCAATATGCCCTTTTTGTAAAACAGGTAAAGTTTGATTGAGCTGTATATCTTTTATTTGTTCATAAAAGTGCAGAAAAGTTAGCTTCCGCATCCACCTGTCAAATGTTTGTTTACATTCTGGCCTTTAAATGTCACGTGACCAAAGTCAAGGGACCGAAAATTTAAATAAAGGGGTCATAGTTTATTTCTAGAATACATACTAAAATAGATGATAGATGCAGAGTTAGGTATAAATTTATTTTGTATACCCACAATATTTTACCTTTTATTTTTACGCTCTTTTTGAAATATCAATTTAAAAGTTTTTTCGTGGATGATTGCAAAAATTATTGTTGCTATTTCACGTAATTTTTGTTTGTCAAATATCGCAAAATAAGGAATATTTGAGTATAAAAGGTCGCGAAATTTGCATCTGGCTAATTAAGTTTAGTCAGAATTGAACAATTTGTTGTCACCAATTACGATCTACTTTAACCATTTCTATCTCCGCTCCCTCGTATATGATTACCGTTGTATTTTGAGGGCCTTTAGCAAATGCCAATAAAAACCTACCAGTAACCTAGGACCGTTCGCCACTTTTCAATGGTTTTTGCGCAATAACTCTCATGTTTTGGACGCGATCCGGATATGCTCTTGTATGTAGCAAATACAGAATTTTACACAAGTTTTGTGTTATGTGCGAAGTAAAATGTCATGATTTACGAAAAAGCCAGGCCGATGTATTTTTTTCGGGCAGGATTTTCCAGCTGTAATTCGCCACTTTCTTCTATCATCCCGAAATATAAATTTTAAGTGCAAACTGTAAGACTATCAACTCGCTTTTCAAAATGACTGCTACGAGCTATAATGATTATGCACGAACACAAATCTGATTTCTTATGTGTCATACTTACGGTTTACTTATAGCATGTCAGTATTTTGCATTCGAGAACCAGTGGCAGTAGCCGGGAAGTTCGGCAAAAAATATCATTTCCGGGATAATTGTTGTTTTCGGGAGGTGGCGACGGTACAGGTACATGGCGATTTAACCTAGGTTACTGGTATGGGTCGTTAAATTTCGCACAAAGTAGCCATAGGGGTGCCTCAAAGCGAGCGCAGTTGACTTGCTTATCGCTATATAGCGAGGCTTTGAAGCGGTGCCTGGAAACTTTTTAGCGCACCGCTTCTTGGAGCTAGTCCCAGCGGACCCTTCCTAGGACAGAGTACTTGCACTTAACGAGGTACGAGGGCAGAGTACCTGTCACCGCCAGTACCTCACAACCGCCTATCCCGATAATATAAAGGGGGAGGAGAACGAATGGCTACAGTAGATCCAAATTGGTGAAATTGAAAAGACCATCTTCCGTGGCTGAAAACAATTTTTATTTGTCAAGTATCGCAAAATAAGGAATATTTAGTATAAAAGGTTTGCCAAATTTGCATCTGAGTAATTAAGTTTAGTCAGAATTGAACATTTTGTTGTCACCAATTACGATCTACTCTAACCATTTCTATCTCCTCTCCCTCGTAGAGTTATCCCGCTATTTCATAATACTGTCCAATTGTGTCGTACAAGCGTTTGGGAATAAAATACCTGGACGAAAAACCCGTCAGTAGAGGTTTATATTGTAGGGCTTGGACTGAGCGTGTTAAGGCCTCTAGTTTGTCTAGCTCGTAACTTTTATTTCCACATAGCTTCCCTCGTGTAAAACTGTCGGTGAGGAAACCCTGGGCGATAATACGGGATTTCGGCATTCCCGATCTATGACATTAGGAATACACGAAGAGTTTAGGTTTGAAAACATAATTTCTATTTTTACATCAAATAATTAAAATAAAATATATCATCTATGTTGTAAATAAAATTAAACAACATTCTCACTTACTCAACAATTTTTTTGAAACGCCGCCAGTGTCACGACAAATTTCTAGCCGGTTAAATTAGGCCCTTCCACATGATATGGCAAAATGATGAGTGTTGAATACCACGTGCAAGTGAAAGAGCTGACAAGGCAACTGTCATAAGAACACAGAATTTAAAACCTGTTATAAATAGTAATCAAGTACAAACATTTGGGATCATTGACTTGTTCTTAAAAGTATTCGGAACCAGTTCCGCTTCAGTTAGTAGTGTTTTCAGCATCCTGAAAGACTGATAAAACCCTGCTAGCAACATTTGAACTTGCCCAACTGTGTCCTATACCTACCTGAATGAACCTATTTAATGGAGGCACTGAAGCTGGGAGATATTGAGAAGTTAGGTAGCTCTGTTTCTAAACTGAGTAGTGTTAACGTGCATTTTGATAAATGAAACTGTGAGTTTTTGTGCGTTTAACTTAAGATTTCTGAGATTCAAAAATTTTACTTCGAAAAAGTTAATATCTAATTGAAGATTTTAACTCGTAGTTTCTCATGGGGAAAACAGTGGGTAGGGGAACATATTATTGGCATCCACATTCAAAATTTTGTCGGAAACACAAATTTTAACTGACCACTGGCCAGTTATCCCTCCACCTGTGACCGTAGCTTGCCCTTACGTACGGTCTGGGCCTTTAAATATATGGATTCCCGGAAGACCGGAGCAAATTTAAAAAAAAAGACAAACAAAATAGGTCACACTAACACAGAGAAAATGAAAAAAAGCATAAAGCTCTCTGCAATTGGTGAGCCTGTGATTCAATTGAAATAGCTGCTTTGAAGGGGCAACTGTGTAAACATATTGGGTGAATAACTCTGCAAGAAAAAGAATAAAGGAGTAGTAAAGAGGTAGAGGATTTACCTCAGTGCTGAGGTTGTGTAAATTTTCTTGCAGTCTATTCTGGTTGTTTTCAAAGTTGACGCATTATTTGCCACTTCGCATTCTCAGTATTTTCGAGCGACTGCTGAACTCAGGCTGAAAGCTATTAGGAAAGCAATCTCTCGAAGGTTTCCGGCTATAACGTGAGCTATTGTATCATGAAAAGCTAGAGCAGCAAAAATGCTATTGACAAAACTGTGAGAAACAATTGTGGCAGCACTTCACACTGCGTGACATTGGGTAAACGAGACTGAGATGTCTAAGCTTTCAGAAATCCATAGTTGGACATCGCGTCTCGAGCCATGCAACCCACACCAAGTGACCCTAACGCGACGGCATCTTCGAATTAACTAATTGTTGTCCTACAGCAAAACCCAACTGAAAAAGAAATTCCAGGTACTCAAAGTGAAACAAAGGAACAACCTCCACAGACTTTGCATGTGCTATGCAACAGCTAATCATTGCACTGACTTTCAAATATGACCAGACAAAACCGGAGTTGCTTCGATTCAGCGGTGACTTATTGGAGTACTCCAGTTTATATACAATTTGAATCGAATATTGGTCAGACTGACTGATAACAAAATTATGTTAGGAACTACGTGATTCAGTTTGGTTCATAAGAAGCTCGTAAATGTATTGAGATGTTTGTTTGACTATTATCAAAAAAAGAGTTTGTGAAAGCTAAAGCTACCTTAAGAGAAAATTACAGGATGCGAAATTGGTTGCAAGAGCTTCTATTGACAAAACTATAAATAGGCTATGTTTAACACATGGAGATGAGAAAGGGGTGGTAGAAATGTCAGCAGATATGACTAATTGTGAGGCAGTCTCGACCTAAATGGGGTTCGCATTTGACCTTAATAGCGCGGACAATTTACATAAGATTTTTATTCTGTTACTGATACACGCTAGTAGCAATTGGACCGGTCATGCCTATTTGATGCGAGCAAACGCTGGCAATGAGGCGACGTATTCTTCTCTGAGTCTATTTCTTCTCTGAGTCAAAATGTTGAAAACTTCGAGTTCAATGCATGGCCTGGAACTCACAAAAAGTAACAGCCAAAGATACTAAAACAAAAACAAATAGTTCCGTGCAACCAATTTCATTCCACTCAGTAACTACTCTTACAATTAAGTTTAACTGTTTGTACCGAAATTACATTGTTTTGCATTGAAATTCTTTATTTTCATATTCTTGACGTGCGGATTTGACATTTTTTGCAGTTTTCAGATAGAAATTGAAAGATAAATAATAGATAATAGATCGATAGAAAGATAGATAGATAGACAGATAGATAGATAAATAGAAAGATAGACCGATATATAGATAGATAGATAGATAGATAGATAGATAGATGGATAGATAGATAGATAGATAGATAGATAGATAGATAGATAGATAGATAGATAGATAGATAGATAGATAGATAGATACATTTTACTGGTTAGTAGATATTTCGTAAACATTCTGTTGCTTAGGAACACTTACATTTATACCAAGAACTACGTACGTTGCTGTATCATCAACGTGTTCGTACCAAAACAACTCAGTTTTGAGGTCATCTATTGATGATGATGATCTCTCCGTTATAATAATTGCAGTTTGAGGTATTGAGTACTTTGGCCCCCGATTCAGCATCTCCGAGCTTAATGGTTGTGCGGAATAAAAAGATATTATACACAACAGATCGAATCGCCGCAGAGGCTGGTTCTTGAACACATTTAAAAAAAGTTCTCTTTTATGGCTGCTGTTTCGTCCAATCCCCAGTGGGTCTACGGAGTAAAAGGTGCTTTACATAACAGATCGAAACGCAGAAGTGGTTGGATGTTGAAGAAACAACACAGAAATCACACATTGAATCTTTTTTAGATATCATGGCAAAACGATGTTATTTACAACTGGTATTAAAAACCATTCGCAAGTTTGTTTACAAATGGATGACAAAATGGTTCAAAATTTTCTTTTTAGATAAAATAGAGCTGAAACTTTTATAATGCAAGAGCATAACGAATGGCAGATCTATGTAGATAGTGCTTTACTTGACAGCGGAGGCATATGCAAAGCAGGTATTTTCGGGCTATGTCATCCAGGTCAAAAGACCTCTGAAAGCTGTAAAAAATGGGCTGTAAACAAATTCAACCCGACTCATGACGAATTAAAGAACGTGGTAAAAGGATTTGTTGATCCGCAGTTAATTGTTGCCAAAGGAATATTGTTAGAAGGCATAAAATACACGTGCTTAAACACTGATACCTCCCTTATCATCGGAAGGCGTGCCCATAGTGGATGCGTTGCTGCCAAAACGAAGAAATGTTTGATAATCGCTGTACATGATGACCCACAAGCGAATGCTGGAAATTGTTTAAACCTTGTTATGAAACTGACAGATTTTTTAAAGAAAAATGGATTTTGATGACAAATTTTAATTTACGGTACGGATAAATGAAGAAATTCACATTGCCTTGGTTTAATACGTTCGAAAAGAAACTCCATTTTCAGCGAGTGTGACTAATCAGGACTGTTAGCAGTTATACGTGGGCAGTGTCAACCTTTACTCCAAATATACAAGAATTCTGTGGGGGCTATAAATGTGTGTCAAAATGCTTACGAGTTTCACATGATAATCGCGATTATCGGCGTCTGTTGATAACAACACTGAGGATCGAATGACAAAGAAGACGAAGTGGCTGCCCTTTTTTGTCAATATTTTATATTATATTTGCAGTTGTTAAGACTTTTTCCGCTTTTACCAACATTCAATCAAAACAAACAAAAATTCAAGTACAACCAATCACAAAAGGAATTATAAGTAGGTCAAAAGGCAAAGTGATATAAGAACACAAGAAATGAATGAGCACCGGGAAAACTTGAATTTGTCACACTAAAGCACTTTTCTTGATTTATTATAAGTGATATTGTCATGGCTGCATGCCTGCAAAGGTCCATTTTATCAGTTTGCCAAAAAAAGGCTTTGTTTCGTTTGTGTGCAGTGCATTTCAATTTGTTCTGCTTTCTACCCAAGATTTTAGCTTTACTCTGAACCCGGACGAGTAACAACAGATGCATCTAGGAAACGGCTTATGTAATCGTTGTTTTACAAAATATGCATAGAATATACTTTTTAACTCAGCCGACTTTCATCGGTGGGCTATACCCATCACTTCCGTCTTCCCTATCATACACTGTGTATGTGTATAAACCATTTCTCAAATTACTACTCTTCAGACATTGTTTTGAAATTTTGCAGGAGTGTGGTCTGAGAAATCCTCCACAGCAGACTGTACTTTTTGACCGTTTGGCGAAAATTGGATAAATTTAAGGTAACAAGCAGTACAACCCACCTGGCTATTACTTGTTTTGGTGATTCACCAGAAATTGGTAGAAGAACTGGCGAAAAATACAAGTTTTACTAAAATCTTAATTGATGCCATGGAATAGTTGTTGAAATGTTGTTCAAGGTAGCAGTCTTTAGTACCTGCCTGGCTTTTACTTTTGTTTGACAAACCAAATTGAAAACATATCTCCTCCTGGTTGGATGTAGGGGGCGGGGCATAAGTGTTGACCTGGATGTTATAATTTTTTTGTCAGTTTACCAAAACATAGTAGAAATATTAGCAAGAACCACATATTGACCCATTTATTGAAGTACATTAGTACCTACGTGGCTATTGCTTTTTTGGCGAATCGGCGAAAATGAATGGAAATATTGACGATGAACCATTTTTCATATTGAGATATTGACTGGTGCCAGGTACAGGGC
This sequence comes from Protula sp. h YS-2021, assembly GCA_949752745.1. NCBI lineage: Eukaryota > Metazoa > Annelida > Polychaeta > Sabellida > Serpulidae > Protula > Protula sp. h YS-2021. Next base: position 66,920,212 of record OX457026.1, read on the forward strand.
CTTACTCCCGTGAAAGTTTTCAAGTTCATACTTCTGTGTGATAAATCCTGACATCAGCTTTCATGAGTTGGGGTATTTTCCATGGACAATCTTTTCACTAATTTCTTGGAATTTAAGTCTTCCGTGCTTTTACTCACATGTGTTTCGTGTGGTCAAACGGACTTCATAACATATCGGTATAGAATAGATGGCGAAGAACCGAGAAAATGTTCGTTCTTATATTTAGTGAATCTTTTGAAATTCGAAAGAATAGGTATCAACATCAGACTATGGTCATAATGTTTCGCGCATTGTGAGACACATCCGCAAGATACGTGTACATTTAGACTGTTTAATAATTGTGCACTTATGTTTATGTATCGGTATATAAACAGATCTCAAAATTGTCGACATGAACATATACAAGTAAACTATAATATCGTTCACCACACATTAATGACACATAAACATTTTGCAAACCAATACGTATTAATTTCAGCATATGAATGTTATTATCGAAAGTATGCAGGTGTTCATATATTGGTATGAAATGTTCTGTTACGTGAACTTGTTTTGATTTTATGAGACAGGGCAATTTTACATCAACCAGGTGACCATCGTAGTCGGTCTTGGACAATTCCCCGGGACAATTGCCAGCGGGACTTTAGCCCCGGCAATTCCACCCCGGACAGTTGCACCCGTTGGACTGTTCCCATGCGGACTATTACCCTGGAACTTTTATAATGTTTCACAATTAAATTTTCTTCTATGCTTTTCCTCTAAATTGTTATCGTTAGCACTTTGAACTCCAGTGTTTACTTATATTTTCCGAATACTGAATCTAAACATTCTTTTCACAATATAATTTATTAATCAAAATATATAAAACTACCAATTTCTATCAGAATATTCATTGGAACTGAGTATTGTGAGCAATACTACGTAAACAGCCGAAATGTGTTGCGGTTAGCAAAGTCGCGCACAATAATTGCGTTTCCAGTGTTTATGTGATTATATGTGTATATGAAGTGGTGTTCAGCGCAATCGCAGAATGCTATCAGTTGCAATCAATGTTACCAATACAATTTGTGTGTGTGTGTGTTTTTTTTGTTTGTTTTGTTTTGTATTTTCAAGCATTTAGTTTGTAATTCATAGTGTTAGGGGAATCGTCCCGGAGCCAATGGTCTTAGGGGATGGGGGTGGTATTTTCAAGTCGGAATTGTCCTATTCCCTGTCATTTTAGCTATCGTGTGAGTATGCGGGTGGTTCAGATACAATGGTTATGTGTATTAGTTCAGTTTTGTTTTCGCCATGTATTAGTTTCTCCACAGGCTGATCATATGAGAATATGGCTGCTGAAAACAAATCTCTTGGCATTTTGTATTTTTATCACTGTGTAAAAGGGCGTTTTACCGTTTATTATGTTCAATAAAATATTATAATCTCACGGGTGTATGGACTTATAAATTCCTTCGCGCTTAAGTTTCATAATTTCAGAAACTGAAGAAAAAATAAATGAAGATTTTGTGATCAAAGTAATGTTCGGTAAACACCGCAAGAAGAGTATGTATTCCTGCAAGGAGGAACATGCTGTTTTCTTGTGACAGAGCTGAAATTTATCTAGAAACTATGATGTTCTTTTGTATTTAACTCTAAAAATATACATTATCGTTAATTGGCTGTGATAAAAATATTGTTCTATTGTGAAGTGATTCGACTGTGATAAAGATAAGTAGTATTGAAGATCTCTATACATGTGGCATAGATTTTTTAAATGTGATACTTTGAGTGTTATGTTGAACCTTTTAGGTACCCTCAGGACAACAGCTGAATTAATACTTGACAGTGTCATTATGAATGACATGGCGTTTGAATTAAGGTTAAGCTTTAAGCTGTAGCAGGGCTTGTATGAAATATTTCGAATGAAATATTTCTTGAAATATTTCATGAAATATTTCACTGTAAAAATTTCAAAAATTTCACATTTTTGAAATTTTTACATAAGAAATAAGTTGGACATCAAGAATACCAAATACTGACGGATACCTATCCACGGGAATCTCGGTCAGCTGCCCCCCCGGTCAACTGCCCCCCCCTGTCATCTGCCCCCCCTTTTTTGCAACCCGGTCGACTGCCTCCCCCCCCTTCAAAGTGGAGGGGGGTTGCTTGCCCCCTCCATATACTATTTTTTCTTGGGTTCTTGGCTTACAAAGACAAAATAAATAAAATTATATCTATTTTATTGAATGTATTGCATTTCGGTACATTGCAATTCACCAATAGGAAAGTAATTGCAATTAGAATTGCAATTAGTTTAAGGATCAGTCTCTCCTAAGATCAATATTGGTGAATAGATCAATGAAGATCAATTGTTTCAGAGACGAAGTAGACGGGGACATCACAATTGCCTAATTTTTTAAAGATCTTTTTTCCACTAAAAAAAAGGAGGGCAAATTGCAGGAGGGGGGCAGTCGAACGGGTTGCAAAAAAAAGGGGGGGGGGGCAGTTGACTGGGGGGGGGGGGCAGATGACCGTTTACCTATCCACGGACATTCCTCTTAAGTTGTCAGTTAACACACTGCGTTGGCATAACTCTACCAGTAAACAATGCAGGCACAGAAATCCTGCATAGTCTATGACTTTGAGTAACAATGCTCGCAGTTGCTGGCCTGTGGCACCGTTGACACATCTACTCCGGGTATCTGAGCGGGTGTTTCTAAGGGGTGGGAAGAGGCAGGAGGGTTTAAAGTAACTGCTGAAAGGGTGCTCACTGTTAACAGCACAGGGAATAGAGGTCGGATATGTACACAATAGGTCAAAATATAGCAGACAATATGTTAGCTAAACAAACAGGAGCAACTCACTCCCGAGTTTGCTTCAAGTTTAGCACTGTTTGAATACTCACCCTTAATTCTGCAATTAAGCAGTGTTGCCCATTTAAACGAGAAAAAGCTTTGCCTTTATCCGGTTTTACGATAAAGCGGTATGCAATTATCCGGTTAAAAAAACATAATTTTATGCAATTAACCGATTTATGCGTTTAACCGGTATGCGATTCTGTCATTTTATCTGTCTATGCATTTTTGACGGTGGTATTTGTTAAATTGAACAAACAGATGTTACGCATAGCCTGGAAATGTGTGTTTTTCATAATGTGCTTTGAAAGATTTCAAAAATTTCAATATTTCTGAAATATTTCAAAAATTTCAAATTTCATGAAATTTTTTAAAATTTCGAAATTTTTACCAGCCCTGAGCTGTAGTATTTACGATATGCTTGCGTGGATCTCCTTTTAGCCCAGGTGTCCACAGGCCACCTAGGGTTATACCAGTACGTGGTGAACTGCCGCCCGTCCGTTGTGAATCTCGAAAGATAATGTCTCGAGTGATTTCAAAATTCATAGAAAGCTGCGCAAGAATGTAGGTTTTGCTTTTTCCCGATTTTTGTGATCATTTATGTAAAACCCGATTTATGGCTATTTTTTGAACCCCGAGACAATACCTGGCATATTGCACTGCGTATACTCCAAAAACTTTTAGGTGCTTGAGTAATGCAGCTTCAGTTTAATGCCATGGTAAACAGAAGCTGCCGCACTCAGGGTACCTCAACATTAATTGTTATACTTAATACTCTGTTGCGTAACTTCTGCATTTGCATTTCACTGATTAGGCTCTCACGGATGTGTCCGTTAGAAGAAAAAATACTACTCCAAATTGTCAAAATTCGTTAGATCTTTCTGCTTTTCAGCCAGATGTTTAAAGCTCTCAGAGTGTCAGTTTAATACTTGTGTTAGTGCGTATGTTTGTTTTGGAGAAATAACTAAACACAAACTAGACAAGATTCTCGCATGTTGTGTGTAATACACTTTATCAACTACTCGAATACCTTCAAGCTGGATTTATCTGCAAGTGGAATCGAAAGAAAACTCGTGTTTCATTACTACTGTGGAGTTGGTGGTCTGGTTTAAGTTATATGAATGGTGTTTATTATGAAAACTGAACATGTTCTCCAGGGTGTACGTATTCCCCGTGGCAATTTCACGTGGAAAAAAAAACACAGTGAACTTTGTTGATAATGATCTTACTGCCTCGCCATTTAAGTTGTTAAAGGTCGGAACGTTATTTGTGTAACTATGAGTTACTTAGATGTGAGTTTTTGTACTGCCCATAGAGAACTATTTTTAAGATTTTACAGTATATATTGTTTTTCTCAGCAATTCATCGGTTTACGATGTTGTATGAACTTCTGTAGCTACTCTGAAGCTTTTGAATAAAATTCAATATGTAGTGGACACTGTGTGATTTTTTAAGTGTCTCAGATTATTGTTTTTTAGCCTTGCCCTGATTTGTTTGAAACATTATCCTCGCTTTAGTCAGTTCAGCTCGACCAAATTTAAAAACTTTTAGGTCGAAATTCATTCTGGCTTTCCTAAAGATCAGATCAAAGACTTGAAATGCAAGGAAGGAATATTTTTTTCTCGTCCTTTACTGGTTCTCAAAAATCGACAATAAATTATGTTCGTCGTCCGTGTTTCTGCGTCTTTACATTTCTGTCAGACATTTTAAAATTTTTTTTTTTTTTTTGGGGGGGGGGGGGGGGGATTGCCGAAAGATTAAGTGGGCATGATTTTTTTTAAATTCCTTGATGGATGATCATTTAGCCAACTGAGCTTACCGTCGCCCCTTGAAAAATGTTAAGATTCTACCACTTTTTGGCCGAATCATTGTTTCTTAAAAATTTGCAAGACTGGTTTCTAGGCAGCTCTCTGGCGTAAAATTACTGTCCGTAAAAACATTTTAAGAAACAAAAAAAAAAAAACAGAACTAAAAAAATATGGCACAATAGAGTGAAAATGCGACAAGGTAGTGTAGAAGGTATTACTTGGTCGAAGTGTGTGAAAGGTGGTCTTGTACCAGAAAATTCTGCTCAATTTTCATGGCGGTCCGCTTAAAATCAATCGACACTTTAAAGTGCAACAAACTGATAAAATTGTTTGCGAAAAAAAATCTGAAAATACTTTTTGGACATGTTTTGACAGGTCTTGCTGAAATATATATCAGATGCAAATTTTGACGAAAATTGCATCAGTTCATCTTGTTGGTTGGTTATTAGCAAATACTATGAACATTTTACACGTTTTTTTAAACCCAGCCGACTATCGTCGCTGGATTATACTCATTACTTGAGGGAAATTGTTATCCGTTATGGTTTGTGTGTGAGTAAACAATTTCACAAAATGCTATTATTTCTATATTTCTGGTCCGGATGTTTTGAAATGTGGCAGGAATGTTCCCTGGATAATCCTACAAACAGCTTCTATTTTTTTTACAATTGTGCTAAAATAAGCCGAAATATTGGCCGAAAACAGTAAAATTGGATAATAATAGTAATAATAATAATAAGTAATTTTCTGCTCTTGACTATGCGAGAAATTTGTTTCAAAAGTCCGAGTGATGTTTTCTAAAATACGTATAAGAAACAAGAATATTTTTCTTCCTGGCCTAATAACAAATTCTTTGTTAGTCTTACAATCTTGGCGAAATTGGCTAATAAAGGCGAAATTAACAAAATATCGCAATACGCTCGTGCTTGATATTTCTATATCCATTGTATGGGGTCTCTGTCGCCTGTCTGTCCGTCTGTAAACTTCTGTCCCCTTCCGGAAATAGGGGGACAGATGCACACTTAGGCGGGCAGATGCACATTATTTCATTTTCGCAATCCGCCAATTTCCGCCAATTTGGCGAAACAATCACCACCTGTGTGAAAAAGCCTGCTCCTGCTACAAATTGTGGCAGACTTCCTCGAAATTTTGCATGAAGGTAGTCTGGATCAGGGCTCAAAAAAGTATCAGAGCCGATTTTTGATTGTCATTAATTTCAAAATTGGCCAGATTGCCGCCAGAAATATATTTTCTCCACCATATTTTTTGTATTCTTTTTGACACTGGTGCTGGTTAATTTTTTTGGCGGTTCGCCAAATTTTGGCGCTTTGGTGGCCAAGTTTTGGCGCATTTTCAACACTATTTTAAACTTTTTGCTTTTTTCATGGATTTGACAACCGTGGATTGAGTTTAAAATTGCACACGGATATATGCAAATTAGATTGTGACAAGACAAGGCAGTGGCTTAAAAGAGTCACGTGGTACATGACTGCCTGAAACACGCAGTTTAAAGCAATCAAGACGGCCGCGCCCATGCCGAAAAGGCTGTGTAATACATATACGTATATACCATTTCCTTTGAGATATATTATGGTAATGAGAAGAAAAAAATGTTATTGGCGAAATTTATGCACAACTGCTTGGTCATCAAAAAAAACAAACAAATAAACAAACAAAACCAAACAAACAAACAAATAAATAAAATAAATTGCATGATTGCTCTGCTATGGCATCTCAATGACAACAATATTTATACTAATTCCACCACATTAAAGCCAATAAACACCAAATAAAATGGCTAAGCCACTGTTGCACGATATTCAACTATGATGTCTTTGGCGGAATGAACGCAAGCTAAAATTTGATTGTAAAGTCCAAAACGAAATTTGATAGAATCGCAGTGCCGGTGCGTGTTTTGTCACTCTGACGCCATCTGTGCACCGTCACTTGACGGTTTTTTTTATAGCAGTGTTGCCAATGAGGCCCTCTATCAAATGTTAATTGTAAAAATTCGTCATTTTCTCCTCTCACCTTTGTAATGTCGTCGCTTAAGGCTCGGCAAGATGTCCATGGAATTCTTGTTTATAATCTCCATTGGTACGTGCTTTCCAACGTTCCTGTTTTCTTGTTTTTTTTTTTATTATTCGTCGTTCCTAATTTCTTAGTTTTTCTTTTTCAAAGAAATTCCTAGTTTCTAGTTTTTTGCTCTCCAACGAAAAGTCTTATCAACTCATGGTGCTTCTTGGTGTTTTTTTCTCGGGAGTACACCCATCTATGAAGTATAAACCAGGATGGCGGGTGCATGTTAACGGAATATCAAGTTTGATGCCTCCTGTACAGTGAGTAATTCCTAATCAACAGAAGAAAGGTAAGTTCAGCTGCTGGAAACCCTCACATTAGTTCTTAGTATTTATGCTTCTGTGGTGGAATAAAGGTGTTACGCAGTCCGACTTGGGGCACACCAGATATATACTCGTATATATATATAAAAGTTTTATAGTTCTGAAATAGTATAGAATGATCAACATGAAACTTTCTAAACAGAAGGAGGGGCAACCGGTGGATAAGGAGGCGGTGGGGCAGCTGTTGGTTGTAACCTTTGTTATTGTTTACACAAACGGAACGGCAATTGCTGGCTAATTAAATTGTTTGGCATGTCCGAGTACACTGATGTTGTTGTGCACTGGCCACTCAAGTGTTTTTTTTTTTATCTAAAACCCCTCAGATTTATTCCTAGTTTCTCAAAGATTTTTTTAATTTGGAATGATCATACTTTTTCCATTTCTTTCTTGAATGGAAAGGTATTTGAAAGTCTGCTAGTAGTTTTTGTCGGATCTTCAAAATTGGTGGAGTGAATGTCATGTTCGTTCCATGTGAAAAAAAAAACACAACTGAAGATATATTGCGAGCAAAGAAAAGTTAAAAGCGCATTTGGCCTTTGATTTCGGGTCATTCGGATAAAGCACGTTTTAAAACCACAACCTTACATTCCTATGGTCGAAAACTATTTACCATTTTCGAGTTCAGGCATTAAATAAATTTTTTAAAAACTTCACGCGAAAAATACAAAGTCCTACTGAGTAAAATTTTCCCGCTACAAAGTTAAAAAACTGTTCAGTACCATATTTGAAGATATTTCTAAAATTACACGTATCGTCAAAACACCCAAAATGCAGAAAAAAATTTTCAAAGTATATGGATGGAATGGATTTTGATGCAAATCAGTGACTGTTCAGAGGGAAGATCTTTCGGTCTTATTGTATTGCATTTGAGAGGGTTTTCAATGTCATCCACTGGACTTCTCTTGTGATCATGGTTTAGTCAAGTTCTGTGGTGGAGCTGATTTTGCGTGACGGGTTGACCTCGCAAGCAGACTAAATTTAGTCTTTGATGTGTCATCTAATATGGAATGGCATTTTAACATTTAATGCCAATTATTGGTATCAAAATATACTTAAAGATATCAATACATGAATATAGATCTCATTAATTTATATTTTGCTATCAAAAATTATATTTTAGACAACAAAAACTTAATTTTGAGATAACAAAGCTGAATTTTACAGACTTAAATTCTTAAGGGAGACACACAATTAAATAAAATTTCAAGGAATCGTCAATAAATTTTTAGAGACGAAACATTGGAATTTTGATATTAATAACGGAAACACAATTTTGCTTCTGTTTTTTTTTGTACAGTAACAAATAAAAAAAACATTCTGTTTTAGGGTACCAGTCATTATTTCATTCACCGATATTTGTTTCTAAATTTTAGATGACAGACCGATATTTTGACATCAGAAATTAATTTTTAAGATCAACAAATCATTTGCAGATTTCAAAATATAAATAAAAACAGTCTCTTTCTGCAAAACTATTGTCTAAAATAAATTCTTGATATCAGTAAAAAGAAAAAAATCATTGAACTCAAAATCGAGATTTTGCTATCAGTTATTACATTTCTGCCATCAGGAATTGAACGTTTTATCTCTAAAAATCAATTTTAGATATTAGATATTAGATAGTGTAGCTCATCTACAACTGAGGGGAAGGGGGAGTTCAAAACGTCCCTGACCAATTTGCAATAGAACCAACCCGAGAGCCACGAATCAAAAATAAACACATCAATTGCCTATAATTGTATTTCACAGCCTATTTTGTTTTTAAAATTGTGGTGTTGGTAATGGAATGAACCAAAATGGACACTGTAATGCGTGTATTGCTTGCAAACATAAGCGTTTGAAGGTGTGAATTGAATTCAAAGCAGTATATATAGTGCTCCATGTATTATGTCGATTGTGTTTGGGGTGCCGTCTGAACTATTTTATGTGTATAATATGACGGTATATGGAGTACTACGAGTGGTGACAGAAGAAAGATGAAACACGGTATGTGAAAGGCTACGGTTGGAGCCTTATGAAGCCAAAGGTGTGACTTACTATCTTCGAACTTGTGGTTTTATATTGCTCGTGGCCTCTGACGTATCACTCCTGTGATAACAATATCATACCCGCTCATAAAACGCTTACTCCAAAGCAATGAACCTACCCAGATGGGTCCCATACAACTGTTGTACCCATTCTCTTCTATACCACTATTCCTTTGCTTTACTCGTAAAATAAAAATTGCAGTTATCTTCTCGTGGAAAATCTCAAAGTATCTAAGAATAAATGCTCTGTTTCCGTCACTTATACGTATTGCACGATTGCTGTGCACGAAAAATATACGCGTCCTTTACGTTACACGTTCCTCTTCACTGTGCTGTTCAGAGTAATTTTGTGTTTATGTGCTTATACCCATGTGTCTGTGCGTTTATGTGTTGTTATTGTTGATTGTTTTTGGTTGCTTGTTTTTCATGCAGGACGGTTGGTAGGCTTCGGTTTGGCACATGTCCTTGTTGAAGATCAAAATGAACGGTTTAAAATTAGTATCCTTTAATGTCAGGGGTTTCCGGGACTTTGGGAAAAGAATTGATGTCATGTCTTTCTTAAGGGAAAGAAAGTCAGATATATACCTCATTCAAGAGGCTCATGCCCTTGAAGGAGATATAAAAAAAGTGGAAGGAAGACTGGGGTGAAGGCATGTTGTATATAAACCAAGGAAGTACACGTAGCGCAGGGCAGGTAATTTTATTCAGCAAAAACTGGGAAATCATTTCCCATAGTAACCCATTATCGGGGCGTATCCAAGTCCTTAAATTTTTAAGATTTGGAACGTGTATAACCCTTATAAATATTTATGGTCCTAACTCGGAGACAGAGAGAATTCCCTTCTTGATCAAGCTACGTGAAACTTTGAATGAAATAGACTTTGGTGACTTGCTTATATTAGGAGGCGATTTCAATATAGTCCTGGAACCAGCCTTAGACAAAAAGGGTGGAATTAGCGATTCAAATAAAAAAAGTCGCTCTGAACTCATTGAAATCATAGCAGATTGTAATTTGGTAGACATCTGGCGGGTGCAAAATCAATCTACGCAATGGTATACGTGGTCTCAAAGTTCTCCAAACATCAAATGTAGATTAGACTATTTTTTGCTACAGAATAAATGGGCCGACAAAGTGAAATCTGCTCGAATATTACCCGGGCTCTTTAGCGATCACTCATAATAGAATAAGAAATTGTTTTAGATAGGGTAACTCGCGGACCAGGTTTTTTCAAACTAAATTCGTCTGTTCTAAATGAACGTGTATACAATGAACAAATGAGGGAAATAATAGATCGTGAATGGAAGGCAGCAGAAACAATAGCTGATATAGCTTTAAGATTTGACTGGTTAAAACACAAAATTGTTGAGTTTTCGATTATGTATTGCAAAAATAGGGCAAAAAAAACCGCAGAAAAAAAGAAACGGAACTCATGAAGCTATTAGAAGACATTGATAAAAAGATATGCGCTGAAAGGGCTACAGAGGCCGAAATTGTTTCTTTTGCTGAATGTAAGGAAGAGCTGGAAAAGCTTAAAAAAGCTTAAAGAAGACAAAGCCGGAGGGGCATGGTTGCGATCAATCGTACAATATATAGAAGAAAACGAAAGGAGCACGCCTTACTTTTATAATAAGGCAAAAATTATTTTTGAGTAAAAGACTCCAGACTTGTGTGCGAAAGTCTCGAAGTTACGGAGCCAAACTCTATCCTTAAAGAAATACACAAATTTTATTCAGCACTGTATGCCTCCTCTGTCCATCCTGAGGGTAACGATATTCGAAAAAAGGTTCTTGAAGCAGGAGAAATTAAACCCTTCACTGAAGCTCAAAAACGAAGCTGTGAAGGAGATATCACAGCGGCTGAATGTTTTAAAGCCCTTCGCCGCGTCAAACCAAACAAATCACCGGGATGCGATGTGCTGACACCAGAATTTTACAAGGAATTCTGGGATATTTTGGGGCCGAAACTAGTTGAGGCACTAAATTTAAGCAAACGTAAAGGGGAGCTCTCGACATCACAAAAAAGAGGCGTTATTTCTCTTTTAGCAAAAAAGGCAAAGACAACAATTTTTTAAAGAACTGGAGGCCTGTTTCTTTGCTTAATACCGACTATAAAATTCTAACCAAATGTTTGGCGATGAGACTTGAAAAACATATTCCGAGCGTTATTCATAGTGACAAAGCATGATTTATAAAGGGTAGATTTATTGGGGAAAACATCAGATTCATTGAAGACCTAATTGAACTCTGCGATCTGCAAAATAAAACCGGCATACCGTTGCAGCTTGATTTTGAAAAGGCCTTTGACTCGGTTGAATGGCCTTTTCTATTCACGGTACTAGAAAGATTCAACTTAGGTAAAGACTTTATTTCCTGGGTCAAATGCTGCTATAAAAATATTTGCAGTTGTGTTTGCAACGGTGGCTTTACAACAGATTGGTTCGAATTACACAGAGGCCTGAGGCAAGGGTGTCCGCTCTCGTCTTTTCTATTTCTGAGTATAGAAATTATGGGTGGTACGATTTGGCGGGATAAGGAAATAGATGGGTTTGAGATAGGAAAACGGAAACATAAACTAAAGCAATTTGCAGATGATTGTACATGCTCGCTTAGAAATACGCGTTCTGTCTTAAAACTAATAGAAACTATACGAGCGTTCTCGGGTTTTTTTCTGGTCTGAAGCTAAATATTGATAAGTCTGTTCTTTACTGGTTAGGCCCGTGGAGATACAAAAGAACTACAGTTGCGGGTATGAAGGTAGAGACTGATACCTTCGAACTTCTAGGTGTACATGTGGGAACGAATAATGAAGAGAAACTAAAAAAAGAATGCTGACTCAAAAATTAAAAAAATGACAATGTCCTCCAGGAATGGTCTCAAAGAGACCTAAGTTTGTGCGGCAAAATACTGGTGGCAAAACCCTTTGGTATCTCCAACCTAATTTATTATATGACAATGCTACATATTGAAGAGAAAAGAATTTCTAAAATCCAGTCTGAATTAAACATATTTGTCTGGAACTATAAACCCCCTAAAGTAAAACACTTGTTATTGATTAACGGTCAGGAGAAAAGTGGTCTAAATGCCATAGATGTTGAATCACAAAGTAAAGCGTTAAACTGGCCTGGTTGAAACGAATCCTTCAAGAGGTGGGCTGGAATGACATAGTCAATAGATATTTCAACTCTATGGGTGGGTTGCTTTTTTTGCTTAGGTGTAACTACGATATCGACAAAATAGGTTGGCTGCCCACATTTTATAAGAAAATGTTACTGCATGCCACAGAAATCCTAAAAGCAGACAACGCCGAATATGTCATTTGGAATAACAAAAATATTCTGATAAACGGCAAAAAGTATTTTTACAAGGAATGATTAGATAAAGGTGTGGTGCTCATTCACGACCTGTGTGACAAGGTCAACAATTTGTAGATAAATATACCATAAAGGTAGATTTTGTAACATTTCAAGGCGTAGTGCAAGCCACGAAGATGGCTATGAAAAAAGATATTATACTGAAAACAGCAGGTGAAAAACCAAACTTTTTGTTCAAAAACTTATTTAAAACAATTGACGGTAAAACTATAAATATTCCGAAGGTGAAATGCAAACAATTTGCGATGCTTTTCACTTTTATAAAGAGCAGCACTGCAACAGCTATGTTAAAGTGGCATACATCGCACCAGATAAGTAATGAAGTTTTTTACAGGAGTATCCCACTTGAAAAAAAAAGTACGACAGAAACCAAACTAATTTCGTTCCAGTTTAAATTAGTGCATAACATTGTTGGTTGTGGAAAAAATCTCTTCCGGTGGAAAGTAAAAAATTCCACAGACTGCGAATACTGCCAAACTGGTGTGAAAGACACGCTAGTTCACGCCCTATTTGATTGTGGGTATACACAAAAGTGGGTGGAGGAGATATTTTTGATTTTAGATATTTCTGACAAATTACAGCACACCTCTACCATAAAAGACTTTCTTTTTGGGGTAGAAGATCTGGCTCTAAATCTTATCACTCTGGTAGTAAGATTTGAGATAATTTGCCGTAGGGGCAGAAAAGAAAATGTAGTTCCTTCAGTTGTAGCTCGAAAAGTTTACCAACGTGTGCTTACCGAAAAACCCATCAAACGTTTCGAAGCAAATGGTCATCGTATAATCCTGTAGTGGAAAAAAGCCTTCTTTATGAAAAGTCAATATAACGTGAAATAGTAAACTCCAGTTGGCCGCAACCAGTCTCCTGTTACAAGCAACCAAAAAATTGTGTATTGTGTGTATGTGTGTGGGTACTGTGTATGTGTAGGAGTGAGTGTGTGCGTATGTGTGTATGTTGTCACATCGTAACTGTGTCCTCAAAGAATTTTGTTCAGTGAGCGTTTTCCACCCTGCGGTAGACCAATGTCTATTGACAGACACCTAAGGCCAGTGAAATGGATGTCGCCGTGTCATTTTGAGGATAAGTTATATTATGCTTTTTGTCTGGTGTCTTCTTTACATTTATATCAATGTGATAAGCAAATAAAAAAAAAAAAAATTAGATATCACAAAATCATTTTTGATATCAGTCGATTTTTTTGACATTTTTGAATATTTATTGATATCTAAAATAACGTTTGAGATCAAGCATGCATTTCTATAGATTTACTGATATCTTTAAATATATTTAGATGTCCAAAATTGACATTAAAGTGTTAAAATGGTATTCCATATAAAAATTAATTCCTGATGTAAAAACATTAATTCTTAGATAAAAAATGAATTCGTGATATCAGCAATTGCCTAATAAATGTGAAAATAGTATCATCATTGTATGTTTTGAGAAACAGGTATGCCTGTGCGGAAACTGTTTTCGCAAAGTCTGTGAACGGTTTTGGTAAAACTTATGAGTATGAGTGTTTGAACAGATATCCTCTCGGTATGATTTGTTGTTATGGCACTGAGCTGTTAGTGAAGACCATTACTACTTAGACTTTGATCTTAAAATTCTAGCACTGCCGTTTACTGTTAATTCTCTTTTATCTTCTCGAACTGATTCGACATTTCACCTATTTATTATTGAGTTGTCGACACATTTATTTATTTATTTTTTTTGCAGAACTGTTTATTTTCACGCAAATCCAGATTAATTACCGTACAATTAATAAGTGCCGTTTTATGCTATTCCCTAAATGAGGATTACGTAGATCCCGAGTGTAATTTCAGCAAAATGGTATGTTAACCTTTCATATTCAGCCAATATAAATGGTTTGACTGATCATCTAATGCGACAGAAAGACGACAATACTTTATTTAATCAACAAACCATGGCTTGTGTCAAAACGTTTCAGAGAATTATGAAATTAAGCATATATTATAGTTAATCATTTTGAAAGGGCTTAAAGTATTTCCATTATGCTTTGTGACTATGTTTTGGAATACCGAGTGGGTTTGAAACGAAGCATTTGATGATGTATTAACTGTGATCGTTATTGTTCGCTCCATTTATTCGGATATATTCTTGCCCTTTAACTCTTAAATATGAAGAGTTGAAAGACGCCATTTCACCTGAGGACAAGAAGGAAAACATTTCTGTATTTTTTGAATATTTCATTGACCTAATGAACAAACAATCTTGTTTCGTTTTTGCCCCAGCCTATGTTTAAATCCAGAGTTATGAGCTAATAACTTATATAAAGACTTGCACATCACAAAAACTAAGCACCCTTCTTTACCGAATCCATGACATTTGGGCCACAGGCATGTAAGGTCATATGTAAAAACTATGAGATTTTGGTCAATTTAAGAAGAAAACGTTTTCCAACCTTTTGGTGTTTTTTTTATAATATTGCGTGCTATAATATTCCTAGATTAATCTCGAATTATGTAAAGATAGTTTGATTTTAGTGAGTTAATTCCACGACGTTGTATTTATTTATGAGACTTGCTTTTCTTCTGAGGAAAGGGAGTTATCGTCTGCATTTGTGCGGGGAGCCAGACGCAGAATTTCAGAACCATGCGCGAATGCTGCAAAATAACAATGAAGGGACTTAGGGGAATGATCTTTCTTTGCATTATTTCTCGGAAGATGAAGAAACAGCAATTAATAATGCTCAAAAAACTATTGTCTAAATGCCACACTTTTCACTTCTGCTTTGCGAATATGTTCATCACAGATGATCAACTCATGCTGAACATATGTTTACATATCATTAACATATATTATCCCATGTATGACTATATATTATACCATATGGCGACCATATATGGTGGCAACATGTTTACAATGTCTTGATCGCATGGCAAACAAGGATGATATGGCATATAAGACATGTTCACCACATGGACAACATATCTTTACCACATGCTAAGAACAACATGCGTTAAACATGTTAACCATTTGGTGTTAAAATTTTAAATATTAACGTAAATATAGTTGTCCGACTACATCTACAATTAAACAGGACATTTCAAATATTTTTTTTTTAAATTTGAAGGGGGGGGGGGTACAAAAATAACAATTTATTGTGAACACAAGTTAACGGTATGTGTTAAATATATGTTTATGTGGTCAGCATAGGTCAACACATGTTCCTGCAATATAAGTTTGGCAAAGATTACTGATGTGGCCGGAATGTCTCTGGTCGAAGTTCTCTGGGTCACATATCTGTTTATGGTTTAGTGTGTGTGACGTTTCACACTCCGGTCGCTAATTAGTTTCAAGATTTCAGCTTTTCTTTTTTTTTTTGGACTGCAGCAATGATATGTACCGGTGTAGGGCACACATTATCACACGTATTACCGTGTGTCCAAAAATCGCAGAGGAAGGGGTGTAATTTTGGAACCGATTCGCTCGGAGTGCCATTTTTTTTAAATGGGGATAATTTTTCTTCAGTACTCCTCGTTTCTCACAAAAAACAGGGGTTATTTCCGCGCTGCACTCCAACCAAAAGGTGACCCCCAAATATTTAAACAAACAGTTCTCAGAGCGTGTGTCTGTCTAGTATTAGTTCTGTGATTGCATTTGACGTGTGTTCTAACTGTGACTTTGCTCATAAATATGCAACTGGTAAAAAGGTTTTTAATCCAGAAGACTTTGTCGGACTGGGTTAGTCGCATCACTATAGGGTGCTTGAATGTATGTGTGTATGTTAAACTTTTTCTTTAAAATGCTACTTCTCCTACAGTTTTGCTTCAATCGTTTTAATATTACGTAGGAATCTTTCCTGGGTGGTTTCCCACCTGGCTGTTACTTTTTTTGACGATTGACGAAAAACTGACAAAATGGCGGCACTTTTTGTACCCGTTTTGACCCATTTTTAAAATGCTACTCCTCCTACAGTTTTACACCAATCGTTTATATGTTATACAGGGAAATTCCCCAGGGGTTCGCCTACCAGGCTCTTATTGTTTTTCGGGGTTCGCTAAAAACTGCTGAAATGGCGGAACTTTTTTTAAAGGGATGACTGGAAGATTCATTTGTGCTAATTTTGAATTCCGTTGTGGTGAACAATCCTGTGCAGTCGTTTAGCTGAGGCAATTTGAGCGAAGATCAATCCCCCGTTTTCCACCCCTGGCCAGATTCGAACCAGGGACCATAGGGTTATAGGACCAACACTCTACCAACTGAGCTAACCGTCACCCCCGAACTTTGAAGTTTGGCAAAAACTGGAATAAATGGTAGTAAATAACTGAATTGTCAAACCATTCATTTCTCTCAGTCTTTTTCAAATAGTTATAAAATTTTAATCGAAAGTTTCTTAGGTGCTTCTCCACCTGGACTTTGTTTTTTTTTTTTCACAAATGACAAAAAAATGCCGAAATGGTGGAATTTTATTTATTTTTTGTAAAATTAAGTAAATGTCGGTAAATACGTGAATCGTCAAAACCAAACCTCTCCAACATCCTTTTCGGGTAGCTTCCAAATTCGAATTAAATGCATTTTACATACTTCTCTCTTTCCTTGTTTTGTAACTCAGCTGGGTCCTTGGACATGCTTATTTTTAAATTAAATTTGATACCCCGCGTTTGAGGGGGAAATCAAAATTTTATTAAAAAGGGGAGCATTTTTCAAAGCTGGAACTCCGCTTTTGCAGATTACTGAGAAAAGGCTTGAACATGCATGGTAACCGATTTTGTGCATGAGCCTTCCCCGGTAATGCAATTACTTAATAAGCAAACAAACAAATTACTGGGTGTAATTTATATCCATAAAAAGGAAAACTTCTAATTTGGTTTTTGAGACAGACCGAATTAATGAAAACACAGAACAAGCCATTGCTTTGTCTTTTAAGAAGATAGTTTGACAAAAATTGTTCTAAGTTTACTAAAGCGTGTAATTCAAGTTTCCCCAAAATATAATGACTGCTTCTTTTATGAGCGAGGGCAAAGCACCAGCTCCCCCGTATTCTTATACTTCATAATCAGAATCGCTTTATTTTGTCGCCCATGTGTAAATACCTGCACACATTGAGAGCGTGGAAAAAAGAAAATAGACGGGATAATAACGAACGTGTTTGTTTTGGCTAAAGAACAAGGAGGTAGGAAAGAGAGAAAATTTTATTTAATTTGTATTCACGTCTCATCCGATAAAGGTCGGGTTACACTTTTAGTAGTTTGCATTGTCTAAAAGGTTTTGCGCGTTATCAATTCACAGAAAACAGCACAGGCCTATGATAAACAGTTACTTAGAAGCTCGCATTCGGTTATAGGATTTGCACTTAAGTTGAACAAGAAAAATATAAGAAATTGTAGTTCCTTAAAAGGACTTGCGTTTGCTTTAAGGTGTAGTGTAAATGCTATGTGACGTTCGTATTGGATCATACGCTAAGGTTAACACAGCACTCCAGTTTCAAGGAAGGTCATTCACAATACTCTAACTTCTCGTTTTTTTTTATTTAAGAAAATAGAGGATAACTTTCGGATAAAACAACATATTTTAAGGTATGCTGTTTTCTTGTCGCTTCATGAAAAGAATTAATGTATATTTGAAGCTGGTGATGTGTTATTTTTTTCTGTAATGGAGCACATTGTATTAATGAACGGCCTCTTTATATATATATATATATATATATATATATATATATATATATATATATATATATATATATATATATATATATATATATATAGTAACAATAAATATTCTATAGTTGATTCAAATTGTAGTTGAGATATCTTGTCGTTTCAGCGCATTAAGAGAGGATGGGTGGCCTAACCACATTCATTGTGCTGGGTTGTTTTTGCACATCAGGTACGTAACTTTGTTATGTTCTTGCCGGTATGCACGTGTGTATGTCGAATGCCAAAATGAAGACATAAATAAACTATATCACTTAAATCCGATGGTCATTATTTCTGGAAGAGTTAGTTAACCATTTTCTTAAATTTATGTCACTCTGGTCTCCCTGTTTAATTTACTATCAGGCCATTTCTTTCAAGATAAGGTTGTATAAATACAGCTGCTTCTTCTGTCTGGACCCACTGTTATTCCCATCTACCATAAAAGGGCCACTAATATGATACCACAAAAAATTAGAGCAAATTTGACAGGTTCTGTATGTGATCTTCATTTATCCCAAGATACCATCAGTGTGTCTCCTCCCAAAAGAGGTACGAAAATAAGCATAGTCATTCAAGTAAATAAGTAGTAAATAACTTAAACATCTGCATCACACAGGTTGTTTGGTATTACGGTATTAGTTGATATAGTCCGGAACTTCTGAAACTCCACGCAATTGAACCCCTTGTGTTTGTCACCCAATTTATTGCCACTTCTTTACATGGAAACATTCATTAATTATCACGCAGGGACAGAAATCGGAGCCGAATAATTTATCTGTAATGGACCGTTGTTAGCCCTCCGCCCTAAAAAAAAAAACAAAAAAAAAAAAAAAACAAAAAAAAAACAAACAAGCAAATAAACACAAACACAAACACACACACACGTCACATGTGCATTATGAATTACAAGGACAAAATCGGATTTCGTACTAGAATGTTCGAAACATTTAGTAAGAAGAGTGCATCCGGTGTTTTAATAATGATAGTGATAATGCACAAACCGCTAACTTTGTATTTCCAGGTAAGCCACAAAAAAAGATATCTGATTTGGGTTTGGGTGTGTATCATCATATAAAAGTGCTCTTAAAAGAACAGTTTACTTGGAAATATATTTCCGTGCCGTCAATTTCCATAAAACATGTCTTCTGCATATCTCCTTCGCGTTGTGGCAGATATCTGAGGCTCAATATGCATGGCTGGCTTTGGACAAGTAGCCATACTGGTCTGGAGGAAATCTTGTTCATTCATCCTTTTTGTGGACGCAAATTATAAAGAAACGAAAATAACGCTATTTGTGTGGGCTTGACCTAAAATTATCCAGAGTAAAATGCCCCTTAAACGTTTTGTTTGACATCCTGTTTAGGATACAGAATGCGCTTGCTTGTTATTATATCTTTGTTGAGGGCGAGGGTAATCCCAGAGCCCCCCCCCCCCCCCCAGTTTCATTTCTGTCTCTTCGCAGCTCTCTCTCTCTCTCTCTCTCTCTCTCTCTCTCTCTCTCTCTCTCTCTCTCTCTCTCTCTCTCTCTCTCTCTCTCTCTCTGTTTGTAAAATTAGCAATTTTCCGGTTCCTGTTAATGTTGTCTCTGTCGTAATGTTGTCTCTGTCGTTTTGATATAAGAAAAACATCTACTATTTTAATTTTGGAGCAAGGAGGCCATGCTAATTATAAAAACGAAATTATTTATTTGTTGTCTAGAAATGAAATTTCTATAGGACTGTCTTTTAAAACCAGTCAATACACTTAATAGTAGAATGGATTTGTTTTGTTTATATTTTGGGTTATTTTGTTTGACATAAATGACCATATTAAATCTAATCAATGTACACTAGTTTAAAGATGAAAAGACTCTAACAATTTTCTGTATAAATAAACACGATAAAATATGGGAAATCTACGATGTTGATGGCACTTCCATGTATGTCTTTTTTTTAGCGTGGGCAAATCACAGGCAGCAACAAGAAAGAATACACTACCAAAATGATGTAAGTAATTTTCTTTATTCACAAAATACCGACATCTTCTTTTTATTTAAGAAAGAACCGTCGAAAACAAGTTATTGATATCGAATAATCTATGGAAATAGCTGTTCAATCGTCGGCAAAGCCATTTAAATAAATCAGCATAAGTTATTCATTTATATAAGGTGAAATATTTCCTTGAAAGGGTCAACCAATTTCAAAGGTTCTTTCAAGTTTTCTATATCATTCGCAAACTCTGACAGGAAGATCTGTCTTGGTGCTCAAAGTCATAAGTTATCCATTCCACATAATAAGATAATAAGATAACTCTGGGGATAATAATTACAACGGCCATTAATTTTATATAAATCCAATTTAAGCTCTCATTTTGCTTGGCCCCTTTTACTTTTGATGGTGCCCTCGAAAGTATCAAATTTGTTTTATTTCTTATTGGATCCTTCAGTTTTTGTGTTTCATGACTGAGCTATATACTTATTTCCGCGTTACGTGTGAGCTTGTTCAAAAAAAAAAAAAAAACGGGCGAAGTGGCTTGTTTGCAGTATAGGCTCTGGAGTAAACCTCGTACGTTGTTCCATTCCAAGAGTATTCTCCCATAATGTCACCACAAGGAACAACCTAATGATTCTTATAAAAATGTGACAGTATAGATCTACCTTTCACCGCCAAACAACGCTTTAGTACTTTTTTTCCATGGGCAGAGGGAGACATTCAATTTATACTCCGTATGAACAAATGGAAGAGAAGCTAAAATCAAATGTGGATTGTGCCCCCTGTATTGTTATTTACCTAACCTCTTTTTGCGGAGCATGCCTTTGTGAGTCTTGTTCTTGTTTCTTGTTAAAGCCTAAATAAAGTATCGTCCCGGGTGGTCAACAAATATTTGTTTCAAATAATGTTTTTACAGTCCAAGCAGAGTAGACGTGAACGATCAAGACTACTTTATGCATTGATACAAGTGGAATTGCGGACAAGCTATAATATTTGTCGATAGTTTTATCATGTGTCGTTAGTTTCATCATGTTGTAGACCACAAGCATCTATTAAATGTAAAAGAGAACACGGAAGTTTGGCTTATTTTGAAGAATCACATGGATTTGTCCTCATTTTAACCCAGAAGGTGAACATGAAAATGGTCATGTTCCTTTCACAAAACCTTTTAAATTTTAAGCGTTATTCAACCCGGATCCACATTTAGTCAGTGGATAACTTGAAAAGACACTACATTATTGTAAGTGTACGTGACCTGCGGGTTAACCATCCTTTTCCGTGTATCTCCACGAAGGTCAGCAAAGAAATAATCCTTTTCCTACGATTTGCTTCCGCTGCTCCATCTCGGTCAGAAGGGACGGATGGTTGTAGGTGGGAGTGGTGGTGGGGAGCAACAAGTTAAACATGACCAGGGGTGACAGTTAACTCATTGTTTATTAACGCATTTTTCTGGTAATTCAAAGGTCGCAGGTTCGAATCTGAACAGCGCCGGGCTAACTGGACAGGAGGGGACTGACATTAGCTTCAGTTGCCTTAGCTAAGCAAATGATGAGGGTTAGATATCAATGACTTCACAAATAACAAAGCTGGAGTCTTCTGGCCATTCCTTAAAAACTGACTAAAATACATTGTGTAAAAGCTGACATGCACCTTGCAATAAACAAGCTATGCCAATATTCTTTTAGCCCAGGGACTATTATTTTGAGAACGACTTTCGGGCTCCGGATCCGTACGAGAGCCCCGGGAGACAAAGCTACAGGGATACCGCCAACCCTCAGCGTGTAAACTGGCAGCAGCCGTTCGAAAACCGGAAGAAGACTTGGAACGATCGATATGACGTATGTTTATTTTTTGTCAGTGATGAACAAATGAGTTGAATGAAACCTAACTGCAAGTGTAAGAAGGTCAAATAGTTTAAAATATATATAAAACACCAAATCCTATTCATAGATCTCAATATCTGCCACCATCAAAATGACATACAGTGTAATAGCTGGCTGAAAATTTTGAATAGATGTCATCGGGGGCATCACTTTGAATGTAATCCCAAACGACACATATCTGTGACAGTGAATCTGCCAAAATAGGAGAGCATATAGAAAATTAAACATTTGAAACGTGCAGTTTTCAAAATGTAGCGTTTATAAAAATCAACAATAATGACAAAAATTCTCCATGTTTAAATAAAACGTGCTATTTAATCACAAGTATACACTACATAGAAAGCTTTGTAACGAATTAACCTACAGAGAAGTTGCGCTGTTCATTTTGAGTTCTTGACACCATTTGGAGATCTTTTCACTAACAAAAATAAACGAAAAGGGTTTATAAGACAGTTTCAAAATCACGAGACTGTAACTCTCTCACGCCATAGTTTAATGGTTTGTATCAAATACAGCCACCTGATGCACGATATGTTATACAGGTTTGACAGAATCGATGAAAATTTCAGTGGTTTTGTAATGTCACTAATTTGACAGATTCTCTGTGACATATATATATTGAAGGACATAATCAAGTTTACCTCTGTGGAATACTGATTTTTTTTCACTCCAAATTTTTTATAGGCCTTGGAAGAAATAAAGCACTGCACTTGAGCAAATAAACTCTTAATTAATATGATTTATGAATTTAGAAACCATTACTATTATTCGCTTGGGGTATGAAAATTAGTTATGTTTAAAATCGCAGATATGATTTGATCACAACGATACGGGATTGTACAGTTTCAGTAATCCGTCTCTTCGCCTGAGTTTTCATTAGTTCATTTCTCACATATACATGATCATGAAAATATTAAACTTTCTTGGAATTAAGAACATCATTTCGTCATTGAAGCTATTTCCTAAATAACAAAAGAAAGACGATCTTACACTCGGTTAGTGGGCGTTTTCGTGACGTCTGTGTAACTTAATCTGCATAAATGTTATTATTTTAAATATATAGAGGATTATCAATTTTGGTAAAGGAACAAAAGCAATGACTGATGCTTCTATGCTGGTTTATTCAAAGCAAGCCTTGATTAGTTTTGATGAAAGCATAGAAAATAACAATTTCACAAAAGTCGTGCTTAAATTACAAAACTATTTGGAAGATAGCGGAAATGGTAATTATTTTAAAAGATACATAAATTATCTTCTGGAACAATTCTTATGCTGCATTTGAAAATAACGAAAATACTTTCAACGCTCTTTTTCTGGCGACCACTTTAAAGGTTTCTCACCCACACAACAGGCATTACAGACAAGGGTCTTGACTGACGGTTGAAACTCTTTCTAATTAAAGTACTCGGATGTAATTTAAAATGCAGAAATAATTATTTTCTGCGCGAATGTCTCGTTTTAATTTTGGGAAGGTCAGTTTCATTATAAAGTCAGCTTTCTAAATTAGAAAAAATCTTAATGTTTCCAGTTTTCTGGTTGGTATGGCGACGAGGAATATGACATTGATTCCGATTACTACTACAATTCTGAAGAATACGACGAATATGACGAGTATTTTGATGAAGATTTGGATTTCGTCGACAAAGAAACTATTGCGAATAACGAAGAAGAAATTTACAGAGTGAGAGCGGAGTTAGAGTATGACGAGATGGTAAGAAATCTGGTCTGACGTACACGAAATGATGAGACGCATTTATGGAATACAAGGAAGGGCAAATATGCCAGGTCTCATAGACGTTAGACAGACGTCTCGTCCCGAATTAGGATGTTTATTCAACGTTGCATCAAAGACGTTAACTAGTAGATGGTACTAGTGCTTGATTCGAGAAGACTGCCCTTGGAAAGTCAGTTTATTCGAAAAGATATTGCGGTGAAATACAATTACAAAATATGAAAAGATCACTGAAGCTTGATCACCGATTTGCGTGTGGAAATAAGAGATTTGCCCAGCTTGCCACCAAACAGTCCATATTTTTCTAGCGCCACACTCATGCATCGAACAAGCAACAAATACACTCCCGAAACTTACGTAACCTTTCTACTTCTAACTTTTTCCAAAGAGCTTAGAATAACGTTATTCTATGCTCTTTGCTTTTAGCACATTTGATGAGTGCTGGGGAAATGACTTACAAAGAGAGAGAGAGAGAGTGAAGAGAGAGAGAGAGAGAGAGAGAGAGAGAGAGAGAGAGAGAGAGAGAGAGGAGAGAAACGTAGATCTGTCCGTACAAATTGAGTAACACCAGGCAAATAACACTTTCCAAGTGTTATAAGCTGTTATGGCAAAAGATACTGAAGTGTTTCGTAACTGAAAGAAAGCATCAGATGGTAAACTGAAGAAGCAAAGTTTTAGAATCCAGTTTTAGAGTTTTAAGTTTTGAGAAAGATTTATTTTATGAAGATTTACACAAAAGATATTCAATGGTACTTGAAATGAGTTTGTACTAGGATAGCATGATTGTGCAAATTTTAGTTATTTGTTTGGTCGACTTACAACACGTGCAGTCTGAAAGTCGACGCTAATTAAATTGATGTCTATCTGGTGTTAAGTTATTAAAAAGTTTGTCTGTTTTGCAGAGAATTGAAAGGATGTCACAAAAGATGAAAGTCTTGGAGAGGAATATGTCCAAGATGCAGAGTCTGATCAACAGCAAATATCCATTTGGTGGATACTACAAGAAATAAATCACTGGCTCAACTTCCATTCCACTTGCATTCACTTGAGACGTGTTTTGTGTACAGATCGATATGATACTTCGAGCACTATTTTTTAAAAATATTAGTGTTTAAAAGAGACAGCCAGAAGTCGACGTGTACGTTCATACTTCCTTCAGTTTGAACAAGGTCTTTTTGCTAGTTTTAGAAACGATGCTATATTTAAAAACGCACGGTCTTGATTTCATTAGTTAATTATGAACAAAATAAGAAATACTCAATGTTAGCGTAAAAATTAGCTATGTAATTAACACAATTAGCACATGTATTTGAAACAATAAGAACAAAATTTAATTGCTGTCTTCTAAATTTCGTACCAAAATTGCTATCATTATCTGTTGAAATTTTAGCAAATGAGTTAGACACAAATTATTGGTGTTTTAGTTGTTTTTTCATAGGAGACTCAAATGCTTTGTTTTAAACCAACGCACCGGAACTTAAAATGACATCGTTTTTTATTGGGCTTATTTAGCACATAATTGTGCAGCTTGATGTTGTAAATACATGCTCGAAACCCGCGCAAGGGAATTTTTTAAAGATATTTTCGTAAACATTCTATTGATAAAGTTCTTGCAGCATGTGGATAATCATCAATGTGTCAACATGCAGAGTTGGCACTTAAAGCTGACAAATATATCAAAATTAGTTCATTTCGAAGCAATAAAACATCGGAAAAACCAGTTGACTTATTTCGATTTTCAAGTTGTTTAGAATCCAGATATGAATGATATCTGCAATAAAATATTTGTTTAACATTAATAAAAATTATTTGAGTTTTAATCAATGGTTTCTCTTAGCCCCAGCTTCTAACAGAGGCATGGGGCTATGGCAGTCGTTGAAAGTATGTGTGTATGTGTATATGTAAGTTGAAAAATCGTATCTGCTCTAGGGATGCAGCCTGAATTTCTTGAAATTTTAGGTGATGGTAGAAGAACAAAGTACCTATCTGGCTTACACTTTTTTGACAATTCGCCAAAAAATTGGTGGAAATATTGACCAAAAAACAATTTTTAAAGAGTATCTCATTCTAGGGTCTTCGTAGAAACCTTTTAAAACTTTGGTGGAAGCTAGGGTGCATAAGTGTCCACCTGGCTATTATTTTTTGGATTCGCCAAAATCTGCCGACAATATTGGCGAAAAAAACAAATTTTTTCGTAAAATCTTAACTAAACAGGAAAATTGTTGTACTGTCTTGAAACTTAAGTAAAGACCTTACTACCTGCGTGGCTATTTTTTTGGGTGACTTGCAAAAAATTGGCAAAAGTTTGGCAAAAAACAAAAAATTTTCGTAAAATCTTAATCAATTCCAGGAAGGTAGTTTTAATGTCTTGGAATTTTAAGTAAAGGTAGCAGGTATTACTAACTAAGTGGCTGTTACACTTTTTTGTGACTGGCAAAAAATTGGTGAGAATTTAGGCGAACAAAAACAAAAAAAAACTTAGGAAAATATCTGTCTTGAAATTTTAAATAAAAGTACCAGATACTACTTCCTACCTGTTTTTTTGCGAAAGTTTTGGCACAAAATGAAAATATTTTCAGTAAAATCTTAACGAACTCCAGGAAAATAGTCTCATTGCCTTGTAATTTTATGTTGCAGTAGCACACATTACTAACTAACGGTATAGCATTTCTATTGGCAATTCGCCAAAAATTGACGGAAATATTGGCCTAAAGCAATTTCCTTTAAAACGTATCTCCAAGGGTTTTCATGGAAACGTTCTAAAATTTTGACAGAAGGTAAGGTTCAAAGGTGTGCACCTGGCTATTAGTTGTTTTGGCGATTCGCCAAAAATTGGCTAATTTATTGGTGAAGAACGAATTTGTGTAACAGCTTAACTAACTTCAGAAAATAATATTACTGTCTTCAAATTATAGTTGAAGTTGGCAGGAATTAATACCTATGTAGCTAGAGTGGCCAGTGTACACAGAACATAAGAATACAGGCCTATATTCACCAGTAACCATTTTCCAATTTTCTTTTTGCCCCAACAGTGGTCGCTGGTGGTTGCTAAAACAGACTCTACTGTACGTCCTTTTTATCTCGGTCTTGAAGCTGGTCATTACAGCAGTTTTACTGTTGGTACTTTGTTTATCCGGGTCTGGAAGGTGGTCAAGATAGATAGGTTTTACTGTGCGTCTTCTGATCTGAAACTGGAAGTTGGTAACTACAAACGGGTTTGACTTTACGTCTTTTTATCCGGAGGTGGAAGCTTCAAATAGGGTTGCCCAAATAGTTTTTTGATAACATTATCCCCTCCCGCTAGCTGTCTAATATAGGTAAGACTCTAAAGGCAACCCAACCAATTTAGCCAACGCAAGGGTTTGCACACCAAGTGTTGTTATAGCCATAATGTATACCTTATCTTCGTACATTCCCATCAGCCAAAAAGCCCCAGAAATCTATTTCTTCATAATTGTACAACACATGACTCATCTGGGTGGTAAAATGGGGGGGGGGAGGCATTTTGGTGTCAAAATAGTGCGCTGCTTGCATAACATAAGATATTAGATGATCCACTTTAAAAAAGAAAACTGGTCCCAAGTACTACAAATACATTGACAGCCGTTACGTATTTACTCTCACATATGGAACAGCTTGGCAGCCAAATTAAAACACGCTAATAGCTGAAGGTAAGTCACGCGCAAAAAAGTTATTTAAACGAAATGAAAGAATTGATCGATAACTGTACCGCAAATGGTTTCAAGTATGTCTAAACAATGCTGGAACATTGGAGACTCTTCTGGAGACTCTTCTGAAATAACATACGTTGTTAATAACTATTCTTAGTTAACAAAAGAACAGGCAAAAGGGGGAGGCTGGGGGGATGGGAGACGAGGGTCGAGATGGAGGGGGAGTATTCAATGCAAAATATATCACATAATACTTTTACGCGATTTTAGCCATTCTTAATTTTCCATGAGTTCAATGTTTAACAAAAACCGTGCGACTTTCGGAATAAATATACCAAGTTTGAAGTTGATCCGTTTTTCACTATCGGAATAATGGAATGATTCGAAAAACCGGAATCATTTTACCCATTTATATACCGTTTTCGTTCGTTTTACTCCTGGTATACTTGGCAGAATCTTTTGGACCTACCAAGCAACATTCCCAATTTTCAACATTCTCCGATGCTTAGCGGCTGAGAAATGCACACAAAAAGATTTAACATAATGGCGTCATGATTTTACTGCACCACTAAAAAGTTGAAAGAATCGTTCGACTGACCCAAGAAACATACAAACAAAATTTGGAGTCGATACAACATTCTGTTATTGAGATAGTTTGTACACAAGATCTTGCCAAATTATATGTATATTTGACGTCATACACAGCACTTGTTTGTTTTGCTCACAACAAAACTTGACAGACTCTTTCGAACTTTCCAAGAAAAAAAACCACTAAGTTTCTACGATGTTCAGCGGCTGACAAATGTTACATACAAGATTTTGACTTAATGACGTCAAACGCCATTCTTAATTTCGCTGCATCCCCCATAAGTTGAAAACTTCAATTAAATATATATAAATATTTAATATTTAAAATTTAATTTCTGTTTAGTTTTCCTTTGATAAAACATATGCATAAAAGAACGAATATTTTTTGCAAACGTCTAACTCAAGAGAAGTTCATAAAACAAGTTGCGATTAAAATTACAATTATATCTAGCCATCAAATTTTTATTGCAATCAATAGGGTGTCTTTTATCCTATAATTGCAGAACTAAATCTAGTCATCAAACTTAATTACAATCAACAAAGCGCCTTTTATTGTGCAGTTACAGAACTAAATCTAGTACTCGAACTGAATCGTAATCAGCAGAGTGTCTATTATCTATACGATCCCTGCTAGTCCATGTTGTATGACATTCCGCGAAAAATTCCAACATGTTGCGTTTCGGGAAATCGACAACAAGTGTAGCAATACGTTGTGCAAGGTGGCGATACACACTTCGAGAGCGCTGTGTGACGCGACCTCCCATCTGCTGAGTCATAACAATGTTGTTCAATGTTCAATGCTCCTTCTTAAGAACATCAATGAGGCGCGATATGTTGGGGTGAAAGGCGGTTACTGCCGACAGAAGTTTGCAGTGAAATGCCTCGCAATGGTTGTTGGTTCTTGGCAAACCATTCATAACTTTATCGTGCATGTTCCGCTGTGTTCGAATCGTTTGGTACTGGTCAGGCTTTCAAAGTTGGAACGTTCCTGTGGTAACGACTCAGGTTGGTTGGCGTCCTCGTGATATTTACGTACAGTATTTACAGCTGGAAATTTTTCCGTCGCTTCTGTAACATCAAAACAAACAAATGCATAACATTAAAATTAGTTCTACCTCAGAAGTTATTTTTTGTGAGGATTTTTACACTTGCAGTATTTCGCTATTTTTTAACATTTTTAAAGACTGTGTAATAATGTAATTATTCTTACTGTTCTTTATTTAACTAGTTCTTTATTTAACTAAAATCCATCTCTGCGAGGAAATCTTAAAATTTTGATTGAAGGCATGGCGCATAAACGTACAACTGGCTATTTTTGGTACAATAGCTAGATATTAGATATTAAAATATTTTGACCGAAAACCAACCATGTTTCTTAAAAACGCAAAGACGTTCTCTTTGGATTTAATGACAATATCATTGATTAATTGTACTTCAAATCAGTGTCGCTCTGGCTTTTATTGTCATTTTGGCATTTTACTAAAAATTAATTATAAAATCCTTTTCCATTAAGGAAAATCAAATCATTTTGAATGACGTAAGGGTATGATCATATTGCCCTGGCATTTTAATTAAAGGCAACAAGCATAATTACCTACGTTTCTTTTAATTTTTTGGGCGATTTTGGCCGATATATTGAAGATAAACCATTTTACATTAAATCTAGACTGACGCCAGGTAGCCTTACTGTCTTGAAATTTTGGAGACAGGTTATACTGATGTATAATAAATTTTGACATCTGCTGGGACATTGTCCATGGACAATCTTGTTAAATGTTCGAGTCATTTTGCATGTTGTTAATGTCAAAACTCTGCGATGAGATATCAGTTGAAGCTGAAATAGCAGGATAAAATAAAGCAGCTACAGTTCCTTCAATTTATGTGTTAAAATTCATGGATTTACCGCTCTAAATGTTAAAGAAAGAGAATAAAATGTGCGTTTCATTACTTTCAGTAGAAGACGACGTCTAAAAATAAAATTGTAGAATTTTGGAATATCTCGCAGTTCTTTGGATAAATACCAAAATTTTCAGGCACTTTGTAAACTGCCTGATTTGACAATGTGCCTGTAATATATACACACTATACTAAATACTTAATAATAAGTTTATCATAGTTAGTAACTTTACAGCCAATATGCTATCAATTTCTTCAGTTATTTGAGTCCCAAGTTTTTACCATGTACTTCAGTAACAACTTGGTAACGTGTCTCATTTTGAGAAAATCTTTTAATGTATCATATTGAATATCCGGCAAACACTCTGGATTATCCGGTTGAAGATTCAACGCGGCGCATGTCGATTATTTATGCTTAGTGCGAATCATAGTGGAACTCCCACTTTAGATCCGTAAATTGTTCCGAGAACGGGATGAAGCTGACGTGGTGATAAGCGAATTTTTGGTGGACCTTACCCATTTAAACTCCTATTCCTTCAAGGTTACTGCTGTGTCGATGGACGTAAGTGTATGCTTATCGAGAAAAGCGAAGCTTTGAGTGATTAAGTGTAATGTGGGTATCTTCCTTCGGAACCGCAGATATCGGAGGCAAACTCGTTGGTTGCGGTAGCACAATTCTGTATTAACCCAGCTGTAATTCGTTCTTTTTTTCTACCTCCAGTTTATCCTTAAATTTGGTCCCCACAGCGTAATTATTGGCTGCCTCACAGGGCTGCATTGGTCCACGTGTTATTTTAAAATAATGAAACCGTTTGAAAACCCATTTAAAATGAATTCTTTGCCTTGATTGTCATATAAAAATTACTCCCAGTTTCGAATTTTGGCCGAAGATGGACTAGAGGCGACACGATGCTATTGGCAGTGGAACTATTCTGAATGCTTTTCCGAGCAACTGCTCCAAGCTTGAGTGAAGTTGAAGTGCATCAGTGTGCAGTCCTTGTACCTATTATACTTTCGGTACATCTCACTGTCCATGGTGTTTCCCTCGTGTTGGTATGCCAGTACTTCTCTGAATCAGGCTTCGAAACTGCATACGTCTAACAGGTAGCTGTCGTCGCCCCACTGCAGGAGGGTGGCGTGGATCTTCTGTCTGTACTCGTAGTTGTATCTCATGCAGCAGGGAACAGTGCTGGCCGGAGCATCTCGTTTATGCGACCACGCCCCATCACTGTCATGTCGTCTCGTTTGGTGGAGGTTTCTTGGCAGCGAAGCTCAAGAAGACCACTGCGGAAGTCTGGCCCTGTGATGGGGAGGTCGGGCTTCACTCGCTGCTTTCGCTGTCTTTCATCTGGCTTACTGTTGCTTGAAGGATACACTGCTGGGCTAATTTGAATTTTAAGACTTTAAGGCAGCATTGTCGATAATGGAGAGGTTATCCAATAGAGAAATCCTCCTTTATGAAGATTTCTACAATCTTAGCTGTCAGTAGCTTTTCTTTGCCCATTCTCTGAGCTGTCCAAATAGTTGTTTCGACTTGCGAATCTATCATCTTGGACGATTTTGAATGTTGGTGTCCCAGAAAACTTTGCAGCGAGCCAACTAAGACGCAGGATTTTGGCAGCTGAAAGAACTTGTTGTAGCTGATCCTATACTACATGACTGCAGTTGCTGAAAGAATCGTGGAAAAGTTGATTTATATATATCAGTAACTTTCTTGAGGGTAGTCACTTGGTCAATGAACACAAGGCGCGGCGCATAGCGAAATGGCGACATGATGTCTGGGGTGGATATCGCGCAAGTTCACTGTCAAGAATCTACGGTGTCAACATTTGCTTTTTATAATTTGCTTTATTTGATTTATATATATCATTAGCTTATACTTGTGACGTCATCCCTTTGTTCTTACAATCCATTATTTAAATGTACCGTACTGGCTGGAGTCCTTTTTTTTAATAATGGACTCTTTGATGTTGCGAGTCCATTATTTTAAAACAATGGATTCGCTGCTGTTTGAAATAAAAAGTAAACAAAATTTCCTTAATTTTATTTAACTTCAACAAACAGTGGCGCTTACTGCGGGTACAAAACTGAAACAAATTACATGTGTAATACAGAAAAGCCATCACTGTTATTCACGCACAGTCACGAAAGCAATATTTTGCTTTAAGATACATCTGGAAGATATAATTAATCCACTTACTTTTGAAAATTGTCATTTAGAATAATATTGGTACCCTCATGACTCAACCCTGCACTTGACTCTAATTTTGATTCGGTTCATCTTTTTTATTTACTCTCTAGAAACCGCCTACAATCGAAATTAGGTCGCGTTTTTGGAGCTCGTTTGTTCTCATATACTCCCGAACAGCCACGGACCTATGCCCAGTGACCTCCTGAATTAATTGTTCGTCAACCCCGTTTTGATACAACCTTGACGCTGCTGTTGCTCTGAGAGAGTGGTTTGTGCGGTACCTTCTTCATATATTGCTGCGGCCTTTTTTGAAGAGAATGGACATCTTTTCGCTGTTTTGAATATTACATTAAACCCGGTGTTTTAAACTCTTGTTTGTAGAATGCATCACTTTGGTCCGACACCGGGCAGTGCGACTCGTATTTCTTCCATAAACTTACAATACACCTTTCACGATTAATCGTGTTGGCGTATGCTCTGACAACTTTTGGTTTCACCCTCAAATGCGCTAGACCACCTTGATTCGTTTTACTTTTATCTTCTGTATATTGTAAATATTCTCCTAACACTTTGAATTGGTTAGACCTAGTCGGAGATATCGATGTCCCGACCCACCCCTTGACGTAAAGTGCACCCTATTCAAAAAGAACATGGTATGGAGCAGCTGGGTTGAAGAACTGGATCCTAACGCTCCATATTCCCAGAGTTTTTCTTCTTCATCAGCTGCAATTATATCAGCTTGTTTCCTGTTTAACCCTATTCCCTTTTTTCTCCCTTTATTTTTCTCAAAAACTTGCCAGGTTTTTGAAATGTGAAAATATGCAATTGCCCCGAGGTATAGTGGTAAGTTTGCACTATTAACCTGATTTTATTTTTCTCCTGCACACAGAGATAGCATATATTGGAGGTGTGCAACGGGTGTTTGTTTTTAATTTTTGTCGAAAAATGAAAAATTGCCAGATTTTTGAAATGTAAAAATGTGTGATAACCACTATTTATAGTGTTAAGTTTGTACGCGCCATATTTCAATAACTAATATAGTGATTCCATTTCTTTCTCCTAAAGAGAAAGTGCATATACTGGAGATATGCAATGCATGGTTGTTTTTTATTTTGCTTAAAAATTGAAAAATTGCCAGATTTTTTAAATGTTGTGAAAATTTGCAATGTATAGTGGTAAGTTTGCACGCCCTAGATCTCAGTCACTATTAAAGGGGTTTTATTTTTCTCTTGCCCACAGAGACAGCGTATGTTGGAGATATGTAAAGCGTGGTTGTTTTTTATTTTTATCGAAAATGGAAATATTGCAGGATTTTTGAAAAAGTGCAAATGTCAGCTTTAAAATGTGCTCTCATTAGCAAATTAATCGGTATTGATCGAGAGCAGCAGGGATGGAAATTTTATGATTGCTGTTGTATAAGGCGGGTATCTCAAGTTTAGCTGGACAGATTTCAACCAAAATTGGTAGGGAGAATGGTGGGCAAAGGCACTTGATCTGATTGGGTTTTGGTGACCTTGGGTCAAATGTCAAGGTTACTTTTTTGAGGTCACTGAAACTTTTAAATTTTTCTCTTGGGGACACAATATCTCAGGTAGTGCGTTATGTGCATGCTGTTGTGGACATGATATGTCAAGTTCGGATTACAACTAAAATTGGCAGTTGGATTGGGAAGCTAAGTATCTTGACATGATTAGGTTTTGGTTACCTTGGATCAAAGGTCAAGGTCACTCAAACTGTTTTATTTCAAAAATGGAGGTGCGGCGGCGACTTAACCAGATTTGAGATACACAGTACGGTTTCATCTGTATCACAAAATAGTTCGAAAGAATTGTTTTGTTCTTTTTCATTTTTTGGTCCGACAGCTGCAATTGCTTTTCAGTATGTTGCGATGCTTTTTCCATGTCATCTTTGCCAATATCACTGAAGAAATTTACGAAAGAATTTGCATTCAATGTGCAAATCAGCTAGAAATTTTCAATAACGACATTGAAGAATTTTTTCTATGTTTACACTTCGCACACCACACACTGACTTTTGTTAGGGACAGTCCAGAGAACTGGTTGTGAATTGTGTAAACTAAGTCAGATTCAGAACTCAGAGGGTTCAAGAGTTCAAATAATGGACAGTTCCGAGGCAACGCTGAGGACCCGCATATATCTCTTCCGAATTTGGTCGTCCTAGTCCCAACCGTCCCAGACTAGTTGACCGGGCAAGCTGACATGGCAGAAAAAGTAAAGAATTCGACGGAAACACATCACTCGAAGTGAACGAACTATAGGGATCGAAACTTGGTCCTAATAAAAGGTAAAGACCTTACTGAACTTAAAAAACTGGAGACCGATTACTCTGTTAAATAGCGATACGAAAATACAGACATACACACATGCACGAAGTTTTAAAAAATGCAAAAAATAATAGCAACTCATCAGAACGGTTTTATTAAAACAGATTTATTGTTTAAAATATCCACACTTCGATTGAGTGCATAGATTACTTATATCGTAAGAACAAAGAAGGAATTCTAGTGTCTATTGACTTTGAAAAGGCTTTTGATAAGCTTGATTGGAATCTCATTGATAAATGTCTTGAAGCTTTTAATTTCGGAACAACTATCCTGGAGTGGATTAAAGTAGTTTACGCTGACATTATAGATTGTACAATAAATTTTAATGTAAGAAATGGCGTACGCCAAGGAGATCTTTTATCGGCATTACTTTTTATTATTGTAGTAGAAATTCTGGATATAGCAATAACAGAATCAACCACATAACGGGAATAAAGCATAATGATTTTCAAACAAAAATAAGCCTCCTTGCGGATGATACCACATTAATAGTATCTGATATATTTTAATTGAGTAACGCCTTAAATAGCATAACTTTATTTTATTTTACTTCAGGACTCAAAATTAATTATGCCAAATCTAAAATATTACAAATAGTAAGTTCTAAGATTTACTTTCATAAATGGAAACCTTTTCATTTAAAATGGGCAACAGCGACGTGGAAATTTCTGGGGATACGATACTTCAACGATGTGGACACCATATAAAATATCAATCTTAAAGACAAAATCAACGATTTTAAAGGGACTTTGTAACGTTGGACATGTTTTCACGTGACTTAAAGCTGAAAATCACCATAATAAAAAATTCAGCTTTACCAAAAATTATATATGCAACTAACTCTTTATACACTACCTTGGTTTACCGAAGAAATACATCTCATAGAAAACTTTATTTGGATTGGTAAACCTCCCAGAGTACAAAGACTAGTCCTTATTCAAGAATATGAAGACGGTGGCTTAAGGATTTCGCTTATTTTTCATTCTTCAAGGCACAAAAAATTATGTGGATAAAAAAACTTTTAACTTCACGAAATCTTTCAATATTGAGTTTATCCGAGAATACTTGCCAGACTGTCTAAAGTTCTTTGAAATTCTACCTCTTTCTCTAAACCCCAAAAAACTACACCTCGAATTGCCCGATTTTTCAAAGAAAATTTTCATTATTGGTTTAGTGCAAAATCCGAGCCGGTCACAGCTATGGATATACTAAATCAATGCTTATGGTACAACAAATATATCCAAATAGGAAGTTTATCGTTGTTTCTAAAGAATTATATACCAAGAAAAATATTGAATGAAACTATTGGGAATTATTCGAAGCGATAACTTAGGGGAGAGGAGTTAAATGGTTGATTTCATTCTTCTACAAGCAAGATTAATTATGCATCGTCGCAAACTTAAAAGTAGAGAACTGCACTTTATTGAACACCTCAAATTCTAAAACCTGAAGTATATTTTGAACGAATTTTAAGCAAAAACAAATATATCTAAATGCAGAGCTTCAGAAAAAATTGACCAGTTGATATAGTAGACTTTGTTTTCTTTTTCTGCCCCTTTTTTCTGTTTTCAACCCCTGCTAAAAACACTATTTTGTATTACGTTCATTCTTATTGTCAACTGCTTAACTGAAACTTGAGTTCATTTGATTAGAAAGAATTTGACCAGGGTATAAAGACACTTGTTCTCCTTAACAGCACCAAAAATTGTCACTATGCTATAACTTGCTATGTATAAGTTAAAAGTATATACTGGAATGAAGTGATAATAAAAAAACTTGGTCTTGCTATTCCTTTTCAAACATTCTTCTAACTAGGACGACTGTATCGTGCAATTAATAAGAAAGAATTGTTTTTGTAAATATCTTTTGTATCTAAAGACTGGGGACTTATTTGCATAACCTGTGTTTCTCTGTGAACACCACAGATGTATGACATGGGTAGAAATCAATGGATTTTGCTTATGCGGAACCGGTGCAGGGACTAGTTTATTTCTTTTGTTTGCATTTAAGGTACTAAAGCAACATCTGAAGATCTAAGTTCAGTTTATAAAATTATAAATTTGGACGAGAACAATCACACTGATAAAGATCTAAAAAAAATCCAAAGAATACCTTCTTTATAACAAAGAGATACACGCTTTAATCATACTTTCTCGGTGCCACTTAGATTCGAGGTATTGGTTGATTGTTTCATTTTTCATCAACAATAGGGGTAGAATGCACTTCACTACTGCAGAAATACCATAATTAACACTTGACAAGCCTTTCGCTTGCAAAGGTTATGTGAATTTGTGCGAGCAAAATTCGTCCTTTTTTTTTCTTCTTCACACTTTTCCCGATTTTTTGTGTCTTCTTCTTCTCTGACACTATGGGCCCTACGACCATGAAACTTGGGACTTATGAAGAGCTTGGTCTGAGCATGTGCATGTCACTTTTTATTTTCGTCTTTGATTTCGTTTTCTTTGTTAAAACGCCATATGAAAAGAGTGTATTTTTTGCAAGTAAATGCGTAGCATTTAACGACAGCACAGAATACACATTTGCTCAGTGAGCTTTGTGTGAGCTCTCACTGCGTAAATAGATAACAAGGTGTATGCCTGATCAGTCAATAAAACTTTAAGTCAACAACAACCAAACACTACTCGGCTTATAAGACGTTTTCAAGCTGTGTTGTTTGCAATATATTATTCCAGAAATAACCCATTGAAGGAAGTATTTTTGCGTTTTAATTTTGTCAAGTGTTCAACATTTCGCTAGCGGAATGAGCTTCTAGTCTTACTTTTACCTTTGCAAGTGTATATAAAACATTGTTTTAAATTTAGTATATTGTCTTTCAGCTATAGTGTCATTTTATCGTGTCATCGGTTTTACCCTTGTGGCACTTGCTCACAACAGGCGAAAATGCTCTGATTATATTTTAGAGCTGATAATGATAATAATGAAAGGCGCTTATTTTGAGTCAGTTTTCCCTAATTATACACGTAATTTAACACCAGACACGGAGGTACTAAGTGTATTCTAGAGGGCTATAAATTAGTTGGAAATAATCTGAACACTATGATCAAACTTTAAAACTGAAATGAAAAAAGACTATACACGTAGTTCGCTGCAAGCTCAACAAGTGGGCCTCCGTATTTGCCCACAAGTATTTTTAGCTGAGTGTAAAAAATATCATTCAACCAGAAAAAATATTCTGTCACGTGAACTTCAATTCAGATGAAAAAAAATAACCATGCTTTCTTCAGGAACATCCTCCACTCGATCCATCGCAATGATCCGTTAGAAGCAGAGATAAATTTATGCTTTGTATTTTGTTTAAATGGCTAGTCAGTCAAGAAAATAAAAAATCTAAAAAAATGAAATTAATTTGTAAAACATTCATACATTTTGTAACATGTCTTGTGCTAGAATATTTGACCGCATCTGTAAATGCACTATTTGACGGACATTATAATCTTTACCAAAAATTGCGCAGCTGTTCAACAGTACATCATGTCACTGGAGAAAACGCGTTACTTGGCAACGCTAACATAGAAACGCCTGTTGAATGTCTCATCCGCTGCGAAAAGAGTATCCATTGTGGTTCAGTTACATTCACTTCTCGCGACTCCCTCTGCATTTATTACGACAAGGATTTTTTGGTTTGCGATGAAGATTTAGGCACCATGACGAAGGTGAGTGTGTATGCGTCTTTTCATTTTTTTGTAATAATAAAAAGAAGTCAAATATTCCGAAGTACATACTACTTTGTTTTTCATTTTTGAAACCAATAATGTTCCCATTTCGAGCTGGGCTACTGCGTTCCACTTCATACACTAAAACCGCATAGTCGTCTGTTTTAAGATGGAGTCCTGTCGGGATAAGACTCCATCTTACTCTTGACAAAAACAGTGCAGTTTGCTCTTGCTGGGGGTGCGTTTCAAGTCAAAGCTATCCTTATTTATCTCTTGTCGCTTTTTAAAAAGTTTTTTTGTTGAAAATTTGGTTCTATTAAATTTAAAAAGGTAATGTAAACTTTCACTAAGAATCCTTAAAAGAAAACTCCATTGGGCAAATGAATCACCGATTTTGCACAACATGGCACTCCAGTTCAAAATTGGACTGCTTGAATTTTATGACAATGACTTCTGCTGTGGATATTCCACTGACTACAGTATCTTCCCATGAGTCAAACAATAAAGATTCTCTGGAAGAAGTCCACTTTGAAAAAATTTACGTCTGGGAAGACTTTCGTAAATGTTCACAATTTGTTTGAAAAGGTATGAATTAGATTATGTTATATTCTTTTTTTTTTTCAAACATGAGATAATTTGAATCAGCTACCCAAAACGTGAATATGAACTGGAGCTGACTTTTGTAAATTTGTCAAAATTCCCGAGATATTTTAAAGGTATCTTTAAGCTAACCTTCCTAATTCAAATGTAACACAATATATATATATATATATATATATATATATATATATATATATATATATATATATATATATATATATATATATATATATATATATATATATATATATATATATATATATATATATATATATATATATGTGGTATAAAAATTTCTATTACTTTCAGGTGCAGTCGGATTTTTGTTCCAATGGCGGCACAATTATAAACGAAACATTGTGCTCGTGCACCCCAGATTTTACCGGGGCATTTTGTGACGTAGGTAAGCGATGGAAATCAGTATTTGATATGTTTGACTACTCAGTATTCTATTTTTAATAGTTTTTGCGATGACAGCACAGTTTATGACAAGAAAACGTCTTCATTCGGGGCCATGAGGTTTCTCAATAGCGCTAAAACTACATGCAAACCTTTTCTTCGCTGTAGTGTAAAATAAACTTTAAATAAACGTGAAACATGAAAAAAAAACATGAGAAGACATGAAATGAAATTTAATGTTTTCCTTTTTGGAAAAATATTTTGGACTGGTTATTTTTTTATTTTTTTATTTCATACCAAGAGCAAAAACAAACAAATTTGCTTGTCATGCAAATTTTTAGGAAAATTTAAACAACTGGTTAGCATTTATATAAAATATTCTCGAACAAATCATTTTTTTTACAAATTTGAAGGAGCATTTTACGTTAAAATGTATTGGTATTTTTATCCAAGAATTATCTATTCGGATGTTGCTTTTTGGTGCTTACAACTGCGGTATGTGTGAGAAGTTCAGAAAAAGAGCTTTCTTTTGTATTTTTCTGCATCCCGGTTAACCACTTTTGACATTCACTCTCTGATATCTTTGCTGCCACTCAAGTTTTAGACCAGGCAACGCCTTTGCCATTATAATGACAGGAACGAAAAAAGACAGATACGCTTTATGATTTTAAAAATATCAAGTTTGATGATAATTGTGAATTGTTTAAGTTCAACTTTATTAATCCCGCTATAATTATGACATGGCTATACCAACATTTATTATTATTATAATTATCATTATTATTATTATTATTATTATTATTATTATTATTATTATTATTATTATTATTATTATTATTATTATTATTATTATTATTATTATTATTATTATTTATTATTATAATTAATGCATTGAGTGTACAAATGCTTTGTTGTACTAAAGTTGAAAAACGGAATTCTTGTATGACTTGGCTAAATGTTGAAATCTGTTCACCCAGTTTTCAAGTCAATAATTTTGACCGAACCATAATGTCGATAGATATTGCAATTGTTTATAATCAAAGTGTCAATTAAGTAAAAAACAGAGCCTATATTGATCTAAAGGTCAACGTTTCCTTACTGGTCAAAAACACTTCATGTTGTCTCAGAAATAAATCAATATCTGCTAATTGTTTCTCCAAATATCATCAATAATTCCAAATGGTAGCCATACAATTACACCGGCAGCTTGAGACAGGGCAACATCTTTAGCAAGTAAATCTTTATGTAGATATCCACAGAGGTGATGATTGTGACGGCGTCATTTGCGAGAACGGAGGCACGTGTCAGGACCTTTTCAATGATTACCAATGTCTCTGCAACTACCAGTTCACTGGGTCGCACTGTGAAACACGTGAGTTAATCGAATGTGTTTCAGTTTCCAGCTTCTGGAGTGTAAATATGAATATTTATTGTTTAGTTTTAGGTCTTCAGAACAAAAATTATTACCAGTGATCAATAAACCGAAATCACGTGGCATGTATACTCGTGCGTGCCGTTGATATAAAACAGCTGAGCTCTGGGGATATCTATATGTTGTGTGTGAACACAGAGCGGATGAATATTTTAAAAAGTATTCCACTCTTTTATGAGTAATCTTTTCACTGTATCTCCAGTGGATTACACACAACAGATCGAACCGTCGTAGAGGTCGGCTGTTGGACAACAAATCTATTAAAATTAGTGCTGGTCCGGTTTGTACTTTTCATAGTAAAAATAATAGGTATCTATAATAATAGGTATCTATAATCTATATTTATGACCTGAAAATTATAATTTAATGAGTTGCTGTTTAACTTCGGATTGCAATCAATCACTGTTTATCAACGGGACTGTGTTGCAGAGGAGAAATGTATCCTAAAAATTATTTGGCTCGCGCATTTCCAACCAGAAACAGTTAAAACGCTGTAGCAACACAAAAATTGGTAAAATAAGTATTCCATAATCCAAACGCATTATTCTGCCTATGAACCATAACATACACACACACTTCCACACACACTTCCACACACATGCACACGCAACAACAAAAACAACAACAATATAGTCACTACAGTTATTATTACTCTATCTGGAAAATGGCAACTGCAGACCTTTTTCATCGTTTAATCCAGCTCTTGCCGTAACACCACGGTGGTAGTAACCGGATTCGGATTCAATCCGGGGGTAATGTCCCGGGGACAATTGTCGGGGGTAGTAGTCCCGGGGCCAGTTGTCTCCAATATAGGTGAGGCTCCGAATGTAACCCTGATCATTTTAACCACATATACCATCCCATCCATCACCTCAAATATAGCAACCACCAAGATATACTTTGCTGAGGTATTGTCTACAGACCCTGAAAGATGGTCGGCACAGACAGGTAGTCATTACATACAAGTCTTAATGGAATTCATTAGAAAGTGGTCGCAATAAAGTTTTGACTGGACACCTTTTTATACGCAAGGTGGACACTACAAACATGTTTTATTGTAAGTCTTTTGCAAGTCTCGGTCTTGTAAGTAGTCATCCCATAGCCAGTCCCCTCACTAGGGTTTTTTTTTTTGCTAACCGCCTCTCTCTTCTTCTCTAAACTTGGGTAC
The DNA here is from genome assembly GCA_949752745.1 of Protula sp. h YS-2021. NCBI lineage: Eukaryota > Metazoa > Annelida > Polychaeta > Sabellida > Serpulidae > Protula > Protula sp. h YS-2021. The sequence continues at coordinate 66,961,865 of OX457026.1, forward strand.
CGCTCTATATTCAATGGTAATCCTTTTACCTAAATCTACATTCCCGTCCATTACCCAAAGTATAGTTACAAACATGATATTCTTTGCCTTGGTGAGGTCTCATCGGTTCAAAATGCTATTTTATATTTTATAGATGGGGTTCAACCCTTGTCCATATGTATATAGATGAGTGACTCTCGTTCCTCTTCCCATCTCGCACTCCAGCCTTCAAAGTTGATTTTATTTTCTCATCAACTGCTATGCTGACCAACTAACACAAGTGGCTCATGACACCAGATTGAAAACACACACATTATGCTGCAGAAATTTCGAACTACTGATATGATAAAAAAATAACCATAATTGCCAAACATTGAAAATTTGCATTTTTTTCTTCAAAATCATAAGAACTAAGGACACACGTAGAGGTGTAACAATATATTGGAACTCCCTTTACTAAACCTGTTTTACTGCAGGAATAAAGAATATCTTTCTCAATAGTGCACATGAGCGGTTGTATGCCTTCTTGTCAGACCTCGGCTGGAGAATTCATCATCAGCTGCATCACAAACTGATAAACATTGAACATCAAATACATAATTATAGCCTAATAAAATGTTCAAACGAAGAACGGTAGTTAAGCAGTTAGAATAGGTCACTGTGTATTTTACAATCAAAAGTTTTGATTTTCGGTATAGCTCTGTTCATATGGAAATAAGTAATTTTTTAATACTTTTTTTTCACCGCATAAACTTTTTAAGTGATTAAAAGTCAGGTGTTAAATAGCTTCTTCAAAAAAGTGTACTTAACTGTATTTTGGTTAATAAGCATTAGCATGTTTATATCTTGAAAAGGGCTGATGTTGTTTGCACGAATCATCGGCAGTATTTAGCGTGTGGCAATTGATGTTTATGCCTGAAGTTTTTAAGAGAATAAGACCAGATATTAGATCAAATGAAAAATATCCAAGTTATTTTTCTTAAAATTCAAGCTGTTTAAAAACCGTTATAATTGCTTCCAAGTCAGTTGCAGTTCGTAAAAGGAAACTAAATGGAGGTAGAACGAAGTAGGAGGGTGTTCAAATCGCCGTTTACGGTACACATCATATGACAAGGCATACCTTTCAGGAGTATATTTCCGGTGAATATTCTGGATTTTTTGACAAACATGTCAAAAGTATGACTATTGCATATTCACTTCTTTTGTCAGATATATGTGATACGGTGGCTTGTTTAAATGGAGGCACTTGTGACGCTACGGATCAGAATGAAAACCACTACTTATGCAATTGCCAGACTGGATACACTGGTGTGACTTGTGAGACAGGTGATAATATTCTCTTAATTCATAGCTGCATATTTAAGAATTCTCGTATTTGTTGACACAGTGTAATACTCAACACAGAAAACAAGGAAGAAAAAATATTGCTCCTCATCCTTTTTTTATTAGGCCCTGCTGGCTCTTTATCTTTTATTTATTTTTTCTCCAAACAATTAGGCCCATGGTGGACGAAACTTTTTATTTACCAAACTTTGATGACCTGGCATTTTTTCCAGTGAATATTGGAATGTTGGATAGTTGTTTTACAGACATTGCTATTAGACTTAGGATCGACGGTGGGATTTGGTTGTATACGAGAGTCGAAACAACGTCTTTCACCTACTTCTTGGGATGGCGTCGGGGATCGACGCTGAATCGACGTCTGTAAAGGTCATTGTTTAGACATGAGGAAACCTGTGCCTTATAATACGCGCGAAGCTACTTTTTATTCCAAAAAGAAGGCGGTCAAAAACTGCTGATTCTTATGCTTCAAACATATTTTAACTCATTTTCTAAGAGACCAATGACAGCTGTTATTTCCGCTGAGCGATAATACAGTGAGGGGTTTTTTGTGTTACATCCCGACGCCTCTACGCGTTGCTTCGACTTTTATATGCAACCAAATCCTGACATAGATTTCATATTATTATAAAATCAACCTGTCGTTGTTTTTTGAGTGATATCGCATGCCCTCCCTTTCTTTTCCCCGACTGGTAACCCCAACGTTCAATTAAACAATGAAAAGAAACGTTCTTGCATGTATAACTCGATTAGCCCGTTTGCTGCAAACTACTGCAAACAGATCTGAGTAACACGACATAAAGCAACAGTGAAGCCAACGTGGCGAGGCGACGACGAATCAGCGAATCAGCCGACCGTCTGACGAACAGGGAACCGCCTTAACGAAACAACCGTGAGCACACAACTGCTGTAGTGTCTGAGTGCATTATGAAACCATAAAATACCTGTCATTACAAAAGCTCACTGGCATGAAAATGCTGGGATAAGCAAACACTTGTGAGCATGCCACACCAGTTATATTCGTTTGTACGAGATTACTGAGCCGCCAACGACTTCGGAGCTTGTTTCGCGAAGCCTTTCCTGTTGTGATAATTATTACGACCACCTTTGCCTGGTTTCCTGTACGGACAGATAAAAACAAGCACACATTATTTATCATGTAGCAAGACTTTTCCCGTGAAAAAAGAGGCCCCAGTCCCGAGGATGAGTCATTTGGTTGGTTTATTGGTGCTTTAAGTCCCTTTCAGCGATTACAGCGCTATATCAGGACTATCCTGCCACATTATACTGAAATCGGCCTTTCCAGTTTGAATCCCTAGTCTTGTAAGTAGTGAGAAATGAGCGTATTAGGCGACATCCATGAACCCGCCCGGAGAAGCTCCTCTAACGACGTTCCTTTACAAAAAGTCAACAACTTAGCAACATGGCGAACTTGTTGGGCTTTCATGTTGATGGCCTGTAAGGTAGCCGGATCGGAGCCAGATGTCTGATAAGCCATTACGATGGTGTTTTTGATATAATGGAAATAGTTTTTCCCACATCTTTAGATCGACCTGGCACATATGAGATTATGAGGCGTTTCTGTTCGGGGTGTCTGTACTTGTTCGACATCTCCAACTAGTAGCGTAGGGTGCACACCGGACACACTGCTTTCTCGGTTGCGTCGTCACATGAGCATATGTCGTCTAGCGCCTCAAGTTGATATCATTCAAGGCGCCTGCTCCGTTGGTAATCAGGTGGGTTTTACTGAGAACTCCCCTTCGCGGGACGAGTGTTATTCGCTTCCAGTTATCCTAGTTGTTTTCCAGCACCTTGTTTTCCAGGGCATGAATCTCGCCCCGCCGCTTGCCGATGGCCAAGACGAGTAGAAAGGTAGATTTGAACGTGATCTCTTTGACTGAGAGCTCCCTCAGACGCAGGAACGGTCCTTTTTGCAGAAAGTCCAACACGAGACGAATGTTCCATTGAACTACAATACGGCTCGCAACTGGCCTCTCCAACTTGAAGTTCCGCAGCAGTTGGGTTAAGTGCTTGTCAGACCTAGCGTCGAATCCCGAGAACTTGTTGAAGATGAAATCGCGGAACGATAGCCCTCGATCGTGCGTACAGAGAGTGAGCGGTTCTCAAACAGGTATGCGAGGGTATTAGCTATTATCGGTGAATTTGCTGTGATGGGGTCCAGACCGCGCTGCCAGCAGAAGAACTCGAACAATTTCCACTGACAGCATGTTTTTTGTCCAGATGGGTTTGATCTTTCGGAGAAACCGAGCGATTCGGCTACGGAACGCCGATGCACCACAGGTGGAGTTGAAAATGGTGTGGGTCGGGGTGGCTGTATTCCCAGTGGGGCAGTCGTAACATCCCTAGACGGACTGGCAGCACGAGTTGCTTGATATGTGGGCACTGCAATAGCAATGGGAACCAGTGCTTTTCGGATAGGAACGGTGCCACTAGCAGGAGGCGCTGGGGTGAGTGACGCCGTATCTTCTAGATTGTAGGCAAGAGGAGAGATATCGGAAGAAAGGTGTACAGAATTTCGTCTGGCCAATCCCACTGCAGCGAATCCACCGCTGCCGCTTGCTCGTCCGGACAAGAAGACATGTAGCGCGGGAGCTGTGAGGCTGTTCGCAAACAGATCCAGTTATGGGGGTCCCATGGGGACTGTATCCACCAGAACATCTGTCGAGCCAATGTCCATTCTGTAGATACAAAGCTAAGTCTGCTACCACATTGAACAGAACCCGGATGTGCTGGGGAACGATCTGAACGTGGTGTCGTTGGACGAACAGTAGGATGTTCCTGGTCAGTCACATAAGCTCGCTGCAGGGCGTACCTATCTGGTGTTTCAGAACAGCAACTGTCGTCATGTTGTCTATGAGAAGTAGCACTGTCCGTTTGTCGATACAGCAGTGAGCAGGCATGCTTGACACCAACATCTCTTTGATGTTTATGTGAGTTTCGCGCAAGTCGTCGTCCTAGAACCCTGATCACGTATGGCCGTTGAAGAATACTCCCACTCCGTCGTCCATGCGTCGGTCTGAACCTGGAAGTCGATTGTCGGCGCGGTGAACGGTGCTCCGCCCAACAGGTTGTGAAGGTCGCTCTACCATAGCACGTCGGCTGTCGCTTCCTCCGTCATACGAACACGACTTGGACCTTGGAGGGCTTGGAGCTCTCTGAAGTGAAGGTGGCGCAGGGGCACTGTCTTCTTCATGGCAGTGAGTAAACCGAGCACACTTTTCAGCCGGTCCAGAGAAGGCTGGGCATGGCTGAGTATTACCCGAATGTGCATTCCAAGCTTCTGGAGTCTGTCTTCTGACAGAAAACACAGGCCTTGTTGGAAGTTGAAGACGTCCCCGCGGAAAGTGATGATCTGAGTGGGCTGTTGTTCTTAAATGGCAAATTTCACTTGCAGCCCTACTTCCAGGCATTGCGTGACAGTGGCTTGAGTATGCTGTGCGACCAGTTCGCGGGATACCGCCGCGACGAGTCAGTTGGCGATGTACTAAAACAACAGGATCGGCCGCTCTCGACCCCCTTTTTCCAAAACAGTCATGACTATTGTAAATACCCATGGGGCTGGAACGAGGCGGAACGGAAGGGCAAGAAACCAGTACATCTTTCCATTGACGCTGAAACAGAAGTATCGCCAGCTGGTTCGATGCATGGGTATATGAAAGCAGCCGTCTGTGAGATTGACTGAGGTCGCCCACATGTCCTTGTGTAGTGCCTCACGAATGACGTGGTTGCTGTCCATCTGAAATATCTGCACGAGGAGAAATTGATTCAGTGCAGACAAATCGATGATCAATCCCCATCCTGCTGTTTTCTTCGGACGTAGAAACACCCGGCTATAGAAACCTGGCACGGAATCCGGCATCTCTGCAATTTCCTCTTTGCTCAACAAATTTTGAATTATTGTGTTCAAGCCAACGCCTTTCCGCTTCCGGGTGGGTGCGTGGCCGCAAGATTTGGAGGAGGTGTAGTGTGAGAGACGCAAATATTTACCCTGTCGGGCAAGCGCCGAAATGCAAGGGATAGCCGTAACGAAACCTATTACGAGGCCCCCATGGTTTTCCGTTTCGTCCAGAAAGATTTCAGTCTTCCCCAATGAGCCAAATGTCTGTGGGCAGAGCAGAGGCGAAAGGATGAGTAAATTGGATCGCCGGTCGAGTGGTTCTGCGAAGCGCTCGCACCGCGATCTAAACCATGGTTGCTACTTGCTCTGGCTGGCCCTACGTGGCTTGGGCTGCCGCTTCCTCTGAGGTGTTGGTCGCTTGTTTTGCTTTCCCGCCTTCTATGAACATTCCTCTTTGTTGGCAGGTGGCCTGTTGCATGAAGATCTTCTTGAGGTAGTCCTTGAACTCGTTCGTCAGACGAGCCACGGCGTCGGATAGAAACAGTTCCTTTTGCCTCGCGACGGGTTTGCCTCGCAGCACTGCGGGGTCTTACGCTGGCAATAGGGAATTGTGGAGCAATGTATCTCCGACAATTCCCACCAGTGCCTCGCCTCGCGTGTTTCCACAATCTGGGCATCATCGGTGGGTATTGTTTGCATGGCGATATCTCGAAGCGTCACCAGATAACATGGAAAGATAACATGTTCAGCGAGCGACGGGCCCATTCCTCAATTTTCTGGACGTCTGTGTCGACTAGCAGCATTTCTGTATCAGCGTGGCCTCGCTAAATCCATGAGAGGTGTTTCAGTGGCTGCAATGCTGTGATGGGTAGAAATGGGTCGTGGCTGACGTGAGGTTCAGTTTTCATATCAAGCAAACGACATGTGGAGATCCTGTGATAGGCATGATTGCGATGCAGAATTTTATCGTCGTGATCTTCCACATTCGAGTTGAAAATCCACCGCGAACAGTCCTCGTCGACGCGAACCGCAAATAGCGTGGCGTGACAGTAGTCTGCAGTTGTTCCAATTCAGCGCCACTTTTGTCATTAGCGATGGGTAACAAATCGGTGGACTGACTGCCTGCATGGTTTCCCGACGGTGGGGTGTCATTATCATCAGCTTCCATTCCCGGATCAGTGTCTGAGTGAAAATGGTTGGGTGGCAAGGGGATGCGAACTCGTCAATGCTTAGAGAATTCACGAGGTGAGAGACTGGGCTTTGAAGGGCGAACGGGCCGCATCCAGATGACGTACAGCAGGAAACAGCGCCATATCCTGTCGAGATGGTGGGCGATATATCTTATACGCACACCAATTACCGTCATGTGAAGCCGCCGAGTGAGCGACGTCACGTCATGCGAATCTTCATCATATGATACATCTGGCGAAAGGTTATAATCACTGTCATCTTCCTCATCAGTGTAGTCTCCAGACGCATATACATCGGTGAGAGAGCGATGGGGGGTCTTTCAGCCGACAGACTCGCTCAGCAGTGGGAGTAGGGTCTTGGCTGGACAAAGGCCTTTCCTCTACCGGTTAACCCCGTGGTGGTGCTGGTGCACTGGTAGCGCGGGGCCTTAGTTTCCACCCGAATCCGCTTCCGAAGCGGGTGTTTTGGGTTCGGGGTGTGAACGGCTTTCAGCTTTCTTGTCGCACGAATGTGTGGATTCGCCGTGGTGAAGATGTTCGCTTGACAGAGCGCTTGGTGTCGCCCCGCGATCTCTTCTCTGTGACTTCGACTGCTCTCACGTCCAGATTTGATGTTGCTATGCGCATTTTTTACTTAAACGTGGCTTTTTAGTTTCTCCAGAGCTGAGAGTGACGCCTTGCTAGGGGGCCCTAGATGGGCGACTCAACAATTGCTATGTCTGGCGAGTCAGCACGCCTCTGAGCACCATGTGCTGACGAGGAAAATGCAATGCACTCTTGGTCTTCCTTCGCTGTTTCTCTCAGGCTTACGTTACTGTGTTTTTAAAGCCCTTAGTATGGTATCCGAAATCATTGAGTTATCCACAAAGGCCTGCATCGCAGGTTGTTGAAACAGCGAGGTGAACATATTCCAGTCCCGAATCAAGTCAGTTAGTTATATGATTTGTTTAACGACACGGTTAGTTAAAACCATGTATCTTCTAAAATCATAAAATAAGCAGCGTCTACAGATACTGCTACAGGTTGATTTCTTTTAAAAATTGTATAATTTTACTTGGTTCTACTTCATCAAAGAGCTGCTTCAAAATGTCAACTTTGAACTGACGTTAGCGGGCGTCTTGGAAATTGGCACAGTCTATTAAAATATGTTTTACTGTGTAAGGTTCCTGGCACCCTCTGTGTATAACCATATCATCCTGGACATTAATTAGTGAAAGTAGTTTATGTCCAACAATAGGACTAATTTAAAACAGCTTGTTATGCATTTGTCTGTCCCAATGTCGTTGCCATCCTGGTATGGTATTTGAAGTCTGAGTATGGAATAAGGAACTCGGAACAGTTCTCGTTTACCGCCTCCTTAGTCGCTTTATCAGCTGTCTTGTTGCCACGAATTCCTTCATGACTTGGGATCCAACAACAAATTACTTCCTTACCAGCCTTGAAGGCGTTGTCGTGTTTTTCTAGGAATTCTAGGATTAAAACGTTCGATCTTTGAACATTCTCAAATGCCTGTAGTACAGTCAACGTAAATCATGGACTTCTTGTAACGGTTAACCTTGTTGATTTCAGTGGCCAGCAGTAATGCTCTAATTTCTGCAGAAAATATTAATAACCCATCTGGCAGTTTAGAACCATGCGCATTAAATGTGATAATCTTTGTACTTCACTTTAAATTCTGCAAAGGTCGTTTAAAATACTCAAGGATTTGTGTTCTCTTTCGGTAAGTATGAAAGGGCTTTTAATACTAAAGGCTTGCAAGGCAACGTAATCCGAGCCAGAAATAGAGCCGTTGGCAGGATGTAGCTCCCAGTGAGACAATAGCCCCGAAAAGGCAAACACTTGGATCTGGCTGACTCCCCAGCACGAAGTACCGAAATGTGCATCAGTCCATGCAAGAAAACCAGTTTCTGGCTGTCAAGCAGAAAACTGACATTTGTGAGGTCTGCTAAACTGCTTCCGGTCTCCGAGCGGAATAGCAAAATTCTAACGATAAAAAGATGAAAACAAATATCCTAAACACAAAGTGCTGTCAGAGTTTGCGCACAAAATTTAAATGTGACGTCACCACCTTTGGTAGAGTTTAACCCGACTCATTAGGAACAAGCCATCGTAGAAGGCACAGCCCCCAACCGGCGCCACATACATGTATAAGGCCCCCAATCACTGTAGACTATATTCCAAGCCAGTAACAGAAATGTAATTTGACAAAGTTTACGTAACAAGTTAGGTAGGTGAGATTCCTGAGATATGGTGTTCACAAGGTACATTTTCTTGGTTTATATACCTAAACATTCTAAGTTCCATGGTGATCTTGAAAGTGAGATCAGGGTCACCAAAACCTAATCAGGTCGAGAACCTATTATAGAAGCCACCCACCAAGGTTGACTGAAATGCACCCAGGACTTCTTGAGATATGGTGTTCACCAGGTACATTTTCTTCATTCACATCTGTAGAATTTCTAAGTCCCATGGTGACCTTGAAAGTAGGGTCAAGGTCACCAAAAGCTAATCAGGTCGAGAACCTTTTATATAGAAGCCACACACCAAGTTTAATTGAAATCCAACCAGGACTTCTTGAGATGTGGTGTTCACAAGCTTTTGTACACGGACGGACAGACGGACGGACGAACAGAAGCCGATCCTATAGTGCCCATGCACTTACGATATCAACACTGGTAGCACTGCTGCGTTGACTTCTTTATCCCACACATGTATTTCTCGATCATGTTATTATAAAAATCAAGCGATTTGTCGCTTCTAAGATATCTTTATGAAAAAAATTTGTCCAAGGAATGTAAAATTGCTAAAAAATACAACAACAAATTTAAAATTTTGCACTTCAATCGATTTCTTTCGGCAAATTATAATTTCGGGGAGGTCCATTTATATTTTTGCAGAACGAAATGGAACCATTCTAAATTTTTTAGATGTTTTACATCTCGGTAACTGTTTACCACATATGTATACATCGTATGTCTTTTTGGTCCCATCCACTCAAACACGCAGATTATACGGTATCCCAAAAGATAACATAGTCTTTTTGGATGTATAAATATTTCAGATGTATGTACTGCAGTCACGTGTCACAACTACGGAACATGTGTTCACACGGCAACGACCTCAGTGATGTGGATGTGTGACTGTGTGGCAGGATTCTCAGATACCTACTGCACTACAGGTTATACACAGCAGGGTTGGCGTTGGCGGGGTTTTTGTCCACTTTTTGGGCATTTTTTACGAAATGACTCCTTTTTCGGAACCCACCGATCTTTCTTGACCCATCTGAGTCACACTTTCCTTTTTTGACTCACTTTCCTGAGAACCCAGCGCGAACCCTGACACAGTATAAAATATTGGGTCTTCCCTTGTAAAATAATAAAAGTATCAAAATAAATTTCAACAGACTCTCCTTCCTACTTTAGAGATGTTCAACAGTACAGTAGATACTCGACAGCTCAAGCATATTCGCACTATGAATTAATGGCTAACAGCAAACATATACAGACATTCAATATTACAATTCTTTTAACAATTAAACAAAGAACAGTTGAAGTTTTCCAAGTTTAGTATTGGATTATTAAATATGGATTCTGGCAATTAGATATGGATTGTAATATAAGCATGTTTTTACAATATACAATTTTAGCAAAAGGAAGCAATACACTTCCGTTACAGTAAAGCACATTGCGTTGTCGTATCTTTAGACAATGGCCCAGTGACTGGAATTTCACTGTATTCATCTGGATCATTCACACCGGGATCCTGGTGGTCTCCAAGCACCTGCCCGACTGGGACCTATTTTGGCGGTTTCAACACCAAGGTAGGTTTCTTGTACTCTAAACAAAAAGACAGTTTTTTTAAGGACCTTATGGTATAAATTTAAAAAATTATCTATTCTCTCACTAGATGCGGCTTGTCTGATTCTTTTTCACACAGACAAAAGGCCAGAAGGAAGTTGTTTCTTATCTCAGTTTTTTTTACTGACCCGGCCTGCCTAGACTTTTCGATGAGGGATGAAATTGCGATTTTAGTGACTCCACCAGAGCAGAAACAAGGTTGTTTTATGCTTGCCTAAGACAAATATTTTACAAACAGTATCTTACAGGCAAAAGGCCTGGTTTTGAGGTAAAAATTTGTAAGTGTTCCTGAAATGGCATTTACTAAGTATTGTTAACAGAATGTAGTTAAACAACCTACTTCTGGTTTAACAAAGGCATCGTTTGGTATAGGGAGACCAAGCAGCTAAGACAACAATGGGATGTAGACTACAGTTATTTATCGCATGACGTTGTAGGAACAGACGATTGCAATTTACTCTTTAGATTACAGTTAAAAAACGGTGCTTGAAAATAAATCTCATTCGAATTCGGCGTTTATCTAGTTCATCAGGATAAAGCAACAAGTTTCGCTTGTGAATAGTTGTGAAGTATTACAAACCGAACAACTCCAAACTCTCTCTCAGATTTTGTTCGAATAAAAGCAAGAAGCGGATCAAACCCTAATTGAAGTGTGCATCATATGGTTTTTCGGGAATTGCCAAAAAAACGCTTTCTTCAGTTTCAAATAAAGCAGCTTTAAGTAGGGAAAGTTATTTTTAAAAATGGATAAAAAGCTTAATGACTTTTAATACAGTTCTTTTTTAATTGCTTTGAAAACCTAAATTTCATAACTCTTGATATTTTATTTTATTAAAATTTTGGATGCGATCATTTGATTTTAATACGACTGTACATATTTTTTCTTTCTTAAACTTTCTTAAAATTAACTTTTTTCACTTTTTTTCGATGAACACGAACCCCAACTTTTTCTTCCTGGTTCACCTTTTTGAAAATTATATCTAAGAAAAGACGGTGTTAGACTTGTGTTAGGATTAAAACTTTTGATCGCATTTCACCAAAACTATTGACGAACTTCTGATCTTACTTTATATATAGAGGCGTTAAAACCACCGAGGCGTTTGTTTTCAGTACTTTACGACAGATTCAAAGACAACTGAACCATGTCAACGCGTTATGTTACACAAGTGCGTTTTTTATATATTCTAATAAAATGATTTTGTTGACAAACTATCAGTCGATACGGAAATAGCCCAAACTGACCACTTGACTTCGTAGGTAGACGCCACCAACGGTGCTTTTAGCGACGACTTTGGCTTGACGGAGATAGACTTCTACTGCTATAGGCCCATGGGTTGGTCGAGTGCTATGACGTCAATAGCTGACCCCAACGTGTTTAGCGGCGGTGAATGGCAGAGCACGACTTACTGCCCAGCAGGTAAGCAGGATCATCAAAACATTTCTGACAACAGACAAGCTTGCACGGAACGTTTATTTCTTATTTTACTTATCTGTTACGAAGGCTGATGGACCTGGAATCGTAAAGCTTTCTCCCCGTTTTGTTGCACAAATATAGGTTACTTCATCGTGCAGTTCCGACAGTTTACACAGCCTGACATGGGGTTGTTCGGGGACAACACAGGCACCAATAACATCCAAGTGAAATGCCGCGGGCCAGGAATGACAGGCGTCATGACGTCATATGTGTACGGTTCAGGCGCAAGTTTCAACAGCGCCTACTGGACCAGTTGGAGTAGCGAATGTCCTTCCAGCTGGGCCGTGTGCTCTGTTCAAGTCAAAACGGACCCTAATCTTGGAATTTCTGATCTTACAATGAGATGTTGCGAGTATTGAAATACAAAGTACGTTGCTGTTCTGTGTGGGAAAATTTGTACGGAGTGTTTCTCTCTGTGTGTTTGAATGTGATTTTGTTGGAGCCTCGATTAAGTCTCGGGCCGAGAGGAGTCCACTCATTTCGGACTGCAAATGGCGCAGAGTCCCGGGCCAGGGTGAGTCTCTTATTCCTTTGAATACACAACCGTCGAGATCCTTCGTTTGCTCTCGTGATCCTTTTTTTTTGTGTGTGTGCGTGTGTAAGTGGGTAGTTCTCTATTAACCAATTTTTCTTTTCGTCTAATATTCATAATGAAAGGTGCAAAATAGTCCTTCAAGAACGCCACATCGTATGTTATCTGATCTCAGACATTTAAATACATTTAATCGTAGTAAACAAGATTTTTTTTCATGCTTTTTTTTCAAAATGAAGAATCTTAATCTGAACGTAACGCCTTCCCACCCCTTCTAATTTTTTAATCAAAACTACTGGTTTTTCACATTGATTTTTTTTTCACATTTTACACACAATAGTTTCTTAAACATTGATTTTTTTTCCAGTTTGTTGACAGAAGTAAGACACAAAGTTTTCTCTGGTCACTACACCGCATGTTGGATGGAAACGTTTTTCAGAACTATCGCATGAAACGCTTGCGCGCCAATCGTCGGGTTGGCGACAAGTGTAATGGTTTTGATCGTTCTAAGTGCTTTTTTCACAAGCCCCACTGTAAATCAAACATCCCCTGAGCAAACACTTTGCATTTTCTCGTTCATTTACCGAAGGCCCAATTGAGTCCCCCTCCTTTCCGAAACGCTGGCCTCATTACAAAGGAATGTATAGTAGAAGGACTCAACTCGGTCCGGACTCAACTGGGCCTGCAACACCAGGTCCATTTTAGTCTGGTATCAATTTATACCATTCGTATCTGCTGTATTTTAGACAGGAGGCGATTCCGGTTTTTTTGTGTTGTTTTTAAAATCGATATTTTGTATTACTAGTGTGGTGGCAATAAAAAAAAAGAAACTCGAAGAAAAAATGTTGAGCTTTAGGATATCATCAATTCACCGAACTTTTGAAACTAAAAACGATCATGATTGTGACTACTCATGCCACATTGCAGAAAAAATTCATTTTAAAATAATTGTTTACGTAAAAATACCCTTTGCTTTGTGACACTATAACTGCAACATTGCCATGCAAACTTTGATTGCATTCCTCCCGACTATAGAGGAGATCCTCTTCTTCAAAGACAGACAGTCGAACAGACAGACAGGCGCCTCTCCATGAAAGGTTTCGTAGAGCTGTCAGATTTTGAAGACTGTACTTCGGATTTTTAAAAACATAAGGATTGGTTAGTCATTATTTCACAGGACATACTTAAAAAACCAACTACATCTGCACTGACCTGAAAGTAGCTTTATGTTTATTATGAAACAAAGTACTAGACTCAGAAGTAAAAAGAAAGGGTTGCGCCTGGATTTTATTGAAAACTAAAAGCGGAGACCTTCAAAATTAACAGCAAAATTAAACTTTACATACTTCCATAGCCTGGTATCAAATTTCATAGATTACACATAATTTCCTCAAATCACACATTTCTAAAACCGGTGAAAACATTTCTCTTTCATACCTTCTTATTTAATCCACGCTTTATCACCACCCCTTGTTCTCTTAGGTTAAATTCATTATTAAAAATTAAACATGAACTGTTTTAAAAATTCAAGATTTATTAAACAACTGGCACCCACGCCATATTTTGTTACCTGATTATGCACAGTTAAGGTTCAGTATTGAATTATAAAAATAAAAGTCTCTATTTGTATAGCTCATGTCCTTTTTACGTCATCGGATGGGGTTTCTCATTTTGACACGTTTGATTAAATAATCAATATGCATGACCTAAGCTGGTCACTGAAGCACATCACTCTAGTCTGCGGAATTGGGTTTTACACACATTTAATATTTCAGTGGAACTATGGTTTAAAACTGAGAAACTTCTCGTGCTGATGATTTTCTGGCGAGAAACATACTCGTGACGTAGTTTTTCAGCCAGGAAACCACCTGCGCTTGAAGTTTTTCTGTTTTAGTAATTCGTAACATATTCCTTGGTGAGAGTATTGCAGGCATTATCACTGTACCTAGAACAAAGGCGGATAAAACAGGATACGCACATTTCACGAATTATTTATAACTAACTGAATCGAAACACACGTACTACAGAAATAAACATGAAGTCGATGATCAAATCCAAACAAGACAAAAGCTGCAGATACTCGACTGTTTATGAGACGAAACAGAGTAAACAAACAATAGTAATAATGTCTAAATCATCAGTATAATTGGTCCCAGTGAAATACTGTACACTCACAAGGTTTAAATCACACGTAATTACCCTGTATCATTGGTCTGAAATACGATTGCACCAAATAAATGACATAATTCATCAGATGTACTCGGCTTGTTTTGCACAATGTCACAAGTGGGCAGGATGCCACAATCCTTATGTAGAAAGGCCAGAAGAAAAATAGTTTTGTTTCTTATCTCAATTTTGAAAAAAAAATTGACCTGACCGGTTGACGATATGTTTTTTTCTAAAAAAAAAATCAAATCCGACAGGGGCCAAACTGGTGGTTTTATGAAAAACTGGTGGTTTTATGTCATAACACATGTAATTTGCAGTGTTTTTTTTTTAAATCGTTCGAATTATAACTTGCAGAAAAATGAGAGCACCAAAAGCGCCAGCACAAAATTCGAAGACGCAATTCTCTTTCGAAAGATCATTTCAGTGCTTTTCCTGCCTTCTGGGTAATTTTTTTTTATTTTGTCTAAATTTCGAACGTCCGGTCGCCGCCCGGTCGATCATATTTAGTGGCCCAATCAAGTGAAATAAGTTTGTTTATTTACAGTTCTTTACAGATCTACAAACCTGCAGAATATATAAGTAATCTGCGAACTTCGAATGACGCAGAAGTTGAATTTGAATAAAATCTGAGAGTATTTGATCATTTATCACGATTTTTGGCATTGAACTGAGCACAAAATCTTTAACCGTTTTCACAGTCCCCGCTGTCGGTCATCACACGCTCCAAATTCCCTGAGATTACGATAACGTGCGTCAACAGTTCCGCACTGAGGTAAATATTCAGCTAAAGCTATCTAAAACACCTTATTATTCAACCTAAGAATTTATCAAGCAAATAAAAAAGTAGACAGTTTCTGTCCGAGGCGAAATGAGGCGCTTTCTACAACGAGTCTACTCTCCGGAACAGAATAACGTAAACGAAAGGCCGTAGAACTTTTACGACACCCTCCGAAACAGAATAACGTAAACCAATGGCCGTAGAACTTTTACGACACTCTCCGGAATAGAATAACGTAAAACAATGGCCGTAGAACTTTTACGACTCTCCGGAATAGAATAACGCAAACCAATGACCTTAAAACTTGTACGACACTCCGGAATAGAATAAAGTAAACCAATGGCCGTAAAATTTCTACGACACTCCGGAATAGAATAACGTAAACCTATGGCCGTAAAACTTCTACGTCACTCTCCGGAACAGAATAACGACTTAATGGGATTCATTATTGTGAATTCCAGAACAGACTCTCTGAGCCTCAATGCTTGACTTCTCCCATCCCATAAAAATCTCTAGTCTTATTTGCTTGATACATTCTTATTTTAAGTAACAGTGTGAGTCTAATTTAATAATGGACTACAAATACAAACATACTCATCAGAGATGCAAAGCCCCCAGCCTGAGCGATAGTCGGTACCATAAAGACTGAGTGTCTGGAAAGACTGTCAGCGTTGTGGCAGGCGTGGATGCTGTCACTTACCGAAAGCCTGAACAGCATCAGTATCGCCAATCCGATCCGGATCAAACCTAGACGATGCACATCTGTGATATATATTCTTTCAGTACATGATGTTTCACACCTGAAGCACAAAGACTTCACACAAATATTCCACAGACAAGCTTCTCAGTATCTGAGTCAATATGCAGAGTTTTCACCTATTTTGAAAGTACTGCTATTGCGACACTGTTTGGCTTAGCCGGATCAAACCTGGACTTTGTACATCTGTGATATATTTCTTTCACAGCATGAATTTTCGAAACTATGGAACAAAGACATCATACAAAAATGCTGTGGACAAAGTTTAGCGCATAATTGTTTACAGAAGGACGGAGGGACGGACCGATCGACAGCAATAGCCTTCAGCCAAATTTGCTCTATCTCCTCCAGTAAAATATACGTCCAGTGTAACAGAATATCTTGCCCCCCCCCCCCCCCCCCCGTACAGCTTCCTCCTGGGGGCAAGCTATACTAAGCTATCTTCCCCCTCCCGGTATATCTCTCCCCCTCCGCCCCCTTCAGATCCTTTTTTTTTTTTTTTTTTTGGCTAAAATATGTGATATTAGTCGTCCTAAAGTCGTTCAAAGATTATAACACTGCTTATACGACCTTATTAGCGCAATTCAACAATAAATCAAAGAAAATGACACAAAAATTAAATCTTAAATCTGATAAACTAGAGTGAAGTGCTCGTGCATGTTCCCTAGGTAAATTGTTTTGGACGACTTCCGCAGGTAATTACAAGGCGAATAAATTACCCGAGATCTGTATTTAGATGCTTTAATCGTTTCAAAGAGGCACAAATAACAATTCTAACAAGGGGGATGTGGATTCGTCTCGTTTCCAAACAGCAGGACGGTAGCTGGACAGGAGGAGGGGGGGGGGTAATTATCCCAGGTGGGGGGGGGGGAAGCTACACGGGAAGTAAAATATCCTATCACACCGGCCGGTTCACGTCTTATTTGTGCAAAACCAAATTCATTTCTTCCTCGCCCAGATGAAACCCAGTCTCCTTAGCAATTCCACCTTTCTACTTGTATAATTTCTGATAATTAACGCACCTGGGAATTGGCCACTTGGTTAGAGAGAGATAGCTTCAATCTTCCCTCCCATAAATCACAACACCAACCTATCTGTTTGTTTCGGAGTGTTCCAAACGCATGTGTTTATTCAAATCAGTCTTCCTAGCAAACTCTTTCCCACAAATCTCGCACCAAAATTCCCTCACACCTGTGTGTGACAGCATGTGTGTCTCAAGGATCTGCTTTCTGCCAAATGCCTTATCACATACTTGACATTGAAATGCGCGCTCTCCGGTGTGTTTGAGCATGTGCGCATTCAAATGATGCTTCAGGATGAATCGATCGCCACATTCACTGCACTCGAAATCCCGAACCCCACTATGGCCGCGTTCGTGAATTCTTAATCCAGTGCTGCTTTTAAACTTCTTATCACACGTCACACATTCGTAAGCATAAGCATCTGCGTGATATCTTACATGCGATTTCAACCTACCATTTGTGCTGAAAGCTTTCGGGCACATGGAGCACATAAACGTCTTTTCCCCGTGCGTGCTCCTCACATGCCTCAGCATGTATAATCTATGTGTGAACGTCTTCGAACACACCGTGCAGGGATGATTTTCTTTCGTGTGTACAGTTCTAACATGTTTGTTTAAAGCAAGTTCAGTAGTGAGGAACTTGGAACAAATATGACACTGGAACCCGGATTCCGAATGCGTGGCTTGGTGGACTTTCAGGTGTTGCATCATACCAAAGCTTTTATCGCACTGATCACATTTGAATTCACGACTATGTACTGCTTTCATGTGCGTCGCCAACTTGCTTTTACTTCGATAAAACCCAGCACAAAGAGTACACTGTATTCGGGCATGTATCAAATGTTTAAACTTGAAATGATCCCAAAATTTCAAACGTGCATCGAATGTCATATCACAACCGTTGCATCGGAACTCA
This sequence comes from Protula sp. h YS-2021, assembly GCA_949752745.1. NCBI lineage: Eukaryota > Metazoa > Annelida > Polychaeta > Sabellida > Serpulidae > Protula > Protula sp. h YS-2021. Next base: position 66,979,738 of record OX457026.1, read on the forward strand.
GTGGATGTCTTCCGGTTTGCATTTTGTGCGTTGCAAACGTGTTGCCTCAATGGCTGGATTCTCATGTACTGCTTACCGCACTTGGTACAATGGAATGGCTTTCGCCTGGCGTGCCTGGTGAAGGCATGATTTTGAATACAGAGCTGCGTCTTAGTCTTGTAATCGCACAAATTGCACCGGAGAAAATGCTTTTCTTCTTCTTCTTGTTCTTGTTCATCGCTATCCTTACCATTCCTGTGCATCTCCATGGGGCTTTTCAGATTCTCTTTAAGAAGGATACCCTTTTTGCCGACATCACACTGCCATTTTCGGATAACGATGTGGCTTCGTTCGTGAAGATTCAAGCCCAATTTATTTGCAAATCGTTTAGTACATTTTGAACAGTCATGGCTATGATCAGCCTGTCTGTATAAATGAGATTTTAATAAGCCTTCAGTGGCAAATATCTTCGAGCACAGCAAACACTTTAATTTCTTTTTTAGGCGTGATTCTTTTAGACGTTTCTTGAAGATGATTTGGTATCGAAAAGTTTTTGCAACAAACTTACATGGGAACTTTGAATCTGAATGCCCAACTTTCATGTGTGCAGCTGTGTCAGCCTCGCTCGCGCCTGTCTTAAAGCAGATGAAACAATGGCTTGTATCTCCACAATGCCTTTTCCTGTGGCGTTCTTTAAATTTAACCTTCATGGAGAATAATTTGCTACGTTGCTTCAGAGTGGCCTTCTTCTTGGAGGGCATTTTTCTGTGTTCCTTCAGCATGAGCTTCTCAGATGACGTCAATATAGGACCCGAATTTGAATCGTGCCTTTTATCTGCCATACACACAAGGTCTGTCACCGACTGGTTCCTCTCATACGTCGTACATGCAAGGTCTGTCACCGACTGGTTCCTCTCATACGTCGTACATGCAAGGTCTGTCATCGACTGGTTCCTCTCATACGTCGTACATGCAAGGTCTGTCACCGACTGGTTCCTCTCATACGCCGTACATTCAAGGTCTGTCACCGACTGGTTCCTCTCATACGTCGTATATGCAAGGTCTGTAATCGACTGGTTCCTCTCATACGTCGTACATGCAAGGTCTGTCATCGACTGGTTCCTCTCATACGCCGTACATGCAAGGTCTGTCACCGACTGGTTCCTCTCATACGTCGTACATGCAAGGTCTGTCATCGACTGGTTCCTCTCATACGTCGTACATGCAAGGTCTGTCACCGACTGGTTTCTCTCATACGTCGTACATGCAAGGTCTGTCATCGACTGGTTCCTCTCATACGTCGTACATGCAAGGTCTGTCACCGACTGATTCCTCTCATATGTCGTACACACAAGGTCTGTCACCGACTGGTTCTTCTCAGACACCGCACATATAGGGTCTGTCACCAACTGGTTCTTCTCATTAGCCGCAAATGCAGGGTCTGTCACCAACTGGTTCTTCTCAGATACCGCACATGCAGGGTCTGTCGCCGATTGGTGCTTTTCACACGGCCCGTTTACAGTGCTGGTCGCGTACAGGTTTTTCTTACACGCCACATGGGCTCGGGCCACACTTGTTTGCCCAGTTATATCGGCCACATGTCCGGAATCACCATTGAGTCCGTTCCTCTTATCACCGCCATAGGTACTGTAGAAATTCTCCAATGTATATGGAGAATACTTCCTTTGAATTTTCCCATCACTTGACGTAGGTACAGATTGCATGCTTGTTTCTGCTTCCTTCGTCGGCACAGATGTACTGAGCTCACTCTCCTGATCTACCGTATACACAGAACGCCTCACTGATGTAGTCGGTACAGATGTTTTGAGCTCACCCTCCTGATCTACCGTATACACAGAACGCCTCACTGATGTAGTCGGTACAGATGTACTGAGCTCACCCTCCTGATCTACCGTATACACAGAACGCCTCACTGATGTAGTCGGTGCAGATGTACTGAGCTCACCCTCCTGATCTACCGTATACACAGAACGCCTCAATGATGTAGTCGGTACAGATGTACTGAGCTCACCCTCCTGATCTACCGTATACACAGAACGCCCCACTGATGTAGTCGGTACAGATGTACTAAGCTCACCCTCCTGATCTACCGTATACACAGAACGCCCCACTGATGTAGTCGGTACAGATGTTCTGAGCTCACCCTCCTGATCTACCGTATACACAGAACGCCCCACTGATGTAGTCGGTACAGATGTACTAAGCTCACCCTCCTGATCTACCGTATACACAGAACGCCCCACTGATGTAGTCGGTACAGATGTTCTGAGCTCACCCTCCTGATCTCCCACATACACAGAACGCCCCACTGATGTAGTCGGTACAGATGTTCTGAGCTCACCCTCCTGATCTCCCACATACACAGAACGCCCCACTGATGTAGTCGGTACAGATGTACTGAGCTCACCCTCCTGATCTACCGTATACACAGAACGCCCCACAGATGTAGTCGGTACAGATGTACTAAGCTCACCCTCCTGATCTACCGTATACACAGAACGCCCCACTGATGTAGTCGGTACAGATGTTCTGAGCTCACCCTCCTGATCTCCCACATACACAGAACGCCCCACTGATGTAGTCGGTACAGATGTTCTGAGCTCACCCTCCTGATCTCCCACATACACAGAACGCCCCACTGATGTAGTCGGTACAGATGTTCTGAGCTCACCCCCCTGATCTACCGTATACACAGAACGCCTCACGGCTATAGTCGGTACAGATGTACCGAGCTCACCCTCCTGATCTACCGTATACACAGAACGCCTCACTAATGTAGTCGGTACAGATGTACTGAGCTCACCTTCCTGATCTACCGTATACACAGAACGTCCCACAGATGTAGTCGGTACAGATGTATTGAGCTCACCCTCCTGTTCTACCCTATACACAGAACGCCCCACAGATGTAGTCGGTACAGATGTATTGAGCTCACCCTCCTGATCTACCCTACACACAGAACGGCTCACCTGTGGAGCCGTAGAATTCGCCTCCCCAAAACAACTTTCACTTGGTTCCTGATTTTTATCTAAGACACACAGAGTGTCGCGGGACAGAGGCGGAATGTTACCGGACAGATCTACCGTGTCAAAAGACAGATCACATGCATTACTCGGTGCAAGCCTGGCGTCCTCTTCCGCACAGCCAGTTTCTGCGTTTGGTGTGAACGTCTCACCGGGCAGCAGTGTATAACCCGCGACCAGTCCATGCACCTTACTCGACACTGGCCCAAATATCTCAACTGATCTCGAGTCGTCATCACACACATACCTAACACTTGCATTCGATTCGTCGCTGCTATTCAACAAACAGATAGAATTCGTACTTGATCCATCATTTTCACCATGAACGTCATCACCACACAGCATGGAATGAGTTTTAAGGCCGTCCGCGCTTTCTGAAACAACTTGGGAATGTGAAACTGACCGTTCAGTGTTTGGAGCACTAGAATATGCCGTATTTGATTTGCCATCTCTGTGAGGCATGCACGAAACCTTCACACTTGATTTCTCAATACCATCTTCCCGTGACTCGTAACTCGTGTTTGGATCGCTACTGATATCCAGTTCACTCATAGGTTTGCTACTTGACGTTTCTGTAACTACACCTCCTGTAATGACAAAATTGGTATTCAATCCGTACTCAACAGGTTGCGCATGCCCGGAATGTGTCTCTGATCTCTCCGTTCCAATTTTGACATTCTTCTCACTTGACAACAATACCGAATTTTCATTTGACATGTCTGTATCACTTGATATTTGGCGGAGATTTGTATTTGATGTGGGAATACGGACACGATCAGCACGTGTATTTGGTCCGCTCCTTTCCGCGCACATGACAGTTGTGTCTATTACACTGGCCGCTGCCGCTTCGGAACTTTTCGTAGACCCTGGCACGCTTCTCTCCACAATCGTAGCACCATGACCACGGGTACTACTTGTCTCTGTACATATCAAGGCAGGCTCAGACCTTATATAAACGTTCGCATTCCCTGAGTTTGCATGCTCATTACATAACTCAGGCCTGAGATCCTGAGCGCATTCAGAAATTGCCTCTGATCTGTCAATATTTACCACACCAACAGAATTCGTACTGGGTGCATCCTTCTCGCCCTGTGCACAAGAATCCGTATCAGATCGTTCCTCACTCCGCTGGCTGCTGCTCGGAGCATCCATCACATCATCCAAGAGAGGAATCACACTGTTTTCTGCTGCCACTGCCTTGTGGCTGTATGTATCCAGTAAATGTTTCACCAAAGTGAGAGGATCGTCCTGTAGCAATGTCAGTTTAGCCTTGCCTCCCTCCCCTACACCACCACCACATATTTCAGCATTATGCCGCGTGTCGACAAGATTTATATTATCCCTGAGTGTTGCGTCCGCGCCCAGTGAACTCTCACCAGTATCTGCACGTGTCACATTCATGTTAGAGAGGACACACGTGTCTCTACTATCCCTTACATTCACAGGCGTAGCGTTTGAATCCACAGCATGATTCCTATTTGATGCACCGAGACGAAGGCGAATGTCCTCGGAATCTGTACCTGGTGGGCCTTTATCCGGTACAGATACAGAAATCATACTAGACTTGTCTTGGCTATCTCGTGAACAAACAAGGCCCCTGTCCGTGATCTGTTCGCTACCTGATTCGATAACCTCAACCTCGTCTGACTGCACGCCGCCGCTCTCTTTGAGTGCGGAATGTGCTTGCCCGGGCACGGCTGTCTTTAGGCTGTGACTGTGGTCACTGAGCAAATATCTGAGCACAGAATACGGGTTACCCTGCAACAGACTCCCCTTTTCTTTAACCACTGGAGCTTCAGCGCCTTGTGATGCCGCAGTCCTTGTCATACGCGCTGAGATGCTTGGGACGCATCGTGTTGCTCCAGACCCATGCGAAATACACGCAGTATCCGTGCTGTGCCTGTGTACGGAATGCGCTCTCGACGATAGCTCGGCATTTGTTAAAGCCTTTCTTTCCGGCGGCATGCCTGGGATAACACTCTTATTGTTGAGCAAGCGACTGACGACAGTTTTTGGATCATTACTTAACAAATCCATCTGGCCACCAACGACAGATTCTCTGCCCACCTGAGGCTGCAACGTCGCCTCTCCAACGCCAGGAACCTGGAGCTGACCTGTCCATATTGCGCCAAAGCTATTTAAAATGTCAGCAGCTTCTGTCCGCTCCAACGCATGGTTATTAGGCATGTTTTGTGTATCAACTGTCGAGGTTTGAGAGTATCTCATTGGGCAATTGGCGACGCTGTATTCGCAATTAAAATTTAAATCAGGTTTTACCCTCGCTCCTCCAACTGCAGTTCTCTTATGGAAAGGGTTCATAAACGGGTTCATAAACGTGTTCAAAACGGTAGTCGAGGAAGTTGACTTTTTCTCAATGTCTGTAGAAGTTGCAACCTGAACTCCGTTATTAGCTTTCAAGTGGCGCAAATGAACGGCGTGAACATGAAGCTTCACTAAATATTGCGTGCGGAACAATTGCACACACACACTGCACTCATAAGCCGTCACTTTCTTCACAAATTGTGCTAGATCCAGGTCCTGGTCCTTGGACGGCGAAAGCCACACATATCCTCTTCTGTTACACTCGGTGCTATTGGGTATCCGTAAATCCGGTGACTGCCTGAGAAACTGAAGATCATTGTCGTTAACCTTATTGATAACAACCACTGGAAGTTTATTGAGCGGCGAGCTTTTGGGCTTTGGCTGATCGCAGATGGCGGAATTGTCACCTTCCTTTATTTTTCCATTGGGCCGCTCGTTTTCCGAATATAATGCACCTGTCCGACCAATTAACATTACTTCCTCTCCGTGATGTGATTCGAGATCCGAATCATCGGCACCCGAGTCATCTTCGCCATCAAAACTTGAATCCAAAATTTCGATCGTCTCTGCGGGTTCTATCTTCAACTCTCCACACATTTCTGACTCTTCCACCTTCACCCTGCCACATACTTCTGGCTCTTCTGCCGTCTCCCCTCTACATATCCAAGGCTCTTCCTTCTTCACCCCTCTACATATCTCTGAGATTTGTTGTTCGGACATGTCGAACAAGTTGTTGGCACACGGCAGTGAGCTTTTCCTGTTTGCTTCGAATATGACGTGCTGTAACATACAACAAAAATGACTTTCAAAAGAGTCGGTCCTGTCAATTTTTTCTCAAACTGACAGTTTAATTTCAGCACGCAGCTTTGTTGTGTTCAACAGATAAGCTGATTTTCCTTTTTCAGCTCTATTATTGCTTTTATTCAATGATTAAAAAAATGACGCAGTGATTACCGGAAAAGGAGTTGCCATCAGGAGAAAAAAAGTGAATTTCGAATGCGCTGGTTTTGTGAAACAAGACTGTCGATGGACATTGTGCCCAGCCGTAAAAGTGAAGACATTACAAAGGTGAAAGCTGGAACCGACCAATTTTAACCAAATTTAGATGTGGTAGAAAGTAATCGGACAGGAGTGGATAGTTATATGAGTTAGTTATATGATCTGTTTAACGGCACGGCCGACTCTTAGCGGGTTACATAGCGTCAATGGGATCTGTGGGACGAACAGCATTTTTTTGTGTTCCTTTTAAAGCTTTATTTGCGCAGTTTTTTTTCGAACCGATAACAAAATTACTACAACTCCACTGAAGATCTACCTGTTACCGGGGATGGCAGGGAAGGAAGGTCAAAAAGAAAGAAAGAAAGACTGAGAGAAATGAACGGTTTGACATTATTCAGTTACTTACTACCATTTATTCCAGTTTTTTTAGAAACTTCAAAGTTTCGCCATTTCGGCAGTTTCTGGCGAACCGCGAAAAAAAAAACAGCCTGGTAGCCGAACCCCTGCGTAACAGCTAAACGATAGGAATAAAACTGTAGGAGGAGTAGCATTTTAAAAATGGGTCAAAACGGCCACCAAAAGTGCCGCCATTCTGTCAGTTTTTCGTGAATCGTCAAAAAAAGTAACAGCCAGGTGGGGGGACCAGCCAGGGAGCATTCCTGCGTAATATCAAAACGATTGGTGCAAAACTGTAGGAGCAGTAGCACAAAGTCGGCTGGGTTAAAAAGCCTATCAGTTCGAACGTTGGTGTCCTGGAACGTGCGCCAAAAGATCCAAAGCCTCGAAAATTGAGACCAATGACCATTTCTATAAAACGAACTATGACCAGTGTTGCCACGGAGTCGTCAAGAAAAAAAAGGATAAAAAAGGATAAATTTGAGAAAAAAAAGTATGAAAAAAAGGATAATTCATATTTTGCGGAAGATCGAGAAAACATTAATGTTAATCATATTGTATCATTTTTTGTAATTTATAATGCTCGTTTTCACAGCGATTAATAAATATTTGCATACCTTATTGTACTTTATAAATTTATAAAAGAATCCGGTCAAATTGTGCCAAAAGAAGAGTTTTGAAAATTGGTACTAAACATTTTCAAATGTCCCCATTTAGCCAATTTTTAGCGGATCGCCAAAAACAAGACTGTCAAGTGACAGTGGCCCAGTTGAGGATTGAGTCTTGTGTCTCTTGGAAAATGGCAAGACAGTCTGATCTGGTGGAATGTTTTTTTATAATAAATTATGCTCAAATCGTGAAAATGTCTGAATATTTGTAATAAATGGAAAAAATGCACACACAGGAATTTTACTCCAACTTGTTATTAAATTCAAATAGAAGTCAAACGTAAAAATTAAAATAAAGTCCTTTCTTTTATTACTTATCATGGACCTTGTTTCAAGTGAGTATTAAAATGTGGATACAAATTTGGAACACCCTATCCAGAACACGGTACGATATTTGTCAAATAAAGATATATATGTAAAAACAGGAAATTTTCTCCCATTTGTTTTTAAAATGAAACAGAAGTGGAACTCCAAAATTTAAATAACGTCCTTTCTTATATGCACTTATTTCGAGCCTATAGTTGCAAACGATTTAAACGTGGATACAGCTTTTGGAACACCCTATCCAGGGTGTTACTAGGCCAGCGCTTAATTAAAAATCAATAAATGATTGGGTGAGGAATATCCAGACCCTGGATAGTCTACCTTGAGAGGCGTACTCCAAATGCCCTGGAAAACTTCAAACGGGGGTCGTCAAAAACTTGTGGACCCCAATTAATTCTAATTAAAAAAAAATGAAAAAGAGGCTATTGACGGGATCGTGTCTCAGTTTTTTTCGGGATAGTACTCACCATTATTTACAGTAGCATCACAATATTTGGTACAGTAACTATGACAAAAACATGTGCAGCGTTAAGAGTTTGACAGGTTTTTACCTTTGACATTGGCAGTGTTTCCTTGACCTTTGAAATTCTGTGCTGGCCAGTATTCAGCATGTATTAATGATACCATCTTATCGCCCACCCGCAAAATAATAATTCACGGTCAGAGAAATGATTTCTGCACTTCTGCACAAATTACAACTTTCTTGCATTATCGCCCACTTAAAAAATGCTCGGAGACTGTTTTGCACTACATTTCCTATTATCGCTCAATGTTCCCTATTATCGCCCACAAGAAAAATATAATATTTCATATTTTCGGGTCCAAGAATCGATTTCTGCACTTTTACAGCAGAAATTTCTTGCATTATCGCCCACTTACAAATCACCAAAGATATCCATAACTAATATTTACAACGGTTAAATTAACAAAGGAAGTCTTTTGCACTATATACCCTATTACCGCCCACCCGAAAAAATCCTATTTCTAGTATTTTTAGGATTACAGAATTGATTCCTGCACTTTCAAATCAGAAATTACAACTTTCTTGTACTATCGCCCACTTAAAAATGATCAGAGACACTCATAACTAATATTTAAAGCGGTTACATTAACAAAAGAAATGTTTTACAGTGTTCCTTATTATCGCCCAATGTTACCTATTATCGCCCAAACGAAAAATATCATATTTATCATATCTTCGGGTCATAGGATTGATTTCTGCACTTTTAAAGCGAAAATTACAACTTTCTTGCATTATCGCCCAATGTTCCCTATTATCGCCCACCCGAAAAAATATCATATTTACCATATCTTCGAGTCATAGAATTGATTCCTGCACTTTAAAGCGAAAAGTACAACTTTCTTGCATCATCGCCCAATGTTCCCTATTATCGGCCACCCAACAAATATCATATTTATCATATTTTCGAGTCAAACAATTGATTCCTGCACTTTCAACGCGAAAATTAAAATTTTTTGCATCATCGCCCAATGTTCCCTATTATCGTCCACTTAAAAAATATCATAGAACTGAGCAACTGACAACAAAATTACTGAAATCATTCAAGCCCAACCAGAAGTACTTGAATGTAACATATTGTGCCTCTGTACAAATTGGAACTTTGCTTTTTTTAGAAAAAAATGGAAATTTGCAAATTTTTAAAAGTTGCAAACTTTGAAGCTCCGTAGATTAAAAAATAAGTCGAAATTCAAAAATCGAAAAAAGTACTTTTTGACCCCTTATTTCCAGGGTTGGCAAGTTTCTACCGAAGTGGGTAAATACCATGGTAATTACCGGGTAAAAACCCGGACGGTAAAAAGGGTTTTTACCATGGGGTTTCTACCATGGAGTTGGCGGCGCTTTTTTCTCAGATCTTTGCACACAAACTTGTGTACTGTTGGTAATTATCTTTCATGCAATTCATATCCACCACCACTGTTTACTTTACTCACGTGAAGCCACACCCCTTTGTCAAATATTTCTTCTTATGTATGCTGTGCAGTTGCTCTTATGCAATGGTCTTGTGATATTAACGAACAGACTATTTATGTAAGAAGTAATACCTGACAAAGGGATGTGTTTTCCCTGGAGTAATCGGTAAACATCAGCGCGATACTACTTTGATGTTAGAAATGGTCACATCCGTTTGTTAGTTAAACATCTTAAGAGGGTCTATATAATACATGACTTTTGTGAAATCAAAAGTATTGTATTTTGAGGCTTCTAAACACAGTTAAGCTTTTGAATGTATTTAGTGGAAATTAAATAAATTTAGAAAACGTTGAAAATAAATTTCAACATGAATAACGGTGGCAGACCAAGGGATTCAGTATGGCAACATTTTACTCAATTCACAAAGGATACCAAAGGCTATGCTAAATGTCACAGGTGTGGAAATACACAATTAGCAAAGGCCGGTCGCTTAAAGCTCCATGGTAAGTTGTTGTTAAGGGGGTTTCTACCCTATTTCTACCATTTCTACCGGGTAAAAACCCTTTTTCCCGGGTTATTACCCTAGTTTTTACCCACGGTAGGGGAAAAAGGGTTTCTACCTGGTAGAAACCCAACCCTGCTTATTTCTAGTTTCTTCATAAAAATTTTCGGAATCTTCCGATGAAAAATGAGGGACTAAATAGGTTTTTTTCGTATTTTGCCCAAATTGGCAATAAAATCGCCAAAAATGGTTAAAACCAAAAAATTTTAAAAAAATCCCAAATGCAGTAGAGGGTTAGGAACTCGTATTTAAAATTTGGCAAGAATCGGATTAATAATAAAGAAGTTATTCCACTTGACAGCTGTACGGACGGACGGACAGACGACACTTGCCCCCATCTGTATAGCCTTGTTGGCTTAAAAGCCAACTGGGCTAAAAAGTGATCTTTCAAGACAGGCCTACCTACAGAATAAATGTTCAAAATTGGAAAGGAATCTGATCAAAATTGTCTGAGAAGAACCATTTTGAAAATTGGCAACCGAAAAATTTTAAATGCCCCCCATTTAGCTAATTTTTGGCGGATCGCCAAAAAAAAAATTAAAGAGAGGCCTACCTGGAGAACATTCGTTTAAAATTTGAGAGTAATCCGATCAAAACTGAGGGAGAAGAAGCATTTTAATTTAAGTACAAGTTTACACACGTACATACGTACATACAGACGACGGATAACCCTCTATTGATGTGATAAGACCAGCACGACATGGTCGGCTGGTCTAAAAAAAAAGGTGCGTACGTACTTTATCGATGGTCCCTAAGGACATGCAACTCAAACTTACAGAATGAATTTATAGAAAATCATTCAAGAAATAAAAACTACTCAACATCATTTAGAATACTGGATATTTTACCGTGTGATAAGACATTGAATACGTTTACAGAATATATGTTTCAATTCCATGAAAAAAATACCCTTTCTTTACAGATGTATTGATTTTAACAATAGACACTGCAAAAAAGTTGTAAATTACATACACATACAATGTAAGAGCGGTTAATATTATGGCCTAATCATGGCTTATGACTAGGGCGAGAAAAAATTATAGAAGAAAAAAAAAAACATATAACTAATTAGGAAAAAAATGATATTTTGAACGAAAAAAGAAAATGAAAAAAAAGTATCAAAATAAAAAAAAAGGATGAAAAGAGAAAAAAAGTATAAAAAAAAGGATGAAAATTTAAAAAAAAAGTATAAAAAAAAGTATTTAAGGATAAAAAAAGGATAAAATCGGGGCTTTTTAAAAAAAAAGGATAATCCTTTTAAAAAAGGATGATGTGGCAACACTGTATGACCCCTTCTGTTCTAGGAAGAGAGAAAGGGTCCGCATGGACCATAGTATCGATCAGTGACTAATCACAAATTACACTTGTCACAAATTTTACCACCTCTTCCGGTTTAGAATTTGACGAAGGTCAAGGCCATGTGTTTGGACGAATAAGCCGATTGACAGCCTTGTCTACGAGATCTGCGGAGGTAACAGGCCTCCAGCCTTTTTTTTTTTTGATAAACATAGAAACACAGAAGCATAGAAATCAATGGATTATATAAATATATTAAAATCAGTGTGAAATTGATATTCAATGCAGTGAAAGCGCTTGACGTCGGCCCGTCGACCTGAGGCCGACAAATTTTTCGCCGGGCCGGTGAAAATTTGGGACGATTCTATGGGACTCTTTTTCTACTAAATATAATCTTTTAAAATGCCTTACAGCATTGAATGAATTTTAGTAAGTTAATTATTTGTTATGGATTACTTCAAACATCTCTACACAAGATAATATTCATATATTAGACTATACGCTGTATACATGCTATATACATCAGCACCTAAAACCTCCAAACAAAGTGCATATGTTACCCAGGAATTACCTTATGAATGTATGAATATTCAAATTAGACAGGTGCCAAGTGAAGCCATACACTTCTGGAATACATCTGCTATGCGAGCTAGAAGGCCTTTAATTCACGATACCAAGTCAAATATTGCTCAAGCCGCTGCTTCTAGTACCCCATATGAAGCAGAGAAGCAAAAAGAAATCGAAGTTGATGACGATTCCGAGTATGACTCTGATTTTAAAGAGGAATATGACCAGGAGCCAGAGCTCTGGGAACTAGAGGAAGCTGCAATGGGTCTGTCCTCTGATGAAGACTAAACCGCGAGATTTACTCCTACAGTAGATCAGATAACTTTAGATGACACTATGAAGTGAAATATTTTGCAAGCCCGTCAAAGTCAGCGATAACAAACGAATAAAACATAAAGTGAAAAACTGTTTATTATTTTTCGTTCTTATATATATATACATCTAAAGTTTTATATATATAAAGTTTTATATATAAAGTTATATATATATATATATATATATAAATAAATCCGGGCCGACAAGTTGTCCGTCGGGCCGGTAACTTTTTAAGGTTGTCGGGTTTTTAAAAACACGTATGCTATTTTAAAACTTCATTAAAAGTTTTAAAAAATAGTTTTACCAGCTAGGACCATTCACCACTTTTCAATGGTTTTTGCGAAATAACTTTCGTGTTTTAGACGCGATCCGGATACGCTTTGTATGTAGCAAATTACAGGATTTTACACAATTTTTCTGTTATGCGCGAAGTAAAATGCCATGATTTACAAAAATGCCAGGCCGATGTATTTTTTTCGGGCAGGATTTTCGAGCTCAGGGTTGAGACTTCGTAAAATCTTTGAAAGGTTGTCGCCAAGCACAAAAGTAAGTCGCCCGGCACAATTTTGGCAACATTTACCTGACAATACTGAGAAAAAAGTTAGTCGCCACTTGGGCGACCAACTCGAAAAAGTTGGTCGCCCGAGCCAAACGTTGGTCGCCACGGGCGACCGCGAAATCTCAACCCTGGAGCTGTAACTCGCCATTTTATTCTATCATCCCGAAATATTAATTTTAAGTGCAAACTGTAAGACTATCAATTCGCTTTTCAAAATGACTGCTAAGAGCTATAAGGATTACATGTGACCATAAACCTGATTTCATATGTGTACTCGTATACTAACAGTTTTCTTACAGCAGCTCAGTATCTTGCATTCGAGAACCAGTGGCAGTTGTCGCGAGGTTCGGCAAAAAATATCGTTTCCGGGATAATTGTTGTTCTCGGGAGTCGGCGATGCCACAGGCACAGGCGGGTTCGATCTAGGTTACTGGTATATATCATTTCTTTCTTTTTTTACCCAGTTCCCTCGCAGTCGAAATTCAAAATTCTTGCGCATTTTATTCGAAACACCCAAAGTGTGGTTTGGTTTATTGATACGTCATGGCAGAGAAAATAAATTTTTAATGCATTTTCCTTATTTTGTTTCTTTACGAGTGACTGGGCGTTTCGAATAAAAATGCGCAAAAATTCTGCGTTTCGAAAGCAATGAGAGATTTCGCCTAAATATCGGTTTACTCTTGCACCAAAGAGCAACCCGTATGCTATTTCAAAAATTTATTAATTTAGTAAAAGTTTTAAGTTCGAAAATGTGTGTGTTGAAAGTTTTTTTACCTTCGCCTCTCTCTGTGAATCGGCTACTTTCATTTTGACTGTGCGCGGAGATATTTCGGATGCAGAGAGGTGAGTAAAATTGCGTAATGCTGTGAAGAAATTTAACATGTACCGCTTTTCAATAGCAAAACCATTAAACGTAACAGTCGTTTGACAAAATATCATTTTAAATGCTCTTGACGCTGTTTTTATCCTGAAAATATTAAGTAATACAGGATTGTATCGCAATTAAACTTAAATTAATAGGAGACAATATCTAAACTCACTAGATTCATAAAACTGTATTAGATTGGGGTTGCAATGTTGAATGAACGGAATATGCTTCTTTGAGGTGCATTCAGATATGTCAAAGCAATACTTAAGAAATGTCGTTTTATTGTTCTCTTGTATAAAAAATACGCAATTTCTTGTGTTTTCTTACCGTATAAAAGAAACATGGAGACACTTAAATATGAAATTACGGAGTCCTTGCAAACAAGTACATTCCTCACTCAACAGCTCTACAGAATAATATACATTTCTGACAAATTCACAGAAAGTCGAACGCATGCTCAGAAGTACCCGTGCTTCAAGCTTACTTAGCGCACTATGCTGAAGTAGTTTCTTGCAGATAACATAACAAGAAGCAACAATTTTGGCAATAAGTTACTTTTTGGTAGTCTCTTCAAGGCTTGGTGTTTATTGTTTATCATACGATGAAGCTGAAATCATATATATCACGAAAATATGCAAAATCGTGGTTTTTGAGAATTTAAGGTGAAATACCCACAGTAAGCATGTACATTATTATATCTGGTATTCGTGTGAAGATATTTAACCATCAGGAGTAAAAAGGAGATTTGCTAAAAAATTCTTCTCAGTTTTGATGATTCTCAAGCTGGGACAAAAGCATCGTGATGACCTCTCTGCTGAACCTTGAATAACTGACGTGTATATCTTTCCTAGAAGCGGTCTTCTTACCTTTGTTAAATGTTGGTAACATTCCACGACATCAAGTTCTTCATCGAACATTAATCCCTGTCGTTCATTCTTGCCAACGTTTGGGTCGACTACATGACGTCACAATGTAATGAAGGATAAGGAATGTGGAATTCTGGCGCCACTTGCGCCAAGCTAATTCTACGGCTGCGATCCACAGACATAGCCTCTTGTAGTTGAGTATGGAAATACTCTTTACTTGTGACAGCAAATGTACTTTGGTTTGTTATTTATTCATCAACTTTTTTTAACACGTCTTCTCAATTGTTCTTTATCCAGGACTGTTTTCCTAAATTATGTTGTTTGAAGGCAATTTGTCGTTGCTTTGCGTTAGTATCATCATTTACACAAAGTAAGCGCATGAGCAGCAATTTCTAAAAGGGAGTGTTCATTCTTGTGGAGTTCATATTGTTATGTGCACAGATAGTCGGACGTTTGAAAATATTTTCTTTTTTTCAGGGCAGACTAACATTTCAATAATTTACACATTTTTAAGCTAAAAGGGTTTGAACTGGAAATAATGAAATGAAGTTTTGATGGGAAATGTGCATGTCTGCATAACCATTCGAGAAGTGAGTAGTTTTATGTAGCTGTTTGAATAGGTCGCGCTACTTTGATATCCTAACCAAATTCTCATTTATGCTAAGAAGTGTACTTACGCTATTCTTTCATTACTCTCTTAGCCTTATTCACTCATAGCCTCCTGAAACAAGCATCATGTGCCACAGGCCAAATATAGGAGAGGAAAAAGGGAAAAGAAAGCCCATTAGCTACAGAGTCTCTTTTCCTCTGTCTCAAGAGAAAGGTGGAAGCGACTGACCTGATACCAATAAGAAAAAGTACACTAGAGCTTATTTTAAACCAAGAAAAGATATCCTAACAATCAGACGGATAAAGGGGTTGCTTTAAAATTGAAATTTAAAGATACAAAGCCTCGTTGCACAATCCATAAAATATCCAATATTTCAAATATTCAGCTTGAAAAAGAATGGTATACAAATGATTTGCAGCGTCTGATTGTGCCCTCCTTTTACTTGGACCCAACATACTTGATGATTGCCTTCCATGCGTAAGTTAGAGGTAATATATAGAACGCTGATGCATTTAAATTCTTTATACTTTTTTCTCAATAAAATATCTTACAGACGGAGAAACCGTCGGCATGTGATATTTCAACATTGGTAGCACGATTCATAAGCACGATTCGAAGTTTGGGGAATGTTGGATGGCATACTTCGAATTAGGGTTGAATTATTAAGAACGTGAAAACTTTGGTTTTAATTTTGAAAATATACGTTTGTAGACTACCATTATGGGAGGCCAAAATTGGTTGGCGAGAACTAATTTGAATGCTGATTGATTGATAAAACATCTATGATATCTTGTTTTAAGCAAAGCAGAAATAAAAGAAATTACACAAACAATGTTCTTGTACAGGGCGGGTTTCACCGTTAAATACCAAGGAAAGGACAGAAAACACAAGAGTTCCATGGGATTTTACCACAATCATGCCTGGAAATATCAACAGTAGCATATACGGAGTCTAGGCCCACCCCCGACCAAAACTCCTTCCAGCTCTAACCCCCCGTCAACCCCCCCCCCCCCCCCCACCCCGACTTAAGCCCCCGGTGGCCTAAACCCCCCGACCCAAAACCCCCCGTTCTCAAGAAAATGTGTAATGATAATTTGTTATGGCGCCTCTTTTCGCACTTGTACGAAACATAGCCATTTGCTAGATTTTTTTTGCTTTACGTTCAAATACCCTTGGTACAATATCTTTGAATTCCCTTTAGCAGATGTGATGTATTCCATGATGGTAGCATGATTTTTCACAGCAATCTCGGTCACTAAATTACCCATTCAAGTGAATCAAAAATGGATGTAAGCCACATCTACCGCAAGAGAAATAGCAATTTGTAAACTCGACTGATCTCGCAACCGGCATATGAATTGCAATTTTTAATGTGTACACACTCATCAATCGTAAGAGCAATTGCAATTTCAAAAACTAAGTGCTATCATCAATAGATGTATGAAATTTCTTTTATAATGATAATCCATTCCTTAAGTGATTCGGAAATTGCAATTTTAAGCGCCGTGTGGTCTCTTCAGTGGGCATTTGAAGTGTAATTAACAACGTGGATGTATCGCAATTACAAAATATAAAACAGACCTAAGAACCGGGGGGTTTTGGGTCGGGGGGTTTAGGCCGCCGGGGGGTTTTAGTCGTGGGGGTTTTGACGGGGGGTTAGGGCCGGGGGGATTTCGGTCGGGGGGAATTTGGGCCTGTTCCCGCAAATACGTTGATGCAAAACATATCTGACAACTCGAAGACAAAGCCACGTCTGATTTTGCCTCATGCTTGAAGGCCTATGAACAGTTGAAGGGTGAAGCGGTCGCGGAACTGGACCAAGTCGCCAAATAAATATGAAAGGTTGCAAATGATAAGCGATCAGGGTGCACCTTTAAGGTTGACCCAGTCCGTTTTCGAGAAGCTAGACTTAAAGGCGCACTATAAAGGATGTCTGTCACATTGATCTCCACAGTCAATTCGCTGAGAATGAAGTAAATGACCTAGAACCAAAGAAGACAACGTCATCAACGTATGAGACACATAAGGTGTGCGGATGGCGGTTATTATTGTTTTCAGACGAAAGATTTGGAGATTCAACATGTAGACTATCTGGGACAAAAACCGAAATTTATTTACAAAGTAAGTTTTTGTGACTGACTTGCTGACTAAGTCCTGGCTAAGTCAGAAACAGAATCTAGACATATGTCGCTACTTAGTAGCGAAATTTAATTTTTAAGAACGCAAATTGCTATATGGAAGCGAAAAAATATAGTGTTCCATTTAAGACTGTTACAAGCAATGCCACCATACCAGTTGCATTACAAAAAAGTTTGAAAGAAATCGAATAATTATTTTTATTATTGATCTTGTGTGTTCTCTTGCAAAATTGTACGAATTAGTAGAAGAGACAGCTTTCTAGCAAAAGAAGTTTTGAACTCGCCAGACTGACGAAAATTTGGATATTGCCAAAATTAAATAATTAGATGGCATCATTCTCAAGCCCGACCAATCTGAATGGGCAGTCTATCCATAAAACTGTATTACGATCAATATAATCTATTGGGAAATAGCGTTTATTCAAAGCTAAAGGACGGACGGAATAGCCCATGTGGCCGAAGATCACCTGTGACAAACACAAGTATATCAATTTCAAGTCGCAGCGATTAAAAGTACAATATAGTTTTGATTAAATTATTAAGTAAACATAGCTATTTTATACTCTCATTCTCAACCGTTTCAACAGACAGTCACCGTCAGTTTAAAACTTCATGCATTTTTTGAGCTCACTTAGTGCTCCTAAGATCAATGCTTTATTATTACAGTATTGATAACTGTGATGTAATGTGAAAGAAGCACAAGCCATGCAGGACACTTAAGTTCATTACTGTTTTTTTAGCATTTGAGAGAACTAGAGCTTTATTATTATATTTTATTTCTCCCTTTTATTTTTCAAAGCACTCCGCGCTCATTGTGTTGAAATCCCGAATTTAAACAGCTTAGATATAGGAAATTAAAACAATGACGCCATCGTGATGTTATAGGTCAAAGAGTAGGATACCAAAATGTTCCTTGCAAAAAACTAGTCTTATGATGTACGTTGCTCCAAAGCTGTAACTGTCTCAGTGTTCGAGATATTTCACACTGAAATTTCATGACATCATAAAACGCTGATGTTGGCCCCATATGTCAACATTTTTTCGCCTGGATCTATATCCCATAAACTATTATGTGTGTACCAAGTTTCAAATTCCTAGCCCCCATCGTTTCGGAGGAGATACAGGGAAACCAACAGGTGACACAGAAAATGAAAAAGAAAAAAGTGAAAAAGGAGAAACTTGCGCAATGGCTGCTACCGCGATAATTCATTGGGATTACGTTCCAAATGTAAATAATATGCGTCGGTTAATCCGCAGTCACCCAAGGAATCGGATGGAAAATTGTAGGTCCTTAATTCAAGCGTTCATACTCCCAGTAATGAAATGGTGGTTGTCAATGAGGGATAAACAGCGACAGAAGACTGGTTGAAACACGTCCTAATCAGTATGTTATCAGGAAAATTCTACTTATGTACCGTGACACAAGATCAGAACATATGAAAAGCAACAGTGATAGCTTTAAAATTTACAAACAGATTTTTGTGCAATATGCACATACAAAAAGACAGATAATGATCAAACAATTGATGTTGAGGTGAATTATAAAGCCAAATAACAACAGTAAAACCATTTCAAGTTTTAGAATGAAGCTTTTGTCTGCTTCTAGGCCAATGCACTGAAATAGAACAGGAAAGATTTGTTGTTTTCAATGACATTTGTTACTAAAAAAGGTAAGATGAACGGTTATTTATAATTTACAAACAAAACTGAACGGGATGCGTTGTTGCATGGAAGGGACTCCAGACATGATTAATTCACATTTAAAACATTGAAAACGTTATAAAACTCACTGTTATTAAATTCTTGAATCTTTCTTATAAGAATTTAACAGGGTAACTTAACCCAATTGTAGAGTAACACATTTCGTTCTTCGTTGCAAATTATTAATTTCAGGAAGGGCTATTTATGTTCTGCTGAGCAAAAAGGAACAATTTTAAAATTTTTAGATCTAACTAACTATGAGATTTAAAAATATTTAAAATGCGGTGAATAAAATATATAAAAACGCAGCGTTTTAAGGTATCATTAAAAGACATATCTTTATGCAAGGAATTACAACTACAAAAACTAATTTTAAACTTCCCATTTCAACCCATTTGTGTTTGTTTCGTAATGATCCTTCCGCAAGCCATAAGTTTCTGAGAGGACTATTTATATATAGCTGAAGGAAAGGAAACCATTCTAAATTCTTAAATCTCAGCAACTTTTCGTAGTTCAAAAAATTCATTTTTTTTGGCTAGATTATTTTTGCTAGGTAGTCATACTTAATCTGTGGATGTAATATACTCAATGAAGTTGTACATAAACAAGAATGTCCGTGGGAAAACCGACATTTGAAATTTGGCAAAAGACCTCATAGTCATCATTGGTATCGCTTCGGTTGCCATCGTCACTGTATCATCCGTTGCTTAATGGTTTATAAGTAAATACAGAGCATCCTCAGTTTATATTCGTTCAATAATTTCGTGTATAAAATGTCGAAACAATTCGACGTATACATTTGGATACGTGGTCCAGACACGGCATTCCACTTTGTGGTCAAAATGATAGAAACGTCGAGTTTTCCAGCATTTCAAAATACTGTCATTTTGACAAAGTTTCATGACTCTGAACAAAAGCTCAACATTACACACTTTTAACATGTGAAATTTCAACAAAATTCAATTAATAGTTTCACAGCTCTAGCCTGAACACAACGTCGAAATACGCTAATCGAAGAAATACTGACATTTGATAATTTTTTATGAATCCGAACAAAGATGCAACGTTGCACAGTTTCAATATGTACTCTATCCATATTTGAAATTTCACAACAATCCGACCGATACTTCCGGAGATATAGCACGGACCGTATGCGGACAGACGGATAAGGACATAGCGATAACTGAGATTTACGACTTTGGAATGATTATAATTGCGGAATAAAACCATTCGAGAAAGAAAATGAAGGAGGGACAAAGCTGTAAAGCAATTTTTGGAATTTTAGTTCACTTAAATTAATAACACAACGGTGCATAATACGAAAACAAAGTGGACATTAGTGGTGTCCGACGTTATTCGGTTATCCACACGGCAGCATGTGTGAAATGGTGCAAATAACCAAATCGTTTATCGCACTGGTCACATTTGAATATTTGAGAACAAAGTTCACCGCAATTTTGCCTCTAGCACATGTTTACACTTAAAATGATCCCAAAAGTTACACCACAGCTGCTGACATAAACTCCTTCATTTTCAACTCTCTCTTCCCGTGATTTTCTGTGGGGAATTTCAGATAATATTCGCGAAAGAACCACTTTTTGCAATTAGTACGATGTAATTTTCGACTTCCTATGTGCTTTCGTTCATGAATTTGCAAGTCAAGTGTATTTACAAATCACTTGGAGTATTTTGAAAAATTTATAGGTATAATCTACATGATTCTTCAAATGCGATTTTAATAAACCTTAAGTGGGAAAGAGCTCTGCTAAAATTAAATATTTTAATTTCTTTTCAAGGTGCTACTGTCTTAGATGGTTTCTTAGTTTTGGTATCGGAAACTTTTTGAACAGAACTTGCATGTGCGTAATTTGAATGTGAATGCATTTTTCCATGTTTCATCAAGGTCTGTCTTACTAGCAAATGTTCCATTGCAGGTGAAACAATTGACTGTATCCCTCAAAAGCCCTTTCCTTTTGGTCTTTCACTATTCCACTGTGTGTGCTCTAAGATGTTTTGCTTTGAAATGATTCCGGTATTTGCCCCTAGATTCGAAACTTATGGCACAGCTTACGTATAATCTATATGATGCGACGGTATTAACTGTGTGATGCAGGCATGCCGAACCAGTTCACATTCTTCATACATAAGCTTGTTCTCAAATTTATAGTGTTTGTTACGGATTATTTACGACTCATTTATAGTATCTCACTGACTGTTCTTCCAACATGGCACATACACAGTAACCCTCACGGACTGGTTCTTCCTATACGTTAGGCAGCCTTTGTGTCTCGAATTGGTCCTGTATATATGTCAAGTTTATAGTGCCTGCCAAGACTGGTTCTCTTCGTATGGTACATTTTCAGTGTCTCTTACTGACTGGTGTTTGTCATGCGAGATGCTCAAAGGGCTTGTGATATGCTGTTTCTTCCCACGGTAAACATTTTTTATGTCTCCAATGCACTGATTTTTCTTATGCAACGCACAATCACTGCCTGCAACTAACTGGTTTTTCTCAGGTGACAAATTTACATTGTGTGTCACTGCCTGGCTCCTTTCTCATGGTGCATGCAAAGTATGTTATTTCTCATATGGTTTAGTGGAGAGACTGACGCCATACACTGGTGTTTCTGGTATGTATAAGGCACAAATTTTGATCCTAGCGCTAACAGCTTCTTCTCTTTTGAGAAATTTGGTTTCATGTCATTAATTTAGTGTTTTTATCTAGTGCATTTACAGAGTATTATGCGGCATACATACAGAGCCTGTTGCAAACTGTAATTTTTCATTCGGTACATTTGAAGTATATCCGGCAGATGTGTTGTTCTCCTGGAGTTCTCCATTTCTTAAACAAATGATCGATTGGTTCTTCTCAGAGCACATGTACGGTGTCTAGTGCACACTGGTTCTTGTCACATGGCGCATATACATTGTCTGTCATGGCTGGTGCTTTTTTTACGTATATTCAGTGTCTATAGCCGATTGGCTGACATTTACAGCAGGTCTTCTTCACTGGTTATTCCCATGAAAAAAATATAGTTTCTGGTGCGGATTGGGTCTTCTCATACGGCAAGTATATAGTGTCCAACATGGGCTTGTCCTTTCCATGAGGAAAACATCCATTGTCTGTCCCAGAATGGTTCCGATCATTCGGCACATTTACATCGTGTCTTCTGGATTTGTCATACTTGTTGGGGAAATAAACAGTGTCTCAAATGAAGTAGTTCTTATCGCATGATACATTTACACTGTCTACTACTGCCTGGTTCTTCTAAGACGGCACATCTACCATGTCAGTTAGGGACTGCTTCGTGTCTTACGACACGTGTACAGTGGCTCTCAAAGTCGTGTTCTTCTAATGTGGCATATATACAGTTTCTATCCCGGATTGCTGCTTTCAAAACTCATATTTACATTGTTTCTTCTTGACTGGTCAGTCTCAAGGAGCGTGGACTGGGTCTTCTCATTCATCACATATGGAACATCTGTCATAGATTGGATCTTTTCATTCGCCCAGACAAAATATGTGTTCTTGTCAGTAGAAACATTAACTGATCAGTGATCAGTATTACTACTGGATACATCTTCCACACCACTGGAGTCTTTTTATCAAGTTGCTTATATCCAAAACGTGCATTTGATTGGCACCCTCAATACCAAGGATTAACACAGATATTGTATTAGATGTCCTGTTAAAAATGTACCATATTTGAGCTTTGTTTATCCTTCAGCCTGGGCACTATATTTCTATTGTCCGATGTGCAATTCTAATCTAATTCGAAAGATCGAATTTTTTTATTTCAGCAGCTGAAACTCGCATATAATTTCTGTTTCATCCGTTTTTTTCTCTGTCAGAGTCAAAATAACAACACTTAATTCGCTCTTACCCAGCATATTAACAGAATTTGTATGTAACTGTTTCTCGTCACTTGTATCACTTGCACAATTCAAACAAGATTCTACTGTCTCTTCCTTACATGTTCTGCATTTAGTATCCCGTAGCAAAATTAAAAGCATATTCAATTTGATTTTATAATCCCTTTCACAAACAAAATGAGCATTTTCCTTATCATCTGATAAACAATAAGGGCATTGCTGTGCTGACATTCTTATCAACGAACAAATTGTTGACGCCAGTTTGTGGTAATTAATTATGGAATTGGACTCGACGTTGACGACAGGTCTTCCTCTGGTTATGACTATAAAACTTATAAAATAGACTGACAGGGTGTTGGCACGGCATTCAGCATCTAAAAAGGGGGTATCTTTAAAAAATATCGATTATTACCTGAAAGGCAAATAAAGGCTATTTACACGACAAACTGCATGCAAACAACCTGCCACAAATTGTATGACTAGGAAAGGAGCTACAAAACTTACGAAATAGGCTGACAGGGTAATGCTACGGCATTCAACATCTAAAAAGCATCATGCAAGGGGTATCCTAAAAAATCTCAATGACTACTTGAAAGGTTATTTACACTACAAACTGCGTGCAAACATCTGAAAAATTGTGACTAGGAAAGAGGCTATAAAGCTTATAAAATAGGCTGATAGAGTATATACCAGGCATTCAACATCCAAAACGCGTTATGCAAGGGGTGGTGATGGTGGGTATCTTAAAAAATCTCGATTATTACCTGAAAGGCAAATCAAGACTATTTGCATGACAAACTGCGTGCACATAAGTTGTATTTATATCACAAAAACTTTTCTGATTAGCGAAAAGGCTTGATTTTATCTATATTTTAGATTGTTTTCTCCTAAATTATTAGTAAGTGGGTAAATAGAAACAGACGATGCTGCAGCATAGCAAACCAGAAGTGTGAAAAGCATGTATAATTTCGCCATTCTTTTTTGCGTTCTTTTCTCAACACAAATTGTTCTATATTCTCCTCAATATTCTTCATACACACGTTCACTGACCAGAAGCGACGGAAATTGGAACCTACATAACTTCGCCAAAATGCTCAGAATGTAATAATGTTAGGTGACTGTTGCACTTGTTGCTTGGAGATAGTTGGAGTTGTGTCAATAAATTCATGGTATTATTCATTGTATCGAATTTGTAGTGCATAACATATTTTGTGATTCAAGATCAAGTGCTGTCTCCAATACACCTATTTCGAAACAGAGAGCTTCAATGGTTCTGCTGAGAAAAATTTAGCAACAGTGAAGTAAAGACAAAAAACCGTTTATCAGAAAGTAGCACAGTTGAATGTTCTAGGTAGAGCGTAGTAAGAACTGCAAAGTTAACACTGCAAACTTTATCTTTGAGAAAGGCTCGAAAGCAGTCACCCACTTATTGGGTGTTCATCACTTACGAAACTACAGGAGTCTGCCGCAAAGGCAAGGTTAATGTTAACGGCAGGATCTAATGTTGATGAGCAGTCTTCGGATAGCCCCCAGTCGGAAGAGGGAAGGGAGTTGGTGGATTCAGAGTCCGCCCTATCTGGTCCAGCAATCTCAGTAGTAGTGATCCGGCAGCGGCAGGGAGATGCCAAATACGTACTCCTTTCTTTACAGTCTTGACGGGCCTATCAATCGAGCTGACAGAAAAAAATCCTTCCGAACAATGTTGAAAGACAATGGGACGATATAAAAAATGCCAAAATCCCAACTGCGGTACTCCCACGGTTTTTTTTTGTCTGGAACCAAAAAATCAAGTTTGAGATATGCATAGTGCTCTCATTCCTCAACCAGTTTCATCACGTAACGTCGTTTCAAACAGATGTAGCTCAAGCGATCAAAGAGATTGCAAGATATCACTTATTTTCATAAATTAGAGAAAGTGGAACTTAGTTTAGTGCGTCATTTATTTAATAACAACAGTTCTCTTCAGCTTTACGACAAATTCATTGTTCGTGAAGTTTTCTTCTCATAGAGGTCAGAATGGCAAGCATCATGTTCTGGCTTTTTTCTCCACCTAAAAATGATAAATGATTTCAAAGCGTTTGCGCATTAACCCCGACGTTTAATTTCCTAAAATGAATTTTCGCGAGTACAAGTGTAATTCGAATTCTCACTTTTAGGCAGATTCTCCAAACCATCGGTCCACTACCAACTGGACATGTTTGGTCTCCACGTGTCTGACATAAAAGGAATGACGCAATTGGTTGCTGCTTGGTCTACATGAACGGCTGTGATAAAATTTTGGTGCCTTTTAAAAGCCAAATTATAAATATTTGAAGCTTTTACTAGTAAAACTCATCAATGGTAATAGCGGTCCACTTAAAAACGGCTAAATCTAACATTTAAAAGAAAAATATCCGATAATCAGTGCCACCAGAGGGTGGTCAGTACAACTAACCTCAGATAGAACAGCAGATAGAAGACATCTGTATTAAAAAAGTTAATGACACTTATTCAGTCGTTATTTTTATTACTTTCTGGATTTGAGTTTACTTAAGAGAAATTGATCCTTCAAACGGGTTTTTGGATATACACCATCAATTAATGTTGCTTGTACGTAGAATGCCGTACTAATATCTTATCAGACAATATCCAAATAAATGTAAATTTTCCAAAGAAGACCACAAGTGCCAATTAGCCTCTTTCCTGGTGACAAAAATTTTGGCAGGGTGCTTGCACACAGTTTGTCTTGCAAATAGCCTTTATCTGCTTTTCAGTTAATACCATAGATTTTTTCAATTTGTCCATTTTGTATGATGCCTTTTGGATGCTGAATGCCGTACCAATATTTTGTCAGCATGTTTTATAAGTTTTATAGCTTCTTTCTTAGTCATGATATTTTATCATGGTGTTTGCACGCAGTTTGGCATGTAAATAGCATTTACTTGCCATACAGTGAATATATGGATTTTACAAAGATTTCCACTTTGTATGATGTTTTTTGGATGCTGAATACCGTGCAAATACCCTGTCAGCCTATTTTAAAATTTTTAGCCTCTTTATTAGTCATAAGATTTAAGCATGTTGCTTACACGCAGTCTGTCATGCAAATAGCCTTAATTGCTTTTCAAATAATAATCGGGATTTTAAAAGATACCGCCCTTGTATGATGCTGAATGCCGTGCCAGTACCATGTCAGTTTATTTTATCATCTTATAGCCTGTTTTTAAGTGGAGAAATTTTTTGGCAGGATGTTTGCACGCAGTTTGTCGTACGAATGGCCTTTATTGGCCATTTAAGTAATAATCTGGATTTTTTTCAAAGATGTAGACTTTGTAATATGCTTTTTGAATGCTGAATGCCGTACCAGTACCATGTCAACCCATTTTGGTAGTTGTATACCTCTCTCCTAGTGACGAAATTTTTGATAGGATGCTTGCACGTAGTTTGTCATGCAAGTAGCCTTTATTTGCCATTTGTTAATAACATGAATTTTATAAAGATGTCTACTTGGTGTGGTGGTTTTCGGATGCTGAATACCCTGTCAATACCCTGTCATCCTATTTTATAAGTTTTATGGCCGTTTTCTAGTCATGAAATATTTGGTATGGTGTTTGGACGCAGTTTGTCATGTAAATAGCCTTCTTTGCTTTTCAAGTAATACTATGTTTCTCTTAAAAATGACTACTTTGTATGATACATTTTGGATGCTGAATGCCGTGCGATACCCTGTCAGCTTATTCTGTAAGAATTTTAGCCCCTTTCCTAGTCATAAAACTTTTGGCAGGGTGTTTGCACGCAGTTTGTCGTGCAAATAAACTTTTCTTTTTGGCCTTTTCAGGTAATAATTGGGAATTGTTTAGACATCCGCCTTCTATCATGCATTTTGAAAGCTGGATGCCGTACCAATATCTTGTCAGCCTATTTTATAAGTTTTATAGCCTTTTTCCTGGTAATAAAATTTTTGGCAGGGTGTTTGCACGTATAGCCGTTATTTAACTTTCAGGTCATACTGAGTAGTTCTAAGATATGCCCACTTTGTATGATGCTTTTTGGAAGCTGGATGCCGTGGATACCCTGTCAACCTATTTTTACGTTCTGTAGCCTCTTTACTAGCCAGAAAATCTTTGGCAGGGTGTTTGCACGCAGATTGTCGTACAAATAGCCTTTGATTTGCCTTTCAAGCAATAATAGATATTTTTTGGATAATCATCTTGTGTGATGCTTTTTGCATGCTGACTGCCGTGCCAATACCCTATCACCTTATATTCACCTTTACAACATCTCTCCTATTTAGTAAATTTTGGCAGGGTATTGGCACGCAGTTTCTCGTACAAATAGCCTTTATGTTCCCTTTAGGTAATAATCAGGATTATATAAGATATCAACTTTGTATGATGCTGCCTGCATGCCGACTGCCGTGCCAATACTATGTCAATCTATTTTATAAAGTTTTATAGCCTCTTTCCTAGTCACAATTTTTTGGCAGGGTGTTTGTTCGAAGTTTGCCGTAAATGACTTAATGACTTAATCTAGCATCGAAAAGGAAAAAAAGGTTCTCGGTGCTACCAGACCATCCTCAGTATGGAATTTTCTGGAAGGAAATGCTTATTATTTTGTTATAAAGGTTTATTTTGACTTAAAAGATATTATCTAATATTTAAAATGAAAACAATGGATACTTAATTTTGGTCGAAAAATATGCTTGTTGTTCTCGTTATTGTTGTTGATTTTAACTAAAAATGGCTTACACCATCTCTCTTCATAAATATATCTCTTCCTTATTTCACATAAATATTAAAAAGCCACATTTTCAGTGCTTCTAATTAAATACTGAAATCATTCAGGCGGCGATTATTGTGTGAGGTGAATGATTAATCAACAGCAGAATTACTGTTGTTCCACTATTTAATGGGAGAAGACACGTTATGATACTGATTGGAAAATACAGCGAAACCTCGGAAAACCGGACAGTGGTGGGATTGGCAATATTTGTCCGGTGTTTCGAGTTGTCCGGATTTTCGAGTATTTGTATATTGTAACTCAGCTTGTGATGCTATAAAATTAAAGTACATGTAACCCTGGATGAATGAATTTATTGATAAACCTGAATCAGTGTTCTTATTCGTATTCTTTAAGCAATTCCTCTTTTTAAAGAATATCTTAGCCAATGCTTTTTCCCAATCCAAACTCTTCAGCTAATGACCTTAATGACCTTATAGTTTTTCGTTTGCTCGCATTAATCGGCTGGACTGAAAATGTTGTCCTGTATTCGGAATTCCGAGGTGTCCGCTTTTCTAAGGTTTCGTTAATACACAAGTTCCATGGAAACTTAAACGGGACTGAAAAAGCTGTCCGGTTTAGTAAGATGTCCGATGTATCGAGTCTGTCCGGACTGAGGTTCCACTGTACAGACAAGAAAGTCCGACACAACAAAAGCACGCCACAAAGGTTTTCAGGCTTAAACAGGCTTAAGGCACAGACAAACTTGAAACACGCAACTGGCGTACAGATTTAGTTTCGTGTTGATTAGTGTTTTATATAGAAACAATGTTCGCACGGGCAGGATAAAAGTGCGTAACTGCCGTACCGCTTTTGTATCGTATTGATTAATATTAAACACAGAAACAACCTTTGCACGGACAGGATAAAAGAACGCAGCCGCTGTACCGATGTTTTGTAGCGTTCAAAAGATAAAATGAAAAAGGTCCCAGTTTTTATGGGGAAATACTTAACAAATATGACATAAGGTAAATTGACAGACTAAACGTGAGGGCAGCCATTTAATCTCCTGAAAAATTAAGCTGTGCGGACATTATTTCTGCACAGAAAAGACGAAATCAGGGTGTCAGCACGCATGTACTCGTGCAACAGGCCTGTTGTACGCCTGTTGCGTGTGTAGATACTTTCTGCACGGACGGGCTAAAAGCATACAACAGTAGTCGCCAGGTTTTTGCGGCCATTACTTAAACAAACTACATCCAAATGCAAAACAGCTCCACACATGCCATAGCGGTGAAGGTCAAAGTAAAGTCGTGACCTTGAATGGTGTCACGAGGTCACTAAAATCTTCTCAGCCCGAGAGTTTCTGAAATTGAACAGTGACAATTACTTTCATTAAAAATCTGGGTCACTTCCATTTTTTTCGTTCGGGATTGTAATGGCCCTGCCTGGGGATAAAAAAAACAAGGTTACTTTTCCGCCGTAAATTATGTTTTTATTTTTAGCAACTACTGGCAGTCTAAATTAAGAGTTAACGCTTAATTAATTTAAATGAAATTTTACCATATATTTTACCCTACAACTTCTAAGTACCACGTTGTCTTTGGAAAGTATCGTAGAAACTTATGAACTGAGACATTTTATTTACTGATGTGGCCATTTTACACTGTGGATATCATGTTCTACAATTTTTTTTCATTTCAGATTCGAAAGACACTATGGTGATTTACAGCCATTCAACGTGGCGTGTAGTTGAGTATTTCATTCTTAATTTGCGCACTCCCAGGCGGGAACAAAATTCAGCCACAACTGCACTGAAGAAAATTCCAAGAATTACTGCTCCATCCCTTAGGTTCAAATTAATGCTGGAATTTTGACAATACTTTTATATAGTTTTTTTTTTCACTTCTATAAGGACGGGCATTCTATGATAACGTCAACTATTTTAAACAAACATTAAAGTTAAGTGAACCTCATAAGTCATGGTTACTGCTATTCTCACGGTGTGATAACAATCGCTTTGAATGTTCAACAACACAGAAATACATGCGGCAAAAGACTCGCATAATGAACACTGTAATCAATTGAGAAATAATTTCAGACACATTTCAGGTAGAAAAGCTAATTTTTTTTAAACATCAAGCCATTTCCTTAACAACTGCAAACTACTGTGGCCCAACTCCGGAGTTTCATTATTTAACTCCTCCCATGTAGCTATTTGCGCATTTGTTAAAATTATTTGATTGCATTGACATTTATTAAAAACTTCTCAAGTCAGAAGTTATTTTCATAAACTAAACTTCGCTCAACAGCCACGCAATTTTTATCACTTAGAAAAAAATTAAGACCAATCCGGAGCTGGGGTTTTCAAGTTTTGCAAATACCTGGATTGCTCGAGTAACAAGAATGTCCGTGGACATTGTGCCCAGTCGTAATAGCGATGACATTACAGAGGTGAAAGAAGAAACCAACCAATTTGAAAAAAAGATATAAAAATAGATTTGGCAGAAGGCCTCGTGGCCAACATTGCTATCAGAAGTTACCGAAAAGCATCTGTGAGACGGACAGCATTGTTTGTGTTTCTAATTTGGCCATTTTTGCTACAAATGAAGATCTACTTAGAACAATGAAAGGGAGGGAAGGAAGCTAAGAAAGAATCCCTGTATATTTTTCATCTTCATACCAAAGGGAACCGATTTGTAATAAGTTGTTCGACCATCAAACCAGGCGCAAGCGCTGGTTCTAACAAAAGCTGCGATGATAGAAGGCCACCAACACAATATATCTGGGCAAAAGCAAACCTCTAACTGTTTCAAGATAATTATCAGTTTCTGGATTTTTATCTTGAACGAGAAGGCCGTCGAAGTACATGTAATTCAACCTCTTTCGGGCACAAATGATCAAAATAAATTGAAATTCGCGCTAATCGTTTTCACGAAAATGGTGAACTTCCGGTTTTTACCTTAACCATGACCAAGAAGGCCAAGATCACCAAAGTACGTCTTACACAACGTCTTTTGGGCCCAAAGGGTCGAAATTAAGCTCAAATTCGCCTTTTCTTTAGACGTTTTCGAGATCATTGTTAACTTCCAGTTTTTGACAATGACCATGACCGAGGAGATCAAGATCACCGAGGTACCTCTTATGTGACGTCTTTTAGGCCCAAAAGGTAGAAAAAATCTCAAAGTCCCTCTATCTCTAACCGTTTTTGAGATAATGGTCAACTTTCGATTATTGACATTAACCTTGACTGAGGAGGTCAAGATCACTGAGGTACCTCTTATATAGCGTCTTTTAGGCCCAAATGGCACAACCGTTTTCGAGATAATTTTTAATGTTTCTCTAGCGCTTTTCGATGTACAAAGTTCACGACCTTGATGTTGCCCATGAATGCCGAGATTCAGACTGCGAGGTTACTCCGTACTGAAACCGTACCCGTTTTCAAAGAAGGATCTGAGGGCTATTTCTAGCACTGCTTCGTGATGAATAGGGGTTTTGACCTCAATTCAATTTGACCTTAACCTTGGAAGTCAAGGTAAAAAAATAAGCATTTCACGACAATTCATTACCCTCTATACCTCTGCCAAATGTTGTCCTCCTAGGTCAAACCTTGTAGGAGTTTTGTGGAAACCGCTTTGACCTCAATTTGACCTTGTCCGTGTGCCAAATTTTATTGCCCTGCGTCAACTAGCGCAGTAAGAGTTTTCTGGAAACCTCCGAGGTGAAAAAAGAAAACAAACAAACAAACAAACACAAAAAGGAATAAACCGCCACAGTTCTTAACAAAGCATACCCATTTGCAAACTTTATTTGCAAGTGGGAATTATCTCACATGAATCTTAAAACTCTTCACCAGTAAATAATATTTCTATTCATATTTACAATATGAAATGTTGTAATTTAAAAAAAAAAAAAAAAAAACGAATTATCGCTTACACGTGTGTCATTATTGCGCATGCTCAGCACGCATCTGCAATCCTCTTCGGAAGTAAGTTCAGGTACAAAAAGGGTGCAACCGGAAGCGGGTACACTCATGTTCCACTGACAAGTTCTCCTTTTTAAGAAGAGTTCGCAATCTTTAAAAGCTGGAAAAGGACACGGGGAAATAAAGATTGAAGAAAATTTAGCGTATATTATGGACTGCAAAACCTATGAAAGGAGGCAATGAATGGCTAGAGCGGGGCTTGGCCTCTCGACCTCGCGATTTCCAAGCCACAACGCTTCTGTGAAAGGCAGAACTATAAATATGGCCCGATAGACAGGAAAGAGTGAAAAGGTATGAGTGGGAGTTGAATTAACGGCCTCATGATTATAAGTTCAATACACTATTGACGTGGCCACCATGCTCTGTACACCTACTACTGGTGAAGAACCAACAAGTTGGAGAACATTGTGATTTTCCTGCCATGTGACCATTTTTTCGAACATTTAGTCAATTTTGTCGAAATCACCTAACAAAACGCAAACCTGATGGAGGAGCTTGAAGGAAACATCCCTGTCAAATTTATGCGCAAAATTTTTAGGAAATTTTTAGGAAAAATAGCATGTTTGCGGTTTCTTCAATTTAACCAATATCATAGCCAATCTTGGCCAAATCGCCAAAAAAAAAAATCAAGCTCTGTAGAGGACTGCCAAGGACACAAGCCTGCGAAATTTCAAAACAATCGGACCAGAAATACAGAAAGAGTAGCTTTTGGAAAATGCACACACACACCTATAATGGACGACGGATACGCTGTAAGTGATAAGTGTAGCTGACCGACGAGAGTCGGCTCGGCTAAAAATTATTTTCCCTGCTAATTAAAACAATTTTTTTTCTAACAACTCAGTCAACACGTTCAATTAATCTGTGCAACGCATCTGATTGACGATCTCTGAACAACTTTAATTACAACACTATTTTCTTGAGACAGAGTGCACCAAACGCATGTGTTTGTTCAAATCTGTTTTTCTGGCAAAATCTTTCTGACAAATCTCGCACCAAAATTCCCTCACTCCTGTGTGTGACAGCATGTGCGTGTCTAAGATTTGTTTTCTTCCAAACGCTTTGTTACAAACTGAGCAACTGAATGCGCGCTCTCCTGTGTGTTTTAACATGTGCGCATTCAAGTGATGCTTGAAGAGGAATCGATCGCCACACTCACTGCACTCGAAATTCCGAACACCACTGTGACTTCGCTGATGTATGAGCAGTCCTGTACTGCTTTTAAATTTCTTTTCACACTTAGAGCACTGATAATTATAGTTATCTGAATGATACTGTAAATGAACTTTTAACCGGTGTTTTGAGGAGAAAGTTTTTGAACATAAAGAACACATGAGTGTCTTTTCTCCATGAGTATTCCTCATATGTTTTGTTGCGTATGTTTTGGACCGGAAAGTCTTTGAACACATTGTACATGGATACTTGTCTTCTGAATGAACAAACGAAATATGCCTCTTGAGATCGCCACTCAGCAATTTGGAACAAATATGACACTGAACAGTGATACCTAAATGTATTTCTTTGTGGCGTTTAAGTAGATGCAAATAACCAAAACGTTTATCGCACTGATCACATTTGAATTTTTTACCATGCACTGTTTTCATGTGTTGCGACACCTCATTACATCGGTAGACCTGGCCACACAATGAACACGGTGCGTTTGGTATTAGTGCATGTTTAGACTTATAGTGATTCCAAAATTTCAAACGTGCATTGAAAGTCATATCACAGGTGCTGCACCTAAATTCTGTTGATACGTTCTGGCTTTGAGGTTTGCATTCGTGACCCCTGAGACGGACGCTTGCCATGTATTGCTTGCCACACTTGATACATTGGAATGGCTTGCGCCCGGCGTGCGTGAAGCCATGATTGCGAAGAGAATTCACTGTCACGGCACTATAATTGCACAGCTTGCACTTCATGTAATGGCTTTCTCCTTCCGTATTTTTGCCTTCACTCTGCTTGTGCTTCTTCAAATGGGTTTTCAGGTTTTCCTCGCGAAGGAACGTCTTTTTGCAGACAGCACATTGCAATTTCCGAATATCAATGTGGCTTCGTTCATGAAGTTGCAAGCCCAGTTTACTTGCAAATCGGTTGGCACATTTCGAACAACGATAACTATAGTCTGCATGATACTCCAAGTGAGATTTCAATAAACTTTCAGAAGAAAAGACCTCTAAACAAATTAAACATTTTAATTTCTTTTCTAGGTGCGATTCTCTTACATGTTTCCTTAAATAGATTTGACATCGGAAACTTTTTGAGCAAATCTTACATGTGTAATCTGAATCTGAATGCGAAGTTTTCATGTGTGCAGCCAAGTGTACCTTACTAGCGAATGCTTTATAGCAGACGAGACAATGTGCCGCATTCCATAAATTCCCTTTCCTTTGGACTTTCGTTACTGCTTTCTCTGTACCCTGAGTTTTTCTCTGATATTTTAGCATAGTTTTCTTCTTCTGGTAAGGCTTTTTTCTGTGTCCTGGAAGAATAGGTGTCTCCTGGAAGTGCGTTTTTCTGAGTTCTTTTGGCATGATCTTCTCGGAAAGTTTTCTTCGGTTTTCATTTGATGTAGACTTACGCTTAAAATGACTCCGTTGGTGCTCTTTGAGCTTAGAACGAAACATATATGTTTTCTGACATACTTCGCATTGAAACCGTGGCTTATGTTCCGACTTCTTGGACTGGAGTTTTGGAGGAGGAGGAGAAGATAGATGTTTCTCTCGGAAATGATCCCAGTATTTGTCACTTGATTCGAACCTCATAGCGCAGCTAGCGCATGGATAATCTGTGTGATTCGGTGGTATAAACTGAGCGAAGCAGGCATGCAGCGACAATTCATGCCTTCGCATATAAACCTGCCCGCATTTGTGACACTGATAAGGATAACGACCCGCATGTTCGAATGCATGGCGTTGAAAAACCAGCCTTGATGCAACACTGTAATTGCACAGGTGGCACCGGAAGTGAGTTTTATTCGTCTTCTTACTTTGGGTCCTGTTTGTACGATTGGTACTCTCTGGCGGACATACACGACTCAAATTTGAATCGTTCTTTCTATCTGGCATGTGGGTGGTGCATGCCACAAGGTGGTTCGTCTGATACGGCACATTTACAGTGTTTACCATGTAGTGTTTGTTCTCACGCGGCAGATTTATAGAATCCTTCGCATACTTGTTCTGTCCACATGGCGCATATACAGTCTCTATCATCGACCGGTTCTTTTTATACGGTCCATACACAGTGCCTGTCAGGGATTGGTCGTTTCCATACGGCAGATCTGTAACACATCTTGCGGACCCGTCCTGTTCATATGGTAAAGTTACATTCTCTCTTACGGACTGGAGTATCCCTGGAGTATCTGTGAAGGACTGGTTCTTTTCATAAGGCACACGTGCAGTGTCTATCACTGACTGACTGAGCTTCGCATGTGGCGCAAATACATTGTATGGCACGAATTGACTCTCCTGATACGGCGCATTTCTAATGCCTGTCGCGAATTGGTTCTGAAGAAACCTCACATTTGCAGTACCTATCTGAGACTTGCTGCGTTTATATGGCACGGACTGCTCCTCTCCATTCGTAAAATTTATTGTGTTTGTCGCCAACGACTGGTATTCCTCGTACGGTACATTTACAGTGTCTCTGACTGCAGGGTGTTTCTCATGAGACATCTGCAAAGGTCTTGTCATAGGCTGGTTCTTCCCATTGGACATATCTGCTGTGTCCCTAACGGACTGATTTTTCTGCGCATAGGCAGTGTCTGTCACGAAGTGGTGCTTCTCACTCGACAAATTTAAATTGTGTACCATGGCCTGGTTCTCTTCCCATGGCACATTTATAGTGCGGTGTTTCTCATATGGGTTTAGCGGAGGGATTGTTGCCATACATTGGTAGTTCTTATGAGTCACATATTCAGTTCCTGGCGCATATTGTTCCTTCTCTTGTGTGTTATTTATAGCTGCTGTCATTAATTTGGTGTTTACATCCAGTACATTTACAGGCTGTCTGTAAAGCTTGTCATTCTCGTGGAGAAGATATGGAGTGTCATTCGCCGACTGGCTCTTGTGACGTAACACGTATGAAGCGTCTCTTGCAGACTTGTTCTGTTCATGCGACACACCTGCAATGTCTGACACATATTGGTTTTTTTCATATGACACATTTGCAGTTTCTGTGAGGGACTCAATTTTCCCATACGGCATACATACAGTGTCTGTCGCGGGGTGTAAATTCTCATACGGCACATTTGAAGTGTATCTCGCGGATTTGTTGTCTTCAAGCGGGATATATACAGTGCTTGTCACAGAGTTGTTCTTTTTATATGGTGCATCTCTGGACCAAATCGCTGACTGGTTATGCTCATAGGGCGCACCATTTACGGTGTCTATCATGGACTGGTTCTTGCCATACGACACACGCGCCTGGTCTCTAACGGACTGGTTCTCCTTATGCCGCATATTTACAGTGTCCATAATGGATTGATTGTTTTGATACGACATATTTACAGTGTGTTGTCTGGATTGGTGATTCTCATGGAGAAAATATACGGACCTGGTTTTCCCATACGGTAGGTAAGCAGTGTCTGTAATGGGTTTATTCTTCCCATGAGGAACATATCCAGTGTCTTCCAAAGATTGGTTGATTTCATTTGGCACATTGTATCTTCTGAATTGGTTATACGCATAGACAGTGTCTCTAACGAACTCGTTCTGAACGTGCGACATATTTACAGTGTCTATCACGGACTGGTTCTTCTCAACTGGTAGGTTTATAGTGTCTGGCACGGGGTGGTTCTTCTCAACTGGTAGGTTTATAGTGTCTGGCACGGAGTGGTTCTTCTCAATCGGTAGGTTTATAGTATCTGGTGCGAAGTGGTTCTTCTCAATCGGTAGGTTTACAGTGTCCGTCACGGAGTGGTTCTTCTCAACTGGTAGGTTTATAGTGTCTGGCACGGAGTGGTTCTTCTCAATCGGTAGGTTTATAGTGTCTGGCACGGAGTGGTTCTTCTCAACCGGTAGGTTTAAAGTGTCTGGTACGGAGTGGTTCTTCTCAACCGGTAGGTTTTTAGTGTCTGGCACGGAGTGGTTCTTCTCAATCGGTAGGTTTACAGTGTCTGATACATAGTGGTTCTTCTCAACTGGTAGGTTTATAGTGTCAGGTACGGAGTGGTTCTTCTCAACCGGTAGGTTTTTAGTGTCTGTCACGGAGTGGTTCTTCTCAATCGGTAGGTTTATAGTGTCTGGTGCGAAGTGGTTCTTCTCAACCGGTAGGTTTAAAGTGTCTGGTACGGAGTGGTTCTTCTCAACCGGTAGGTTTATAGTGTCTGGCACGGAGTGGTTCTTCTCAATCGGTAGGTTTATAGTATATGGTGCGAAGTGGTTCTTCTCAACCGGTAGGTTTATAGTGTCTGGCACGGAGTGGTTCTTTTCAACCGGTAGGTTTACAGCGTCTGGTACGGATTTGTTTTTATCATACGACACCTGTTCAGTGTCTCTCGCGGACTTTTTCTTGTTGTGTGGCGTATATCCAGTTTCTATCCCAGATATTCTGTTTTCATACGAAACATTTATACTATGTTCTCTGGACTGGTCATTCTCATAGGGAATGCACTGTTCCTTTTCATACCGGAAGTGTGCAGTGTCTGTCACTAATTTCTTCTTCTCATGCGACAGATATACAGTATCTGTCATGGACATGTGCCTTTCACTTGCCAAGATATTGTCAGTAGAAATTTTAAGAGACTCGTTATCTGGTGAATCATTATCATCGGGCTTGGAGAAGGGGTTAATATTTGATTTTTCGCAATCATTCAAGCGGTTATCAGTATTAGCGCTGTAATTACCTTCCTCACCAAATAATAAATATAACAAAGAGTCGTTTTTATTACGTTGCTTGTATCCAAAACGTATATTTGATTGGTCTCTTTCACCTTGTGCACACTCCACACTGGGAATTAATACAGAACTTTTTACAAGTGGAAGTTCCATATTTGAATATTCTTTATCCTTCGATCTAGGCACCAAATTTGTGTTGTTCGATTTAGAAGTCTCAGCTAATTCATGGGGTAGAATTGCATTTATTTCAGCAGCCGAGCCTCGCATACAATTCCTGTTTGAATCTGTTTCATTCTCTGTCACATTTAAAATATCAACACTTAATTCTCTCTTCCGCTGTATACCAACAGAATTCGGATGTGAGTGTTCCTTATCACTTGTATCACAAACACATTTTGTACAAGATTCTGCTTTCTCTGCTCCACATGTTGCGCACTTACTATTTTGTACCAAAAGCATATTGGATTCGATATTAACGTACTCTTCACAATTAGAATAGGTACTTTTGTTATCATCTGAAAAGCACAACAAATTCATCTTCAGGTCGTTCTTTTTATGGAGCTTATACACAGAAGTCGTATCTGATTTATCCTCATCATTTGTCAAATTGCTCCGAGTTATTTCTAATTCAGCCATGGGCTTGAGGACACAGTTGGAATGTACATTTGATCCATTCTTCTCCGGCACATATATGACAGTTGTGTCTGAATCGCCACTTTCATCTTCCATGCAAGAATTCGTACTAGATTCCAGATGTATACACTTAGAATCGGTGTTTGATTCGTTATTTGCTGGCATATTTACGACAGACGCATTTGGCTTGTCGTTTTCGTCTTCCTCAAAAGACGTCGTGCTACATTCGGCGAAATCTATTTGGATACATTTGGAATTCTTGTTGGATTCGTGATAACCTGATGCATATGGATTATTGATAATAGACTTGTTTTGAATTTCTAGGATATTATTCGACATCAAGAATGTATTCGTTTCAACCTTTCCATTGAGAGATGCCACTCCATCCTTTTGCGATTCCCTTGTGATTGCGGTGTGGATTTTATCCACACTAGCAACATCAGTAACACCCTCCACTGTTTGTACAAAGCCACCATCAGACGATATCAAAACATCTGCGTAGCTTGACACACATTTGTAAACTGCATTGGAGTCTTTAGGCATAGGATCTTGGGTGGATTCTTTAGGCATAGGATCTTGGCTGGATTCTTTTGACATAGGATCGTGGGTGGGTCCGTTTGGCATAGGATCTTGGATGGATTCTTTTGGCATAGGATCTTGGATGGATTCCATATGCATTGATTCTTGGGTGGATTCTTTTGGCATAGGATCTAGAGTGGATTCTTTTGGCATAAGATCTTGGGTGGATTCTTTAGGCATAGGATCTTGGGTGGATTCTTTTGGCATATGATCTTGGGTGGATTCTTTAGGCATAGGATCTTGGGTGGATTCTTTTGGCATAGGATCTTGGGTGGATTCTTTTGGCATATGATCTTGGGTGGATTCTTTATGCATAGGATCTTGGGTGGATTCTTTAGGTATAGGATCCTGGGTGCATTCAGAATCTGTCTTTGATTTGTCCACATCTGGCATACACTCATCTTTCGTTTTTGAAACGTCTTTTTTACCTTGTAGGCAAGAGGGATATGTATGGGATTCACTCTTTGCCTGTTGCCTGTCGCTACAAATATCTGTCAATTCATTGAAGACAAACGCAACACTGTTTGCTGGCACTTCTCTTTGACTGTTATCACCCAGTGAATGCATCATCAAGGTGTGCGGATCGTCATTTAAAAAAGTTCCTTTGACCTCAGCACCCTTTTTTGTTCCACAACTGGACTCGGTATTAATTCTGGTTTCCACAACACATATTTTATCCCTATGTGCGTTTTCTACGCCCAGTGAACTCTCACCATTATATGGACGTATCTCATCGCTGCCAGCTGGTGCGCACGAGTCTTCGTTATTTTCGGCACGCACATGATTTGTACTTGAATCTGACTCATGGGAAAGACTGGTATGTGGTTTAATGCCCTTAGAATTTTCATTCGGTTCACACTCATCCGGCGCAAATATAGAATTCGAAATCGAAGTGTCTTGGCTGTCTTTTGAACATCCAAGATTCCGATCAGTTATATGTTCACTGCTCGGTTCAATTAAGTCTAACGTTTCTGATTTCGTGCTATCACTCGGCAAAGGTAGGCTATTACTTTCCTCTATTTCCTCCCCATTTTCTCTATTACTGTATTTACTGAGCAAATGGTTGACCAGTGTTTGCGGATCATCATGTAATAGGCTTCTCTTTTCTTTACCTGCCAGACTGTCAGTACTGTGTGATGATGCGGTGTTAAGCATAGGGATATTATCAATGAGTATTGTTTCAGGACAATGCAAAGCAGATACGGTATCAGTACTACCTCTGCGTACCGTATTCGCTTTTGACGCGATATCGACATCCGTTGTGTACGTAGCCTTTCTACCCAAGGGCACTGCTGTGCTGACGTTGTGGCTATCGAGCAAATGGTTGATGACAGTTTCCGGGTCATTTTTTAACAAATCAGCCTCGCCGTCGATGACAGGCCCCATCCGGACTTGTTGCTGCGTCGTTCTTCTTACATCACTAGCAGGTATCCGAAGTTGATGCGTCCATGTGACGTCAGCGTTGTTTAAAATGTCAGCAGCTTCTGTCTGCTCCGGTAAGGAGTTATTGGATAGATTTGGTCTATCTGTGACGGAGAATTGTGAGTATCTGATTGTGTCGTTGGTAGTATTGTATTGCCAATTCCAATTTCGCTTGTGTTCTAATCCCATGACTTCACTTGAAACCATATTTCTTTTTCGGGAAAGGTCCGTTACGGTGTCTGTTTGCAAAACATTTGTCGATGAAGCTGACTTTTCCTCAATGTCGATCGAAGGGTTAACAGGAACTCCACTATAAGCTTTCGAGTACCGTAAATGAACTGTTTGAACATGCAGCTTCACTAAATATTGTGTACGGAACAACTGCACACATATACTGCACTCATAGGCGGTCACTTTTTTCACAAATTGTTCTAGATCCAGGTCCTGGTCCTTGGACGGTAAAAGCCACACATATCCTGATCCGTTACTCTCTGTGCTACTGCAGATTGGCAAATCACGTGACTGCCTGAGAAACTGACGATCATTTTCATCAATTTTATTGATCACAACAACTGGAATTTTAGCGAGAGGCGGGTTTTGTGGAGTTGACTTGATGGTGGGAGTTGCCCTTTCATTTAGTTCTTCATTCGGGCGTTGTGTTTCCGAATATGGTAGGAGTGTTAGACGACTAACGACTTCTTCATCGCCGTGATGTGATTCGAGATCCGGATCACTACTGTCCGAGTCATCTTCGCCTTCAAAGCTCGTATCTAAAATTTCGATCGTCTCTGAGGGTTCGTTCTTCACCTCTCTGTATATTTCTGGCTCCACTTCTTTGCTTCCATTACTTTTCCTTGGCACTTCTTTCTTAATCCTTCTACGTATGTCTGAAGTGTGTGCTTTACTGTACTTGCTAGACATACCGAACTGCTTATTGGCACATGACTGCTCTCTAGTTCTCCAGGCCCAAGTCCTTAAACACAGAATATTACAGCGATATATGTATATAAAGTTTTAGCACGCTACGACTTATGAGAACTTATTCCTAGACACTATCAAGTATTGGTGCCAAATATAATTTTTTTTGCCAAAATGTTATTATTTTCTTCAAATTTTGACAAAGCCCAATTCGATGAAATTTTTTAATAATATAATTTAGCGCAACTTCGGCATATATATATATATATTTGTATGTTGTAAAAAATAACTATTAGCGAGACCGCCTTAAAATTTCGACTATATATATATTAAACAAGAGCTTGTGTGTAACGTATTTAGATAACGAAAAGTCGTATCAAAATCCCGGTAAACATTGAAACGTTTTTTTAAGTTTTGTTTTTGGTTGAAACGTTTTATTGACGTTTATAAAACTTTTATGTTCTCGGATACCAAAACAAAACGTTTTTTGTAGAACCTTTTCGAAACGTTTTCAGGGGGAACTATTTTTCAACCAAAATCAAACGTTTTGTACTGGAACATCATGAAAAATCAACATTATTGGGTGCCGTGTATTGGAGTGTTATGGGAAACCATATATTTTGAATACCATTTTCAATTAAATTGGCAAATTTTAGACACTAATACAGATTTAAATATATCACTTTAATATCTAATATTGACTTTTAAGTATCATTCATTTGATTTTAGTTATTATATTACTATATCAAAATGATATGATAATATAATGAGGTCAACTTACGCTCTTTCTATATCACTATCTAAGAATATTATTTGCCTCGAGCAACTGATCCTGAGCAAATAACCACTATGAAAGCAAAGCACACGGCTTTTAAAAGCACCACTAAACAAAGCGGGAAAATGTGAAAAGTAAACTATTGGGGATCACATAGAAACAAGATATTGGTGGCCGAATAGTTCATAGTTAATCGGATGCGTGGTGGCGTAGAGGTAACGTCGACGCGTAGGATGCCAGAGGTCCCCGGTTCAATCCCAGGTAGGCACGAATGTTTGGTTGCAGATATGCGTGTTCTAGTGTTGTTTGAATGATCAATGGTCTCGACTGGACGCTACGCATGAATATTACTTTAAGGATCGCAAAAAAGGGTTTCGGAATTTTATTGTCCAAACCCCGTCAAAATGGTTGGAAAAGTTTCATTTGAAACTTTCAGAAAACGTTCCCAAAAAAAAACAACATTTTCTAGCATTTCATATATAACGGAAATAAAACGTTTTTTGAAGGTTTTTAAGGTTTCACAATAAACGTTATAAAACGTTTTACAAACCAAAAAAGTTTACCGGGATCCTATTTGCAAAGTATTTTTTCGGTCGCCGAACGTCGGCGATCCTTCAGAATTGCTGGGATTGTTGTTAAGTATGCTCGAAAGGTTCTATTGAATTTTTTTGGAAGCTGCTCGAGCGAAGATGACGTAGCAATATAAATTTGTCTGCTGCAAACAAAATATCTCAAAATGCTGAAGTGGAATCGACTTCAAACTTGGTAGAACTTTTCCGTGGATACGTCAAACTGTTTTGTACACCTTCAAATGCGAGCGGGAATTAAATAGACGACGTGTGATGGCATTACGTAAAAGAAACTGAGCAGGGCTTATAAAGTAGGCTAGGTTAAATAAGGGTCTGGACTTTTCGTGAGGGACAAGTGTTCTACAGGTGGGAGGATGTATCCTATGATCAAAAAATTATAGTATGATTATAATTACATACTGCAAGTTTCGAAATACTTTGAACGTCATTCTAGTGAACAATGTTGTCTTTCTTTGAATGTATCATTATGAATTATGATAATATTTTCAGTAAAAGGATTTTTTACTTCTGATAATAAAAAAGATGCGAACGGTTGTTGCAAAAACAAGAAATTAAACAGGTATCAAATGAAGTTATTTCTAGAATAATATAAGTATTTTACAGCATGCATATAGTGTGTTATACAACTATGTACAGAGCTTATGGCACAGCATGTATGTGGCTTATAATATTCTAAAAAATTGGACCACTGTCAAAAAAAAACAAAACTCCATAGGTTCATAATTTAATACCAGCTAAATATATTAGCAAACAATCCACAGCTTGAATACGTCTTATATGCCGAGTAGTGTTTGCTTTTTGTTGCCTTAAGGTTTGAGTGACTGATCAGGCATACGCTGTGTTATCTGTTTACACAGTGAGAGCTCGCACAAAGCTGACCAACTGTGTGGTGTTCTGTGCTTACGTTAAATTATCTGCATTTATTTGCAGAAAATACACTCTTTTCACATG
Source organism: Protula sp. h YS-2021 (assembly GCA_949752745.1). Classification (NCBI taxonomy): domain Eukaryota; kingdom Metazoa; phylum Annelida; class Polychaeta; order Sabellida; family Serpulidae; genus Protula; species Protula sp. h YS-2021. The sequence continues at coordinate 67,023,146 of OX457026.1, forward strand.
GCGTTTTAACTAAGAAAACGAAATCGAAGACGAAAATAAAAAGTGACGTGCACACGTTCAGATGAAGCTCTTCACAAGTCCCAAGTTTCATGGTCCTAGGGCCCATAGTGTCAGAGAAGAAGAAGACACAAAAAATCGGAAAAAGTGTCAAGAAAAAAAGGACGAACGGCTGCTCCCACAAATTCATATAATCCTTGCAAGCCAAAAACTTGTAAAGTGTTAAAAAGTTCATTTTGTATGCATGCATTACTTTCAAATGAAATGGCTAAGTTTCGACCTCAATTTTGGCTAAATAAATGAAAAGTCGGACAAACTGAATACGAGGTGTACAACTGCAATATATGAGGAGAAAATCTGTGTAGGATATGAAATGTGTGTGCTTACTGTTGTATTGAAACATCCCATCCGTAGGATGGGCCCATCCAATAACAGCGAGATATTGATTTACCCCATCTTCGTTTTTTTGCGCTTCTATAGTTTCAGCCCCATATTTGGCTACAGGAATAGCACATATTTTCTTCTCTCCTTAAAAATGGGAAAAGACTGTCTTGTGTTGTGAACAAGATGGGCTGTTTTAATGGTTGATGGGTGTAGAATGGGTCCATCCTATAGCTGTAAGCCACAGAAATAGCTGATATAGAGTCAGTATGTGCCAAATCTACAGACAGATGCATAGGAATACCCCATCCATAGAAACAACACATCTGATCAAGTATATGGGCCAAATCTACAGACAGTTGCACAGGAATACCCCATCCATAGAAACAACACATCTGATCAAGAATATGGGCCAAATCTACAGACAGTTGCATAGGAATACCCCATCCATAAAAACAACACATCTGATCAAGAATATGCAGTAGGGGTTGTCGTCTGCTCAGGACCTCAGTACCACTACTGGTACTGAGGTTCCGAAGTGGCACTGAGGATCCGGCAAATTTTTCATATGAACTCCCCGCCCCGCCCCCATCTTTAATTGTGTCTTAAAATCACTGCTTCTTCCGCCCCTGGCACCCCGTTAGGCGACGCCGTCAGGGGTGGCATGGGATCTTTTATCTTCTTGCATTCCTACCGCCCCGCCCCCACCACCCAATATGTCTATCTCAATATCTTGCAGTTTTTTCCATAAAATATATATAAATACACATGTCTATTCACAAAATTTTCAATAAAAAAAGATGCGAAATTTCTCTTTTTGGCATATATATATGCCAAAAAGAGAAAGTTTGCAGCTTTTTTCTGGAACAATTGGAACAATAGACATGTATTCATATATATTTTATGGAAAAACTGTAAGATATTCAGATAAACATATTGGGTGGTCGGGGCGGGGCGGTGGGAATACAAGTCATTGTTTCGTCAATTAACAGTTTTTAACAAGAAAGAAATCTCACCCAAATCAAAATATAAAACAAAATGTTTTATAAAACAACAGTATTCGCTGTGTTTTCCTTCACCGTGTCGCGTTTTATGGGGAGAAACTGTATGTGCTGTTTCAATAGCCTCTGTATTGATTTAGCCCAGCCATTGGGTGGGCCCATACAATAATGTGGTGTTTCAATGCTGAAGTGTTTCAATGCTACACTTACCCATTTGGAGTTGTGGTGCATACAAGACCACTACCCAAAAGTGTGATGGATGAATGGACAGACAGACGGACAGACGGACGGACTAACCAAATCCTATATCCCCTGCGCCAACAAAGTTGGGCGAGGGGATAATTAAAATTTCAATTGTATTGTATTGTACTTGAGATCCCCTTCAACTGCTATGGTAATATCGGGATCCCCCCTGCCACATTATACTGAAATGGGGCATTCCAGCCCTCCTTCTAACCCTTACATGTGGAGTGCCTCATAGTGTAGCAAGGAGGAGTCCCAGTTTTGAAGTCTTAGGTATGACTAAAGTAGAAATTGTCTTACAATGGGTTCTTCTATGTAAAGCAGAAGCAACTAGACTGACCAGTGTTTTTGTTAAAACAAAAACAGATATGTCTCCCCCGCCCTCCTATCAGTCACGTGGAAAATGAGGAATAGAATAAAGCCATTTTAGAAATTTATTAAGCCAGGATGCTAAGCTGCGCCAGATTTCGAGTTATTGAGCCTCAAAGCATAAATGACGTCATAGGCCAAACATTGACGTGCAAAAAATCCCTTGCTTAAAAGTAGTCTCATAATTTATTTTGTGCCGAAGCGATAAATTCAATAGTTTTCGAGTTATTGAGCTTTAAAAAAGCAAATGATGACGCCAATGATGACGCAAATGATGACGCAAATGATGACACCAAACATTGACGTGTCAAAAAATTCCTTGCTTAAAAGAAGTCTTATAATGTATTTTGTGCCGAAGCGCTAGGTTCAATAATTTTCGAGTTGTTGAGCTTTAAAACATAAATGACGTCATAATTCGCAAATGATGACTTCATAGCTACAACTATGACGTGCTGAAAAATAAAAAATTTAAAAAATCGGCAAATGAACATTTTTACAGAAAATGAAGAAAAACTTCGCAGTAAACATTTGCATCATATGTGGGTTCTTCTTGCGACGTTTCAGCCTACTCCAACAAACTATTTCGGAGATAGCGCAACAATATGGCCAAAAAACTTAAAAATAAAAAAAATAAAAAAATCGCCAAAAATACATTTTCAACGGAAATGAAGAAAACTTTTGCACTATACATTTGCGCTGTATGTGTGTTCTTCTTGCGACGTCCGAGCCTTAGCAAACGAAATGTTTTGGAGATATAGCCTGCCAAAGTGAAAAAAATGCACGAACCCCCCCCCCCCCACGTTCAAAAATTTGCCAAAAATAGAATTTTTGAAGGAACGAAAAAAATAACACGAGTCTCATCCAGAAATGTACCTCAATATGTATGTATGTTTTGAGAAAAATCGACTCATTAATTTCATAAGAACTCACTGCGGAGAGACGGGCGGACGCACGGACGGACACACCAAATACTATATATGTCTCCCTTAGGGGGCGACATATAATTAGCAAGTGGTGCAATTCCATATGAATGCGAAAAAAGAAGGGGTCATGGAAAGGGTGATTTGGCTGGTCACTGCAAAGCCAAAATTCAAGTGCTAAATGGCGAGGTTGTTAAACATACAAATGAGCACACTCATGCCCCGGAAACGGGACGCACTGAAGTCCTCAAACTGCGAGAGGGTATCAAACGTCGTGCTTCTGACACGCAAGAAACTGCACGCCAATACGCCCAGTGTGAAAATAGGATATCAACTATTGCTCGTGAGTTTGCCAATCGCCATGCAATGGATTTCTTACGTGGCATCGCGTATAACTTAAAACTGTTAGGTGATCGCATTTGAAAGATCAATTTACATTAAGTGTTTGATTGTAATTTCGTATTTGGATTTTAAAGCAAATTCATTTTCTATTGATAATAAATGTAGTAGATGAAAGATGATGTTGAAAAATAAAAAAGGAATGAAATGTACAGGTTTTGCTGATTTAAGTTTTACTGACTCAAAAAAATCTGCTATGGGGTGGGGGGGGGGAGAAGGACGGGGGAGTCAGCCTAAGGAGGGGAGATCGATACCCTACAAAACTGCCGACGCATAAACCACGTCGTTAATCTCGAAAGTGCATCGGCTGCGTTGGCAGCGGATTTGAAACATCGTTTATACGTCGGATATACGGCGGAATACATGCGCATTTTTAGAAACATCGTATATGTATCGAAAATGAGTCGGAAAAAAGATGCCGATATTGCCAACGCGTATTATACGTATAATTTATTTCACTTATCATGATCATCCATACAAGGAGTGGTTGGGGTACGCTTATGCCTATCACACTAAAAATATCATTTGCCTCAATAAACTATCCCTCAGCAAACATAAAGGAGGAAAATACAATACAAATAACTAAATTTAAAAGCGCCAGCGGTAACAAAAAAACGAAAATGTAAGAAATAAACTTTTTTGGACGAAATAGAAACGTTAGACCATTTAATTACACTGCCGCGGCAGCCCCAGCCGCCGTGGAGTAGAGGTATGTTCCGCGCCTAAGATGCGAGAGGTCCCCGGTTCAACCCGAGTAAGTACTAGTGTTCAGTTGCAATATATAAATATGTTGTATATTAATATGCTATGGTGTATGTATGAATATGTGAATTATGAATGGTTGGTAAGGGTTCAATGGGTCAGTTACGGTTAGAAACAATTTTTTTTTCAAATGCGCATACGCATTTTTATACGTCTCAGAAACGCATACTTTCCGATTGTCACTTGGCCGGAAATGCGTTGAAAAACCTCGGAAATATGCATTTTATACGTATGAAAATCATCGGAAGTTCGTCAAAAATGCATCGGAATATAAACGTATAACCGACGTATAGCCGGCGGTTGGTAATACGCCGGATATGCGTCGAATATATACATAAAAAACTTCGTCGGAAAATATGCGCATAAACGACTAATAAACGATGAGCAAAACGGAAAAAATATGCGTATTTCTGACGTATGTTGCCGATATTGCCGACGCATTTTATATGCATCTCTGGCGTCGAAGAATTGTAGGGTAGGGGGTAGGGGGGAGTCCGCCGGCGGGGAGACCTAAAACTCTAGGACGAATTCATTACAAAAAACTTTGAAGCAACCAATCGACGTACTAAAAATATGCTAAGTTCCGAACCAACTCGCGGATAGACGGACAGACGAACGTCGGTCAAAAGGGGAGGTGCACACCTTCATACCATATATATTCATTTCGCATAGGTTTCAGGTTGCTATGCCTAAAAGCTTTGGACGAGTTCATTACACAAAACTTCGAAGCTACCCATCAATGTACTTAAAAATATGCTATGTTCCGAACCATTTCACGGACAGACGGACTGATAAACGTCGGTCAGGAGAGGAGGTGCATACCTTCATGCTATATATATTCACTCTATATAGGTTTCAGGTTGCAGGCCTAAAACCCTGAGACGAGTTTATTGCACAAACTTGAGTACCCAAAGCGTTACGGACGGACGGACGGAGAGACGGAGGGACACACGGACAAGGCAAAACTATATGACCCACCGACTACCGTCGGGTGGGCCATAAAAAGGGGAAAAGGGGCAGAAACGTCCAGAAAAACTTACCCCCAGTTGCAAACGAAATAAACCGATGCACGCTTCTCAGAAAACTATGACCAAAGAAAAAAGAGTGTACATATCGAAAGGGGGTTATAAACTGCTATATGTTCAATCAACATTGGATAGATGCCACATTCGACGTCGAATCAACGTCCGATTTTGGTTCATTATGGAAGTCCAAACAACGTCTACCTGCTGATATTCCAGACGCCAGTTATCCGATGTCTAATCAACGTTGCGACAAGGCCAAAGCAAGTGAAGGCGACCTTTTATAAATATCACGAAACTAGATGCTCGAGAAGCATGAATCCGCCGGGTTCGCGCAAATTGTATACCTGATTTATGTGTTATGCTCATTCCTAATTCATTTCTTCCATTTTTTTAAGTTTTGTCACTTTGACAATTTTAGTTGGATCCGGTCGAATCCTGGTCACTGCACTGCGGGATGCTTAGGAGCAGCCATGGGTAAAATCTTAAATCAATCCACTCACTAATGCGGCCTGTAGGCGCGTGAGACCGATATGTGTTATGCTCATTCCTAATTCATTTTTTCCATTTTTTAAAGTTTTGTCATTTTGACAATTTTGCTCGGATCCGGTCGAATCCTGGTCACTGCACTGCGGCATGCTTAGGAGCAGCCCTGGGTAAAATCTTAAATCAATCCACCCACTAATGCGGGCTGTAGGCGCGTGAGACTGATGTGTGTTATGCAAAGTCCTTATTCAGTTTCTGCAATTTTTTAAAGTTTTGCCATTTTGGCAATTTTGCTCGGATCCGGTCGAATCCTGGTCACTGCACTGCGGGATGCTTAGGAGCAGCCATGGGTAAAATCTTAAATCAATCCACTCACTAATGCGGCCTGTAGGCGCGTGAGACCGATATGTGTTATGCTCATTCCTAATTCATTTCTTCCATTTTTTTAAGTTTTGTCATTTTAACAATTTTGCTCGGATCCGGTCGAATCCTGGTCACTGCACTGCGGGATGCTTAGGAGCAGCCATGGGTAAAATCTTAAATCAATCCACCCACTAATGCGGGCTGTAGGCGCGTGAGACTGATGTGTGTTATGCAAAGTCCTTATTCAGTTTCTGCAATTTTTTAAAGTTTTGCCATTTTGGCAATTTTGCTCCGATCCCGTCGAATCCTGGTCACTGCACTGCGGGATGCTTAGGAGCACCCCTGGGTAAAATCTGAAACTAGATGCTGTCAGAGAGCAGCAATATCCCCCGTGAAACCCTAAATATTACCCCTATGCAATATCTAAGCTAATGGATTACCATTGACAGGAAACTGGACACCCTTCCTTGAAGTCCACTCCGTTTGCATATATGTCGATTTGTGACGATTTTCAAAAGCCTGTCATTTTGTCAATTTTGCTTCGATCAAACTGAAACCTTGACGTTGCACATCTTTATACCCTATATGTTGCCTATATGAAATATGAAAGCTGAATTATGCTTCGTTGATATAGAAGTGGTGTCCACAAAGTCCTATACATGTGCACATATGTCTATTTTCAACGATTTTCAAAAGCCTGTCAATTTGTCAATTTTGCTTCGATCAAACTGAAACCTTAACGTTGCACATCTTTATACCCTATATTTTGCCTATATGAAATATGAAAGCTGAATTATGCTTCGTTGATATAGAAGTGGTGTCCACAAAGTCCTATACATGTGCACATATGTCTATTTTCGACGATTTTCAAAAGCCTGTCAATTTGTCAATTTTGCTTCGATTTAACTGAAACCTTGACGTTGCACATCTTTATACCCTATATTTTGCCTGTATGAAATATGAAAGCTGAATTATGCTTCGTTGATATAGAAGTGGTGTCCACAAAGTCCTATACATGTGCACATATGTCTATTTTCGACGATTTTCAAAAGCCTGTCAATTTGTCAATTTTGCTTCGATCAAACTGAAACCTTAACGTTGCACATCTTTATACCCTATATTTTGCCTATATGAAATATGAAAGCTGAATTATGCTTCGTTGATATAGAAGTGGTGTCCACAAAGTCCTATACATGTGCACATATGTCTATTTTCGACGATTTTCAAAAGCCTGTCAATTTGTCAATTTTGCTTCGATCAAACTGAAACCTTGACGTTGCACATCTTTACACCCTATATTTTGCCTGTATGAAATATGAAAGCTGAATTATGCTTCGTTGATATAGAAGTGGTGTCCACAAAGTCCTTAGCTTGAAGAGGGGACGGACGGACGGACGGACGGACGGACGGACGGACGGACGGGCCAACGAGAGGTATCTTATGTGGTGGCTGTTTATGTGGTAGCATTTGATATGCCTGAAATGCATTTAAGTGGTAGGTCACGGACAAGATTATTTGAGAATAAAAAATACTTATGTGGTGGTTTATATTTGCCCGTGCCCTTGTGTGGTTCCCAGCAGGCGTCATGTCAATGTCAATAATGTTTATGCTTTGTGTGTGTCATTTGTAAATAAACGGAATTATATATGTGGCACTTTACTGTATAAAGATATTTTACAACTTATCTTTCAGAACTGCGCATATTTATTTAACTTGCGTTGATGCGTGGTGCTTATTTTAGACCAGTGCGCATGTTTATTTAACTTGCGTTGATGCGCGGTTCACATTTCGGATCACGGCGCATGTCAACTTTACTTGCGTCGATGTGCGATTCACATTTCGGACCAGCGCGCATGTTTGGTTAACGTGCACTGATGCGCGGTTTGTATTTCTGACCAGTGCGCATGTTCATTTAACTTGCGTCGATGCCCGGTTCGCATTTCGGACCACTGCGCATGTTTATGCAACATACGTTGATGCGCGGTTCACAATTCGGACCAGTGCGCATGATTACATAACTTGCGTCGATGTGTGGTTTTTTTCCGACCAGTGCATATATTTAACGTGCGTTAATGCGTGGTGCTTATTGCGGAAACTGCGCATGTCTATTCAACTTGCGTCAATGCATGGTTCTTTTGTTGGACCAGTGCGCATGTTTATTTATCTGGCGTCGATGCGCGGTTCGCATTTCGGACTAGTGCGCAGGTTTGTTTAGCTTGCGTTGATGCGAGATTCACATTTTGGACCAGTGCGCATGTTTCTTTTATTTGCGTTGATGCACGGTTCTTATTTTAGACAAATGCGCATGTTTATTTAACTTGCGTTGATGCGCGGTTCACATTTCGGACCAGTGCGCATGTTTCTTTTATTTGCGTTGATGCACGGTTCTTGTTTTAGACAAATGCGCATGTTTATTTAACTTGCATCGATGCGCGGTTCACATTTTGAACTAGTGCGCAAGTTTGGTTAATGTGCACTGATGCGCGGTTCAAATTTCGGACCAGTGCGCATGTTTATTAAACTTGCGTCGATGCGCGGTTCGCATTTCGAACCAGTGCGCATGTTTATTTAACTTGCGTCCATGCCCGGTTCACATTTCGGACTAGTGCGCATGTTTATTCAACTTTGCTGATGAGCATTTCGCATTTCGGACTAGTGCGCATGTTCATTTCGCTTGCGTTAGTGCGTGATTCACATTTCGGACAACTGCGCATGTTTATTTAACTTCAGTTGATGCCCGGTTCGCATTTCGGACTAGTGCTCATGTTTATTTAACTTGCGTTGATGCGCGGTTCACATTTCGGACCAGTGCGCATGATTATTTAACTTGCATCGATGCGTGGTTCTTTGTTCGGACCAGTGCACATATTTATTTAACTTGGGTCGATGCGCGGTTCGCATTTCGGACCACTGCGCATGTTTATGCAACATACGTTGATGCGCGGTTCACAATTCGGACCAGTGCGCATGATTACATAACTTGCGTCGATGTGTGGTTTTTTTTCCGACCAGTGCATATATTTAACGTGCGTTAATGCGTGGTGCTTATTTCGGAAACTGCGCATGTCTATTCAACTTGCGTCAATGCATGGTTCTTTTGTTGGACCAGTGCGCATGTTTATTTATCTGGCGTCGATGCGCGGTTCGCATTTCGGACTAGTGCGCAGGTTTGTTTAGCTTGCGTTGATGCGAGATTCACATTTTGGACCAGTGCGCATGTTTCTTTTATTTGCGTTGATGCACGGTTCTTATTTTAGACAAATGCGCATGTTTATTTAACTTGCGTTGATGCGCGGTTCACATTTCGGACCAGTGCGCATGTTTCTTTTATTTGCGTTGATGCACGGTTCTTGTTTTAGACAAATGCGCATGTTTATTTAACTTGCATCGATGCGCGGTTCACATTTTGAACTAGTGCGCATGTTTGGTTAATGTGCACTGATGCGCGGTTCAAATTTCGGACCAGTGCGCATGTTTATTAAACTTGCGTCGATGCGCGGTTCGCATTTCGAACCAGTGCGCATGTTTATTTAACTTGCGTCCATGCCCGGTTCACATTTCGGACTAGTGCGCATGTTTATTCAACTTTGCTGATGAGCATTTCGCATTTCGGACTAGTGCGCATGTTCATTTCGCTTGCGTTAGTGCGTGATTCACATTTCGGACAACTGCGCATGTTTATTTAACTTCAGTTGATGCCCGGTTCGCATTTCGGACTAGTGCTCATGTTTATTTAACTTGCGTTGATGCGCGGTTCACATTTTGGACCAGTGCGCATGATTATTTAACTTGCATCGATGCGTGGTTCTTTGTTCGGACCAGTGCACATATTTATTTAACTTGGGTCGATGCGCGGTTCGCATTTCGAACCAGTGCGCATGTTTATTTACCTTGCGTCCATGTCCGGTTGCGCATTTCGAACCAGTGCGTGGTTCACATTTCGGCCAACTGCGCATGTTTATTTAGCTTGCGTTGAGGAGCGTTTCTTATTTTAAACCGGTGCACATGTTTATTTAACTTGCGTTGATGCCCGGTTCGCATTTCGAACCAGTGCGCAATTTATTTCACTTGCGTTAATGCGCGGTTCGCATTTGGAACCAGTGCGCATGTTTGTTTAACTTGCGCTGATGCATTTCGGATCACGGCGCATGTTAACTTAAATTGCGTCGATGCGCGGTTCATATTTCGGACGAGTGTGCATGTTTAATTAATAACCACACATTAACACAAGTTAAATAAACGGATAAAACTGTAGGATGAGATTCATTTTGAGGTATTTTCTTCAAAAATTTCCCCTAAAATCAAAGTTCAAGATCGAGTCAAAAAGCACAAGCCGTATGCCCGACCCATCTAGGGCTGCCTCATACTAGCTACCAAAAATAAATGAAATCGGATAAAAAAACTGTAGGAGGAAACGCACTTTGAAGTTTATTCTTCAAAAAATCCCCAAAAATACAAACATTGTCCGCAGTGGGTGTATTCTTAAGATTCTCCCCACCCCACAGCGGGATTTAAACAAATGCTGCTCTCCTTATTTGCTTAAGAAATTAGCTTTATAGTTGCATTATTTTCCAACAGATGGTGTTACAGGACAGTTGATCAACGGACTTTGACGGACTCCCTTATGTGGTTTGTTTTGTGCTCAATGGGTGCTTATGTGGCTACCTCATAAGAACCACCACATAAGGAAGAAAAACCACATAAGTGACGGATGTACCGATCCACCACCTAGCATAATCATTGTGGGCACGGACGGACGGACGGACGGACAGACGGACGGACGGACGGACAATCTCAAACCTATATCCCTCCGTTTCACGGGGGATAATCAATCCACCCACTAATGCGGGCTGTAGGCGCGTGAGACTGAAATTGCACAGACGGACAGACGGACAGACGGACGGACGTCAGACACACGGACAGAATGAAAACTATATCCGTCCGGTTCCCGGCGGATAAATATTAATCTTGAATCGCCATCTAGACAGTGACAATAATACGTTGTCGTGGTCACCCTTCCACTAAAATACTACTCCCTGTGTCATCTGGTGAGTGACCTATAAAAACTTCCATTTCTTTGAGCGATAACATGATAAATTGGTGTTTGTTGTGATCCCAACGTCTTTTCAACATCGATTTTTCGGCGTCTATTTAACGTCGATTTCCTACATCTATTCAACATTGCACCAAAGACATGGATTGGAGAAAGTAGAGTTTGGGTTGCAACAAAAAGTTTACAAGGGAAAGGATATGGAAATGTTGCAAATATATGAAATGAGACAAATCTAAACCTTACTAACTTTGTCAAAACGTAAAATATTTTCAATCTTTCTTCATTAAACTACATTAAATGTCCCTTAAAATTAATTATGAAAGTTTCACCTTTAAAGAACGTGTAAAATGAACGTTTTGAAAACTAGTATCATTCCCATATCACTGGGCATCATATGATCTCCCCTCTCGTAAACAACGTCGCTTAGTCAACGTCTGTTCAATGTTGTGCCAAAGATTTTGACGAGATGTTGATCTGTGATCGCGACCACTCGCATCCAAAATACAATGTTGCGATATGGTCGGATCGACGCTGCGACCTAAAATCCGCATCGGAATGTTTAATGCTAGGGTCAGCAATTGTAATTCGGATGAACCCTTTACGAGTGGATGCGGGCCTCTAGTGTATCTTTTGGTGGTCAACGTTTTTTGAAGTTCGAGTTGTATTTGCTGCTTCTGAGCAGAGCTTGAAAAACACGATAATCTTCGTTCTTCGTTGTGTTGAGTCCTAAAGGCTATTAGCCGTTCTGGCTATTAATCGACTATAATTATATGTATATTGACTATGCCTCTTATTAAAGATACTGCAATCGAAGTGGGAAATTTGGGCGTATTGCACGTTAAATCGGCGTGATTTAAGCAATTGAATGACTCGAAAGTTGGGTACCCTGGACAAAATATGCCATGAATACTTTCTTTCCGCCTCTCGAGCCCTAACCACTGCCTCTCTCGGCTCGAAGAATGTTTTACGTGCGTAATGAATGTTTAAAGGTTTTCATTCCCCATATATCGCTCCCCTCCTGTATGAAAAAGTACTTTACCTCAGCTTGAAATCTCCTAGTAGAAAAATACATCCATATTTAGGGTCCGCTAAAAACTAGAAATATGAACTAAATGTAACCAAATAGCATTTTTCACAGATAATTGGTTGATGATTTGTACTTCAGCACTCGTACACTTTCAAGCGCATGTAGTAAATAGACGGTCTAAGCCATCAAAACTGAGAGAAACGGCACCCACATAAAGGTACTAACCAAAACATGGCCTTGAAGTGCTTGAATTGCATGAACCATGTACCTGTGGCTTAGAAATGATGGCAAGTAGTCTATTGTTAAAATATATTTTGTGTTTCAAACAATTTAGCTGCCTTGACAATATTGTGGTTTTGGGGAGGGGGGGGGGGGGGGGCACAGTTCGAGCGAAGGCCAATGTCTTGTTTCTTAGAATGAGGATGTTTTCAGTCACTACTCGTATTCCAACGTGAGCGTGGGGTGGGTTGGGGGTGGGGGTGGGGGGAGAGATGGCTGGTTGATGAAGTGCACTCGGCGACATATAAAATGGAGAAGGAATACCTGTTAGATACTGTAAAGGCCCACGAGCGCCATAACAGACCCGCCCACGAGCGCCATAACAGACCCGCTTAGAACACTCAAACGGGGGTTCGACTGTCAACAATTGTGTAAAGTCTGTTATTTTTAAATTGACACTGTTTTTTTTTAGTTGTATGGTCCTCATTTCCCTTGAAAACTAGAATCTTTTCAGTTTTGCATCATGTATATGAGGTAATTTTGACAAAATATTACGAACTTCAAACTTAAGATGAGAATGCAATAGGTGGAAAATATTATTTAATTTTTTAGAAAAGGATTTTCATCTCTTGCTATTTGACGCTCTTGGAAAATGAGCTTAAATGCGAGAAATTAAGCTGTCTCCTCCCAGCAAACCCATTGAGCATGTTAACATCCCGCTAAAAGCAATGGCCAAATGTGCCTTAAACAAAAAAATCTTTGTGCGAGGTTTTAGGTGCTATGCCATTACGAAATTTGGAGCCTACCATTTAAAGGAAGGGTATTGCGAAATAACATTTTTATATCATATTGGCAAAGCTGGTAATAATTTATTTCAGTACAAAACGATCTTGAATAACCACAAATTGACCTAGATAATGTTCCCAGTAAACATTCTGACGTTGTGTCAACGTTGGAGAGACGTCACACCCGGCATCGGGCTGACATCAGATCAACTTCATCTTTTGGTTGTTTTTGAAAGTTGAAACAACGTCTACCTTCCGACGCTGGATGATTGTCGATAATCAGATATCTAATCAATGCTGCGTCAAACTTGCATATGGAAGTCGAAGCAATTAACGTCTATCCCCAAACGTTGTATGGACGCTGGGAAAACCTCGATATGTTGACCCTGGAACAATAGCAACTAGAACCGCCATCTTGGCAGCGACAGACACAGTGTGGTCATCCACCTTCCGGTCATCCAGTGCCGCAGGATATGTATGAAGTCGATTTCCAAGATTTTTTTCAAAAGTATATATGCGAAACAACTTGCACACTCCTGAAATTCTCGTATTTTTCGTCCTTGCTTCTGTCTATTTACGATTTATCATGTTGAAAAAAAATAAGTTTTGAACTTTTAATTGATCTATGGCCGCAAAAATGGACTTGCATAAAAAGTTTTGGTGACGGAAAAAAGTGTTAGCTTCTTAAGCTGACATCCTCCAGGAACTGAAATATTGAATTCCACATTCAGACAACGAAAGGGCAGATTATGAACATTTTTGTGAAATTTGCAGAAACCTGAATCGCCACCATTGTAAAACAAATCCACTTTGGTGTCGATATTACGGAGAACGCGGATTTGTGTTGACATGTGTGTCATAAAAAATTTAAAAAGGCGGAGAAATGGGATTGGTGGGTTAATTTTAAAGCCAAACAGAGTCTGCGCGGAGTACCAATAACTGGTCACGGTTTATTTGATTACCGGCCATTTTCCCACCGGCCATTTGTTCACTGGCATTATTCCATCCTGTCAATTGCTTGCCGGCCATTTTTTCACTGGTCATTTGTTCATTGGCCACTTGATCACTGGCCAGTTGTCTATCGGTCATTTTCTCACCATAAATAAAAGACGGATGAGTAAATTGTTGGTGAGCAAATTGATCCGGGTGGGGAAGGAGCGGGAGGAGCTAATATTTGGTCACCGTCTATTTGCTCACCGGCCATGTGCTTGGCAGAAATTTTCTCACTGGCCATTCGGTCAAGGTCCACTTGCTCACTGGTTACTTTTCCATCGGTCATTTGCTCACCGTTCATGAAGGACAGGTGAGTGACTGGTCTGTGAACCGATTTCCTGTGATGGGGAAGAGGTCTGTTACTGGGTGGGGATGGGGGGAAGTTAGACTACCCCCACCCCCTACAAAAACTGCCTGTATTTGAGTTTTCTCTTCCTCTCAAAGTCAGGTTTGTTCGGCTCGGCAAAATGCTAATATATATTTTAGCCACATGAAAATAAAAACGCAGGTATTACAAGTACACAGAGATAAGTGGGTAATGTCATTTGTGAAGACACTACCCTTATTGGATATTACGCCATTTTCAAGAAGAGGTTTCTTCAATGAAATTGATTATTTTTTTTCAAAGATAGAAAAGATCAGTCCCACTCCCCATCTATTACCAATATTATATATCAAAATGATTTTGTGATAAAGTTTCGGTGTTGGGTGGGAAAAACACATTTCAACACGATTTTGCATCAAAATTACACGCAAATATTTCTATGTAATGACAAACTGATCTTCATATGCAAACAAAATCATCAATATCTCTTTAAAACCTTTACAACAACTAAAAATTAATTTTCGATAGGAATTCTGTTGCAGGATTACTGCTTGGTAAACCCCCAAATGCAACAGAAATCGATAAAAATACAGTGGAAGTTCTGAAATCGGACCACCCTTGTTATCGGAGAAAATATGCCCTATTTCAGAGGTGGTCCCATTTGGGAAACTTGGTCCTACTTGAGTAAAATTTTGCGGGTTGACCGCAGATTCAAGTTTGATGTCCAAACACAAAGAAAGTAATATTCCTTTATAATAACATCTATTACGTCTCAACTGTATAACAATCTGGATGTTATAGACTATTGTCTAGCCAACCGTTTGAAGCTTTGAAGTCTGTAATGAACAGTTCTTCAGCAAATTTTTGCGCTTTTTCTTGGACCATAGATCCAGAAATAGGAATGTTACTGTTTCGACATATTTTGAACCATTTCCGAACTGCTTCATCTAACTTCACACAAGGATCATAACGCAATCGCTTTTTTTCAGAATCACAGTTTTCCTCAAATACAGTATGAATAAGCAAATAAAATTTGGAAGCAGTCTAGCAATAACCCCCCCCCCTCCTCCTCCCCCCCCCCCCCATCACCACTACCTCCACCTCTCCTTACATACTCTATAGGATGTTCGCTTATTAACCTGCACAAACAAGGGACTTTATTTTTCTTTATTTTATGGATTACACAGTAGACCTTCTGTTCACAAAACCGTTTAACAGCGAAAGGATTTAGAAATAGTCTTGCAAGAGGGCTCTTTGAACCAAATTCGTTTGCATTTGATTGCATTATGATTCTCTGCCCAGTCTGAAATGTTATTTTGAAATTAACCTTTAAAAAAAGAAGAATTTTCACCACGCATTATGTTGCATCGTTAAAGAATGTTAAATAAATAATATCAGTAGTTGAACAAGATATATATAAAATTCAATATTTATACCTCTTTTAATCAATAAAAGACATCTCTTTTTCAATGTATTTATGAATGTATTAATGATTCGGAATTTTAGAAATAGCCAAGTAATTGAATATATCTGTAAGTAATGAATTGGTATATCTTATTCAAATATTGACATATCCTTTTGGATAACGTTTCTTCAGAGATCTCTGGAAAGATGAATCACAGTTGTGTCAAACGGGGAACACATTTCAAATTGTCCGTAAAAGACCAATGAAGGATTTTGAATTAGTGGTATTTCTAATCCACTGGAGATCACTTTAATGTACTGAAATTAGACATTGTATCGGTTATGTCTTTAAATTGGGAATGTATTTTAATTAGATATTTGAAGATATCTCTAAATAATTTGAGCAGATTTGGAGATATTCCTAATTCAGGATTTAATATTTCTAATTGAACAAGACATTCAGTTAAAAAATTTCTTAACTCTGTTTACAAATTAATAACATTGCACACACTTCTGAATGATGTCATTTTGTCTTGAATAGATAAACGCTGTAGAATTGTGGGTCTTTAAGCCCAAGAGGGGGATATAAATCTATTAAGAGATAATTTAAATTCAATTGGATATCCGAAATTAATTTAGAGGCATTTTGTGTTGTATTAGAGATACTTCAAAACGGATTATTTTACATGAAATTCATTTATACGAATAAATGAAAGGCAACTAAGTTCAGATATCATAATTTAGATATTATTTTAACTGGAGATATTTATAATGAATTAAACATAATCTATCAATCATATTGATATGTCTGAAACCGAATTGGAAACTATAGAATTATCTGTCGTTTTATTTCGTCAAACGAGCTTTAAAGAGTAAAAGCGTAATTCGCCTTCTCCACTTTTGGATATGTTTCCCTTCCGATTTGTTCCTTTTGCGCCACAGAAAAATTTTTTTCTGTAGCAGTTCGAACAATTCCATCCCGCCAAAACTTCAAGAGCCACTCAAAAGTAGGGAAATACATTGTATAACGTTACTGCTGTAATGTGGTATTCCCTTTCAGGACTCTCAAGAGGTTAAGGGAAGGTGGAAGGGAAAATAAACTAAAAGTGGAGAACGCGAATTACGTTTTGCGATTGGACTAAATTCCAGAGCACGGGACTTGGCATTTTGAACTGCTCTAAAAAAGTCGAGAATTACTCTAAAACGTAATAGCCCGATGACCAAATCAAGGGTGGAGAGTGCTGAAATGAGTCTCACATAAAAAGAAGCCAAGTTCTGTTTCAGTTTTTAGTGATCATTATGACAAAGGACAGGGAGAACATTCGCGAACCGAAATCAACGCACAACTATTCGTAGCACGAATAATAAATTGCCAAAACAAGAGCTGTCCGACTGAGTTACATGCTAACAGGCTAACACATAGCTTATGAGAGCTGTCAGCCCCTTCCTTCCTCCCACTGGACGGATCCCAAACCTGGATTACACCGGAGTGGAGTGGAGTATTTACCTTAAAACGATCAAACAGCTGTGACAGGGCTGGGTCTTCCTCTGGATTATAGCCCCTCATGGCTTTGAGTGTGGAACCGATGGCTGCCCAACAGCTCTCGATGTAGCCCACCCTGAGGTGACATTCCGCAAACAGGTAATCATGAAAAATCTGCTGCTACCGCTGGTGAAACCTGAAAATGGTCGATTATTACTTACCACACCAAGAGGCAAATTTCTTTCGTGGCTGCTCAGCCCTGTATTGATCTGAAGCTCTGTATTGATCCGAAATTTAGCAAGATAGCGGCGTAGAGTACAGAGAGACCAGGTCTGTCTCTCCTCTGGCAGGGCCGGAAGGGCAATGTGACCAAGATGGTAGGGCTAGGCAGGTTAAGTGTAAGTTCGACAGATGGGAAGGGGGCGGTTTGGACATGGTCCCAGTGTGGTTGCGGCAATAGGTTCCCGTGGCACAGTATAGGCAGTTTTCACTGACCAGCAACGGAGAACTAGGGCTAACCGCGGGCTCTCTGGGGCCCAAGGAGCTACTAGGAGCAGTCTGCTTGGGCGGACCAATTATCTTTTACATGGCAGCTATCGTTGGAAAGGCGTGCAACACCTCACACCTCGGCCTATGGCAATTTAGAGCGTTATCGGGAGACAAGCCTTGGGAGTTGTCAAAGAATTGACAAACAGATCCAGGGATGGGGGTTCCATGGGGTCTGTCGTATTAACCATCGGAAGGAGGATTTGGTTAGGTGTATGAATGACCTGCCCTGTTTTGGAGGTCAGAGCTACCAAGATATAGATTTCCCTTTCTAAACAGACCTCACGAAACCCGGATCTAGTAGTGCAAATAACATGATTTGACGTGTCAGATTTGAAGATGTAAAATTACTTGTTCAGGTACGCCTAGAAGAGTGTCTAGAACTAGGAAATTATTGCCTTCTAGTTGTCTGGATAACCTAGAAAGGTCTGTAATATAGTCGGTCTATTGGTTGCTACTAACAAACTTAGAGAAATTCCTTGAAACTCAAACTCACCTTTTGATCTGCGAGGATACCTTGGGTGCGACTTGTTATCCTCAGCAATCGATATGCCGTGGGGTACACACGGGCGATTTTTAAGTCCTATCTTTCTCTCAAAATGATCATATCTTATTCCGAGATTAATTCTGGCTTTTTCAGGTTTACCACGAGCCCTACATGTATGGCTTTTTGGACTAGTTGTAGATTATGTTGCTGGACTGCGTAGGTGTGCTGTGCCAGAAACCAGTCGTCTAGGTACTCCAATACTAGCATACCTTGTAGTTGGGCCCATGCTTTTAGCGCTTTCATGATCTTTGAAAATACGTGTGGAGCCGTGGACAGATCTATGGGAGAGCCAGAAACCAAAAGCGTTTAAGTCCTATTTGGAAATACAGACACTTTTTTGCCGAGTGGAAGGTTGGGACGTGTAGATATGCGTCGGATAAATCTATTTTATGATCGGAGCCGTATCTATCTAAAAAGAGGTCACACGAAGAAATTCATTGAGGAGTAATAGGTCGACGACTAATCTCTAACCCCCTGCCCTCCCCCTCCCGCCGTCTTCTTGCGGACCATCTCCTAAATCCCACCCCTGTTTTATAACTCTTTTATCATCTCCTGTTAGGCACGATCCGGTTCTGAGCCCGGTTGAGACATCGTGACTAGGCTGTCTGGCGCTTGAAGTGTAGAGGGATTTATAGATTTGGCCTCTAGGTCCTTTATAAAGGGGCGAGCATACCCATATCCCAAGATTTTCTGAACTTTCATAGCCTGAAGTCTACGGGCAAAGAAGCGCTGCAAAAAGCAAATTTTCTAAGACGTTTGAGTTTAGAAAAGTATCGTTTGGAGACGAGGCCTTCATCTCCGAGCGTTACTTTGATTGGCTGCTACCTGTATTGTTGAAGCTAATGACCCTCCGGCTTGCCACAATTAGAAGACTTGGCTCGTTTCGGCTGCGGGGGCTGCATCTGTGACCTAACTTTGACTCGGCCGAAGACGACCGTTGTGACCTCTTGCGCTTGTTGGACTTGCAGAAGGAGACACGTGATATGCCAGACATTAGAACGAGATCTTGCGACATCGAGCGGCCTTCATTCGTTGATTCATTCGTTCGATTTCGGATGGTTGGAGCAGTTTTTGAGACTCAGAGAATGGCGCAGTTCATGAAGATCCTTAACTCTGGACCAGCAGTACTGCATGAAAGCGTCTCTCCGTAAATAAATAATTGACATCATAATGTATGTGGACAACTTGGAAACGTCCCGTGTTGTCAGCGCCAGGCGTTCCAAGAGTTTTGTAGACACGGGCTCACCGAGTCGCTAATTCTCCCACCCAGATTTAAGGGCATTGAGTGTACGGTCCTGAATGGACATAAGGTTCAATACGTGGTGACACGATGTTTCAAAGTCCTTCGGGTTTTGCCTAAATGCCTGAATGGCGTATGAACGATGGCATCCACGTGGTAGGTTCAGTTGTCTGTTCCAACGACTGTAATGGGATAATGTCGTCAGAGGAGCAATAGGAGCCCAGACCGACGTAGCAGTGTTTTGACGGATAGAAGCGTGAAATCGTTTGGCCCTCATTCGTTTTCATACCCTTAAACTCGTTTTATCGAACCAGCGTCGCGTTGGCTATGCTCTTACTTGTGGCCAGGGCAAAAAGCAAATCTATCTTTGGCAGTGCGGCCTGGGATGTCATTCTAATAGGGAGGGATCATCCCTGTCTTGCAAAGATGTGCCACATGTCACTTGCGCAAGGTGTAACATCATTTGGAGGCATCGACAGCGAGGTTAACGAGTGCACTCTTCATCTAACTGAATGAGGTCCGATGGATAGGAGATGCTGATGGGGTGATGGCCTGCTGCCGCTGGGTCCTTCGACAAACATTTCTAGTGATCGCAAACAGTCCACTGCCCGTAGTGATAACTGGAAGTGGGTGGAGCGGATGATTCTTCAGTGTCTGCATTCTCCTTCACTCTTCTTAAGTCGCAACCCCGCCTCCTGACTCTGTGCTGTCCGCTTTAATTCGCAGCAACTCTTGCTTTATTTGAGACTGGAGCGACAGGAAGGCTGACAGATGCATGACTTCTTCGGGGAGGGGTGGTGCCGGCGTTGTGCTCTTCCTGTTAGGAAGAGGATACCCAAATGGCCCACTGGGGTCATAAAGGTAGACCTCGAGTCGTCATGGGCCACTGTCACTGCTTCACTGGATGGATGATATTTTGTCTTCGGCCTCGTCCAAAACTTATGTTGTCTCCAAGTGTAGAGTAGGCCACGCCTTGTCGGGAATGGAGCGTTCCCTTGCCAGCGCCGAGGCCAGTCCAGCCAGAGTTTCAGAATAAGCTGCCACTTTGTTTTTCCCTTTTGACTTTTATCTGAGCTGGTGGGGTGTCGGACACGTGTCTACATGGACCAATAACAACATCTGGTCAAAGATTACTGAGGTGACCTTCTTCATTGGGTCCTGTAAGTCTTCGGTACTAAAAGGGGTCACCACTAGAATCCTCCTTTTGTTACGTCTCCTTTCGGTTTTGGCAGAATTCAATTTACACTTGTCACAAATCAAATGTTGAGGGCGGTTGAGGGCGGCGATGAGTGGATGCACAAAAGATTCATCGAGACCGATTGTAGATTGTCATGTCTGAAAGGAGAGCATAAGATCACTGTAACTATTACCAGTAAATATACGGTCAACCTAACACTTAAACATAGACTTCAGCTTTTCTCGACGAATAAGTGTAATCATGACCAAAAAATGTCTGAAACAATTTAAGGCATTCTTGGCGATAAGAGGTGCTACAAAGGCATTATGGCCCCTTTTCCGGAACAGTCTGCGTCGGGCTGGGATGGCGGCTTAGTAGTGGGAAAACGACATTCTGGCCCACCCCTCAGTGGGAATATTTTGTGATTTTTGCATATTTATCCGTTTCAGACGATTCTGAACATTTTTGGGTTTTTTGCCTCCCGACCCCCCTGTGGGAACATTCTGTGATTTTTGCATATTTACACGTTTCAGACGAGTCTGAACATTTTGGGTTTTTCGACTCCTCCCCTCCCCTATGACTAGCATGAGAGGCATGACAACTTCAACAGCGCGTATCTTTAAAACTATTTGACTCATTTGAACCATTCTTTCACCAAACTGTTCAGCATGACTTTGTCTTTTATGAGGGATAAACTGAACGTTGAATTTGTGAAGAATGTTGGAACTGCGTTTACACATTAAAAAGCAAGACATATTTTGAATAGGTTTATTAATAACCTTAAATACACAGCACTTAAATAAATAAAATATTACAACTTTTGTTGATTTACAAAGTCTTTATTATAAAGTTTAGTCAAATAAGTCTATTTTTCTTCATCAGTTTCACTCTTTTGCGCATCACTGTCCATATAACTTTTATCGTTACTGCTGTCATCCTCCTCCTTATCTAGCAGCTCTTCAAACAATGCATTGTTTTTCCTTATAGGTGCCTTTAGTGTCTTTGAATACTCATGTTTTTCATCAGCAAAGTAATTAAAGTTCTCTAAAATCTTTTGATAATGTATGCTTTGATCTAGACGTTGGGTATATTAGAATAGCCTCGTAAACAATTGTTTTAGTCGACGTTTATAAACGGGTCGAAGGTCATCACTTGCTCTTTCACCCACATCTTCAAGCCCTTGTTGCTCATATTCTAAAACCTTTTCTTGAAATTGTCATCATGGTCATCATATATTTCTTGAACCATATCATGCCAAACAGAGTCTATTTCTGACTCACTGTCAGAACTGCTGTCATCGGCATCCTAACCATACTGCTCCATATGCGTGGCTAAAGCTTGTTGTATAATGCACCACATTCTGTACAAGCATGTATATTAATTTCATCCATATTGACTCTTTGATATCAACTGATTCCCTCGACAAAATTCGAGGATCACACAGAATGGCGTGTGCTTATTAACTCACACTGAAAGGCAATGCCATATTACAGTAGCGACGTCAAACCATGTATTTCTTCACTTCTGATTGGCCCTGGAGGGATTGGTGGGATGGAACTGTTGGGACTGCCATAGAAAAAAAATTTCTGTTGCGTGAAAGGAATAAACCAGCAGGGAAACCTATCTATAAGTAAAAATAAACGAATTCGAAGCTTTTACAAAGTAAGAGTTAATTTGTTCATACTAGTAAATAAAAATTAATATCTATAACTATCTTCTGTAATTTTAAAGCATAGAAAGACATGACGTCGACTTGAGGTTACGACGTCGATCCGAGCAAATCTCAACATGTAATGTGGATGTTGTTTAGTTGTGAGTGGTTGCGATAGTAAACCAAGGTATGATCAACGGATTTGACACAACGTTGAATATACGTTGGATTTGCAACGTGTTTAGACGTTGCTTTTGCTAGCAGCCAAAAATCCCATTTCCCAGATCTTTAATCAATGCCTTTGCTTCAATAGATGTTTGAAAATGGGCGTTTTAGAGACATGGAATGATTGGCATTGCTCAGATGTACGTTGTAGAACCAAATGCTAGCCTCACCGTGTTATCTCTCACCGGAAATAGAAGCCATGACAGTTCGCTTTGAAAATAGACCAAAATGAACACGCAAAATATAAGAATTTCAAGTAAGCGCCTGTTTTCTCCGGCCTATTTATGGAAATATTCATTGACTCCATACATATTCTGTTACCGCGAGGGAGGGAGTATTTTGAAGGAAGGCTGATCACGACACCTTACGATTGTCACTCTTTAGTTGGCGATTCTGAATTATATTTTCCAATGTCTGTTCTACGTTGCTCTCCCACCGTATATACTACGGTATTTCGACTTCTATTTGTGACCTTTTCGCATCGTTGATTAGATGTACGATAACCGACGTCTATTCAACATTAACAATCAATCAAACTCCGACGTTGATTCGACGTCAGGTGCGACGCCTATCCAGCGTTATTGCAAATCCCCCAATGCTTATTGGGACGCAGAAATAACGATCCAGTGTATTAAATTATTTTTCTTGCCCTTTTCATTTGGGGTGGGGAGGAGAGGAAGGGGGAGTTTATTTTTTCATTCTGGTCGAAGCGCCAAAGTTGGTTCAGAGGTTCAGTACGAAAAAAAAAGCAATCAGTTTGCCTACCGCACAGTGGGATGAAAATAACATTATTTTTTGGTCACACAAACTATAGAATTCCCATTTAATGCTTCTCTAAAATGGATTGCTCTTCATAGAAAGGAAATTTATTTTAATCGAGACAGGTAACTCTGTAGTTAATTGCTGTAATCATGGTAATATTGAGTTTGCCTGTGGTAGTAAATAGCCTTTGATATTGTTAATGAAGGGTTAGAACCCGGAAAGTGCCACGAGTTACTGTTCCGTTGACTTGCGCTTACATTAGGTATCACCAACCAACATATGTCAGTCCCCTTAAAAAACTTGAAACCTCCGCTACTTCATTGCACAGGGCCGAGTCCCCGGGTTGTCATCACATGGAATTCTGCAGTAAAGGGCAAACTCATTTTGTTCCGTGTGTTCGAATGAAAATGTGAAAAATGTGAGCTAATATTAGCCAGTTCCTTTCAAATTACTTGCAGGGGCAGATGTCAATTTTAAATTCAGGTCTTCACAACGTAAACGAGCCCAGGAGGGGTTGGGGGTGGGCAAAAATTGAAGCACTACTTAATTGATGTAAATTGCAACTCTTTACATTATTTTTCATTAACTGGCATTTGGCATAAGTTGTGATAATATTAAGTGTTATTCAATGCTTAAATTGACTAACAGATTGATGAAGGTAGAAGGCTGATAGTGCACTCGCCAGGTTTGTCGCCGTTCATGCCCTATCGTGCATTAATGTGACTGAGCATCTCTGGTTTTGACCTTCATTTAATCACTCAATTTAATTCATTGTTCTCTTTGTTAACGGATGTCAGCTGTTAAAGGTAACACTAATAAACTAACTGTGATTAAAATTTTAAAAAATACAATCAATCTATTTAAATTTATCAAAAATTTTGTTATTTTTTTTTTGAGCACATGAGATATAAATAACTCATAAAAGCTACAAAAACATTAACTGGTGAAACAAGGCATCCTATATCGGTTTCAATATTTCATATTAAAGAGGTTAAGGTTGTCATTAATATTTCTTGTGTCAATTTTTTCTATTCTCATTTTAGTTCAAATGACGTTAATTAATATAACACACCTTAAAGTCCTTCGTATTAAAAGCAATCCATTATTTTGTCCTATGAGGATGATTTGGAAGATTTTATTAGTAAACGCGCGTCTGTTTGGTAACGTGTGTTATTATTGTTGCTACAACGAGATAATATGGACAGTTATATTGCTCACAGATGAAGCCATGCGAAAGAAAAGAAATGGCTGTCAGTTCAAAACTGTAATATATCCTGCCGCGGTGTAATAAAAGTATTCAAAAGGAAAGCTAAAATAGACAACAATAGGTAGAGGCTTTTGAGATGTGACCTCCTGTAGTCTGCCCATAAAGAGGCTACTAAAGTGACTACCTGTTAAAATGGGATGTTCTTGAAGCAAATGAAATACTGTTTCACAACAGGAAGTCTTGTTAGCAGCAATTATGTTGACAATATCTTGTCAAAATATGGCCGAGGAAGTCAGGGGGCAAACTAAGAATTGAAGGCTAGGCTTCAAGAAGCGTGCTAGGGCAGTGGGCACGCTCTTTGAGAAAGAGACGGGTCCCATATTTCAGTCTTGAATTATGTCTTTTTTCCGGTGTCTGGCGGGGGGAGGGGGAGGGAGGGACTGGGAGGGGAATAACAGGGTAGAGTAACGATCACGCTAACTTCCTAGGTGAACACCTGCTACTGTTGTTCCTTCATGGTTGTGTTCAGTCACAGTGGTGAATGGCTCTTTCTTTACTCTTCAGTTCCCCTTTTGATAATCTTAATGTTCCATTCGAAATTAAATGGAGCTGCTTATAATTTCGACAACCAAATGCCGTTGATAAATTCTGTACAAATTTTAAACTTAAACTGTACTCCTTGAATTTTAAGTGTAAGAATGCGAAAAGGCTAATGCAATGAATATTTGTTCTACAGCTCCATAAAACACATTGAGGCATGGTCAGAATCTAGTTTTCTTTACCACAGACTCCGTACGTCAGATCAGACAGACCTTTTAACCGCCCTGTCTATCTCACTTAGTTAGCCTGCATTCTTTGACCATTTTTCCTCGACAGTAATAAGAGACATTTATAAATTGTCTTGAATTGTCCAAATTGAGTCGTCATAATATGGCCATTATTTGCAAATGAGAAGAAAAAGGAACGCTTCCTCTGTGGTAGAGATGATGCCAAAGTGGAGGCTCTTGCAGCTCATCAACACTGATCAGCAGAGCTCAGTTGCCACTCCATTTGGATGCTCATGAGGTGCGCGTTGTTGACAGGTTTATGAGACAAGATTTAGAATAAAAGCTCGACGCGAACTATTCAATTGCTGGAAGATTGTTGCTTTGTCGACTTCTTTGTTACAGCCCACTTCCTGTATTCGTGGCACTAATACTCAAATAAGAATCATCTCTGGAACTGCACTGTTTTTCTTCGGCAAACTTTTACATCCAAAATAAAATTTCAGTTTTTTTAATTGTCTCTCAATTTAATGTTCCTACAACTGTGATATCAATTTTTTTCTGGAGAGTGACCGAACCACGGTTTCATAGAACAGGCTATTGCTCTGCTGAGTGCAATAGCATGGAACAAAACTACTGCTGGATGGGTCGTCTCATGACAAGTATCATGGAACAGATGATGGGCAGTCTGGGTAAAAGATGCATATTAACACAGAACAAATTGTTGATCTGGGGAGTTCATAGGCATCAGCATAATTGTAGAATTACGTAGTGTATGCCTCTGCTGGATGCCGTAATTGCTGTAGAATTATGTATTGCATGCTGCTGCTGTATTTTGTGTAGAATTACATACTCTACACTACTGCTATATAGCGCATCTATTGTAGAATCGCATACTGCCTACTTCTGTTAGATAGCACATCTGATGCAGAATCACATGGTGCATACTGCTGTTATAGATAGCACATCTGGGGTACAATTACGTGGCACATGTTACTGCTCGGCGGTATATCTCATGTAGAATCACACAGCGCACACCACTGGTATTAGCATCACACAACAGACAAATTACGGATTTAGTATATGGTGCACAAGAATATCGAGCAGATTACTGCTGGGATGGAGACTCTCATGCGCAATAACTTATGGCGAGAGAAATTCACCATACAGTTCATTTCCAGAGAGAAAGTTTTTCACCTTTCGGTCTACTCAGACCTTTGCTTCGCTGAGTAGTAACACACATCAACTATAAATATTACTTATTAAGAATTAAGATTTCGGAAGTGGGAATGGTCCTTGCTATTAAAAATGTACAGTTATGTGCTGAAGAAAAAGAGGAAAAATGTGTAAAGAAATATTGCTTAATTACAAATGGTTATGTTTGAGTGAAGGGTTGTGTGGACACCGTCTGCTGTTGAAAATGACAAGGGCGTACTGTATGAGTATTTTGGTTAGTAAAATCGCTTGTTTGATTTATGGGCAAACTTACATTGTGAAATATAAAATAGGTCTTCGTCAAGATATTTTAAAAGGGGTGTTACAAATCGCACTTTATTCGTTCTTTTGATTTGAAAATAACCGGTTCGAAGTTTCAGAAGTGTTAAATAGCTGACCTGTCTTAATTGTTCCCGTCCTAAGTTCGCACAGAGTTATTGTTCGACTCAAAAAGGCATTGACCACAACATTATGATGAGTTGCTGGCAATTAACAGCTTATTATAACAGAAACATTTGCGGGGACAGATTGACGAGATGTCAGCACCAACCCTTCTTGTCATCCAACCTTAAGGAGCCCCATTCATGTCAATTAAACGTAACCCCTACCTTAAAGCCCACTTGAAAGCTAATATGATGACTATGGGTCAATCGTGCTTTTTAAAGAACGGTGCTGAAATGGGGCCTTCTTTCTCCAGCGCAACCACCACCTTTGCCAAATCACACTGCGTCTATTTTTATGAATGGCAAGCTTAATAATCTCTCGTCTCTCCCCAAGACCAGGTAAACTGTGAGAAATTTGAATGAGATCGTTTATACATCCAGTACCCCACCTCCCCTTTAAAATGGACATCTCTTCTGGTTCAATATTAATTGATGATGTCTTAATTTTGTTGGACTCACAAATTGGCGATGTGCTCAAAGTGACATCTCTGTTTCGTTATTTCCGAGATTATGATCCCCCTTTGGGCTTGAATGTTTTCTTTTGTGAAATGTCGAGAAAGATTCCCGCTTTGTTTTGCTTTTTATTAGGTCAATATTTTGAACCTTTTTAAAAGAAGGATGCAGTGTGCGACGAAAACTACACTGTATTATACCATGATTCCGTCTCCTCACAGATGCGCAAGATGAAATGTTTTGCAAAAATCTGGTCTAATTTTTGCTATTGACAAATTCACTGTCGCACATTTTAATAAATTAGACATTAATCACCTTATCTATATATAAATGCGCCAAGTCTTATAAATCTGAATGATAACCTGATCAATTCCATCATTTTTGGGACAAATTGTATAAGTGCAGGAAGTTCAAGCGAAACCTGTAAACAACTATTTTTAGATAATACACGGACTTCTTAAGGAATGGTAACAACATCGAATTAAAACTGTATTGTTCGAACAAAATAACGTTGCTCGCACAACATGCTAATAGTTCATTTAGGTAAATTGTATTGTTTGCATATGTCTTTAAGTCATAAAGATGTCGTTTGCTCTTTGCACACTGCGGATCTGCTTAGGTTTGGCTTAACTGATCATGAGCATTCACAGTATGAGAAGCGTACACTCACCAAAGCAGCGGTATGAACGTTCGCCGGATTGGCTTACCTTAGGTTTAATTTTTCCGTGACGTAGTGAACATAACGCTGAAGACTAACTTATCCTAAACAAATCCGTAAGCTAAACCTAAGCAAATCCGCAGTGGGAAAAAGTGCGGATTTAAACCGGTCCTTATTTGTCATGCCAGGTTTTAAGCCGCAATATGAAAAGAACATTGCAGGATTAGATTTGCTCACTTTTTGAATCACATACAGATATCTGATGTTTGATATCTCAAATTTACATATAAGTCTCAATAATATTCAATTAATTGCTTTGAACTAATTAGAGACATAAGTAAGCACATTAGGTGTGTATCTTATTATGTAATTGGAAACATATCTTAACAGATTATGCATATCTTAGATCAATAAATAAACATATCTGGAGCTGGGGGAAACAAAAAAAGGTACAAAAAACAGTATATGTCTATCAAGCTACATACATTTGCAAGTCATTTAAAGCTCCGAGGGCTGTTCAAAGTAAGCTCAGACTGTTTCAACATTTTTAGTACATTATTTAACAACAAATGACCTGAATTGAGGACAGCACCGCTTAAGAAGACCTACGTTTATCATAAAAATAGAAACATCTTTCTTAAATAGAGTCACCTTGAAGTATTTAAGAACATGTCCAGTTCAAAAATACAAGAAGGAAGAAGAAAACGTGTTTTCACCATTCTATGCTCCTGTGGATTGTGACTCAAAAATTGTTAATACCTTCCCTACAAAAATACCGCCAAAGGTCGCAGAATTTGTCAATCGTCATTTAGCTTGTCCTTAGCAAAAAACAAAAATCCATCTTAATTGGACTGACAGTCAGTCCATAAACAATTCCATTCGACTTTAAAGCCAGATGCCTCTAATCTCTATAATGACAGAAAACAAGTATAATTGGACCGGTGTCGCTGTACTTGTGTCATAATGGCAGGTTCGGTGTGCTGAGTAACTCCTAATGGCTTCAGAGACTCCTCCAAATAATTGTTCCTGTTTTAGCATCTTCTCAATTGTAAGAATTTTCATGCTGACTTCACGAAATACACTCACGTCATAGGCAATGTGTAATGTGACGTGAAGACGCATTGTTTCAAAAGGAAAACCGTTGTAGGCCACTTATAAGGCTACGCCTCAGAGACATGATGAAATCGAGGGTAAAACGAGACATAATCAATCGATCAAGTGATCACTCGTTTTAACTGATCGGTCTCATAACGGAGATTACACCATATTAGACATTGTCGCTGTTCATTGTTGTGTAGAAATGTGCAAAAGCTGCCTTCAGTTCCTCATTCATCTCACCCCAGGGCATAAGCATTGTGGGGTTGTGAGATTTTTTTATGACACAAGAAAGACTTCAGCAATCGGCGAGCCTCAGACTGCAGAAAGATAAAAAATGGAAAGTCTGTATAATTGATGTTAATTTCCGGTACATAATTGCTTGGATTATATACGAGAAAAGGGGAGTAACTTGAATCCGTTTCCGTGCAAGTACCCGTACTTTGCTGGATTACAAATATTACACCAGTGCAACTTCCTACAAAACACTTTTAAGTCTTGACTTTTGGTAGGCATATTGCACAAACATTTTATTTGATATTTCAATTGTTCCCTGACAAAGGTCAGATGGTTGTCGAAAAGCATCTTTTTAACGCTGGAAAATGCATTGGTAACGTTGTGAAAAGGTGTTGACTGCATATATTCTCATCGCGAAGACAAACAACCAGCAGTGACCGTATTTACAAAAGTTAACTGCACAATTAACTGATTCCGTTAACTGCTCCGCTGGCTACCAGGACATCCGAAAGTAAATAAATAAATTTACTATGTTTGACAAACAAAAATGCACCCAAAATGGTTTGGTCGGTATAGTTAGATTAACCGATTTTCATTTCTAGGAGTATAGTTAATTGCACAGTTAACTTTTGTGCATAACGTTAAGGGGCACATGATAAAGACTTGATACAGTAAATCCATCGGCTCAAAGATGGCAATTATTTTGACTGAGAATAAGCCACAGATGTCTGTTCATCTTAAGAATAAAAAATAATAAGAGATAGTTGAATTGAAGCTGTTACATGCGGGGTTGTTCGGGGATATCAAATGATAACTTTAATTTAAGAATTTTAAGCAATGGCATATCTCTGCTTGTTGAAACTGTGGTATGGCTCCATTGTTTTCTACCCAGCCACGCGCCGATCAGACATAGCATATTTCGCATAATCCTTATTAGCCCTCAACCGGAGCTTTAGCCTCTTGAGTGACGCGGGTATATAAATTTGGGTCTTGTCCATCCGTCCATCACAGGCTGTTACTCCTACCCTGATAATCTGTTTCCCGTGATATTTGGCATATAATAATATATCATAGTGGGTCGGTGCCCATTATTTTTATGTTGACCTTGACCTGATTTCAAGGTCACAATGGCTGCCATGCTGGATTTTCAATTCCAGTTCGGGTCTGTGCTCTCTACCAAGGCTTGTTATTTTGCCACTGAGCTAAAAACCAACGTTGTACTGGGCTTTAACTCGTTCGTGAAGCTATCTGTTGCTCTGTTGCTGTTGTCCGGTGTAAGGAAACGTTTCGACCCCCAAAATAAATCGACCCCCCCGGTCGATTTGTTTTAAAACAAACAGCCCCCCCCCGTGAAATGTTTTAACCCTCTTATTTTTTGCTGATTTCTTTATTTCTTTCAACATATGGCCACCTTATTAGTTTCTTTAATTGAAATAAAAACTATACCCATGAATAACAATTTATTTAGCAACTAAAATCTACATTTTCAAACACGAAAACACTTCCAACACCACTAACATACAGTCACCAAAAATGTGTCCAAGCTCAATAATGGTATTTCAAAAGCTCAAAATAATAATTTTCTACATCAAGAGGTGGAAAGTGCTTAAAATAGTATTTAAAAACCATA
Source organism: Protula sp. h YS-2021 (assembly GCA_949752745.1). NCBI lineage: Eukaryota > Metazoa > Annelida > Polychaeta > Sabellida > Serpulidae > Protula > Protula sp. h YS-2021. Next base: position 67,054,228 of record OX457026.1, read on the forward strand.
TGCACATTTTTTACTTCCATTTTATATTTAAACATGATTATTTGGAGGGGGTCATTTTATTGTAGGGGAGGTCTGTTTGTTATGGCGGGCTTTCCCAAAACAAATCGACCGGGGAGTCTGTTTGTTTTAAAACAAATCGACCGGGGGGTCGATTTGTTTGGGGGTCAAAACGTTTCATTACACCGGCACTGTTTCTCTCATTGCACTTGTTGCGGTAGCTATTATTGCTATTGTTACATTTCAGGGTTTTATTCCCATACTTTATTGAATTTGCGCGATGAGAGAAAGTGTTTCCGTATGATTCCCTTTTTTCTGCCCTCATCTTGTCTGGCCAACTAGTGTGAGACTGTCAGGGCTGAGACGATCGAATTTGGTAGAGACATATTGTAGCAAGTCTCCTGCCTGACCATTAATCGCTCCAAGAATGCTCAGCAATCATAGCGTGTATATGCTGTCAGGATGAACAGCAAACTTTTCAGCGGTGATGTTTATTTGTGATGTTTGACCATAATTACCCTTGCTATTGAGTTGTTTTTATATTATGAATGACTGAAAGTTAAAAGTATTTGGTTTGAGAGCTATCTCCTTTTAAAGTTCATTGTTTTATTTTAGTAGATATTTTTAGTAGATATTTTTTAGTAGATATTTTATTTAAAGTAGATAAAATTTATTTCTAAATGTGAAGTGCTATACTTCTTTTCATTTCTTTTTTTTTTTTCATTTCACTTAACTCCCAAAAACAACTCCCTAAGCGTTAATTTTTTGTGCTCGAGAAGAGTGAACCGTCCATTTGTTGCCATATTGTTGTGTTATGACCCCACATTGTTGCTTGTGACGTCATATTAATTTATTCATCCCAATAAACATTCTGACGTTAATCCAACGTTTGACCTTCGTGGCTACGGAAGTCTACATCTACCTATCGACGTTGTTTAGACGGGAAAGCGGCGTTTAAAGCGACGATAAACCCTCTAGTCACCCGGTAACGCAAGACATATATGAAGTAAATTATCATAAATATTTTTTTAAAAAATGGGCGGTAAAAAAGTTGAACGGTTTTGAAATTCCCTTATTTTGGCCAATTTTCGGAGCTTCCTGTCATGTGTTTTACGTTTTTACATACTACTACTACTACTACTACTACTACTACTACTACTACTACTACTACTACTACTACTACTACTACTACTACTACTACTACTACTACTAATAATAATAATAATAATAATAATAATAATAATGATAATAATAATAATAATAATAATAATAATAATAATAATAATAATAATAATAATAATAATAATAATAATAATAATAATAATAATAATAATAATAATGAATATAAAGAAGAAGGGTTGAAATCAAAACTAAACAAATTGTTAAAACTTGTAAAAGACTGCAGTACTTGAGTATGGAAGGCTTGGGCACAGGTGGGGATGACGTTTGTCGGCGTGCTGCATCTATGGCGGTATATTTGAACAAAAAATCAAAACGTACATGTTGTATATTTTATTTTCCCTCGCGTTTATTTGAATGGCCTCGCGGCAATTTTCTTAGCCGCGCAACATTTACATTTCATATGTTATTTGACTATTTATTTCGCGCTCTTTAATTTCGCCATAATTTTATCCCGCACCATAATTAAACGTCTTGTGTTTTAAAGAACGTTTGTCTGACCATGCGTTTTATCACGTAATTTAATTTCTTAATTTTGGAACGCGAAAAGTTAATTATACGGCGCGATAAATTGAATTCATTCTATCATTTATTTTTTTAATAATAAAAACCACGTGCAGAAATTAATAGTGTTTTGGATAATATAAAAAGTGGTTCGCGAAAGAATGAAATATTTTCTCGTCTATTAATTGTACATAAATACCATAGCGATCAAAAATAAATGCTGGAGCGCGAACGCCATGAAATTTTTGTACAAATATACCGCCATATGCATCAGTCTTGTGACGATTCGGTGTACATGGAGCAATCGGAGGTCTTATTGCCAAAGAAGCGCAGTGTTTTTTTTTTTTTTTTTTTTTTTTTTTTTTTTTTTTTGATGACATGAGTAACTTGCGTGACGCTCTGCACCGTAATCTAAAATGTTGTACAAGTCTACAATTGGCGAATCAATGGTAATTTCTATGCACAAGACAAGATAATTCCAATACTTTATCATCGTGAAGAACTCTTTGACACCTTAATGGAATGAATAGGGATAAGATGACATGTCGTCTTTCCAAATCAGGCAACTAGGAAAATCACAGGCTCTTCAAAGAACTTCCGCTCTTTTGTGACAAATCACCGTTTGACGTTTATTGCTCCGCGAAAAAGAGAAAAGAAATCGAGACGATTGCGAAAAGCTGCTTTCTTGGAGCTGAATATTGATACTATTTAATGCTGTTGCGGAAAGGGGGCTTTTTTCAGAGACTGAAAAAAATCAACGTTAAGTGCTTGAGGGGTTTATTCGATTAACTTGGACTATTTATAGTGCCATTAAAGTCATTAACAACTCATCTTCGCATCATCTTAATAGTGACAACAAAGTCATCCGTTATATGCATTGTCAAATTATTCAATTACGCAATTTTCTTCAAGTAGTTATTTCCAGAGCTGCTTGGAAACGCAAACTGTAGCTGTGTTTTCAGAACAGCAATGTGAATTATCTGTCAATTTATTGCACAAAATAGATTTTTTCATTTTTCATTTTATTAGTTTTCTTCAAAAATAACACGCCACAGCTCATTGCACGAAATAGATGCCACAAGAAATATGCTCATCTACCTTCTGGTACGACGGGTTAAAAAACTTCAGAAGTTATTGATCTTAAACAGTTGGTTTGGGACTATTCTTAATAATTTGAATTGAAAGCACAAAATGTACCATTTCAATGCACAGATATAACCAGTCTTTATTAACTGAACACCTATTAATTCGATAGTAAGATCGGCAGATGGAGTTTGATATAAAAAAAATTTGAACCCGGGGTTGCTCAATGTGTTAAAAAAAGAAAGAAAAGAAAAGATAAACGCAGAGAAAGAAGGTTGTCATTCCCGTTTTGAAAGGGGGGAATGAAGTGGCTTTCACCCATTGGTAAAAGATACCGGAAGTACTCCGTGTTTCACATACAAACGGAGTAATTGTTATTTCCAAACTGCGTCCCGCATCAAAAAAAAAAAAAAAACAAAAAAAAAAAAAACAAAAAACAAACAAACAAACAAAAGCAACAAAAATGTACTGAGTGCCCAAATATTGTGGCCACACAGGGTTAAGTGTCTGCCCAGTTTTCGTGCTATAATCGTAGTCGCGTGTCCGTTGTAGATGCGCCTGTACTCACTAATATATAATTTGATGAAAAGGGTTTCTTTGCTTGTTTCTGTTTTTCCTTTCGCTTCTGGGGAAATGAAATTTGAAGGGTGTCCGCGTTTAGTTAAAAAGTTTTTTTTTTATTTGACAGTCAGTATGTTAGAGTAGTTGGAGTTTAGGCCGTTTCCCCCAGCCACTCCTCCCCCGAACCTTTCCACGATGGTCGTTTCCTACCCAAAGCAATATTTTTGTCAGAAATTGTAAAATTCAAAAAAAAAAAATTACATTACAACTCATTTGCTAGATTTGATTTCAGAAAATTAAATTATTTATTTATCCAGCAATTTGTTTATAGGTTTTTGCTATAGCTACTGCTTAATAATTGCATTAATCTTTCTTTTTTTTATTTCAGATATTTGTACCTTCTTTGTATTGCCCTCTTCTTTGAGTGATAATCTGTCAAGCATTTTTATGAACCCCATACTGATTTAATATAAACCATAATTTCTTATCTGTTTTTATTTATCTGCTTTGGACATTGATATCAATGCCAGCAACCAGGCAAATTAATCCCAAAATCTAATGCTATTATAACTCAGAAATTTCTCAATTTTGGGGGTGAAACGTGCCAGGAAAAAGAACCAGGGGAAACGACCAGGGAGAACGAATGGGAACCATGGAGAAAGGCTCTATTTTCAGGTCGCTGGACATGGATATGTATGGTAACTAATTTGTTGGTGTATACCCTCTCTCGTACCCCCACCACCCGTTATTAAAAATAACTCCACAGTTACAGTTTATGTAAGCCATCACACAAGAACATCAAAACTTTGGAAGAAGGGGATAACATATGAGAGAGAGAGAGAGAGAGAGAGAGAGAGAGAGAGAGAGAGAGAGAGAGAGAGAGAGAGAGAGAGAGAGAGAGAGAGAGAGAGAGAGAGAGAGAGTGATAGAAAGAGCATCAGGCAAAGAAAAACTGCAGATAGAAAACGACCAATCGGTGAAAGTGGGGAAGCCAATGCCAAACTCTGGATATGAAACCAACCTGGCACTCTACAGATGGCACTGGCCAATCGGATGATGGCGCAGATCAACTTGTAGATGGAAACGTGAGAAACAGTAACGTGTAGGACATAAAGTTTGCCGGTAACAAATTATAAAAATTCTTGCTTTCGCACATGTTTGTAATAGTTCTTAAAAGATTTCGATTTCATTATCTTTTCAAACTCTTAGTAAATAATCAACTGCTCAAGACTGTACACATCTTAATGTTGTAGTAAATCTATGACGTCAGAAAATTTGAGCAGGGAAGGAAAAAGGGGAAAAGATATGTAAGAAAATTACCTACTGTTTTCTTGAAGCAGTGGCAATGATATTCACTATATGTTTATTTAAGGGCGTTGTCATCTTTCTGTGAGCCACTCTTACATCCAGAATAAAAGCATATATTCAGATTGATAATAATTTATTAAATACATCTGTAACTACATTTAATAACAATTCGTGAATACTCGTGTATATTGCACCTGACAACAAAGCATATCCATTTTGTAACTTTGAATCGTATACCAAATAAACTCTGATAACAAAACAAAAAGTCTGGTGTTTTGTAATGACGTGTGTTTTATCTCAAATATATCCTTTACAACACATATGTAGCCAAGTTGGGGATTTCACTTTACTCTGTATAAATCCCATAACAACATACAGAAAGCCGCTTCCTCCCTATCTTTTCTACATTTAAGCAAAATCCAGAAGGATCATTAAACAGCATTCTTTTTTTTTAAATTCATGATTTTGCTTAAAAGTTGCAAAGCTTGATTTTTTTCTTGGTTTACAAAATGAAATTTTTATTTGCGTTTAACGTGATTTTTGCTGCTTCAACACTACAAACTTGACAAACATTTTACATAAGTTTACATAAGTTAGACAGAAAGCAAACCCAACGAAAACATTTCGGGAGACTAACTGTTAAACTGCTAATCATACAAGTCATAGTAGCACTAATACCAACAGTGTCACCTAACGACTTTTTGTGTAACACCAATTAAATGTTACAAAAGGTAACAGTACCCCTGTTTTCATTTGTGAAATTGTAATGAGGCGAATCTTTCTAATGTTTACTCATTTTGAATCAATATATAGATAGTATGCACCTCATTGTGAGCTGGTTGCAACTGATGGCAAAACGAAATTATTTTACGTTGACTTGAAATTTACGCAGATTAAAGAATTGTCAACAAAAGTCTTTACTTAGAACTAATAACATCACAAAATGTAGCTAAAAATACTAAATATAGCGTATGTACCAAAAAGTTGTGGAAACCATAATTCGGAGACACCGAAGTTCAGATAAAATAAATTCCGAGTCATACCAAATTTAGAGAATATACCAAACAACCCCCCTTCCCCCCCCCCCCCCCCCACTGCCAGCGTGACTCCAGAAGATGGGTCTGAGGCTGTTAAGAGCATTGGGAATATACATTTACACCGACAATTTTATAATTCCGACGCCCCCAGTTGTTAATGTCCATTCCTGTGACTTTGAATTGTTTCTATTTTTTTTTCGTAACATACAAAAACTTTCGGCTACAGTTAACTGTCGAGTTCTGAAATGGGATTTGAGTAGGAGACCAGAACAAAAAGATGATGCGTAAAATAAAAAAAACTGGCCTTGATTTAAAAAAGGAAACTTGAATGCGAAAATGCCGATTTTTGAAACAATTAGGCGCCATGAGATTTCCTGAATTTAATATCCGGCTGAGTATATTGCCTTGCCTAAGCGCATATCTGCGTGCACATATTTTTGTCAAAACAGACGCCACTTAAACAGGTTCGAGTGCAAGACGAACCCAGTTGAAAAAATCAAATGCCAGTTAATACTTCAGGTCACTTTTTTATTCCTGACAAAATAAAACAACGCCCTCTGTACCAGGCAGCAAGATGCGGTCTTGCGGCGCCTGTGCTCATAAATAATTTGTTGAAAAGAAATTATTTTGATCAAATTTGACACTCCGCGTTTAGTGGAGAATGTTTTTACTTTGGAAATCCGCGTTTAAGGAACATGGGCACACATAGCAACCAGTTAATGACAGAGTGCCTCCCCTCGGGAGGCAAACTTGCTCTACCCCCTCCCCTCCCGGGGCGTCAACTCCCCCGACCAGGGGAGCTATAGTCTATGGTACCTTCATTTAGCTGTATGCAATGACTGCAGTATGATAATTGTATATTTAGATTGGCATACCTTTCAAAGCAACATCGCTGCGCAGTAACATTTGTTTTGTCCCAGTGATTATCTTACACAGATAACTCATTGCAACTTTTTTTTTGAAAACATATAGCAGTACATTTCAATGTATAGAATATATTGCTTCTATAAAACAACTCACTTCACTATGATCTCATCACTATCATCTTCCAGCTGATCCTCATCATCTTCCCCTGTTTGGTTCATAGTGACAGCATCCACCTCCTCTGAGTCCATATCTTCACCAGTAAAGGATTGTTCAGCCAAGGGAGAGCTGAGAAACGCATCCGAGGAATCCACACAAGCTTCGCCACCGTCCTCCTGTTCCGAAATGTCCACGTCACAGAGATCAGTCACGTGATCGTCATCTAAGGTTTCGCTTTTCGACAAAGCGTCCTGTAGCTCATGGGATCGCAGATGGCGGTCCAGATTTGTCTGTTGACCAAATGAACGCCCGCATAGAGAACAATTGTATGGCTTCTCTTTGTTGTGGATATTGCGAATATGACGTTGTAGATTTGAAGAAATACTGAAGGAGCGTTCGCAGTATTTACATTTGTACGGCTGTTCGCCCGTGTGTGTACGTAAGTGACGAGTTAAGTTAGCGGAGCGTGGAAATACTTTGCCGCAGAATTTACAAGCGTATTTGTGCTTGGAGAACGCACCATTCCAGAACGGATTGTACGTCGCGTGCACCACTGGTAGATGCTTCAGTCTGGCAATGTAATTGTTATACATCTCTGGACTGTTGTGCTTCATATAGCCATTTCTAAGGTCTGTTACATACTGCCAGTGAGGCAACGCTTCTGCCTCAACCAACTGCGCTTGCCTCAGCATCATTATATCCTTCGGGTTCGGATAAGGTAAGACTCTCTCTGAATGGTCTAGATAATGTCTTGGACTTCCGCTTAACGAGTTCTTTTCTTCGAGTCTCGTGCCTCTGATGAGTGGTGCTTCTCTAGAATACTGTGAGCTATTGGAAATTGGATTAGGCAACGACTTAACGTGTGAAAACATCTTTTCAGCATTCATATTGTTTGTCATCGGTTTGATGATAGCAAGTTTACTCGATTCGATGTTGTACCTAACAGATGTTGATTCGATATTCCCGTGCATGCCTTGTCCAGGTGAATGTTTAATGAAACAGTCTTTTGGCTTTACATCCTGATCGAATGTCCTCTGATCTTTTTCGTTAATGCTGAGATCCAGTGGGCTGCTACTTTTAGGCTTAGTTTCTTCCACATCCTTATCGGTGTCTGGATCTTCGAAAGGTCTAAATATAACTTGGTTCCCTATTTTGGCAGTGTGGGATTTAGCACTGACCTTTTCAGATGGCTTTTTCAAGTTCTTCACGTCAGAATTATTATTCTCTTCTGAATTGTCCGGAACCTTGGAACTAACACTAATATCCATAGCTTTTCTTCTCAAAACATCAAGCATCGGGGAATGTAGTAATTTTTCGGGTGGCAAAGTGCCATCTGGTGACTTCTGCATGGGCGGCGAGTAAGCCTTCATCATTGACAGCCACGTTATCACTTCTGGTGTACTGTGGTTCAATGCCGGGAATGCAGAATGCAGATTTTGGTGGGCGTTCAGCGCCGACGTGGATGGCAACAACTGCGCACTGCCAATAGCCCCTACTCCCATGTTACCATGGATATTCATATTGCTATTCTTGTAGTATCTGGATCTGGATACGTTTTCGCAGTAGCGCTTGTGCTTGTTCAGCGAATGGATAGTTGAGAAGGCTTGTCCACAATCACGACACTTTATCTGCTGTCGACAGTCAGCATGCATTCTCTTGTGACGACACAGATTAGAGAACTGTGTGTAGGCTTTGAAACAAACTTCACACTGGAACGGCTTGACACTGTTGTGCACGTGCTGATGCTGTTTCAATCCGCTAGAGGTAGAAAATGTCTTACCACAGTCTGGGCAAGGATGCGAACGGTTTGGGTGATTGTTTGCAAGATGCTGTTCAAAATCACAACTGTTATCAAAGTCCTGATTGCAAAACTCGCATGTGGTTAAGTGTACAGTCCCTGGGTGCATATTCGACTATAAATAAAGCAGAGTTAAAAGATAGTTATTGTTAGAATCGTATAAACTATTTGATGACAAAAGATGATTCTTTTATGAAAACAAAGAAGGGGTTATATTATCTTCTATGACTCGCCCTATTATTGTTCAAAGTAAACATTAAACCAACGTTTGTAAATTCTGTATGTGAAAGACTAGCCTTAGCAAAAATGTCGCCAGGTTTGTGTGCCCATTTCACACTCGATTTCACTATGAAAATTCTTTTAAATGGAAGCTAGTATTCTAATACTTGAAGGGCTTTATGAAAAGTAAACTGTGGAAAATATTTGGTTTAATATAGCGTAATGGAACAGTTTGATCAAGACTGATTTAGTATTTGTAAGAATTCATCATGTCAACCGGGTTCTCATCCTTTTATCTATAAACTCTTGTTTCTGACAAATTGCGTAGCGCAACGTACAATACGAGACTTGTGGAACGGGCATTAGTTTTGTGTATCGTTGCAATTACACCCGAAGCCATGTGCCATCTCCGAAGGAAAACGGCAATGACAAAATGCTATTAATTCACGGTTTTAATCTGCAAATGTTGAATTGAATTACAAGTGAATAGAATAATCAAGTTACTTTTATCAGAACAGAGGAACATCTGACGAAATAAATGTCAAAAACACAAGTAAACGTTTCACTGAGACGTCCATCATTGTTCCGTTTCAAAAACATTTAAAGAACATAATTCTTCGAAACATTTTGCAAACGATTTCAGATAAAGAATCGCTATATTCTTTTTGTCTTTTCAATTGAAAATTTAAGATTGAAGCGAAAATGAAGAAACCCACTTTACAAAACAATAAGAAATAAAGTTCTTACCTGGTTTTCATTTCAAAACAATTGTTTTGCAATCTCGCTATCAAGCTATATCATAACACAAAAGTTTCCATTTTAATATTTGAAATTACAATTGTTGCTGCTAAGTGCAAATAATTATTTGTCTGTTCTTCTTCTGCAAACACAGAACGAGAATTAAATACAAGGAAAAGACCAAATACACTTGTTTAAAAGGCATCGACGCCATTTATGGCAGCTGCAAGCCCTCACTTTTCATTGGATGAAACAGAAACCAATGAAACTACGTGTTTGGTTAAAAAATCCTCATTTGGTTGAAGGCTGACAGATCAATTGCGGAGGAGTTCATATTAATTATTGTCATTTTTTACCCCAGGAGCAGTTATTAGCCATGCGAAGCAGCGCCATTGTTCTAAATAGAATTAATTAACAAGTGGGTGAAAGCAATGATTAGCATACTGGCTTGAAGTCGGTTTAGCTTTTTCGTTATTTTAGCAAAAAATATTAATAAAGCAATTTTAATGAAAATAAAAAATGTGATGCTCAACAAAATACATCGATTTCATTTAAACAGGTTAAACAAAATGGTGCGGATGAAAATTCACTAAAGTTAATAAATTATACACAATAAAATACTTTTTAACATAAAAATATAATTTGGACACTTTGGTAAATAGTGCGATATAATAAAAGATCAGAGTAACCAATAGAAAAAAAGAAGAATGATTCCAAGAGGGTTTGGTTGAGCTGAATTGTGTTGGAATTGGATAAGCCCATGATGTCTTATTGCATGTTTTTAAAATAGATGAAAAATGTCTTAATAGTTCAAAAGACTATTGCCACGGTTTATCACAGCCAGAATCTTATAAGCCCCTATACTGTGTTGAGCAACTCACAGGTATTTTTCCTTAATTTTACGGAAGAGTTGTTCAAAGATAAACGTCTGTCAACTTGCAAGGTATCCAGTCTGAGTATTCCCCCTTTCCACGATAGCCAGCTATTTGACACAATGCTCTATTTCTTTAAACATACACAAAGGTGAAATTATACACAAACAAAAATAAGAAAGAAAAATAAATAAACAAAAAGTTGTTCACAATAATATGATCAACAGAATATGTAACACATATGATAACTAGGAGGATAACAGCCCAGCACACATTGCGACGTCTCTCAAAAGTATATTTGAAGTCCTCACGTCTGCCGACCCATTTCCAGCCATTTTAAGAGTGCTACTGGTTGCATTTCGTCGCGACCGAATCGCTACGCCTCTCCAATGTCTTCGTCGCAACTTTGGATAGACGCCATGATTTGGTTATATATAAAAGTCCAAGAAACGTCATTTCCATGTTGTACACACTTGGGGTACACCACCGAAACACAATCGTATTATGCTATATATTGCTCACTGAAAACGGAAGTTTTGATTTGTCTTTGAGAAATTACGTTAAAATTACGATTTCAACACAAGAATCTGAGGAGTGCGCAAGTTTTCTCTGTCTTTTATTTTCTTACTTTGGTAAAATAGGATGAAAACTGACTTCGTCACATTCAAAAACATTAGGTGACTCAATGGAAGGGTTACTTTGACGTCTATCCAACGTCCACCTCCCGAGGTTTTTTTCCATGTCGGGGAAAGATGCTGTTTCGAATTTTCACGTCGTCGTCGTCTATCCAACGTGGCATGTTGACTGGCAGAAAAAGACTTGTCACATTGCGTTATGCACTCAAGGTTTTGAAATACTGCACAATTGCCTTGCCAAATGCGACTTTGCTATGACAATTTTACGATCAGCGTTTTTATATGGTACGATTCCTTCCGAGGCAGATTTACTTTGCGTTAGAACAGTGACTTTGCTGCAACGTCGTTGTGACTTCACCCAGCACAACTTACTCCTTCTGTTGGAGAAGTAACCCATGGGTACTCCCCCTCCCCGAGGGAAAACGGGTTACTTTAGCTCCTTCCCCAATCTCGTGTACACCCCCCCCCCTTTTTTTTTTTTGAAAAAGAGCAACACAAAACAACAACAAAATGCTTGTTATCTGATTGGTCGATTCCTAAACTGATGACTTTTCAATGCTGACAGGAATGCAAAAGTCGATAGATATTTTAGTTATTTACAATCGAAACGCCAGTAAAGTCGTGTAACAAAACATATATTGCCTTATATCGAGTCAACGTAAAGATATCAGTGGCTTAAAGGTCAACATTTTCTAACCAGCAATAATTCTTCGCGTTGACGAAAAATGAGTCTATTAATTGCTTGCTCCTTAGTGGAAGCAGTGATGCAGGAACCACAGGCCAGGTGTGTTCTCCATCATGCAGACGACACAGCTTTAAGGCCATTGTGTACTTAACTAATGACTCAAACCTCCTTTTCCCTAAAAATATCAATTAAAGCACAATATTTTATCACAATATTAGAACTAACTGTGTGTTAAAGTTGAACACCAGTCAGGACATTTTCCCCAGGAATAACGCTGACTGATCGAATGCATGAAGAAACGATAGGCAAAGGTCTCTGACCAAAAGGTAGTTTGCATTTCTTTCACATGCAATTTAAACTGATGTCATTAAGATTTCACGCCGATAAAGTAAAATTCAGAGCTGTAACAAAAGAGGGGGAGACGGGGAGGAGTGTTTACAACCAACATGGGTGACGGACAAGACTGAAGTGTGTGTCTCTATGGAAGTGTGAATGCAAACTGGTTGCACTGAGGTTTAGAAATGTTCTGTTTTCGTGACGTTGGGCAACGTTGGGCAAATGTTATAAGTGACACTGTTGTCACAACGTTTGCGAAACGTTTCAACATTTTCTACATCGTTGTGACCGGAGATTTGGAGAGCGTTGGAAAAAAACTGATTTTTCACCTTTACGAGATAACAGTACTATAAACTGGCATTTCAACGTCCAGACATCGTTTTGTCCTGTGGTTTTCGAAAATTACACCGTTTGTAGTGTCATTGTTACACACTGGCATGCAAAAACAACGTGCTAGCTTATTCACAGTAAGTGGAACTTAATAGTTAAATATTTGGAATTTTGAAGAGGGTGAGCTTAATATTTTCGGCTATTAATTAAGATTTACAACACCGAGTTTGGTTTAATATTGTAGAAAAATAAAACCTAAGTTAAGAAATGTTCATAATAAAATAATTATGAAAACAACGCTACAACTTTGGGTTATCCTCATGACTGCTGAATTAGGAGAACGGTCCTATTCAAAGTCAAGACAAGAGGGGTTGGTTCCAGTCATCTTGAAAAAGCCGGGATCTCATCAACCTCCAGGCCCCCCACCACCCACCCAACCCCCCCCCCCCCCCCCGGGCCAAAAATAAAACAAAATGATAGCCAAATAAACGGCTCATTCAAAACGTGAATGTTTTTTCAGCATTTTTACGAGAAATTAAAGCCACCGTCCCTCCTGCCTAATTTAGCACCGTTACGCACACTGCTACCTACCCCCCCCCCCCCCCCCCCCCCGGGAGTAATGTCTTTTACGGGGCTTGTCTCCGACTGGGTGAATTCATTATATCAGCCGTGAAACTTTTTCCCCTAATTACACGTGACTTGACTAATCAAGTTCTAAGATTTTCTTACATTTCGAAGAGTCATTTCACCAATTAAATAAATAGATTGAACTGAATGAAAAAAACAGAGAGAATATCAAACTTTCCAAGTTTTTCCCATGCGGTTATTTTCATGTACTGAAAAGCATTCAAAGAAAAACATTGTAGATAATTTTATTGTTTATTCATTTAATTGTTTTGTCTAATTATCTGTGATGTGAAATTACAGAATGAAAAAGACACAAAATAAGGATGAGTTTGTGAAATTAAAGTGTCGTTATATCTGATGTCTTCAAAACCGCGATGTCTCCACAACCGCCTGCTTTCACCAACTCGTCTTGCGAAATCATATAAACATTGACATAATCGACTGGTTTAAATTATTTAATTGCAAAAGAGAAAGGTTCTTCATGTCAATTTCTGACAGTGGAGGTTAATGAATGTTGTCAGCTTGGAACAATACTGCACTATCATCACTTTAAATAGACTGCTGCAATGTCAAAATGGTAGTCTTAAGGCAGTGCACAATGTGCTATTTTAATTTTACATGCCTGGTTTATATTTACAAACAAAGATATTTATGTGATTATGTTTCTGTCTGTCTTGCGTGTTTAATAAAACTGTTTCTGTTGTAGCTTCTTTAAAGACACATCTTTATTTGAATGATTGTCTAATTTTCATTCAAAAGTGCCTTGTTAAATGGTTAGTATTTCATCACTGCAATAAGAGAGACTGGAATGAAAGAAACCCTAGCTTAGTGTACAGGTGCGTAAATATGTAAATGAACAAAAACTAGCAACATCAAGAACAGTTTGACAGCTCTATAAACACATGCTTGTTTTTATTTCTGAAAGATTTTAATCACATATTTCACTTTAAACGGCACTCAAAACAAGGTACGGTGTTAATAAAAAAAGCCCATCCTGCCCTATAGTCATCGAAGATGAAAAGGTTAAATTAAAAAGAAACCATCAAGTGGCAAACGTCAAGGCAGATGGTTAGAAAATGAAGTGATCACTCAATGAGTATTGAGCCGAAGCCATTGTCATTAATTGTCTGAGGTGAGACAATATGAACCCCTACTGCCCGACCCGTGTGGGCCCCACAACAGCAGCCACAAACACTTGCGTTTCTTCTAAAGACTGACCACTGTTCGGTGGTATATCCGCTTTTGTTTTCATCCGTCTGCGCCATTTGGTAAGATCACAGAGCTAAACGTCGCTTTCCGCTTCATAAACTGAAGATAGTCGAGTGATAATACCTTGCCATTTAGCACAGTCAACATGACCGTTTTGTGACGTATTTCCGCATGACGATTAACCGAACATCCCACTGTTTGGTCGCATCATTCACATAATCACAAAAGTGTTAATAATTTGTTTCCATTCCTGAGAACATTAATATAATATTAACTGATCTCTTTAACGCTTCCCCATGCATTACCCTCAGCCCAGGCTAAACATCACAAATTCTGTTTTTCACCCTAATGTTTCGAATAAACTCCCACAGAATAAAAGGACAAGTTCATGGAAGATTAATTTAATGTTTAAAAAGGCGAAAAAGTTTCTATTTTTAAAATGCATGAACAGATCCATGGCAGTGGTACAGATAAAAAGAAGAAATGCGTCGAGCCTACATACTTTAGGTGCTGAAACACCAACGCTGGCCAACAACGCCCACCGCGCATTACATACTCGCTCAGGGATGGGCTAATATCCTTTGCTGGTTTTTTTGATTGAGTATTTGTATGACTTGTGTTGGGAACACGGCATTTTTTCCGTTGTAAAGGAAGCGTGTTGCTGATTCATTACACACGATGTTATTCTCACCCATTGAGCTTACTTTCGTTTCAACTGGCAGCCATTAAAGTCCTTTGTAGTAAAAAGGTAAATCTGTGTTTTGGGAGCCAGTTTGGTTGAGTTAACCCTTGAGTTCTTGACTTGGAAAACGCGATTTAAGTGACAAGAGACGTGACTGCAAGCAGTTCTATTTTAGGTAGCAGTTCTCCCTCCTTCGGAGCATATCCCCTTTTATTTTGGCACTAGAGGAGAAACGTGTCTCCGTTTTGCTGATATCCAAGTGTGGCTAGAGCCAGAAACCAGCCTTCCTAGTACTAACCACCTAGTGAGCATACAGCCAGTGGCAAGAGTTGGCACTGAGCGATCCATATGTGAAGAGATCTCAATCACTCATGAAATGAAAACCTGGAAACAAAATGTCAACTGACACTTTGAAAGTCCTTAAATGACTCAAAAGCTTAATCCTGTGAATTTTATCAATATTTTACAATAAATGACAAGAGATCCAGATAAGGTTATAAATGCCAATAGGACTAGATACCCAAAAACGGACCAGTCCAGTCAGTCCAGTAAAATGAATGAAGTCGAAATGGGCACTTCTGACAACTAATTTTTGATGATACTATGTGCAAGCGTAATAGAGGGAAAAGGCTATGAAGCCTCTTTAAAGGTTAAGGCACCGAAAATTAAAAATTGGTTTGTTAATTGTACACGTATACTTAAGGACACAACAAAGGCATTGTATCTTAAGAATTGTCAAACAAGAATTATTTAGAAGTTCCATATAATTATTTAAAAGGTTATTTATCGGATAGAAAGATAGTTGTAAACTAGACCGTTTTCGCTACCGAGTAGCGAAAATTACGCTTGGAAACACAAAAATTGCGATTCTGAAAACTGAAAAGACTAGAATTCTTTGCATCAATTGCATCAAAACTCTACGTAACGCAGCTTTTGACATGTTGTATGCCAGCAAACATTCTGACGTCAATATAACGTCTATTTGAGGTTCGAATAACCCGACCAAATCGCAACATTGAATTTGGTTGTAATTTGGTGGTTACTGGTCGCAACCACACCAGCGTTAAATAAACAGTGGATATTTATACGTTTAGTTGCCCTAAATCCTACTTTCGTAACATTAAATTTGCTTGTCATTTGATTGTGATTTGTCGCAACCATAGATTAACGTCTATCCAACGTCTTGGACAAAATGGTGAAAAGACGTTGGATAATAAAAATAGCCTCTTGACAATTGCTATTGTCGCGCAATCATATATATTTTACATATTTTAGTTATTATTTATTGACTATAATTGATATAATGAAATGCAAAGTCTGTCTTTAGAAAACGTCTGTGAACATGCGCTTTATCATTCTTGGATATCATTCTTGGATATCATATCTTTAAAAAAAATGTCTTCAGTTTGGAACGCGACAGAAAATTACGGTGCACGCAAAACTAATGCATAAAAACCACGTGCCGAAAATGATGGTGACCTGGATAAAATAATAGTGGTTCGAGAAGGAATTAAACATTGTATTAATTGTACATAAAAACCACAGCGATACAAAAGGCATGTTGGAGCACGAAAGTCCTGACAATTTTGCACAATTATACCGCCATAAAAATGGACTTGGTAAAGCACGTGCGGTAAACAGAGCCCCATCGTGTTATCGCTCTTCGGAAATGTTAGCCGTTCGGATTGCTTGGAAAACTGTTCAAAATGAAGACGTAAATTATTGAACTTTTAAAAGCGAAAGTCTTTTCCCACCCACCTTTCAAAAATATTCATGGAAATTTACTTAATAAACTTGTATGTTTTGTTAGGCAAAAAGTGCTCCAAGCAAAAGCCAAAAGAAAAGCATGTTTTACAAATCATCGTTTTAAAGAATATTTAAAGAACTAAAACTGACTCTCTGATCTTAACTATAGCTGGATGTGTTGTGTCTGAGAAATATTAATAAAAAAAACTAAGCAGCAAGTGCTTCAGTATAAACCCATAACACTCTGCATTATCCAAGCCCGCTATCATCCACGTAACACTTGCCAAATAATGAATGCGGTTTTGCCCGCCCATCCCCTAAAAACCAATTGTTGGTTTAGCATTCAGAACTGATGCCCATGTAGTCATTAAGCATTATGGCGGCTATGCATTTCTGCATAATACCGATGGGCGTAGACTTACAAAGGGTTGTACTAATTTAACACAAATGCAATAACATCAAACCGCCCATAGGCAGGTGAGAACTCTCAGTATGTCGGATAAGTGTCTATTGACTTTCTAACAGATCTTGTAACTTTTACCTGCAGACTGGATTTTTGGATTTTAAATTGTATCGTTCTTAGTGCCACTGAGAATTAATATTATTACACAAGATCTGAAAAGAATAAATATTGAAGACACCTCTGATATTCTGACGTTAATTTACAAATTTCAAGGCGGTATATAACAACATAATACGTAACAGCTTTAACCACAGCTTGCCATTTTAACTGTTTACCGACAGGTCAGAGGGTAATTCCATGTATTTATTTCATATTCCATTTTGAGCTTTAACCAAAGAAACACAAAACACGAAAAATTGAGTACTTAAGCAAGACTGAATTTTTTATACGGACTCAGTTTTGTGAATTAATGGTTACAAACGGTCTCCAAATGTACAATAGCCAATTGTTCTGTATAACGGCTCTGACCAGACCCACACAACGCGGCTTTTCGCTTGGAATTTTTTACGAGATTTGTGTTATTATAGTAGGTTTTATGTGTCCGGTATTAAACTCCTTGGAATTAGAGAAGATTTCACAAGTAGTTGTAGACGTCTAAACTAGGTCAATGTGAACTAATTTTATAATTTTTAACAGGTTGAAAGTCTCAGATGTAAATTTCATCTTTGCAAAAGCCTTAATAAAATACTGTAGCTGAATCACATGTGGAACTACCATTAACAAATCACCTCTACGAACGTATTTCTTCTTTCCGTTTTTGAAAAGTTAATGCACATCATAGGGGGCTGTCAAAATCATGGGTATCTTCTGAAGAAATCTTGAAAATGTTCAAAGCAAAACACTTCGGGAAAAGTTGAAATCAATGCTTAGATGTTTGTTTTAAAATGTTTAGATATGTATGTTTAATGCTTGATGTTTATGGCAATATCTATATTTATGTTCATCATTTTGATACTTCCCGTGTTCCCAGCAGTGTTTATGTCTTTATTTCTGAGATAAAAGATGATTGATCTCTCTTTAACATAAATGTAACTCCCGTTTTGATTTAATTATTAACAGCCGGACGAGTATTTATCTGACGTCAGGTTCAGTTATGAGGTTATACTGAAACCTTTGGTAAACCTTGTGCGAGTTAAAAAGCTGCTATAAACGTCCCTGCAGATTGAACATTAGTTGTAGCAGATTACACAATTCTGGAGTTGCCGTTTATTCTTATTGTTGCTGTTTGAATCAATTAAAAGTCTTGGTATTTAAACTGGTGCGAAGCAATATGTCGGAGTACTCATTTTAATGCTACTGTTGGGCTGACACACGCAATCATTTAACATTCTTGACTTAGTGCTGATGCGAGGTAGTTTAATAGCACTTACACAATTTACGTTTTTTACTTTGGCTGCTCCTTCAGTTTTAAGCCCCTTTGTATGGGGTTTTACTTGATATTCTTGTACAAACATCTTTTATGCATTTGATCATCCCGTGAATATCTACAACAGAGATATTTCAGTGAAAGGTGTTAGGGAAAAACTCTATTAAAAGAATGACATTCAAATGTTGCCGTTTGAACTTATCACGTCCTGGCCTGCTTACAATCCTGGTATGGTCACATCCTGGCCTGGTCACAATCCTGGTCTAGTCACGTGCTGATTTGGTAACCTCAAGCTGTTCGTGTCATCTTGTTTAAATGTTTTCATTTTAGCGAGATTTTTAAAGCCTTTTCACGTAACTATAATCATTTAACATATCTGTTTACTTTTTCTGGATTTTAAATATATTTATGACCTTAAATCATATACTGCTTATCAAATTTACCCATTTTGGCTATATGTCTGTATTAGCAGAAGCAGTATTCAACGGGAGTGATTCGACTTAATCAGAAATGAACGGTATGGATAGAACACAGATATTTATAACTAATCTAAAGGGCACATGCCAAAGGAGTGAAATAACAAATATTACAAGTAAGTATTACAAGGGAGTAGCTTTAGCATATAGACAGACATTTGTCTTTATGCTCTACAAATCGCGCACATTACACAGGCCAACAAATTAAATATTAAATTCGATTTAGTATTTAACATTATAACTTTAGTTCCTTCTGATTTATTATTTATTTATTATCATTGATATACATTGACCACTAAATTTATTGACTGTATTTATTAACTTATTAATTTATTAACTGTAAGCTTAAGGTAACACCAAAATGGACGCTAGTCGAAGCGTATGTGACAGCAACAGCTTTGTTACTTAATATATGACGGTGTCAACGGCTTCCAGTTAACAGAACCTACTTCGGCCACCACGGATGAAGTTATCTAAATGACGATAGAATTTCTGCCAGTTCAGTGCTGTTTTCAGTGAGGATTTAAGAGTTGTCTTTTCTTCTATGCTTCATATAATTTCCCTTGTCCACAAAGGCACTTAACATAAAATACATAGGTGCTAATTATTACCAATCCAGCAAATAAATGCTATAGAACAAATGGTCTATTTTTACAGAAATCAAACTGCCTAGAATATGTGTAATGTTTGAGATATAAAGTAAAGGCCGGGATATATATTTTGCTTCTTGAAGAGTGTCAATTCACATACGCTAAAACCAGACATTGAACAAAACAATAAGATGAAATAATTTCATTTTTGGGGGTCTTTTTGGGAATTTTTAATAATCAATTTCAGATGTTGGCTTGACTTTTCTTTGAAATCCTCAAATGTAAACATATTGGCTACCTTGATCTTGTGGAACTTATTTCACTTTCTGATATAAACAAAACAAAGTCAGAACCACAGAGATAAACAATTTTACCTGCCGTTCTTGGCCACTGAGTCGCTGTTGGGAACATCAATAAAAATAATCAGTTAATGTACATGGAGACACAATACGCGTGCGTCCATTATACATATGTGTTTGCTACAGGCTATAATTAAAACCAAGAAATGTATACATTTCCTAAAATGATCAAGCTATGTTTACAATTCCTAACTGAATCAGGCAACATATATATTTCCTAGAAAAGACCAGGAAATGCACACATTGCCTGATTTTGCGGTTAAAAATTGTAGTCTTTGCCCGCAACGTATTTTGTGTGTTAAAGTAAACTCCTATTCATATTTATTTCAAAATGTCATTTTATTTTCTCCGATAGAAAGAAAATTTCAATAATACTACAATTTAGAACTACTTTTCTTAAGTTGTATGTTTCTGATATTTTATTAATCAATTGTTTTACAAAACAACCATGAGCATTATGACTTAGATACACATACCACTGAAAACAATGGATAAATCAAGTAAAATACTATTTTAGATAAAAACATGAAAATATATTACATAATATAGGATGTATTACGCATATGCTTGTCTAAAGAGGTGAATTTTGAGCAAAGATTTAAAAATATTTATATCATAACAGTTGCTTATGTCTGCAGGTAGGTTATTCCAGAATACTGGGCGGTAATCGCAAAACATTTATTGGCATGTACTGTACTTCTGTAAACGTAACAACTAATTTCAAACCATGACTAGATCTTAGAGCACGACTAGATTTAGCAATATCTATGAATGACATGAACACAATTAAAACAAATGACAAGAGCTTTGAATTCAATTCTTTTGGCGATAGGAAGCCAGTACTTATCTTTGAGTATTGGAGATATATTGCAATGTCGATTCGCTCGTGATATGAGGCGCGAAGCTGAGGTTTGGATAATCTGTAGCCTGGCAAGGAGGGTTTGTTTGTTCCTAAAAGTAAACTGTTCGCATAATCCAGTCTTGATGTTACAAGCGCATGTACTTAAGTTTTAACGCACCCGGAATCTAAATATTTTCTAATGTGACCTATGGCCCGCAGGCAGTAAGATGTCTTTTGACGCTTATGTGAAATAAACCTGTTCATAGAAAGGGTCTTATCAAAAATAGCGTCTGAATTTCGAACATGTGATTGAGATTTGACCTCCGCATCTCTGACTCGAAGAACAACACTGTGAAATTTTCTAATATTTGTGCTTGAACCAATGAGAATAATGTCATATTTATCATCGTTAAATTTTAAATAATTTCTAACATCCAGAGCTTAATTTCGGAAACACAATTTTCGAGGGATCGTATGTTTTCTTGTAAAGGACTAGACGGACTAAACGACATGTAAAGTTCTGAGTCATCCGCATAAAAGTTTTATGCTTCCTGGAGATATCTTCGAGGGGGGCAACGTAAAAGGTAAAGAGGATAGGTCCAAGGACCGAATCTTTGGGAACGTCAGTTTTCAATTCTTGGAGATGCGAAAAAACCCTAAAGAGTTAAACACACTGGAATCTATTAGTCAGGTATGATTCGAACCATGCTAGTGCTTTGTCTCGTATGCCATAGCAAATGTGAAGTCTATTCAATAGCCGGTCGTGGCATAAGGTATCGAAAACTGCACTAAGATCTAATAACAGAAGCACAGCAGCCTTACGCTGCTCGAGAGCCCTTGCAAT
The DNA here is from genome assembly GCA_949752745.1 of Protula sp. h YS-2021. Classification (NCBI taxonomy): domain Eukaryota; kingdom Metazoa; phylum Annelida; class Polychaeta; order Sabellida; family Serpulidae; genus Protula; species Protula sp. h YS-2021. Next base: position 67,075,736 of record OX457026.1, read on the forward strand.
GTTCGCATGTACTCTTGAAAGAGCAGTCTCCGTCGAGTGATATACCTTATATGCCGACTGTCTCTGACTAAGAACATATAACGCTTCCAGAGATAAGTTCACTATTTGAGGTAGAGCAGGAGAAATTTCGTGCTTGCATGATTTGATAAGTTCCTTATGAATAGGGTCTAAGTCATATGTTGCAGAATTTGAGGTTGATATGATATTTTCAATTTCTTTTACAGTGGCAACGGAAATGTTAGACAAAGTTGCATTCGTTTCTGAGCTATCCTAAAATTCTGAAGCTAGTTCATTCACACTCTTCGAACGAATTTGATCATTTATCTTGATAATCCTATCGGAGAAATAGGTGGCAAAATCGAAAGGTAACTGGTTGTTTTCAATGTCACTCGGATATTTCGGGTTACTTTTCCAGTGCAAAATTTCTTTGGTGGTTCCAAACAATTTCTTCTTATCGGAACTGGACTCACAATTTTTATCCCTTAAAAACTTTGTTTTTGCCTCATTAGAAGATAGTTAACATAATTAAACTGTTCCTTGTATGCCGCTTTGTCACTTACTGAGCCAGATTTAGCATCGAATCACTTTCTGTTGCCTTAAATGCGAACTGTATCAGCGTGTGTTAGGTCGAATAATGATATTTCGTGTTTTCACAGGGGCGTGCTTATCAATGATAGAGCGGATTGAGTCACTATAAATATCCAGCGATTCGCTAGCGCCTTGAACATCAATTGATGCTATATCTTTTTTAAGATCTTCTGAAGTGCAATCCTTTATTGATCGCGGTGACAACTTTAGTGACAGGCGACGGAGGACTAACTGTGAGCACAAAGATAATTGTAACATGACCTGATAAACCGGTTTCATAAAGCAGAAAATTATTAACTACCATCCAAGCAGTGTCCAGCGTCGTGGATGGGAGATGAGATGTGTTGGTACAGATTATGAGATTCCAAAAGTAGGTTAAAATTGCGAACTTTGATATCAGCCAGACAATCAAAATGAATGTTAAAATCACCAAAAATAACTAAACGACTTGTTCTTGTCGATAAATCACAAATTAGTCCTTCGAATTCAGTAAAAAATTGGCTGTATTTGGCTGCATTTATCGCATTTGGTGGTGGTCTGCACACCAAAAGTAGCGAAGAATGTCTTTTGTCTATTCTAAGAGAGCAGCTAATTTGTTCAAAAGATTTAAGCTGAAAATTGTCAAATTTGACATCAAATTTTGATCTGTACAAAAATAGTACACCGCCACTGGACCCAGAGGAACGGGACACATTTCGAAAGCTGTAACCATAAGGCAGCACCTCAGCAGTATAGACTTCGTCGGGCTTGAGTCATGACTCGGTAATACCTAATGCATAGATATTATGATCTGTGATAAAATCATTAATGTATAGCGATTTATTTCTTATGGACCCGACATTTAAAGAAACAATTTTAACACATGAAGAAAAAGCGGTCGACATAAAGAAGATAAAGAAAACGTAGCAGATGCAGTATTCGCTTTGAAATCGTATTCTGTTTTCTGTCCGATATCCGAACAGGTATACTTTTAAACTCACTAAAATAGGCTGTATCATTCAGATTCTGTGATTCTGTGTGATTTATAAGCGTCCCAATTTAGTAGGCTCTTTCGATTTTTGAGTCTACATTAGTATCGCCAGCAGAACACACAGAATGAATAACAACAACAGAACAGTACAGTACAGTTTCAAGTTTCTGACCAATTGCATTTCAAACTTTATAAAACAAACACACTACATGGAATAACTCTATAAACCAATTTAAACTAAAGTTAAAGTACAAAAAGATTTGCACAAGCTTCTAAAACACATAAAATCACAACTATTTTCAACTGCTTTGAAGTGTACTCTGGTAATGACTAGTTCTTGTTTCGGTATGATAAATTGGAGTGACAACGAGAATTGCACAACGCATTGCCTTTTTCTAGCTTTTACTATCATTAGAGTTGCATTTCAAAAATCCTTGGCCATCACAATTCGATTCAAACTGCACCGCTTGACGCAGTGACATTTTGGATTCCAGATTAACATCGTTTTCGGACAATAATTTATGACTGCATAAATCAAAATGATTTTGTACTTTTCTTGCACATCAGAATCCCACCCTTTACGGCAATCTGATACATGTCATTCTCATCCCTGTCGCGTATAATACCTAATATATTACAAGGATCACTCCTGCCTCTGTCAACCAAAGGTGCTGGGACCGTAAAATTGTCACCAGTTTTACCAGCCAACAACCCGGGTTCACATAATGTAATATCCATGAAATGCTACACGTGTTAGGTAGTGGGCGCAGAATGCAGAGTTTTGCGAGATGATCTTGGTAATTTTGAACAAATTTGAACTCTCCATATGGCATCGACTACATATCGATGAGATCGACTTATATAACAATAATCGCGGGAAGGAATCGGTCACACGACTCACCCTTTTACGGTCGTTCTCTTTTTCCTACGCTGACATTCAACACAGAACGAAATGAAAATGTTGACTGCCGATTTTTGAACGCTTACGTACTTTTTTGCAAGTTCTTTCAAATTTTATCACGTCCACCGTGGGTCATGGCAATATGAGCTCGCTTGATAACATCGTACAAATTTTCAAGAGCCACGCAATACAAGTTATTTTCAGCAGGTGCCTCTTTCTTTTTTATTTCTGAACATCTTAACAAACCGAGACATCGTACTTTCTCAGAATGTAACACTGCCGAAACGTTTTTGCGTTTTTGCCTGTGCCTGTTTAGCCTCCAAAATTTTGATTATCAGCAGTTTGTACTGCTCCTTCGAAATTAAAGTACTTTTTCTGATCTCGTTTTTCGTCTAATTAATTATTCAATTCTACCGTAAAACGGCTTTCAATACCAGTATCAATTACTTATCTTGTATCTTTGAATTCATGAAGTGAATGAACTTGTTCATTTTCGGATGCATTTTTATACCGATTTTGGAACGCCTGAGAACATACGATTATGAAATGTTAAATACAGGATATAATAAAAATTATCCCATCATACACCGGAGTAGTAATTTGATTCTAAGTAAGGATTAAGATTGTATAATCTCTGCATTCATTTTATGAATTGGTGCCTGGAGATAAGAATAATTGCCATTCAACTGTACATCATTAATTGCAATTTTTGGTAGTAACTTCCACTTGCAATTTAAAGGTAATTTACAGCAACAGATATATGATGAACGCAAGTTTACAGGTAGGAGATATTTATCGATATTAACAGCGATTGAAGTTGTGATTGAAAATATGTACTCAATGAACATCAATAAACATCAACCAAAAAACACAACAAAATTGACAGTTCAGTTTCAGGCAAAGACTACAGTTTTTTAGCCGCGAAACCAGGCAATATGTACAGTTTCTGGTCTTTTTTAGAAATTTATACATTGCTTGATTGAGTCAGAAATTGTAGACATAGCCTGATCATTTTAGGATATGTATAAATTCCCTGGTTGTAATCATAGCCTGTAACATGTATAAGCAAAGGGAAAGTGTATGAAAACGAGGAAGAAAGCTTACAACATGTCTATCATTCTTTTTTATTATTAAACAGCACGAAATTTTAGAAAGTTGTTGTTTGTATAAATATAGCTCAATATTTAGCCATTGGTATTGGTTGTGAGTAGAATAAATGTTAATAGTTTAGCGTCATAAAAACACTGATGCATATTAAATTATTTAGTTGTGACCAAGTCAGAAAAAAATACAAAATTGTTTTTGGGAACTTTTCTTATTAAATAAAAGAATTTCTTATTCATTATGAGATACAATAAAGCAGTCAGTAACTGATAAGACAATTTAGAGTGTAATTGGAAAAGGTCGCTTTATGTATTTGTAGAAAAAATGATAACGAAAAAAAATCATCGAGGAAAAAGGGGCACGGAAATAATAATAAGCGGAAAAATGGTAAAGTGATAAAAACGGAAATTATGGTATTTTTTCATATTTGAAATAGGGGTTAATTTTTATTCAAGAAAATATCCTACAGGCCTACTCAGCATCAAAGATCATCCAATGAGTGTTTAAAATGCCACAAGATGCCAGGCTTCGCGTCAATACCAGGAGTTTTTATAATCCTTATGTCTGTATTGCTGTGGGATTAGCGGCACCTTTGCGCATCGCGTACTTAATCCATAGACCACTCATGTGCTACCAGAAAAGCCCGACAAATTCGAGATTTTCTCATAAACCATGGAGATAGTTACAAACAAGGGTGTTACGGTTCGTACTGTAACCAAAAAATGACTGTTGTTCTTCGGTTTGGTTCGGTTAAAAAACTGAAAGAGAAAAAACGCGGTATTTTCGATTTTTTGCAGTTTAATTTTTTCACTGATAGTGGACAGCTATAAAATAAAGTACTGTTTCGCACTCAACTATAAAACCTCAGCACGTTGACACGTAGCTCTTTTTAAAGAAAAACATGTAAATTTTGAGAACTTGTCACTCGACATTTTAATGTGAACTGTTCCTTGAGTGACGTTAACGTTATATTTCCTAAGTATAATTCAACATTTAAAGCTTATTATAATATGTGTAAAGCCATTTCGCTTTTGGCGTTATAATTAAGAAACTCTGTAAGTGTTCTTAAGTTAGAACAAAACTGTAATGGCTGCTATGTGATATACTAGAATTTAAGTTAGGACAAATTTGTAATGAGTGCTACAGGATATATTCTAACTTAATAGTAAGCTCGGTGATGTGAAATTATATGCCTAGTGATTGTCATTTGAGATATTATACTTAATTGTAGTTCCTGTGATTTTAAAAATATTTAATGAGAATTCAGGGACATTTGTTGTTAAAAATGAGCACCTTGTTAAATAAGTAAAATAAATTCAATTAAACCATTATTAGGTCTCCTCCTTTGTGGAGAACTGTTTTAGGTGCTTCATCACTGAATAAATATTAAAGTAGTGATGCTTTATTTAAGAAAGTAGTCCTTAATTTATCAATATGAGCATTATAAATGTGTAAAGTGGTGTTTTTTTTTCAAATTTCAAATGACTAAAACGCATTATTGGCTGTTATACGATAAATATTTAGCTATATACCAGTATTATACCATTTGGTCAAAAATGAACTTTTTTCGTAAAATCGTACCGAAAAAAACCCGAACCGAACCGAATAAATGAAGTGTACCGAACCGAACCGTAGACATGGCGTACCGTCACACCTCTAGTTACAACTAAAACCTCATTTCGCTAGCGAAATGTTAAACACTTGACAAATATTAAAACGCAAAAGTACTTCCTTCAATGAGTTATTTGTTGAATAATATATTGCAAACAACACAGCTTGAATACGTCTGATAAGCCGAGTATTGTTTGGTTTTTGTTGAGTTAACGTTTTATTGGCTGATCAGGCATACGCCGTGTTATCTATTTACGCAGTGAGAGCTCGCACAAAGCTAAGCAACTTTGTGCTGTGCGATGCGATAAATGCTCCATAGTTACTTGCAAAAAATACACTCTTTTCACATGGCGTTTTAAACAAGAAAACGAAATCGAAGGAGAAAATAAAAAGTGACATGCACACGTTTATATCAAGTTCTTCTAAGTCCCAAGTTCCTAGGCCCTAGGGCCCGTGGTGTCAGCTGAGTAGATGGCTCAAAAAATCCCTTCATTGTCAAGAAAAAACTAGAACCGTATTTCGCTAGCGAAATGTTAAACACTTGACAAAAATTAAAACGCAAAAATACTTCCTTCAATGGATTATTTCTCGAATAATATATTTTTACAACATGCATACAGTGTGTTATGCAGCTATGTACAGAGCTCATGGCACAGCATGTAAATATTTTAACTTTATCAGATAGCGAAAGTTCGTTTCGCTTTCTTTTCACACCACCGATATTCAGACTTAACACCTTGTATAACATCTTAACTGAATATAAAGACAATGAATTACTTGTTCTTTTAAAAGCATTTTAAAAGAGGGAGCACATGTCAATAGAGATTGGTCGTATAAAGCTTCTCTCTTAAGCACCCATCTTTTGTAATAAGCCCTATTGTCTTTACATGCACTGTGTTCAATATAATGTACTCAATACCCACAAATAACAACAGCGAAAAAAAAAAAACAAACACTACCGAGTAACAAGCTGATAGGGGTTGTTTACATAATGTACAAAATATGGACAGCAGTTTGATTGTCCACAAGAGAGGAGTTGTTTTAAATGTGTAACCGTACTTACGGGCTAAAAAGAGTGTCCCTAATTCTGAATAGAGGGTGTCCACAATAGAGGGGTCTAGATATAACAGAACTCTATGGCGTTTTAAAACAGACTGAAAAATGCTGTCCATAATTCAGGGGTGTCCATAATAGAGGGGTGTCCATATCCGGGGTTTTACTGTACATAAATGTAGCCATTAAGGTCATTTTATAATAAGAAATGAAAAACTACTGCAGAGTGCCACCTAACAGCAAAACAAGAAAACAAAATTAGATTTTATATCAAAAATTGATACTGAGTAAAAAATTAGGCCATTTTTTTCATTTTTTTTTCTATCACAGAATTTATAGGTGATACAGAACTACAAAGACTGCAATCAAAAAGCAATTTGTGACATCAGTAATTATTTCTGGTGTCAAGAATTTGTTTTTGATAAATTTATGAGGATGCTGGGGTTGGGGCATTTGGGTATATGCACCTGTGTAGAGCAAATGGGTGACATCACATATTTTGCTGGGTGGGGGGGGGGGGGTTAAGTTTTCCCAGGGGTTCCGTGCATAAGCGTTTTCGAGATATCGCCGTTGGAAAGTGATACAGGGTTTGCGGTTAGCGAGGGGGAGGGGGGTGGGGTGGGAGAGATAAAAAAAAGAGAAAGGTGAGAGAGATGTTAGAAAACAGACGCTTTCGAGACGGTCACTTAACAAATGGCCCTCACTGCCGTCAGAATACCCACTGTGGCTTGATTCTATTGCACGATTATTCATAATCATCCATTTTCCTTCTTCACTGATTGTGATCGTAGTAAAATGAAAAATCCAGTGGGCCGAAAGGTCGCTTATAATTGAGCTTGGCGACAATTGAGTTAATCTAATTGTGGGAAATGAATAGCGGGCGAATCTACTCCATCAAATGTGACGTGTTAATTGCAAAGATGTCGGCATGGATCCCATTTGTGGAGTCGGAAGGAGCCCCTCTCTCAGAGCTTCTAAGAAGCTGTGCCGGATCAATCACTGTGTACAAAAAGAGCTCCCATAAATGTTTCCCAGGATAAGTTGACATTGCATGCTATGTGATCGTTCTTGTTGCGAATCATTTGGACGCTGGACAACCAAAAATAAATAAATAAATAAAGACAAGACAATAGAAACAGTGCCCAAAACACATAGCTTGCCCAAGCATAATAACCAATGTCGATTTTTTCCCTTTGGACGAAAAAGCAGAATTTCAAATATAAAAAAAATAATGCCCATATTTGTGCAGTCTAGGGAGGGAGGATGGAAGCGGAAGTGTAGTTTTGCTGTCAGCATTTGTATAAAATTCGAGCCAGACTATGATCATAGCCAGACCATGATCTGTACTATAGAATAGTATCAAGTGAGTTATCATTTACTCTCGTCGTTCGCGGCATTTGACGTGACATCATAACGTGATTTGCAACTAATCACGCCGCTTTCGATGAGACTAATAGTTGGATTGTTAATGTTTTATTTACTTAACTTGGTGTGTGGGGAGCATGCTTTCGAATGTGATATGTCTTACTCATTTTGCTTGCATTGTAACAATCTGACAGTTCAATTTAGTCTACTGGTGATTTCATTTCTATTTACATGCTATTATGGTCATTAATGTCTATATTACATTCCCAGACTCTGTTGGAACCCGTAGCAAGTTGTCACATGGAAGACTGGGTTGTCATGCACTTGATTCTACCGTACTGTTTTCATGGCATCCTCCATCATTCAGCCAAAGAAAAGAAATTAAAAAAAGACTGATTACGACTTCTGCCTTTTTATTTTAAGCTTGTAGTTCCTACATTTTGCACACCACGACAGTGATTAAGATGTTTTGCAAATCACATTGCTGTGTAAAAAAAAAAAAAAAAAATTGCATTTTTATCTACGTAAATGTGAGCACCTAAAATTCCTATTCAAAGTAGGAAATCATTTTTTGGAGAATGCACAGAGGCGTATTTTACTGTGCAAAATGCTAGAACACGTAGGATGTACGTTAATAGTTATAATTTTAGCCCGCTCTTTTTTAGGCTGTCAACTCGAATGGGGGACCCTGGACGATGTGACCGGAAGAGACTGCAATAAGCAGACGGAGTTAGAGTAGAACACCCACGGAGATGAGAGCGAGATCGGTGATGTATTCTGTACGGTTGCGATCTCTGGCCTCTGTCACAATATTCAGAGGAAATTATACTTTTGGGCTTATTAATGGGGATATGGAAATTATCTCCTTGAATAAAACATTACATGGTGTTGCATATCGAAATGTCGTTTGGTAGAGTTGTCAAGAAACTTAGAATCATATATCCTGGACATGTATTATTGCTTTCTTCCGGCGTCTGACTCAACTAATCTAATTTCCGATGTTTTTACCCATGCAAAATAAATTATCTTGATTAAAACTGATCCCTTTTTAATGATGGGAAAATTCAAGAGAACTCATTACCATTATATCAAAATATTGTTGGTTTTCCACCATCAAAAACATTGAATAGATTGACATGAATATGTACATGGGAAATCCTTTGAATAAGAAAGGTTAAATAGTTTTGTTCCTGAAACACTTACGCTGTCAGAGTCGCTATTCACGGGTAGGCTACAAATGACAGGTGGATAAAAGATGAACAGCAAGCAAACAAGAGATTAAAGGCTAATGAAATTAAAATTTATTCTGTTCTAGAGAAATAAAAATAGATGCATCCTGAAATCATAGCATTACGAAGCAATAGTCACGTGAATTTATAAAGAAACTGATAATCTTCGCACAAATTAAGAGCTCTGAATTAAACCTTAATCGTTTTTTATCCGTCAGCATCAAGGTTAGATAAGTTCATCCCACACAATCTGTGAGTCAGGTATTCCCAACGTTTTAGCAACTAGACGTATTTTTCATGCCTGCTGCAAAAACACAATCACACACACACGGAGAGAGAAAGAGAGCGAGAGAGAGAGAGAGAGAGAGAGAGAGAGAGAGAGAGAGAGAGAGACAGACAGACAGACAGACAGACTGACTGACTGACTGACTGACTGACTGACAGACAGAGACAGAGACGGAGACAGAGAGGAAGGCCTGCAAATAAGTATTTTGTGCACTTTTTAAAGAAAATCAAATCAGGAATCTTCGTCAACCACACAAGGCAATGTGATAAGTATATCATGCAACATTGCACTGTTTCTATTAATTGTTACCGTATGTTAGCAAACACATGTGCATGATATACTGTGGCAAACAATTTTCCAGATTTTCTGATAACACATGGATCATGTGCTAACCTTCGTAAACACATATTTGCTTTCTGGTTGTCAGTTTTTACTTGGGCAAAAATATATTTACAATATAGTGAGCATACGGTTAACATATATTGTTAACATATGTTAATCTATATATGGTGACCATATATGAATAAGCTATTGATTACGATGTTATAAATAGTTTGAAAACAATTTTGAACATGTTGTTGTCGTATATGCTAATCAACACAGCAAATGCCGGAAAGTTTCATAGTAATACGTTTGTTTTGGGTGTAGATGAACATCATATATTTAACGCATTGTGAACAAGATATGGTGATCAACATATGTTGAAACCTATAACCATATGTGGGATTATATATGATAACAATATATGGTAAGCGCATGTCCATTCTACTGTAACCACGTGGTAAAAACATTTTGAAATTTCCAACATATTGTACATACATATCAACAATGTGCTTTTTTACTTGTTTTAGGCATAATTTGGCCGTGTTGGCAACTTACGTGCTACTGAGGTGAGCTAATACATGTATTGAGCATAAACACGTTAAAGGCTTGTCAACATAAGTGTGAAATTGTAACTACGGACATCAAAATAACTTGAAAATACACTTATTTATATTCACTCATTCATATTTTGCTTTCGTTGTTACTGTTTTGTTGTTACTTTTTACACATAGATGCTGTAACTTGTAGACACAAAAAGTTATCGAGACAGAGCAAACTGGAACCTAGTGCATCCATGTGGGTGGGCACACGACGCGTGGGTTGGAGTCAAGGCACGATTCTCTTGTCTTCGAATCCAATTTCAAGATACTGGATAAATTCAAGATCGGTAAATAAAGGGTCACTGTTGTGTCACAAATCACAACCGCCTCCAGCCCCGGTCTCGTTACAGCAGCACTATTGACACTACCTGTTGTAGCATGTCATCTGATAAGTTTATAATAACAGTAATACAATGTATGGAAGACTGTGGAACACTAGCCTGCTGTCATGTAGGCCAGTCAAGACTCCAGCTCTAGCGTGTAGGCATCCACCAATCTATATTAAAACTAGAAAAAATTATAGGTGAAGTACTGATCACATTTATTCAATATTTAAAGGTATCTCTAAACAATTGCAGATATTTTAGTCAATTTAGAGATAGCCATTGTTTGATTTTTGTTCTTCTTTAATGAGATATAAGACATTTTATTTTATCTGACAAGACATCCTACTAAAATTTGTTGTAGTTCAATATATCTTTAATTGATAAGAAATATATCTAATTTTAAATACCACTTATTAAATGTTTGAAATCTCTAACTGACTTTGTATGGAATGCACTTTTTAAAATTTTGATTTAGTATCTCTGAATATTAATAGATATGTTAAACTGATGACAGATGTTTTGGAATTAATTAACATATCTCTAGTTAAATGAAAATTTCGTGAAATAATTACGAGAACTGCCTTTTTATCTTTATTCAAGATATTTATTCAAGGTTATTAAATTAGAAATAGATGTGATTTATTTATTAGAAACACTCGCTCAGAATTACAAGAGTTATTGGTTACTGGAAATGTCATTATAAGTTTTCCAGAAATTTTAGTGATATTGGTGATATGCAAGATTCAGCAGCAAAAGAAAGCGACGAAAAGCCTTGGTTACCATAAACCATGTTTTATAGAAGCACCTTGCAATCACCGCATAATAGGTATGTGAACAATAACCAGAAAACAACTAAATTTGAAAGCGGTTTATTTCTGAAGCATTTATAGACATATTCAAATCCATTCTAATTGTAACGATGTAAAGATGCGTTTTTTAATTTTGAGAATCTGTAAGTTATTTAAGATAGCTCTAAGTAGTCTGAATTAAGATCTATTCAACTGAAGGAAAAAATATGTATGTTGTTGAATTTCAGATATATCTAGCTGAACATTCGATAGTTTCAATGATTAAGATAGAAAGTTAAAATGGGAAAAAGGACAGTTTTAGATTATAGCAATTAAGTTAATCTCTTCAGAACGTGAAAATATCTACTTTGGTTTAATTGTAGTGTCTGTATGGCTACTGAATTGTCTAGTGAAATGTCTAGTGAGGTTTTGGGTAGGATGGAGGCTAAAAACTAGTACTAGCAATACCTGCGCGTTTTTCTGTGACTTCAGGTCGGTGAACGGCCAAACAGCTTTCAATCTAACGTTTTCTTTGGGCCTGGCTTAATATGTGTAATTCTAACAATTTATTTCAATGCAAATAGTCATGGTATTCACATATTCTATTACAGTTAAAGATATAGACTTTAACTAAAGCATCACTGGATAACCTGGAAGTATCGCAAGCCCAATAACAAATATCACAAAATAAGATCGAGTTGATCGGCTAAACCCTAATGTGAAAATGACATATCATCTCAAGGCATGTTTTTGTTTTATTTATTGCAAATCTTTTATTTATTGTGTTCGTTTATTATGTAACATTATACGAGGTGTTGTTCTCCTTTCTTTATTTCATAAATTTACTGCCTTTACAAGGATTAATCACCCAGTTTGGTTACTTTTATTATTTTTTAAACTTCTGCCGAGATTTTGTTCCAAACGTTTGGGAATACTTTTCAAAAGGTTTTTAAGTGATGTCTTAAAATCTCAAATATCGAATTTGGAAGCTAGGAACATATCATGTAAATGAACCCTTCTGTAAAAGATTGTTAATGGTTTTTACCAATCTGTTTTGCAACTGAAATTGATTTAATGAGTCTGAGGGACAAGGAGTGTTTCTTAAGAATGATCTTACACGCAAAAGTAACACATAAATAACATGAAACAACTCTACTAAAAAGTCAACATGCAAACTCTTGAAAATTGTTCACATATCTATTCGGATGGGTTATTGTTCATGTCCAGTCAAGTCAAGGTTAGCTCAGTTGGTTAGAGCGTTTCTCTGACAATCCCAAGGTCCCGAGTTCGAATCCATCGGGTGGTAAGTTCGGTATTTACGTCTTAGCTCAGGCCAAGTGAATGCAGCGGCTTAGACTGCCTATCATGAAACTGAAAATTAATCACCTACTGAGTCTTTCAGATATCACTTTAAAATGGTTCTGCTGTTTAAGTTGTTGCTAAAAGGCTGGAAGTTAAGCAATAACAATTATAAGACCAATTCATTAACGTCACTTCTGCTGTTTAAACAAAGCATAGATAGGCACAAAATTAATATTAAGTAAGTTTTTAATTACGAAAATGTACAATGTTGAATACAATGAAATAAATAAACGTAATGGTTAATAACAGACTTTCTAAAAAATCGTTCAAGCTCTTTCTAACATCTAAACATTTTATACATCTAATATTATTGAAAAGTGTTCCAAAGGAGTGAACCCCCATTTGAAAACATCATTTTGTTTTGACTGGATTTCAAACAACGGTGTTTTTTTGCGGATTTTGGTCTTATATCAGAGGATGTTAAAACAGTACATAAAATGCGACATAATTTGCTTCATTTCATAGGAAGCCAATGAAGTGCAACCATACACGATTTGTATGTTCATTTCTATTCTTTATTAAACCAGTTAAGTGATTTTTTTCACTTTCCGTCAATTTAAATTCTTTAAATGCTATACAGTAAAGATTAAGTATTCATGGCCAGATATAAAAAATATTTAAACCAGGGTATTTGTGGTCCCAATAATTTAAAAATCATCATTTTGCCTGTACGATTCAATATATATATATATATATATATATATATATATATATATATATATATATATATATATATATATATATATATATATATATATATTGAAACATTTTAGTTTTTATGATTAGTTGTGGTCAAAAATAACTCGCCGCAATAAAAGCCCAGAGGCTTTGTAACTGAAACTTTGATCACAAACGGACACTGAGATACTTGCTGGAGGTGACCTGAGGTACCAGAACCAAATAAGATGATTGCTGTCTAATTATCAGGCAGCTTCCAAAAAAAAATTCACAAGCATCCAATCTTGCATATCTGTAATTCAGGAGTTTCGTCGATGAATAAGTTAAATTATATGTCATATGCATAAAACTGTAGTGAAGACCATGCCGGGCAAGAGGACCCAGCATGGATCTTTGTGGAACACCAAAACATATCGTACCGGGAGTTTTCGAAAAGAAGCTTCCCCCATATAAAAGCCCCGGGGCTCTTATTAGGAAACTGTTTCCCAATAGAAGCCCCGGGGCTTCTATTTGGAGTTAAAATAAAGATCTGAAAAAATCGTTTCCTAATAAAGGCCCCCTCCTTCCCTGCAAGTCTTTTTAGAACGCGTGTTTACTCGCATGCAGACACGGTGCACTTAATCCTTTGATATGAGGCAGCCCCTATACATGTTCTGCGTCGTTGCTTAATCCTGTGCTTTGCACAAGGCGGACAGACACCCCCCTCCCCATTGCCACCTTTACTCCGGAGTACTACTGGAAATATAACGGGCTGAGTACTGAAACGGGCGGCGTGATGTTGCTCCTCCTTTCCTGCAAGCCTTTCCAGAACTCGTGTTTACTCACAATGCAGACCCGTAACTTAATCCTTTGATGTTAGGCAAACCCCTAGACACGTTCTGCGTCGATGCTTAATCCTGTGCTTCGCACAAGGCAATCCCCAACTTTACCAAACTTTTTTAGTTACTGTTGTTTTTGTGTGTTTGGTTATTTTTTGTGCGGATATCCGCAGCATGTAGCGCTTTAATACGAGATTGATGGTAAATTTTCTTCTTTTTTTCAATAAAACCTTATCGACACCCCCATCTAAAAAATAGAAGCCCCGGGGCTCTAATTAGGAAACTGTTTCCTAATAGAAGCCCCGGGGCTTCTATTTGGTTTCTAAATGAGCGCCAGAAATTGGCCAGTTTCCAGGCTTTTTTCGGAAACCCCCGGTACCGTGTGCAAACTGTATGTACCTTACAGACTTTCACTGTCTCAAGCCTATTCTTCAGGTTTCTTTTAATCTGTGATAATGCATTGCCTTCTGTGCCATATTGTGAAATTAGCCTGCTAGCAAGTATTTTATGATCAACTGTTGTTTTTGTGTGTTTGGTTATTTTTTGTGCGGATATCCGCAGCATGTAGCGCTTTAATACGAGATTGATGGTAAATTTTCTTCTTTTTTTCAATAAAACCTTATCGACACCCCCCATCTAAAAAATAGAAGCCCCGGGGCTCTAATTAGGAAACCCCCGGTACCGTGTGCAAACTGTATGTACCTTACAGACTTTCACTGTCTCAAGCCTATTCTTCAGGTTTCTTTTAATCTGTGATAATGCATTGCCTTCTGTGCCATATTGTGAAATTAGCCTGCTAGCAAGTATTTTATGATCAACTGTGTCACAGGCAGCCAAGGGATCAAATAGATCGAAAGCACATATTTTCATCATTTAAACCTCAAAGGATGTCATTATATATTTTAAGAGATCCGTCGCTGGATAGTCCAACTGTATTTGCTAACCACGATTTTTCTGTCAAGATCACTTTGTAAGCGGGTAGTTAATACATTTTCACAAGGTTTAAATAAAGATCCAAGACTTGATATTGGTTTATAGCTTTTAAAACCGTATGATATTTAACATATTATCAAGGATAAAAAAACCTAAAGTTGAAATTAGAATTAGGACAATCATTACCTTCTGTTTAGAAGTTTCAATAAGTTCTGTCCTTGTGCCATTTGTATATTTGTAATATTATATCTTAGTGTTTGTGTGTTATTGCAACTGAGCCACGAGTCATTACCCAGATTATCCCAGCTACCGGAACTCGCAGCTGATCATTCAATACAGTTTTAGGAAAATGTTAACTTTGGTCTTTAGGTTATTTTTACCTCTAATGCCAAATGCTATATATATATATATATATATAATTTTATTTTTTATCCAAATAGGTGTGTGTATGCCGTACCTCAGGACATTTGGAAACCAGAAATGCTACAGACCGCTTACCCCTGCCACTTCGTACCTGCTTTTAATGACAAAAGGAACTAATTTCTTTATTACTTACGGCCTTCGAATCATTTTTAGTTTCTTGAAAATATTTTTTTTTTTTGCGTTTCTTAATATATATTTATATAAAAATTGTATCAAAACTGGTATTAATCCTAGCTTATTTAAAGTTTTCCTTTTTAAACTTTTGTATAAATAGCTGTTTTTATATTGTCATCTGTGTGTAGACATTCAGACATTCACTAAACACAAGACCAAAAGGTTAACTAATACACAATGGTTTTGCTTCTTTGGTCCTTTTTTAAAATCAAAATTACAGGTAAAAACCTCTATAAATACTAACAACAGATCATATCCTATATTTCAAATCTTAGCTGTTATGCTGTCGCGACAAACACACACACACACACACATATATATATACAACAGATACACTGTAGGGTGTACGGTCTTTCCTTTTGAAGCTAAGCCATACTCCTTTTGCAGCTAAAAGAAACAACTAAAAATTAGTTTATTGAAATATTGTAAAACTTGATTGAGTTTCCTTCCTTATATTCACATTTATAACGAAAAGGGCTAAAAGTTTGAAACTGCAAATCTTGTTACAGTAACAAAAGGAATGGATAATATTTTACCTCCTCAATTAAATGGTTAATTGTACTCTAGCACTGAGTCTTTTACTTCTTTTCACAGTAATAAAGAGTAACAGTGCTTAAGGTAGACAAGTAGCTCCAACATTTCACCTTTTCTTTTCGGGGTTTCTCTTAAGCTTGTTAATATCATATCCCTGGGCGCGACACCATTAGCGCATGTTGAGCTTATGACGAGGTGTGAAGCTGCTAGAGTCGTCGTTAAAAGTAATGACGACCGCTAGGGGGCAAGGTGCTCCCATACTCGCCTCCTCATCGCATCAAGAAGAGGTTCCAACGAAGCCAATTCCTTTATCTCATCCAATTAAGCCATAATGGCGAGCTGACGGGGTAGGGCGGAAAACTGTCCTTCCGTCCATAGGGCGACGCAGTGGGCTATTTTCACAGCCCACTAAAGGACACTGTGCTGTTCTATTAAGAACTCTTCGGGATCTTAACAATGTGACGGCAGTTTATGAGATGTGTCATTCCAGCTAAATTGCTATAAAAGCTTTTGATCAAAGCAATACAGGTCCGCTCAACACTAACTCAGCAACACCCTTGGGCTGGGTAAGAGCTTTTCAATATTTCTTCTACAGATATCGTCACTCTTCTTATTATGAGAACCTGACCTTTGACAAATTACTTTATAGCACATTTTTTGGGGGTTTATCGTAACGCTATAAAGAAACCCATTGCTGCAGAAACTAGAGTTTTAGACAAAATCCTGAAGAACTATATACATGTATATATATTTGGGAAGATGAAGGGGGAGGGGTTGGAGCTGCGACAGGTTGCCCTCAAGCTCTGCCACTGAATAAATCACACCATCGAAAGTAAATAATGACACACATTAAACATGGAAAAACGTCTTTTGACTTTTAGGAGCATACCTATTAATTCTTGTTGTTAAATACAGTATATATTTCTTATGTAGCATTCTTTTTACATTTTGATATATTTATGACGGGGTATTGCACACTTTTTTTAATTTTCTTCTGAATGTTCTCCGAGTAACAAAACCAAGCAAGAAGCCTCTTATGTTCTTCCAGAAAGGTAGAAATACGAGGTAAGGAAAGGAAATAACTACCAAATTCTACAAAAAAAAAAAAAATTTGGGTGAGGTCATCTGATAAAACATACAGCTATTATGCCATTTTTCGGTTTTTATTTAAAAATAAGTACTTTATATTTTCTAAATTCATATTTGTTTATATTCTTATTTTTTATTAAAACTGAAAGAAGTGATATCAAAAATATAAAAACGAAGAAAAAAAACATCACGGTTGTTTTATCTGTAAAAAGTAATTAAAATAAACATTTATGCAATATAAGCTTTTGTGTTTTTTATTATAGTCTCAATAAAACCTCAAAATATTTTCTTAATTTCATAAATTTTATATATTTTTAAAACACTGGTAATTTGATTTTCGGTATAATTTTATTGATCCTATGATAGTTTTTTTATATAACAGGAAAAATTCATTCTCAATGCCAGTAACTGAATTGGTAGTATCATTTTCTTTTTCATCTCAAAATTCGGCAGCAAAAGTTTCGTTACGTATCAAAATTGGTCAAGGTGGGCTTTCCAAGATTCACAGATTGACTCTCGCTTGGAAAAGATTATATATGTTAGTGTTTTGTCGATATTAACAAAAGATATGATGGTATGAAATGAAAATGATTTCCAATAACCTCGATCGATTGCTTGAATATGAGAATAAGCAGTTATTTGAGTCAGTGGAGAAGCGTAGCAAAGGCCCTGTCATAGTGATGTTCATCTTATTAATTCTTTTGGCTAGAAAGTTGTGACAAGAAAGTTGTGACTAGAAAATTTTGCCTTCATTCCGATGCAGTTGTACTCGTTCATCTTTGATTTCTTTGTCCAGTAGAGTCCTCGATTTGATGCTCTGAGCACGCATTGCGTCGTTGACGTGAGAACGGGGGGAAGATGGCATATGCTTGTACTCTCAACATTTACTTAATCTGCCAATAACCTATGAACGATGGGCTCCTGATTTGGCGTAATGAAGCACAACGCAAACTGGTTTTTTTGGGTTGGTTATAGATGGGAGGCAGGTGCTTATTTTAGACTCTTCTGTCATCGTTATTAAAGGAGGAATGACTGTTGAATCAATAGACATCTTCTTCCCTATGCTAATCCGCTGCTAACTAGCTTTTAATTGATTAGGCTTTATGTCGAAATTGTTTTCTTAACCAGTAATGCAATAGTTCTTTGTTGCTTGATCTATGCCACCAATATCTTATCGAACATCTGCATCTTGTCATCGGGCTGATCAAAGTTCACTTTGAGTCCTTTCAGATTTTTTTTCGGTTTCTAATTTATAAGCAATAAAATAAGACTGTTAAAAAAACGAATTAGGTCGTAATAAGCAGACCAGCGTTGGCACACGCTATCTGTCAAAATGTTTAATGTTTTATATTGACAGTTCCACTTCAACACGTCGTATAAATACTTTTTTTTCACATAATTACTCTCGCAAAAGGTAGCTTCCATACCAAGAGACACATGTCCTAAATATGCTCACATCTTAAGTGGCTAATATGACATTGTCTTGTGTCAGTGGCGTTAAGTTTCTCACAGTCTTGTTTCGAGGGCTCATCCTTTTGAGGACCACTTTACAGCACAGGAAAGGTGAGTTAATTGGCTCTGTGTATTCGGTGCTGTCACGAAAGGCATATCGCTGTGCCATCGTCGTCACTATCTGCCTTCGTATGACCTTTGACTTCGAGAGGTGCTAGATTTTGTTCAAGTTCGAGTCATAATTGGTGCTTTTAAGATGTCATTGTTGTGCCAAAAAAAAAAAAAAAAAAAAAAAAAAAAAAAAACGGAACGTGCATCAATGTGGACATCGTTGTGTCAAGTTACGAAGCGGGTGTCACGATCGAACGTCACATGGAGTAAAACTATCTTAAAATCGTTAGATCCTATATATTGCATTTTAGTGTAGTTTCCGGCCATGGGCGCCCTCAATAGTTCTGCCGTCAGTCGATGAACTTGCGCATGCACGATAAAGCTACTTTCGGTGCAGCTATGTACTGGACATATCTGTTAATTTTTTGGAATTGCCGTAACACTATTTAAATACAATACTGACAGTCATGAAAAATAGTATACTGAAGTCCTTTAATATAATACAGAAAAGATATTTGTATTGATATTTCAAAAATAAAATGATTTAGGTGTCGCCTCGGCATATGCATGTCTAGACGCTTTATAGAAAAGAAATACTTAACCAATAATTTACTTATTATTCAAACGAGCTCCGTAGAAAATGGAGTTAGCTCTTTGGTTTCTATAAGAAAAGCATCAAAACGGTGTCTACTGAATGCAACTAGTTCGTGACACGCAAACGAGCAATACTCAAGATGAATAAGGTATTTCCTGGTCTTACATAGATCCATCCAAGCGCAGCAATTGCTATGGAAATCTAAGGTTTAAGTACAACTGAAAATGTCATCCGTTCGTGTTGCTTGATGTCGTCGCTTGAATTATGTCTGTAATATAGGGCATTGTGAAGCATTATGGTAAGCATCCCTCATTTGCATATTTTGGCACGATGTGGCGGATTAGAACTCCATGGCAGACTGAAGGAAGAGGGAGCATGGGAGGGGGGGAGAGGGAGGGAGAGTTCGTAATACTGTATTTTCTCTTCAACTGCAATTGTTTCTTAATGCAGTAAGCATATTGCGTGATTGGTTTGATTGCATTGTAATGTCTTTATGTGACTTTATAGGGTGCATTAAGTGGTCCAAGTCAAGTGGATCTGGCATCGCTTTACAAGGAGATAATGACCTGTACACTTTATGTCCTTGCCGCCATTTCCCTTGCGCTGGCAAGGTTAAAGAGATGCTCTTTTCCCAAGCATCCTCATCGGAACTGGTCTGGGAAAGTTCGTAAATAAGTTTTTTGTGTGGATAAATGCGTGCAGAAATTGGACAATCACCTGCCATTGCCCCTCAGACTTCCACCACATGCTATTTTCCGGATATAAATCTTCAAAACAAAGGGTTCATCTTTACTCGTCCTTAACCCGCACTTCCGTATCTTGTGACTTGCTCTCGTGTCAACACGCAGATATTTTGCTATTTGCAAAATGTTGATAAGAGGTTGGGCTAAGAACAGATTATGGTAAATAAATTTCTGATTAAACTACCTTACAACCTACCCCTGACTAATTCAGGGGCAAAACTTTTGGATAAATAGAATTACGTTTGCAATCATTTATACATGACAGATTTTTGCGTGAGAAGGCCATCTTAATTTATATCATCAGACTGAATAGCATGACATGTGAAGCAGAAACTTAATAGAAATGGAAATCGGTTAGAGATTTATCTTATCTACACGCAAATAGCTGCTAATGTTGGGCTTTGATCGTCAAGTTTTTTTCTAAATGTTACATGAGTAAAACAAAAATGCCTTGCGGAGTTGGTCAATGACAATTCAAAATGGTGACAATTGTGAGGACTCATCTTGTCAAGGAAATCACTGGCAATTATGGAAATTAACCATCTTCCCCAGCCCTACCCCTACCCCAACCCCACAGCCTTGCCAGGATATTTGGTGTTATTTTACACAGCTGACGTACGCTGGTTGAAACACCTGGAAACGAGAAAATTATACTTTTTCTGATCGAGTCTCTGTTTTTTTTCCTATATTTTTTAGCTACTGCGCTTTACCTCCGCAGTGTTCCACTCGCAACAAGCTGCAATAAGTTTAATTATGAGCGTGGTCTGTTCTGCCAAAACGTAAGCTAAACATGTCCATAAACCAGACAAAAGCAGTGAATAACCATATTTAGGCGTGATTTATGCCACAGTTGTATGACAAGTGCGAGTCCCTGCGGCGGGACCGGTCTTTTGCAGCCCAAAGCCTGTGATCAACTTCCTTGCATAGGACTTGTATCTGTCAGGAATGATACGATAGATATGCTTTTGTGTATGCTTCATTGAGTCTCATGGTCTCTCGCCTTTTTCCCCCCTCATGACAACTTTCAATCATCTTCTGTCATCTCTCTCTACCAGCCTCTTGTAACTTTCTACAACTTGATCACAGGAGCCAATTCAAATTGATCATCTGAGCACTTCCAAGCAGTTGACAGATTAGATGCTGTAAGTTGTTTGATTGAGATCTTTGGACTTTTTGTGTGCCCTCCCGAATCTTGTTACCGCTGATTGTCTTTAACCTTTGACATCAATATCTTCCAGTTGGGTATCATTCGAGCCTGTTGTCAGCGCCTGGGGGGCCCACGAAAAAGACGCCAATCGCCAACAGATGAAATGCTGTCTGACTTGTTAATCCCCAATTATCGCCCAGGGAAAACTTCACTTTTGTGATGCACCATGGTAATTCAATTACAGTATATTGTTCCGGGCTGGAACGGAGTCAAGAAGCCTGATTTATGGGTCATATCGTAATGGCATCTAGTCCAGATATTTTGTCCTGTCTTCACTCCAAGTGATTTTTCATTCCTTACAAAACAACAACAGAAGCAAAGGGCTTGAATTGAAAACTTTTTTTTTTTGGCAGCAAATAACGCATGGGCATACAGCACCATGCTGTATGCAGTTGATGACGCTACTGGTAAACCACTTTCTTTGGAGTTTTTTTTTGTAAATACACCGACACACAACGTAGGTATTACGTCAGACTGACGTACGTTGTCACCGCTGTATATCTGCAGAGGTGATTTCACGCAGTGTTTTAGACAAATATAGTGGTGTTGCCGGTGTATGAGGAAATATGTTCTACTAAAAAACATACAAACAAACAGAAACAAAGAAACACTGGTCTCCCTTGGTAAAATATCTAGTGGTATTTGGCCCCTCGCAGACTATTTTCCCTTCGATGTCGCCCATCATTGCTATCTATGGCCATCGCAGATACGTCAAACTGGTATGTTGGAGAGCAAATAGTCATGTCAATTTGCGCTGACTACAACACTTTGAACAGAAGCTGCACCTGCGCATTTTACTAGCTCTATGTAGTTCGATGAAGTAGCAAGTCGTTTTGCTATATTTTGAGACAAAATAGCCTTAAGTAGTTGAGAAACGAGAGTTCTGGACCAAAAATTGGCGCCAAAATGACGTCACAGGGTGGTCCAGAACTCTCATGAGAGTTCTGGACCAGATGGTAATTGAAAGAGCGCGCGCCTGTATGAATGACGTCATAATGAGGTCATCATGACATCATTAGTCACGTGACATGTCAATCATGTGTCACGTGTCATATGTCACGTGTCATGTGTCAATCATGTGTTATGTAACTCCCACCGTATATGAGGAATATTTTCCCAATCAATAACCTTCTGGCCTGAATGGCTCAGTTGGTAGAGCAGAGGACCCGTAAGCGGACCCATGATCTGAAGGTCGGTGGATCGAACCCGCCCTCGGGCATCACTTTCATATCATGGGTCCTCAATCTTAGAAGACCCCCCCCCCCCCCAGGATCAAGACATGACATGAATCGGACCCCCCCCCCAGGACCAGGACATGACATGAATTGACCCCCCCCCAGGACCAAGACATGACATGAATCGGACCCCCCCCCCCAGGACCAAGACATGACATGTATCGGACCCCCCCCCCGGACCAAGACATGGCATGTATCGGACATAGTCATATAGCTATATGACTATGTAATTGCTATGTGAACATAATTAGTTTCAAGTATGTATGTCATTATCAGGTCGTTTAACAGTCAAGCCGCGATAGCTCACTTGGCAGAGCAAACGGCTAGCAACCTGAGAGTCCCGGGATCGATACCACATCGGGGCAAACTTTTTTTTGGTTTTTTGTTCACTTTTATGACTCTGTGACATTATGTGACAACATGTGACTGTGACATCATGTGACTCTGTGACATTATGTGACTGTGACTGTTTTTTGTTTTTTTTAACATAATGGCTATATTTCTATGTCTATTTTCACTATTATTATGATAATATTTAATTAGTCATATTTCAATGGTTCTAACCACACAGCATAGGAATAAGTACATGTGTACAGAGTGTGGGGAAACCGATCAATAAATTTTAGAGTGCACTCGTTCAGAGTGTGGAGGAAACCGATCGATAAAATTTCAGAGTGCACTCGTTCAGACCGTGGGAACGATCGATAAATTTGAAAACATCAAAGGCCTAGACCGTGGGAACGATCAATAAATTTCAGAGTGCACTAATTCAGAGCGTGGGAACGATCAATAAATTTGAGAAGGAATGGGATTTTCCACAACTCTATGTTTTATGTTATAGTAGTTGGAAAATGACACTTCTAAAGCACATTTAACAAATGTAGGTTTTTATAACATATTATATATAAAATAAGTTTGAACATTTTAGCATGCTACTTATTTAAATGTTCTAAAGTTATAGTAGTGGAAAAATGGTGGTTCTAGACCAACTTTAACAAATTTAGTTTTTAACACCATATGATATATAAAATAAGTTTGAACATTTTAGCATGCTACTTATTTGAATATTCTAAAGTCATAGTAGTGGAAAAATGATGGTTCTAGACCAACTTTAACAAATTTAGTTTTTAACACCATATGATATATAAAATAAGTTTGAACATTTTAGCATGCTAGTTATTTGAATATTCTAAAGTCATAGTAGTGGAAAAATGGTGGTTCTATACCAATTTTAACAAATTTTGTTTTTTGACAAAATATGATGTATAAAATAAGTTTGAACATTTTACCATGGTGTAGTAGGGTAAAAATAAGGGTTCTAGACCAACTTGAACAAATTTTTGTTTTTTTGACAACATATGATGTATAAAATAAGTTTGAACATTTTACCATGGTGTAGTAAGGTCAAAATCAGGGTTCTAGACCAACTTTAACAAATTTAGTTTTTTACACGTTTCAGACGATTCTACCACTTGGTTGGTTGATTGATTGTTGGAAAATGGGAAGTGAAAATGTGGATAGTTATGTAGGAAAACTGCGCCCATTCAAAAGACGTGTTCGAATGGCAAGCCCATTTTAAAGACGTGTTCGAATGGCAAGCCCATTTTAAAGACGTGTTCGAATGGCAAGCCCATTCAAAACACGTGTTCGAATAATTTTTGAAAGATATTACGTCGTGGTATTGTTAAACAAATTTTTCAACATGTTCAACACGTTCAACATGTTCAACATGTTCAACAAGTTCAACATGTTCAACATGTTCAACTTGTTCAACATGTTCAACAAGTTGTTCAACATGTTCAACATGTTGTTGTTCAACATGTTGTTCAACAAGTTGTATATAGAGCTATGTTTAAAGACTTTCTCATCATTTGAATAGTGTAGGTTGAACCGAAAGGATGTATACATGCAACATTTGTTCGAAATCTTACAATTGGCTGCAAAGTCGCATATGGTAAAATTATTTCTAAACATTTTAGGACATAGTGTGTCCAACCTCGAGTGTGGCAGTTCCCTATAGAGCATAAAAGGTACCTACCCTCAGACATAACGCACATTCTGTATCAAGATACTGAAGAGTGAACATGTCTGCAGTGAGTGAACAACAACTACCATCTATGGCAATGCCTGCAGAAAATTTTATAGCAAAGCCTGAGACAATACCTACAGCAAAGTCTAAGGCAATGCCCATGGTAAAGTCTAAGGCGAAGTCACGTCAGCAGCGTCAAAAGCGACCACATCTTAGAAAGATAAAAAGAGATGAGTTACCAGCTATGACGCCGCCGTGTAAAATGCGAAAAAATACGACAGAGCCTAATGTGAAGCGAGAACCGGAGCGTAAAGCTGATACCACTATGAAGAAGATGCGTGTAGACGATTCACCGGTTATGATACCCATTAATGGAGAAACATATATTAAATTGGTGAATTATCAACAGAAAGTGATGGTTAACATTCGTAAATATATTACGAATCATGCATCTGGGAGGTTATATCCTACCAAGAAGGGAATTTTGTTGTCATTGAAAGACTGGCACATGTTGAAGAAGCAAATGACGTCAGTGGATCTCATGCTTCAGAAAATGGATCTGTATAAATGCAGTGACTGTCAGAAGATGGTTGAGTAGACAGCGAGATGACTGTATACAGTTTTAACAGCATGACGAGCTTAGTGGATGCTGTGATTTCATCACAGTGCAGAAGATTGGACCGACGGTTTTGAAGCTTGACAAGAACTTAGCTTTGACTCATATGGACATGTACATTTGATATGTAGTTCAAATTAAATTGTCTTCATATGTAGACTATGAAATTAACTTTATCTATGTTCATGTGAAGTCAGTTGTTATAAAATTTTAAGTTTAGTTCTTCTGCACATGTATTAACATAATATATATTTGAAATAGTTTTGTTTTTATCATAATTGTACATATTTGTAATGTTCAATAAAAACACATATGATGCTTTTCAACTTTTTATTTTTCTCATATAATACTTGGATATAATACATAATAAAACAATACTTGGATATAATACATATTAAAACAATACTTGAATATAATACATAATAATACAATTCTTGAATATAATACATAATAATACAAAATTAACTATAATACCCAATATATGATATATGGTTTACGGGTCAATTAAAACCGTGTCAGGAACCTTACGACTTTATATGTTGTAAAGCAAGACATATATTACACAACGCTTAAGTTAATAAAATATTACAACATTTATAAAGTCTTTATTATAAAGTTTAGTCAAATAAGTCTATTTTTCTGCATCTGTTTCACTCTGTTCACTGTCCATGCCACTTTTGTTGTCACTGCTACCATCCTCCTCCTCCTCCATATCTAGTAGCTCTTCAAAGAATGCATTGTTTTTCCTTATAGCCGCCTTTAATGCCTTTGAATACTTATAATGCTTTTCATCAACAAAGTAATTAAAGTCCTCTAAAATCTTTTGATAATGTTTGCTTTGTTGTAGACGCTGGGTATAGTTGAACAGTCTCATAAACAGTTGTTTTAGTCCATGCTTATAAATGGGTCGAAGGTCATAACTTGCTATTTCACGCGCATCTTCAAGTCCTTGTTCTTCATATTCTGAAACCTTTTCTTGAAATATGTTATCATAGTCATCGTAGACGCCTTGAACCATATCATGCCAAACAGAGTCTATTTCTGACTCACTTTCAGAGTCTGTTTCTGACTCACTTTCAGAACTCCTGTCATCAGCATCCGCACCACACTGCTCCATATGTTTGAGCAAAGCTTCTTCGCTGTTGTACAATGCACCACATTCTGTACAAGCATGTGCATTCTTTTCAGCTATGTTGACGCTTTGACTTTCCATAGAAGACTCATCTAAAGTTTCCGTGAAAGGTAGTTTTACAGGGTTTTCCATATCCGATTCTTCATCCACTTCTGAAGCGTGAGCAACCTTTAAGTGTCTTTTAAGACTTTGCGGCCAATTGTAAGATTTCGAACAAATGTTGCATGTATACATCCTTTCGGTTCAACCTACACTATTCAAATGATGAGAAAGTCTTTAAACATAGCTCTATATACAACTTGTTGAACAACATGTTGAACAGCAACATGTTGAACATGTTGAACAACTTGTTGAACATGTTGAACAAGTTGAACATGTTGAACTTGTTGAACTTGTTGAACATGTTGAACATGTTGAACATGTTGAACATGTTGAACTTGTTGAACATGTTGAACATGTTGAACAACTTGTTGAACATGTTGAACATGTTGAACTTGTTGAACATGTTGAACATGTTGAACATGTTGAACGTGTTGAACATGTTGAACAATTTGTTTAACAATACCACGACGTAATATCTTTCAAAAATTATTCGAACACGTGTTTTGAATGGGCTTGCCATTCGAACACGTCTTTAAAATGGGCTTGCCATTCGAACACGTCTTTAAAATGGGCTTGCCATTCGAACACGTCTTTTGAATGGGCGCAGTTTTCCTACATAACTATCCACATTTTCACTTCCCATTTTCCAACAATCAATCAACCAACCAAGTGGTAGAATCGTCTGAAACGTGTAAAAAACTAAATTTGTTAAAGTTGGTCTAGAACCCTGATTTTGACCTTACTACACCATGGTAAAATGTTCAAACTTATTTTATACATCATATGTTGTCAAAAAAACAAAAATTTGTTCAAGTTGGTCTAGAACCCTTATTTTTACCCTACTACACCCTGGTAAAATGTTCAAACTTATTTTATACATCATATTTTGTCAAAAAACAAAATTTGTTAAAATTGGTCTAGAACCACCATTTTTCCACTACTATGACTTTAGAATATTCAAATAACTAGCATGCTAAAATGTTCAAACTTATTTTATATATCATATGGTGTTAAAAACTAAATTTGTTAAAGTTGGTCTAGAACCACCATTTTTCCACTACTATAACTTTAGAACATTTAAATAAGTAGCATGCTAAAATGTTCAAACTTATTTTATATATAATATGTTATAAAAACCTACATTTGTTAAATGTGCTTTAGAAGTGTCATTTTCCAACTACTATAACATAAAACATAGAGTTGTGGAAAATCCCATTCCTTCTCAAATTTATTGATCGTTCCCACGCTCTGAATTAGTGCACTCTGAAATTTATTGATCGTTCCCACGGTCTAGGCCTTTGATGTTTTCAAATTTATCGATCGTTCCCACGGTCTGAACGAGTGCACTCTGAAATTTTATCGATCGGTTTCCTCCACACTCTGAACGAGTGCACTCTAAAATTTATTGATCGGTTTCCCCACACTCTGTACACATGTACTTATTCCTATGCTGTGTGGTTAGAACCATTGAAATATGACTAATTAAATATTATCATAATAATAGTGAAAATAGACATAGAAATATAGCCATTATGTTAAAAAAAAAAAAAACAGTCACAGTCACATAATGTCACAGAGTCACATGATGTCACAGTCACATGTTGTCACATAATGTCACAGAGTCATAAAAGTGAACAAAAAACCAAAAAAAAAGTTTGCCCCGATGTGGTATCGATCCCGGGACTCTCAGGTTGCTAGCCGTTTGCTCTGCCAAGTGAGCTATCGCGGCTTGACTGTTAAACGATCTGATAATGACATACATACTTGAAACTAATTATGTTCACATAGCAATTACATAGTCATATAGCTATATGACTATGTCCGATACATGCCATGTCTTGGTCCGGGGGGGGGGGTCCGATACATGTCATGTCTTGGTCCTGGGGGGGGGGGGTCCGATTCATGTCATGTCTTGGTCCTGGGGGGGGGGGTCAATTCATGTCATGTCCTGGTCCTGGGGGGGGGGTCCGATTCATGTCATGTCTTGATCCTGGGGGGGGGGGGGTCTTCTAAGATTGAGGACCCATGATATGAAAGTGATGCCCGAGGGCGGGTTCGATCCACCGACCTTCAGATCATGGGTCCGCTTACGGGTCCTCTGCTCTACCAACTGAGCCATTCAGGCCAGAAGGTTATTGATTGGGAAAATATTCCTCATATACGGTGGGAGTTACATAACACATGATTGACACATGACACGTGACATATGACACGTGACACATGATTGACATGTCACGTGACTAATGATGTCATGATGACCTCATTATGACGTCATTCATACAGGCGCGCGCTCTTTCAATTACCATCTGGTCCAGAACTCTCATGAGAGTTCTGGACCACCCTGTGACGTCATTTTGGCGCCAATTTTTGGTCCAGAACTCTCGTTTCTCAACTACTGCCTTACAAAACGAAAAGACAGAGCACTTTCCATGCAAAACATGGATCTCGACGAGGTTGTTTCGAAACTTGCGTAGCCGATAAGTTTTCCTTGTTTTGTTTGAAGTGAGAGACTGGAATACAATTGACGACGATGGCGTCAATACAAAAAAAAAAAGAACTATAAAAGATTTTTTTGGGGAAACCAATAGTTTGAAATATCCATGTCAAAATAAAACTCGGTTCTATTTGGTTAACTAATGACAGAGGGCATACAGGAAATACTATGTATCAGCTCTTCGTGCGGCATTTCAAAGACTAGAACAACAACGACTCTGCCTTTACTCCAAAGGTCCCACCCTTTTTTTTTTTTTTTTTATGAGAGGGGGGAGGGGGTGAGTCGTAACAGCGGTGGCATGCTCAAGGATCACTTGTGGAGAAACAGTGTCAAAGAGAGCCGACTTGATAATCACATAACAATCACACGTACTGAAGTACTCTTAGACGCCCGCGTAAAATTATAACGATATAATCATCCCTTACAGATGAAACATAACGTTTTTTTCTTTCATACATTTTTATTTCACATGTTTAGATGCGCAATTTGTTGATTACTTCGATACTTGTGTGTTGCAGTGTGATTAGTTCAAACGTCGGTCTCGTATGTAATTTTTCTAATTCAATTTTAAGTAATGCAGACCTATCTAACCAGCTACGGATATTTCTATAGCACTTTCAAGTCCGAGACATTTCAAACTATATCAGCTCTTTCTCTAATTGATTTCAAAGATGTTCCTATTTCAACCAATAAACTTTTGATTAAAAAGATTGTAAATAATGCATATGTTAGCAATGAAATTATGTATTTATGTGAATAATATGAAATTGATGCAAATAGAAATATAGCGAATCTGAGATATATGCAGTTAAAACACGGGTCCTTCTTGTGTGCATAGAGTTACCCCTTATTGTGAAAATGTACCTCATTACTAAGCATCAATATGCTTAAATATCTCAAAATAATTCAAACGATCTTTAAATAAAAATATTTAGAAAATGTAACGCAGTAAAGAAAAATAATTTGCCTTTTACACTTATTCAAAATGTTGATATATAAAGCATTAATTAAACTGACGTTTTATTTTCGTAAAACGCTCTTTTACGAGTAAAAGCGTGATTCGCGTTCTCCACTTTTATACGGGTTTTCTCGCAAAACTCTAAGAATCACGCACTCAGGAACTGAAATTTTCTACTAGTGACTCGAATAGTCCCGTCGTTGGTCCCAGCCAATCAGCATCCTTGGTCACTGTGACCAAGCCTCATTCGAGTATTGCCCCAGTGTACCAACCACACCCAGGTCTGCGGGGTGGCTGGGTGGGAAGCTATGATAAAAGTGGAGAACGCGAATCACGCTTTTACTCGTAAAAGAGCGTTTTACGAAAATAAAACGTCAGTTTTACTTCGTAAAAGCTCAGGATTCGCTTATCTCCACTTTTATACGGGACTAACACCGGAGACGGGGAGACCTGCGTTGCGAGTCAAACTTAGAAAATTTCCTCAAAGTTCGCTTTTACTCGAAAGAAAACGTGCTGTCTTCCGTGTCGGGAGAAAAAGGCGTAAATAAAACACTGTAGAGAAAATTCAAAGTGTTTAATGTGCCTCAGAACAGAATATAATCGAGTTGGTAAACAACTCTAGCACACGGAAGGACGAACGAACCAAGAACCAAGACGTGGAGTAGACGTGTTGACGACTACGCTACCCCCGTCATACACCTTGCTAATACCATCTCCCTCCATCCTCCCACAAGATGGTAGCCCAACCTAACCACAAGGTCAGTTCACATAAACATTTAACTATCCCTTTATTTGAACTGTCACAAACACGATCGCGGAACCAAGGCCGCGTACCCAGTAAGACGATCAAGTAACTGCTGACCGGGCTTGGTCGCTTACTAACTAACTCACAATTCATAATTACGAACATTACTAAAACAATATGGAATAACCCAACTAAGACCTTAAGCTACCAGCTTAACTGAGGGCTGGGTAGCGAACCAATGCAGCGATCTTCAAGCGTAGCAGGTGAGAAGAGTTTCCCACATACTCAGGGTTGAGCGCACTGACCGTGTGTTATTGTACAATATCGATTGACTGAAACCAGACACACTACAAAGCGCCCATTCAGAACACTGACTGGAAACTACGCACCCGTTCAGAACGGGTGACGCACTTACACGAGCCCATTCAACACCTATATACAATATGTCACACACACAAAACGCGTTACAACGTGCCGATGTTCAACCTCGGTCACTGGTACATGAACCTAGCCGGGCTAGGTACCTGATCCCTGCGAGGCCGACTCTAGTGGACGCGACGATCGCACCGAGGGGGAAACGCGTGGTGCGAAGCAGTGTTCACCTCCCCCCCCCCTTTTTCCAAGGGAAGATGGAGTACCGGACTCGCAGGGGTGAGGCACCGAGACCGGTGCTAACAAACAAGGGAGCGCGGACTCCCAGAATACTGTACTAGTTTGAATACTGAACTGAAGCTGTAACGTGGAGAGTTCTCTAACTAACTCATTGATACACGTCTGGGTGTCGTTAACGGCGGGCTTGATTCTGAGTCTTCTTGAATTTGCCTGCACCGTTACCAGGGCGTTGAAAGGCGGAGTCCTTGCGTTTGAACCTGCCCTTGTTCTTGTTTGACTGTTCACTGCAAACATACAAGCGTTAGATAGAAACTACTGACTCGGCAGCCACAAAAGGGCCCAACGAATACAGACCCGAAAGTTCGCACTGAGAGAAGTCCTTCAGATAATACTTAATGAATGAATTAGGTGAAGACCAACAGCCTGTTTTCAGAATGTCTGTTAGAGACACACTACGCAGTGCCCTAATGGAGTTGGCTACCTGCCTTACGTGATGGGCCTTAACTTTACACAGATCTCTGAATTCGGGTTCTGTCTGGGCTCTTTCATAAGCTTCCAAAACTACCGACTTAATGTACTTAGAGACAGTTTGTTTAGAAATATCTTTATGAAACTTGGGCATAAAGGAAATGATCAAAGCTTTCTGCCCCTCGCTTCTGTAGTCCTCGGACACCTGGAGATACTTACGCAAAGCTTTGACTGGACAGAGGGAGACCCGGTCCGAGTCCTCGTCCTCTACCCCCAAGGCTGGCAGCGTTATCTGTTCCAAGGTACCAAGGCCTGCGGTAGCGATATGTGTCTTACCCATGAAGCCTGCCCTCGGTCGCAGAAAGACTTTTTTCCACTCACCATTTTCCTTCAGTATCTCGCGGTCCAGGGCGTGTATCTCCCCTCTTCTCTTGCCCGAGGCCAGCGCCAATAGAAAAACAAATCTTACCGTTGCACCCCTAGGAGTGATCACGTCCTCTCCGAACACATCTGCTCTCTGAAGGTAACGCAGGACCAAGGACAGGTCCCACTGGGCTATATTGGTGTTTGACGGAGGAGAGTTTACCTTGAAGTGCCTAAAAAGCATAGATAGGGCTGGATCCTCCCCTGGATCGTAACCTGTTGCGGTTTTCAACCTAGAGCCTATGGCGGCACGATAACCCTCGATCGAACCCACTTTCAGGCGCTCGGTCGTAAACAGGTGATCCAGGAAGTCTGCCACTACCGCTGGCGTGGCTTGGAACGGGTCTAGCTGGGCTTTGGCGCACCAGTTAGCGAATTTGTTCCATTGTGCACGATAAACTCTCGCCGTTGACTCTCTGTGGCTGTTTAACATTTTTTCTCTCACTCCCCTGGAAAAACCTTGTTTCTCTAACAGAGAAGGGACAGGCACCACAGGTGCAGGTCCAGGAGGTGGGGGCTCGGGTGGAAGTACAGCCAGTGGGGTTGTGCTAGCATCTCCGGGTGGCAAGGTAGCCTTACCGGGGGGCTGGTCGCGTATTTGACTAGGAGGGGGAACCAAGGAGCCTCGGGAGCCCAAGGGGCTATCAGAAGGAGGCGAAAAGGTCTGTGCGACGTCAAGTTCTGCACCACCCGAAGCAGGATGGGCTGTGGGGGAAAGGCATACAGGACCTCGTTCTTCGGCCATTGGCACGTCAAGGCGTTGATTGCCCAGGCCTGGGGATCGGGGCATGGGGAGACATACCTTGGTAACTTCGTCGTGAGGGCGTTCGCAAACAAGTCCAAGGTCGGCTTCCCCCACGGAGAGTGCTTGGTCACCCACTCGAAGGAGCGGGGGGACAGACACCACTCCGTGTGGATAACTTGACCGACCCTGGAAGCTAGGTCTGCCAACACATTCAGCGACCCTGCCAAGTGTCGGGCTGAAAGAAAAATTCTCTTTTCTCGGGCGAACTTCAGAATGTCCCCAGCGAGCTTCGTGAGTTGCTGGGACCTGGTACCGCCTTGCTTGTTTAGGTATGCCACTGCGGTGGAGTTGTCTAGATGGAACTCCACACGTCGACCCTCTAGGGCAGGGGTGAGGTCGTGTACGGCTATCCACACCACCTGCAACTCTAACCAATTTATGTGGCGATTTTTTACCTGCTGTGGCCACTGACCTTGCCACATTCTGCCCTGGAAATGAATCCCCCAGCCGGATA
Source organism: Protula sp. h YS-2021 (assembly GCA_949752745.1). Classification (NCBI taxonomy): domain Eukaryota; kingdom Metazoa; phylum Annelida; class Polychaeta; order Sabellida; family Serpulidae; genus Protula; species Protula sp. h YS-2021. The sequence continues at coordinate 67,109,072 of OX457026.1, forward strand.
GGGAAGCGTCGGTTTGTACCTCTGTTTCCGGAGGCGGGGCTGTGAAGGGCATCCCTTCGCCCATGACTCGGTCGTCGCACCACCAAGCCAACTCTTGGTGGGCTTCCACCGACAGAGACATCACGGCTCTGGGGTGTCTGCCTTGGCGTAAAGCGCGCCTTATCTCCGCCTGGAAGGGCCTGTAATGCAGTTTCCCTAGAGGGACCGTCTTCTCTGTAGCTACTAGACAGCCCAGCAGGGACTCCATTTTTACCAAACTCACCTTGGAACCTGGCTGTATGGATCCGACACTGGTACGGATTCTTTCCCTCCGCTCGGAAGTGGGGTAAGCCCTTGCCAGCTGCAGATCCCATCTTTCCCCTAAAAATACCATTACCTGTTTTGGATTTAGCTCCGACTTGTCTCGGTTTACCATGAGACCCACCTTCGTTGCCTGGTCGACCAAGGCCTGCGTTTGCCGACTCACCGTGGCTCGGTCGCGATGGGCTACGAACCAATCGTCTAGGTACTGAAAGACCAACATACCTCGAACTCGGGCCCACGCCTTTAATACTTTCATTATTTTGGTGAAGACAAAGGGAGCGGTAGAGAGACCGAATGGGAGGGCTCGGAACCAAAACCTTTTCTCCCCTACCTGGAAGCATAGGTACTTCCTGGCGGCGGGGTGCAGAGGTACGTGCAGGTACGCATCTGATAGATCTATGGACGTACCCCACATGTCCCTCCCCAGGGAACTCTTTATGACCTGGGCCGTATCCATCTGAAACGGCGTCACATGGAGAAATTGATTCAGAGAGGATAGATCTATGACTAGACGCCAACCCCCCGACTTCTTGGGTACCAGGAAGACCCGGCTGAAAAACCCTTTCTGATTTTTGGGCATTTCCCCTACGGCCCCTTTGCTCACTAAGTCTTCGACCATCGAGCGTAAGGCTCGGTGCTTTGGTGAGTTTGCATCGTAGGAGGCGATCAGGCAGCTCGGGGCCAGATCGCGAAGGGGTATGGGTGGAACGTGGCCGCGTCGGTCCCGTTTGAACGGGAGTGCGTAACCTTCTCTCAACCAACGCACTACTTTCTTCGGAGCACCCATGTCCCGCCAAGCTTGCCAGAATCTGCCTAGCCTGCCTCCTACGAGCAAACAGTCGCTGAAGGGCTGGAAGCCCTCCTCGTCTTTTGACCTGATAAAAGTATCTCTTAGAGACGAGGCGTTCCCCTCTGAGAGATACTTTGATTGATTGCTACCTGCACTGAGGCGAGGCCCTCGGAGGGGTCCTGCCGTTGCTTTGCTGCCTCGGCTTCTTCGGGGGAGAAGACCTGGCTTTGCTGTTCGACCTCGACCTGTCTCGGCGCGGGGGCTGCGAGAACTGGCGCTTCTGTGGACGCACAAACTGCCTCGGTGCTCTAGCCATGAGAGCTAGGTCCTGTGACAGTGACCTGCTCTCTTGATGAACCCTCTCGATTTCTTCGGGGGGAAACAGCTCCTTCTGGCCAAGTATAGGGGCGTGGCGTAGGTCACGGAGGCCCTTGACACTCGACCAGCAGTGTAGCAAAAAGGCATCGCGTCGCAGGAACACTAGTGAGGAGGTCAGATAAGTAGCCAGTTTCACCACATCCCTGGTCGCTAAGGCTAAGCACTCCAGGAGTTTAAGTGCTACCGGGTCTGACAGGCTCAGGTCCTCCAAACGCTTCTTCAAGGCACTCAGGGTGTGGTCCTGGAAAGACATAATGTTCAAAACGTGTCTAGCTGAACCTTCTATGGCCTTCGCGTCTTTTTCGACCAGCGGGATATCCGAGTCCTGTCGCACCGAGGGCATCCATACCATACGTTTAGTGGGTTGCTCCAGGGCTTCCAGGGGTATGAGGTCATCTGAGGATCGGTAGGGACCCTGCTTCACCGTACAGTGCTTGGAGGGGTGGAGACGTGACAGCACACGACCTTCGGAGGCATCTAGACGCTTGAACTCCCGGCAACGCACCGACAACGCGTTTGCCACTCCCTCGCTGGTCGTAAGAGCCACAAACGCTTCCGGCTGAGGAAGGGAGGCCTGTGAAGTCATCCTGATAGGTGGGTCTTCTCTGTCTGACACCGGGCGACCACATTCTATTCCCGCTAGCCTGGCGATCTCCTGCACCGCATCCCGGAACGGTACGTCCTCAGGGGCGACCGACTCTCCTAGAGGCGAAAAAGATGCCTCTGGCTCCTGGCAGAACTCGGGTGGGGACGGGGTACGAATCGGACGTCTCCCCGCTGCGGCTGGGTCTTTCCACAGACGCTGTCCTTTGCCTGGGGAAAGAATGGGATCTGTGGAACGGAGGGGAAACTGCACTGACGGGAAAAAACTGCTTGGTGACTCCTCTTCCGCGTCGCCATCTGCTCCCGAATCCTCCGAACTCCCCTCCTCCTGCGCCGATAACTCCGGTTCTTCTTTCACGGCTACGCCTGGGACCGGGGTATAAATAGCTCTCTCCCTGTTCTTGGGTATGGCTTCCAGAGGCGAAGTGTCCAACGGTGCGAGTTCTTCGTCCTCCTCTGCGTGTTGCGTAAGTGAGATCTGGCCCGATGGGGGAATGTCTCCAGACTCGCTCTCGCTGAGGGTGATAGTTTCCAAAGCATCCTTCGTGTCTGGTTCCTGTTGGTGAGCAGGGGTAGACACCGAGAGTACCGGAGGATCATCTGGTGGGCGAGAGATGGTCGCCGAGGGAGCAAGTCTGCGTCTCTGTTCTGGCTTAGAGAGCAGCGCCTCTTGAAGGTCTTGGATCTGTCTTTGTAGCTGAGATTGCATGGCGAGGAACGAAGAAATGTTCAAGGTCTCAGCTGGAGGCAGTGGAGATGTGTCCGCTATTGTATTGGGTCGGAGTCCGGGCGCGGAGGGATGCCAAACTCTCCCACACTGCTGGTAAAACATGCCCCAGACTTCGCATGGGTGATGGTAACACTCTCTTTCACGGTGGGCCCAGACGGGGGCGACACGAGGGGAGGTTCTTCCGAAACCAGTCTACCCCTCCCTCTGAGTGCAAATGGCCAAGTCTTATCCAGCGCGGTGATCGCGCTTGTCCCTGGTGAGCCCAGCTCGGACACCAATCTCGAGGTTGAAGATTTGAGTTTCTTCTTCTTACGAGGCAAGTCGAAATCCGACTCCACATCTCTATCCGCTCGCACTGGTGAAGACACCGGACCAGCCACCACTGAACCGGCTCTCGGTATGTCCAGGGATAAAGACTGAACCTTCCGACGCACCCTACGCTTAATATTCTTGGCGCGCACCTTCTCCAGAGCGTCCCAGTCCTGGGGGGAAAGGTGTGCGCACTCCTTGCAGGTGTGTAGAGCATCACACAGCGGAATGTCCCTATCTCTCCTGCACCGGTCGCAGAGCGAGTGAGGATTGGCAGCCGACGCCGGGTGGACGCAGGAGATGTGTGACGTGCTGTGGTACAGACTGGCCTCCGTCATGTCTGGAAAGCAAATAAACGAGAGTAAGTAACAATCTCAAAAGGAAAAAATACTCTTTCCAGAGCTGAGGACTGAACTGAACCAAGCTCTGTAACCTCAAGCTAATACCTAGGCGTGCCGAGTGCGTAGGTACGCATGGGTGACGCAGTGCGCAGCTACCGAGTACCCAGGTCGAACAAGTACCAGGAGCCAAGGACCCAGAAGGCGCTTCGGTCCTGGTGACTTGACCTAGGATTACCAAGCCTAGACGCTCGGTAAGCCGTAGGTACCTGGGAGTTACCAAGCACCAAGATGGAACTTGGTAACCAGCCCCCTTGCTCAGGACCGAGCACCGAGATGGTACTCCGTAGTCGCTAAGCCTAGAACGCAGAACGTCCTGGGCAGAGCGAAGAACAGAAGTTCTGTAGAGCAAGGGGGGGTGACCCAGAGGCTGAACACTAGCCCCTCTGCGCTAGGCGGTTCCAAGCTACTCCACACTGAACTGGAGAAGCTGGAAGCCTGCTAGGAAGCATGCACTACGCAGCCCGGACTGGCTAGGAACCAGGCGTTGAAGTAGCTCAGGAACAGAACAGTACTCAGCAACTGAAATGACCTGCGCTCCCTAAGGGTCAAGGGTGTACGCTCGTACTAGTAAACGTGGAGACAACGAGTAACACTTCTCGGGGAAAAACATTCGAAACCCCCGTGATGCAAACTCAGAAAACTAGCAGAAGCGTACGAAGGCAAAAATCTCCCGAATACGTAAGCTAACAAGCCTTCGCCTCTAAACAACCAAAAAAGACTGAATAAGGCAACTAAAAACGTATAATTTGGAGAAAATTACCTTAAACTGACGGTAGGAAAACCAGAAATTTTCCCAGTCTAGAAAACGCGTGTGGTTGGTAACCGCACGCAATACGAGAATGAGGCTTGGTCACAGTGACCAAGGATGCTGATTGGCTGGGACCAACGACGGGACTATTCGAGTCACTAGTAGAAAATTTCAGTTCCTGAGTGCGTGATTCTTAGAGTTTTGCGAGAAAACCCGTATAAAAGTGGAGATAAGCGAATCCTGAGCTTTTACGAAGTAAAAGATATTTTATTAACTTTGTTGAGACGGAGGTTTTATTATATGCTTGGCGGGTCACACGCAAAAAATGATAAAAAAACCAAGGGTGCAGTATTTTCGAACACGTGTTGCGCCCCGCGTCCATTTAAGCATATTTTGCAGACCCCTGTTGTTGGGTCTAGGCGGTCTCCCCCCCCCCCCCACCCCGGTGGTCTCCCCTCCCCTCCCCAACGTTTTTGTCTCTTCCCGATTACGAAATCGAAAAAAAAGTTCAACGGAATCGAAAAGGCCCTTGCATAATCAGTTACGTAACAATGACTAACAACAACCCCTACAGTAGACACCCGTTCTACAAACATACGAAGTTCGGAACACCCCGTCGCGGTAATCCGGAAAGATGTACATAATCAACCATCCTCAAACAACAGGAGTTATTGATCCCTAAGATCAAGATAGTAATTGCCAATGTTTAAAAGTCCTAGAGCACACAGGTTTTAAATCACAATTATTTTTCCAAGTATTTGAAAGAGTTGAATGAGCATGGAAATAAATTCCAGTTAAACTATAGGAATGGAGATAGAATTAATTGAAACCAATAAGGGAAAACCTGGAGTTATTTGTGACGGGTACAGGTATTATCAAAAGTACACTACAAAAAATGGACAAAGCTCATGGGTGTGCTCTGTTCGAAGCTGTAAAGCACGTTTGAAAACTGAAAATGCTGTAGCTATCGAGTTAAAGTCTGAACATAATCATGAACAAAGTGAAAATCGGAGGGGAAAAGACCGAATCAGGATAAATATGAAGCAAAAAGCTTCAAGTGACATAAGTGCGCGACCGGTAAAATTGCTGAGAACCGTGCTTGAAGAGATTCCTGATGAAAATTTACAGAAAAAAGATAAAATCTCTCAAAATGGCAGCGTACAGATCCTGGCGGAAGGAGTACCCAGTACTTCCAACTTCACGCATTGAGCTTCACCAGACTCTGACCAAAATGAATACAAAAAACAATAAAAAGAATAATTTCTTTTGAAGAATCACACAGAAAATCGGATAGTGACTTTTTCCACGGAGACAAACCTTGAATGCTTGTGTTCTGTCGAAAAAATTTTCATTGACGGAACATTCAAATGTTGTCCGATTTTTTCAGCCAACTTTACACTATCCATGGATTCAGCAAAGGAAATTATGTGCTTCTGGTTTACATGATTCTGAGTGGAAAATCCGCAGATGTTTATAGAAGAGCTTTCACTGACCTCAAGTCAACTGGCGAGGAAAAAGGACTGATCCTAAGCCCTAAAGTGGCTCTTTCCAGGTGCAAAGCTACAGTACTGTAGATTTCACCTCGGTCAAGCATGGTGGCGAAAGATACAGTCCGTTGGATTGGACGATGATTTTCGAAATAATACTGAAATCTGAAAATGGCTACATCTTTGCTCTGCCCTCCATTTCTTGGACCCAAAAGATGTTGGTGATTCTTTCAACTTTACCGGATAATGATAAATGTGAAAAGTCCGCAGATTATCTCACCGATATCTATATTGACGATGTCGCAAAGTTTCCATCACAGCTGTGGGCTGAATATCCATCAACAGAACGCCGAACCAATAATGGACCCAAAGCCTTTCACCGGAATTATAATGCCATTGTCAGTACCCCGAAGCTCAACATTTTCGTGTTCTTCGATGTCATCCGGAAGCTTCAGACGATCACCTACATACTTATCAGAAGTATGGACTCACAACACCTCAGACCGAAACGGAGAGAACAAAGACAAAGAAAGAAATAACACGCGGACACTACATCGTAGCATTGGGACACAAATTTGTTCCTGTAATGAACTGATGGCCAACGGAGCCGCACTGTATATGGACTATGTAAACACCGTTACATCATTCTATTGTTCTGGTTTTTTCGTTTTCGTAAATATTTTTTGTTTTTCGATTTTGTAAAACTTTTTTTAGATTTCGTGAAGCATTTTGTCGTCTTTGTAACTCACCGGATTTTTGTTATGATGAATTCGAGATATCCTTAATTGAATTAAAGTATCTAAAATAAGTCATTTATAGATGTTCCGTACGAAAGTGACAAGAGCGCACAAAATGTTCAGAAATATCTCATAAAATACCTTGTGGCTCATTGAAAATTTTAGGAATTACAGGAAGTCTTCAGTTAATTAGAGATATATGTCATTCATCTAAAGATACTGATTGCATTGAATTAAACATATCTCGTATGCGTCGTTTTTTAATACTTTGGATTAGTGATATGTCTTATTTAACACTTGACATCCTTTGGCTTGCAAGGGTTATATGAATTTGTGCGAGCAGCCGTTCATCCTTTTTTCTTCTTGACAGTTTTCCGATTTTTTGTGTCTTCTTCTCTGACACTATGCGCTCTAGGACCATGAAACTTGGGACTTATGAAGAGCTTGATCTGAACGTGTGCATGTCACTTTTTATTTTCGTTTTTGATTTCGTTTTCTTTGTTAAAACGCCATGTAAAGAGAGTGTATGTTTTGCAAGTAAACGCGATGCATTTAACGCACATCACAGAACACACAGTTACTCAGCTTTGTGCGAGCTCTCACTACGTAAATAGATAACACGGCGTATGCCTGATCAGTCAATAAAACCTTAAGTCAACAAAAGCCAAACACTACTCGGCTTATAAGACGTATTCAAGCTGTGTTGTATGCAATATATTATTCAAGAAATAACCCATTGAAGGAAGTATTTTTGCGTTTTAATTTTTGTCAAGTGTTTAACATTTCGCTAGCGAAAGGAGGTTCTAGTTCATTAGTTCATCTTATGTGAACACTCATCACGAGCAAACTTGGTGTATTCGAGACCTTTTTCTCATGCAATGCAAATGGCCTTACTTCACTGCCCTGGGTGAAGTCGCTCTCTGTTTGGTGGGTATATATGAGAATGGGTTATTGCCCTATTTCAGTCCTATTTCCAATTGTAGATGGATACTTTTCCATGTAATAAACACAGCTGGCCTAGCTCTAAAACAAGTAGAAGGCGGTAGGAAGTTGGTCAAGAATCCATTCTATTAATGCGTTGTTACCAGCAACGCATTCTGTGTGTCTGCATGTATGCCTGTGTGTGGTGAGCTTAAATTTCCAGGCCTCTCTGGCAAGGTTTTTAGCCTATTTATTTTTCATTAGAATATCTTATGGTGGGATTCACAGAAGTTGTTGCCATGTTGCGAAAGGATCTACACCGAAGGTCTACAAAGGATAAGAGCTGTCGACAGGTATGATCCAATTGCGACATATTAAGGTAAACACCACTCTTGTGTCCCAACATAGTCCAATGGAACATCTTTGGCACTTCGTATTTATGGCAAGAAAATATGTTCGAAGATGATTTCATTTCCATGAAAGAATACCACGGTACGAGCTGCCTTTTTTGACTAGTGTTAGCTTTAAGCAAGAAAAGAAGTGAGTGAAATTCATGCAATAGCACTCGCGTGCTGTGTGGGCAAACTCATATCGCCACAAAGGGGACGGGTACATTCGAACGCATATCTGTACCAGCGATGGAGGCACAGGAACCACATACATGCCTGGTCTCACTTTATTGACTTTACGTAAGTGTTGGAAATTTCAGATTTCGTACCTCCTTGACCATAACATTTATAGAAGCTTCAAAAGGAATCTATCTACGCAAACCATCCCTAAGTGCATCTAGAACCGCATCCTGGCTGCCTGCAGCACCATCCGGCTAGATGAGTTTAGGTTGAGTTGGAAGAGTTTCGGGCATCATTTAGAGTTGAAGCTAATATATGGTTCGCCAAGTGGCGGGTTTAGTAAACGCTCTTCATATCGTTTCTTTGACAGGGATTGTGAAAACGGGCTGTTGGACTTCTCTCAAGCTTTTGACTGAAGGATGAATTGGTAACTCTTCGTTAACTGGGTTTTTGTGGTCGCCGAAACAGTCATGCGCAGATAAGTTCTCCGCTGCTGCTCCACAGACTCTATTCGAAGGCACTACGGGTGCCGATAATGTGAACGCAGGGTCAGAAGCTCAGGCGAGTCGAAACTTCTCAGGTGCTGCAATGGGTCGAGAAAATGTTTTAAACATAAGTCGTTCAGGAGGTAGTGGTTTACATGATTTTGATCCTGAGACAGAAGTCAAAGCAATATGCCGAAGTACAAAGCCACACATCCCCCTTCATCCCACACAAAAGAAAATGGCCTCTGTATTTTGGGACATAAAAGGAGTAATCATGATTGGCACAGCAACAGGCAAATATTATGTCCAGTAACCATGTTACCCGTGACAAGCAATTAACCAGGGAGAGTTAGCCTCTGGGATCTTGCAACACTACCACTACCTCATACCACTACCACTACCTCACAACACTACCACTACCTCACCCCACTACCACTACCACTACACTACCATCTCACTAAAATTTAAATAAGTATTCTTGGTAGAGAAACATGCACCATATGATGACATCACAGTGATTAACCAGGTTTTACTGTACAAGTTGGTGGAAATTACACAGGAAAATGAAGCAGCCGAAACTTGTCTATCCAGGAAGCTTCTTGCTTAGGCTGCGGTCTTATTGAATAGCCGAAGTATACTGAAGGACAAAAGAAAGTTCGGACATAAAAACCAAAATATCTCCAAAACTTATGGACATTTTTTCTTAATTTTTAGCATCAGCTTGTAATCTTAAGTTGTAACCATCGTTATTTTTTCATGCGGGTGTGGTTATTTATTACGAGTTTGTATTCATTCAAGCACGGTACCATATTAATCCACATAAGGCAGTGCCGGCTCAATGATGAAAAATTATGAAATTCCACACGTGGTCATCCAGTACAACTGCATATGTAAACGCAGTAAATCGATGAAAACAACGGAGAACTGAGCTGCCGCGAATACCGCAAAACTGTGGTGAGCAGGCTATTGACATGTTTGAAGCTGGTGCTTTTGCTCAGTTCGTTGCCAGACCTTTCGGGTGCAGTAAAAGAGCAGTAGAAAAACTCCGAAGACGGTATCGGGACACTGGATCAACCAAAGACCGACCACGTAGCCACAGACCGCATGTGACCACACCTTACCAGGATCGCCGGATCCGCATGATCCACCTCCGGGATCGCTTCAGACCAATCACAATAACAGCAACGGAGATCCCTGGACTGACGAATAACTGTACGAGCTCGAAAACCGTTATATGGCGCCTACGCAAAGATGGGATCCGCGTTCGTCGGGTCCACATCGGAGTGGTGCTAAATCGCGAAAGACGGCGAAATCAAGTGCGCTGGGCCAACAACCACAACCATGGAGCATGGAGACATAACAATTGGCGGTGTGCGATGTTTTCAGATGAGTCGCGATACAAACTTTTCCGCGCAGAACGCCAACGCGTATACAGGCGACCTGGCGAACGCTACGCGCTAAGTGGCACAAAACAAATTAACGGCACGGTGGTGGCTCAGTCATGGTTTTGGGCGCAATAGGCTTTGAATGAAGGTTCCAACGGCTCATACTGATGAAAATTTGACCGCGACCCATTATATGGATACTGTCTTGAGCAACCAAGTGGTCTCGTTTGTGCAGCAACGTCAGGACACCATTTTTATGCAGGACAATGCCCTCCCATACGTTGTTCGGTTGTGTAGAGATTATGTAGCGGCTAATAAAGTTGCTGTGCTCCCATTGCCGGCATGTAGTCCGGATATGAATCCCATCGAACATCTATGGGATTATCTGGATCGCCAAGTTCGAGCCAGTAACCCACCGCCTCAAAATCTCGCGGAATAGAGGCAAGCATTGATTGAGGAGTGGCACAAATATCCTCAATACAAAATTAACATGTTGATAACTTCAATGCATAGTCGAATACAGGCCCTACTGCGTTCCAATAGATATCACACACGGTATTAGTGGAGGTTATAAACATTGTAAATCGAAGAAAACTCAAAACGGCATTTACACTGACTTTGACGCTTTGTAACCTTTCATTAAAATTTCTTCAGAAGTTCAATTTTTCGAATATATTGTGGCACTATCTGAGAGGTATCTTTGGTGCACATTTGAAGCCAATCGAGCAATTAAATGAGTAACAATAAAATTTTTCATTATATGCGAACTTTCTTTTGTCCTTCAGTATATTTGTTTCTTCGCATCATCCCCTGTCTTGGAAGGTGAGTACACTATTTAACACTTGACAAGCCTTTGGCTTGCAAGGTGTTTCTGAATTTGTGCGAGCAGCCGTTGGTCTTTTTTTTTTGACAGTGAACGGATTTTTTGTGTAATCTACTCAGCTAACACTACGGGCCCCAGGGCCACGAAACTTGGGACATAGGTAGAACTTGATATAAACGTGTGCATGACGCTTTTTATTTTCTCTTTCGATTTCGTTTTCTTGTTTAAAACGCCATGTGAAAAGAGTGTATTTATTGCAAGTAAATGTGGAGCATTTATCACAGAACACACAATTGCTTAGCTTTTTGCGAGCTGTCACTACGCATATAGATAACACGGCGTATGCCTGACCAGCGAATAAAGCCTTAAGTCAACAAAAACCAAATACTACTCGGCTTATAAGACGTATTCAAACTGTGTTGTTTGCAATATCTTTTTCAAGAAATAACCCATTGAAGGAAGTATTTTTGCGTTTTAATTTTTGTCAAGTGTTTAACATTGTGCTAGCGAAATGAGGTTCTAGTTCATTAGTTCAACTTATGTGAACACTCATCACAAGCAAACTTGGTGTTTTCGAGAACTTTTTCTCATGCAATGCAAATGGCCTTACTTCACTGCCCTGGGTGAAGTCGCTCTCTGTATGGTGGGTATATATGAGAATGGGTTATTGCCCTATTTCAGTATCTTCTGATTGGTCAGGACTAGAACTGTGTAACAGTCGATCTTACTCCTCACCCAAGTTCAGATCCCTCTCCCCTCCTTAGTTTCCGATGCTGGGATAGTTTAGCGTTCGCCTCCTTCCACCCTAAATCTGTTGTATATACCAAGATGTATCTAATAGATCTCTCTTACTAATGCGAAAATCCTTTCCCCAATAAAAGATATGAAATTCGCAAACAATTTGAAAAACCCCTAAATTTCGGTCAATATGTGGTGCGCTGAGGGTGGTGGTGAGAGGGGTTTAGGGTGGGGATGGGGAGAGGGTTGTTGTTTCTGAAGCGCTCACTGTCCTCACAACTTCAAAAAGCATCGCACCGGAGACGCTGACAATTCATAGAAATGTCACAATGCTTTTCCTGAAAGTTATCTGCAAGGGCTATTTTCACGCAGGGCAGTTAAAATGAAACAAAATGGTAACAGAGAGGGGGAATACAAAGACTTGACTTGTGAATGTAATTGTGCAGTTAATAAGTAAGCAATACAGCAACACACTGTTAGCCCCTCTATCATCTTCGGTTTGTCGCTTACCTTTTGCGTATCATTTATCACAAATAAAACGCTCATCAGCTTGCTATAACACTACAAAACTCATATCGATTCTGCATTTTATGGAGTGTAACCTCTCGTCAAAGAGAATTCCATTAGTAAAAGCAGTGATGTTTTATAGTCGAAAGACTTTATTAATTTTGTGGCAAACGAAGCTAGAAGAATAAACACAGGGAAGCACTGCTATGGCAATGAGATGTGATTTTAAACAGAGCCGAGAAAAAAGGTAATTGGTGTTCAGGTGCTTTTCAGATGCATTATGGGTTTTCTGTATGAATAGCAGGTTCTATTGCAATGAATGTATTCAGTTACGTTTAACCTCCTCCGTCTCTCTTTTGTGCTTAAGTGCATAATTTGTTGAAGTGTCTTTTTATGAGTTTTTTTACGCTAGCAAAGCAGTTGATAGCCATTGATCACAGTCACTCTATTGAATGCAGGAAAAACAAAATTTCCCGGCAAAACTAGAGTGGGCTGAGCCTGGTTTATTTTTAGATTTTGACAATGTATAAACACCGCAGTATTTTGTCTCAAAAACGTATAACTGACAGGGACAGAACTTTTTTAATTACTAAAAATTTCGTTGACCAGTACTGGCTGTTTTTTCTCTTTCGTTTTTTTTTTTTTTGTGTTTGTTTACAGCTTGGTTCAATAAAATGTTTAGCATTTATTCTTATGTCGTTATATTGCAGTATTTAGATGTCCGATGCTACAAGGGCTGGCTGAAGGCGCGAGGAGAAAGTATGAGCTGCATATGCAACGAAATGAGTGAACTGCGGCACTTCTTCCTACTTTTCGGGTCACAGTGACGCTCTGTCACAATGTTTGGACCTGGCCCGCCTGCTAATATTGTCTCGTAACTTCTTGACACAGCTCACCCATCTCTTTTTCTTTATTCTGGATTGAGTGATCAGGCTGGAGGATGAAAAACATGGTTATATTTTGTCTCGGCCTTTATGCATTCAGATGGTTCTCTCTTGAAGGGGATACATCATTCACATGTCCAACGCCGGATACCGCAAAACCAATCTGCCACCTAGTGACTGTAACGAGAACCATATATTGCCATTTACTCTTGCCGTTCTTGCGTGTTTATGTGAGCAATGTTTTGTGTGATTTTAACAGGAATGCAACTTCGCAACAGCACAACTGGATTTAAAACATATTAACTGACAAAGCTACAAGTAAAATACAACAATCATTTACTTTCACTGAAAGGCTGCAGTGGATTTTAGCATTAAATATTTCATGATACCAACGCAAAGCAAAAGTGACGCCTACGATTACAATGACTTAGGTCTTACGTTTGCAATGACTGACGTCTGAAATGTGTTATAATTGACGCCTTAAGTTTTTACTGATTGACGTCTTAGGTTTGTAATTTTTGACGCCTTAAGTTTGTATTGATGTGATGATTGACGTCCCAGTAAACACTGTGGCGTTGGAAGAACGTTTTATAGACATCGCACCCGACGCCGCATCAACGTCGAATTTTTATTGTTTATGGAAGTCGAAACAAAGTCTAGATTCGAAGTTAGATAGACGTCGATTATCCACGTGTAACAGCTGACGGCTTAAGTTTGTAATAATTTGCGTCTTAAGTTTGTAATAACTGATTTTTTGAGTTTGCAATGACTGACGTCTGACTTGATGAAAAACTACGATATGTCTAGTGTGAACCAAAAGAGAGCAGTCAAGTTTTCAAATTTACTTACGTGTAATATTGTCAGATAAAAGTTGAATTGGTTTCTTTAAATAAAAAGTGTCAACGAGAAATGTTCAAATGGTATCCGGGACAGAAGGGCCCTGGACAAAAGGGAATTGGACATAAGGGTCTTTCCCAAAGCGGCCCTTTCCAAAAGGGCTTTTCCCAAAACAAAACTTGACCTTAGAGAACCAGTGACCATTATCTCAAAAACGGTTAGCGATTTTGAGCTTATTTTCTACCCTTTGGGCCTAAAAGACGATATGTAAGAGGTACCTTGGTGATTTTGACCTCCTCGGTCATGGTCAGTGTCAATGTCAAAACATTTTGGGCCTAAAAGATAATGTGTCAGAGATACCTCGGTGACCTTGAATTCCTCGGTCATGGTAAAGACCAAAAACCGGAAGTTGACCATTATCTCGGAAACGATCAGAGATAAAACGATTTGGAGCTTATTGTCTATTCTTCGGGCCTAAAAGACCACATGTAAGAGGTACCTTGGTGGCCTTGACCTCCTCGCTCATATTCTGAAGTTTAAGAGTTCAGGATCGTATTTTTTATGGCTCCCAAGTTTAATTTTCGCTACTCATTAGCGAAAACGGTCTAGTTTAGCATGTATTTCAACTTCGTGACAGAGGCGCTCAACAACAAAGCTTGGCTGGTCGTGAATGCGAGGGCACACTCAGTAGTGGGGAAACAAGGGTGGCAACTGTTCGTCGCTGTCTGTTTGTCCTCTATGATGTGACATTTGAACACGGCTCGACACAACAGTTACAAAAGTCGTGTGCACTGCATTCATCTCTGTAATGTTGTCAATTTCTCAATGAAGCTTCATAGAAATCGTCGAAGCGTTGCAGAATCAATCACAACCTCATTTGCAAGCATCACTTGAAAACAATGGCGACCATACAAATAAGATGATTACTCCTTTTATGGTCATGTTGTTGAAAAAGTAACGGCGTGTATCAGGCAACTATACAATACGTTAAGAATGCCTCCAGGTAAGAGCTATGAAAAAGCTCTGGGGAGTCAGGTCACCACCGGGTCCAATCCCAGCGGCTTTTATACGCACAGAACTCTGAAACCTTGACTGGGAATAGACACAGTCAATCAGCTCATTGCACTGTGTCGTTTCCCCTTTGATTTCCGGCCCAAAGTCGGTGTCATAAAGGTGGGAATTGATCCCCCCATGGGTGGCGTCTGCTCGCGCCGGAAGTTGGAGGAGCGGCTATGTCTTTGTGCGGGCCCTTACGTCGTGCCAATAGACAGCAGGCTTTATCCGTCAGCACCGCGATATCCATTAGGCAAATGCCGTTGCGTTTTGTCAAGCGCTCACAATTAGGGCTCTTCATTTAAAAGTCTTAAAAGGTTTCCGTATTTCGACTGTAATGTCATTTTATCGTTATTTAATGGCAAACAAAGTGAATAGCCAAGATTACTCTGAATAATCGATACGACAGCATTAGAAATTGAAATAAAAGATGATTATGAGTAAGATGGATTGATGAAGTTATGCCCAGACTTCATTTCCTTCTCAGGTAGTCATTACACCATGCTTCGGTGGCGTCACCTCTGGCATGTCAACCTCTCGTTTATTCCCGCTAAAATCTCGCCCCCCCCCCCCTTTCCCATGCCAGTCTCCGCACTGGGCGCCCGGGGGCAATGCTGATGTATTGTGGACGTGCCTTTCAGGCAGGCTGTCCACGCACGATTTCACAAGTCTTTTACACAACCAGACGAGTTTAAAAAATATCAACGCAACTGTTTTGTTAATGTAAGGAAAGTGAATCTAATGAATTTCGAATAATTATGAAATAATTACCAATAGGCAAGTAAGACAATAGTGGGGGTGAAACATAAA
This sequence comes from Protula sp. h YS-2021, assembly GCA_949752745.1. NCBI lineage: Eukaryota > Metazoa > Annelida > Polychaeta > Sabellida > Serpulidae > Protula > Protula sp. h YS-2021. Next base: position 67,124,570 of record OX457026.1, read on the forward strand.
GAATAATAGCTGTTAGCAATGCAATAAATAAGCAAAAAAAATTGCGTCTCTTTAGAACACGGCACTTTGTTTATAGTTTTTGTTTTGCGCAAGTTTTACGACCAATAAAACCGTAATGGGTACGAGCAAAAGCAATTTCAATGCGGAAAGATACTGAATTCATTCCTTGGTTTTAGCTTTGAAATAGAAAGAAAGAAAGAAAGAAAGAGCTGCTCTGCATGCTATATAAACCAAATATTATTACTATATGGTAGTGGTGGTGGTGGTGGTGGGGGTGGTGGAGGTGGTGGTGGTGTTATAGTTCAATTATTAGTTGAGAATGTAGGAACAGACCCCCCTCCCCCCCCCCCAGGAACAGACCCCCCATTTTATACATATAGATATATATATATATATTATATCCTGAGATATATTTTTAGATATTTTTTTACATATTTCTGTATTTTACAATTTTAAACTGCTATTTTAAATTGCGTGTTTATTACTAATACAACACCTTTTCATCACGACGAAAACATGTGTCAGTGCCCTTTCATCATAATGAAAAGAATGAAAGGATGTATTGATGTTGTTTCATCTTGATCAAAGAGTTATTCCAATTGCAATTTGATAAGACTATTAGCATTAACACAATTAATAACTGTGAGATAACACAAATGGCATCAACACAATTGCAGAACTGGAATGCTATCAAAACAAACACCCAATTAACGGAGATTCAATCCGCACAAATTTAACAGCAGATTAGCGAAACACCAACATCCCAACCCAAGAGCAGGAGACATATTCAATAGAACGTGAACATAGATTCGGGGTATCACTACAGCCACTGTGTTATCCCCAAAATATCTTGATTTTTTTAATTTAATTTCACAGAGATACTACTATAATAAAAAAATAAAATATTATAATAATTAAAAAAATGGGGGGGGGGGGGGGGCTGTTCCTACCACTGCAAAATAGGGGGGTCTGTTCCTAGGGGGTCCGTTCCGGGGGGGGGGGGTCTGTTCCGTTTACCATTAGTTGAATATTGAATAGCATAGGAATATAGTTAAACCATTATAGTTTATATTAAAGGATCTTGTGATAGAATGGTAATCACTGACCATTTCATATACGAGTACTTCGTTTATGATTGGATCTATCGAATAGGGGTGTGACGGTAGGCCATTATCAAGGTTCAGTTCGGTACACTTCACTTATTCGGTTTTTTCGACAATTTTTCAAAAAATTATGCCGAAATGGTATAATATTTGTATTTAGCTAATATTTATCATATAACAGCCAATAATGCCTTTTGGCTATGTGATTTGGAAACAAAACACCAGTTTATAACATTTATAATGCTCAAATTGATAAATCAGCTACTATTTTGTTAAATAAAACATCACCCCTCTAATGTTTATTACGACGAAGTATCTAAAACAGGTCTGCCCAAAGCAGACCTAATAATGGTTTATGAATCATAAATTTATTTTGCTATTCGTAACAAGGTGCTCATTTTTTATCAACAAATGACCCTGAATTCTCGCCAAATCATTACAGTTTTGTACTAACTTAAGTTTAAGTATGTCACATAGCAGTCATCACATTTTCGTTTTAACTTAAGAACATTTAAAGAGTATCTTAATTATAACCCCATAAACAAGACACGTTTAAACATATAATAAGAAGCTTTAACTCGTGAATTACACTTAAGAAACATAACGTTGCTGCTGATTAAGGAACAGTTCACATTAAAATGTCAAGTGTGCTTAAAATTTATATAGTTTTCTTTTAAAAAAGACCAACATGTCAACATGCTGAGTTTTTTTTCTTTAGCAGCGAAGCAATACCTTATTCTACCACTTAACTTAACTTAATCGCAAAAAAATACAAAAATTCTTATTCGGTTTCGGTTGCGGTGCGAACCGTCACAATCCTGCTATCGAATGTATATACAGTGGAACCTCAGTCAGGACAAACCTCGATACATTGGACATGTTACTAAACCGGACAGCATTTTTCAGTTTCTTTTAAATTTCCATAGACTTGTGTATTAACGAAACCTTGGAAAAGCAGACACCTCGGAATTTCGAACATCGGACAACATTTAGAGTCCCAAAATGAGGTTTTGCTGTATAAAAATATTCAAAATACCCGACTATCCTAAAAAGGTTGAACATTTATCTTAGGAACCCAGCATGTTTATTTACTGTATAATATGCAGTCTGGCAAATTGTGAGATGTGTTCTGTGTTTATCATAACTATTCACAAAAAGTGTCAAGAGATAATACTTAAGCCACTGAGCACCGCACTTGGGTGGGGGGGGGGGGGGGGGGCTAACCCCACTTGTACTTAATCTCTCGATGCTCCGGCTAAATCTTTGCCCGCTATCATCCTTTTGTCACTGGATACTGCACTAGGGGCGGGTAGGGACGACTCGGCATCTACTTAATCTCTTGATGCTCCAGTGTCACAGACTTAATATATAAGGTTAGGTCGCAGAAGATGTTCGCAAAAGATAATTGAAAAACAAAAAAATGGGGACAAAAAGAAAACGGAAGGAGCTTAATATTAGTGAAAAAATAAACTGATTAATGCAAGCAAAGGAAAAACTATAAGTTCATCAGCTGAAGAATTTAAATAAATTCCTTCATCCAGGGTTACACGTATTTTAATTTTACAGCATCACAAACTGAGTTAAAAATACAAATACAATGAACCTCTGAAATCGGACCACCCTTGGGACCGGATAAAATGTGTCCTTTTTCAGAGGTGGTCCCTTTTGGGAGACTTGATCCTACTTGGGTAAAATTTTGCGGATTGACCGCAGATTCAAGTTTGGTGTCCAAACACAAAGAAAGTAATATCATATATAATAACATCTATTATGTCTCAACTGTATAACAATCTGCATGTTATAGACACACACAAGCATTCTATTGCATACTTATGCAACTATATTTAGCAAACGAGTCCAGTTTTGTTTCTACCGAAAGTTTGTCTGAAAATCAAAGAGTTTATCTGAAAATAAAACTGGAAGGCAATGTTATGTCGTTTTTTGAACTTGTCTAGCCAACCGTTCGAAACTTTGAAGTCTGTAATGGACAGTTCTTCAGCAAATTTTAGCACTTTTTCTTGGACCATAGACCATAGACCAATGTTACTGTTTCGACACATTTTTAACTATTTCCAAACTGCTTCATCTAACTTTACACAAGGATCATAACACAATCGCTTTTTCTCAGAATCACAGTTTTCCTCATAGGCATACCCAATTTTCCGTTTCAAAAATCTCTGAACTTGTGATTTATTGATTCCATACATTTCAGCTAATTTTCTTTGACCAATCAATTTACTGTCATTAACGATCTCAGTTTTATCTTTGAGACTAATGTCCCTACTTTTTCTATTAACTTTTGCTCTGCTTCCCATTTTGAGAAAGTTTTAGCATTTTTTTCTTATTTAAATTACCTTTACGTGCTTAAATTGCCAGTTAATTGTCATTATGAATTCGGTGGCATTTGGGTCGGCTTAAATCCTAAAAGAATAGGCACCACATAAATTAAGATGTCTCGGGTTTGTAGATTGTCATTGTATATTTGCTACCATAATCCCTAGTAACAATACCTAAGACGACAATGCTCAGTGTTGTAAGTAATGTGCCGCAAAAATACATTGGATTCCCCACTGACTGACAGTGGTCCGATCTCAGGCATTTTGAGGGCTCGGGACCGAAAAAAGCGGCCCGAAGTGGTCCGATCCGAGGTGGTCCCAATTTGGATTTTTCTTAACCATTAAAGTCTATGGAGCGCATTCTGGACAAAAAAAATGTGCCCTTATTCAGAGGTGGTCCCAGGAGGAAGGTGGTCCGATGCCGAGGTTCCACTTTACTCGAAAATCCGGACAACTCGAAATACCGGACAAATATTGCCAGTCCCACCACTGTCCGGTTTTCCGAGATTCCACTGTATGGTCATAAAATAAGTTGTGAAGATATACTTCTTATTTGACAAACCTCTGTTCTAGATGAAATTAGTTATATGTCGCCGGCTACGAACATAACACTCAAAGTTTTTCAGTAATCAGCTCATTTTGGTTCAACAGAAACATCTCTTACTTTTATGGTATTGCCTTCTAGTCATATTTCAGGCTTAAAAAACAACTTTATTTAATTTGCTATAGATAGCAAGCATAGATATGTATACAAACTGCATAGTTGGAAATTATGAATTGTCAATAGAGTTAGCTAAACACCAACGCTAACTAAACCCATAAGGTAGTACTCTGCGCTGATAGCCGAGTATATTGAAACACCTTTGGTAAAGACCTTTACTTAGTAAACAGCCTTTACATTGTAACAGCCTATGACTAATGGGCACTATCTTACTCAAATTACTAACTTTCATTGTGAAGTTAACCTCTCTGTGTAGTGAACATTTTGGCCGGTTCTGAGCGTGTTCATTGCAGTTTTTATTGTATTACCAAATACGAAGCTACACCGAAGGAATGTAGGACAAAATGGCAACGGACATAACGGCAACGGACATAATGGCAAGCGGACATAATGGCAACGGACGGAATGACAAGTGGACATAATGACAGCGGACAAAATTGCAAATGCCAGGGTCGACAAAATGGCAACTGAAACAAAAAAGACGATATGCTGTGGAAAATTTCCCCGGGGTTCCCACCAAATGTTGTGCCCTGCTGCAAGCAGAAACTGCTCAACAGTATTGCTACCATCTCTGCGGTCCTCGCATAGCTGGCGAAGTCGGACTTGGAGCTGACTGTACACCAGCTTTATGTGCCTACGTGGCATCTCCTATCAGCCAATAGATGAGTTTCCAAAGTGATGGATGGGTTGTGCCAACTAAGTGTTCAGTCCTGTGGTTCCACGCTTCGGTGAGGTTGTTGTTCGCCCGCTAAAGTCACGTCATGAACGTTCCACATTTCTAGCGCAAAGATAGCAAAAAGCTGTTGTGCGCTTAGTTCTGGAAGTTGCATTTTGTTTGGGGTGTGCAAATCCATCCAAAATTACTGTTTGATCACCTTTGTTATTGATAACAAGCTCCATTATTTATCCTTATAATCTCAATTTCGTAAATGAAAATATTTTGAAATTATGAATTTTTGTTGCCCTTTTATAGCTACACTCACCCAGCCAGAGTGCATGACATTTACAACTTCGGATTACCGTATGTTTGTTTTAGTCTAAATTCCAGACCGTACGGCGACCAGACAGGAGATACTACTCCGTAACCTGCCACAAATGTGTAGACGGAGTGGGTGAACAGCGTAGTTTTCGTAGGCGTAGGCGAAAACAAAAACTGAGATGCACAACATCAGATCACGCCCTACATATGTGCGAAATTTGGGAGTCCTACGGCCAGTATGGTCAGAGGAGTAGTAACGACAAAATGACTAAAAATCATTAAAGGTCCTAAACACTGGCCATGTACATCGTCAATATACTCTTTGCAAGTTTTCGACTTGCTTAGTGATCATAAGTAGAGTTTTAATGAAGTGCTTTAGTTGCATGTGTCCAGATCACATGCATCAATTAAAATAAATAAATGTTTAAATAATCCTATAAGTCTTAATTATTGTAATTTTTTAAAGTCACTCCATCATTCCTAGATTTTAGAATTATTAAATCATACGATATATAAAAAATACAAAATGATGTATTACAAAGAGACAAAAAATACTTCTGCAAGCGGCTGTACAATATGGACAGGTATTTTCTGGAAACCAATGGATCACAACGTCTGGAACTTCCAAAAACTAAAATCCAAGTACATTACGCTTCGGTGTCGTAGGATATCGTGGCCCCCGGACAAGATATCCTATGATATCTTGGCCGCCGGGGGTCAAGATATCCTAGTATATCTTCGCTCCCTTTAGGATATCTTGGCCCCCCTAGAGCGGCCCAGATACACTAGGATACCTTGAACCCTCTTAAATAATTTCACATGAAAACTTCACTTGAAAGAAATGTCACTAAGTTTTTCATGTTTGATTGATGTATGTGTGATCAATCAATCAATAGTCTTTTAAGAATGAATACTTTTTTATTGCATTTGACCCAATCTTTGAATCCACATCCAATCTAAACAGCGTTCATCTTGATTGCGATTCTGTCAATGACATACACCATGTCAATAGTTGAAAGAAATGTCAATTACTGTTTCATGTTTGATTTATGCATGTGTGATCAATCAAGCAATAGTCTTTCAAGAATGAACAGCGTTTTTAATTGCATTTGACCTCATACTTAAATCCACATGCAATCTAAACAGCGTTTATCTTGATCACAATTCTGTCGAACAGATACACCATGTGAATAATTTCGCTGTCTTGTGTGGGATTATTCTCTCTTTTGATTCATGCCTCAGTTTTGGAGCCTCCATCTTCCACTCTCTTGCGATTTATATGTTCTTTTGGTACGGTGCTTGTCACATTTAGTGTAAACTTTAGGGCAATGAGAAATAAAATATATAAATAGGCATTCTTTTTATTTTTCTATTATTTGGGGGCCAATATATACTAGGAGAACTTGGCTTCCAAAGGGGGGGCAAGATATCCTAAATCTAACCAAGATATCCTATGATATCTTGTTCGGGGGGCCAAGTTATCCTGTTACACCGGTAATGCGCAATGCGGTTACAACTTAAACGCACATTTAACTAAAGCAGGTTTCTACAGTTAAAGTGGCAACTTTCAAAGCACGAAAAGCTTATTTCTTGCTAAACAGAATATCTGTTTTAATTTTATGAACAATTAGCATCTCACTTATGTCACAATAGACCCAGAACCTTTAAGTAATGGCCCATCTTCTTAGAAATTTTACATGACAAGGTGTATTTTGCAAGCATTGAAAGCTGCTCAGGGGGCCAGAAAGCAATATGAGTAAGAACCATCAACCTCCATTGCAACAAGTACGAGAAAGTTGTACTTGATTTTTTCACTGGTGTTGGTGTATCATAAATCACTCCCTGAATAAAAATGAACATGAATATTTTGGTTATGGGTTGGTTGTGGGTAGTTATTTACCTGAGTGCACAGCACATGAGAAAAGAGCTACAAAATTTTTTTTTGTTATTCACAAAACTAGCGAAATGTTAAACATTTGACAAAAATTAAAATGCAAAAATACTTTTTCAAAGGGTTAGTTTTTTAATGATATATTGCAAACAACACAGCTTGAGTACGTCTTATAAGATGAGTAGTGTTTGGTTTTTGCTGACTTAAGGTTTTATTGACTGATCAGGCATATGCCGTGTTATCTATTTACGTAGTGAGAGCTCGCACAAAGCTGGAGCAACTTGTGTTCTGTGATGTCATTAAATGCTCCGTATTTACTTGCAAAAATACACTCTTTTCAAATAGCGTTTTAAACAAGAAAACGGAATTGGAGGCGAAAATAAAAAGTGTCACGCACACGTTCATATCACGTTCTACCTAAATCCCAAGTTTCGTGACCCTGGGGCTCGTAGTGCCAGTAGAGAAGATGACACAAGAAATCCGATCACTGTCAAGGAAAAAAAGATACCAACGGCTGTTCGCACAAATTCATATAGCCCTTGCAAGCCAAAGGCTTGTGAAATGCTAATCAAGGAAAGCCATAGTGCTATCTGTGTAATTGTGATTTAGGTTGAGGAGTAGCAGGTTGGCTGTTCTCGTCAGGATACTAATTAGCATACGAAGAAAATTGTAAATGATATTAACTAACTTGCGACCTCTGCTTCTGACCGCACCAATCGATATCACGTATTAATATTTAAAATTTCTAGAAAAAGAATGTTTCAAATATTTTATTTATTCGGATATAACGAATATTATAAACATTATTTCTAATAAAAATTTCACGGATTTATTCTGTGTACCTGTATCTATTTAGCTTATTAACGCTTGGAACTTCATTCCAAGAAGTTATTGTTTTTCCTCGAATTGTGGGGGTTAAAGTACCTCTTTTTTCCCCTTTTCTTGTTAGTTTTTTTTTCTTCATTTTTTTACGCAAAGTCCCCGTCGGTTTCCAGACATCTCCTCCGAAACGGCTGAAGCTAGAGGAATGAAATTTGGCACACTTGAAGTCGACTATGCGAAGTGGTGCTAAATGAATTTTTTATTGACCTATGACGTCATCATCTGCGTCTTGTGACGTCACGCCGATTTAATAGCTTAATATCTCCAAAATCGCTGGATCTAGAGGTTTGGAGCTAAATACGTCATGAGACTACTTTTTGACGAAGAACACCGTGATAGCACTATTTTTACGTATTGCGTAATTCTGACATCATTTCTTCGTTTTCTGTTCCTGGTCGGTTTTAAAGCGGGAGTTTTGCGCACAGTATACAGAAAGCTTAGTTGTATACGAATTGACAGCTAAAAGTAACTTGAAACTACCCAATGCCCTGTAAAACGCCCCACCCCACCCCAAAATACGTAAGCAGAATACTGCCATCACAAGGTCAGCAAGTAAACAGATACTGGAGTACTCGCAGTAGCCATTTGCGGTATGTGTGCCAAATAAGGATAAGCATAAATAAGCAATGCTTGCTGTAATTGGCTGATACAGAAAGGCTCCCATCACTGTGCTCATTGCGTCTGGCCTCTTGCAAGCAATGCTGCCTTCATGGTACTCATTTTCGCTTCGCTTATCGCTGGAGTGTACTTAAGGGTTTTTTTCTCATAAAGCAGCCGACTGTGTTTTTGATTACAAAGAAAACAAGTTGCTTCTTAAATTTTATAGTCTTTTGCAAGTTATTTATTTGACAAAGCTGATTATAAGGAAGAACCACTCGAAAAGTAGGTATTCGTTGACTTAATAAAAAGTTAGAAATGCCATTGAAGCAGGAATTTGTTAACAGCGAGTGTGTGTGTGTGGGGGGGGGGGGGCAGGGAGTAGTTAGCGTTCAAATGGGTCACGGTCAAGGTCAAAAACGGAAAGTTGACTATTATCTCGAAAACGGTTAGAGATAGAGCAATTCTGAGCTCATTTTCGACCCTTTGGGCCTAAACAACGCCACATAAGAGGTACCTCGGTGAGCTTGACCTTCTGGGTCTCGGTCAAGGTCAGAAACCGGAAGTTGACTATTATCTAGAAAACGGTTAGAGATAGAGCAATTTTGAGCTCAATTTCGACCCTTTGGGCCTAATCAACGTCACATAAGAGGTACCTCGGTGAACATGGGCTTCTGGGTCAAGGGACGCAGTAATTAATGAACAGGTTATGCCTAACAATGGGAATGAAGCTCGATAAATCGCACAATATTGAAAACTCTGAATACAAAAGTATATTAACGATAAATTATATCCTTAACATTCTAAATGACTGCTTCCAAGAGTTAATTTCGTCACTCGGTGGCGAAATCGGTCTAGTTGTTGTCTGTTGTTCATTTAAAAACGACCCGTTTTGAGTAATTCGAGAAATATTGATATTTTGATCGAGATGTTGACCTCTTAACATCCATAGTTCAATTGGAAGCGAACCTCGTTTAACGCCCTTTTATAGTTGCAGCTCTGCCTTTAACGTTTGTTAAAAAGGAAAATATTCACCACATAGACAACAAATCACGAGATTGTTATATAAAAGCTGTTTAACTTTTAAAAAATATTGAATCTTACAATGTAAAGCTCTTAACTATATTTTTATATTTTTATATTTGAAACCATACGCACTGTAACCCAATGTGAAATGATTAGATTCGAATTAAAACTCTGTTCAAACAATTTTTCTACCATCGTTTATTTATCCCCAGATGGATTCCTTCATAACACTTGTACTGAAAATAATTTTAATCTGATTAAAGGTCTATAAATTACACAAAATAAACACATTAAATATCTGATGATACTTCCATGATAGCATTTGTTTTAAGACAAGGCAGCTTAGTGGAATTCCAATGATCTTATTGAATGGGAAACTAGCGAAAAGCACAAAAAGCACAATAAAAACATTAGTAACTGTTAATTATGCCTCTATCTTATTAATATTTGATTTAATTCTCCATATCATACTATGGTTGTACTCCTGTTTTAAGGAATTTTAAAAACAATAAGTGGCATAAGAAAACAATAGAAACTAGAACCTCATTTCGCTAGCGAAATGTTAAACACTTGACAAAAATTAAAACGCAAAAATACTTCCTTCAATGGGTTATTTCTTGAATAATATATTGCAAACAACACAGCTTGAATAAGTCTTATAAGCCGAGCAGTGTTTGGTTTTTGTTGACTTAAGGTTTTCTTGACTGATCAGGCATACGCCGTGTTATCTATTTAGCAGTGAGAGCTCGCACCAAGCTCAGTAACTGCGTGTTCTGTAATGTGCGTTAAATGCTCTGCATTTACTTGCAAAAAGATACACTCTTTTCACATGGCGTTTTAACAAAGAAAACGAAATCGAAAACGAAAATAAAAAGTGACATGCACATGCTCAGATCAAGCTCTTCATAAGTCCCAAGTTTCATGGTCCTAGGCCCCATAGTGTCAGAGAAGAAGGAGACAAAAAATCGGAAAACTGTCAAGAAGAAAAAAGGACGAACAGCTGCTCGCACAAATTCATATAATCCTTGCAAGTTAAAGGCTTGTCAAGTGTGAATTAATAATACACACAGTTGCGTTTTGGTACTAATTTGCAACAGTGCAAATGCTGTTTTACTTACTTAGTAATTAATGCTTTCAACGCACCAAGATATGGTAGCTTATCATGTTAATTCCATCTTGCGCTAAAAACCATTCTCACTACTCTTAGCGACGCCGAAATGCAGATCGGAGCATTTCTGGCTACTTTTTAAATTTCAAGCCCTTCCCCCCAAAAAAGCAGACTATCCACAGATAGGCTGATTGTTTTCAAGTGATCTGTTGTGGGTCTGATTGGTTTAGGCCATCTATTGACAGCCTGGTCTCTTCAGGCTAGCAATTACAGCCATAGCCCGTAACATTTCTATTACGGCCCAATTCTTAATCCCGCCGTTTGCAAATGGACGAATCCCAATAACAAATGGGCAACCCAATTATAAAATTGTCATTGGGCTAGGCAACTAACAAACAAGAAATGTCTTCCCATTTGCGAATTACATATCTGTTGTAAAATATGCTGACATCGTACACCATTTAAAGAATCCAGGCAACCCGTAGATCCTAATTTTAAACTAGAACCTTATTTCGCTAGCGAAATGTTAAACACTTGACAAAAATTAAAATGCAAAAATACTTCCGTCAATGGGTTATTTCTTGAATAATATATTGCAAACAAGACAGCTTGAATACATCTTATAAGCCGAGTAGTGTTTGGTTTTTGTTGGCTTAAGGTTTTATTGACTGAGCAGGCATAGGCCGTGTTATCTATTTACGCACTGAGAGCTCGCACAAAGCTGGAGCAATTGTGTGTTCTGTGATGTCGTTAAATGCTCCGTATTTACTTGCAAAAATACACTCTTTTCAAATAGCGTTTTAAACAAGAAAACGAAATTGGAGGCAAAAATAAAATGTGTCGCGCATACGTTGATATGACGTTCTACCTAAGTCCCAAGTTTCGTGGCCCTGGGCCCTGTAGTACCAGTGGAGCAGATGACACAAGAAATCCGATCACTGTCAAGGAAGAAAAGATACCAACGGCTTCCATGATAGCATTTGTTTTAAGACAAGACAGCTTAGTGGAATTCCAATGATCTTGTTGAATGGGTCAAACTTTTGCAAAGTTTTCGAAAGAAAACAAGTGATGTGAAAACTTGATTCGGACAACAGTTACAGTCGGTTGCCTTGGGTGGCCTGTTGCCTCATGGAACGATTTTATGACTCTGAGCTTTGTTTACGGTTGCAAAGACAGAAAAGAAGGATAGTAATCGGAAATATGTTACAGATCATGACTAAAAAAACTGGGCTGTTTAGTGTTAGCCAAAAAACACCAAGCTATCTGTAAATAGTCAAACAGGCCCACAACAGATGACCTGAAATTCGACTTGAAATTTATAGTTAACCTCAAATGCTTCAAATCACAGTTTTAACCACTTTTTCGTTCAGTGTTGTGTGGCCGTTTCTTATGTTAGCTTTCAAAACTGCGAGTAACTCTGTTATATTCACTAGATTTCCTATTGTATACCAATTGCAAACCTTTAAATGTCGTCAGCATTGATTTCAATAGAAACTAGAACCTCATTTCGCTAGCGAAATGTTAAACATTTGACAGATTGAAAGCAATCTGGCTTCTTACAGAAAGAAATTTGTACTTGGAATTGTGGCTTTGATCTTCAGACGGCCAGAGCTTTTTCCTGCGTTTTTCGTGTAATTATATGCATTAAATTTATTTAACTTTTCACGTGAGATTATGATTGACTGGGCGGAGATTTGTTCAAACGGCAAAATTTCAACAGCAGGTTTTCAACAGAAAATGAAGATTAATTACAGAAAAGTACAGGAGGATCAGTTAGACATGGTAAAGTATGTCCAGATATGTCCAGATATCTTCCTCCAACTCCCAACTGTCTATTCTCTGAAAAAAAAAACACACACACACACACAAACCCCAAAAGACAAAAAAGGTCTAAGTAATAAACTCTAAAAAGTAATACAGAAAAGTAATCAGTAAAAACTTTATTTTTACTTGATAAATAAATTTCTAAAAGATGAGAACTATAGGAGAGAATCCTGTAAGACATTTCTTGACTTTTGTGGCCCTAGCAATCTGTTGGGGTGAGTGTCGCGCGCCACTCCTCAGCATCTCTGTATGGGAAACTAAGGCCTGCAGAGGGCGGTGACCGTGGCGGTGACAACAGTTTCATAATGTAATAAGGCAGAGCAGTGCCGTCGAATAGGTTAGAATATTATGCTTTACAGTTACAAAAAGCCAAATTTCTACGTCAGCTCTGTGAAAGCTAGAAATTTGAAGCCATTGTTAACAACCTTTTGGCAACAGCTTCCTGCATTCGGTGGAAATAACAATGCTTTAATAGGCATTTTTTACCATTCTTCTATCCCATGTAGCTTCATTGAACCGCAGTATCTCCAGAATAAAAAAATAACGTTCCAGAATAAAAAATAACGTTCCAGAATAAAAAGAAATAATACATTGCAATTAATGACAGAATTAAATAATGAAATCATTCCAATATCCTAGTTTAGGCAATTGCCTGGGATTTCAAATTAACCAGACTGTCCTGTATACTTTTCTATACCTGTATAACATTGCTTGACATCACTAATTTTCCATAACATTAGCGCACACAAAGACCTACACCCCCCCCCCACCCTCTCCCCGCCGCCATACACACATACCGACACACTTTTTTCGTGCTTTCATACTCCACGAACAAACTGGCGGGAAAATAGTGATCTTCCTGAGATAAGTACATATATTATCTGGTTCTTTATATTCATTTTATTTACTTTCTGTCTTCTCCATTACGGATGAGTGGGTTTAAGGCAAAGGGCTGTGGGTTAAAACATTTTTTACCCCCCCCCCCCACCTTCCCCTGTCCAAGAGGATGAAAATAAACGTGACGGAGTCCAAAGCTCACAATAACAAAACACACCTCTACTGACGTTTTTATTTACATAAAATACCGTTTACGAGTAAAAAACGTAATTAACATTCTCTACTTTTATGTGGGTTTCTCATGTAACTTTTAAAAGTTTAAATAACGCAATACACAACGAAAATTTTCTCGCAGTGGCTCGAATAGTCTCGGTATAGATATGAGCCAGTCAGAATCGTTGGTAGCCTAGTACAAAGACTCATTCGGGTTTTGCTCCACTGTACCAATCACACGCAGGTTAAGAGGGGCAGCTGGGCGGGAAGCTGTGATAAAAGTGGAGAGCGCATATCTTTCGCTTAGCTTATCTCCACTTTTATACGGGACTAGAAACAGGAGCAGGTGTAACCTGTGTTGTGAGCCAAGGAATCAAGGAAGCAAGGAATACCGTTGCCTGTCGGTAAGTTCTGTCCCCGTCTTTGGAGCTTTGGTGACCGCTGAAGGGGAGAACAGTGCCTCATGAAGTTAAGTTTCGACTCGGACGACGTGGTACAGCGAAAATGTAATAAGTAAACGTTTCTTTATACAGTTGAGCTTAACAATATACAAAAATACATGTCACCCTCTTGACTACAATGGTTTTGTTGTGTTTGTTATAGCCAAAAGGAGCTTAAATTAACGAATCTGCCATGTTGTCAATCATCCAGTACTTCGTTGATGCGCACTACATCATTGGCTTTCGTCATCGGCTTTGAGTACTCGGGAAAGCCGCTAGAAAATACTCTCTGTGCCGTTCATGCGTTTTAAACCATAGTTGTGACGTCACTCACTGTCTTTGCATGAGAATTCTCAGCCACGAAACTCCTTTGGATGACATCAATGTTTAACTTACATAACAACATCTTAAGGACTCTAAAAAGTCTCTCTGTTCTTTCGATCGCGTGTCCGTTTTGGATGCTCATCAGCTCGAAAAACTCTTCAATGCAGAAATGAAAATGTGTGTACTATTTGCAATTCTGCAGACACTTCTGCAGCTATTTTTTATTTATTTATGGACATCAACATATATGGCAATGCAACCGACTCTTTTATTTAACTCTTGACAAGCTTTTAGCTTGCAAGGGTTATATGAATTTGTGCGAGCAGCCTTCGTCCTTTTTTGCTTCTTGACAGTTTTCCGATTTTTTGTGTCTACTTCTTCTCTGGCACTATGGGCCCTAGAACCCATTGTAAGGGTTAAAAGAATGTTTATGGGTGTACTTAGCCATATCTCACATTTTCAAAACTTGTTATTGACCTAAAACGCTACTTTCGACTCCATTTGCAATAAAAAATTTCGGGAAGCTGGACCATATGTAACAGCTTTGTCAACTATGTCGCAGTCAGAGTTGTTAAAGATAGTGAAAGAGAGGGGCTCGTTTGTTAATTAAGGGATTACAAACAAGGCTATTGGGTGATGCTGAACCAGGTGGTCAAGAGGGATAAAACAGTCTTTGGTTTTAGTGTGTTGACTAAGTAAATTACTTGTTCACATGGGTTCTAATATCCTGCCCAACCAAAAATCCACGTAGGATTGACGTCGAAATCCTGACGTCAATCTGCCGTCAGTTTCATTTCATATAAAACCAAACCCAACGTCATTCTGACGTTGAAAATCCGACGTCGGTTCCATTTCTGCACAACCAAAACCGGCACGTCAGTCCGACTCCAGTAACGTCGGGTTCGACGTCTAATTATTTGCCGAGCAGCGTGGTTACAAGACCATCATTGATAACACATGGCATCAAATTTAGGTCCCCAAATGGATGGTCACGACTCACTCAGGCTTGTTGTCGGTTGGTTAGGAGGGGGAATAGGCTAAAAGTGGTGAACGCGAATTACGAGTTTACTCGTTAAAGCTCGTTTTACGAAATAAAGCCTTAGTTTTACTTCGCAAAAGCTTTGAATTCGCTTATTTTCACTTAGATCAGACTACAGTTTGAAGCAGGGGAGCCTGCTTTTTTTGAAGAAACTGCCCAAAAAGGTCGCGAATTACATGGCTCATAAAAGCCAAGTAAAAACGAAGTTCCGCTTCCTTTACTTCTTCCACGATCTTGGCCCTGGCGAACACTCCCTGACCATGACGCGATCAAGTAAAATACAGAACAAAGATCGAGTCTGTTAAAATTTCGTGCCAACAGACTGACTAACTGAGTATCCTTCCCCATTCCCCCTCCTGCCTCCCACTGCAGGGATCCCGACCAGGGATTGTGTTACATAGAGATCACAGTTACAAACCTTTATTGTATTGGATTGACAATGAGATCATAAATCAATAGAATTTACGTGTATAAGCCCTAGCACAGGAGAAAATTAACTCTGACTGTGTTTAACAAATGCATACTAGATATCTAAAACTTGAATAAATGGAATAACTGGCTCTAAGCCATTGACAAGAGATTTCTTCTAATTTTAACGAAATTAATAACATATATAACAAAAATATGACTAGAAGATCAAAAGAATTGCAAAAGATTGGATTGAATTAAATATAGTGATACAGCTCACTAAAATAGCACTTTGCTACGCATGGTCCCATTATGGTTGCTACGGTCACTATGGAGTGAACCCCTATTGTCTCATAGGCTCAGCAGATGACACGTACCTACAGGAACAGCTGGAACGGATGATGTACTCTCCCCGCCTCCCCCCCCCCCGTTTTTTCTAAATTGAGACTAGAAAACAACAAAGTAAAGAGCGCTATGAGACAGAAAATATGGTCCGTAGTGACCGCTTCCTTTAAAATAGTATCTTGAATATCAGACATTATAATGTATTCATGATATGGCAAACAGTGAAGAAGATGAGACAAAAAAACAGTATAATGGTTCGCAGAGTCCTGTTGTGAAATAGCCCAAGTGGTAATAAAATGTCTACTTCTTTCCCTTTAATTGGTTGCCGTTGCGACCTTCGAGAATCTACCCTTCTGCTTGCCTTTGCCCTTGGGTATGGGAGAGGGCAGCCGGTAGCAGAAAGTTTAGTTTGTAATGGTTTTCTGTGCTGCTATGAAGGGTCCCAAAGAATAGAGGCCATATAGCGCAACTTGGGAGAAGTCTTTGAGACGTGACAAAGGAGTTGGGTGAAGACCAGCAAGATGTCATAGGTATATCAGAGAGTGACACATTACGTAGAGCTCTGAGAGAGTTTGCAACTTGCCCAGCTTGATGGGCCTTAATTTTTAGCTCTGCCTGAAGGGTCGTGTCTAAGTGTGCCTCGTCGCAAGCAGCCAGAATGACCCCTTTAATGTTTGAAAATTGTCTGTTTAGACAGATCCGTGATAAATTTCGGCATGTTGGAGATAATGAGGGCTGTTTGATTTTCAAACCTTCATGCCTTTGAGATCTCGAGGTACTGGCGAAGGGTTTTGACGGAGCACAACGAGAACAAGCCATCGGGGTTTTGCTCTTCTGGTAGGGATGGTAGGTCTTTCCCATGAAACCTGTTCTTGGAATGATAAAGACTTTTTTCTAGTTCCGTTTTCTTTGCTCACCGTTCTGTCTAGGCCATGGATCTCACTTCTCTTCTTCCCCGATGCTAAGGCTGGCAAAAACGTAAATGTTATCGTTGCGTTTTTGGTGGATATTACCTGTTAACCGAAGATTTTGGGGCATTGAAGGTAGCATAGAACTAAGAACAGATCCCCTTGGAGGTGCAGGGGAAATTTATCTTGAAATGTCTGATAAGTTGAGACAGGGTTATATCCTCTCCTGGGTTGTGGCCCGTAGATGACTTGAGTCTAGAGCCTATGGCGGCCCTATAACTCTCAATGGACCCCTCTTTAACTGTTCATTTGTGAATAGGTCATCTAGGAAGTCCGCTACCACTTAGACTGGCAGCACCAGAAGGCAAATCTGCCCCAGTGAGCCCTGTATACCTTAGCTGTGGACTGTTTAGGGCTCTTCACCATTTTGTCCACTACCTTCTGTGAGAATTTTTTTTCTCTCAAGAAGTATTAGTCAGACACCATAGGTGTAGGCTCAGCAGGTTGGAGGCTGGCTGCTGTCAAAGGGGATAGAAGTTTGCTGTGGAATAGAACTTCCCTGTGGATAGGATTGGGACCGGAGCAATAAGGCGAATTATGGGCTTCTGGTGTCCATTGGGCTATTAATAAGAGAGCTCGAGAGTCCAACTCGACTATCCTTTGCAGAATTTGTAACCGGACAGATTGTGTGGAGAAAGACGTAAAGTACTTCCTGTACCGACCATGGGCAGATGAGGTCATCCACTGCCCAGGCTGAATGGCCTGGGCAGAGGGGAGACAAACCTGGGAGTTGTCATGGAGTTGGCAAATAGGTCCAAGGTGGGGGTTCTCCATGGTGACTCGTTTACCGCCATTTGAAAAGACGGACGAGCATCTGTATGGATGACTTGGCCTAACTGGAAGCTAGATCTGCCAAAACATTGAGTTTTTTCACTAGGTAACGGGAATATAATGTGAGACTGGCGGACAAGGGAAACGATCTTGAATGCCGGTTTTGAGTTTGACTAATGCGTTTAACCCTTTATAAACTACCCATATTTCTAGCAAATTGATATGATACCCGTTTAAGGAGGGGAGCCATCTAACCCTCCAAACCTCCCGCTGACAATGTATCTCCCAACCCACCTGAGATGAGTCCGTTTTGAGTTTAACTTCTGGGAATGAAATGGGCCACCCTCATTCATAATCTGTGGGTCTCACCACAGTTGCAGGGGACATAGGGATGTCTGTGATACCCTTAATTTCGTTTGGAAAGACCTCCCTTCCCTCAGTGCAAACCTTACGTGCCTTTGAAAAGTTTGTAGTGGAGGCGGCTTGACGGGACCGTTCTTTCGGTTGCCACCAGAAGGCTTAGTAGGGACTCCATGGCTTGTAATCTTACCTTTCTGTCCACTGACGTCTTCTTAATGGCTTGAGATATTTTTGTTGTATTTATAGGGTGGGAAATGCCTTTTGCCATTTCCCAATATCGGATATCGGATAGATCTATTAACGTGCCCAAAATCCCTACCTGCAAGATCTCTTTTATGACTTGGGCCGCATCCATCTGAAGGCATGTCACTTGTAGGAACTCGTTGAGATAGGAGAGGTTTATTACTAATGTATCCCCTCCCTCCGGATCTCTTGGGGAAAAGAAAAGCTCTGCTGAAAAAACTATCTGATTTTCTGGCATTTCCTCTATTGTCCTCCTTTCTCGCAGGTTTAGCAACACTGGAGAGCCAAATCTCTTTTCGAGCCTTCTGGATACCAGGTGACTAAGTTTTCTGGTACCTGGGAGGACAGAGAATCCCATATGAAGGGGAGAGGCTAGCCGTTTTTGAGCCAACGGACTACTCGGCGGGAAGCTTTCATTTGCTCCCAGGTTTGCCATAATTTTCCTGGTCTTCCTCCTACGGGCCAGGTGGCGCTGTAGAATAGCAAATTTTCTTAAGTTTTCTTAGTTTTCTTAAGTTGAAGTATCGCTGAGAGACCAGGGAGTTTCTGGGCGGTATTTTGGTTGGCTGCTACGTGCTTTGCTGCGAAGACTGTTACTCCGTCTTGTTGCCATTGCTTGGCTTGTGTCTCTTGGGAAGGGGTGGCTGAGACCGAGTGCTGGGCCTTGCTTGCTCTGGCGCAGGTGGGTACGTTCACTTTCGCTTCAGGGGTGTCGGAATGAGTCGCGAGGCATCCTCAGCATAAGGGCGAAGTCTTATGATAGCGAGCGGCTTTCCTGATTTACCCTTTCTATCTCGGGGGGGGGGGAGGGATTTCCTTTTCTCCAAGAATGGGAGCAATGACGTCATGAAGTCTCTAAAGCCCTTTACACTGGGCCACCAATGCTGTAAGAACGCGTCCCATCGTAGGATGACTAAGAATATCATAAGAAAGCAGGACATTTTGATTACATCTCAGCTTGCCAGTGCCAGACTTTCCTAAAGTTTGGAAGATACAAGATCACTGAGGCGCAGATCCTTCCATCGTGACCTTATGGCTTTTAAGGCATGATCCTGGATATATATGATGTTGAATATATGCCGGGAGAAGGCCTCAATGGTTTTACCATCCTTCTTTATCGGTGGGATGTCCGAATCTCTACGGACGGATGGCATCCAAACTGTTCGCATTACTGGCTGTTCTAATGGCTCCAGAGGGATTAGTCTGCGAACCCGATCTTACAGCACAGTTTTTCGAAGTGTAAAAGTGAGATAGTGTGCGGCCCTTCGCTAGCACCCATCTTCTTGAATTCCTTCGATCGCAGAGTTATCGCGTTGGCGATGCCTTCACTGGTGGACAGTGCAATGAAGGAGTCTTGCTGTGGAAGGATTGCCTGGGAGGTCATCCGTATGTGTCCGTATGTGTACGAGTCCTCCTTATCAAGGTATGGGGAGCCAAAGATGACATTCGCAAGGCGTGCTTTCTCCTGGATGGCGTCCCTAAAAGGCACGTCCTCTGAGGTTATGTTAGAGGATGCTCTGGAGGTGGTGGCATTTTCACTGCGGGGTGTGAGGTCATCGGGTGGGGGTCATGATTGGACCTCTTCCTGCCACTGCTGGATCTCTCCATAGTTTCTGGCTACTCCCTGGCGATCGGGCATAGTCAGCTTTGCATAGGGGCAGGCGGAAATGGGAAGAGGGAGGCTTGTCCTCTACTTATTCTTCTGACTCTTCCCCCTCTGACTCTTGTTCCTATGAGCCCAAATCCGGGTCATCTTCCTGCTGCTCAGTATCTAGGGGCGCGGGTACCTCTCCCGATGGAGTGTAAATCTCTCGCTCCCCGAGGACTGTTCCAGTCTCTGTTGGCAGATTTCTCTAGCGGGATCGGGGGAAGATAACCGTGGAGTAGACGTGTGGGTCTGGATCTCCGAAAGAGGGCGAGAAACTGTGGCAGACAGTTTATGTTTCCTTCTCGGATGAAGGATAGCTTCCTGCCCCTGTACCTGTTGCTGGAGTTCCTGCACCTGTTTCTGTCACTGCGACTGCAGGGACAAGAATAATGAAAACCCACCTGGTAATCATGGTATTTGAGACGGGGATGACAGTCCTCCTGTACGGGAATTCCCAGCTGACCCGTCGCTGTTGTAAAACTTGACCGCGAGGCGGTATCTGTAACCGTAACTTGCTCGGGAGAAGATTTAGTATTAGTCTCTGAGTTACTAAGTGGCTTGTTGAGTTCTGATGGACAAATTGCCCACGTTTTCCTGAGAACTTGCTGTTCTTCCCCTTCCTGGATATCCAGTTATGCCACTGTTTCTGAGAAGGCCTTTCTTTTTGCCCTTTTTCTTTTCTTGCCGGAAGCTGTCGAGTCTAACTCCGGTGTTATCCAAATCGGTGTGGAGACCTGGTCTAGAATCAACGAACTGGCATTTCTCATGGCCTCTTCCACTCTGGTATAATAAGGGGAGCCGAGGAAACAATTCTGCGTTTATCCCGCATGCAATCGTTTCTTGTCCTGTCCTTGTTGAATCACTTTCCAAGCTTTCGGTGTGAGGTGCTGGCACTCTGGGCCATTATGCCTCCGGCAGCTGTCGCAAACAGAGTGTTGGTTATGTGCTGAGGGGGTGAACACTCTGCAGTAGGTTAGGTGGCGATCGCAGGCTGGCCTCTGTTATGTCCGAAAAGCAAGCAGAGACCAAGCTATAAGATAACTGTGAGTGAACACACAGTTTGACATACAATAACACTTAAGGTATCACTTCAAGCTCTATCCGGTGATTAATTGTGTTAAATTATCATAAATTGTTGTCCGCAGTCAATTAAGACGATTTGAGATGAAAAGAAATGCATTTGGGCGTATTCTTGCCACTTCTCGAGTGACGTAACGGGATGGGGCCAAAATGGGCACGATTTTTGGGTGCCATTATGGCATTGTCCGAAAATGAGCCACTGCCCATGGTCCAAGGACTGAAATTGGCATAGCTTTGGGGGCCATCATGGTTCCATCCTATAACAGGCCCCTGCCCCCCTGGCCCAAAGGCCTTAAAGAGATAAGGATTGGGATGCATGGTTCTGACGAGGGCCATAACGGCCCCACGGCTGTGGAGAAATGGCGACAGAGACGCAAAAATCGCCAGGAACCACTAGAAAGTATTTTTTCGCCTGGACAGCGATCATAAGTGCAGTACCTACTCTTGCAAGACTGATCGTTCTCTGGGGTGTAAGCTTAACTGAGAACTGGCCATTTCAGCGATGACACAGTCAGCTGGGTAAAGATCGGAGTCGATACGGCCAATGCGGACTGGAAAGACTCAAAACAACTTCTAGGCAATGTGTGCTGGAACCAGTACCTGGTTCTTGATCTTGTAGCTTCTGGTGAAGGAGACAGGCACACTTCCCGGGACTAGGCAAAGGTGTCACCGTAACGTGTAAATTCAACAACTACCAGACCGAAGTTACAAGTGCTAAAAATTGCTTTTCCATGAACTAATTTTGTCCAACTTCAAGATAACGAAATGTTAGTTTTTTATTAGTTAAACTAAATTGTAACCAAATTCGCACCTTAGACTAGTTTCCTTTTTAGAAAACATTGCAGAGCACACAGAATGCGTGTGTAGGTGACACCATGCTTAAAGGGAATGCCGTATGTCATCAATGACGTAATACGAGAGGATTCCCTCATTCTCATGGGTCGATGGATGGAGAGTAGAATAGACCCGTTCTAACCGCAAGGAAAAGTTCATTTCTATTGCGTAGTAATCCGCAACCGTAAGGGAGCCCATCTTAAAGTAAAAATAAGCGAATTCAAAGTTTTTAGAAGTAGAAAAACTAATATTGCATGAAGTATTGACCATGGTATAAGGCTGGGATATGAGACAGATGGACGTACTTCAATTTGTTCATCTACTAACAAACCGAATACTCAATAAAGTACACATACAACCCCCGTTTCCCGGGGAAAAAAGGAGTATCAGAGTGACAAAGATGACGTACCAAGCTTGTCTTAGGCCTACATCAAACTGTGCGCACACTGCGCAATACCCTAAAATACTGGCTTAGAGAGAAGAGTCCACACACACGCACACACAGAGCCGCCTCTGGCATGAAACCACTCAGCTAGCGACGATCTTGATTTTGACCCTTCTTCCCTTTGCCAGAAATATTCCTGGAGAGACGAAAGAAGGTGTTCTTTTGTTTGGTCTTGCACTTACCCTTGGTCATCGGTTCACTCAACAGACAAAGGTTCATTAGAGACCACTGACTCAGCTGCCACGAAAGGACCCAACGAACACAAACCCTACTGAGAATAGTCCTTCAAGTAATATTTAATAAGATTTTTTTAAAATTGTCTGGAGACGATAAACAACCCGTTTTTAATATATCTGACCGTGGTACAACACGCAATATCCGAACTGAAATGGCAAACTGCCCTACTTGATGGACTTCAGCCTTACAGAGATCTCTAAACCAGGATAACGGTAGGATAACGCCTAATAAGTATCATATAATTGGCAATAGTCTGCTTAAACAAATTCTTATTAAAATTCGGTATAAAAGAACTAATTAACGCCTTCTGATTATCTTACCTATTTTCCTCTGACACCTGCTAGAGCTTTCGTAAAGCACGCACTGAGCAAAGAGAAACCAAGCCAGGCCCATTCTCTCTTCGTCCACCAGGGTTGGCAACGTTATGTGTTCAAACGTACCAAGCCCTGCCGTCGCGATATGCATCTTGCCCACGAAGCCTGCTCCTGGTCGAAGGAAGACTATGTACTACTCACAGTACCTGACGGTTCAAGGCGTGGATTTTAACCCTCCTTTTACCTAAACCTAGGACGAGGGAATATCTTACCGTTCGTTCTTTGCTGTGATAATTTCGTCGGTAGATAAATCAGCCGTCTGTAGGTAAAACCAAAGAAAGATCCCATTGCACTATGTTGACACCCTAAGGAGGAGCATTTACTTTAAAATGTCTGAACAACATAGACCGAGCTGGATCTCCCCCTAGGTCGTAACCTGCCAAGGCCTTAATAAGTCTGATCCGATGGCTGTTCGGTAACCTTCGATCGAACTCCACGTAAACCCCCGTGATGCAGATTTTTCAGCAGTGAACGCATCAAGGTGAAATCTCCCAGCAGGGTGAGTCAGTTACACTCACACTCCAGTCTCAGATAAATACATTATCCATCGAATAAAAGTTTGAAAGTAGAGAGCAACCCCTTTTAGTTGACGACAGCAAGAAAATATCGTGCTTGTCTAAAAACGCGTGCGGTTGGTACCGCGTGCAAAACGAGAATGAGGCTTGGTACTAGGGTACCAATCAAATGTGACTGGCTCAGAACTGGGCCGAAGCTATTCAAGTCCCTATGAGAAAATTCTTGTTTTGTATTGCACGATTCTTTAACTGTTACATGAGAACCTGTAAGAATCATGTAATACAAAACATAGGCAAATTCGGAGCTTTTGTGAAGTAAAAGGTCTGAATAAGGATCAGGAAGGTGTTTGACCACTATTACAAGCCGCTTGAAATTCCTTTAAAATAATGCAAGAATATCTATGTTGGCGTGGTCACTTTAAGCTCCTGTTATTACCACTGGACATATCTATAATCGAGTTTAATATCGACTGAGAACTTGATTTTATTTCCTTTCTTTTCAAAAATGGTCTTGTAACCCAGATTATGCAAATACTTTAAGCTGTAATAAATGACTCAGACAGTTTATGCTAAAATCTGTACCGGTACTTGTGTAACGCTTTTTTTTTTTGTAAGGTTTAAGAGTCTAAACATTCGCCTACTTCTCTCTGTCTTTGTTTTAAAAAATGTTGAAAAAAAACGATATCGATCATTTGAAAATCAAAGTAACATTTATTTAAATCCAGTTTTTAAAAAGAAAGTTCACACTAAGAAAATGTTACACTGGTCGCTCTAGTTAAAGTTCTGTGCGGCGTGTAAAACCATTAGACCTAAATCAATAGGCTTCTCTCATGGGTGAACTTTGTGAACAATGTTTGAAATTTGGAATCTGTTTTGTCTTGTCCCTTTATTGATTTGAAATGTGATGTAGTTCTTGATCATAGAATTAGACTATCATTTTAAAACATATTGTCATTCTGAAGAAGAATCATGCCAACTTAAGTCTTCAGAAGAATTCTAAGAGTTGGCAAAGCATCGGAAGACTTTTTTCCACTGGCCTCCACGATAAAGGTTAGTATTTATTTGAATAAATAATGCGATTGCTTAGCCACGTGCATAATTGCTTATGAATAATTATTCATAAACAAAGCCAGATTACATTAAAACATACCGTACATGAAAATACAAGTGTTATACTGGATCGGGGAAGGGAGGTTGAAGTAAAGTATATTTTTCAACCCGGTTTTAGGCACGATATCGTCACCAGGCGCATCATGGCTCACAGGAAAAGTCCACTCTCAAGAATTACCCCTGGGAGTGCAGATTTTCGAGCTGTTTTATGAAATGTCGGCTCTTCTTTTGTTAAATTTATCTGATTAAAACGCAGTTTTACAGAATTACTCGTAAAGCGGAACCATGCGATGGAACCACCCCACAAATGATACCACCTCACAGATAGGACCACCTTTCAATAGTCCTGTTCTAGATGCCTTCGATTACGAAGAGCCGAAATAGGGCCACCCCGGTGTAACAGCCCAGAATATACCCCCTGACCAGTTTATACCGGGGTATAAAATGGGCCAGCCTAGAATATACCCCGGGTATAATCTAGGCTAGCCTATTTTATACACCGGGGTATAATCTGGGCTAGCCCATAATATACCTCCCCCGCCCCCCTCCTTGCTTTATATGAAAAGTACTGAGTTTATGTAGATAAAAGATATTCAAAAAAATTCACACGTAAGTAGAATTTTATTTATTACTTGAAAAACTGCAACACCGTCTAATTAAGCGCATGATACAATGAACGGGCAGGCCCAAAGATAACTAGACCGAAATTCGCACAGCGAATTAGACCCCACTTGGAATGATAACTTAAAACGGAAGGTAGATGATATTGCTATTTGTTAACAATTTTCACATGTCTGAATGTAAAACATCCTCCTAAATACTACCAACTATAGCGGTAAGGTCAAGATCAAAAATTTTTATCAGGCGCACCACTTCAGATGACCTTCCATGCATGGGCCAAGTTCGATTGGTCTAGCTTCAGTGGTCTTGGAGGAGATGTCTGGAAACCGATTGCTCTATCTCTTACCGTTTTCGAGATAAAGGCCAACTTCCGGTTTGGGGCTCGAAAGTAACCTGGAGGTCAAGGACACCGGAAGTTTTATCTAGACCAATCAAATTTGGCACATTTATGGAGGGTCATCTGAAGTGGTGAGCCTGATAAAAATTTTTAACTTGACCTTACCAGTATAGTTGGTAGTATTTAGGAGGATGTTCTACATTCAGACATGTGAAAATTGTTAACAAATAGCAATATCATCTACCTTCCGTTAAATTTTGTCGAAGATGGCATAAAAAACTCAATGGTC
Source organism: Protula sp. h YS-2021 (assembly GCA_949752745.1). Classification (NCBI taxonomy): domain Eukaryota; kingdom Metazoa; phylum Annelida; class Polychaeta; order Sabellida; family Serpulidae; genus Protula; species Protula sp. h YS-2021. The sequence continues at coordinate 67,150,475 of OX457026.1, forward strand.
ATATCCATCGAAACAAGCTAATAAAACAGTTTTGCGTGGTGGGGAATTACTGCTGTAAAATAGTTAATCTATGTCAATGATACATAGAGTAATTTGATGTTAAAAAATTGTTGTGGTGTAATAACCGGTAAGAAGGGGCTGAGGCGGAAATATTTGACCTAATTGAAGGGGTAGGAGAAAGGGATAGTGGTTAGCCAAATGGGAGTGCAACTTGGTCTGGGAGATAATTTTTAAATCCCACTCCGCAAATAACAAACAACAGGTGCAGTTTCTAAACCGTTTAAATCTTTCTTTATGAAAATCATGACCAATGGATAGCATTATTCTCAAGGTTTGCGTCTCTCTACCCCCCCCCCCTAAAAAAAAAGCTGCTAATGATGTCCTTCGTATTAGCAATGATTGAAAACCCTATTGCTGTTAATGTGTGACAAGAAATCATGCAGGAAATGCCTCTCAATTTGATATATTGTCATTTTTTCATGAAGAACTGCTCAGCAACAATGCACGCAATACGACCATCTTTTAGTCCCATAATAACATCCCCATCTTTGCTATTCTAAAAGAAAGCGTCATTATCTTTCATCCATTTATTTGTGTGTTTGGTGGTTTTTGGATTTCTTTATTTCTACAGATAAATACTTGAAATAAACGGCTTTTTGAAAATGCCTTCCAAGCTCCTCCAGGGCTGTGGTCACAAGCATCACAATGCACTAGTGTTTGGTGCATCTTTATGCTCTGGACAAGAGCCCTATGATAACGCCCTCATTTTAGTTTGTTTCTTGGTGTTCTGTAGGAGTGCCTTTTTGGGCAACTTGTGCAAGTTTTAACCGATGAGAGCTTAGAAGTTTGAAAAGTTTGCGCCTTGTGGCTTAATAAAAACCTTCCTAAGAACTAAAATTGGAAAAACAACTTACTGAGAAGATGTTACCGTTTAGCCTCCGATCAGAAAGGATTAGCTGAAGAGGATCGAATTTACGAAACTGATTTTGGCCAGAAGAAAACTCGTGACCTTGTTTTCCTGTCCTTTGAAGCCAGGCGCCTAAAACTGAATGTTCTAAAAAGGAAATAAAACAAGATGATTCAGAAGTTAGTCTATACTAGATAAAGTTCAAGGCATAGTGTTATTGCGCGACTCCGGCGATTTGAATGAAACTTTAAATGACCATTTGTAGTTAGTAACCCGCCGCCACGTAGAGCGGAGCGGGTGACTATAGTATTCGGGTCCGTCCGTCCGTCCGTCCATCCGTCCGTCCGTCCGTCTGTCTGTCTGTCTGTCTGTCCGTCCGTCCGTCCGTTTGGTGACACTTGGAATCATAAATTTGTGCACGCGATATCTCAGCCGCTATTCAACCCAGGCACTTGATTTTTGCTACAGTGAAAATATATACATATTGAAGTTGTGCGACGTCGCATTATTTTTCGATTTGACCATAGTTCGTGGCGGGGGACATCCATCAGTTTCACTGATAACTCATTTTATTTACATGTTTTTCAAAATTTGCGTCGATAGAAATAAACGACACAAAAATTGTTTGGCCAACCAAAACTCTGAAATGAATAATGTGTCATCCCAAGTAGTTCCTTTTTTCAGAAACAAAATCTACTTCTCAATTTTAGAATCAAAATATGAAATTGTACAGAAACAAGGTGGTGCGATTCCCGGGTTGGTTGTTGTTGTTGGTTATTCGTAACGGAAGGTAAATAGAATGGGACTATTGAAAAGCGGTTCTGTCTGCGAGACCGGCCACCCCTTGTTACTCAATCCTGGTTTATTTTGTGTACTTTCTTGTTTATTAACATTACTTGTGTGAACAACAATCATCATATGGACTAGTTACGACAGCGGTAAGATACAACGGCACCACGAGGCTTATATTTGGGGGAACTTTTGTATACAAAGAGTTTAACAACAGATAAGGCAAAATAATAAAAAAATCTTAAAGATTCATGTCCTATCAAATTTTCTGTCATAACTAAAGAATATGCCAAAGACGACGGAAGCTTTATTTATTATTTTTTGTCAATAGCCACCACACGTAGACTTAAGCTTGAGCAAATGCTCAATGGTGAGCAGCGATTATCGGACAGTGACAGAAATATTATAATATATTCGACTATATTCTAAACAGTACCACACTGGGGTCATAAATAAATAAAAGATTAAATCGTGTTGTAGCATTGCAGGGGACCATATCTACAAAAAGTGAAGAAATGATGATTCTATAGGACTCATCAAAATTCTAACAGCCCATCACATGAATGGTTTATTGACTTCTTTGTTTTTATGTCAGTCGAATCCCAAACGAAGCCATTCATTGGTTCCTGCTCAAACAAGTGACTCGCTTTGTGTTGAGAACAAACTTAATATTCGAACATTATCGAAAGAAAAATCCGTACCTTTAGATATAAATAGGGAACAGCCTGTTGTGAAAGACAACAAAAAATAAACTTTTCAATCTGTCCTCCTACTGGCATATGTATGATGTTTTGTAACGTCCAACCGCGAAAAAAAATCTTCCTAACGTCGATTTGCAGGAAGCATTTGCTACTCAAGAAGAATGCATTTCACACTGTGATCGCCAACAATATAATGAAATAAAAGTCCTTTTTGGAGACATAAACACATTGATATCAGCTTAGAAATTAAGAAACCTTAACTCGCTCTTTCTTTGGCCTTTGTAGATTTTCAATAAAGCTCTGCATCTTTTTAAGAACTTTGCACAAGGGTAGGGGCACTATTGGTAAAAAAAACATGTCATTAATATGCCCAATACATTTCTTTTTATAAATATTAGTATTGTTTAACATTTGAGATACCATATGGGAACTCCCGCTTTACTAATTCTAGTTTTTGCAGGGATTCCTGGTGAGTTTTAAAACGCGATTTTACCTTTTCAAAGTGATTAGTTTTCTCCGCAATTTTAACCAGACAGAAATTATGTTGAAGACCTATTGCCGAAGAAACGAAGGCATTTACTTTAAAGCATCATCCATCAACTGCCTGTGTGTAATAAGGCTGATTCCTAAGTAATCCCTTCAGGCTTTTACCCAAGGAAAATATTAACCATACATTTGTTTCGAGTCCTGAACCGCTCTGTCGCATGTAATTAATTTACAGGGGACCAAGTCACCAGAATGACTGATCATCTGTAACAAAAAAGTTAAAAGGTAGAAAATATGCTTCAATTGCTGTAGGCTCTTTTAAAAGGGGGTTTTATTCTTTTGAGAACTTATTGCTATTAAAAAAAGAATTGATCGCTAAATACAACTTCTGTGGTGTTTTCTAAAATACCATGATGGCGCCTTGCAGATAAAATCTCCGCCATCTTTGATGAAATCAAGTGAAAACTGTGAGGAGTAATAGACAAACATATGGCTATTTTCTTAACCTTTTATTATTACCGTTAGGCCATTTTTCTAAATGGCTTTTTCTAATGTAAGAAAATATAGCCAGATAGTAATAGTCGTCTTTGTTATTTCTTAGTATCGTCTTACACGGGGACTTAGAAATTGTGTGAATTAGGTTTGCAAAGCTCAACCCGATAGTTCTAGCTTTGCTTCTTATTATTTTATTTGTCTCCTTTTGCTTGTCAAAGAGAGTGGAATTTTAAGTAAATGATTTAACACGTCTATAGTCAGCAGGAATGTTGAAAAAAAAGACAATGGCATCACGAGAGAGGCAGAATTTCAAATAAAATCGAACCAGATCCTAGCGGGGTGCTCGGCAAATAAGTCTAAAATTTCTTTCTATTGTTATTGTATTGTATATGTCTTAGGGAGCATCGTGATTTTCCAAATGACTTTGAAGAGGAGTTATGATGAGCCCGAAGTATACACTGTCTTGTCTGTTTTCCAAAAAGGTGCAGTGGCATGGAAAAAGTAAGCTTACATTTCACACGATCTCTTTATAATAACTGGAAATTTCAATGCAGTTTATTAAATATCAGACAATATTGTGGCGCAGGGCTTTACTCATTTCTTACTCTTGTCTCATTAAAATATAAATGATAAACGTGGAATAATATTACACTTTTGATCATCAATTTGCTCCAGGCAGTGAGTGATAATTTAACTGTCTGGATCCACAAGCGAATCCTACACGTCTTGGTATAACTGATTTGGTTTTCACAATCTCTTTTCAAAAGTACAAGCTCAATGGTGTCGAATGCTTCATTAACCCCAGCGTTTGCGAGCTCTCTGTAATCATTTGTGTTTTGGAATATTTCTTTGGAGTTCTTTTTAATCTTGTGTGAGATCTCGGGGCTTGTTTGTAGAACTGAAATGAAAAAAAAAATTGAACATATCTTTTATTGGGAAGTGATATTTTCAAATGAAGCGTAAGATACGGCAGCTAATTAATGTAGGCCCAACGGGCTTTTGAAATCAAACACTCTTATACCAGAAACGTGGAAAGTAAAATCGGTACTGAAGACGCCTGAAAGAAAGACAGAAACAGGACTAAAAGATAATAACCGGGACCAGCTGCAGCTTGATGTGCTAAATTAACACTTTTTTCACGCCAGGTCACTTTTGGTCAGCTTATCTCAGTCGCCTTACGTTAAACCCGTTGTATGTGTGTACGCTAAAATAATAAGACTTCAAAACTGGCAAAACATTTGTGTACTCGTGAAGGATGTTTCTTAAAATTATTCATATGTCATTTCGTTATAGGTTATGAAAAGGGTAGTTTTGTTTCGCATAGGCTGTTGGTTTTATTATTATTATTATTATTATTATTATTATTATTATTATTATTATTATTATTATTATTATTATTATTATTATTATTATTATTATTATTATCAAAACACCAGTTTTAACGACACCAAAGAAGACAATCACCCAATACTGATATAGCATTTTGATTATTTAGTTTTAACCTAGCCCTTATCAAGAGACATTGCCTAGTTAACATCCACAACCAGTTGAATAGTCTTAATAATAGCCTTAGTAACTGGAAGAACGCTTGTGGTATCCATTTCCCGCGAAATGTCTGTTGTATCATCCGTTACTAGAACACCAAGCGTGTCCGTAACCATAGTATCGATCGCAGTGTCGCTAACAAAAACAGCACTTGTGAAGTGGGGTCATCATCTGCCCGGATCGAACACCCGTGCTGACTACAACCCATGCTGGCATTCGTACTAGCCATGCTTAACCTGGGTAGCGATTATATCAAGCCAAATGGCAAAGTGGAAGAGTCCGTGACACAGCTCACTATACACACACACACACACACACATATATATATATATATATATATATATATATATATATATATATATATATATATATATATATATATATATATATATATATATATATATATATATATATATATATATATATATATATATATATGACTCATGCCTCTTTTACGCATTCATATTTGCATGGATGCATTATTCATGCGCCTCGATGTCAGGATGAACGGTGGTAGGATCTGTCACCGATGTAGTGCTTACCAACATCTCACTGCCTCGTCTTCACAACCTATCGAGATTCATGAAGTATCCAGGGCAATGCCCGACCCGTCTGCCGCCTTTTCGCCTTTGATACAGTCAAGCACTAATTTTTTTTTTTTTTTTGAAACTGTCAATATGATAGTCTAGGAAAAGCCAATAAATTGGTTCAAACGTTATTGCTGCCAGACACGGTTCAAATTTCGTTTTAAAGAGGGGTTTTCATTCAGTACTCCGCATTTCCCACAAAAGGGATGTTGTTTCAGATCTGCGCTCCACGTCCGACGAAAAAGGGGGACCCATAAAATAGCGAGAACAGATTTTCAATGCATGTGTACTCATAGATATATATAGCTGAGTTAAAATATGTGTTTTTAATGTTAATTTTGATGCTCCGCATTTTGGCGTGAAGTTTGTTGAGGTGTCCGCGTTTGGTTAAAAAGTGTGGTATTTTCAAGCTTAACACCGTGTTTATGTGTTAATTGTCATGGACACGCATGGTAACCAGTGCATAGGTAAATGCCCTTTCACCGGGGGTGGGGGTGGTAGGCGAGGGGGTCGCTAGATTGTTCAGTTTCGCAAGGTTCTTAGTTGACCCCAAGTCAAAACAGGCGCCACACTTCACCTCTAGTGACCTGATCCCTTTCTTCTTTTTATGGTTTCGCCTATATTGAGACAACAACCAGCTACTAGAAAAATCCTAGATCACCTCAAAAAACAGCAACGTGTTTCCAGGCAAATCTCAACCAGGGCAAACCAGATATTATAGTATATGCAAGTAACCACCAAGGAAAATGTATATGCATGTAGAGTTTAAACATGGATAATTCTTTCATCTTGACCTAAGAAAATATTAGAATAGTCATGGACAGAGAGATGTCACTTGAATAATACATCGTCAAAATCCTCGGAGTCTATTCTTCATATAATGTATAAGCAATATTTAGCCAATTGCATAGCGTAATAGAACACAGTCTCGTCCATACTGTATATTATCCATATTGTATCGGAGGTGGACCACTGTAACGAGATGCCGACATATTTACTAAATCCCTCTATGAGCAAATCCGATCAACTAAAACTGAAATAAAAATGAAAATCTGACAATGGAATTCCGGGTTTGTCTGGACAAGGTCGTGTGAATGAAATAATTTGAGGCCTAATTCAGTGATGAAGACTTGGCAGCACATATTTCCTACTTTGGTAATGATGCATTGGGCCAAGCATTCGCTTGTAGTCAATTGATTATTGATTATTCCATGATTCGATGGACCAGATTAAATTCTTTTAGGAAGGAGGATGTTGAAGTATCTAAATATCACAGTGGGAAAAGATATCCTAGTATTAATTTTCCTCAGAGACATTAGCCCTGACAGTGTTTATGAAAATGTCCAATTCCAGGATCTTTGAATTGCATTCTATGCCCTCGGCCCAGTGCTGTTTTTGAAACGCTGAGATTTTCTTTCCCTGTTTGTTGTGCTTATTGCGAAATGTACTGACAAAATGGTAGAACACTGACTGAACCTAAAAATGCACGAATACGAACTCAACAACATTGTTCCTTATCTTTTACATATAGCTATAATCATCATTGGCAATTAAACCTAAGCAATAGTTTGCCCTCAAAAACAAATTAAAAGCATTATACGATTTTCAAATAAATAATTTAACCGTCGATATTTATCTACGCTAACGCCCAAGCGCAATAATATCACAGTGAAATAGATAAATGCTGTTTAATTCGGGCTGTTGATTTTTCCATGCACAGAACATAATCTCTTTGATACGAATTCTGAAGTGTTTACGGATGTGCCCCTATGCCATGGTAAAAATATGTTATTATCTCACAAAGCATTCTCCCTGCTAACTGTCTCCTCATCAGCATTATGTTCGATGTTTTAACCCTCCAATTGAAATATGTATCTAGTTCGTGCCTTCAATAAAAAAAACAACTAATTATCATTTTAGAAGTATTTACGTTGTGTTGTCGTTGTGTAGTGATTAATTTGAAATAACTTTGCTGTGTTCTTTAGGATGGCATATTACTGAATCTAAAAATAGAAACGGCCGGAAGAGCTCTCTGCGTGCAACTGGTCGTTCAGTACATGAGTGAAATAAGATGCGTGACAAAAATGTACAGGATTTAATCTGTAATAAGATCTTTGCACTATATTTTTTACTGAGCAAACTTTTTCTTAATGAGGCAATCAATAGCCAGTGTGTAATGAACTCTAGTTTTTCCGGCATCAGGCGTTCGGTTTTTCGTTTTCTAATGACTAAAGTGCTTTATGTGAAAAAGCAGTTTTCACTCACCTGTTATTGACTAATGTTCAGCCTCGTACAGCACTACTAAGGTTGCCGTGATTTCGTGAAGTGAAATGGAATGGGTCTCCGCCGAAGGCTGGGTCTTCGCCGAAGGCTGTAATTCTACCAGTCTATGTCATGGGAATGCGTCACGTGGCATGACCGAGGCTTTAGAGGAGGGGGGGGGGGGTAGCTTACTCATCCCGGGCCATCTTGATCTTTGTGTGTATGTTTGGTGAAAACACAAAGTCATATGGCTCTTGTCCTTTGATTCAATGTCGTCATTTTCAAATTCCTCTTGTTCAAATCTCATTAAAATGTTTCTCCGAGGATATTATTGGTCTAAATAGGAGGATAGTTAAATTCTTTTATTTTACAATGCCAGGTATTGCACCAAATGTTGCTCTTGTCTTGATGCTCTTTCATTAGATTTCTGTTGTAAACTGGAGGAAAAAGGCATAATAGTTCTTGCTTAAACCTTGCGTGTTGACTGTAAGGATATTTGGGTGGCATAGATCTTTTACTTTTGTGATTCAATAATACTTAACCAGTTTAATGGAAATCTGTCCCCTTTTTCCCTCTCAAAAGGTTCTGTTTTTGTCAAAGACCGTCTCCAATTGAGTCGATTTATGGAAAGGTTCCTATTTATAACAGAAACTATAAAGATACAGCTGCAACTACATACAAATGATTGTCACTAACGGAGCTTTATATAGTTCTGACATTTCATTGGTGCTTCAGAAGGCATTGAGTTCTTAAAGTGGATGACCCTTGAGCTATCTCTTTCTTGCAATTTTAAATGGAGTTAAATACGCGTAAAAATAACTGAATAACTGAAGCGTCAAACTCTAATACCAAGTCTCAATAAACAGCAGAAGCTTTTTTGTCATATCTTCTTTTTATAAAGTTTAAAGCTACGTCTTTCTGTTAGTGTCACAAGCAGATGGTGAATTAAAAGCATGGAAAAGCGAATAGAAGCAGTTGTATTAAATGGAGATCCCTTCCCTACATACTTTTTAAAACAGAAAAACATATGTGATCTTTTCGAATTAAAAAAAAAATAAAATAAAAAAATTCGAATATTTTCGAACTTTCAGTGATCCTTTCGAGTTTTACACGGCAATACTTCAGTTGAGTGAAGAATTTTTGCTGAACATTTTTCCGTGAGTGATCTTTACGAACGCGGCGTTCGGTCACATACCCTCCGCATTTTCCAAATCAGTATACCCCCTTCCCCTTTCCGCCGGGCGCGTGACACATTCTTTCCCGGCATGTTTATGATTATCCTAAGTTGCTTTTTTATAGTTTTTTGCTACAAAAATTTAAAGATATCCAGAAGCGTTTGTCACCTTCGAAAATGCCTTTTTGCTCTGTCATAAATAAATATCACCTCGGAGACAAAAAACATTGTGAGGATACAAAGGTAAAAGCAGCACTCTGGCAGGTGTCTCGCCACCTCAGCCCTCCCTCCCCCGATTCGCACAGTTCCCAGGGACACATTAACTTACGCGTACATTCAAGTGCACCTTTAACAAGATATCTTTTGATTGATGTGAAACGCGCGGAAGAGACGGACGCGCTGATGTGTTTGCGGTCGATTTGACGCGCACACAGTGGCGATGCAACTCCTCAAAGGCTTTGAAGTCGTCTCTTTTCGCGCTTTTTTAAAAACTATCGCTTAGCCCACACAGCAGTGTTGCAGTTATATCAGGAATTTTTAGGAGAGATTACAACGAATCATCTTGTTTTAAGTGGCGTAAAGAGAAGCAATCGTTTGGAAAATCGTACATTGGCGCACAAAGAGAGCATAATGCCATTCATTCAAAATAACGCAACTCTAGAAGGATTGGTGTAAGGATTAATACACTTGATGTGTTTTTCTTAATCTTTGTGGAATTACTGATGACAGTGTGTTTTTAATTGTACTATTGTAATTCTTATCTGTATTTATTTAACTCTTCTATCGCCGAGTTTCAACAGACACACCACATTGTCCCGATGACAATAAGAACATAAGAATAATAGACAAGTGTCACCTCAACTTGACTGTTAGAATAATTACCATTATAGTGCTGTAATACAAAAAGCAGCAACTTCTATTTGTTTGATATGGGAAATATATGCTTTTGATAATCCGTAGCTTCCTTCTTTGTATAAACTGTTTGAGTGTCCTCAGCTGTGTGAAGCGATGAGTACAATCATTGTGCTTAGATCGTGCCATGCCACACAAAACGAGTAGACATAAGTAATATTATAGAATTCTATTAGTGCATTCATTCAACATTACATGATACCACCCCAACCCCCAACCAAAAAAAAAAAAACTTTAGATTTCAAATGCAACTAACTGAATAAGAAATATATCGAAATATTAAAAGTTATCAATGGGCTGAAAGGCGTGTCGGTAATTGAATTAGAAGGAAAATAATTTGTGGACATGAATTAAAGTATATTTAACTCAATAAAATACATCTATAAAACACACCTGTTATTCAATTAGGGATATTTCAAATCCAGTTAAAGATATCTCTAAAGGGTATTGAATTAAGCATATATCCACACGGAAGTATTAATAAAGTAAATAAAGGAATTTCAAGGGAATTATAGATATGTCTAATTTAATATAAGACTAACACCTTATTATTTGGAGATATCTCTGAATGCGTAAGCACTGTGAAAGAGTGCATCAGGATGCAGTTTTCCTATTTCCTCTAAAAAATGTGTCAAAATTCATATTTCATATCTTCAACTGTTTGTTGCAGAATATTCAAATTTCTGTTGTGAGGAGAATATACTGAACTTGTAAAACTTTGCATTATTTTTCAAATTTATTTTAAAACCGTTTTTTGCCATTTTCGGTAATTTATCGCAGTGTGATAATTTCTTCTGCTTCTTCTTTTAGTCACCCGCCGCCGCGTCGCGCGGCGTGGGGGACTATTGTATCCGGGTCTGTCTGTCCGTCTGTCTGTCTGTCAACATTTGGCATAGGGTGTCGTTTCAGCGACAGATCTCATGAACTACTGGAGGGATTTCATTTAAACCTTGCACATGTATAAAATAAGGGTTGTAGTTGTGCATCTACTCACATAACGGTATGTCGTAGGAACCTGAAACCTGTAACAATTAATTTCCTATGATTGCCGGCGGCCAGGGGTCTTAGTCAGAGCTCGAAATGTATTGAAATCTTGTGACTGCACACCGGTCTTAGTCAGTTTTACTGACATTCTTTTTCTGCATTTGAATGCAGTTTCAGTGAATTGGGACAATTGCTGTAGGAAAGAAAATGTGTAAGAATATAAAGAGCATTTGTAAGAAGCAAAATGATTGGATGGATGTCATGTGATATAAAGTGCTGCTGTTAGAGCCCATCTGCGAATCCAGCTTTTCTGCAGATGGGCTTGGCCCATTTAGGAATTCTCAGTTAATTGGGCTGCCCATCTGCAAATGAACAGCCCATCTGCAGATAAGCTTGGCCCATCTGAGAATATTTTTCTTTATAATTTACAAGTCATATCATGATGTTTCAGATATTTTTTAATTACTTTCGCATAGTGTTTTTCTTTAACTTATTTGTCTTTGGCTGATTTTATTTTTTATTGTTTTGGTGTGAATAAAATAAAAGGTTAAATCCTCTACATTTTATTTGTTCATAAAACATCAGACTACACACACTAAACACTGCTGATCTTTATCTTATGCAATTGCCATCAAACTAAAAAGACAAAAGCTCTAAAATCAATCAATTGCAATTCAAGCGTAATCTTGTATCCACCCATCAAATACCTTAATGAATGACTCAATTGGACTTCACATCACTACCGAATATGTCATTTGGAATGATAACAATATTCTGATTAACGACAAAAGTATTTTTTACAAAGAATGGTTCGATAAAGGAGTGGAGCTCATTCACTCACGACCTGTGTGACTAGGAAGGAAAATTCCTCACCTATCAACAATCTGTAGATAAATATACCGTAAAGGTAAATTTTGTAACCTTTCAAGGCGTGGTGCAGGCTACGAAGAGTGCTATAAGAAAAGATATTACACTGAAAACAGGAGGTGAAAAACCAAACTTTTTGATCAATAACTCACTTAAAACAACTGACGGCAAAACCATAAATATTACAAAGGTAAAAAGCAAACAATTTGCGACGCTTTTCACCTTTATAAAGAGTAGCCCTGCAACAGCTATGGTAAAGGTACATACAGCGCTCCAAATAGGTAATGAAGTTTTCTACAGGAGTATCCCACTTGCAAAAAAGTACGACAGAAATCAAGCTAATTTCGTTCCAGTTTAAATTAGTGCGTAACAATGTTAGTTGCGGAGAAAATCTCTTCCCATGGAAAGTAAAAAATTCCACAGACGGCGAATAGTGGCAAACTGGTGTGAAAGATACGTTAGTTCATGCCCTAATTGACTGCGGGTATACACAAAAGTGGGTGGGGATATATTTTTAATCTTGGATATTTCTGACAAATTAGAGCACACCTTTACTATAAAAGACTTTCTTTTTGGGGTAGAAGATCTGGCTCTAAATCTTATCATTCTGGCAATAAAATCTGAGATAATTTGCCGTAGGAGCAGAAAAGAAAATGTAGTTCCTTCAGTTGTAGCTCGAAAAGTTTACCAACATGTGCTTGCCGAAAAAAAAGCGTTTGACCTATCAAACGTTTCGAAGCAAATGGTCACAGTATAATCCTGTAGTGGAAAAAAGCCTTCTTTATGAAAAGCCATTCTCCTGTTACGAGCAACCAAAAATTTGGTGTATGTGTGTGGGTACTGTGTGTATGAGTATGTGTGTGTCTGTGTTGTCACATCGTAATTGTATCCTCAATGCATTTGTTTAAGAACGTTTTGAACTCTGCAGTGGACGAAATGTCTATTGACAGGCACCTAAGTCCAGTGAGATGTATGCCCCCGTGTGAAGTCATTTTTAGGATAAGTTATGTTTTTTGTGTGGTGTTTTCTGTACATTCATATCAATATGAAAAGCAAATAAAAAAAATAAAAAAAACTACCGAATAATTAATTGCTTATGTCTTTTGCACCTTTCCACACACTAAAAATACAAAAGCTCTAAAATTGTCAATAGCAGTTCAAGTGTAATAATTATACAACCAAAGTTCTAAAAATAGCAACTCTCCATTTTAACAGTCAATGAGTTCAACATTCCTCCGCGTGGAAGATTCTCGGCAAGATGCTTTCTTGGATAAATGCGGTTTTGGGCAATGGGTAGTGACCGTCCAAAAGTCTCTTCGCGAATGCAACCGCGAACATCCCGCAATCTCTGCCATTTGTCTGGCGATGGACTTTCATGTCCTGTAGTTTCACATTCTTGCGATCAGTGATTATGAACTTCGAAATCAGGATTCTTATCAGAATTCGACAGAGGGCTTTCTGCATAAAGAATCATAAATGGCAATCGTGTTCGCATCTTGTTCAACATTCCAAAAAGTAATCCAGTGATTCTTGTTGACGTGGAGAATTTGCACAAACTCTGCTGCTGGAACATCTCAAGACCCATTCTGTTGGAGAATGGTATCTTAAAGTCCATCTATACCGTTGTAAGGAAACGTTTTGACCCCCAAAATAAATCGAACCCCGGTCGTTTTGTTTTAAAACAAACAGACCCCCCGGTCGATTTGTTTTAAAACAAACAGACCCCCCCCTGAAATGTTTAAACCCTCTTATTTTTTGTTGATTTCTTTATTTCTTTTAATATATGGCCACCTTATTAGTTTCTTTAATTGAAATAAAAGCTATATCTATGAATATCAATTTATTTAGCAACTAACATCTCCATTTTCAAGCACGAAAACACTTCCAACACCACTGACATACAGTCACCAAAAAATCTGTCCAAGCTCAATAATGGCATTTCAAAGGCTCAAAATAATAATTTTCTACATCAAGAGGTAGAAAATGCTTAAAATAGTATTTAAAAACCATTTGCACCTTTTTTACTTCCATTTTATATTTAAACATGATTATTTGGAGGGGGTCATTTTATTATAGGGGAGGTCTGTTTGTTATGGCGAGCTTTCCCAAAACAAATCGACCGGGGGGTCGATTTGTTTGGGGGTCAAACCGTCTCATTACACCGGCGTGACAGTGAACACGGTCCCCCGGACCATGATCACCAGGGATTAGGGTCTCCGTCTAGTGATTACGCCCCCCCCCCCTTGATATCATGGATGTGCGTTATTTATGGTACCTGAACTCTATCAAATTATAGATTTTAAATAAAGTGGGAGTAAATAAGAGTTACTTTCGTAAATTTTCTGGCAATTTCCAATCATATTTATTCACATACAACAAATAGAACTAGTTTTAGCAAACACTGTACAGATGCTTACATTCTACATATTATGTTGCATCGACTGGAGTATAATGATCTGCTAGGATACTGATATAAATGTTCTGAGTAGATTTTCTTAACTTGCCAAGTGCTTTAAGTTTCAATGAAGCAGCTTTGTATGCGAGCCACTTGTATGTTTGATTTCCTGCTGTATCTCGACCACATGGTGTATAAACACAATGTCCGTATAGAGCATTTACGCAGTAGCTAAAATTTGGTTTTCCGTCGCCCAGACACCAGGTTTAGCCATGTTGCTCTTTTTCAAATAACTGGAACTGTAACCAGAGAAATATTCGTCATTTTCAGATATCTATTCTGTGACCGCTTTTCTGAGTTCAAGATGGCTGTCTTGGGAACCAGTAACGATATGGCTAAAGCGATTGAAAGCGTTTGAAAATAATTTTAGTTAGTAAATTTTGCCAGAAGAATTCATGCAAAGACAGGCATATTTTTTTTCTTAAGTTTGGGGGACCATTTTTCCTAAGGGATTATGGTCTCCCGGGGGACCGTGTTCACTAGAGGGGGACCATATTCACTAGTTACTGTGGTCCGGGGGGGACCGTAATTTCTAGGAATGAGGGTCCGACCGGATCATAATCACGGGGGACCACAATCGCTGTGAACATCAATTAACCATCCATTGGAGCGTTCCAGGAGTCGAATTTCTCTATCACTAACAGATGTTTTTGTTGGGGCCCTCCATCCAAATTCTTCTGACAGTTGAAACAAGTATTTGCCTGATGGCAGTGGGTAGAACATGTGATTCCGTTACGGCGACACAAGCATTTTGATGTTTTACAACCGCTGTTACATGCACAAGAATTCTTGATAAATTGACTTGCACAGTTCTGCTTTCTGACCGAGGATCGAAGTATAAAAGTGTGGAATATAAAATTTAATCCACGCTATGATAATCTTGGAAAATTTTATAAAAGAGATCAGAGTCCAGAGAACTGAATACTATTGCAAAATTAAAATTGCAATTATTTTATTTGTATAGGTCACGTACATCTCAAGTTAAAACTGAATTGCAACTTTAAACTCCCACAATACATCATTTGCCTTGCACAATACATTAATTCCAAGAGAAAGATATGCAATTGAATTTTTGAGATTTAATTTTTCAACAACAATAGATCACACATGTATCTTAAACAATACATGAAATACCACAGATCCAAATTTAATTGCATGTTCAAAGATATAATCATGCTTTACAATAGATTAAGCAATTACACGATTACTTAAAATGTAAGAGAAAGCGATAAAGCATTATAAAAACACATATAAATTGCAAAAAATATTCTCAGATGGGCCAAGCCCATCTGCAGATGAGCCAGCAAAAATGACTTTTTATGATTCGCAGATGGGCTAACCATCTGCAGATGAGCAGCTCAACTGCAAATTCCTGGATGGGCCAAGCCCATCTGCAGTTGGACTGAATTCGTAGATGGGTTCTAATACTGCTAACAATATTAATCCATACTTTGAAGCATGGGTCACTTACAGTTTTTTGGCAAGTAAGAGCAAAGAATTTTAATTGCATATCGCAAAATATATAAAGACACATGTGCAAGCAATTTTGTTCGTTAAAAGCCATATTGAGGCCCCTAGGTCTGGCAGCAGTGTGTTTTTTACTTGATCGTCCGTCTTTCTGGCTGTCCGTTTGTGCGTCACGCTTATGTTGTGAACACGAGTCCGCAATATCTGTAAATAGATTTTAATGCAACTTTGTTTCACAGTTGTGAAACTCGGATTGATACAATGGCACTATTTTGTAATCGATGAAAGGAATGATCAAATTTTTCTAATTGTTGTTTGCAAAATTTGTTACTTTGTACAAGATAGCGTCTTGCCTTGGATATATGACCTGAATTGAGCTCAACCAACATTAAAATCCACATTGTTTAAATGAAATCTGTCGATTTTTGATGCACAATAAGCGGTTAGCTCAAGACCAAAACTAAAACTGTGAATCACTATGAATCTTCGCAAATCACTACCCACTATTATCACGGAACGATGTATGGTCAGCATTTTTGACGGAATGCATAAATGATTGTGTTCCTCAGCTTGTGCATATAACGGAATGCCTAGGTTTGCATGGAACGTGTTACAACCCTCATATGAAAAATGACATTTTTTGTTCGAACGAGAATGCAGGCCTATCAATGTTCCCGGGATGTTTTATAAGTAACGACACCGAGGCGTCATTACTCTAACAACATTACAGATTCTTTTTAAAACATCTGTTCTACCATTTGATTATTTATCAAACACTTTGCCTGTCTTTACATCCCTATCCTAACCAAATGACCAACAGTAATTGGAAAACCTAACAATATTGACTGATGAAACTTAAAATATACGGAATGATTTTCCCTAACACAGAGAAACTTCAAGCATAGATGGTTTCTTGGCTGAGAAATCATGAATGACTACGTGACTAGTTTGTTTCTCTGTGCGAGAAGTTTGTCAGTTTTAAACCAAACTTCCACATATATATTAAATGTGTGTATAATAAGCTAAATTTCGCAGACTGCAATGATGCGCCTGAGTAACCAGCTCAAGTCAAGAGCCCATGCATATTGATTATCTAATAAAAAGTGACAAAATGAGGAAACCCTTCTGATGACTAAAAATGACACAGCTATACAGACTTTAGTTTTAAAATTCAGAATAAAAGACAACTGTGGTAATTGGGAAGCTAGAGAAAACAAGTTCAAGATCCCGATCTTGATGTCAACAGGATAAAATACCGGAATTTGTATATATTAACGGATAGCAATTGGATCACGTTGTTCCATATCTCAAAAATTCGGGATAACTTTGGGATCACGTCTTGAGAATATGGATTCTGAGGCAAAAAAGCTGTGTCATAAACGAAGCTCGAATAAAAAGAGCCGGTTGCATAGGCATGTATGTGAATGTCCAGAAATACAGAAATAACTGTATAAGTGTATACAGAATTGCATATAGTAGGCACCTTTTCATTTTGGGCATTAAATGGTTTTTCGGGGTTATGAACACATAAAACGGGCACACAATCGAACGAACAGATTCCTTAAGATGTTGTTTATGCAAATTAAAAATTTGAAGGGGTTTCGTGGCTGTGATTCTCATGCAAAGACAATATGTGACGTCACAACTATGGTTTAATTTTGAGAAACCGTTGTGTCAGTATTGAAAGGGATTATTCCGCGTAACCATTGATCGTTGTTTTTGTGATTCGAAGTTTCACTGCTGTGCTTATGTTGATGATTTCTAGAATGATTAGATTTTGGTTGCCTTGGGTGGTCATTCAACATCACGGCTGGACTTTGACTATTTACCCTCGACAACAACGTAAGGTGTGAGTTTTTGTATTAATATTTTTTCGGGTTCATTAGATATTTGTCATTCGGACTCATTAGAAAATTGTCATTCAAGGTCACTACTAGACTTTGAATGTTTGCCTTTAACATTCTAACCCTTTACGAAGTAAGGGATAACTTTGTAATCTGGCTCGTGACCTTGAGTTTCAAGGAGTTCATTTTCGGATTACAGCTCCTACAGTATGTAACTTAATAGGTAAACGTTCGACTTAGATCTTAACTTTGAATTCGAAGTTCACGGATAATATTACCTCTGCGTCTCAAAAATGCTTACAGAAGAAGAAGAAGAGAATTCTACCTCGTTTCCGGTTTTGTGTAAGCAAGCATTAGCATCTTGGTTTGGATCATGGTCGCGATTTTCAAAGCCACAGATCACGTGACTTCTCTGTCTCAAAAACGGTCACAGATAGAGCGATAGAGTGATATTTGACCAAGACAACACACGAAATGAAAATATCCGATATAGAATATTGCCTCCAACCGGTGTTTTCGGAACAGCGTCGGGTAAGAAGTTAGTGGGAGCTGCTACTGAGATGGAGCGATCTCCAGCATTTTTCAATTCAGTTTTGATTGTTTTAGAATCTGTGGAGTTGGAACCGAGAAGCAGATCGTAGGGTTGGTTTCGCCTGGAGAATCACGAGACCACGTAGGCTGATATCGAGTTAGCACTTTGAGTTCGCCATACCAGCCGTGCCGCAGCGTTTTGATCACGTAGTTTATCGAGCGGGACCTTCAATGATCCCGTACAATAAAATATTTCCATAGTTGAGATGGAATGGCATGATGGCTTGCATGAAAGTTCTGGTAGCACTGGCAGTCTATTTGCATATGGATCTAGGCTCCTTTATATTCCTATAACAAATATGTGTTGGGTGTTTAACGTGGTAAGCAATTTTCAGTTCTGGATTTATAAAGACGAAGTTACAAACAGGGGTACTCGACTCTGTGATTCACATACATTGATACATTATAGCAATTTCCTACCGGCTGGCCAAGTATTTCTCTCCAATCAATTTAAATCGATTTTCCGTCACCCATGCAGTTATGCCATGAATGTAACGTTCAGAGTTAGGGACAGAGTTAGTGTTAGCATAATCATGAGGCCGGTTGTCATTGGCAAACATATGTGATAATACCAGAACGTATCCCTTTACCAAGCCTAGGGAACATGTGTATTTGGTGTAGTTCCCCGGACCCGTACCGGAGCCTTGGGGCATTCCAGTTTGTAGAAGTTGTGGTTATGAAAGAGATTTTTCTTTATTTCAAGGCAAATCGCCACTAAAAGTACAAGTACTGGAGCACGGCAGCAACAAAATTATCACACCAGAACTATCCAAGAGATTATCCTGTAAATCTACCAACTCTTAACCGACTATACCAAACTATTCAGTGTCGCACAAATGTGACGTATACACTGTCACGTTACATGAGTATGGTATGCGCAATCCCGCGTAAGAAATGTAGGACGTGGAGGTTAGTTTTGGTCAGTCACAACAGTGGCAATCGCTGGATGTTTCTTGGTAGGTACGTCGCTGTGGTGGGGCTTCTTGGCTTCTCTGAATCTGCTCGATAATCACGTGCACAGTACCATGCTGTTTCTTGAGAACTCCCAAGACGCATCATAGGTTTGGGTGGTGAGCAGTGACCGCCAACAATATATTCCGGTGCCAACCCTCAACATGGTTGTTGCGCTTGGAGAGTTCATCCCCAACACGGGCCATAGGTTTGGGTTGTGTGCAGTGACCGCCGACAATATCTTCCGGTGCTACCTTCCGCATGGTTTTCAGTTACTGAAATATTTTTCGTGCTACAACAGGAGTCGCGAAAGTTTGCTCGGCTCTTCTTGTGTTGCAAATATACATATGGATTTTCTCAGTTCCCACCACACTTGGAAGTACAAATTTGTGCACGCAATATCTCAGCTGCTATTCAACTCTAGCTTTTGATTTTTGCTGCAGTGAATATATATATATATATATATATATATATATATATATATATATATATATATATATATATATATATATATATATATATATATATATATATATATATATATATATATATATTGAAGTTGTGCGACGTTGCATTATGTATCGATTCGACCAAAAAATGACGAAATGGCGACTTGTTGAAAATACGCAATGTTTTAGTATTTCTGTTGCCTACAGTGCAACTTTGTGCACGTGATATCTCAAAAGCTATTCAACACTGGCTTTTGATTGTTGCTACAGTGAAAATATATATTGAAGCTGTGTGGCGTTGCATTATTTTTCGATTCGACCAAAAAATGACGAAATGGCGACTTGTTGAAAATAGGCAATGTTTTAGTATTTCTGTTGCCTACAGTGTAACTTTGTGCACGTGATATCTCAGTCGCTATTCAACCCTGGCTTTTGATTGTTGCTACAGTGAAAATATATATATTGAAGTTGTACGACGTTGCATTATTTTTCGATTCGACCATAGTTCGTGGCGGGGGACATTCATCAGTTTCACTGATAACTTGTTTGTCTTGTTTTAACAAACATGAGTAGAAATGAAATGTGTGGAAAGGTAGAAATGAACGAAATCAAAACAAGTTGCTCTATTGTAAACAAGTAAACAAGTCATCATATTCTATTAGAATCTTCTGAGTTTGTGCTATGCATTGCGCCATCGCTCTGCGTAATTTCCAGTACTGTTTGGTACAGCTGAATTTTCAAACGATCGTGAATAATTGTAATTTAATTGAGGTGAAGGACATACAAATAAAAGCACTGTTCAGTAACATATTTTACTAATGTTTACCCAATTTGTGTCTGTAAACATATAAGTTTTACCAATATTTGCCCATTTTGTAGCTGCCCTATCATCTCAGGGTATCTATAATACTGGCGTGGTGAAAATCAGTCAGGGTGATAATAATTACTCTAGGGCAAAAATTAGACTTACCCTGTAAGGATATATAGGTTATTGGTGATGAAAACGGTATGGCACATGCACATGCAACTTCCCGATAAGGTAATACGTGACGTCATATCATTCGTTGCTTCGCTGTGGGGCTGTTATGTTTTCTAGAGTTGATTCGGTGCAACAATTCCTCGCTTGTGTGCCCGTATAAATATAAATTGATGGATCATTGCACAGAGCAGAGAAGACATTCTATACTACAGACAGATAGGACCATTGTTCACAACCTGTTTGAGGTTGCCTGATGCAGTTAATAAACTACATGAAAGGATCTGTATATTCTTCAGACATCCTGAAATACACTTAAGATTTTGATAACTCAACAGAGTTAATTTCTTAAAATTACACTTATATCTCTACCAATTCTGCGTGTTGAAATTACAACTGGTGTATTGTTATTTGTGGGTTCTCTATAAGGTATAAAATTACCCTTCCCCTCTTCCATCCCCACTAACGCCTCAAATGGGCATTTATAATGGCATCGTCCAAACGTCCTGCCCCAGAATGCCTCAGACTGTCTCCATCATTGACATATTTAAATTTCGAATATTTTTTATTAGACGCAAACATTAACCCCAGTTTTACTGCTAAAGTATGCTACGACCACTCCCAAACCGACGCACCCTAAGAAAACCATACCTGCGTATGAAAACCCCGGCCTACCTCCATTTTTTCCTACTTACGTTCAGTTTAAGATGTAGATTACTGACTGCGTTCTTTCGTTTTGCATCCACGAAATAAATCAAACGTTCGATGTTCAGAGTGGCATAAGGACTCCATGATTTTGTCAGCGTTTATGTTGTCAAAGAGGTTGTGTACTTTTTTTTAATTCAGGTATTAATAAACCAGTCGCGGTTAAAACTATGAATATAACGTCTTTCAATATTCGTATACCACCTGGAATTTTATACTGAGGTAGCTGTTTGCATCAGGCCAGTTTCTCATGCCTTCTTGCCACGTGTAGTTTGGGGGATGCCCGCCCCTCACCTCCCGCCCCATGATAAGTGTTAGTTCTTTGTCTAGGCTCGTTTGTTCGCTTGCTTCTCCGTTTTGATTCTTTCCCACACATTTCTTCTATACATCGTCTGAGAGAAATTCGCCATCAAAAATAACTTATTTTCATGTCCATTCGCATGGGAAAATATATAAATCACATTATTTTCACCAGGGCGAATACAAACTTTGGTTGGGACTTTATAAACAAAAATTATTTCCATGTCCTTGAATAATGTCCTAAATAAGCAGATTCGGCAGGAACATCTTGAGTTTTCCCTCTTGTTTTTAAGTTGTCTGGCTTTGTTTTAATTTCATTGAAAGTATGTGAAAGGAAATTTTTGTTTTTCCAAAATCACTTCAAATGCAGTCGAGTACTTTTGTCTTGTTTGATTTTCACAGTTCAGTATTAGTTTCCTATTTGGGTATTGTCTATTCGTAAGACTGTTTTCAAGGGCGTATAAGTTAAACTTAAGTACCGAGCTGCAGAGGAAACATACATATAAAAAAATTATATACATGTATACGGTCGGTCAGGGGCTTACTCTACGCCTCACGGGTTCGGGCTTTTCAAATCCAAGCCGTCGACTTGGAAATATATCTTGTTCGCATAATCCAGAAATAAAATAATGACAAAATAGTTTTTAAAGATTGAAGAAACAAAAAGCTGTCTGGTATGTTTGTGTTTACAGAACCAAATAATTTTCCAATCCTGTTTTCTTTTGTGCGTCAGAGTTATTAGCAGCAGATTAGATACTGATTTGTCTTGTCTGTCCTTCTGTCTGTAAGTGCAACAGACAGTGTGACCATTAAAAATTGTAAATATTATGAAATAAATAATAGAAAAAAGTTTATCATGGTTGTTTATATGAATGACCTTTTGAGGATTTAAGATTAAATAACACAAAATTTCCTTACAAAATTGCGAATGAATCGAGGCTAAATGTTCATATGATTTTGCCTGTATCAGTATGTGCACTTTAAAGTCCGTGACATCAAATCTTACTTCTTTCCAAAGGGAGCAAGATCTTTGCCATGGTATAGAAAATAGTGTGGTCTTATTGAATTAATAGATCATGAACATTTGAAAAAAAAATGTTTCCAAGCGTAACTAAAAAATTTGAAGAAAGTTTGAATCTTAAAAATGTCATTACAATATTTCATTCCATATTGAAATAGCCAAAAAATACCATTTTCATGTGTTGTTAAGCTTATCTGATAAGAGATTACATTTTTAATGTATGTACATTTTGCGTAAAATTTAATGTTGACCAGTCATTTATTATGGA
Source organism: Protula sp. h YS-2021 (assembly GCA_949752745.1). NCBI lineage: Eukaryota > Metazoa > Annelida > Polychaeta > Sabellida > Serpulidae > Protula > Protula sp. h YS-2021. Next base: position 67,173,211 of record OX457026.1, read on the forward strand.
TCGGATTTAACGTTCATTTTCTATACACATTACAACGATGATAAGATGCAATGGAGAATTTAAAATTTAAAGTCTTTTTGGGTATTAACCATAATAAACATTGAACTATTCTGTATGTATTTGCTTTGTTTTTTTTTCCTGAGAATTAGCGGGATACCCCAAACTGGGAGAGACCACAGATTTGTTTAAACTGAATGGTGTTGCATGGGACCTCCAGTGTAATATCAGCATTTCTCAGAAAATGTACAGCTATCACCAACTGCGGTCTTTTTCAAAGAAGATTAGAAAAACGTTAAATATTAGGAAAGAAAAGAAATGAACAGGGGTTAGTCAGTTGATTTATTATAGCGTTATTGATATTTGTCACCCTTAAATATCCCATCATTGCTTTGAAGATAAATATAATATTCAACTGTAGCGGATATGATTAGCTGCTATTCTTGTATACTCAGGATGGGCACACTTTCCCACGCGGTAGCTGCTGCTGTATGTTTTTGTGAAGACGAAAAGAAAACATTTTGTTCAATGGCTGGTACATTTCAGGGCACCTTTTGGCTTAATTTGTTCCAATTTTGGTTTACGTTATTATTCATTAATAGATAAATGTGTAGTTCTTGATAAACTTATGAGCTGTTTTAATAGTGATAACAATTCAGTGCACTAAGTGTGGTCGACTTGTGGTCAGAAGATTACTAAATACGCGTCCGTCCCGGTCTTTGAAGACAGGCCTTTGCCATGCTTTTTCTTTTCGCATCGATGGGTAATATTAACGCATTTAGTTGTAATTTCATTATTAGTAATTTTAAGCCATTGGGATGCGGTCATATATAAGTTAAGTTTTTGAAGATAAGTACAAGAGTTCGCTGGAAATGGCACCTGCAATTATATTACATGACATTTAAGAAGTCCCATGAGTGTGTAGTCACTTTGAGGGTGCTATCGATGTATCTTTTCCGCTCATATATATATATATAACGGAGGGAAATTGTGGTTTAGAATTGAATTTAACCTCACAAGACTTTTAAGAAGAAGAGCTTCCGCTGTCTGTGTGTGTGTATCTACTGGGGTGTAAGGCGATACACAAGGTGTACGCTATCTTTTTTTTACGACAACACTCGATAATATCTTCAGACCACCGCCAACTAAGCACTTCGTTATTTCACGAAAACATTCACAAATCCACCAGAAGGAACTGATCTCTCCTTTACGGCTCCTTGATAAGTACATCCGAACTTGGTGATTTTTTTTCACCGAATTTGTTTCATCCGAAAATGCATCAATAAGTAAAAGATATTTTTCTTTCACTTCAGTTCTTTCGAAGCTATGTCTTGTGATGTTGGTGGTATCAAGATGAAGAGTAAAGAGATGGTTTACATAGCTGGTTTGGAAGTCCCACCCTGCTGTACCATTGTACTTGTTCACCTTAGTAATATCCCTCCCTCATCCTTCATTTAACACTAAAAACCGTAAATTCACAAAACGGTCATCACTGATCACGGCCATCTGATGTTGCTCGCCATACTTCAAAGCTATGTTACAATTTGACCTATAATCTTTAAACACATGGTGGTCTTGTTGAAAAACTCGAGTCCAGCCAAAATGGCTTGTTGTTTCAAACCGTTCTTCCGCACACCTGCAAAAAGTTTAATTGAAAAAAAAATCGGCTTTAGATTTGAATTCAGTTTAAGCAGCCCCAAAGCCAGTATTTTTGTTGTTGTTGTTGTTGTTGTTGTTGTGGTTGTTGTTGTTATTGTTGTTTGCCAGCATAGGCTGCCTATCCAGGAAATTCAGTTACTTGTCTTTTCGCCACGGCCAAACATCTTACCGCTGCCTGTATTGCGACATGATATATATGATGACAACGTTTATTTTTAAGGTGCGGTATCCCCCCTTGCCTGTTTGCAGAACTCTATGGTTGCAAATCTGGCGCTGGATTCTATTACCACTTGCCTTAATTAAACGAAACTGTTTGGATTACAATTATACAGTTATCTCATTGAACAGTAGTGAATGGTATCAAATCTTGTTTTTCAATTTATATATGATAATGCGGCATTCTGCTGTGCCGCATCATTGTTAGAGCCCATCGGGCAATGAACCTAGCCCAAGGGCTGGGCAAGCTTAAGACTGGGCGAGCTAAGGACTACCCGTAGGGCGATGTACGCTACAGTGGATCCTCCGCTGGGTGACGCACATCAGCCGACAGGCCAGATTGGCCGATTGACTTGGATGTCATCACCTGTAATCGCTTCATTCCAAATGCTTAACCCGTAGAGTATTTCCCGCCAGTGTAGTAGTGCGCCCCCTTGTGACAGCGCATGAAACTAACGGCAGCAATGTTGCACGCCACCAGAGACCACTGACTGGCACTGCTTATCAGAAGCCTTAGCGATTGCAAACACCTGCTTCAGGAAAGCTAGCATTATAAACAATACCGTTATGGGATACTTCTCAACATATGCATCCCTGGACAAGTTCTAACTTTCCTGGGTATCCGCAGTTTTCTGATAAGGTTTGCTCGTTAGCTTTCAAGTCCTAGATCGCCAAAGGAAATGGTAAGATTTGTTCTACGGTCTATATTTTAGAAACGCAGAATGGGAAGTGCTTTCATTTGCTTTCAAACTGTGGAATTGCCGAAAGGAAGGTACGTCATGTCACCAATGTGACCCATCGAGGCAGCAACGACGCCAGTCTTTGAAACCTTAATTGAATTCCTGGTTCCATTTGAAGTCGAAACGAAGGAAATGCTCGCAGATAATTAATAATGTTAAAAAAACAACAAGGCACATTTTACTTTATTTATTGTCCACAGTGAGAAGAAAAAGCTGCAGTCGCTTGATTTATTTAACCAACAAATTGCAATTAACTAAAAAAATAGTAAAGAATTCCCATTGCGCATAAGTTGTGTGCATTTTGTTCCTGATACGAACAATAGTGAAATATATAGCCTAGTATGTCTAAAATAGGCGGATCTATTTTCTGACACTTCATATGTAATTTCTTTGTTAGAGAATGGACAAAAGAGTTAAGGCATTCATTTGGTGCTATATTGAGGCGTTCTCACTGGTTTTGGTAGTGCAATGCCTGTCCTTTGCATTGCCAATAACAATCCATCGCAACTCCCTGCACTGCCGTGATTATATCGCGCATCCATTTAAACAACTTTTGAACGCCCTGTTTATTAATATATATTTCAGACTAATAGAAATAATTTACCGTACAATCTCAATTCACAACAACAAGAATATAAATCGTTTGCTGCTATTATTCTACAAATGTTTTTGAAATTGACATTAGCATTTTACTGCACCTGAAGTCACGGTGGCAGTTACATTTATCTGACATTACATTTTTTTACGAGAAAATGGATTATTTTTATGTCCTTGTAAGAATGTGGCTTGAAAATGACTTCTGTCACATTTATCGGGAAGGATTTGTATTTCAAAGACCAAGGCATACAAGCATTCATTTGATAGCGTTACAATGCCGCCCTATGAAGACCCCGCTACAGAAGCACTTAGCTTTTGTGGTAAGGGACGGGTTAAAATAATACCCCGGTGGGGTCGCTTTGTTGCGGAAATATTGATATTCTTGTTAATTTACCACAACACATTCATGTCTTCATGGAAAAAGTGGCAATCGCACAGATTTGCGTGCATTGTTGTTGAAGTATTTCTTAGCCAATGAGGTTGCAGCATTCGCAGTGCAGCAGCCAATGAAATTTGGAGGGGAGTTGCTTGCTTCTTAAAAAGGAAAAGAGCGAAATTGACATCATTAGATCACTCTTTACATTGACATCATTTAAAAGTAGCAGGAATAAAAGAATCTGAGCAATTTGAAACTTTGACATTAAGCTTTATACACACGAAAGCTCAAAATCTATTTGGCAATAAGTGATTGTGAATTGAGGAAAACATATGTACAGGTATTTAATTTACGGATACACATAGTTTGAGGAAGGGATTGCGAAACATTCTCTGGTATATCGTTGTTGGCCTTTGGCCCATATGTGGCGTCACAAAATCAGGGTTGAACTTTAATTTTTCAGTGCAAAGTATTCATGTCATCAATTGACGTAAATATACTAATTTAACTTGGAAAAAGGTTAGCTGAAAATACGTGAATTAATGACTTATTTTGTTACTTCAGGGTTTTTTCCGTTACTTACTGTGATTAAAGGTTCATTTTTTTGCCTTTTATTTTTGCATGGAAGAATGTGATAAATGAAAAATAACGTTTTCTATCTTATTTCATTTTATTTTCAGAGTTGAACAGGAAAGAAGAAATATATTGGATACTCCCATCTAAGAAATTTACAGGATTTCTTCTTCTATAGTCAACAGGTAAGAAAATTTTGTGTACTTTTTCTCTTTTGAACAATGTGTTAGTTTTATTTGCGGCAAGTGTTTAACAAATTAAAAAGAAAACGGATAAGAAGGCTACAAATTGTAGTCAGTCTTTTTTTAGTTTTTTTTTTTTTTTTTTTTTTTTTGAATATTTGTTTATTTATGTGCCTTAGCTGTTTGAATAAAAAACTATCAAAACCTATAACATTTGTTTTTGCCAGGGGCAAACCCACTTCTCTCTCTCTCTGTCACTCTGCATTTGTGTCAATAAGTGGTACAGTTTTTTATTATTTGCTTGTTTGTTTGTTTGCTTTTTGTGCAGAAACATGCCAATTTTGAAAATTAATTTAAAAATAGATTCAAGTTCCAATTTGAATGACATTTGAACTAATAAACCTTTACTGTGAGACTTTCAAATTCAAATTTAGTTTATTGCTGTCCCTTCAGATAATTTAACACCGTATCAAGTTGCGCATATTTTGATAGTATAGCCAAAGATTTGGTATAACGGTTCTGGATTTATTGGGATATAGAATGACAACTGGCAAATGTGTCCGCATTAAAAGAAACACACGATGTTTCATTTTTTTATGTTGAAAGTTTTGCTATCGCGGCATTTGAATTTAGCTACAACTTGAGATTTTTATCCCAAAATTGAAGAAGCCATATGTGTGGCTGTCACCTCTGGTAAAGGCCATATAAACTGATGTAATACCGTCATTACCAAAAGTGTTTACATGTTTGGGTTTAATGATGCTAACTTGTGAGCAATAACGTAATGTGCACATACAAAAATTATAGCATGTCCTTTATTATAACCGACCACTTGCGTGATAAGGAACCATACTGTCACACGGTAGCGTTTGACAGGCCAATTCATCCTGTTGGCGAGTACGGATATGGAACTTGAGTTTGGTGGTACACCCCATAATTGGCTACGTCACCCTGATTGAAGCCCCCATGGAGAGAGAACAGTTCGATCACACTTATTGCAATGACTGGCACCCCTAATGGAATCACCGCTGATTAAGTGCTTGTTTTTATTCTCTGTACCCCAGCAGACTATCGAAATGCAATCAATAATCAAATCTCCACAGCCTTATTTACACCATAACTGCAATTGCTTTTCTGCGTTTAGTGTCCTGAGTGTCTTTTAGTCCTTTTAAGTTGAGCAAAGCAGAATGATTGAAATAACAAATTTGCATTCATTAAGAGTGCTAATATCGAAATGTTGTCATAAGTTTCACCGTTCAGTGAATAGCAGCAATGGAAAGGAAGTCATGGCGTGACATGTCGCCTAAAACATTGTCATCTGAATGCCGTGCTCATTGCCTTCTGCTCCCCCCGCCATTGAGCAAGTCTCAATGCTCAGCCACCGTGATTGCGCTAAAAAGCACAGTCCTGTAGGTGTGACGTTACCGATCTGACTTTAATAACCTCTTTGATAAATAGCCAGCTACAATGATTCATGTGATCAACCGTGGGTTTTTTTCTCAGGAGCACCGATGCTTGACCTTTTCCGTGGCTCAAACGAGCTCATGTAAAAGTTGAGCAAAAAAGAGTTCGCCCTTTCAGAAACGAAAAACCAGTGCATATCTTAAATACATACTCTTATCCACTCTCAAAACTATGTTCTATTTTTAGTTTTTCCTATTCTCTTGCAGGTAGTGCGTGGTAGTATTTGTTGTAAAATGACACAAGACGGTACAGAATCGTCTGGAGAAGAGTTCTCACTAGAATCACATCTCGTGGTAAGCAGTCTACACACATCTGATTTATAAAAAAAAAGTAAACGCACAGAATAAAAGGAAAGCAGTAATGTCCCTTTACTTATTAAAGTTTATATAAAAACACCATTTTTTTTATTTTTCAGTTGAAGTATAATTTTGAAAAAAAAACTGAAATCAGAGGGAAAATGGTTATCATTCCAAGGTTAAGTTACACGCGCAGGTGCAAAATTGAGCACGCGCAAATTGCCGTCTTTAGGAAAGCGGCATGCACTTCTCCGCCACGCCCTGTCATTTTGTCTTGTTTCAACAAAGAATTGAGAATCTTCAATCAATCATAATTCTGTCTGGTAATACAGAGAGCATGACAGAGACAACTATAGGTTGCAGTTCACACCTTTTGTGCGCACGTGCCTCTAATAAACCTCTTCTCCTATCTCCAATCAAAGTCGGGTTTTTTGCCTTCAAGCACTCAATTGCTTCTCCAAGGAGGTATGATCACAAAATGTGAAGAGTCGCAAAATATAAGTTAAATCACATCAATATAATATGATATGATACACCTGTCATTCTAATCATTTATTGTCCTCATTTGTCATCAAATTAGGAGTTTTGGTAAAGCAAATAGTGCTTGTGCTGGAAAGCTATATCGCAGCCAAATCTCACGTCTTGCATGCATATGTGAAGATGATTAGGACAAGATAAAACATCATATCTAACCATGAAACATAAGGAAAAGATCCTCCACTTAGTAACATATATAACTTGAGTATATCTAAGACATGTCAACAATGGTGCTTGAAATGAAGTGAGTGGACACCGATAGTTTGCTGAACAGACGTGTCTATTGTTACTGGAGCGCTCGGAACTCAAGATGGCTGCGTCAGTAACCACCTTTCGCACCTACTTGTGACCTGTGATATTGCATAGTTACCCGTTCGTTTCAACGCGTCCATAAAACTGAACAAAAACTCGCACGTGGTATCGCTTCCTGTTAATATGATTGCAATTCAGTCAAATCACGACAGGCGCCAAATATTATCAACATGTACGTCAAATTAGACATATAGATATGTATATAAGTGTGAATCTGTGTGTATTGCACACATCTTGAACAGTGTGGTAAGACTTTCTCCCCCCCCCTCCCCCTCCAACAAATTGCACCACTAGGTAAATAGTCACTTCAGACTGCCAACACTTTGACATTTCGCAGAGATAGAGAAACAGATAGCACCGTGATCTTTTAAGCCAGAGACATTATTATCAGTTACAAAATTTGACAAATTTCTCTCCGAGGCACTTATGTGAAAATGATAAAGGGTTAACCACGTGAATGAAACTATTCACAGCTAAGCTCCTAATGTTGCATTATATCCGATGTTTTTTGTTTCCAAAACAGCGCCAAGCTCACGGCAAGCGGACGTACTATTGCGAAAACTGCCCCGAGACTTTCGCAAACGCACACGGACTTCAAGAACACATTAGGACAGATCACCCAGGGGCGCGACCGTTTCCTTGTCCGGAGTGCGGAAAAACGTTTGCGACCTCTAGTGGACTAAAACAACACCAGCACATCCACAGTAGCGTCAAACCGTTCCAGTGTGAAGTCTGTTTGAAAGCCTACACGCAGTTCTCCAATCTCTGCCGACACAAGCGTATGCACGCGGACTGCAGGTAGGGTCCAGCTCCTTTCATTTTTGTTCCTGTTTTTTTTTAATCATCTTCTTTCATTCGGAACTTTAAAATAATGAAACCGGAAAGCATCTTTAGATATCATTTCCAGGAAGCTGTTCAGAGAAACAGTTCTTTTGCCGCCGGATTTAACCTCGGGTTGTTTTTAACTGACTGAGATAGAGAAGATGATGTCGACGAAATAATAACACAAAAACAGAGACACATGCACGAATTGTTCTGAAGGCGAAACAGTGGCTTGAAACCGCAATTTTGTATAAAGTGTTGATATACACCCAGGTGCATGTCCCTTGAAAAACACTGATGAAATCTCGCATTGTCATTGAAATAACAGACAAGAAAAGATGAACTTCTTATTGCACTCATTCCACTGTTCATGATAATTGCCTTTTCCGTCAGAGGTGTTTTTCTCCCAAGATACATGCACGTACATGCACCTACTTACCTGTTCTATTGAATGCCCTTAATAACACAAGGAGACAAAATTTAAATCATTAATAGCTCTGTTATATTTAACTGCACCAATCTTGAAATATTATAAGATAAACACTTGAGTGAGTCATATACAAAATGGCATGACACATGTTAACCATCTGATTAAGAATAATTCATTTTTTTCCTAGAATACTAAAGAGGCGTTGATTAAATCAAATCTACATCCTTTTCAATTGTTTGCCACTCATCCATACAGATTATATTCATACGCTGACACGTCCCAGAGGTAATACTGTGATTAATAACGGAACTTACCGATGATATTGCACAGCAAACGCATTTACAAAAACGCAGTTTTTAGCATCTCAAGCAGTCACCCAGTGAAACGCCCACCGATTGCATTTAACACTGAACCAATTACTGAACATACTAATAGGCCCATGAATAGATATTGAAATATCATAGAACCGCTCCAACAAATTAAGATAAGCTTCAATTTTTATCTTGTGTCTAATGCACGAATCAAAATAGAGGCGTGCTCACTCTCATTCACACTCGAGGCGCCAGTCACCGAATTGCTTGGAATACCGCTAGTATAAATCGAATTCATATCATTTTACAATTTTATTGATAGACCCAATCTAGCAAACCAAAAGTTACATGTTTACTCTGGCACTTAAGAGTTATTTTTATTTGAGAGATATCACTAAAGACATTTCGTAGTTTGGCAGAAACAGGAAACAATTAGATACTTAAATCTTGACTTAAAATGTAATCAGAGGACGACGCAACGGTGCCCAGATTTGAATTATATTCTTGAATATCGTTCATATATTTCAGTTCATAATATACAATCAAGTGTGACAGTTTTAACATGTGTTTTACAAACTTTTGTTACAGACAACAGATAAAGTGTCGGGGTTGCGGACAGAGTTTCAGTACGATGCACTCACTGAACAAACACAAACGTTACTGTGACCGCATGATGCATTCCGCCTCCCCCCTCGACCTCCCCCTCAACATGCCACCCTCTGCCAGGTAAATATCACGCTCATCGCTCCCAGTTGGTTCCTAATTGCTACTAAATAGCGGGCGGGGATCCACAAGGCAGGGAGGAGGCGAAAAGGCAGTATTTTTTCGTCATCTCCTGGATCTTTAAATTATGATATATTGCATTCTGTGCGACACCAAGACTAATGTTCAAGATAGCGAATGTTCGAGATATAGAATGAAAATTTGCAGCGTAACATTGATAATAACAATAATATTACTAATAAGTTTCCTGTGCCAGCAATGCTTCGCTCTTATGCTCTTACCTTGTTTATTTGGTTTTGCAGAACACCACTGAGCATCGATACATCGAGTTCGCCGAGCCTTCCACAAGTGATTCGCAGTATGTACAGCACTTCTGCCATCACACCTCGCTTCCCGTTCATGTCTCAACCGAACTTACCCCTACCGTCAATCCCACCAACGTTCCCCATAAACAGCTGGCTGCCACCCGTGTTCCCATCTTTGCAGCGTCACTCTGACAATGGAGAAAGCGCCTCCCCCCTGCTACAGAAGAAACTGGAAGAGGTACATGCCCAGTATGCGAAAAGCCCAGAGCCTGCCCTCAGTCCCACCAGCGATCTGGGTAATTCGGATGTAGATGATAGACCTTCCATGACACCTCCGGCTTCTGACCGAATTTCTCCATTTTCTGAGGCGTCACTGAATACGTCGTCACCAAAACCTAAGAGTGGGCGTGTGCCAGTACTGCCAATTACTCCGATACTTGGTTTGCGTGAGTACACCCCGAAACACAGAGAAGAAGAGAACAGAAACGGTACCGAAGAGCAAAGACGCAGTCCCTCAAGATCGTCTCAGCAAAAAGGATCCGAATTCAACAAGCCCGCAAGAGGGTCGCCTGATTCGGGAACAGATGCTACCGAGTCTCCTGAAGCCCCTCTTGACCTGAGCGTCACGAAAACTGAAAGGCCATCTAGTGTTGGTGAACTGAAAAAGGAAACTTTCAGCCAGGAAAAAGATTCACACTTTCAACCGTCGCCCAATACTGAAATACGAAAACACGAGCCATTATCAGATTTCGAAAAGACGTCTTCGAAGAGTCCTTTCCAAGCTTCGCCCTTTCCTTGGTTTAATCCTCTAGCTGTGTTGCACATGCAAGAACTAGAGCGCCTACAATACATGCACAAAATGTCGCAATACATGGGGTTACACAATCAACGATCACCCCTGGGCAACACGGGAATCATTAGACCCATGCCTCTCCCTGCCATTTCTCAGCCACTGGACAATCAAAATGTGTTTCCAAGGTTCCCAGTTAGAAGCCACAGTGGCTTGCCATTCAGCGGTGGTTACATGCGTACAGGCAAAGACAAATATGTGTGTAAATTCTGCGGCAAAGTATTCCCGCGCTCTGCAAACTTAACACGTCATTTGCGCACCCACACGGGCGAACAGCCGTACAAATGTAAATACTGCGAACGCTCCTTCAGTATCTCTTCAAACCTACAACGTCACATCCGCAATATCCACAACAAAGAGAAGCCGTTTCGCTGTAATGTCTGTGACCGCTGTTTTGGTCAACAAACCAATCTGGATCGCCACCTGCGCAAACACGAAACCGAAGGTATGCTCGGCGTGCACTCGCCCAGCTCCACTACCGAAATAGACAATGACCTTGATATTGAGGTCAAGGTTGACGTGGATGACGACATGGAGGATGAGATCACTGGTGCAGGAAGCTCTGAGCACTCAGTCTGTGAGGAGGAGATGGACAGATGGAGTAACATCTCTGAAGAACGAGAGAGATCCTGTTCCCCTGGGGAAATCCCTAGCAACAGTCACATTGACACTAATTTTTCAATCACTGCCCAAATTGAGAAACAAAAACAATTAAGTATTGAAGCACATTAGTTTTGCACCAAGCTTTTGTTAGTTAGCACAAATCAAAAACTTGCACCGTCACTTGCCATTTCTCAGGTATTTAATACTTATTAAAATTAGCCGCTGTTCACACTCACAGATTTTCAAAAAAAAATGTGAGAATTGTGAATAAGTATGTACAGCGCTATTATTAGACGTTTCATACCAAAGTTTGTTCACATTGAATATTGTACAGCATTTCGTTGAATCAAAATAGACTGGCAAGGGTTGCAATCACAATGATCTTACAGACAATACCAATCTTATAATCTAGTCTTATGTTCAATTATGTTATTATTTAAGTAATTATGTAGTCTATTGTATTTTATATCTTGTGTCTTTTCTATATGCGCAGTAAATTATAAAAATATGGTTATTGCCATTTAATCTTTAAGCTTTATTTTATTATTTATGGCCACTCGTGACTTGGATGGTTTGCAATAAGAATAGCTACACATTTTTAATGGTTAAACGGTCTCATACTTTATTGTATTTTCTTCTGTTCATCAAAGACAATTGTGGCTGCTGATCAAAAGTAAATATTTTTTATCCTTATGCTTTATAAATTGCAAAACTTCATTGAAATCTAATATTTTGTTTAATAATCTATTTAATTATTATATATATATATTCCAGTTAAAAAAATTGCTATTATTTGTTAACTTCATTTTGATGTTTTGCTGATAGTGCAAGCGTTACCTGATTATTGTAGAGCATTTGATAAGTAAGAACACTGCTATGCAGCAGTGTGTTCAAACTGGAGTATCGTAGAGTATCTGACAGATGAGAGCACTGCTATGTAACTGTGTTCAGACGTTACTGGAGTATCGTAGAACATTTGACAAGTTAGTGCACTGCTATGTAGCTATGTGTGCAACAGCATATGCATGTTATAGATGTCAAAAATGTATCACTCATTAGTTATGTTACCAATAAAAGAAAGTTTGAAGTGAAAAAAAATTTTTTTATATATCTGAAGATGTTGGACGCTCAGTCCCTCCAGAATGACTTATTCCCTTCGAATGGGCCTGCTTAAGCCGCCATGTTCGATTCAAATCAACGAACTAAAAAACTCCATTTATATAAGGGTTATCTTAACTGGATAACCCGTTAAATTATTGCAATCCCGAAAAGAGCCTTTGCTATTTTCATCTCTCTTCTAGTTGTGCTCAGTTATCTTAAAAGAAAGTCTTTAAAGAAAGAAAGCGTCGAATCTGATTTCGGGTTGACTTGTTTTTAAAGTGCTACGTTATTATACTTTTGTCACTAGAAATAAGCAAAAAAAAGAGAGAGAGAGAGAGAGAGAGAGAAAGAGAAAGAGAGAGAGAAAGAGAAAGAGAAAGAGAGGGAAAAGATGCACACACAAATTAGCCATAGCTTGAATTTACAGAAAGTGCTTCAGAAGTGAAGGGCACCCGTCCCAACCCAATCTCTTAAAAACGTCGAAGAAAAAAAAAGCAAAAATAAAACGGGAAGATTGCACCTGTATGGTAATTTGTAGTCTAAAATGCTGCATACTTTGGTATGTAGGTTTCATATAACGAAGCGGAAAAAACGCTAAATATTCTCCAGTGAACAACGAAGTCTGCTAAAAGCTATGAGAAAAAAACATAAATAACAATAAGATAAAAAGAATGAAGGCAGTACCTCTGGTCAATCATTCTGTGAGATCGTGAGTTATGTGTTCGGTAGTGCTGAGAAGCGGAGCCACCGATACTCAACCAAGTGTGATTTGCTCAAATAAAATAGTCTATACTTGCGAGTTTTCCCCCGTGGTTGGTCTTGTTTTCTAACAAATTTCCTGAACACCTTTCTTCGAATCAGTACCGCAAGACGTGGGTGAAGAGAATTATCATTGCCTCATTGATAATAAGAAGCAAATCATTACGCATTCAAAATAGGCGAAGGTTTTTTTTTTCATACATATTCAAAAGCATCAAGTTTTATCTCCAAATTGCAGATAAAATCCGGCTGCCAATGTAATGCCAACAGGTTACAGCTACCTTTATGACTGAAAGGCAAACACGAAAGAAATCCAAGAAAGAAACTAGACCGATTTCGCACACCGAATTCTGAAGTTTACACTTGGAAGTACAAAATCACTATAATGAACAAATATTTTTTTTAAACTTTCTCCTTGGAAAATTTCACGAATTATTAGAAAAAGACAGCGTTTCAGCGAGAGAGGGTTTGGATTCACCAGACTGGCGAAGACTTGCAAATCGCAAAAATAAAATAACAGTATTCCCTCAACACCCCCTCCCCACCCAAACCGGAGTGGATCATCTATCCGCAAAGTTTTATTGCGGTCAAATGAAAACTGTAGGAGAAATGGCATTTATTCAAAGCTTACAGATGGGACGGAGGACAAAGGTCACGTGTTTGGGCATAGCCCACATGACCCAAGATCACATATACTCAAACGCAATGGAAGGAGTGGCAAACACAACCGCATTAATTATCAACCATATTGATTAAAAGTACATTATGGTTTTGACGAAGTTATGAAGTAAACATAACCATTTTACACTCTCATTTTTAAAATCGTTTCAACAGACAGCCATCGACCATTTAAATCGCTAAATCTGCGCTAACGAAGTGCTCTTGGGGCCATTGCATCTGTTAATGCAGCATTAAGCACTGTGGTATGACGTCAAAGCAGCACCAGCTACGCAGGTTACTTAAGTACAGCATAGCTGTACTGTTGCTTAGCGTGATGCATCATAAGATGCTGACGTCATAGGCCAGCCATTTTTCACGTGGATCCTCTTCCCAAGGTCCACTTTATGTGCTTAAGGTTCATTTTCCCATCCCTAGCTGTTTTGGAGGAGATGTGCGGAAACAAAAACAAAAAAAAAAGAGAAAAGGCAAAGAAAAAAGAAAAAGGAAAATAACCCAAAATAATCAGCGCAATAAGCTACAATAAACGTCGAGGTCTTGCTTGAAATGTGGATTGTAAAATATACAGTATACTGTATATTCAGAAAACATGGGAGATACGTTAGACTTTGCGTACTCTTTTGCTATAGTGAATAGGCGCTGACACAAATTGTGAGTAGAGGGGAGAGGGGTTGTCAAAAATAATGAAATATTTAGTATTATATGTACTTCATAGATTGCCCATGCCTTCAAAAGTAACTAAAAACTGTCCTCAAAGCGGGCGAAACCTCAGACCCGATATGATAACTGTGAATTTGTAGTATTGTTCGTTTTTTATGACTTCACACAATAAAAAGAGTGTTATGGAGATTTCATCATGCAACATAAAAAGGTTCCTTATCATAGAACTACCTCTTTTCGTAGATTTGGCAGTAAGGAGCAAAACCGTCGTTGTATCACCATTTCATCCTAATCGTATCCATGAGAGATCTCGCAGCTGTAACAAAACTGGCCACACTGTAAGAAAGAAAAAAAGATCAATTTGATAAGTTCAACGTGAGCTTAATCACGACAGATAGCTATTGTCCTGCTGTAAAATCGTGTCAGAAAACTGTTGTGTTCGTAGTTTATTTCTCAAGAGTGTGGCACAGACCCGGATCCTCTGCTGCCCATGTTTACGCTGTTCTTGTTCACAATGGTGACAGGTTACAGACGATAAGAGCCATGCCTGGTCCAATGAAGGAAATGGGGGCGCAGTGCCAAAAAAAAAAAAATAAAAAAAAAAAAATAAGGTATACAGTTATGTCTGAAGAAAATGAGTTTAATTCCCACAATTTCACGACTGCATCACTACTAATATCGACGTTTGTATTTCGGCTGCCTACAGCTGAAAATGGGGTTAGAACCGAGGCAGAGAAAGTATTAAACCAAAAAAGAAAAAAAGAAAAAGAAAAAAAACTGAAAAATCCAACGGAACTTTTTCTTTAAAAAAATGCTTTAGATATGAATAAACAAATAATATGTTTATGATTTAGAATATACTTATTGATTTATTTTTATCATAGATCGACAAAAGTCAATAGGGATTGGGGATTGATATATATATATATATATATATATATATATATATATATATATATATATATATATATATATATATATATATATATATATATATATATATATATATAAAGCGAAAGGGAGATATATATATATATATAGAGAGAGAGAGAGAGAGAGAGAGAGAGAGAGAGAGAGAGAAAGAGAGCGAAAGGGAGAGAGAGAGAGAGAGAGAGAGAGAGAGAGAGAGAGAGAGATAGAAAGCGAAAGGGAGAGAGAGAGAGAGAGAGAGAGAGAGAGAGAGCCAGACAAATGTGCTCCAGACAGCGATTCACTAAAATGCCTATGGTTGATTTTTTTTATAACATTCCACATTTTACTCGTATTTTAAATACTTAACTTTGTATTTGGAATAGATCATTTCTTCTTTGCTTTCGATGCTACATAGTGTCTTTGAAGGTGAAGATTTTATTTTGTATAATGCATTAATTCATTTGTCAGAGGTTTTTTAATAATTAATTTATCCCAATTTAGTATGAAATTCTAGATGTCGTGGCGACTTTATTAGACTCAAGGCAGATGGGCGGATGGCCACTTTGGGTGTCAGGTGACATATGGCAGTGATCACGTAAAAACAATTACATCAATTTGGGAAAACAAACGTTTATTTGCGCAAGCGTTTCATCTTCGATTGATCCCAAGTGCGTTGAAGATAATAAAACCAGCGTTACCAAGTAACGTGATCAATTGTTGTACGCGGGCGTGTAAGATCACTCAGTTTTACCATAAATCTCACAATTTGCTGTCATTTAGCCACTTTAAGGTGGTCTGCAAATACTTACATATCTCTAGTGCTCTTGTGTACCTTAAAATTTCCCCCTCCTCTATTAATTTTTCCTGTAAATTTATTCTGCCAAAAACCTTTTAACACACACACTATACAATAACCTCTGGAGACCGGCATTTAAATTTCGGAGAACTTTCAGATACTGTAATACCGCCCCCCCCCCCCCCCCCCAAGTGAAAATGTGGTGTTGCAAATACGCTAGATAAACGTTCATACTTCGTCCACTGAACTAACATTTTATATTTTTAATAATTTATTGCACAGAAATATATTTGGCGGGATCTTACAAAGGCTTTTTACAATGAAAATAATGTAGGCTTCTGTTAAATGGTGAAACACACACACGCACTCAGACAGACATATAGCGGATTTAAAATGCCTGACGCGTTTTAAATAAAACTTTTTGTGAAGATAAGTGGACGCATTATGATTGACACCGATCTGTATAACGTAACTCTCACTCTACCGAATCGTACTCAAGCTATTGGATCTTTCTCTTATATTGTGTGGTAAATCGCCGTGAACGGGGAAGGATCCTCATTACTGTTAATACTAACACTACTAACTAACACTACTAACAAGAAGTGCGTCAGATTAGCTGCATTTTTATGTTACTTATAATAAAAAAGGTTACTCAAAAATAACAAAATTTTTTCTGTTGGGGTTCTACCATCAACATAAAGTATATTAGATTAGAATGAAAGCAATGTTACTTTTCTTCTTTCGTTTTTTTTTAAATTTTATTTATTTATTTTTATTTATTTATTTTTTTTTTTGTTTGACAAGGCAAACGTGGTTTGACCTCGGCATTTTATCACGTCATTTTCCCGGACACGTGGGTAGTTCCTAGGCACATATCGTTAGCCTGTGTGTATACGCAACTCGGTCTCGTTTCTCATTTCCCTTTTTTCCTTTCCCTTTGATATCAAAATCTGCGAATGGATTAAGCAAAATCCCTGTCTGTTCTTAGAAGGCACTGCCCTGTCTGGTCGGACGACGCGGGCCACGCTAGTACACGCAAGTACTTGCCTGATTATGTGAAACAAGCATGCAAAGGGACTCCTCAGGGCGGTAGACTCTTAAAAACAACCGAATGTCACACTTCCTGTGGCACGTACTGTGGCCAGAGCTTATCTCGTTCTGTATGCTTATACTTGTTCAAAAACAAAATTATCAGACTAAAAACTTAAAAGGTAAACGTTTAATGTGGGCATGCCTACAGAAATGCTACGGTAGGTCTGTCTGCGCAGGATGCGGCGTGGTTGTTTTCTGGATACGCAAGACCGCAGGCACGCAAATGCTACCCTGGATCTACTCCAGTTAACAAGCTGTACAGATATCCATGCATGCAGTAGAAATAAGGCTGACATTAAGTATTTTCTCCTGGATTGACATCCTCTGTGACTTGGAGGAAACAATCAATTTTCACATCAATGTGTAGTTGGGGTATTAGGATATGAAGTCTTTTTTCGTAAGTGCGTGAATAAAACGTGTAGTTTTTTTTTTTAATAAATAGCGAAGAAGCGTCTTCTTGTGTGCAGATTGCATTTGCTTGACAGTATCTGAAGACGCTATCAGTTCATATTACAAACCCCCCATTTGATAAATCAACAAAACTATTAAAAAAAATTCACAAGAACCAATGATAGAAGTTAGCTCAGGTTCCAAGGTTCAAAACCACGTCGTTGAGAAAAACTTGTTATGGCTGCAACTGTTGTGTTTTTTTAATCGACAAACAAGGACATGTTGTTGACAAATGTCATCCGTCAGCCTGGCTGAGAGATAAGTGAAGAGAATGCTTATCATATATGGTGAGAAAGGCGATGCTATAGGCAATCAGGATCATTTCATATTATCTCAGCTCTGCCAAAACATAGTGGTTTCCATGGAGAATATATATGTTTTAACATTTTTAAATTGTGAACTCTCAAAACTTGAAGCGCAAAGGTCAACAAATGTTTATTTAAACATCTTACATTTTTACTTAAGTTTTGGCTCTGTTACGGAGTCATTGTTTGCGTTTTTGATTTCAATGCTTCGATAATGTGGCGTCTTTTGATAAAGACAACTGTTTTTTTAAACATAGTTCTTTTTATCTTAGAAAATATTTTAAAATCTATTGTCGCTAAAGATGAACCAGTTTTCGTTTAATTAATCCCAGAGAGCTTGAAAAACTACTTAAATTAGTTTTTCAAAAGGCAAGATTGAGTGTAAACACATATTTGCCCCCCCCCCCCCAATGGGCGGTATCTAAGCAGATGTAAATAAAAACTAAGAGAAAGATAAAAACAAAAAAAACTCAATTAAATCCCGTGATGGGATCATGTTTCGATATGTAGGAAAATGCCATGGTCTCATCCACCAGTGTGCCCTGTTAGCGGCTCGCGCATTCCCCGGGCAGTAGCATGATGCGTTACGCTCATTGAGAATGCAGATTAACCACCACCTCCCCCCACCCCCCCCCCCTTTCTCCGCCCCCCGCTACTTCCCCTCCAGGCTAAATCATTAACAAAGAAAGCAGACTATCCGAACTGTATTCTTTTCAAAGAAAGAAAAAATACGTCCCAGAAGTTGAAAGATTTCAAATGTAGCCAGAGAAGGTATCCAGATCATGAATGCTGATTTCTCCTGATCTGAATGAGGAGTCAGTCATGTGCAAGCCTATCTGGAACCAGCCATTTGAGTATGGTTGCTAAACAAATTAACACTTAGTTGATGTAGGTTTACAGGAAAGTTTCTCATTTTGATCTGATAACAAGGTATCAAAGTGATCCCGAGCAGGATCTGTTTTCTGTCTCTTCGCGTTTGACTAGCCGTCTTGTTAATTTTTTGTCAGTTTCAATGACAGCTTTTGCTTTTCGCATTCTGATCAAATACTTGGCCAGATCTGAGTCGTGAGATGAGGTGGCGATAATGGGAAGACATATTACATACTTCCTATTTCACAACACCGCAGGAAAAATCACCTCATTTCAACCCTAAAATGCTTCCCTTTGTCTCAGTTCTTTTTCTTGATGCTTTTTTACCTGTTTAAAACCATTAAGATAAAAGCAATGGAAAAATCCATGAGTTTGATTTGTGATAATTTTGTATTTTTTCATTTGTGAATTCGATGGTTGCCTATGGGATAAGTATCCGTTTTGTTTTTTTTTTTTTTGTTTTTTTTTTAAATAATTGAATCAGAAGTATTCGGTGATCAGATACCAGAATCACGAGAATCACCTTTAATGACATTTATGCTAATGAACGTCTGATATAAACTGTAATCAACTGCTAGTCTCCACGTATAGCAGCTGTAACAAATCGAAATGGCAATCAATCTATTTGAGTAGCTTCTCGTCAACTCGTATTGAAATCCTGAGCATCCATATCAATACAGAGGCCCATATCTGGAATACGTTTTCAGTACACAGATTGAAGGGATTGTATGACCTTCTCCTAGACATTAATTAAATGCATCTAGCATGTATCGATGAGACCAATTCATTGGTATTTAATGTGTGGACATTGTGCCCAGATAAACGAAAAATGTTTACTGTGTTCTGTAGCTGTGCGCAGGTTGATGCCATATACAACAGGCGACATCCCAAATATGGCGTACAGGAGAAGAAAGGGTAAAAATGTTTTGCACACGCCCTTAATGGATGGTTCTTAAGTATTTTACTGTTTTGTTTTTTGTCTTGCACTAACTTTGTTTCAATTTCTATAAACTTTTTTTTTTTTAGAAATTGTATGTACTTTCCCATAAACTTTGAATTTCTCTAAAATTGTTTCATCGAAGGACTGGTGCATTCAGGTTCCTGAAGCTGTTCGAAACAATTTGCCAAATTCCATTTTCATTTATTAAGATTTTATATTTTCTAATGTCGTAGTTTGGGTTCCTCACAACAACAGCAGCAACAACAACAACAACAACAACATAAATAGTCTGCAACATGTTTAATTAAACCAGGTATTGTTGTTCAAAAGAATTATTATGATCAAAATTGGGTTATTCTTTCTTTCTGAAGTTAACAAAGGCACACAGTTTTGCCCGAGAAATGCCTTTTTTTATAATTTTATGGGACTCCTATAGGCTATGGACCAGAATTAAGCGAAAAAGGAAAAAGTTAGTTCTCATCTATGAGCATTTCCTTATAATTTACGGTGACACGGAAATCTATGTCGATTGCGGTTTGTCTCCGTAGACACCATTGTATCTGAACAATCAGATTGCTCAAAATTTGTTTTTGTTTTGTTGAGAAATAGCATCATGGTTTTAACGAGCTTCCTTTCATAGAAACAACCCATTACTGTATTACAAGAGCTTACGAGATTCTCGAACAGGATGAAAATTTTCCCTTCTTTTGTATATTCCGTGTATCTGTGCGTGTAATAAGTTTGTAATTGTATAATTGGTGTTTACCCTAGATGTGACATTGATCCTCACAAGTTGTCTAAAATTCTGATACAAATAACGACAAAACACACAATCATCATCCACAATTTTACTCAATTATCCCGCTACCCTCCCGGGCACAATAGCACATCATTTGTTTCCTTAACAGTGCGGCGACTCGAGCCAGATTAATTGTGGTTTCTTAATGAGCGTGAAAGCTATCTGATAAACGGTTCATTCTCTAATAAATTATCAGATATTTACGGATTTTCTATTTATGGTTAGACTGATATCTTTAATGCAAAACCTGCCATGCTGAAAAATAACCCTATTCTTCCCATTACAATGTTGATAAACTTGTCCTGATAAAGGCATACACTACATTTTTGTGTTGTACCGGGATGTTCAAATGTTTACACAAAATGATACCGCGCATTGGTAGTGACTATCCCCGATGCTCTTATCACTGAGATGCAGACACACAACCGATCTGATATCCAATTTCTTGGAATTTCTAAACTTCCAAAATAAACACTATATTGAAGAATTTATCACCGATTGTATTATATAACTGCTACTGTACCAATATTGTAAGCAAAATAATTAACCATGTGCTAACACATGGTTTCCATATGTATATCATATGCTATGTTTATTCAAATGATAGTACACTTGTGTTTAAAATGTGGTCATATTGGGATCAAACGTTTATTGGTAGTTAACCCACATAGTCAATATGGGGTTATCATATGAAAATGTGTTAATATGTTCACTTTTGCCTTTTATGTGCTCACATCGTGTTGGACATTGGACAACAAACAACTTCCATTTCGTGTTCAGTTTACACCGGAAATGTGTTCTGTAAACATAATTTGATGGTTATGTCGGAGAAGAAGAAGAATTGCAAAGTGAAAAATTTCAAATTTTACGTACGTTCTTATGTTTGCATACTTGTCATACACACGTTTCAAACATGGTTAATTTACCCTTTTTTGATTTTCATTATTTTTTTTACTTTTTTTCACAAAAGGTGCTTGTAAAATTTTCGAGCACTTTCAGTTTATTTTTCTACACAAAGGATAAAGGAACCGAAATCGAAAATTATTTTTAGTTCGAAAATGGTTATGAAGTTCTACAAGATTGCATTTGATTCCTTTTTAATGTCTCATAAAAGCTGAAACTTAATATCTTTCTACAAAGAGATTTTACACTAAGGGATGGCTGGAAGAATATTAAATGTTTTCCCCTCTTTGTGAGTTTCAACGGTTTCATGCAAATGTTTGGCGCCCGGTTATGAATTTGATAAGTTTTTCATTCAAACATTTCATGTCTGTTGAGTGATGTTTAGTCAGTCTTTTGAAGATAAACCATGAAATCTAAAACCTCCACAGTTCGTAAAACAATGAGAGAATGCGTGTCTCATCGCAAACTTCTTTTTGATTTTCTTGCACTTTCTTGTCCATAATATCAAATGACGGCAAATTCAAACTATATTTAAAGTTTCATTTTGTCATTTCTATCAAATGAATCCAAATATTTTCTTCTTTTTTTTCTGCAAACGATTCCAATGGCATTTGGGGCTGGCAAAAGTGGTCCTTTCGTTCGATTTGCGGGGTGGTCCGATTTGCGGGGTGGTCCGGTTCGGCGAGGTTCCTTAATGATAGAAATGAAGTTCGGTTCTGGTGAAAAGTGGTCCGATTTACGGGGGTTTTGGTGTATACAGATAGGTATTCATAAAAATAAATAGTGATTGCTTTAAAAATCCCCAAATTTGGAAATAAAGGAAAAAAATCCCCACATTTCGAAATAAAGGAAAAGCATTTTGTTTTCTAATCAAGTGTCATTTCCTTGTCTTATTTTCTGACGTTTCTAGGATATTTTGTTTACAACTGATCACAGATAATAATGTGATATTGGAAACATTTAACAAAACAAGCAGACCGTATCCTGTGGATGTTTGTTTTAGTGCTTTTTAAAAACATACCAAGTCATAGAAAAAAAACACTGAAAACCGCCAACAAATATTGATATCTACTGGTGTATCTCTTGCGTTTGTCAATACTATAAGAAATCAATGCTATTTATGAGTAATAAAATGGGATGTTTGATAAATACTGTGTCTTATCCAGTGTGAACATGCGATGCTTATTATCTTCGTTTTCTCTCAGCAGATGGTGAAAGCACTTCAGATTCTCTTTTCTGTTCCTTGTTATCAAATTGTCCAGGGCATACCAGTGGTGCATTGCCTTGTATAGTATGTTAATTGTCTAATTGCGTGTCAAGTTAAGAGCTGGGATGAAAATAGGATAATTCCAGCTTTCTGCTCACACCTTGAAAAATGATTATTACTTTCGAGAGGCTTAACGTTGAAATATCGAGCAGTTTCTAGCCAGATTAATAGACACAGTATATTTGATAACAGTTTCACTTGTCCAGCAAAGAACCAGGCATGCCCATAGTTGAAAACATTAACCATGAACTCGGCATAACAGCCGCTTTGGCAAAAAAAAATTGTAATAAATTTACGTCGAAAAATATTGAGCACAATTGACAGATGTTTCATAATTATAAAACTATCCAGGCTAGAGCCGAGCCAGGAGTGTACTTCAAAAGAAATTAAATATGTAAACCTCGATATTTTCAAAGATATCGAATGAAGGGAAAAACATGGATTTGAGTATTACTTGTGTTAAGATGCTTTGAAAAGGTTTATTGCTGGAACTTAAGTTCACACAAATTGGTGTCTTTGTCTGATAAGAATGATCTTAACTATTGCTTTGTAGATTCTACGTGACATGGCACATATCACTGACAATATGTCGACAGCACTATAAATCTGAAAGGGAAAAAAAACGCACTTCTAATCCCAAATGAAAGTACAGCCTAAGATCTTGTTTTCTTTGTGAAATTTAGTATTTTTATATCCCGAGTGCATCAAAAACAACAAAATTGAAATCTGCTACTTTTGGCAGTTCTCTCGATGAATTGCAGTTCCATTTGTCAGCATCCTTTTGTTTATGGAACTAATGTACTGTTTAGAGCACTCTGCAATTAGCACTGGTCAAACGGCCTGGGGTTGTTTGCGGGTGCCACTCGATTGGTGGTTGCCTCATGCTCATGCCACTGTGAATTATAAGTGACGTAATCCAAAAAAAGGCTATCAAGGTCCGTTAATTCTTCTATACACGAAAAAAAAGCCGACATCACCGAAACCGGCGAATTACACACAAGCGTGTTTGTGAGTGTTACAAGCAAAACGTTGCTACTTTCATTTTCATTTTTTTTCCTGATAGCTATTCGCGACGGGGATATAGCCGCAGCAGATTTTTTTTTTTTTTTTTTTTTTTTTTTTTTTGCATCATGTGATATGTGACTAATCGATTTATGAGATCAGGAGTTACGCAACAAACCAATTTCATAGCTGAATGCCATTTCGCTCGAGACGCCTGTCAGCTGGAGGGTTCGGTAATGGACATTCAAACCAATCGGCAGGACAAGAAAAACCCCAAAAAAGAGGACACATGAGCCAATTTTTGTAGCGCATTCGAGCCAGATCTTAACAATAACGTTATGTCACAGGGGTAATAAAATTGATATTTAGAATTCACAAAGTACAGTGACTTGTCTAAACGGCCGCTATTTTACAAGTCGATTTTTGCTTTAAAATTTGTACTTATGTTTTAGAGATGTTGTGGTACAGCTTTGAAAGTCTAAAGCATCACATATTTTTGCAGATATCTTCTCGAGACCAAACCGCATCAAGACGCTACAAACCGGACAGGCGATTATAGCCAGAACATTAATAAAGTTCTTTGCAAAATGAGTCAAAGTGTCCTAAAAAATATGACACCGAAAAATTCTAGAAATTATTAGCCAACACTTTATAAGTCAGTTTTTGCTTGAAATTCGTGTCCCATTGCAGTAATGTAGTGCATGCGTGATATGTCACCTCCGACAAACTTGGCGAATAAGGCCATGGCGCTCTCTAGCTTTGTTTTCTCGAGTTTGGACGCGGGCTGTTCTTGGTAAATACTCCTCATTTTACTGCAAGTTGTTGTCTGAATTTTTCAAATGACGTCCAAATAAATGAAAATATTCGGCCTTGGGCTATTGAATAGCTTAATATTTATCAAAGGGCAATAGCGGAATTTGTTACAAGCTGGGCCAGGATGCAACGTTTGACTGTACTTTATCTCATTAATCAGGTGACGTAATATCAGTCATTATCAATTGGCTCTATCGTCCACAAACATTTTGGCTCTTTTGTCCTTTTGCCGGTTTGTTTATTTGGCTTGAATGTCCATTGGCCGGCGGGTGTGGGATTGAGGGCCCCCGGTGGGAGGGTATGTAAAGGCAAACAACCATTATGAAGTGCTCTTCCAGCCACGGACGCGAGTGGAAGGCCCGTGAACGAACTATTTTAATACATCCTTTTATACAAAAGGAAAGTTGTTGATCCTGTTTTGACTGTTCAACGTTGATTTCAGATGCCTCTTTAAGGCGATGCATTGTCATTGCTGCTGGGCGGAGTAATTACAGAAATGAAATAAAAGTGTCTTGCTGGTTAGTCTTCTGATAATTCGAACAAAAATGTCCAACAATTCCTATTTCATTGTAATTGGATGCATGAGCCTAAACGGAAATCCTGATCTGAAGACATACAAGGCTATCTAAACATTTTCACAGCTCCTGTCACTTTAGACAGCTCCCACACAAACATAATTAGAAACGATTCGTTCTAGTCCATTTTGTTTCGACAGCTCGTGTGGTGTCATTTACTTAAAGATCAATTTTGGGTTTAAAGGTTTTTCAATCTATCACAGGTTAACACAAGCAGTACTTTTTTCCAGAAATTTAAATGTTTACACAATTATTTTAACGATTTACTTCATGCTGCAACTGAACAAACACTTGGGTAAATTCTTCCATAACTAGAACGTCGAAGGTATTCACAAATCATGCCCCTGATAAAGATAATAAAGTTAACCTATTTAAAAGAAAACATATAATCTTAACCAAAGGCAAAGAGACGCAAATTTGAGAATTCGAGATAAAATATAAAATAGACGTTCATAAAGTACCCAAAAGTGCGTAAAATGGTAATTTTTTTAGCTTTCACTATTTACATATTGCCACAAATTGCTTCTTGATTCGTGACATTAGTAGCACAAATAGCAACTTAATCTCTGACCTTGTGAAGCATCAATTTAAAAATAAATTCCAAACAAGTGAAGTCAGTAGTTTGCCAGTGGATGATCCTAATCAATTACTCATTGACCATATTTGTGAAAAAATTTTAAATATATTTATAGAAATTATGCATCAAAACATCAGAAATTCATTGATGCAAATGTAGTCATCTGGTTACAAAGCAGTATACAGTATGATTTTTATATCTATTAATAATGTCAATGTTTACAGTTTTGAATTTTCTTGAATAGTTATTTAATGATAGGTTTAGTTTCGTTTCGTGAATAATTTATCTTGGATACCAGAAACAAAGGCTCGACTTACTGAATAGTGATAGTAAGAGTAAAGTATAGACTGATTAATATTTATGGCAACAGGACAAAACAACCACCAGGGCAAAACCGCTGGACAAAATCTTCTTGAAAAATACCCTAGGTCAAAATCCACATTCGAGCTTAAATATGTCGTCTTGTGTCGATTTGTGTAAAGCGCAGTAGCTATATCTTGAATGCTTATAGATGAACAATAACATATTGTACAACCCGTAGGCCATGCAGTAGGAGCACGCCACTTCCTCGCACAATCATAATGAGTGAATGTCCGATTGTAACACAGCAAACTGCAGAGAAATGTTATTAGAATTTAAGAAATTTAACCGAGCTACCTTTAGTCAACAACATGTAACCGGATATCATTTGGCCAAAATTGGTATCTATGACATTCATCGAAATTTACAATTTTCGGTAGGTTGTTTTTTTTAATTAGCTGAATAAAAAGTAGACAACTAGAATAATCCAACTACTGATGTATGTCTTCTTGGAAGAATGAAATTCGACGAAACCTGCCAATTTGACAGTTTCGTCATACTATCTCATGCAAATTATAGCTTAATTTCCGACAGCGAATCTAGGAAAAACCAATGCGATTCCAGTGCCCTGTATTTATTTATTTGCTATTCAATGAATATTGCAATTATATAGCTCCCATACTTTATGACGAACTCCATCAATGGACTGCCAGTACATAGCTGAAGCCCGAGATTTATAGTAGCAAATGCAAGTAATTCAATGGCAGGCACTCGAAAGATTCATAGCTAAACTATTTAACCAATGTATGAACAATCCAATTCAACACAAACCTTTTAGCCCAGTTAACAATTTACGCACAGTTATCAATTTCGACTAAATATTTCTTGGTACCATATGACTATACATTGCAAATTGTGTATTAAATAGAGCAACAAAGATTTGTTGTGATTCTAAGCACAACACAACCATTTCTGAAAATTACCAGTGTAAATCGAATTGAAATTCTCTTCCATGAGCAAAGACATGGGTTGAGGGTTGTTCCAGATATTCCAACAACTGAAATTAATACGGTTCGGTTCCGGTTATGCCGAGAAAAATTAGCCCCTTTTCCTAGTAAGATGTGAAAAGGGGTATTTTAGACAAACAGAGGATAACATGAGGTATAGCTTATTCCTCAATAAACACGCAATCAACGTTTGGTGGCTTGCCTGGAAAACAAAGCATAAACAAGATGACAAATAAACAATGTGAAGCATCCGTCAAAATCATCGAAGGATCGAGAATGACATAACTAATTTTATTGTGATTACGGACCCGATTTGTTATTCTTGATTTTTAGGAGGTCGATTGAGCAAGACTGGGCTTTCTTGTCATTGTCTATGACTGCGATTGCTGACAGTAACTGGCGAGAAGGCTATTTAGCAAGCATTTACCATTTAGCAGACATGATGAATCAAAACATCTTACTTTGTTTTCCTGCGCTAAATAGTTGGTAAGGTTGCATTCTGAGAGTAGCTTGAGACAGTCTGTTTTAAAAGATTTTTATGGGCACCAGAACGATATTGATCAACGTATTCTATTTTCTTACAGGTACTTAGACAGGAGTGCATGAGGCAAAGTCATAGCTTGCAATTTGGTATAAGTCTTTATTTTCAACCTTCAACTTTGTTTTTCAATCAGGAACCATTGCAATGGCTGGAAGGTATACCTATATGCACCTTCGTTAAAAAGCACTATCTTTAAAACTATGACACAAAGAAAGAGCTCCAAATACCGCTACAAGAAAAGTCTGATGTTAGTTTAGGCCTTGACGTCCAGTACAAGGTCATCAATTTGTTACAAAGCCATACAATTCAAAATTTTAATCATTGACTATTGACCGAGACAATACGAGAAAGATGAAATTGAATAAGTGTAGGCATTGAGCTGGAACTAGCTCAAAATTCTGCAAAATTCAGATAACCACAGCAATACGCAGCTGGTGTGAAATTGCGTAAGTTCCCCTTATTAACTCGGATACCCCCTGTAAATTTCAGCCCAACACGGACTGTTAACTTTACTTTATAAAAGCCGAGTTTACAAACTGTTTTAGTTATGAGTATAGGTGCAACTGCAACTATAGAACAAAAACTAGACAGACACTTATGGAAAAAGTGTGTGTATACTTCTGGTGCTCCCTGCAGAGGGCAATTCACAAACACCGCTTTCGTGGGAAACGCAAAATGCTCAATGAAGACTACTCCCCTTTTAAAAGAAACTGGAAGTCTGCGCAGTTGCGTCTGATCCCCAACTTACACGCATTCTACAATTTGTGGATACGCTTGGTAACATATATGATACCAAGTGCTTCAGCCCCGCCCCAAGGCTTGAGCTGTACTAATACTAACGTTACAGTAAATTGGTGATGTCACAAATGTTTGCGTACTTTTCTGCATGGATGATTCTTCACAAATAGGCAAATTATGAAAGAATTCGAGAAAGAACCACATTCTTATCTCCCAGATGATATCTGGATCGATGGGATTCTTTAAATCATCGTCGTCGTAAATTTGTTTGGTAATATTTTGAATATAACTTATGTTTTATTTAAAATAACGGTGTTTTACCATCATTTTGCGCTGCACATTTTAATGCAGCTGTTTTGGTGGTTTCTCGTGCTACAATGCCTAATTGAAAAACAGTTTTGTTTCAAACTCCTTTTATTAAACGATAGCTCTAAATTTCAAAATGGTACAGAACCGAAATTGCATCTAGATTTCTTCTGTATAAGGTATATTGGATCAATAGTTAAACGAATGGGTTAACCGGTCTGCTGAAGTAAAATACCATAACTTCACACATTTAGAAGACAATGAAAGCTTCCATTTACCAGAAGTCTTATATCGCAGAAGATGCAAATCCTTCCTGAAAATTAAGGACAAATTTTGCCAGACTGCATTCTCATTTACAGTTCAAAGCTATTGGTAATATTGCAAAGTTTGAAAGATTTTATTTTGCATGTGAAATGGAGATCATACGCCCAAAATACAAGCCGTTGATTTGAGACAAACTTCTTGAGGAAAAAGTAGCCCAGTATTGTTTTTGCTTTTCCTGCTGTACCATCTGTGCTTCTAGATTAAAAAAAGTAATTGACCAGTTTCTTTTCTAATTGCTTAGTTAATCACCGTTGATATATGATATCACGCTAGTTAGACCAGCGTGTTTGGTCAAGACTACAGTAACACCCAATGAACACCACTTCAAATCAATATATCCTTGGCGTCATTACTTTTATGGCTTTGAAGATAAGAGGCGATAGGTTGGATAGGGGTTTGACGATCAGATCTTCCTGCTTAAATGCTGAAAGGAAAGAAGAAAAGGTGTAAGGAATCTACAAATAGGCATTGGACCGGTCCCGGCTATAGTATTTCAATAGCTACTGATTGATGTTTTTTTAAGTGCTATAGTGAAGAAATACGAAAGAAAGAGCGATAAACGCAATGGCAATAGAATATGTAAGCCTCTTTCCGGTGCTGTGTCGTCTCACTAGAAGAAGCTGCCAAATATAAATGAAAAAGCACACCGGCCAGTTGGGGCAGTAGAAAGGCTTCACCACCGACTGTCATTTGCTCGCCCAAGGCTCGAAGGTCTATTATTGTCGCTCGGATTGTCTCTGCCACCAGGGTAGAGGCGTGTTAACTTTGCTCGGTGTGTTTCCACTGCTATTATCGCGACTGAATTATCTCTGCTCAGCGTGTCTTCGCCGCTATAGATGACACTTTATTATCCCTGTACATGATTGAGATGTGTTTGTTCTGATTCAATATTCTCCGTTACCATTAAAAACAATTGTTATATTTGCTTTTATTTTGTGTATGGAAACAGTTTTTAAAAGTTTCTATAAATTACAAATTATAAATTTCAAGCTCACTGAAAAAGACAGACACACTTCTGAAATTTCTATATAGCATAAACGGAAGTGTAATGATCACTTATGTTTGAAATGTACATGTTGTAAGCGGATTTTTGCAGCTTTCCAAGAGGCATTCTGCTTTGTAGGTAAGCCATTTGTACGTTTCCCGGTTGAATTGCCTCCTTAAGGAAAAAATAGAATTGTCGGTGTAGAGCATAGAAGCAGTTGCTATTATCTCATTTTCTGTCTCCGAAACACCAGGTTTTTCCATATTGATGTTTTATGAACAGCTGTCACAGCTATCAGTCATAGAAAAGTAATTGTCGTACTCGTGAATATACTGAACTACGGCACTTGTGACTGTGACTGTGACTATCTTCCGAGCCTGTGAGACTGTGACTCAACGACCGAAAGTAACAATTACCATCACCTAGTATTCTGATCTTTGAAGATGTGAACTCCCCAAGCTGTGGAACTGATTTTGGAACAGAGCGTTCAACAACTCTACACTTCAACCCAAGAGCCTTTGTCCTGGATCTCCGTCACTTTTCAGTTACGAGAATAAATGTGAATTTCTCGCCACTGTTTTGCAGTTTATCCTAGGACGAACTGACCCCCGGCCACTAAATATCATGAAGGGACGCCAAATATCCTCGGACGAATGGCCTCCGACGGAACAAACATCCTAAGATGTTTGGCCCGGAGCCCTTTTTCCTTGGGGCCATTCCACCTGGGACACCCGGGGTTGTATTAGCCCTGCTCGGTATGTCTCCACCGCCATGGTAGAGGCTGTAGTGTCTTTGTTCGGTATATCTCCACCGCCAAAGCCGATGTAATAGTATATCTTGCCCCTGTATAGCTTCCCCCCCCCCCCCACTAAAACAAAAGTTGTTTGTATTTTACATAAAGGATAATCCATCTGTATACTCGCTCTCTATTCACAGTTATCGGGGGATTTAAAATTGACTGCAATGAAGCAACATCCCTTTTTATAATCCATTTTGATTGATCAATTGTATTCAATAATAATGCATAAAAGTACAAACAATCTCAGGGAAATAGATTTTGCGGCTAATCAAAGTAATCAGAGGATTTAGAGTTGACTGTAATGAAGCCACATCTCTTTTTATAATCCATTTCGATTGATCAATTGTATTTATAATGCGTAACAGTACAAACAATCTCAACTAAATGCGGCAAAAGTTTACTCCTCAGGTAAGTACAAATAGGCTAGTATTTTACCTTCAAATTTATAATTCAAAATGGAATCTGGAAGGCGAACATTCACCAACACTACACTCCCGTGTATGGCCTTTAATCCCCTGCAGCAAAAGCGCAGTGAACTGCAGTGAATTGTGTAAATTGCAGTTAAAGTACGCAAAAACTTGATAAGCAGAAAAGAAATTGTACTGTATAAAGATCATTTACCATTAAAAGTTCTGTTGCGGTTAAGTATTTGTTTCATTTATTCGTTTTTTATGGCGGGGGCAAAATATCCCAGAGGGGGAAGCTAGCCTAGTCCCCCCGGGGGAAGCTGTACAGGGGGGGGGGGCAAGATAGCCTGTTACACCGGTGTGTCTCCATCACCATGGTAGAAGCTGTAGTATCTTTGTTCGGTATATCTCCACCGCCAAGGCCGGGACTGTATTAGGCCTGCTCGATATGTCTCCACTGCCATGCTAGAGCCTGTAGCATCTTTGTTCTTTATGTCTCCACCGAAAGGCCGGAGCTGTATTATCTCTGCTGGGTATGCCGTGGCTTTATTATCTCTGTTCGATGTGTTTCCACCGCCATGGTCAAGGCTTTATATATCTGCTAGGGCTTTCGATTGTACTTAATTGCGGAACACGTCTCGCCAAAACAGAGTAAAGTCTATTAAGGCCTTTCAGTTTTTCTTAGCAACATCAAAACTTGATTCACCGAAGAATGTACTTTCTGGAATCCAGCGAGCTACTTTAACACGGTTGGGGCTCGGACTAACACATTTGGAACTTATTTATAGAAAAATAACTTCCATTTTACATGCACAAACAGACATTGAAATTTTGCCATGAAAGCCCATATATAAGAACGCTATAATAGCTTACAGTGCAACCCCAGCACAATCATATTGCTCGTCCCACTGTCCACTGCGAGTGGGCGATTATGCCGCGTGTGTGCTGCGGGATTGTGAGCAGGATAATGGCCCTCAATGTGCTGTGCTATGTTGTGTACTGTACATCTATATGGCAAAAAAAATATTGCAAGCATAGCTGATGAGATTTCTCCTAAACGGCTAAAGCCTTAACAATGAAACATGAAAAATATACAGCTACAATTTTCTACAAATTGCCCAAAGAAGAAAATGGCAGTTTTCACAATATAAATGACTGCAAGTTAAAAACTGTTGGTTTACCAGCTGTCTTTCATCCTTTATTTATTTTTTCATGCAACGTTGTGTTAAAGATGATCATTATTAGGCGTTGGCCTATGATCGAGTCCAATCATAACCAAATTAACGTGGTTTGGTCATGTCGGCGTTTAGTGGACGTCGGAATGCTTAATGGTATATGGCATGTCATATTGTGTAGAGTTTCGGTGCAGCTAGCATTGTGACGTTGCTTTTAATAAACATATTCGCGGAATTCTAAACTTTCAATTCTAAGTCTTCACCATTGTCTTCACGCATTCGCCCCAATTTATTATTTTTAATTGAGCTGGATATTTCTTTAAAAAAATCCAAGGCCATGGATTATTATATTGAATCCAAATAATATTTGATGCTTGAACTTTGACCTTTGAATTTCATTTTTATCCATATTCAAATACGACATGCCTGGTTTGTTGTAATAAGTGTATCGTAAACTAAAGCAATGCAAATATGGAACAAATATACTGTTAAAGGAAATGTCAATGGAGATTTTCAACCCCCATACTTTATTATAATAATTTTTAGGATGCGATAAGGGGCTTCCATGTTATTCCCCTTTTCGCCATGATCTTGTCACACGTCTGAGACGGTTAGGACTGAGATATATTGTGGCATGTCAAGTTGGTCTGTCTCAGTTATTACACTTGGGGATTTTCAATCCCCCAGTTTATTGAAATCATACGACTCGATAAGGTGCTTCCGTGTGTTTCCTTTTTTCCGCCAAAACTTGTCACGCGAACTCCTCTGAGACGGCTGGGGATAGGAAGACCAAATTTGGCATAGACATAGTATGGCATGT
Organism: Protula sp. h YS-2021; assembly: GCA_949752745.1. Lineage (NCBI taxonomy): Eukaryota > Metazoa > Annelida > Polychaeta > Sabellida > Serpulidae > Protula > Protula sp. h YS-2021. The sequence goes on from OX457026.1 coordinate 67,206,105, forward strand.
CTAGTTGGTCCAGCTCAATTTATTTAGAAATTCATTGACATTTTATATGCAGAAATGGATATTGAAATTTAAAATTTGAAAACCTTGTCACGCGAACTCCTCTGAGACGGCTGAGGCTAGGGCGACCAAATTTCACAGAGACAGAATCTGGCATATGTAGTGGCCCAACAGAATTTTCATTAAAATTCATTAACATTTAATATGCAACATTGGATATTGAAATCTTGCCATTCACGCCCATTATCAGTCAGGCAAACTCTTTGATTGCGCACTTAAAGGAACTGTTATGCTCTCTACAATCAGATCGATTACAGTATGTGTGCAAGCTGAAGCTGACTGCAGCGTTTGGGTTTTGGGTTTTCCCCATTTTGAGTGATGAAATGTAGCTCACTGATAGAAGGTGATGAGAATTTGAGAATTCTTAGCCCTCAACCAATATTGGCTGAACGCTATTGCTATCGGTCTGTCCATCCGTCGAGCCGTCCGTTTGTCCGTCTTTCTGTCTGTCCGTAAACTTTTTTGTCTGGACGATATCTCTAAAACTATTTATTGGAGCTTCACAAAACCTTACAGGGAGAAAGTATACATAGTGTAGATGTGTAACGGGGGTTTCAATTTGTCGCTTGTCCGTCCGTCTCTCCGTCCGTCACACTTCAAACTACTCAAAAAGTATGTATCGGATCTTCATCACACCTTATAGAAGAAAGTATGTATTGTGTAGATGTGCAACGGGGGTTCATTTTCTCACTTGTCCGTCCGTCGCGCTTTAAACTTTTTTGTTCGGGTAATATCTCAAAAGCTATTTATCGGAGCTTCTCTAAACCTTAAAGGAAGAGAGTATATATAGTGTTGATGTGCAAAGGGGGATTCAGTTTGTCAAATGTCAGTCCTTCTGACCGTCCGTCGCACTTTAAACTTTTTTTGACAATTCGATTTCTCAAAAAGTATTCATTGGATCTTCACCAAACCTTACAGGAAGAAAGTATATATAGTGAGTTCAATCTGTCAAATATCCGTCCCTCTGTCCGTCCGTATTTTTTTAAATTTTCTTATTGTCCGGGCGATATCTTAAAAACTATACATCCGAAATTCACCAAATCTTGAAGGAAGAAAACATATATAGTATAGATGTACAACTGGGGTTCAATTTGTCTCTCGTCTGTCCATCTGTCCGTTCGTCGCATTTTAAACTTTTCTTGTCCGGGCGATATCTCATAAAGTATTTATTGCATCTTCATCAAATCTTGCAGAAAGAAAATATGCATAGTGTAGAGTTGCAACAAGGAGTTCACTTTGTCAAATGTCCGTCCGTCTGTCCGTCCGTTACACTTCAAATTTTTTTCTTCTCCGGGCGATATCTCAAAAACTATTTATTGGAGCTTCACCAAACCTTACAGAAAGAAAGTATATATAGTGTAGATGTCCAAGGAGGGGTTCAATTTGTCACTTATCCGTTCTTCTGTCCGTCGCACTTTAAACTTTTTGTTATCTCAAAAAACTATTTCTCGGATCTTCATCAAATCCTACAGGACAAAACTATGTATAGTGTAGGTGCGCAACGAGGGGTTCAATTTGACACTTGTTCGTTCCTCTGTCCGTCCGTTGCACTTTAAACTTTTTTTCCGTGCGATATCTCAAAAACTATTCATCGGATCCCTATCAACCCTGACAGGAAGACAGAATAGGTAGTGCAGATATTAGACGAGAGGTTTAATTTGAACTGTAATTGTACTATTTGAGGTTTTTTTTATCATCCGTTCGTCTCCCCATTCCATGACACCTAAATGTTGCTTTTCCCCGGGCCATATCTCAAAGAGATAACTCGCCCACAGTGATGTCACTGCTATTGCCTGAGGGCTCTGCATCTCCAATACCTATGTTTTTACCATGAGCTCAGAGAACGATTGACTATTATCTCGACCCTTTGGGCTAAAAGACTATATGTAAGAGGTACTTCGGTGACCTTGATCTCGGTCATGGTAAAAAGCAAAAACCGGAAGTTGACAATTATCTCGGAAGCGGTTAGAGGTGGATCGATTTTGAGCTTATTTTCGACCCTTTTCACCTTCTTGATCATGGTCAAAGTAAAAACCGGAACTTGACCATTATCTCGAAAATGGTTAGAGATAGAGCGGTTTTTGAGCTTATTTTCAACCCGTTGGCCCTAAAAAACTCTATGCAAGAGGTACCTCGGTAACCTTGACCACCTTGGTCATGGTGACGGTGAAAAACCGGAAGCTGACCAGTATCTTGAAAACGGTTAGAGATAGAGCGATTTTGAGCTTATTTTCGACCCTTTTGGGCTCAAAGACTATGTAAGAGAAACCTCTGTAACCCTGACCTCCTCGGTCATGGTCAAAGTAATAAACCGGAAGTTGGCCATTATCTCGAAAACGGTTAGAGATAGAGCGATTCTGAGTTTTTTCGACCTGTAGGGCCTAAAAGAGGTAGCGATTCTGAGTTTTTTCGACCCTTAGGGCCTAAAAGAGGTACCTCCGTGACCTTGACCACCTCGGTCATGGTGAAAACCGCAAGTTGACCAGTATCTTGGAAACGGATAGAGATGGATCTATTTTGGGGCTGTTTCGACCCTTTCAGCCTAAAAAGCGTTATGTTAGAGGTACCTCGGCGATCTTGAGCATTTCGGTCATGGTCATTGTCAAAAACCGGAAGTTCAAAAAACGGTTAGAAGTAGTGCGATTTTAAGCCTATTTTCGCCATTTGCTCCTAAAAGAGAAGATAAGAGAAGAGGTATCTTGGTGACCTTTACGTCCTCGTTCATGGTCAGTTCTGAATTTTAAGAGTTTAGAATCCTATTTTTGTGGCCCCAAGTGTAATTTTTGCTACTCGGTAGCGAAAACCGTCTAATTTAGATGTTCTTTTACATTCAATATTTGCCATTGAAACCCATATAAAGTGCACGCTATGATAGCTCACAGTATCTACCGCCTTGTCCTTTTAATACATTTGCTGTGGACAATGAGTGACCAAATATTGCGCGTTTTTGCTATGTGTTGTAGCCAGGCTCAACACATCAAAATCTCTCAGTGAGATATTTTGCCTCCCGCTTTCGAATGAAATACCAGTTCATATTATAAATGAGTGAAGGTTATAAATATTTTATTTGCCAGTTATCTCTCTTTTATCCTTTATTATTTTTCATTTATTTGCTTTCCCCCTTGTTTTCAAATGAGGTTTAAGTGCATGTACTCGAGATGAGTAAACTACGGAAGACAATTTGGGATATCTTTCTTCTTGTTAATTTGATGAAATTTCTGACTTAGCTTTCTACAGGTGTCAGAAATTTTCAGAAAACGTTCGTAAATTTTCCTCGAAATTTTGTAGACATATCATGCCCGTTGCTCCAAACGCACAAAAAACGCAGCTGCCTAAATGGGCGGGACGTGGAGTGGAGGGGGTTGCCCGTGGTTATTTAGACGGACACCGCCTGGACAGTGACAGTCATAAGGTGTAGTGGTCATCAGTCCGTCAAAGTGCCCTTGGTTCATACGGTAACACAGGATATGTATTTTCATGAATATTTTCACAAGTTAGGCGGGAAAAACTGGCTGGCTTCTGAATATCCAATACTTTATGCGGTGACTTTCGTCTGTGAGCGTTAATATGATTCGTTTTTTTTTTTCAGTAGTCCGGGCATTTTTGTGACGTCGATTTCTCGACGCCTTCACAGATCGTTGATTTTCCTAATTTTATTCAAAGTTGCATCAAGGACGTCCTAAGTGTGGAGAAAGTGGGGTTTTCGGTGACCAAAACCAACGTCACGTCTGCTCAGCACTCTTTATCCAACGTTTATTCAACATGTATCAGAGACGTTGAGTAGACGTTGATCTTTTGTCTAAATCGAAATCACAACCAAATTACAGCCGGATTTAATGTTATGAAAATCTACACAGCGTTGATTATCCAACTCCTATTCCATCTTGTGTCGAAGTCGTTGATCTATGGCCGCGACCAGTCAAGACCAAATTACAACCAGATTTGGCTAGGTCATACTCTCAACCTGGAATCGATGTTTATCGACCTCAGAATGTATGTGTGTGTGTGTTTGTTTATTTTGCTTGGATAAAAGCGGAGTTTTGAAGCGACTGACAACTTGGCGTGACTTTTAACATAGATTTTCAAATTTTTAAGTGTTCAAAATTTTTAAGTGTTCAGAAGAGTTTTTTTTTTTTATTTTTGCCCAAAGTTTAACTTTCGGTTCTCGGCAGCGAAAATGTTTTAGTTTATTTTTAACACTGCGTATTTTTCCCTCGTGCGAAACTGAAACACAAAGTTCTCAAAGACTGTACCTCCCCGATAGGCCGGATCTTCACTATTTTTTAGATCCAGACCTGTCATCTCTTTGACTTAAGTGACACGGGCGGACATGAGAAATGATAGTATTATTTATAATTTTTTTTGGCCCATATTTCAAACAGATATTTCAAATATTATGCACAAGGATTTATGGGATGATTGTTTTCCGCCTTACATTTGGCAGAGAAGATGCCGAGTCTATTTAGAGTAACATAAACTACAACTGAAAACGATGATGACAATTTATCACCAGACCACCAGAGAGACAAACTCGGCGTTTGATTTATTCTTCTGCGTTTTTTTCTCTGTTTATCTTTTGCGAGCACTACAAGTGTAAATGAGCCGCAACAATCATATAAATTCTCACGCTCATGACACTGAATTTTAATTTTCTCATTTCGAATGGAAATTTTTAACTCTGGTATTGTGAGTTTCCACGAGTCTCTGTCTCGACGTGTTATGTTTACTCTGACCCGCCCAACCCTGTAAGGCTTTTTTTCAACCAGCTCCTAACCACATTAACTAGAAGCGTTACCTTATTTTTATAGCGAAAAACAACAATAAAAAGTAAAATCAGAATTGCAAAATAACGAGACGATAATGAAATTTGAAAATCTTTTCAAATGTTGTACATTTTTACCGTGACAGATTTGCTAACCACGGGGTGACAACTACTTAACCTTCCCGTGTGTTCCTTTCTTTAACGAAACCCGCCTCTTCACAGCGATATAAGTCATATTTAAGTTCATTGACAAGCTTGTAATATGATGTTTGGTCTGACATTGCCATTCTAAGATAAAACGGCACACATGTTTTAAAAGAAAGACGAGTTCAAAAGTGGTCCAATAAAGCCTTAACTCAGGTCCGACACCATTGTTGCTCTTCGAGTTATCTATTATGTGAAACGCAATGAAATTAAGATGCCACATGCCGAGATTTGATAAGTGTCTTTTTCAGGCTATTTAGAGACCTTATAAGGTGTGTTTGATTGCTGCTTCAGTCTCATATCTTTTGTTCGACGCCGTATTGAAGAGGGAAAACGGTGCACTGCTTTGAAGGCATTGCACTGAAGTGACGTGAAAGTAGCCCGTGACGTATGTCTTAATTTTCAAATCACGTTAGCATGTGTGTCATTGTAGTAATCCTTCGTGATGGAAAATTAGGGAACAGAGTCAAGAACTAATCAGAATTGAAAGAAAGGTTAGAAAGTTAGTAACTTGACCCCCTCTGATTATCAAAGTGGCCGCCTTCACCGCCATATGTATCAAGAATTCAAGAGGTTTTGAAAAGAGCTGTAAAGCTACTCAAATCATAGATTTGTTCACCAGTGTTCAAAAAAGTTTCCCTTGACCATTGCCTGAATTTCTAAAAACCTGGCCAGAAAAACAGCGTCTCATTTTACTGACTAGATAGATATAATGAATGATAATTTTGCTTTCCATTTTTGTTTGAAGTCAAATAAAACTACATCTATCTTTATATTTAAATATCTTCTGTCAAGTTATAAACAAGTAAATGTAAAAAAAAAAAAAAAAAAAAAAAAAAAAAAAAAAAATCCAACAAAAAAAAAAAAAACGAGGGAAGGGAGACTGCAAAAATTTCTGAAGAAAAGCATTAAACATTTCCAAATGGACTTTTGGAGCGTTTGGTTTGTGCCTATATTTTAGATGTATGGATCTGTGATCTTATCATATCATTGGCGTGAGATCAATGCAGAACCGTCCTCAAGCTTTTATTCTCCACAGAAAGCAAATCGATGTCAACTAACAACTCACAGAAAGAAATCACAGTGATGAAGTAGTCACTATCAGCGGTTCATTGCATGTTCAATGATATTAAAAAAAAGGGCAAAATCCTGGGACATTACTGAAAGCACAAAGATGTGGCTAATTCAGGTAGTTTGTCGAGTGTCAACCTTACCAGCAGAATCGCGTGCCTGCTCACAGATATGACATTATGACAAGTGCCCTTTTAGCCGTCATGAAGCTGAAAGGAGTTAGTATGTGATTTATTCATGATCTAAAAGAAAACACCCGGAGAGCGGTGATTGATGAGCTAACGTGATCCGGGGACAGCAAGACAAGTAGCAATTGGTGAAGACTCATAGCAAAACATCATCTATGGTGTGACACAAAGAGTAGATTTGAGCAAGGCTTGAGTTTTTGTTTTCTAAACACCACGCGTGGGTGGTTAATGTGAACCATATGAGAAACTTCTTCATGTCGTTGAATTTCATCTTGAGTCAATTATCAACGTGAGTTCTCGCTAGTATTTTTTATATCTTATCGCTCTTGTTTCTGGTCTGCTTTGTTGGAAAAAGAAGGATTATAACTTAGCTGTTTTTTTTTTCAAAGTTAAATATATCTTAAAGCAAAAGATATAGTTAGGTATCTTAGGAAAATAAAGAAAAATTTTAAACAATTTAAACAATGTAATATTTGTAATAAAAATGCTTGAAAAACATTTAAATAATGTGATATTTGTATGGCGATGATAAAAATTTTAGTGAGCACCAAGATAAAATTGTTGGGCAAAAGGTTGTAAAAAATAACCCTTAAATTTAGAGAGAGTGGTTAAGCAAAATGAATGGTAAATCTAAGACATTTTCTTAAGCATTTGTAAATAATATGCACATTTACTTTGTTGTGTGTCTACATTTAATTTAGAAAAAATATCAGAATTGGAATTACAGCCGCTTGTAAACTTTGATAACGTAAAAATCTCAATGATGGATCGAATTAAAGTGCCATTATTTTACTTTCTGGTTAATCTTTCTTTAATTATTATTTTGTATGACTTTTTCAGACATATGTAGATGATTTCTAGTGAAATCCTGAAGTCGAGACGTGGGATTTTGATTTCAATAATTATCATTGAAAGCAGTACAAAGGAACCAGTGGTTATACGTGGTCATGGGAATAAAATAATGGTGAAAATTTCACACGCCTTCTAACAGGTCTTTAAAATTTGGTTATCTGAGGGTATCTCAAGTCAAGTTCTCATGTGGTGCGGATTACAAACTATATGGCTTTAACTGCTTTTAATGCAGTATTATTCCTGTGAATACATAAGCTCAATCACATTAATGGCAAGTTTTTTCTTTAAATCATTTAACACACCTTCATATTTGTCATAACAGTGTCGTAAGACTACGACATTAAATTTCCATTGAAAATTTTTTCAAGATCACATGTGAGTGAATATTAAACATTTTTCTAAAATAAACTAATTTATAAATCGTTCAAACACACAACCTAAAAAGTAAAAAAAAAAAAGAGAGAAGAAAAGAACCCTGCAAAAGTTTCACTTTTTACCGACTTCTGTTGTTTTGCCCTTTCATGATGGAAAAGTAAGGGGTGTTGTTGGCAAGCCTCAATCCGACTCTGTGTGTAATAGATGGCAATCAAGGATAAACATGACTGGATCAAGCAGACTTTAACGATGATGACGAGTAGTGACAACATTCCAGACTCTAAAATGGCAAGGTGATCATGCTGTAGCCATACCCATATACAGGGTGATTCCGGAAATCGGACCGCCTGTAGCAATGAGCAAAGGTGGGCTTGTTTGATTGGTCTTCAGCCATTTGCCATTTTTTATTTGCCATATCCTGTACTAAGATCGTGTTATACACTGACAAACTGCCTACCCCCGCCCTTCCACCGGGACTTACCACTTTACCTCGTTCTGGAGCACACATTAGTGCACGTGGAATTGGTTCAGAAGGACCAATCGGCGGTGTTTCAACAAAATATGTCTTCCAGAAAAATATCCTGTGTTATTTGCGTTGTTACAAAACAGCTGACCTCTGATGAGATTTATCTGTTATGTATAAACACAGAGCGTATGCATATTTAAGGAAACTAGTTCCGCTCTTTTATGAGTATTGTTTTCGCGCAATCCCCAGTGGGTCGGCGGAGTAAAAAGGTGTTATACACAACAGACCGAACCACCGAAGAGGATGGCTGTTAAACAACAACGATGTTATTTGGTTACGCGGAATCCATTTTTGAACAGAAACCCGACGCTGATCTGATGCCGGGTGCGACGTCTATCACACGTTATGGGAACATTAGACTGTTTTCTGGGTTTATTAAATTAGGCAGGAATATTTTTGTAACAACGGGCAGCTGATGAGCTAGAAGGTTTAATTTTCTAGCCAATTTTTTTGTCGAGTTAAGTCGTAACCTCAAAATGGTAAAATAAAATAAATAAATAAATAAATATTAAAATATTTTAGAAAAAAAAAAAAAAAGAAGTATGGAATTTAAATTTTGAAATTAATCTTAGAACCTTTTCAGAAAACTAGAGCCTCAGAGACACGATCCCCGTATGACACGGATGACCTATGAAATCGGTCCTGAAGTCTGTATTTTCGAAGTGCCATACTACTGCCACTTTCATTGCGTTTTTCCCAATTCTAAACTTTTACATTTTAAAATTTCGACAAAAGCTAAGTTTTTTTATTTAAAAAAATCTTTTTGGCAATTTTTAATGTCTGCTTTATCCATGTGTGAAATTTTTAAGAAATCCGAACAATAGTTTTGGAGAAACAGTCTGGAAGAAACGTTCAGTTTCGCAGACAGCATTATATGAAAACGCGAAGTTTTACCAAATTTCAAAATACTGTCATTTTTACAATTTTTCATGTCCTTGTGTGAGATTTTTCAATAATCGGAAAAAATCATTAATTTTATCACTTTTTCATGATTCCGAATAAAAACATGAAGTTGCACATATGTGTATAAAATTTCCAAACAATCCGGCCTACAGTTTCGGAGATATAAAGCCGGGCGCAACGTTCCATTATACCGACAAAATCATCTAAACGCTGAGTTTTACCAAATTCAAAATACTCTTATTTTGAGAATTTGTCATAAACACGAACCAAAATACAACGTTACACACCTTAAATATATGCTCTATACGTATTGAAATTTCAAAACAATCTGACCTATAAGTTCGAGGATAGAATCCACACACGACGTTTCCTATTACGCGGACAAAATTTTATATGCACGCTAATTTTTACCAAATTTAAAAATATTGTCTTTTTGTCCATTTTTCATGGATCGGAATAAAATACGACAGTGCACACCTTCAATATATACTCTACAAGTATGTGGAATTTCAAAGCAATCTAATTAAAAGCTTTGGAGATCTAACCTGAATATGGCGCAGAAAACGCGTTAATTTCCAGTAATCGAAAAATACTGTCAATTTGAGATTTTTCATGAATCCGAAGAAAAAACACAACATTGTACGCCTTCAATATGTGCTCTGTCAGTGTTTAAAATTTCAAAACAATCCGAAAGATAGATTGGAAGCTGTAGCCCGGATACGCATCCGGGGAGACGGACAGACGAACAAGCCTATAGCTATATCACTCCGTTACACGGGGGATAATAAAGGGTAACATAATAATTAAATAAATAAATAATAACAGATAAGACAGTGGTTTCCCAAATATTCTTATACTAATTGCAATATACAACTTAAAAGTATTTCCGCATATAAATTCAACTATTTTGTGTTGCTGACCACTGACAGGGTTTATTGCAAACTCGCCTGCGAAACTCACAATGCCAAGCAAAATCGCGCTGGCATCATAGCAAAGTATTATGATTTCTGATTTTGATTGTGATTTCTTGCAATATCATTGCCACTGCTGTGTGTGTTGCTGATGAAGTTATAGGTCTAAAACAATTATCATCAGGAGGATCAAGATCGCATTGTCATCTATAAGTGTGCCAAGTTTCGTTTTCCTAGCCCTAGCCGCTTCTTCGGAGTTGCGAGGAAATCGATGAAAAAAATAACGGCGTGAAAAAAAAGCAAAATAAAATAAATAAAAAGGACAATAAAGAGAATCTTCCAGAATTTCCAGCAATTCAACAACTGCTTGGGGCTTCTTCCCGAGTGTAAAACATACATAACGGTGCCGTATATCTAAACGCCATTTCGAACGTCAGCTGTTTGTTGGGCTCCTGAGGACACGTTTCAAGACCGAGGTTCCGAGTGGGTGTTCATATGATGCCATGAGACATTGAATTGTATGAGATAACTGCAGACAACGTGGCATATGGTAGCCCAGAGATAAGACACTCACGTCACAGTCGCTTATTGCTCACATAACTCTCCACATCAGAGGCGTTATGAAAGAAGATGAGAGGCAAATAAACAAGCTCTGCTGTCAAGCAAAAAAAAAAAAAAACACCACAAATGTAGCCACAGCAGCCTGATTACAATGGTACGTTTTACAATCATGTTGTCTTCTATGTACAGAATGATAATTTGAAATGTTTTTGGCATGCGATCATAAAATAATCCGTTCATTGAGGTGATGATGATGATGATGATGATGATGATGATGATGATGATGATGATGATGATGATGATGCTGATGATGATGATGATGCTGATGATGATGCTGATGATGATGGTGGCTATGATGATGATAATGATGATGATGATGATGATGATGATGATGATGATGATGATGATGATGATGATGATGATGATGATGATGATGATGATGATGATGATGATGATGATGATAGGGCCTTATAGGATGCTTCCAATGACTCTTCTGATGTGATACAGCAGCAGACTGTCCTTACTCTGAGCACATCATAATCTATCTAGTGCTCCCGCCTCGCAAACATCTCAAGATGGTTCGGCATGAAGTGCTCGACAAACAAGGATCAAACGGCCGTAAATGACGTCTCGTGTTGCTCTTACTGAATTTATATAATGCAGCTTGGTCCTGGTATACAGAGATGCAGCGAGTTATTCTAATTTTTGAGCAAAGTTAATACAAAAAAAGTGACATTGGTGTCATCTAGATGACTTTCTTTCTCCAACTAGTCTTTACCAATTCACATCACCAAAAGGAAACAAAAAGACAGACCGACAGATAGACACAGTCACGGCATACGGACTACGTTTGCTTTGAAAAAGTGACCATGGAAGGGCAGATACAGTCACGCAAAACATCCATACATAAAGACTTATCAAGCAAGCGTCATTCTAACAATTTTCGTTGTTTTATTTATTAAAATACAATCGGTATTTCAGCCAATTTCATGCATCGCTGCAGGGTCTTCGTCAGCAGAACTCTGTGTGAATGTTTTCAAGTTTACCGAGAACTGTATCGGTATCAGAAAGAAGGGCCTCGGACCACGTCACCTGACGGTGGTTGTCACCGCTTGTTATCACAACGCCACAGGAAGTGGCAGTTATCTCACGTGTGGTTTGTTTTTTTCTGGTGTGTAATCTTAGTAGCAGACGACTTTCCTATTTGGCCTCCAGTAAGGATCGCGATGGCTAAAAATTAAATAATAATAAAGAAATGCTGTTTAAGTTCAAAACCCCCGTTCATATTTTGTACTCATTTACGTACGAGTTTTCTCAAAATTGCACTGACATCAGTATACTGGGAAAGCATATTAACTGAGACCTGGGAATTGTTTATAAAAATAAAAGAGAGTGAAAAGTAAATCGACTGGGGCAATTGTTGATGTCAAGAGGCGTGGATACAGTAAGTAGCATGAGAATATAAAGGAAGAAGAGTTACACTTCAAAGACGGGAAGAAAAACAATTTGAATTTACCTTAACATAAATTGGTACATGTTTTCACCACTGCACCCGCCAATGCAGTTCAGCTGTATGTAAAAACCAATCGAGGTTTTTCACTGACTTGAACTGTCCTCCAGTGTGTGGTGGAGGTTCGTATTTGTAGATGCGCTACTTTGTGGGATACCATGTCGAGTTTGTGGTTTTCTTCTTGAGAAGTAACGGAGACAAGCTACCAGTTCCGAGACCCATGAGAACAGGTCTTCCGTCCATGTTTATCTTCCCATGCGTGTAGGACATTTCGCGAGAGTGTTCTCAGAAGGGGGAAGATGCCCTTGGTTTGTTCTCACACTCTTGATTTCCGCAACTGCCCTGTGGTAACAATTATTAGCACACAACAATGAGCAAAATACTAAGTGACCGATAAAAGCTATTTTAATCTAGACAAAGAAGATTGGGGAATATTTTTTTCTATGTCAATACGTAACATTTCCGCAGTTATACAGCTTTAGCTAAAAACGAAAATTGTTAAATGCTATATTCAAAGGAATAACTTAAAGCAGAATTTCACGGTTATATAAACACCCTCTTTAAAATTGTTATACATGTATTTACAGTAATTCTAGCAGTAAATTGTTTATAGCTTAAGATTAAAAAAAAGGATAATTGAATTTTATATTCAAACAGTATTTTACTTCCTGAAAAAAATTCAAAGAAAAAATACATAGAATAAATTTGCGGCACATATTATTTAGTTTAACTATATGACGAATTTTCAGAATGGTGTGGCAGTGCATTACCCGACCTATGCTATCCGTGCACCGGTAGACAAGTAGTTTTCTCATGCGATTTTTTTTTCGACTCAAAATTACAAAAAGGTTTTGAAGGCACATCGTTATGCTGATCTTCTTGCTTCCCATGAAAGAATATAAACAAAAAACGAATACGTTTACCGATTTGCCATCCATATATGTAACATGAACACACACTTGGCTTTAATGGCTAACAAAAAAAAATATTTAAACTTTGCTGTAAGTAGAAGTGAATTTCTGAATGTCGCTGCTCAGACGACTCTCAACCTTTTATTTTACAAGCACAGTGTTACATTTTTAGAAGAAAATATTCAGTTATTGGGATATTCGGTAAGGATTTTAAAAAAAGCTAACCTTGTCTTCGTCGAATTAGAAGGAAGATAACTTTTTTAGGTTACACCTATGATTAAACTCCGGCAATGACAAAAGCAGCATAGTTGATATTAATAATTATGAGCCAGAGCTCAGTTCGCACTTAAAAATATACTTTTCAACAGCTTTATTTTTTTATTTAAAAAAGCAGTTCCAGAGAGAATAGTGGAACTAAAATTAATTGACAGTTGGCAAAGAAGAGTTCACTGCGAGAACATCCTGATCTCTATACCACCAGTATGTGCGCATTTAAGTCTCCGCGGAAAATGAGCCAAAGTGCGCCGTAGGCATGAAATGAAACAATCTGACATTTTCGGTAAGAGTCCCGAGGACGCGCTCGCTCCAAAGTTATATCTGCTTTTGTTCGCCACATTTGTTCATGCACAGAGTTGTGAATGTGTGTGAATTCTAATGAACGGTATATATCTTCAGCCAGGGGTGGCCACAGAGGGGGCTCTATTGTCCTTGTGTGAAAACTGTACCGTGTTGATTAGACTGTGGGTAATGAAGGGTAGATTTTCGAGAGGGCACCCAGTGCCAGGGTATTCACAGATATCACTGATGTACTGGATGACATCGAAAGATATATCGGAGATGAGCACTTATGCCCAAAAAGCCTTCATCTCTAGCGTTTGATGTCAACCCCCCTTATCCGCCGTCAAGGTCTGCAGTCATTTGTCCGATACTACTAACATTCGTGTAATGTGAAGCTGAAAAGAACATCCCATTGAATGGAACATACAGTAAAACATTTGAAATTTGCTAATCATATTTATCTGAATGAACAATAAGCTGTAATATTATAAAAACACAAGCCAGTGAACCCCCTGGACCGAAAACCTTGCTGGTTCATTTATACAACAAGTCTTCCTTTGCTTGGAAGTAAAAACATCGAAACCACAACAACTGCTATAGAAAACCACAGTTGTGACTTTTTGCTGTCATCTACGTTAAATTTCACTTTAAAGTGTTTACAGAATTCATAAAAAGCATTTCTAAACTCCTCATCTATATAAAACGAAGCTGATGAAATGTTAAAAATGAATGTTCACAAAAAATATTCATTTCATTTGAGTAGAAATAAAAGTTCATGATTTCTTTAAGACCGTGATTTTTAAGCCTGTATTTAGAGGCCTGCCAAGCTGATATTTAAAACATTTCTAAATAATTACATATATCTCAAACAGACTTATGCATACATTGGTAAAATTAAAGATATATCAGAGATTTTGTCGTGTCGCCGATTTTAGTTTTGATATCTGTACATTAATTAAGAGTTATAAATAGCTTCAGTTTCTTTAAAATTAGGATAATCTCTCACTTTGAATTTAGAAATATCTCTCATTCTGTGTTTGCCACATTGTTATAAACCTTTATAGCGAGATCTCGTCGTATATACATATATCTATTGTATATCTTATTGTATAAAAATACTTACAATTGTTTGGATATTTACGGGTATTTTAAGCTACCGCTTTTTAAATAATAATTTAAAAACCACAATATAAACATCGAATGTAAAAATAACGTTCTAACATTTTTTATAAGATAACTGAAATGACAATGTAATTCAGGTGAACAAAAAGCAATGTAATTCGCTATGTTTCATGACAATTATTTTTAACTTGTATAATCTACGAAACCTTAAACCTGGGACAGTTTAAAAGTGGAGCTCTGTAAACACAATGAGGATTTCGGTTTAAAAATAAATGTCACTTGTGCATTTTAGAAAAGAATGCAGATGGCAGAGACCATTAGTCGCTTTTCTTTAACAAAGATCCGCTTGAGTTACCACCTGCCCGGGGCTAAAACTGTCCCGCACTACACCTCCTCCCCCTCCCCCACCGCTACGAAAGCACAAGCCAGAGATTATTCTCACACGGTTTGATCCAGATTTTGGCAAGAGTTTGAGCTGAATGGTATAGTGACAATTGATTGGTCGCAGATGCAGTCGCAGACCCATAGTTTTACACGCCGCAGACGACTTTGAATTTGACCCGCGAAAAGACAATGTCGATCAAACCAGTCCCATTTACGACTTTTTACGACAAGTCGCAACACTATACCGAACAGTCAAAAAAATTCCATTTCGCAAGATGCGTACAATGATATGAGTAAAAAGACGATAACAATCGTTAAAATGTGTTTGTGTTGATAACACAAGGAATTTTTCTTTTCTTTTTTTCTGGAGTGACATTTATAGCCTAAAGACATTGCCTCAATTGATACGCTATTGATATCATTTAACAACGTTTTAAGAAGGGAAAAGGTTCATACAAGCCTCTCCTCCGTCGTCGTGGCACCTATCTCAAATGTCAGGCTTCTTCCGGGCATAAAAAGAAAGCTTTCACTTTCTTTGTTTTTCAAATGGGAGTGTTGATAAGCACATCCTTATTTGAAATGTTAATTGGTTTGATGTAGTTTTTTTTTATTTATTTTATTTTTTATTTAAAGAAATGATAAACCTCAAATTGTTTTCCGATTTTGTGCCCGTCAGTTTCTCTCCCTGCCACATAACTCCGACCGAAAAAATAACCAAAGATATTGCCAAGAAGAAGTGAACCTGGTAGATGTACATACACCATAGCAATCAAGTTGTTCTGTGGACAAGCAAGGAAGTAATACAAGCCGGTGTAACAACCGAGCTTCAAGCCGTTGTGAATGGGCAACAGACAGGCTGTTAAAACGAAAAATATTAGGGCAATAAAAGAACTGTCCATTATATCTTTTAACTTTTGTTTTAAACTTCAGTTCAGTCTGATAGATTTTTTGTGCTCGGGGTTGGATAGACTGATGTAAATAACTTGTACGGCACGTAAGCACGTATGCCCTCTCGCCCCATCTCCAAAATGAAAACCCAGAAGAAGTCTGTTCCGGGTTGGGACATAACGTGCTAAACCGGAAGTAAACCGCGAGTAAACCATCATTCTAACTATCTACTTGAGACCTCTGGTCAAGTTCTTCCAACAAACTAATACCATGGCTCTATTCTCTTATCAGTTCAACAACAAAAAATGTTACGCTGTGTTAATTTGCTATTAATTCAAATTTGTAATGCCTGAAGAAAGTAATTTTCAGGATAATGGGAATGACAGTTGCTCATTTGAAGCTTTTGGTTCATTTTTTCCAGACACTCCTTTCTATTCAAACTTTATCAGCGCGCAGAGGATACAGATTTGAAATACTACTCCAACCTGTTAAATTTCAAATCATCACAACCATTTAGTCAGAAGAAAAATTGATAATAAATTTGGTATCAAACTAGTGGTTTGTTTTGCTAGTTTGTGTGGTATCATGCCGCTTTGCATCATTTTACAGAGGTTTATGCATCTCTTACGATCGGCTGTTTTTTTTCTGATAATGCTGTCAGGATTCAGTAAACAACAAGCTTCAAGAGATCCAGACCTATTAAAACCGCGTTGGATTCCATTTCCTGGATTTCTTTTAAGTTTCATAAACAGGAGATGATTAACCCTTAAAGTATCACTAATGCAGGCACAGAAAAAAAAGCTTTTTCAGTCACAACGTATGTCTCTTTACATCTTTTTCCTCAAACTATTTGCTTCAATCTTTTAAATTTTATGTAACACCACTGCTCACATTTATAGAAAATTAACTCGTTACTCACTTGTAGATCACCCTGATTGGTTCTTCATATTGCACACACGAGCATACAGTAATGTGATTTTCATCGCCCGTCGTCCGGTTATCAGTTGCCTAATTACAGGGGAGGTCTTCTGCCACCAAACGCACGCACCAGAACGCTGCCCGATAACAAATCCCGCTGGGGTGTGGGATATGGGCAACATAACAGGCGTTCTGTGCCTCTGTCGCCTGTTTTCACAAAAATTAGAGACAACCACTGAGTAATACAGGGATATGTCTATCAGATATTCATTAAGAAGTGAGATATGGGGTGGAAGAGGTTGACACACAGAGAGCAGATAGAAAGGCCACATAGATTCAAAATTATCAGAATCTGTGGTATCTATCAACACTAATTTTGTTAGATAGATGTCACTCTTTCTTTTAAATTTCGTCCGAAAATTGTCTTTTTCTCCGGTTTTACTTCCAGCATGGTATTTTATATAAGTAAGCACTGTTAATTTTAGCCTTCAAAGTACATTTTAAAATAAATTTTAAAAGTAGCATGAAACTAGACAGCGGAATTGGTCAACTTGCAGAAACCATTAAAGAAAATATTTGCATTAAATTATAACCAGAAAGCTCAAAGTCACACAGTACCCCTTCTTTGTCGTCGCTTTGGCCTAACGGGTTCAAAATGAACCCAAAACCGCCCTATCTCTAACCGTTTTCGAGATAATATTCAGTTTTCTGTTTTTGACTGCGATCCAGAAGGGCAAAGTCACCGAGGTACTTCTTATGTAACGTTGTTTAGGCCAAAAGGGTTGAAAATCAGCTCAAAATAGCTCTTTGTCCAACCGTTTTCCAGATAATAGTCAACTTCCGGTTTTTCCTTGACCGTGACCGAGAACTTCATGATTACAAGGTCACCGAGGTACCTCTTACGTAACGTTGTTTAGGTCAAAGGGTAAAAAATGAGCTCAAAATCGCTGTTTCTCTAACTGTTTTCGACATAATAGTCAACTTCCGGTTTTTGACCTCGACCATGACCTAGAAGGTCCAGGTCACAGAGGTGCTTTTTATATAGCGTTGTTTAGGCCCAAAGGGTGGAAAATGTGCTCAAAATCACTCTATCTCTAACCGTTTTCGAGAGAGTAGTCAACTTCCGGTTTTTTGCCTTGACCACTATCCAAGAGGTCAAGGTCATCGAGGTACCTCTTATGTAACGTTGTTTAGGCCAAAAGGGTCGAAAATCAGCTCATATCGCTCTATCGCTAACCGTTTTCAAGATGTGTTCGCCTATCGTTAACGGTACACGAGGTCACATGACCCTACAGAGTACGTTTTATATATTCAAACTGGGGTTTGAGCACTTTTTATGGCCACTTTTCGTGATTAATAGGCCTTTTAAAAAATATTTTGATTCTTTGAGGTCAAGATCAAAAATACTTGATAGACGTTGTTTCGAGTTCCCGACGTTGATGCAACGTCATTCCAACGTTGTTCCAACCTCGCAATGTTCACTGAGTTATTTAAGTGTTTTATTCGCCTAAAGGAAACCAATAATCAGTACTGATATGCGCATTTTGCCACAAAATAGGTTGTTGATAACATGTGTATATATCAAGTTTCAATGTATGTTGTTCATATGGTAATCTTTAACTATATATAACACTTTTTCAATATAAGGTAACCATATATTCTCAATGTGGCACCTGCAATAGCACTAGTAATTGGGAAAAAAGTATCAGTGAGCAACTATATGTCAATCACATGATGACCACGTGATGAAGTGTTGATTCAGCCACAGATTTTCTAAATTACTTGATATATGGTCTCCAAAGTGACAAAAATACCCTGATCATAGGTAAAATATTAACAGATTGATATTTTGTGGTAAGTGTGCAGTATATGTATATAGTCAAGCATGATGTAATCTGTGAAAGAATTGTAATATATGGAGGTTCGAATGAGAGTCGCATGATTCGTATTGGCACAGCTTCAGTTCAAAATCGATCTTCCAGAAATTTTTGCAATTCTTAATTTTTGTTAACAACGAGTGCCACACATTTCATGCAAAAAAAAAAAAAGAAATAATAACGCTGAGAAATTACATAACAAAAAGTGCAAACTTAAGAAATAAAAGTGATTATTTATTTAGAGCATTAAGTGCGATCGACACTCCTTGAGCATTTCTTAGTCCAGGAATAAAAAAAAAACAAGAAACAAATAAACTGTAAGTCTTGATGAAGTTATATTTGACAAAATAGTTGAGAAGCCAGCGAGGGTAGTGATTCGGGTGCAAGGCTCTCGGCGAGTCACTTCAAATTGTAAAAACCAGTAGAAGACTTCTTCCTGAATATCAAACTACATTGCAAGACAATTTTGATTCTAATTTGACAACATATTCTAACTATTAAATGTAACTAAGTGGGCAGAAGTAAGAACCCAATAAAGAAGGGATGAATCAGAAAACTGTAAAGATAGACGAAACTGGCAATATTTAAGTGTTTGTATTAATATGTCAACTAGAAGCTGTTAAATTTGTGAATTGATTCGCAATTACTTTTAGGGGAAAAGAAGAGACGTTTCACCAAGAAGCTTCTCAGGTGTCCTGAGAATTATTATTATTGTAAGGTGTCGAAATTCAAAGCATCGTATCGCTGTTCTGACATTTGCAGCTTATTCTTTCACTGTAAAAGACTAGATAGATCTAAACTAATAAGTGACCTTAAAATTAATTGTGCAATAAAAAGTGCATCATTTGTGTTATGCAAAGGGAATAATTTCATATTCTGGCATTTGCTTGGGTGAAAGTTTAAGTGTGTTTGTGAGAAGCTGTGAGGAGATTAAGGAAATATAAAGAGAGAAAGAGAGAAAAAAAAGAAAAACATGTATCGAAAGTCATCCTGTGTTAGGTTCTATGCATAGCACATACCACGCAGTGATGATTCTAAAATGACACTTGTCATATTAAGTAATAGTTAGAGTATCATTTAAACATGAAATTATTTCTAATCTTGAATTTAAAGGAATTTCTTAGAGCTGAAAGACACCCACTTCTCTATGACATGACTTGTGTTATCATTTGTGAAGAGTCTCTCTTTGATGTCTTTTCTTGAATATTCTATACAGATAAACATAGTTTAAGTTCTTATAACTTGATGTCACTATGCCTGGATACACACATTGAAATCCAGTCCCAGCACGTGTTTCTTTGATGCAAAAAAGTTAATATATTAATTTTAAGTTTATTCGTGTTGGCAACACACTTGGGTGTGTCTGCGGTAGGCCTAAACATGCATAAAGCACGGAGCAGAACGGCCTATTGAGCATTACTCCGTATTTTAATCTGACAGTGGTCTCGAGTGTACAGTCCTCGATACCATCAGTAAAAGATGTGTGCAAAATTTTCAGTCTTTTTTTCACCCCCCTTTCCACTCCCCCTCCCCCCAATCACGCATACAAAACTGTGGCCTCATCCATTCACTACATCTTTCAGTCCTTAGCCACTCCCACCGCCCACCCCTCCCCTGCTGCGGGTATGCATTTTATGGCCCACTCCCTTACGTAGAATCAACTGGATCAGCTAAAAGAAAGCACAAATCTTTGGTTTTAAGATAACTGTTTTCGATATGATTTTTAGTTATGAAAACAAGTTTATTCAAAAACTGTTAGTAGGTAGGAAACGCCGGTTCCAGCTCACTTTGTGACGTCATACTGTCTGGAAGTGACGTCATCATGTCTGGACCGGAAGTGTTGTCTGGAGCGGAAGTGTTGTCTGGAGCGGAAGTGTTGTCTGGACCGGAAGTGCTGTCACGATAAGCGTTAGGATAGGCGCGGCCATCCATGACGTCATAATGAGGTCATAATGAGGTCATAATGAGGTCATAATGATTTGTATGAGAGTTTTGGCGCAGTCGATGATCGTCGAAGTCAATGAAGTCAAACACGTCATAGGCGTAACCAAGGCGTAACCATGGTGATAATGACGTCATCAGTCACGTGACCAATGAAAAGCCAATGAAATCAAAGAAGACAATGAAGCCCCGCCCACTTTCTGTCTATCATACTGTCTGGACCGGAAGTGACGTCATAGGCGTGGTCATGGTAACGAATTGAAACTTTGTAAACAAAAGTGAACTTTGTAAACAAACTGTGTAAACAAACTTTATAAACAAAATTTGTAAATAAACTTTATAAACAAAATTTGTAAACAAACTTTGTAAACAAACTTTGTAAACAACATTTGTAAACAAAATTTGTAAACAAACTTTGGTTATTTACATAATTGAAACTCATTGAAACTTTGTAGACAAACTTTGTAAACAAACTTTGTAAACAAACTTTGTAAACACAATTTGTAAACAAACTTTGTAAACAAAATTTGTAAACAAACTTTGTAAACAAAATTTGCAAACAAACTTTGGTTATTTGCATAATTGAAACTTTGTAAACAAACTTTGTAAACAAACTTTGTAAACACAACTTGTTAACAAACTTTGTAAACAAACTTTGTAAACAAACTTTGTAAACAAACTTTGGTTATTTGCATAATTGAAACTCATTGAAACTTTGTAAACAAACTTTGTAAACACAATTTGTAAACAAACTTTGTAAACAAACTTTGTAAACAAACTTTGTAAACAAACTTTGGTTATTTGCATAATTGAAACTCATTGAAACTTTGTAAACAAACTTTTTTTTTCCCCTCACACACTCTCTCTCCACACACACACACACACACACCACGACTGAGCGTTTCATTTTATAAGCCACATAGGTATTTGAACCTTCTAATGGTAACTTTTTCCCTCCACACTCTCATGCATACATACCAACACCATGATAAAATGTTTTGCTTATGTTGCTCTTTATACTCCATTATTTGTTTGTTTTTTTTTTTTGTTTGAAATGCAGTGTTTACTTAGAGAAAAAATGGCGTCCTGCAATCTGCAATCATCAGCAGCAGCATTTCGTCATCAGTGTAATCAGACTGCGTCATCTATAGCCAGCGTAATCAGACTGCGTAATCAGACTTCGTCATAAACAACGTAGACAGCAGTGTCTGGCTTTATTGTTTTTCTGAGGCAGCAGTGTCTAGCTGCTTGGAGTTGCAGTGTGACCCTAAGTGTTATACTTAACCGATTTGTCTGAAAATTTCACTGTTTGATTCAGTTTTATATCTAGTTTTCACATAGTCATGGACTGGTTGCGTAGCTAGCTGTATGCATCATGAATTCACCTTAAAAATGACAAGTAAAAAGTGGAATAACTTTTGTTATGATTGACCGATTTACATGAAACTTTCACTGTTTAATTCAGTTTTATATCTAGTTTTAACATTAAGTGGTTATAGGCTATTTGCGCAGCTGGCTGTGTGCATATTTACCACCATTTTAATTTTGTAAAAAGTGAAAAATTGTGATAACTTTCGCTATAGTTGACGGATTTGCATGAAAATTTCACCGTTGGATTCAGTTTGATGTCTTAGTTTTACAGTAGTTTGTGCATAGGTGGGTTGTTGGAATGGCGCGCGCCCACCATTTAAACATGTGTTTGAATAAGTTTTACGTCAAACTATTGTTCAACAAGTTGTTTAGCAATTGTACAACAATTGTTCAACAAGCTGTTGTTGAACATGTTCAACATGTTGTTGAACATGTTCAACATGTTCAACATGTTCAACAACATGTTCAACAAGTTGAACATGTTCAACATGTTCAACATGTTCAATAACATGTTCAACATGTTCAATATGTTCAACATGTTCAACAACATGTTCAACAAGTTGAACATGTTCAACATGTTCAACATGTTCAACAACATGTTCAACATGTTCAACATGTTCAACATGTTCAACAACATGTTCAACAAGTTGAACATGTTCAACATGTTCAACATGTTGTTGCACAAGTTGAACATGTTCAACATGTTCAACATGTTCAACATGTTCAACTTGTTCAACAACATGCTGTTTAACAAATTGTTCAACAAGTTGTAGTTCAAGCAAAGAAAAAACAAGACATATGTTGAATAGGTTTATTAATACATTTAAATACACTTAAATACACTTAAATATATACAGCTTAAATCTATAACAATATTATAACATTTATTGATTTACAAAGTCTTTATTATAATGTTTAGTCAAATAAGTCTATTTTTCTTCATCTGCTTCACTCTGTTCACTGGCATCCATATCACTTTCTTCGTCACTGCTTTCATCTTCCTCCTCCTCATCTAGAAGCTCTTCAAAGAATGCATCGTTTCTTCTTATAGCCGCCTTTAGTGCCTTTGAATACTCGTAATGTTTTTCATCAACAAAGTAATTGAAGTCTTCTAAAATGGTTTCATAATGTTCGTTTTGTTGTAGACGTTGGGCATATTTGAATAGTCTCATAAACAGTTGTTTAAGTCGACGCTTATAAATGGGTCGAAAGTCATCACTTGCTATTTCACGCGCATCTTCAAGCCCTTGTTCTTCATATTCTGAAACCTTTTCTTGAAATTCGGTATCATATTCATCGTAGACTTCTTGAACCATATCATACCAAACAGAGTCTGTTTCTGAGTCACTTTCAGAGTCTGTTTCTGACTCACTTTCAGAGCTGCTGTCATCATTACCCTCAACACAATGTTCCATATGTTTGAACAAAGCTTCTTGACTGTTGTATAACGCACCACATTCTGTACAAGCATGTGCATTCTTTTCAGTCATGTTGACGCTTTGACTTTCCATAGAAGACTCATCTAACGTTTCAGCGATAGGTGGTTTTACAGGGTTTTCCATATCTATCTCCAATTCTTCTTCTGAAGTGTGAGCATCCCTTAAGTGCCTTTTCAGACTTTGTGGCCACTTGTAAGATTTCAAACAAATGTTGCATTTATACATCCTTTCGGTTCAACATACACTTTTCAAATGATGAAAAAGCCTTTAAACATAGCCTTATATACAACTTGTTGAACAACATGTTGAACATGTTCAACATGTTGTTGAACATGTTGTTGAACATGTTGTTGAACATGTTGTCTACGCCTAGGGGAGTTTAACGTCATAACGTCATTATGACGTCATCATTATGACGTCATCATTATGACGTCATTATGACGTCATAATGACGTCATTGGAACAGGCGCGTGCTTAATCAAAAACTGTTTCAGCAGAATTTATTGTTGTTTGATATGAATGAAATGCATGTCTCACTCTTCCTTTTATGCTACTTAGATGTAATCAAAATATGGTGTGTAACTCGTCAAAAATGTCAAACTTGTTAAAATTGCTAAAATTGCTGAGTCAGCAATTTTAACAAGTTTGACATTTTTGACGAGTTACACACCATATTTTGATTACATCTAAGTAGCATAAAAGGAAGAGTGAGACATGCATTTCATTCATATCAAACAACAATAAATTCTGCTGAAACAGTTTTTGATTAAGCACGCGCCTGTTCCAATGACGTCATTATGACGTCATAATGACGTCATAATGATGACGTCATAATGATGACGTCATAATGACGTTATGACGTTAAACTCCCCTAGGCGTAGACAACATGTTCAACAACATGTTCAACAACATGTTCAACAACATGTTGAACATGTTCAACATGTTGTTCAACAAGTTGTATATAAGGCTATGTTTAAAGGCTTTTTCATCATTTGAAAAGTGTATGTTGAACCGAAAGGATGTATAAATGCAACATTTGTTTGAAATCTTACAAGTGGCCACAAAGTCTGAAAAGGCACTTAAGGGATGCTCACACTTCAGAAGAAGAATTGGAGATAGATATGGAAAACCCTGTAAAACCACCTATCGCTGAAACGTTAGATGAGTCTTCTATGGAAAGTCAAAGCGTCAACATGACTGAAAAGAATGCACATGCTTGTACAGAATGTGGTGCGTTATACAACAGTCAAGAAGCTTTGTTCAAACATATGGAACATTGTGTTGAGGGTAATGATGACAGCAGCTCTGAAAGTGAGTCAGAAACAGACTCTGAAAGTGACTCAGAAACAGACTCTGTTTGGTATGATATGGTTCAAGAAGTCTACGATGAATATGATACCGAATTTCAAGAAAAGGTTTCAGAATATGAAGAACAAGGGCTTGAAGATGCGCGTGAAATAGCAAGTGATGACTTTCGACCCATTTATAAGCGTCGACTTAAACAACTGTTTATGAGACTATTCAAATATGCCCAACGTCTACAACAAAACGAACATTATGAAACCATTTTAGAAGACTTCAATTACTTTGTTGATGAAAAACATTACGAGTATTCAAAGGCACTAAAGGCGGCTATAAGAAGAAACGATGCATTCTTTGAAGAGCTTCTAGATGAGGAGGAGGAAGATGAAAGCAGTGACGAAGAAAGTGATATGGATGCCAGTGAACAGAGTGAAGCAGATGAAGAAAAATAGACTTATTTGACTAAACATTATAATAAAGACTTTGTAAATCAATAAATGTTATAATATTGTTATAGATTTAAGCTGTATATATTTAAGTGTATTTAAGTGTATTTAAATGTATTAATAAACCTATTCAACATATGTCTTGTTTTTTCTTTGCTTGAACTACAACTTGTTGAACAATTTGTTAAACAGCATGTTGTTGAACAAGTTGAACATGTTGAACATGTTGAACATGTTGAACATGTTCAACTTGTGCAACAACATGTTGAACATGTTGAACATGTTCAACTTGTTGAACATGTTGTTAAACATGTTGAACATGTTGAACATGTTGAACATGTTGTTGAACATGTTGAACATGTTGAACATGTTCAACTTGTTGAACATGTTGTTGAACATGTTGAACATGTTGAACATGTTGAACATGTTGAACATGTTGTTGAACAGCTTGTTGAACAATTGTTGTACAATTGCTAAACAACTTGTTGAACAATAGTTTGACGTAAAACTTATTCAAACACATGTTTAAATGGTGGGCGCGCGCCATTCCAACAACCCACCTATGCACAAACTACTGTAAAACTAAGACATCAAACTGAATCCAACGGTGAAATTTTCATGCAAATCCGTCAACTATAGCGAAAGTTATCACAATTTTTCACTTTTTACAAAATTAAA
Source organism: Protula sp. h YS-2021 (assembly GCA_949752745.1). Taxonomy (NCBI): domain Eukaryota; kingdom Metazoa; phylum Annelida; class Polychaeta; order Sabellida; family Serpulidae; genus Protula; species Protula sp. h YS-2021. Next base: position 67,231,860 of record OX457026.1, read on the forward strand.
ATGGTGGTAAATATGCACACAGCCAGCTGCGCAAATAGCCTATAACCACTTAATGTTAAAACTAGATATAAAACTGAATTAAACAGTGAAAGTTTCATGTAAATCGGTCAATCATAACAAAAGTTATTCCACTTTTTACTTGTCATTTTTAAGGTGAATTCATGATGCATACAGCTAGCTACGCAACCAGTCCATGACTATGTGAAAACTAGATATAAAACTGAATCAAACAGTGAAATTTTCAGACAAATCGGTTAAGTATAACACTTAGGGTCACACTGCAACTCCAAGCAGCTAGACACTGCTGCCTCAGAAAAACAATAAAGCCAGACACTGCTGTCTACGTTGTTTATGACGAAGTCTGATTACGCAGTCTGATTACGCTGGCTATAGATGACGCAGTCTGATTACACTGATGACGAAATGCTGCTGCTGATGATTGCAGATTGCAGGACGCCATTTTTTCTCTAAGTAAACACTGCATTTCAAACAAAAAAAAAACAAACAAATAATGGAGTATAAAGAGCAACATAAGCAAAACATTTTATCATGGTGTTGGTATGTATGCATGAGAGTGTGGAGGGAAAAAGTTACCATTAGAAGGTTCAAATACCTATGTGGCTTATAAAATGAAACGCTCAGTCGTGGTGTGTGTGTGTGTGTGTGTGTGTGTGGAGAGAGAGTGTGTGAGGGGGAAAAAAAAAGTTTGTTTACAAAGTTTCAATGAGTTTCAATTATGCAAATAACCAAAGTTTGTTTACAAAGTTTGTTTACAAAGTTTGTTTACAAAGTTTGTTTACAAATTGTGTTTACAAAGTTTGTTTACAAAGTTTCAATGAGTTTCAATTATGCAAATAACCAAAGTTTGTTTACAAAGTTTGTTTACAAAGTTTGTTTACAAAGTTTGTTAACAAGTTGTGTTTACAAAGTTTGTTTACAAAGTTTGTTTACAAAGTTTCAATTATGCAAATAACCAAAGTTTGTTTACAAATTTTGTTTACAAAGTTTGTTTACAAATTTTGTTTACAAAGTTTGTTTACAAATTGTGTTTACAAAGTTTGTTTACAAAGTTTGTTTACAAAGTTTGTCTACAAAGTTTCAATGAGTTTCAATTATGTAAATAAACAAAGTTTGTTTACAAATTTTGTTTACAAATGTTGTTTACAAAGTTTGTTTACAAAGTTTGTTTACAAATTTTGTTTATAAAGTTTATTTACAAATTTTGTTTATAAAGTTTGTTTACACAGTTTGTTTACAAAGTTCACTTTTGTTTACAAAGTTTCAATTCGTTACCATGACCACGCCTATGACGTCACTTCCGGTCCAGACAGTATGATAGACAGAAAGTGGGCGGGGCTTCATTGTCTTCTTTGATTTCATTGGCTTTTCATTGGTCACGTGACTGATGACGTCATTATCACCATGGTTACGCCTTGGTTACGCCTATGACGTGTTTGACTTCATTGACTTCGACGATCATCGACTGCGCCAAAACTCTCATACAAATCATTATGACCTCATTATGACCTCATTATGACCTCATTATGACGTCATGGATGGCCGCGCCTATCCTAACGCTTATCGTGACAGCACTTCCGGTCCAGACAACACTTCCGCTCCAGACAACACTTCCGCTCCAGACAACACTTCCGGTCCAGACATGATGACGTCACTTCCAGACAGTATGACGTCACAAAGTGAGCTGGAACCGGCGTTTCCTACCTACTACTGTTGTTCTGTTACCGCAACACTGTTCGACGCTTCTCATGTACACTTTGATTCGACACGGGCTATTCTTAAGCGATAAATTAGTAACAAAAATAGCTCACAAATATACCAGAAAGAATTAGTAGAAATGAGGCATATAGAAGGAAACTATAGATTAGCAGGTGCCAAAGAAGGGGGGGCAAGATATTAGTTACAAGGGCAGGATAGTTAAACGACTGACTTACTATATTCGTTGTTCTCAAAATGTATAGTTAAGTCATGGCGACCATTGAAAATGACCTTGTTTTAAAAGATCTATTATCTTCTTTTATCTACTAACGGCACTATTATTTTGAAGGAAAAAAATAAATAGCCAGTTCGACGGGGTTTTGCAAGCATTCTTTATTGATGTGGTTTGCAATTTTTTATTAAACTAAATTTTACTTGCAAAATAAATTATGCCAACAGGCGACGTTTTAATTGTTAGAGAAGTCACTATTTCCCATAAATATAAGTCATATGAACAAAAATAAAACTCACATAAAATTTAATATAAAACCCCCAAAAATGATTAAGTACTGGGAAACCTTGGGAACGTTATCTATCTGTATTTCGGTTGTGATTCTCAGCTGCGGAAAATTTACACTGCACCCTAGCAAAACAATTAGAGCAATTTTGCGTTAACTTCGATTTTAATTAAAAAGTGTTGTTGCAGTTTTTGCAATCAACCAAATCCCGACAATGAGCCAGTGGGTCCATCTGAATATTTCTGCTGTGTGACACGTGCAGAGAGATAATATACAGGAAAGTCAATTGCTTAACACGCGGGGAAAACCTTAACATTTTACAGTTGCTAATGTTCGTGCAATAACAATAACAATCTATTTTGCATCCCGGACAATGTAACAACAGATCTCATGTTCGGGCATGTTTCAAAAGTAACGTAGAAAACTAGATAGATTTCGCTTTCAGGTGACGAAGTTTACACTTGGAAAATTTTCAAAGCTAACAAATAAAGGAATCCAGATTGAACTTTTTTTAAAAGTAATCATGCCAGTTGCATGAGCAAATTTTAGAAAACAGGAATTCTTAAAAAGTAAGTTGGCAATAGTTATTTTCTATTAGCCAAATTGACGAAAATTGGCGAATTGCCACAACAAAATAAAATGTTGACTCAGTTATAAAATAAACATAACCATTTTATATTCTCATTCAAAATCATTTTAAAAAAGAGCCATAGACAATATAAATCGCCATACATTGTGAAAAGCGAGTGTTCTTAATATGAATGCATTTGTTACTGCAGTAATAAAAACTATGGTTATGACGTGAAAGCAACACAGCAAGGGTACGCAAGATCAACATAGCTGTACTTATGCTGTTTTGGCGTGATACAGCCGATTTCATGGCATACTGTGCTAGGTGAACATGTTAGAGGGTGGTTAGGGCATTTAAGAATTATGTTTTTCTCTCTCACTTTTGTTCTTCAGAGCCTTCTGTTAACGCTGAACTGAAATCCTATATTTAAACTGTCCAAAAAATTGAAAATTGTCACCGAGATGATCCTTGCAAAACAAAGGTAATCTCACCTTTTGTTTTGCTTCACAGTTGAGGTTGCAGGTGTTTTCGAGCTATTTCACTTTGAAAATCTCATGAGGTCACAAGAAGCTGATGTTTACGTCGTTGGTCAACAAATTTTCTTGTGGTCATGAGGCCATCGTCCACTCTACGTGTGCATATAAGTTTCATTTTCCTAACCCTAACTACCTAAACTACCCAAACTGCCTAACCCTAACTTCCAGTCCCAAGTGCACGAAGAAGTAACTTTTGCAACGCTTTGTAAGACAAAATTCAGCCCCAAGCGTAAAATATTACGAACATGTGTTCAACAGAATAGACGGCAAAATCTCGCAGGAGTGAATCGCAGCATAATGTCTTGTAATCTCTCCAGTAACGAAAACTGCAAGATCTGTCCTCTCCATACAGATATAAATGACTATAAACCAATGTATATATTGTATCACTGAATAATCTGAAATTAACATGTTTATTTTATTTTAGATTAAGGACTCAATCCCAATTGCACAAATGTCTAATAAACAATTAAAAAACAACGGTTATGAATTTCGCTATGTTGCCCCTTTTTTGACGGGTTTTGTGAAAAGGTTGAATCGGCTAAGATCTTGAAACTTTTTAAGGGAATAAATTAGGCTTCTATAAATTTTGCTTTTAACAATATAACAAATAAATAATTTATGTTACTGTCACTGGAAAACACAAGACGTCTAAAAAGCAAGTAATATGTGCTTGAATTTGTATGTACAAAATTTCAACGCAAAAGCGTGTAATCCGAAATAGGAGAAATCCAAAAAGAATGCAGCTACCTGTACCTCTACCGTATGTACAAGGTACTGTATGTCGATACAAGGCAACCACATCAAAAGCGTTAAACAAGCAATTTGTTGCTTCAGCTTGGTGCCATTAGTGGTCCGTGATACCCAAAGAAACAACCTGTAGACTTTTGTATTTGTGTGTTTAGATTCAGAATTTTCACTACGCAAGGTGCAAAATATAAAGTGGCTGATATTCAGAGACAATTGACACCTGTGACATTTCATCGAAACTTATAACTGTGTGCATTTCATGGCCAGAATTCAACATCTCTGAAACAAGGTAGGTCAGTAATTGCAAAAGACGGTATAAAGAATCTAGTTAACTGCCGTAGAGAAGAAGGTCCATGAGACCATCTGATATGTCAGATCCGATGATCGAGAGAACAGATTTAGCAAGTATAAAATGGGCCTTCCTTTAGCATCCATACTATTTTTCAATGGAAATTTCACCAAAGAACAGAGGAAAACCACTTTTTTCTTTTGAAACATCAAGCAACACAAGTAAGAGACAATTTTCGACTAAATATTGCAGATACCAGTTTCAGCTAAATGTGGCTCGATTAAATGTCGCTCAGTTAAATGTCATTCATCCAAAGTGGCTACACCATGATGTTTGCGGTATCGATACTGTGCCTTTTTGAAAGTGGACACTTTGAGAAGTCTCCAGGTATATTCACAATGATTTCTTTTGTATGAAACAACACGTATACAGAGTATACATAGTAACAATGTACACTCTTTATGATAAAAAATCGCATTGTATTGATGTAGCATGTTGTTTTCCTAACTGACATGCTTCAACTCATACATACATATGTTCGTACATGTGTCAAATAGCAATTAGCAACATGCTTTTATTTGTGAGAAAATATACAGCAGTGTCTTTGGTACGTTGTCTTAAATACGAGCAAAGATATACCCACAAAATATACAACCGCATGTATGACCAGACTGCTTATTTTCTTATTATAGTTCTTGCCTTTCTTATGGCTAAACGCCCATTCTTATAAGTCTTCCTTTATTTCTCAAGAGAATAAATTCATCACCGGTTATTGACGTCATGGTCTCTATTCTAAAAGTACCATAGCGCTTACTTCCCAAAGCGATGTGTGCAGTGTTAATAAATGGTGTTAACATGGCTGGTATAGTGCTAATAATATTGTGTGGAATTGCACATATTTTACACATGAAATTTACCATGGCATTCATATGCTCTTGCAAGAACCACTCGTCTAGTAACCAAAACAATGCTGTTTCAGCTTACACAATGATACACAAAGGTCATAACTATGTTGTTTTCCGGGTTATTTATGGAGATATCAGTTTATTTAAACACCAGCAATCACAGGCTCACAGCATATTAGGAAAAAAGGACAAAGTCAGAATAACTGTTCAATTGATATCTTGGAGCAAAAGGTCAAAGAATCCCACTAAGATGAGGGTGCAAATACATATTGTTCAACAACTCGAAGTATCTAAGGATACTGCTCGCATTAAATTATAATTTGCAATTCGATGCATGCGTAGTTAATGCATCCTATAAAAAAAGCTGAAATACAGGTCAAATGGGAGCCGTAAATGTCGCAACTCATTTGAATAAAAGTACAACATCAACGGGCATAAGTTGCGTCAACGACCTTTTGTAATTTCTGTTGAGACACCGAGTCGTTCTCTTAAAATGTTCTTGTCCTTCTGTCCCAGTAAATATTTGAAAGAAAGAGCTTCAAGGGACCAGAACTATTTCAAACACGACAAAGCCATTCCATTGACATCGCTTCCTTCCCTCAAGTTAATATTATTCCCCAAATACTGTAAGCTGTTCCCTGAAGGAACATAGCCGTACTTCAAGTTACTTAATTGATTTTTTTACATATAAAGTAATTTCTGGTTAGTGAGCCATCCCCTAAAAGTGTTTATTTGCATTAAAGTACGTACTATTTCGCACAATTTACAGTTTTTCAGTTTTCTTTGTGACTAACGACCTGTGTATATCCCAGAAGAACATATTGTAGACACAGATGGTTATTTACTGCTTACTCACCATCACCACCCTGACTATACTAAACTTGTTTAATACTTTGGTTCGTGCATTTTCTGGGTTATTGTGGCTTTTATTAGCACTATAACCCTGGGTTTTACTCAATTCCTTGCCTGGTCTTCTTTAAACTCAAAGTTACTAAAATTTATTTTGTCCCTGGATAAGTGGGTGAAGCCTGTCACTTTGAGAATTCCAACAGCCACTCACACTGGATGAGAAGTGTCTGAAATGATTTTCTCAATGGGGTTTATAATGAACAATGATGGGATCGTATGAATACGCAAATAAGCTCAAAAATAAAAATAGAAGCATAAGAACTTATTGTGTTTTGTACACCTTGCATTAATTTTTTCTCTTTTAGTTACAAATTTGAAATGTAAATATGTCGGAAAATATTCCTATGAAAACTTGATTATTTGCAAAACTTCCTCTTTCTGTCTATAAGTAAATTATTCATGCACGGAATCATTCAAAGTCTCACTCAGATGTTTTCGTTCAAATGTGAAACAGCCCTTTGCGATCTGACATAATATTCAGCATTACTAAATGAAATTCTTTTTTCAATGAACTTCAGAACACCGTTGTTGAAATTTTCTGCGTATTATGTGTTTTGCAAGGCAAAGGTTTTGACGATTTTGGTAAATAATGCTTCACCGCGTGCATGCTTTCAAGGGTACTTCTCTGTTGTACCAATTCTCAGTGGTTCGTAATTCAGATCGTTTTGACATCGCGATTTTCGATCACAAAGTTTGTGATTTCCCTGGTAGTGAGGCACAACATTGTCATAACGGTCTTGAGAGCATCACCATCGCAATTCCGCAACTGAATTGTTATTTCGCCAATTTATCCATGATTTTTGAATGCCAAGTGTTTTCTTTCTTATACTTGGGACTATGAGATACGTCTAATAGCTCGCTTTTTATTCTGAGCTATGACCGCTCGCTGGACCAGTGTCGATAAAATGTGCTTTTTGAATACCCATAAACACTTTGTAGGCTTTTCTGCAAGTATCCGCAAACAATTGTCTTTGTCTAAAATTTAATTAACCTATCTCTACGCCTTTGTGAAACGTGCATATGGGCTTGGAATCATTCCACTAGTAAAACACATTCGTACAAAATTCTTTGATTATCCAAAGAGGCACCTGTCCATTGAGCACAAGGAGAAGGAGAACAGCGATAATCATGTTCGTAGTCGCATCTGGAAACACATGATAAAACGTTCTCTTTTCGAATGAAATTTGTCAGTTTTAAAATTTAAAACAGATTCGTTCATGATGTTCGCCACACTCCGTATTTTTCCATTGCTCATGTCTCCATTGTTGCAAACAATGTTGCTGTTTTGCAAGAAAGTGTATTTAGCCGAACAAACTGTTCGGGTAGTTTTGTTTCAGTCTTTTGTTTTTCATTTCAAAAATATTAATGTAAAATTCCAGTCCTTTCAAAAAATGTTGAACAGTTTGAAGTTGAATTTTTGCTGTCTGTTGCAGTCAAATCAATCCTGAAAGTAGGAAGTTTTGTTCCCTTTTTATGTTTATGATCCAGGATTGTTTAAAAGTAGCTTAGAAATGTAGTTTTACTGGTTAGGACTGCAATACTTCTTGGAAGCAATCGAGAAATTTCAAAATAAACAAATTATCTCTTGCTGAATAAATAATTATCTCAATGTGTTTTGACCGACTTTCAAATGAACACCTGAACTTATAAAGAAAATAAAAATAAAGATGCAGATAGGGAAAAAGAGCAAACTGTAGTTGCCTATATTGATAGGAACAAGTTTGTATCCAACAGAAAAGTACTATCCAACAGAAAAGTTATTTTGGTCCCTATAGCATTGGTCCGTGTAGTTAAAATTTAAATAAATTAGAAACGTATCAGAAATACATTTATTTCAGTACTGCTTTAAAGCTGATTCCGTCAACGAAAAAAAACAATGTCGGGCAGTGCATCTGAAAAGCATGAATATAAAAGAAATATGCAAAATTAGCAACTCCAATTAATCCCAATGACCAAAATTCAAGCAGCAGAAAAGATTATTACCGATATTCTGTGCCATGATGTATCACGGAAGAGTGTGAAACATGAAAAAAAATATAAGTATTAAAAAGAACAGTCTTTGTTGAAAATGTGGTGATTGTGGTGCGTGCCATCATGCGTACTGAATGCGTACTGAAGATCATGAGATTGTGTGCCCAAATCAAGAGTGAATACCACACATTGGGCATAAATGGACCTACAAATGTTTGGTATATTAAAAAAATATAATTTAAACAACAACGAAGTGTATACATCTACAAGAGGAGTACATTTGTTCGTGACAGTAATTCCCGTTAACGAGCAGAAGAATTTAAATGATACAAACAAGTTCTCAAATTGCAACTGTTTATGGACAGCCATAAAACATAAAACCGTACCAGACAAAACCTCTAAAGGTCCATACCACCATGCCAAGATCCATACCACACAACACCAAGTAAGTAATAAGAAATCATAAACATATAATAACATACTATAAATAAATAAAGTGTGCAAAAAATATACATAAAATACTATATAACAAACAAATACAGCACAAAAAGAACTCATGAATAAGTAACAGTAAATTAATAACTAAGTGAGTCATAATCAATCATATATATATTGTTTTCTTTGAATGTTTTTTTCTTTCTTCTTTAAATGTTTTTTTTTTCAGTTAACGATATATATATATACCCTTCAAGACATGGGGAAAACTGAAACGCTGCAGTAATCATGGACACACACTATAATCGCTCTCATTATGGACAGCTGGGCGATCAGTATGCCTATGCTGATATCATACCATGTTGCCTTAACTGCCAGAAACTTAACTGTCAAAGCGTCTGGACGGCGAAATATTAATGTGCATTAATGTGCATTTTTGTATGTTTGTATGTTAAGCGTTAACAAATTTCTAAAAAATTGAGCTGGACCAACTAGACATGCTGCGTTATATCTCTTTGCGTGATAAGGTTTTGGTGAAAAAAAAGGAATCAAAAGGAAACACTTCACCGAATCGTACGAAAGCAATAAACTAGGAGATGGAAAATCACCAAGTGTAATAACAAGAATGTCGAAGGACATGACTCAGTCGAGTTACCAAACAAGGAAAGAGAGAAAAACTAATGAACACTGTTAGACCAAAAATGAAGAACTTTGAAAACGAGTTTTCTCGTGTGTAATCTAAAAAACAAAAACAAACAAAAATGAAAAAGAAACAAAAAAACACAAGCACGTCCAGGAACATTGAGAGCAGCGCACGAACGTTCACGCGTGCTACTGAAAAGATTCAATGGGAAAAACACATCAAGAAAAAAAGTAGATTGGGTTAAAAACCACTTCAAGAGCTATGTAAAATGCATTTAATTCGAATTTGGAAGCTACCCGAAAAGGGATCTGGGAGAGGTTAGGTTTTGACGATTCACGTATTTACCGACATTTACACAATTTTACAAAATTTTAAAATTCCACCATTTTGGCATTTCTGTGTGATTTGCGAAAAAAGCAAAGTCCAGGTTGAGAAGCACCTAGAAATCCTCGATTAAAATTTTATAACTATTTGAGAGAAATGAATAGTTTGACAATTCAGTTACTTACCACCATTTATTCAAGTTTTTGCCAAACTTCAAAGTTCCGCTATTTCGGCAGTTTTTGGGGAACCGCAAAAAAACAAATAATGGCCTGGTAGGTGAAGCCCTGGGAAACATCCCTGCGTAACATCTAAACGATTGGAGTAAAACTGTAGGAGGAGTAGCTTTTAAAAATGGGTCAAAACGGGCACAAAAAGTGCCGCCATTTTGTCAGTTTTTCGTCAATCATCAAAAAAAGTAATAGCCAGGTTGGGGACTACACAGGGCACATACCTACGTAATATCAAAACGATTGGAGCAAAAGTGTAGGAGCAGTAGTATTTTAAAGAAAAAGTTTAACATACGCACATACGCACATACATTCAAAGTCGGTTGGGTTAATAAAATTGTTACATGACTTGGGTAAATGCTGCAGTCTGATTGGTTAACTTCCAAGGCAATAACTTTTCGATGTTGACTGGAACCCGAAGTCCATAGATATTGCAATTATTGCTATCAAAACCCCATTTCTGTCATATAACATATCACTGATCGGATACGAAAATGTTGACATAGGTCAACATTTTCTCACTGGTCACTAACACTTCATGTTGACTCAGAATAAGCCAATATTTTCTAATTGTAGCATGAGCGGGGGTCCAAACACTGACCTTGTCATATGATTTGGGTAAATGATGTAATTTCATTGGTCGATTCCCAAGTCAATCATTTTTCAACGTTGACTGGAACGCAAACATATATGTAGATAGTACAGTTATTTGTAATCAGACTTTAATTAAATCATGTGACAGACCTTATATTGACTTTCGAGTCAACAGGAAGATATTTTTATCAGTGAGAAATGGTTGACCTAAAGGTCAACATTTTCTTACTGGTGAATAATACTTCGTGTTGAGTCAAAATAAGTACACAATTCTTTACGTACTGCATCTTGTTTTCTCCACCACTACACCGAGGAAGACGACAACCGTTTCTAACTTATTGAAATGGAGAATAGATGACTGGGCAAAGAACTGACTTTATTCTACAGGATTCAGAGCGGATTCAAGATTCAAGACTTCCCATTGTCAGCACAGCAATAGGTGGTCCTACAGATTTGGACGTCAGCCTGTAACACGCTGTGAAGAAAGTTCCTACAAATTCTCTAGACATTTCAGTTATCTTTTTTGTTAGCAAATAAACAATACATGTGAGCGTATTATTAAAGTCTTCAGACCCGCGTAGTATTTTAGTGAAAAAAAATGGAAGTGAAATGTGAATGGAAAAAGATAAGCTGAAATGTGATGTGAAATGTGGGTATGGGAAATGACATCCATTTTCCAATAGCAATAAAAAAGAATAAAATAAATAATAAGTAGCCACATTTACACTTGTCAAACCACAAACATTTTTCGAAGTACCAACTTGTTTCTGGTTTGGCACCTATATTGGAAGACGGGGTGGGGGCGGCCGGCTGCTTTGACAGAACCTAGCGCAGGGTAGGCGGAAAATTTTGACCAATCAGAACAGATTCCTCGATATACTCTGAGCTAAAAACGAAAAATATCGACAGAGAAAAACAGGTATAAATGATATAATTTTATAAAGTACTAGTCTGTAAATTAATAATCGATATCCTGGAAGTTGAAGTTTATTTTTCATGTTTTGGAGACAGTGTGTAGCAAAAATATTCCTGACAATAAGTGCATCAAGATGTGTATCTCTGTGGCGTATCCTTCTGGCGCCGGATGTAGTTTTTCCAACAGATGAAATGATCACTACAGATAGCTTTTATCTTTCGAATGTTATTATTTTATCAGACCCGTACAGAGCAGGATAACGGTTGAAAAAGTTGAAATTAGACTAAAGTGTTTAAGCGGATCCTCGGTCTGTGCTGCTCTTACAGTTTTTTTTTTCAATTCAACAGGTCTTCAGAAAATTTCAGCTTCTCGTAAACATTTATCTATAAAGATTGCGGCCTCTTTCTTGTTTTTCCATCTCCTGGAGCCAAACAGACAATTTGATATCTGGCGATACGGACGAGAAATATAGTAAGCGATCTTACGATCCGATATCTAAAAGGCCAAATAGTACGTGTAACCTTAGACAATTGGCACTTTGCTTTGTCATCAGCCCGATTAGCTAAGAGCTGATTTGGAAGGATATCGAAAAAAAGTTCTAGGCAATCAAAAGAACCTTCAAGCTATTCTCTAGGTCGAGAATGTGAACACTTTGTATCGTGTTTCATCCCACTTATATACTATCCCTAATTGAAATGATAAAATTGTCAGGAAGATATAAACAAGTTGTATTCTCAGGCAGTGTAAGGTTAGGTGCAAATTGGCTAGGGCAGATTGCCGTTAGATTATGGGGATTGAAATTTGTTTAGAGACTGCCAATAGCAAAAGTATATCAACTTATGATGAGATCCAGACAGAGGAGTTTCTGGGATCTGCGTACATCGGCGCGCTCTCCATGTCTGACGGGCGCTAAGACGGAGGCATCTAAGATTATAGCGTATCAATTCTGGCAGGTGTTTTTCTTGGCCGATACGGCAAGTCGGCTTCTCAGATAACCATGCCTTCGGCTTTGCTACACCCTTTGTGCGTCATAAACTTTTCACAGAATAACTGTACTTTTATTACAGTGCAGGATTTTGCCCACACCTGTTTTATTTATTTTGTATAGTTGCTATATAAAAAAACTTAGCAATTTGGAACAATCTCAATCAGTCACTTTTCCTTTCATATTTATCATATCCCTAGGTATAAGACCACCGGTGGGGCTGAGCTAAACTGGTCTTTTCTTTTCGGTATGGTCTATTAGCGAGGGTAAATGCGATACGGTGAGTTTTGCATTTACGAAAATGGACTGAAATGGAATCAAAAGAAACGCTTTATATTTCCCCACCGAATATGTACACATTTCAAAATTTTGAACAAACTCCCAGCAAACAACCGACGTCTTTTTTGGTTGAAAAAAGGTTGTATTTTGGTCGCGAGGACTTCACAACCATATTCTGACCTATTACCCTAAAACCCGACTTTATTCCGACGTCGAGGCGACGTCGCTTTTCTGACGTCATTCCGACGTTGCAAAAATGACCAAAACGCGATGAACATTATTATCGCTCACCGGAAATGGAAGTCATTTTGAAAAAGAGGAAGAAAAAACTTTTTTTTTACATGAAAATTTTAGAATTTTGATGGCGCGTCGGTATTTTTCTCCCTAGATTGTAAAAATTTACATGGAAAATGCTTTCGTATGCATTTCACAACAGCAGTTGAATAATTAATTATCTACTAATTATATAACTCTAGTCAGTTTCAGGTCGGAATCCGACGTCGGTTCCAATTTCATATACAACCTAAAACCGACTTAATTCCGACGTCGGATTTAGGTCGGAACCCGACGTCATTCTGACGTTGAAAACCCGACGTCGGTTCCATTTCATATACAACCAAAACCGGCACGTCAGTCCGACGTCGACCCGACGTCATTCTGACGTCTTAATGTTTGCTGAGCTAATCTAATTTGGCGAATTCACATTGACCAGAACGCATTGGAACGTATTAGTGTTTTCATTTTATTTTGTAACTTGTCCATTTTTTTAAACTTTTTGGCACTGCAAGAACACTCACTGAAAGTAAAGTAAACCTGCACAAAAGTAACCAGGTTTAACGCGACCAACTAATGTTTTGCATTTGGGTGTGAATAAACGTATATCAAGAATAAAACTTCGAGACTGTAAGAGGCAAATAGCAAGCATGGCTGGCAGATCCGTTCTTGCTCAGTGTGGGCCATTTTTATACCACGCAATCCCATAGTTGGGTTGCGTATTGACATATGGCGGGAAATACACCCTTTTTCGCAAGCAGTCAGTTTTCAAACTTCGTTACGTATAATTTGAACAGTGGTTGTGTCCAACGGGAAAGCCACTGTGCCACCTGCAAAGCTTTCACACACACGCGATCAGCTGTATGTATTCATATCACTTGTCGCGTGGTAGGCACTTCATCGTACATATCCATTGCAATACCTTCGCATCACGTCTTTCGGACAACACATGCCGTGAAAGTCATGAAATGCTCAGTAATTTACAACTTCCCATATATCAACTGGTATGAATGCTATAAACTCTCTATATTTACTAAATGTATACCCGCTATGGTATCTGAACACTTCACTTATTACAAACAATACGTATAATTCGAACAGGATAACTTGATTTCAATACAGCTCTCGAGTGTCTCGTAAAAGACTGGCTATTAGATTCCAACAAAGCTCTCGATAGCGTATGATAAGGATAAGTGTGACATACTTTCGCCTGTCATTTCATGGATCTTTCTGTGCCACAGTGGCTCTGTACTTCACACCTATATTCCAGATATGTCCTATCTACGCGGGAACTTGGATATCAACTTGTCGCACATACAAGTCGTGTTTGCACTGTCTTGTCTCATAAGGATTTGTTTCAGCATGTTAAGACAATCTTAGGGCTTATCCGTAAAGTACAGAAAAAAGTGTTTAAGGAGGATGTCGGCGTGAAAGCAAGGGAGTGTATGTCGCTTAAAAATTTTCGTACAAAACAGGGGAGGACGTCAGAAAGGTCGAAAATTTTGTGCAGTTATTACTGGTCTGGCTTGTGCAGTTCAAATCCTGTTGAAAACAATGCCTACAACACTTTATCCGGTGCAGAATCTGTACCTATAAACGGGATAAGTCGATTCTACTCAATGTCTGATTTAGGCTACTACCAATAAAAACATAAACAGCAGCACAGAGCGGAAGATCTATCAAAGCCTCCACAACTTACTTCTTAGTTCCTGGACTGCATAATATTTTGACCTTACTTACTCCTTACTTACTCAGGCCTTAAAACATCTACACACGTTATATTTTATTTTATTGACTTCTTAAATTTTATTTTCGCAGAATTAGAATTAGCTCTGGAGAGCACGGTACGGAATGAAATTATTTTATGTGACAAAACAAAGGAACTGCTAAACCTTTCGCCTTTGCTGGTCATTTTTACCTGAAAAAATCTAATTCCTGAAACAAAGTAAAACTAGACAGAATTCCGCTGAAATAGCGAAATGACCCCACTTGAAGAAACCACTAAAAATATGTGTATTAAATTATGACCAAGAAGCTCAGAGTCACACAGTACATATTCTTTATCTTCGGGTCGAAAATGAACCCAAATTTGCTCTATCTCTAACCGTTTTCGAGATAGTCAACTTCCGGTATTGATCTTGACCGTGACCAAGAAGGTCAATGTCACCGATGGACCTCTTATGTTGTTTAGGCCCAAAAGATCGAAAATTAGCTCAAAATCGCTCTATCTCTAACCGTTTTCGAGATAAGTCGGCCAATCGTTAACGGCACGTGAGGTCACGGGACCGTTGATCTTGATCTTCAAGGTCGAGATTCAGGATGATAGGTTACCCCTTACTGAGTACGGTTTATATGTTCAAGCTGTGATTTGAGCACTTTTTATGGTCACTTTTCGTGTTTAATAGGGGTTTTGAAAAATAATTTGTGTTCATTTTGACCTTGAGCTTTGAAGCCAAGGTCAAAAATTTTGTCTATAAGTGTACCAAATATAAACCTCCGCTGATTCAAACGCTAGGAGCAGTTTTCTGGAAACCATTTTATGAAAAAAAAAGGTTTGACTTGAATTTGACCTTGACCTTTGAGTTAAAAAAATTGTCACCCCCTACATGTATGTCATATTTCACCTCTCTCTCCCTCTCTCTCTCTCTCTCTCTCTCTCTCTCTCTCTCTCTCTCTCTCTCTCTCTCTCTCTCTCTCTCTCTCTCTCTCTCTCTGTAAAAACTGTAGGGTTTTTTTTGGAAGCTATCCAAATGGAAAAAAAGAGAAGGAAAAAAAACGAAAAAAGGGCAGAAACATCGAGAAAAACTACAAACTTATATCCAGTTGCAAACAAATTTTGAAAGTGGGAAAAAATAAAAACGCTTTGTTTGCTGCGATATAACAGAAACGGTATCAGGGGCGAGTACCAAGAATGTGGTTTCACACGCTGGACAGATGATTAGAAACGTATTGAAGCAAATGTTTATGGAGGGCTATGTATCCGGATACAAGAGGTTGCATTTTATCTGATACGTAATTGCTGAAGACGCGAGCCCAGGTGTTGTTCCTCGTGCAGAATGACTTGTACCACTTGGTCGTTTGTTCAAACGGTTGTGTGAGATAGATAAGGAAATGCTTCATTTCCATGGAAGAAAAAACAATTCAAAGGTTGTTACAACGATGTTTGAACCATTTCACATTTGCAAGACGCGTGTTATTTGTTTGGGTAATTTGATAACATGCGTGTGCTACCTGCTCAGAAACAAGCGAACCGAAGCTTCCGAAACTCTTTCCCTGGACACCACGAGAACTGCCGCCAGAGAGGGGGAAATAAACACCAGATAGGAAAGTGATAAGCAACTGGCAGCACAATATTAGTCCTGTCCCGGAATTCCGTCACTCTACTGGAAGTCTGTCATTTTCTGTGAAAGACACCCGATAACATGATAGCCACAACCCTGGATCAATAACTACCCATTCCAACGGCCATACTTTAGTACACCTGTGTACACACTTTAAAACAAATATTGTCAAATCATGATTATGTCATTTTTTTAGCATGCATATTTGTATGCCTTTGGTGTATGTGAATTATGATACAACACAGGTGATAGAACAAACGCACTTGGTAGTGACCGTGCCACTCAGTCAAAGGTAAACTGATCCCTACTGGCTGGCCTACTGATTCCTACTGCTTTGCCTTCTGGCTATTGCCTTCAAACAAACCATGCTATCACACGTACCTTTTACAGTTTCTTTACGCTTGATATCAAATCAAACGCTATAGCTTCTCTTACATTGTTTGTATTATTTGTTCATATCTTTTTGAGAGGAACTCGCTCTGGATCCCATTCCTCTCTTATCAGATACTGCCAAGTTTTCACCCGGCTGTGAGCAGTCCGGATGCCTTTATGTACACCCAGGTGGAAAAGCAAAGAATTCTCTAACATCTCCTTTACAACACTTTTTTTTCAAGAAAAAAAGTTCTTTTTGCGCAGATCAAAAGCATAACTATCTATGAATATCAGGTGAAATCTTCATGGCATTCACGGTCATTGGAATTAATTAACAAATAAACCAAGACTACAATGAGAATCAAAAACTAAGGAATAATACATTTTGCACATTGACAGGCAGCAATTTTAGTTATATAGTTGAGACTTTAAAATTGCATTTTTGATTAACGAATAATTAGCAGTTTGCTTCTTGCACTCTTTGGCGCATTATATAGATTACAGCTGTTAATAGTGCACCGCCCTGTCTGCCATTTCACATCCGTTACTCACAACACGTGCTAATTGGGTCTTGCTGCTACAATAATTCACAAATTGCTGCAGGAATGAAATGGACAATGACGCCAACAAAGTATCCCCCTCCCGCACCCGCACCCCCCCCCCAATCAAATGCTTGGATTCTATGCAATTCAGTTCACCCTTTTAGCGACGGGACACTTTAACTGTGTGGCAACGGCATCCATTTATTAAGGAAATGCCACTGCTTTCAGAAAATAGCACTTTAAAAATCCTTTTAAAGCAACAGTTGTTGCAAGACAATAATGGCATGCCTAAGTTTTTATTTTTCAGACACAAAAAATTGGAGAACACTAGTTGATAATCCTTTTTATTTTTCTTCATATTTTATTTAGTTCCCCGAGTGAAAAAAGAACATCAGGTCAAAACTCTTCACAAAGGCATCTTCAAAGATATCCCAAATAGCTTTCTGCTGTGCATTTAACGGTGTAATCATATCTGCACAATAAGACATCTTCCAAAAGACATTTAAAACACTTCATTCGCCCTTTCAAAAACAACCCGTCTTAGCCCTTTTTTTTTTGGATGCGCTCAGGAGGTGTTTCCAGGTGAGTGAAAAGCTTAGCGCAGCAAGCCAGCATTTTTTGGTTGACATGGCGAGGATATTGTCTTCAGTTTAGGGACAGAAACTTTGAAGTTTACTAATACAACGTACTTTATTTGGCTTTTTATGATTATTTTCTGAAGCTTTCGCGATGCAGAAAGCAGTCATTGATGGGTTTAATATAGTGTAAACAAGTATATCCCCTCTTAATGTCTTTCATCATTGCGTTCTCTCATTGCTCTTCTTTCAACGCTTAATTCGTCTATTTTACCTCCTCGTATACTCATCCTGTTATGGAACAATAGACCACCAAATATGCGTTAGTGGTAACTTTGAAAAGGCGCGTTTTGCTACAAAATCTCATACTTAACTAACGACACCAAGTCAAGTACTTCACCTCTGATTTCAAGTCTCTACCACAATGACTTATTTTTTTCAAAAAAAGGATGTTATTAAATTAGAACCCAATTTATTATTGAATTGTTGTATCTACAAGATAAAAGCATATGAGTGGTTATTTTTCAACAGGACAGGTGTCGTATCAACAGATACAGAGGGAGGTAACAGTTTACATTTCAAAGACGTTTTTGAAATGTTTTGAATTCATACTTTAAAAGAAAGATTATCTATTGAATCTGTCGGTACATCTTTTGTGATGAAATATAAAGTGGTCCTTGTCAGTTTCCTGAGATCTCCATTTCATACTAACAACTCTTCCTACCCCACCCCTCCTACACCTCTGCCCCACCCCATATTTCAACATGTATATCAATGACACATGATTTTAAATTTGCAATCATGTTGTCGCACTACAGTAAATTGCTTAAAATTAAAACGATCCACTTTTTAATAATTGGCATTTTCCTGTGACATAAAATATTCTACATTTATTGTGTCAACTAATTCTTGAAGACTCATGAAAAAAAAATAAATCAGTACGTAGACATAACTAAATCTCATTTTCTTGTAATAGACCGAGTGGCTCTGGTCTCATTCACTTGTCAAATTGCCTATTTTTATGTCCCTCAGCATTGCTGTCCAACATTTCATTCTCAATATTTTTATTGTCTTTGTAATGGCATTCTCCAAAAAAAAAATAATATGTTTTTCGGTTGCTTAAACTGTCTTAAGATTCTTAAGTCAGTTTATATTAAACTTTTAATTTTTTTTTTTTTTTTTTTTTTTTTTTTTTTTTGTTTGTTTGTTTGAATAATTCGTGTTAACTTACTGGTGAAGAAATGAATTGTCTTCCCACATGAGTTCATTCCGAGCGCTTTGTATCGTTATCGAGTGGTTTTGTAAGCTCCTCCTATTTGCGAAATAATCGGTCGCCGGGCTCAGGTACCCCATCTGGCGAGTATCTTTAGCCAGTACTTTGGGTACATTGTGGTATCACTTCGAATGTTTGTGCCATCTACCGAATGTTAGCATGATGCAAATATGTGAGTACAATGTGCTATTACATGTTTGCCGAAATGTTTAGCATTGGTTGGGAAGGTAGCACATGGTGGCAGTCATTCGAAGCAAGAAGGGTACGATATATATACACGTATACAAAGAGGCCTCCCCCATGCCCCGCGTGGCTCCTGTGCCCTTAAATCTTAATGCGTCTTAGACCAGCCCATTATTTCGGGCTAGTCCGTTGCGACAGAAATGAGATTACCTGTCGCCGAATGCAAGTACCTAAAATATACAGGTATGTATGGACGTAAGATAACAATTCAAAGCGTTAATACTCGTTGACTCTGCTCGGATTGCTTTGATATTACTCACGAATGTTCCACAAGTAGTCAGCTACAAAGCAAGCAGTTGCTTTTTCGTGAGGAGCTAAAACTGGGGCAACGGCGCAACTTTAAAAAGATTTTTTTTATTTTAAAAACTTTTCTCGCCCAGGCCATTAAATTACTTCCCGCTATTGGATTTTTATATTTTTGACGATCCGACTAAAATGAAAGAATGGTGAAATGTTTTTATCTCGATTTTAAACTTTCACCCATCGATTTTAAAACTGTGACATACTGTGTTGGTAAAAAACTTTTCAAGTTTAACTAGACCGATTTCCATGTGGCTATCTACCAGGTCATGATTATTTAAGACTGATACTGTTTTTTTTAAAGAAAATCATAAATACTATCATTATATCATTTTTAAATGGCATACTAAGAGTCAATTTTAAAATGTGAAATCCATCTGATGCTAGAATTACGGCTAAATCGTTTTGAAACGTCACAGATATGTTGCCTATGTGCAAAAGGAATTTCTGATATTTGGTCAGCTAAAAATACCGCTACAAGTTTCACAAGGTATCTCCTCATTCAGTTTTCCGCAGCCCGTTTCCGAAGTGGGCAGAAAGGTAAAAGAGTGATCCATGGGGCTCCCAGCCTGGCGTATGCTTTTGACAATCTTTTTCAATGTTTCGGCTGGTAACATTGCCCTTGGACATTCTTGTACTTAATAAAATATAACCAACAGCTTTTAAATCAATGTCTTCCAAATATGTTTTACATTTTACAATCCATTACACATTGTTTTTCTTTTATACGAATTAGGCCAACAGTACGACATTTAAGTGGAAAACAGTGGCAGAGGTTAGTGGCTTGACTTATTAACACTTGACAAGCCTTTGGCTTGCAAGAGTTATATGAATTTGTGCGAGCAAAATTGGTCCTTTTTTTTTCTTCTTGACACTTTTTTCCTATTTTTTGTGTCTTCTTCTCCTCTGACACTATGGGCCCTACGACAATGAAACTTGGGACTTATGAAGAGCTTGATCTGAACATGTGCATGTCACTTTTTATTTTCGTCTTTGATTTCGTTTTCTTTGTTAAAACGCCATGTGAAAAGAGTGCATTTTTGGCAATTAAATGCGTAGCATTTAACCCACATCACACACAGTTGCACAGTGAGCTTTGTGCGAGCTCTCACTGCGTAAATAGCTAACACGGCGTATGCTAGATCAGTCAATAAAAAAAACCTTAAGTCAACAGAAACCAAACACTACTCGGCTTATAAGACATATTCAAGCTGTGTTGTTTGCAATATATTATTCAAGAAATTACCCATTGAATGAAGTATTTTTGCGTTTTAATTTTTGTCAAGTGTTTAACATTTCGCTAGCGAAGTGAGGTTCTAGTTCGCCACTCAAACTGGGCCAAGTCAAGTTTCTGAGATAAGTAAATGTTCGTAGATACTAGGACAGTTCAATATGGAATGCTAGAGCCACATATTCTGAAACGTCACACTATTTAATATGTATAGTCCTTCCTTTAACAAGATAAACAAGCATGTCCAAGGACATGACCCAGCCGAGTTACCAAACAAGGAAAGAGAGAAAAATTCTGAAACGAATACAGTTAGGCCAAAAAATGAAGAACTTTGTTTCTGAACGTAACTTTTTCATAATTTTAATACACAAAAACGAGTTTTACCGGGTGGAATCTAAAAAAACAAAACAAAAACAAACAAAAAAAAACCACAATAAAAAAAAACAAAAAAAACAAAACAAGAAAAACAAACAAACAAACACACACACACGCCCAAGCACGTCCAGGAACATGGAGAGCAGCTCACGAACGTTCACGCGTACTATTCAAAAGATTCAATGAAAAAAAAAAAAAAAAACAAGACAAAAAACCACATCAAGAAAAAAAAAGAAGCAGATACGATTCACGTATTTACCGACATTTAAACAATTTTACAAAATTTTTAAAATTCCACCATTTCGGCATTTTTATTTGTCATTTGCGAAAAAAGCAATGTCCAGGTGGAGAAGCACCTAAGAAACTTTCGACTAAAATTTTATAACTACAGGGGCCCCTCGTTAATTCGTCCTCGGTTAATTCGGTCCCTCGGCTAGTTCGTACCAATTCCGTCGGTCCCGATTTTGGGACCCATTCACTTCTATGTAAAAGTACGAATTAACGAGGACTCGGATAATTCGTCCCAAAATTTGCCCTCAATTTTTTTTCTATTCCAGTCTTTTATCAATGCAAAGCCATACAGATTAGGCATGCCACACAGTTAAAACAACACGTTACCCAGGCATCATGTGTAGCGAGATGACGGGGTTGCATAATGCACATTGTGGGTTTAGGGATTATGATTGGCATCGTCTGCTCAATACACCGAATGTCTTAGTGTGCACAGCGTTTTCACTCGCCACTAATCCGGAGCATCGTCTGTCACGTACTATGCAGCAGCTTAAGATGCCGTTTGTTTTCTGTGGACACTTCGCGCTCCGGAGCGTGTATATAAATTGTGAACAGTGGTAAAGCATTTCAACTTGCAAAATGGCATCAAAACGAAGACACAATGATTACACCATGAACCTTAAGTTCAAAGTGTTAAAGCAAATAACGAGTGGCTCAAAAGCAGAATTGAAATAATGAGGGAGTATGGGGTACCTAAAAATACACTTGCTTCATGGATAAAGAATAAGGATAAAATAATCAATGTTGTTGAAACCAGCCAATTTGAGCCTGCTCGAAAGCGCGCAAGGCTTGAAGGTTCGGGAACCGGACAAAATACCACCGGACATAATACCACCGGGCAAAATACCACCGGACATAATACCACCAAGGAAATGAAAACTAGGACAAAATACCACCAACGATATCTTTTTACTATACAGCGTAACAACGCAGACTCGGTGGCGTCCAGTCATGGAAGAAGCTCAAATAAGACGCGAAACGGAGACGGCTTAGGGATTATAAAAATCAGATGCAGTAGGCTGCAGAGAATAAGAGCAAATACTTATTGATAAGGGATTGCCATAGCTCGAGACTGGGGTGGTCGCTTGCCCCCCTCCATATACTATTTTTTCTTGGGTTCTTGGCTTACAAAGACACAATAAATAAAATTATATTTATTTTACTGAATGTATTGCACCTCGGTAAATTGCAATTCACCAATAGGAAACTAATTGCAATTAGAATTGCAATTAGATTAAGGATCAGTATCTCCTAAGATCAATATTGGTGAATAGATCAATGAAGATCAATTGTGTCAGAGACGAAGTAGACGGGGACATCACAATTGCCTAATTTTTAAAAGTTTTTTTTTCACAAAAAAGGAGGAGGGCAGATGACGATCCTGTCAAATTGCAGGGGGGGGGGGGGTGTCAGTCGACCGGGTTGCAAAAGGGGGGGGGGGGGGGGGGCAGATGACCGTTTACCAATTTAAACCAATATCAACAGCAGTTGGTTGGTTGGTTTATTGGTGTTTTAAGTCCCTTTCAGCGATCTCAGCGCTATATCCTGACTACCCTGCCACATTATACTGAAATGGGCCATTCCAGTTTGAATCCCTAGGGGGATCATAATTGAGTGCACAGCTAATAGGCACGAGCAGGATTCGAACCCGCAACAACAGCAGTAAACCAGGACAATAAACTAACTAGGATCTACAAAAAAGAACAGTTTCAGTAAAGTAGAATGTCCTCAGAGAATGTACTTTTACGTTTGTTTTAGTTACATTCAGTTATAAATAGCTCCGGTGATCAGAGAAAGCAATAAAAGATTGTGGTGGTATTTTGTCCTAGTTTTCATTTCCTTGGTGGTATTATGTCCGGTGGTATTTTGCCCGGTGGTGTTATGTCCGGTGGTATTTTGTCCTACACCCGAAGGTTCATTGTTGTTTTTGTCCATCCGAAAATGTGACGCCGGTTAATTGGTACCCTCGGTTAATTCGTACCTTTTCCCTTGGTCCCAAGGAGTACGAATTAACGAGGGGCCCCTGTATATGAAAAAGACTGAGAGAATTGAATGGTTTGACAATTCAGTTATTTACTACCATTTGTTAACACTTGACAAGCCTTTGGCTTGCAAGAGTTATATGAATTTGTGCGAGCAAAATTCGTCCTTTTTTTTTCTTCTTCACAGTTTTTCCGATTTTTTGTGTCTTCTTCTTCTCTGACACTATGGGCCCTACGACCATGAAACTTGGGACTTATGAAGAGCTTGATCTGAACATGTGCATGTCACTTTTTATTTTAGTCTTTGATTTCGTTTTCTTTGTTAAAACGCCATGTGAAAAGAGTGTATTTTTTGCAAGTAAATGCGTAACATTTAACCCACATCACACACAGTTGCACAGTGAGCTTTGTAAGAGCTCTCACTACGTAAATAGATAACACGGCGTATAGCTAGATCAGTCGATAAAACCTTAAGTCAACAGAAACCAAACACTACTCGGCTTATAAGACGTATTCAAGCTGTGTTGTTTGCAATATATTATTCAAGAAATAACCCATTGAAGGAAGTTTTTTTTCGTTTTAATTTTTGTCAAGTGTTTAACATTTCGCTAGCGAAGTGAGGTTCTAGTTATTACTTTGCAAAACTTGAAAGTTCCGTCATTTCGGCATTCTTTGGCAAACCGCGAAAAAAAATAGTAGTCTGGTTGGCCGAACCCCTGGTGAACATCCCTGCATAACATCTAAACGATTGGAGTAAAAATGTAGGAGTAGCATTTTAAAAATGGGTCAAACGGGCACAAAAAGTGCCGCCATTTTCTCAGTTTTTCGTCATTCGTCGAAAAAAGTAATAGCCAGGTTTGGGATCACCCAGGAAACATTCCTGCGTAATATCAAAACGATTGGAGCAAAACTGTAGGAGTAGCAATTTAAAGAAAAATCTTAGCATACGCACATACAGTCAAGTCCCCTATAGTGATAAGACTAAACCCGTTCGACAAAGTCAGCTGGGTTAATAAATAAAATGTACTTGAATCGGAAAGCTTAGGTTTATTTTTTTAACAGTATTTAAAACCGCCAGTTGCCATAAACTTTTTTCCTGAAGACACTTGAGGATTTCACTATTAAAATGTGAAACGCAACAACAAAGTTGTTTTTTAAATTTAAACAATTACATACTGAAATTCCAGTATTATAAATTGAAAGTTTATCACAATAACACGTCTCATTTTAACACTCGAGCGCAAAAATATGAAACTAACAGCAAGATTTCTCTCTAATAAAAGTATCACCTCATTAATTCGTTTAAATAAAATAACACATTTTTTTCCATGCGCAAACACAATGTACTCAGATATATCACTAGAAAGTATTCCGACTAGAAAACAACGCCCTCTTACATAACGCAACATACCCGTGAAAATCGCACAACTGCTTCTATAATATGAACACAACGAAAAATCGCGCTTACGAACACAAAAAATCGCCAAGAAAGCTTTTTGGATTAACTTCTCCCAATGTAAATCATACAAATTCGCTGTTGATTCTCGTTGTTAATGAATCGGAGATGCGTCAACCCATCATATACTCAACAAGTGGGTCAGTGAAACTGACTATGTCCCCCGCCGGCGTACAATCCCAGTATTTGATTTTGTTAGGTTGGACTACAAACCTTCGTATCATATTCGTGAATTTTAAAATTCCAGCTGGGCCAATGTCCTTGGGCCAACATGGCTCATTTAGAATACCAATTCTTGTTACCACCCATACTACCTATGTGTATAACATTTTGCCAATTGTTTAAAAAATATGTAGGCTTGAGTGTGTTAACAAACTCATTCAAGTAAGTAAGGGTTGTGAAAATTTCTGAAGTTCAGCTGGGCCAATGTCCTTGGGCCGACAGGGCTCATTTACAATACCGACCTTTGTTGGTTCCAATACTTCCTATCTCTAAAAGATTTCAACAATCGATCCAGAAATGTAGGCTTGAGTGTGTTAAAAAACTTATTCAACTGAGTAAGGATTGGGAAAATTTGTGAAGTTCAGCTGGGTCAATGTCCTTGGGCCGACATGGCTCATTTACAACACCCAACCTTGTTGATCCCAATACTACTCATAGTTAAGATATCTTGACAATCGATGCAGAAATGCAGGCTTGAGTGTGTTAACAAACTCATTCCAGTATGTGAGGGTTGTGAAAATTTCTGAAGTTCAGCTGGGCCAATGTCCTTGGGCCGACAGGGCTCATTTATAATATCGACCTTTGTTGGTTCCAATACTTCCTATCTCTAAAAGATTTCAACAATCGATCCAGAAATGTAGGCTTGATTGTGTTAACAAACTCATTCAAATCAGTAAGGATCGGGAAAATTTGTGAAGTTCAGCTGGGCCAATGTCCTTGGGCCGACATGGCTCATTTACAATACCGATACTGGAAAAATGTAGGCTTGAGTGTGTTAACAAAAAAGGTGTCGACAGACGGACAGACGGACGGACAGACAAACCCGAAAACTAGTCCCCAGGCGGGGTACTAAAAATAGTGTGTCCAGGACTGAAGCAGGGCCGGAGGAGAAACCGACTCGTTTTATTCGAGCTTTCAATGATGAACACATGATTCCAAATCCAAAAACAAATTTCTTGAAAAATAAATGCTACTCAGACAAGCCTATTTTTTTAAAGGACATGCAAACGCAATTACTGTCATTTGGTGTGAAGACAAAATTAAAGTAACGAAACGGGAAAGTTTCGGAGAGAAGACAGACATAAGTGTTATTACACATCTTTGTTTACACTTAAAATGCTCTACAACGCTCGTGTAATTTCTATAAAATAGTCTATTCTGTTGTTACAGATTTACCTACGTGTGTCTTAGGCACGAGATATGTTTGAAATCTTATAGTATAATTCTTATTGGACGGGTCGTTACTTTTCTAATGCCTGCAAAATAAACAAATATTTGACTTATTACATCAAAATAACTGGCATGCAAGAAACAATTGATTCGTATTCATCACTTGCGGGTTTCTGCTGTCCGAGCCGTAGTCTGCATAAGTTATGTAATTTAACCTATTGATCGCATATAAGAAATCGGCGTTGTTTGGTATACATTTCCATAAGTATTTCATTTTCACATGTGGCCATTTTCAATCCCCATAGTCTGATTTCGTACGATGTGTTTCGAGCTGATTCCTTTTTATTTTCGCCATGCCGGCTTGCCCGGCTGGCTAGTCGGAGACCGTTCGGACTGGTAGACATACTGAGGCACGTCTCAGCATCTTACAAATGACTCCACACCTTCCAAACACATTTAGTGGCTAAAATCTCACACAGGGCTACTCATGGATTTATTGTGTTTTGTTTTCTAACCATTTTAATAATACTAATAATAATAATAATATTAATAATTATAATTATTATTATTATTATTATTATTATTATTATTATTATTATTATTATTATTATTATTATTATTATTATTATTACCTCCTTGGCAAACTGCGGCAAGACGAAGGCGGCTTCATGCACCCCGGGATTGTAATACCGAAGCCGCATCTCACCTATTTGCTCTTCGCTTAACTTCCGCAAAGGCTCCCTGAAATTGGTGTCCTTCGGGAAACAAAACAACACTTAATTAGTAGTGATGGCTGACATTTTGCTTTCGCGCATCTGGATTTTGCCCATTCGCATCCCATTTAGAATCCACATTTACTGATGCTTTCAATTATCCTTTCCTTTTCGAAGCAAAGAATGCATTATCTAAACAACATAAGTATCAGCAAAGTCATCGTACACAGCACAGCCTCCAACCCGGAGCGGACAGTAAAAGGCATCTATCAGTAAAACAACTGTTTGTATTATAACACTATTTACTTACTCACTGTGCAAACGGAAGTGCACGAGGACACAGTCTTAGCAGTGTCAGAGCATGCATTTTTTTAATTGCTAGGCCTTGTCAACAATTTGGTGGTGATCGGTCAAATAGTTTTTGTGTTATCGTGTCAACAAGAACTGCGGATTAAAATCCAAGATGGCGGCTGGTGGTCATTTTGAATTTTCCTACATTAATTCCGAGTGTAATGTTCACATAGTTAACCTGTCTCAAATTCTTATGTTTCCAAGAAATTGTGGATAAAAATCCATGATGAGAACTGGCGGCCATTCTAAATTTTCTAAGTGATCTCACTGTTAGGGTGAGGGGTAAATTCGGGAGGAGTAAGGGTGGAGATGGCATCAGTTTAAACTCACCTGAGACGCCACCAAGGGTCAAACCATGCGTTCAATTACCTCTTTTAATTTTTATTGAGTGTCATATGTACTGCACCCTCCGCCACCACCCCCCCCCCCGCCCCTCCTCATCCCGAATACCCACCCACGTCCCTGTCAGCTCCAAGTGTGGACAACACCCACACGCAATAATAACAGACAGGATTTCCCATAATGCACTGTGGTAAAGAAACAAACAAAAACAATGAAGAAATATAAGATAATTTTTCCTACAATTTTAGCTAAACTACAAGATTTATTTTCTTACTGGCCACAACCGACGACCTACCGGGTTCAAACTACACAAGACGAAGCCTATCTGTCCGCTGGGATAAGTTGGAATGGTACAATAGCCGTAATCTGCGACAGCATACAACTCCCTGCTGAATTCCAACATGCCTTTAATCAAATCCAAATGCAGCCACAGACACTCTCCTAAAACAGGCAAACGACACTCTCCTAAAACAGGCAAACGACACTCTGTTAAGAGGCAAACGACACTCTCCTAAAACAGGCAAACGGCACTCTCCTAAAACAGGCAAACGACACTCTCCTAAAACAGGCAAACGACACTCTCCTAAAACAGGCAAACGACACTGTTAAAAGAGGCAAACGACACTCTCCTAAAACAGGCAAACGGCACTCTCCTAAAACAGGCAAACGGCACTCTCCAGCAAGACGGATAAATAAAACATTAAAAAATCAACAATAATGTTCAGGGACATTGCGATCAGCAAAAACACTGTTAATTTTTTTGGTCACATCACATACTGGCATAGAAACCAAACAGTCTGAAAAACTGTTATTATGTTCTGTTACGAGATTCGGCGAATTCTGTCCAGTCACCAGAAATAACAATGTGCCCAAGTGGAAAGGTTCAGTCTGAACTATCAATTTTTGCTTGATACCCGCCCCCCCCCCCCTCCTCCCCAACTCAATTTTTACCAGTTGGCAAAATTTTAGTCCACATGAAGTATTCTTACTTAAATTTTTGCTTATCAATATGAACAAGAATGTCCAGAGACAATGTACCCTCCGTATGTTTTTGTCCGGACGACTCTAGAATGTTTTTTTTTCTGGAGGGGGGGGGGGATGGCGGTGGACTGTAAGAGCGGGTTTAAATATTTAGAGAAATCCCTTCCGCTACTTATTCTCATGTATTGTAACTATCTCTCTTTTATTCCTAGTACCTCTCACTCTCCATGTCAGTTTTAATCTATTCATATATCTATATATATTCGTAATGAAAAGGAATACTGATAACAGTTTTCTTTTTCATGTTACGCCTGAAGACACAGTGCTAACACAAGTAAAAGGACCATTTTCATTGTCATTTAAATCAAAATTTCCGCACTTCTGTCAACTGCTGACGAATCAGCCAAAAACAAATAGAACCACTTTAATCTACGTGAAACGCTGATATCAAAAGAGAGGAGCCGCCAATCACAGCTATATTAGGGTAGCGAGATGGCAATACACTCACCCTGTGCGCAGACGATGCCGCCAGGCTTCAAGGCGGTTTTCATCAGCTGATAGTATTCCTTTTCAAACAGTGACGCCGCCGGACCTGGAAGCAATAAGGTAGTCCAAGGACAGCGGTAGCATTTGCACGATACACTGTATTTTGAAGCGATTTAGAAAAAAATACAACGCCGCCCTGGAGGCAATACATCTGTGGTATGCTACTGCATAAGATCACAACACATAACTGTCTTGTGCACATTTTTGATGAGCAAAAACTTGCAATTTCGCAGCATACATTTCGATCACGCCATAACTTTAATTTAGGTGACATTCGTATTACCTGGCCGCAGCATGTCCTCACAGATTATTTACACTGTTTTGTTGAATCTAACTAGAATCAACAGACCCGTAAAATCTGTTTAAAACGTCTCTTAGACATAGCTTTCCTGCTGAAACACACACAAGTAATTTCAATTTTTATCCATTTCTGAAACAAATATCTACTTACGTCACGCCCGCGTATCACGGTAGTAACTTACCAATCGGATCTGACACGTCATTTATGATGACGTCAAAAGCTGCCTTATGCTTGCCCATGAATTCAAACCCGTTGGCTATATGCAGGGTGAGCTTGGGACTGCTAAAGCCAGACGACATGTACGGTAGATATTTTTTGGATGTCTCCACCACCACCTTTAGCACACATTGAAAAAGTAAACACACTGCTATCAAATAACCTTCACTTTGCATATCAAGCTCGAGAGAAGGTAAAGACAAAATGTCTAAAAAATCATCCAAGAAACCGGTCCATTCCTTGGTTATTTTTTCAAGGACGAAAATGTGTATATATTTTTTTTCTCACTTTTTTTTACATTAAAAGAATAAACGGTACGGTGGGTGCTTCTGCGGAACAAAATCGGCGATATCCGGCCTTTCAAAACCTACTCAAAAATACAGCCGCCAAAATTTAGCTAATTTTCCAATTGCCAAAAAGGTATATTGAAATAAAACAGATGCTATGCCTTAGGTGCCCCAGAAACTACAGTGCAACATAGCTGGGGCTTGCTGAGGCCAAGAAAATATGTCGCTATATCCCATATGTTGTTATACCGGATACGTAACCAACGCTGTCTCGTTATAACGAGTGTGTAATGTAAGCCTTTACCTCGTCTATTTCACACATGACTATCTCTTTGACCGCCGGATGCTTGGACAATTCTCGCGCCACCCCGCCATCACCGCCACCAATGATAAGCACCTGAAGACAAGTGCCATGCTTGGAAATGGCCATTTTTCTATCACATTTCATGCGTGTATAGTAACCGGGAAAATTTAATACATACCCATAAAACAAAGCTTTTTCATCAAACGCTCTGAAAAGTTCTTGAATGAACGATAACCCATTACTACCACCATTATTACTACTTCTGCTATTAATATTATCACTTTTATCACTTTCAATAAAAGTGCAAGGTCTTTTTTGTTTTGTTTTTTTTTTTTCATACCGACCAGCCACAAGACGCACCTTTTCCGGGTTGGGATGGCTATTAACTGGTAGGTGAGTAATCATCTCCTGGTAAGCAAACTCATCCTTCAAAGTGCACTGAATGACCCCGTCCAGGACAAGAATATTGCCGTAGTTCTTCCTTTCAAATTACATATTAGCAGAATAACCAACAAGAATGTCCGTGGACACTGAGCCCAGCATTAAAACTATTATGTATTACAAAGGTGAAAGGAGTAACCCACCAATTTTAACAGAATTTGATCTGGTAGAAATCAAGAGCAACAGTACCATCAAGAGCAATCATACCGGAGCCGTTTTATCTCCCAGCCCCAAAATTCAAAGCAGAAGCATGGTAGGCGCCAGTGTGTAACTTGACTACGTCTCGAGAAGTACGTCTATCCTCCCTGGGCGATATGGTGTGTGTAAGGCTGTTGCGTGTTGACTACGCAAAATTTAAAAGTGGAAGGATAGGTACACGCAGTGCCTAACATTTAAACGAATCAATCCACTAACCAGTAGGCGCGTGAGACTGCCGTAGGTGCGCTGAGTACAGCGCCGATTTTGAGAAATCCGCCATTTTGTCAATTTAAGTCCCATCCTGAAAATTCTTGTTCACTGCACTGCAAAAGGGTCTGGAGAAGCCGTGTACAAAATTTGAAACGAATCCATTTATCAATGCGGCCTGTAGGCGCGTGAGACTGAGGAGATACGCTAAGTACAGTGCTAATTTTCAGAGGTCCGCCATTTTGTATTTTTTTTTTTTTTTTGGGTGGGGGATCCGGAAAATTCTTGGTCACTGCACTGCGGAAGGGTTCAGACAAGCCGTGTACAAGATTTGAAAGCAATCCATGTATTAATGTTGCCTATGGGCGCATGAGACTAAAGCGTGACAGACGGACGGACAGACGGACGGACAGACCGAAAAGTTCTAAACTAAAGATCCCTCCGTTCCACGGGGGATAATAAACTTTTTGATACCCTATGGCGCCACGCTTGTCCACTATGCGTCAAATACAACAGCAACCGGCAGTCCCACCCAAGGCATAATGCCACCAAGATTGAAGCTGATCTCGGAATTGTCGTTCTCGGCTTATTGTGTTTACAAAGGTAAGTGTCAACAACGGTATCCACCTAAAAGGCGACGCCCATAATGGCGGCTAATGCAGCGGTGGACAAAATGGCCCCCGAGACTGTGTTTTTGAGTTACTGATTTTAAAAAGCATTTTAAAAAGAAACCACAAGTAAGAACATTACAGTTTTCTGAACAGGTTTTATTGAACTAACAGCGGTGAACACAGATCTAACCTTCGCCATTTCGCTTTATTTCTCGATCTTGCCTTAACTCAAAAGCTCCCAACATCCCTCCACTCCTCCCGTCCCTTCGCTCACCCGCCCTTTCTCCCCGGCTCTCTTCTACTGCAGTCCTCTGTCCCCGACTCTCCACCCCCGGTTCCTGGACTCCTTCCATCCCCTTGTTGTCCCTTCTCCCGTCCCTTTCCTGCCCACCCCCCCCCCCCCCTCGCCGTTTCTCCACTCCTCTAGTCATCTCCCCGCTCTCCCTCATATCCTTAACCTTCCTCTCTACACCCTCCTCCTGAAACCCCCACCCCACACCAAGTCCCGTCCATTCACTCCCTTCGTGTGTTATCAGTCGTCTCCCTGGCCTTCCTGTGCTTCATGGTTCACGTTCAAAGCATTTTACACGGCCGTTCCTAGATGAGGATTAGCTTAACCAGGCGCTGAATTTCCCGGACATTACATTGGTCTTTCATTGTTGTTAATTCATAAGAAATAAAGCTGGTTATACAGTCGTCCACGGTTGACGACTAGTTTACTCATTCGCTCAATACCCCGGGCACAATATTACATTGGTCTTTCATCTATATGGAGTTTTTTTATAATCTAATTGCATTTCTTCCATTCAGGTCCTTTGCTCACCTACTGACGGATTATCATCTCATTGCAATTAAGAAATTTTATGGGAAAATAATTGCTCAATTGTTTCACTATCTAACTCCTTTTATAATTCGTTTACAGCTTTAATTGCAAAATGAAATCTAAGTATAGTTATTTCTCAAACAAATTGCCTTCATTTCAATATATTTCTTAGATACATCTGTCAAAACTAATTTTCAGATTTTGGTTGTAAATTGAACCTAATAAACTCTGTCAATCCGACTCACTGCAAAGGATTTGTGACACTGTTTTTCCAATCCGTAAACACATAATTGGGTAAACGGTAATCTGTTCCCCGCTGTCATCAGCCCCCCCCCCCCCCCGCTCAACTACTACCCTTTTTGCAATCCGGGCAGCTGCCTCTTCTCATAAACTTACAAAGAACGATTGATTTATTCATCTTCGTTGATCAACGCTGACTGATGTGTAATTAACAGTGTAAGAAACTTGTAAGAAACGACCGATCTATTCATGATCAATGATTAGAAGAGGATGTAAGAGACGGCTGATAGCGACTGAAAGAAATAGTTGATTAAGTTGCAATAACAATACAGCATAAAATGGGCAAAATTTTCAACACAAGTCATTATGCAAAGTGACAAGCAAAAACTATTTAAGTCGAAGAAAACCAAGCTGCAGAAGTTCTGGAAGGGGTTCAGAACATCCGAGGAAGGACTAATGCTAGATTCACCTACACTAAAAAGAACTCCAAACGGTCAACACCCCGATGGGAATGTTCCCAACGACATATCCAAAACTGCAAGGGAACCGCAGTGACCGGCCTTGATGTTACTGTTGTCAAATCCACGAAAGAACACAACCATTTAGATGTGGTTAAAATACGCCCAGATTTCAAGTAGCTCTCCATTAGCCAACCGTGAGAAAACTTCTACGATTCTCAATCTCAAGCTCTTCTCAACGCTACCGAAGAAGCCCACGCCCATCTGCCAAATCCCCAAGTTACGCGACGCAGTATACAAGTACCTAAATGGGGCGCCGCACCAAGGCAGCCTGCTTCGGCCGGCAGGATCATAGTTCCAGACGAATATGGAACCACTGGGGGGACGCAATGCCAGACCGTTTCAATATCTTTCTAATTGGTGGAGGTGCAGATGACCGCCCTGCCGCACTTGCAGAGGGTCGGAGTGGGGGGGGGGGGAGGGGGGGGGGGGCTGATGACAAGGACCAGATGACCGACATTCACGTAATAATAATTATTGTCTTCACAAAATCTATGTTCACTTTTTTACATTCTCAACTAAATGCATACCCTCAGTGCAAAATATAAACACTGCTGTTCAGATAGCCACGCCAAGTAACTGTATTACAACCGCCAACACGGCAATTATCTGGCGTTTCCATGAAAAGCAATTACAGTGGAACCCACTTATCTCGAACTCGGATATCTCGAACACTCGGGTTATCTCGAACAAATTGCCAAGTCCCGATGTTTTTTTCTTATATAAGTCTTATAAACTATCGGTTATCTCGAATTTTTTTATCTCGAACATATTTTGGGCTGAAAATTTTTCATATTTTTGACAGAATTTGGCAAAAAATGACTAGAATCTCATTACAAAACTCGAACTTCTCGAAGTAATTTCTTTATGATTTAAAGTTATAAGCACAGCGGTCAGATCAAACTTGAAAATATTGTTTGAATTGATATCAAAAGGCATACATCTATTGAACTTTCATGTAATAGAAACAACAAAGCCCTTGTCAATCCTAGGTTGAGAACATGTCACTTTTCGATAACCTAGTAAAACAATAGATCAGCCTTGTGATTAATGTTGAAAACACTTACGTGATTTTATTTGTGCATTTTGTGAATATCTTTTATGAACATATTGTATTTTAACAATTTTACCGATTTTATCAATAAAATATGAATTGAATTTTGTTTCTTTTACTATTTTATAAAAGCTTTCTTTATAAAAATTAATCAAGGTTATTAATATTTCATTAAACATCATATTTTTTAACTAAATCAGACACTTACAATAAAAAAACTAACATATCCACAAACATATGTAATATCATGTGTTTATTCAAATATCTAGGCTAAGACAATCATCTCGAATTCAAATTTAGTTCTATCGGATATCTCGAACTTCGGATATCTCGAACAAATTTCGCTGGTCCCAGCCACTTCGAGATAAGCGGGTTCCACTGTAATTAAAAAATAAATAAAGGCGTACTACTGACGTTTTGAGCACCATGACGTCTTGGTATTTGGACCGCTCGCGCAAAAGGACCTCCTCCACCTGGAGAGACATAGCCTGGCCGGGCCACATCTCGCTGAGCTCGCTGAACCAGCCATCTTTGAGACTGTCCATTTTTTTTTCTTGGGTAACACGGCGATCAGTTGGTGCAGTTCCCCGACCTGCGACAACACAATACACAAAGATGCAGTGAGTTGGCACGGTGCTCAGTATCAACACACAGATACCAAGCTACGGCTCTGCCAGTCCAAAACCATGATACAAACTCTGCTGAGGAAGGCAATATGGCTGATCGCTTGAACCATTTTTGCGTCAATAGTTTATGGAATCGTTCGGCTTATTCAAGGAAAAAGAATGTCCAGGGACATTGTGACCAGCCGAGATCTGGCAAATCAACTAGCAATAAGCTGGCATGGTCGCCAAAACGTGGTGTCATATTGCTAAACCCGGTTGTTGAAAATTCGTACAAATTTATAAATGAATCCAGTGAAAATTGTGAGAGAAGAAGCATTTTGAAAATTGGCCACTAAATATTTTTAAATGCTCCCCATTTAATCAATTTTTGGCCGATCGCTAGGAAAGTAACTTTTCAAGAGGACTGCCCAGTGATTTATGAAAAATTTGAATACAATCCGATCAAAGAGAGGCCTATCCAAGAACCATCCCTATAAAATTTGAAAGGAATGAGACCCAGGTCGTGGGAGTAGAAGCACTTTGAAAACTGGCTCCCCAAAAATTTTCAAATGCTCCCCATTTAGCCAATTTCCCTTAGGATCACCAACAAAAAAACTAGTTTTTCAAGATAAGTAAGCCTGTTGAAAATTTATGTAAAATTAGAAGGTAATCCGATCAAAATGTGGAAGAAAACAATTTTAGAAAATTGGTTACGAAATACTGTATTTAAAATGCCCTGTAACTAGCGTCTGAATGAGACAGGCTCCCCCTGTAAGGCAAATTATATACAGTAAAACCTCCATTACTGAACACCTCCCAATAGTGAACACCTTCTACAATGGACGAGCTATTTCGGTCCCAAATTCCTCGAATCACTTTTTCACCGATTTAAAAAACTAGAGCTTCAGTGAGGCAGGATCCCACGTGTAACAAATAATGTCATTGGCTGTTAGTAAATTCATTGAAATTGAAAACCCTACATTGCCTAACAATTTTTGGTCGTTTAAAAAAAAGATGACGTTGGCCACCTTCAATATGCGTATTAACCACATGCCAAAACCAAAAAGCATTAGCATGAACAGATTTGGAGTTACGGCCTGGACAAAAAGTCATATCTTTGTAAATTCGAACTAAATTTTTATCTATTTTCAAAATACTGTCATTTTGACAATTTTTCACCAAATAAAACGACACCACAACGTCGCACACCTCGAATATACGTATTAAACTCATGCAAACTGAAAAGGCATTAGCGTGAATAGTTTTGTAGTTACGGCCTTGACAAAATGTGACATCTTTGCACATCCCAACTAAATTTTTATCTTTTTTCAAAATGATGTCATTTTGACCATTTCTTTTCAAATCGAACAAAACTACGACATTGCACGCCTTCAATATACGTATTAACCGAATGTAAAATGAAAAAGCAGCCTGAACAAAAGATAGTATACCAGGGCGGGCGGACGGACAGACAAGCTGAAAACTATATCCCTCCGTTACACGAGGGATAATAAAGCGTTAATTTAGGTTATCATACATTTTTAGCTTTGGGGACGTTTTGGCCCTAGATTCATTTTGGGACTTTAAGGCCGGGTACTTATAGCTGGGCAACTTATAGCCCGGGTAATGCTTAATAAATCGTTAATTTAGGCTATCACAAGGTGCTTTGGCTTTGGGGACGTTTGGACCTAAATTCATTTTGGACCTTATGGCAGGGGACATTATGGCTGATGTAGAGCTCAATAAAGCATTAATTAATCTTATACGTTTTTGCTCTGAGATGTTTTGGCCCTAAATTCATTCGGGGACCTTATGGCCGTGTACTGCATGGCCGGGGACCTTATGGCCGGGGTAAAGCTTAATAAACCGTTAATTTAGGTTATCATAAGTTTTTTTGGCTTTGGGGAGGTTTTGGTCCTAAATTCATTTGGGGACCTTATGGCAGGGGATATATGGCCGGTGTAAAGCTTAAACAAGCGTTAATTTACGTTATATGGTTTTTCCTTTGAGGGCATTTCGGCCCTAAATTCATGTGGGGACCTTATGACCGGGTAAGTTTTGGTTGAGGACGGGTTGTCCTTATTTCCACGATAAATATTACTTTGGGACGTTTTGACCCTAAATTCACTGGGGAACATTACGAAAATTAAAAAATGCCCTCATATATGACCAATTTTTTGCGGATCGCCAAAAAAGTACCTATTCAAGAGAGGCCTACCTAGAAATGGTCAGAAATCCGGTCCAAATTTGTGTGGAAAGCAGCATTTTGAAAATTTGAAGCCAATAAATTGAAAAATGCCCCCCCCCCCCCCATTTCACCAATTTTTCGGGGATCGCAAAATAAAGTATCACTCAAGAGAGGCATACGTAAAGACCATCTGTAAAAAATTTAAGGAAAATCTGATCAAAATTGTGGCAGAGGCATTTTAAAAACTGACAACGATAAAATTATAAATGACCCCATTTGGCCAAATTTTGGCGGGTCGCAAAAAAAGTAATTTTTCAAGAGAGGCCTACCTAGGGAACAATCGTTCACAACTGGAAAGGAATCCGATCAAAATTGTAAGAGAAGAAGCCTTTTGAAAATTTAAAGCCAATTAATTAAAAACGCCCAGCATTTGGCCAATTTTTCGCGGATCTCAAAAAGTAACTTTTCAAAGATGCCTCCCAAGAAAACATTCCTACAAAACTGCGAAAGAATCAAATCAAAATTGTGAGAGAAGAAGCGCTTTTGAAAATTGGCAACCAAAACATTATAAATGCCAACCCCTCCCCCCTTTAATTTTTCCAATTTTTGAGGATTGCCCAAAAATAAATTTTCAAGAGAGTATTACCTATAGAACAACCGTACAAAACTGGAAAGGAATCCAATCAAAATTGAGGGAGAAGAAGCATTTTGAAAATTGGATGCCAAAACATAAAAAAAATTTCGTATGGCGGAGCGCAAAGCAAATTTTCAAGAAAGGCCTACCTAGAAAATATTCGCACAAAATTTAAAGACAATCTGATCAAATTGTGTGAATAGAAGCATTTTGAAAATTGGCAAGCATATAATTATAAATTCCTCCATTTGGCCATTTTTTTGCGGATCACCAAGGTGAATTTTCAAGAGAGGCTTACCTAGAGGACAATAATGCAAAATTGGAAACGAATTCAATCAAAATTGTGAGAGAAGAAGCATTTTTAAAATTTGACGCCAAAAAATTTATAAAATACCCCCCATTTGGCCAATTTTGGGCGGACTGCCAGAAAAAAAAAAGAAGATATTTCAAGAGAGACCTTTACTAAGAACATTTGAAAAAAAAAGACTTAGAATTTTGTGATAGTAATGATGTTATCACTTGTAAACAACATGGCTCCCTTTCTCGCTGCTCGGTCTTGACCAATCTAATTGAAAGCCTTAATGATTGTACAACTACATTCGACAAAGCAGGTGTGAGAGTCGATATAATTTATATGGACTTTCGCAAGGCTTGTGACATTTCGGTTACCTCTGGCGTTTCACATGGAACAGTTCTCGGCCCTGTCCTCTTTCTACTTTACGTCAACAATGTCCCAGATATGCTAAGTTGCAAGTGTTCCCTCTTTGCTGACGATTGTAAGGTCTACTCCGAAATTAAGGATATTAATGACTCAATTAAACTTCAAGATGACCTAAACGAAAAACGACGACTTCATATACTGTATTGACGGCAAAGCCTTGAAAGAAGTAGAACAACAAAGTGACTAAGAATTACTATAAGTAATAGTTTGAAACCTTACACACATATTAAACAAATAGCCTCAAAAGCCAACCGACAACTTGGTATGATCAGTCGCTGCTTCTCAAACAAAAGTGCGGATAGATTCATTCTCCTATACACAACGTGTGTGCGGCCAATAATTCCCCCGTTTAGTACACACGGCTCCAAAAACACATCATTCCTCCATCAACTGGAAAAACGTGCTGAACGACTATGTATATCCCCAAGTTCACTGACTCTCCAAAAGATGAGCAAGAGCTGCCCTCTGTGAAACGTTCAATGTCCTAAACAAAGACTACCGCCTAAACCCAGAGGAGCTGTTTACGCTGAGTACAAGGAGTGAAACATAAAATTGAACAGCACAACGTAATTGGCAAAACTGAAAATATATTCTTTTAATGTGAAAGCAGCATTTTCACCGCTTATTCCAGCTTTATTTACAAACTGGGGCAGTGTGCATAGCCCACATATTCCCCACAGGCCACCTATCAGTTAAACACGACCATCGACAGTCAATCTAGAGCTGAAATTTTCCAAGTCCAGTTGGTGCATTTTCCTTGGACGAACCTGGCCCATTTACAATACCGATCTGTGTTTGTTCCCATAGAAACCAAGTTTCATTAAAATCCCTGCAGTTGTTCTTGAGATATCGTGTTAACAAACTCATTTTAATGCTGAATAATTTCCAGGATGTGGTAAATTTCAAAGTCCATTTGGTTCATTTTCCTTGGGCCAACCTAACTCATTTACAATACAGTATTGTACATGAGTTAGGTTGGTCCAAGGAAAATCCTTGGGCTAACCTAACCCATTTACAATACAGATCTGTGTTTTTCCCATAAAAACTACATACCAAGTTACATTAAAATCCTTGCAGCAGATTATAAGTTATCGTGTTAACAAGCTCACACAATAGTCAATCAAGAGCTGAAATTTCCAAGTCCAGCTGGTCCATTTTTCTTTGGCGAACCTGGCACATTTACAATACCCATCTGTGTTTTTTCCCATAGAAGCTACATACATAAGTTAAAATCCTTCCAGCAATTTTTAAGTTATCGTGTTAACAAGATGTTGATGACAGACTGATACACGGTCGATCGCATATATTCCCCACAGGTAGAATAAACAAGTAAGTATTTGTGAAACACAAGCAGGCCCCAACCGCCCCCCAAATTCATAGGGGTATAAAGCGATGACGGACAGACGGACGGACACCCCAAACCTATAGGCCTCAATCTGAAGGGCTGGGGCCTAACTAGGCGTCCCGCAACTCACCATATGATTCATATTACCCTAAGTCACGATAATCTGTTGCAGCTAACAGACCAATTTGTAATTTAACCAATTACGATGTGCTGTTCAATTTGAATGTTCTTTGCCTCGTACTGACAATTCTAGACGTGGGCATAAATTTAAACTTTCGAAGTCACATGTACGTACGGATATTCGAAAAAAATTCATTACGAATCGGATAATCAATACTTGGAACAATCTTGACAATAATATAGTGAATGCCAACATACCACGAAACTTCAAAGAGCGCCTCAAGCTCGGCACTAATTAGCGAAGCACAGAAGAGTACAAGTAAGATACCAGTAACCTAGGACCGTCCGCCACTATTCAATGGTTTTGCGCAATAACTCTCGTGTTTTGGATGCGATCCGGATATGCTTTTGAATGTAGCAAAAACAGGATTTTACACTAGGTTTTCTATCATGCGAGGCCGATGTATTATTTCGGGCAGGATTTTCGAGTTGTAACTCGGCACTTTATTCTATCATCTTGGAATATAAATTTTAAGTGCAAACTGTAAGACTACCATATCGCTTTTTTAAATGACTGCTAAGAGCTATAAGAATTACATATGAGCACAAACCTGACTTCATGTGTATACCAGTAACCTAGGACCGTTCGCCACTTTTCAATGGTTTTTGCGCAATAACTCTCATGTTCTGAACGCAATCCGGATATGCTTTTGTATGTAACAATTATAGAATTTTACACAAGTTTTCTGTTATGCGCGAAGTAAAATGTCATGATTTACGAAAAAGCCAGGCCGATGATTTTTTTTCGGGCAGGATTTTCCAGCTGTAACTCGCCACTTTCTTCTATCATTCCGAAATATAAATTATAAGTGTAAATTGTAAGACTCAAATCGCTTTTCAAAATGACTGCTAAGAGCTATAAGGATTACATACGAGCACAAACGAGCACAATCCAGTGGCAGTTGCCGGGAGGTTCGGCAAAAAAATCATTTCCGGGATAATTGTTGTTTTCGGGAGGTGGCGACGGTACAGGTACAGGCGGATTGGACCTATGTTACTGGTACTGTAACAGTTTACTCGTACTTAAAGCAGCTCAGTATTTTGTATTCGAGAACCAGTGGCAGTTGTCGGGAGTTTCGGCAAAAAATATCGTTTCCTGGATAATTGTTGTTTTCGGGAGGTGGCGACGCTCCAGGCACATGCGGGTTGAATTTACCAGTAACCTACGACCGTCCGCCACGTTTGGGTGGTTTTTCAACGATTACTTTTTTGTTTTCGGTGTAATGGAGTTCCCCTTTGGAATGTCGAAAGTGTAGAATTGTATAATGTATCCAGATAATTAAAAAGCAAACTCTATTGTTTGTGTTGAGTTATAGGGAGTTAAATATTTCCGGGCCAAATATTTTTGGATAACTTTAATCCGCCATATTAGGAGTAGGAGCTACCATCTGGGC
Source organism: Protula sp. h YS-2021 (assembly GCA_949752745.1). Classification (NCBI taxonomy): domain Eukaryota; kingdom Metazoa; phylum Annelida; class Polychaeta; order Sabellida; family Serpulidae; genus Protula; species Protula sp. h YS-2021. The sequence continues at coordinate 67,273,274 of OX457026.1, forward strand.
TTATTATTTATTTATTTATTTTATTTATTTATTCATTCATTCTTTTTTTCTTTTTTTTTCAAACAATAAAATGTACAACACAAATGCACATTTAGACCAGACTGAACATTATAATACTGAATACAATTTTTGATGTAATGCTTGAAAAAAAAAAAAGAGAGAAAGGCGTGGCTTGAAGTTAAATAACTTATACTAGAGCACGCCTGTACTAATGAAATACACTAGAAACATAGCAGCTATGGATACCTTAAATACTAATACAATGCTATGAAGAATGCTTTGACATTCTTTTTGAAAGAATTAATACTGATACACGACCTTATGGTGTTAGGAAGACAATTCCAAGTTTTAACACCAACAGCTGATATACAATACGACTTCAATCTTGTTCTTATGAAATTGGTTTTAAATTTATCACCTTGTCTAGTGCTATATGAACTAACACAGTTGCCAATCTGGAAATAGCTTTGCAAACGTACTGGAATGTGACCATTGAATACTTTGTACATAATACATGCTGTTTTTAATTTTACAATTTCTTCGAATTTTAGGAGGTTACACTTAATAAACAACTCATTAGTATGATCATAGAAACCTGCATTATTGACAATTCTTACTGCACGTTTTTGTTTGGTGAATAATACTTGTAACTTAGTTTTGGTTGTATTTGCCCATATTTCACAACAGTAGATAAGGTGTGGGTAAAACAATGAGTAATATAAAGTCAATAATGAATCTGTATCCAGTAAAAATCTGACTCGATATATGATTGCTAAAGCTTTAGATAATTTGTCTGCAACGCAACTTATTTGTTCATGCCAATTTAAGTTTGAGTCAATTATTACACCAAGAAATTTTGTATTAAAGACTTGTTGGATTTCATAACCATTTATAAATATACTGATATTATTTTGCACATTTCTAAACTTTCCGAAAATCATAAAATTTGTCTTTTGAACATTCAATGATAGTTTATTAACATTAAACCAAATGTGCAGCTTATTAAGTTCTAAACTTATTTCCGCTGCAAGAGTTACCAAGTCATGATCACTTTTGAATGCATTGGTATCATCGGCAAATAAAATGAACTGCAATATTTTTGAAACGTCACAAAGATCATTAATATACATAATAAAGAGCTTAGGCCCAAGAATCGACCCTTGGGGTACACCGCACATTATATTCATTAAATTTGAACATTTGTCATCAACTTGAACATATTGTTTTCTATGAGTGAGATAACTTTTGAACCAGTCTAACGCAACACCTCTAACACCGTAGTGGTTTAACTTTGACAGTAAAATATCATGATCAAGGGTATCGAATGCATTCCTCAAGTCAATAAACACTCCAATTGTATACTTTTTTGACTCAAGGGAACTACATATTTCTTCAATCATTTCCATTAACGCTGTTCCTGTAGATCTGTCTTGGCGAAAACCATATTGCGATTCACTAAGTATTTCATACTTGTTCAGAAACTTTTGTAACCTTTTGTCTAGTAATTTTTCTAATATTTTGGAGAATTGTGGTAGGAGGGAAACAGGCCTATAGTTATTGAATACCGATTTATTTCCCCCTTTAAAAAGTGGTAAGACCTTTGCAATTTTCATGTTTTCTGGAAATATTCCAGAAGAAAACGATAAATTACAAATGTGGCAGAAAGGTTTAGAAACTGAAACAATAATGTTTTTGACCATTTGCATTGACATGTCATTGAAATCCTTTGAAGTTTTGCTTTTTAAGCTGTTTGTGACACTTATTATTTCACCTTCGTCTACAGGGTTTATGTAAAGACAATGATGATTAGCATTCGACATATAACTCAACACATTCTGATCATTTTCTTTCGGTATACTTTGAGCCAAATTTGGACCAACATTTACGAAGTATTTATAAGTATTATCGCTCAAACTAGAGTTCCCACTAGCAATTGGAAGCAATTAACGTTCAAGTACACACGGTTGGTGCATTCTACGTATTCATTTGTTTGAATAAACAACTACTGTAGAACTGTCATACTTGATGTGTATATTTTTTTTATTAAAACACTCAAGACCGGTGCGGTGTGGTTAAATGTCTATTCGCACGACATGGTGCAAATGAAATACCGCCGTCAGTCTACAGGCTTCAGGGGAAGCACCAAGTTCACGAATCTCTCAACACTCGAGATTACACCGTAGATTAGGTCTTTTTGAATACGGTCATCCTGCTTTCGGCGTATCGCATGACCTGGTTATTACAATCACAACTGCTTGATTTGTGCTGTCAGGCTTGGACGATCTTTTTTGTGGAGTACCTCTTCGTATGCAACTTCCGTTCCACATGAAGCCTATCAATCGACCGGTGGGCGTCGTTAATAAACAAATTTAGCCTAGCAAGCGCAGAGGACTCATAGGTTGTCAAATTTTCACTGTCATATGATAGACTGACAAGGATACCGTATATATATATATATATATATATATATATATATATATATATATATATATATATATATATATATATATATATATATTAACATTTTTGTGTCTTTTTTTTTTTTTTTTTTTTTTTTTTGGGGGGGGGGGGGTTCTTCTATAGACTGTCATTCTTATAATTGAGTATCGGTACTCGTCAAAGGTCAAGTTTCCGTTACCATTGACTCTAGGTAAGAGGACTTGCTCGCTACCTTTCTCACTGTTGAGTGCTATGACTGTGCTTGATGAGCACCGTATGCAGAACCACTGTCCTCTATTCTGATGGTAAGGAGTAACCTGTTATATACAGCCTATTACTTCTTGTAACTTGGTTTCACTGAGAACGACTAATCCAACACCTCAAGAAAGAAAGTCGTTTCTTGAATGAGCTTTCAGCAAGCTGATATTTTTATTGCATGCCCTTTCTATTTCAAAGCTAGACGCCCTTGAAATAGACCGTATTTTGCTAGAGACCTACGGGAAGTGAAAAGCAACGTATTTTCCCCTTCTACACGATCTAGCACAGTCCCAATCTGTTCAACATGTCGAATGCTTTGGTCAAGTCTGCAAATGAACCATGAAATTGATCCTTTTAGTAGTTGGAAAACGAGAGTTCTGGAACAGGAAGTGGCGTCATGATGACGTCATATAGACTATTTGCATAGGTGGTTGTAAGCATAATTGAAACTTTGTAAAATGTGAAAAAGTGGGATAACTTTTGTTATACTTTACCCATTTGAATGAAAATTTTACCGTTTGATTCAGTTTTACATCTAGTTTTGATATAAAGTAGTCATAGGTTATTCACATAGGTGGCTGTATGATAATTGATTCACCTTAAAATTTTAACTTTAAAGTGAGATAACTTCCGTCGTGGTTAACCGATTGAATGAAAATTTCACCGTTTGATTTAGTTTTATGTATAGTTTACAGTGATTATAGAGACTATTTGCATAGGTGGCTGTAAACACTTTGTGAGAGCACACCCCCCCCCCCATTCTAAGATGGTGTTCGAATGGCAAGCACCCCTCCCCCTGCCATTCAAACATGTGTTCGAATGACAAGCCTTCCATTCAAAGACGGTGTTCGAATGACAAGCGCCCCCATTCAAACATGTGTTCGAATTATTTTTTATTTTTAGAAGATATTAGGTCATAGTATTGTTCAACAAGCTTTTTTTTAACAAGTTGTTTAACAACTATGCAACAAGTTGTTGTACAACAATTGTTCAACAAACTGTTGTTCAACAACATGTTGAACATGTTGAACAACAGTTTGTTGAACAATTGTTGTACAACAACATGTTGAAAAAAAGCTTGTTGACGAATGCTGCAAGCCGAAGCACGACTTTGCCTGTTCATATCCTGCTCATATCCGAGAAGAAACTTGTGCGCTTCTAACGCAAAGCGTACAAAAATCTGCAAAGGCGGCTCTTCAAATACTGGGGAGAACTCAGCGAGCAGTGTATCACCGCTGGCCGGCTTCTAAGACTGATCTCGGAGCCAGTTTGAACATTTTAACTGGTGCTGTAAGAGACAAGACAGTGTGCCAACACAACCCACTAGTGTTAAATTCTGTGCAAAACCTGTCCTTTTTGTTTTATTAGCGAGTACTTTTCACAGAATTTTCATGTGTTTTTGTGCTAAACGTCTGCTTTTTAACCATACCATGCCATGCCATTATTTTAGAGTAGTTTTTGCATAGTTTGCAATTAATGTGGTTTCTTTACAAACCGTTAGCAATAGTTTTTACAGATTTTGCAATAAAGACATCGATTTTAATGTGTTTTTCTTTACAAAGCGTTAGCACAAATGTTTGAAACTATTTCTAGAACTATCAGCACCTTAATCGCTCAATAAAAAAAATGGGGGAGTTGTCTAAAACTTTGGGTCATATGTCCAAGTTTTTGGGTGAGTTGTCCAAGAAATTTTGGGTGAGTTGGTTTTTGGGCGAGTTGCCCTGCTCCCATCCTGAGAAATGAGGATTACTAGGACGCTCCGTAGTCATCAGAATTAAGTTACAATGAGGCAGCACAGGATAAGAAATTATCGGACAAAAGCGTCGTACCGATGCCTTTCCACCAATTGTGAAACAACCAGCCAGTTGCAACAGTGTTTGGAGGCAACCCTGTTGTGGACACTGTTCAGGAATGCAATACTTTCTGTAACCCAATACGTCTGTAGCAAAACACCAGCGACTAATCCTCTGATAAAAATCATCAGGAAGATTTTCGAGAATATTAGGCTCCGAGACATGATAAACGGTGTCCGGTTATGGAGGGGAGACGGGTTCCTTCATATTTTATGCGATATTGCGGGGTTTTTGTACATGTCCAGCCATCACAAAACCGTTAATTATAAGAGTAAGACAAAGGAAATGAATACTACCTGGTCAGTTAGGTATCAAGGGCCGTTGTGTACACCATAGAATCGCACTGCAAAATAGTTTAAAGTGTAACAAGAAGTAGCGACTAGGTCAAGGTTGTTCACAAGGCAAAACACAAAACGGTATGTTACTGATCCAGAAGCGTTCGCGGGTCTTTTTGTCATGTCTCTCGATAAACGAGTGTCCAGGATTTTTAGTCGACGGCATATTGTTTGAAAAAAAAACAAGAAATTTGTGAAACTCTGATAGAAGTTAGGATAAATATTCAGCAAAGAGGTAGGCACTAAATTCTCTATTGTAAAGTAATATCTGTAGATCACAACGGAATATAGCTTGTAACAGTTCATTTGTTGGTTCTTATAAAACTGAACTTTGAACTTTGCTAAGTTACTCAAAGATGTCGGTAGATTGTGTTTAATTCTTTAGTAAAACGCTGTAGTTTTCTCGTATGGGACATACGTTTAAACACAGTTGTACATCGATCAATTCGTGTTATTTCGGTTTTTCACCGTGTAGTCAGGCAAATCACTGAATTTGCCCAGTGTGACAGATGTGACTGAGTCGAAACTTGTCGAGCATCGAAACTGAAAATAACAAATAAAACCGGGATTTACCTCGATTTTTGCCTGTGTTTCCTTCAGTTGAATACTCCAGCCCTATCGAACCCAACACGGTAGAAGAGGCATTCCAACGTTTTTAGGTTAGCCAGCAAACGTGCCACGCTTACGGAAAGACAAGATATAAAACTAAGTAAAGAGAAATTACACATCATAATTTCTACTCCCCTAAAAAATTGAGAAAGCTGTTTTGGTGTCAACTGGAGGTATTGGAATGACTTCTACAGTGTCCAGTCTGGCTATGCAACTTCCTGCTGCTCCAATTCAAAAGATCGCAAAGGCGTTACTTCAGTTCAGACCCCATTGATAAGCAATAATAAAGTAAAACGCAAACAAGGTCCAAAATGGGCATCACTTCAAGTGACTGAAGAAAAAGTCTTCGTAGAGGATTTGCCACCCCTCCCCCTCCCCGGGTAAGTGTAGTGTATATTACGCTTCTAGAGGTAACCCCCAATCTTTCAGTGTCTAGGTAACTGATGGAATAACAGAAAGAAACCGATCACAGACAATGTAATGCAAAAATGCTCCCCTGCGCAAAAATGTAAAACGGAATTTTGGAGTTTTGGAGTAAAATTGAGTTTTCTTGGTTCCTAAAACATTGGCCAGTTACAAACATTCATGCCCAACTTGATCTCAGGCTTCATAAAATAGGGCACGTTGGCCTCCAAAATGTGCTCTACGAAAACTTTTTACTACTTTATGCACCCGTCGGTATGGAAAATCCCATATCTGTCGGGCTCAAAGAGCTCATTCGGGTAGCTACTAATAGTCTAAACTGCCGGCAAGCGTGTTAGAGATTTTTCGGTATGCTGTATTGCGGAGGTCACTTGCCTCGTGTGGAACGTGCCACTTGTGATATTTTATGTTTCCTAACGGATTAATTTCAATATCTAAAAGTTTCATTTCACTTCAAACGAAAAAGTACAGTGTGCTACTGTTGTTATATCTTGGCAGTAGATATAAGACAAGAGAAATGTTTATCAGTCGGCTGAAATAAAATTCATAGAAATAATACAGTGGAACCTCTGAAATCGGACCACCCTTGGGACCGGATAAAATGTGCCCTATTTCAGAGGTGGTCCCATTTGGGAGACTTGGTCCTACGGGGTACGGAAAAAATGGCAACGGAAATAATGGCAACGGAAAAAATGGCAAAGTGAAAAAAGGAAAAAATGGCAAATTTTGCAGGTTTCACTGAAGTTCAGTAGAAACAAAGAAATCGCCTACGTTGACTACTCAGGATCAAAGAAAGTCCAATCGAAACCACTTAATGCCACTTGATGTCAGGGTATTTGGGGTGCAAACAAAAATTGGTGGCAATTGGGTCGGCTTAAATACTAAAAGAATAGGCACCACATAAATTAAGATTGTTGGGTTTGTATATTTTCAGCCGCTATTGTTCAGACAAGGCACAAAAGTATAGATAACAAAACTAAGCCCCTGTCTGGTTACATACGTGCTATCATAATCCCTAGCAACAATATCTAAGACGGCAACACGCTCAGTGTTGTAAGTAATGTGCCGCAAAAATACAGTGGATTCCCCACTGACTGACAGTGGTCCGATCTCAGGCATTTTGAGGGCTCGGGACCGAAAAAAGCGGCCCGAAGTGGTCCGATCCGAGGCGGTCCCAATTGGGAGTTTTCTTAACCATTAAAGTCTATGGAGCGCATTCGGGACCGAAAAAAATGTGCCCTAATTCAGAGGTGGTCCCAAGAGGGAGGTGGTCCGATGCCGAGGTTCCACTGTATTTGAATAATAATCAGCATGCAAGTACTTTCTTGTTACTATGATATTATTATTGTAATCTTTATGGTTTTATAAGGTATACCTATTATACTTATTAATTAAAAAATAAATACCTTTTATATTTACATTATTATATTTATTATACAGGCTATGCCTACTGTGCTTGTATGCATGTATACATGATCACATTTCAAACAGCAATTCACACTTTTGCAGTAAAACGGAGTGATAATTTCATAAAAGGATGAGTGATGTCTTTTGTTATGCGTCGTTGTGGTCGTATCTTGTATTTTTGCGCTTGTGGACAAAATAATTATCCACCAACAGATTTTTCTCGAACTTCCTTAGAAAATACAACGGGTCCCTATCATAGTTTTTGTACCCGATTTCTGAAGGGGTCTATTTCTTATCTACAAGTACAGAGCGGATAGATATTCTTAAAAGTAGTTCGTCTCATTTATTAGAAGTATTTCCGCGCAATCACAGTGAGTTTGCCAATTAAAAAGGTGTTTTTGCTTTTTATCGGGCTAATTCGGTAAGGAGAGTTTCATGGTCTTAGTCCAGCGTTTTTGTATTGTTTTATCTATAGCCAAGTAAGAAGTGAGGCGAGATTAAAAGAAGAATTTTAGAGTGTTTGGGCGATAACAAGCAAGTTGTATAGAGCACCACAAACAACGTGCTATGGTTGTCCTGTATGGTAGGTCTGTTGAAATCAAATGCAATTTAAAAACTGTTGTTGTTTCAATTCACAAAATTTAGTGTATGCCGAAAAGATTTAATTTTAACGCAGACAAAGAAAAAATCAAATATATACAAATTCAATTTAGCTCCTTTAGCCCATGAAGCAAATGATAATGCGACAGTATTAATGAATTTGCCCCTGTGAAATACAAAATAATGCGAATGTTGAATGTTATTAAATGTTGTGAACAGTGAGTCCGTTACAGGTAAATGTTCACCACTAACGGTGCAAAATATTGTGATGATTATTTTTTACCAAATTCAAACATAAAATTTGCAGAGTTTAAGTTTTAAAATGTAGTTTATAAAAGCTTATGTATGGCTTTGCAAGAAACTACTACAAATCAGTCAAGCTGCGATTTGTGCATAAAATATAGGTTGCGGCGATTAGCGACTTCCAAGGTTAAGCAATACAACGCTCAAGGCAAATAAAATTTACTGGGCCAGTTAAAGTTAAATCCATCATGAGGTAATGAGGTCATAGACAGCGAAAACACAGCGAGTAGGCGGTATGTAATGAAGTTTTCCACTTGACAAAAATCACAAAAAACGTGTAATGTATTCTTCTGGTATATTTATATCAATAGATCTCCTTCATTTAAATTCTACCACTGACAAATTATAAAGCTAATAATCCCTTGGTAAGTCTATTAACGAATACACCGCTTTAAAGAATTACTGTTCAATAGAGTAATTGTGCTATAGAACTGAAACGTATATTTTACCATTAGGTCTAGTTGCAAATGTTCAACTGTAAAGCAGAATTTTTCCTTCAAAAACTAGTCACTTGTCAGATGCTTTTCACATAGAAAAATTTTTATTTGAAAGAGATTTTGTACATATATTGGTGAATAAGGCAACTGTATTTGTTAATGATGTAATTCTGCCGAAACTTTATTATGACAAAGTCTTTAAGGGAATTATCGTTGGTGAAATTAGTGTACATAATTTTAGGCTTTATTATTTGTAGTCCAAGTATGTCTTCTGGCTCGATTCCTATGTCAAAAGAAAATCAAGCAGTAGTATTGAACATAAAAGACATAAATAAGGTGAAATTGTCGATGCGAAAAACGGCTCTGTATGTGTAATTTGCAAAATTTCGTGCATAGGCAGTCAACAGTCTAGTCCGACATGTCAGTTCTGATCCAAAGGCCTTGTGTTGTTTATCTGTGTGAAAAGTGTAAAAAGGCGTTGTACCTCATGCAAACAATAGTAATGCAATAGTTGGGGACACCTAGTCAGTGAAAATAATATTTTGCCGTTCATTTGTTTTATTAAAACAATTTATAAAACATTTTGCTCACAAACAAACATGCAGACTATTCAATAACATAAGATGTGATCGGACAAAGTATGTTGAAAGTCCCTCTAGCTTGACGGACACAGTAATATTTTATTGCAGCATTAATAACATTATAAATGTAGAAAAATTATGCCTTCTGACAATAGAACAACAAGTAGTTGAAGATGTACATTTGCAACACATATTTTCATCATACGATCTTTCGAATCCGAGTTTTGCAACGGCTATTCAGATTTCAATGTATGAAATTCTTTTATTTGTCCTACCATTTTTTCTACATGAATTAAGGTATTGGCAATTCTTTTTGTTTTTGTAATATCTGCGACAGATAGTTGTTTCTTTTCCTCGAGAAACTTTACGTGATAGCAGTCGTAATTCTGGTATATTAAATCCTTTATTTCAGGAATAACAATTTGGTCCCCACATTGTTGTGAACTTGTCAATACCTTTTCCAGGAAATCAGATTATTTGACTGTGATCTGACATCGAGCCACCTACACATTCAGACATGCACCATAAGCACCGGCTTGAGTACATGATATTAAACATCTACAGGTTGGGCTTGTTTTGAGAATTTGCTTTCTAGAGTGATGGTCTCTGGAAGGGTATTTCTGTGCAACAAATTATTTCTTGAAGGTTACTATTTTTTACATTTTGAGACTAATATTTTTAACCTGTTTGGGGTTGGCTAGTGGATAAAGCCTTCTAATTTTACACCTAACAATAGGATCCAAGTTGACAGTATTTTGAACACAAGGGATTGTCAGATGTTAAAACGCAAAGCAAGATCCATAGAGAAATTGAAGTGTAATTTAATAAGTGTTAACAACATTTCGTTACAGGGTTGAGAAATCTCTGTAGAAAGATTTTGTTTATTTAACTGTGTCTAATATCTTTTTTTGGTCGCATTGTAAAAAATGACTTTTTGTTCAGCGTGATTATGAAGAGATTTAAAAATAGAAAAAAAGGTATAAACCTTCACTAAATCGTCACTTTCTTAGTTTGTGAACACTAACTAAGATGTCAGCCTTTTATTCTTGGATAATTTTTCATTTTCATTTTAAATACGAACCAATTCTTTTAAAAATACATCTCTTTCTCTTTTCAACGCATTCATTTTACATCATTTAACCATTGGGTTTTTGCGAACTCTTTGCAGATTGTTTTGTACATCATATGCCTTGAAATATGTACGTCCATAAAACAATATTTTACATCAAGTTACCCCATTCAATTTTTGAATAGTCCTTTAGATGCAAAATTCTGCCCTTCATTCAAATTAACACACTTCAGTATCCTTCTTTTATTTGCTCCGGACTAACCCTGCAGCATAAAGTAAAAAAAAAACCCTAAATACTTGTGTGGCATATTAAGCAATTTTACACGGTGAATTAAATATCCGAATACATTTCACCCGTTACTTTTCCATAGAAAATGCTCTGAACATATTTATCTCAATTTCGTTCATTTGGGCTTACGAAACTAACAGCATTTACGTAGTTCTTTATCACATTCTGCTGAATCTGCTCTTTTTGACGTCTGATGTTGTTGCTCGCATAAACTGCACACTAATCGCCACAGCCTGTCGAAAGAACACATAATAAAGTCATGGTTGTACAAAAACGCTTATTTGAAGATTGATATTCAATAATTCTGGGTGTTTATAATAATAAGTGCCTATAAAGAAACATGGTGAATGTGAATCATGGGCCACTTTTAAAAATAAAAGAAATATGAAACGAAACCAATACTCTTTTAAATCCAGTGGCAAAGAATGCAATCAGATTTTAATCTACTTTTATGTTCGTTCTTGCTATTGTTTATTTTAATTATTGTCATATAAATTAAATCATTCTTTCAAATACCGTCATTCTCATAGCAGTTTCATAAAAAAAAACAAGAAAACAAGGATAAAGTTATATATTTAAAGTTACAAGGGTGGAATTGAAAATTTCTTTATACTACTTAAATATTGTACCTGAAGTAACATTTCAGCGATCATTTCGGTTGTTCTCCTTCAGACCTGTGGGGAGATTGGTGTTAATTTATCATTGCAAAACACAAAGGAGGAAGACAGGCGTCAACAAGTATTTTTTTATCAAGTCATGTAAGTTTTCATGTGCATAGAACCAATTTCAAGCCTTTTCAGATTTAGAAGTGCGAAGATGAAAATGCGAATATTTGTTGTGCGAAAGAATATTTAAGCTTCCAGAAATTGGTTACAAAAGCTTCGTTGTCAGTACTCCTACTCTAGCTTCAAGAAGCGGTATCTTGCTGGTGATCGAGTCCTCACTTCAGTTCCTTTCATACTTATTGAAGCTGCCGTATTAGTCAACTTCACTGGCTTTAAGAACCAACTGTGGTACTAAAACTATTTCGCACTTTGACTTTTGCCGAAAAGTTTTTGCGTTTCGGCTGAATTCAGTTGCATACAAGCCAAATCACACTTTTGGTGTTTCGAATAATTTGCGCAAGAAGTTCGAATTTCGACTGAGAGGGAACCGGGTAAAAAATGAAAGAAAAGATAGAAAAATATTGAAGAAATATCGCAAAAACAGCTCATACTCGGAACGTAAACAGGCCTGGTATGATTTAAATCATGATTTAAATCAATGCAAAAAAATTTAAAAAACCCCACCTTTTTTATTTTTTTTAAATTAAGATTTTTTTTTCAAGAAATTTACCATTTTAAAGTAAGATAAGATAAGGTTTTATTCCAATTTCAAACTGTTTTCAATATTCAAAATGTTGAGAATACTAAAATACATAAATAAATCCTACTTAAAGCCCCAAGTTATGTGCCGAAACTCAGATGTCAGTGTCCCCGCCAAGAAAATCAAACACGCAGCATGCATTTTGGTTCGACCGTTTGCATCGCGGCTTGCGGAGTAATGGATCAGTTGCCACACTGTTTGCTCAATGTGTACTTTCATCAAAGCCTTGCCTCAGTCACAGGGCTATAGCCTGCGTAGCTCCCGTCACTGAGGGCCTAAAGTAATCCCCCCACCCCCGGTCATTCAAAGCAACTGCCTGCATACATAAGGTATATAAATACTGAATCATGAAAAATGAACTGACAAATGGAGACGTGGACAAATTTTGTTAAAGTGACAGTTGATACTCTTATAGTTTGCAATTAAAATTGATATTTAGGGGTGATATAATAAAGTGGCATAATAAAGCTTGAAAATCCTGCACGAAAAAGTATTTCGACCTGGCATTTTCGCAAATCACGACATTTTACTTCGCGCGTAGTAGTAGCATGTGTAAAATCCTGTATTTGCTGCATACTAAAGCATTACAGGATGTCCTGGAACGTGCGCCATTAGATCCATTAGCCCCGAAAGTTGAGACCAATGGCCATTTCTATTACAGGAGCTGTGACCCTTTCTGACCTAGGAAGACATGGTCCACTTGGACTACTTCGCGATCTGAACCTACATTTTGAAGTTCAAAGGTCACGTTACATGTGTTATCTCGGAAACCGTTGTAGCAGGAGCAATTTTCATCTCATATTTGGATTCCACCCCCTCTACAGATTGATGTAAGGGTAAACTTTGTGATCCGAAGTTTGACCTAAATTTTCGAGGTCACATGACCTGTGTTATTTCGAAAAGTGTTAGAGATTGAGCGATTTTGCCCTCATTTTCGGATTCCACTTACCCTACAGAAATACATAAGGTTACTTTGAGATCTGGACTACATTTTCAAGGTCATCGCTCATGTGACCTGTGTTATCTCGGAAACCATAAGAGGAAGAGCAATTTCGACGCCATTTTTGGATTACACCCATCCTTCAGAGTAACATAAGGGATTACTTTGTATGTGGACTTTGACCTGTATTTCTAGGTCATGTGACTTGTATTACCTCTGTAACCATTAAAGATAGAGCTATTTTCGTCTCATTTACCGACTCGATCCCCTCTAAGGAATTACATAAGAGATACCCGCCGATTATATGTTCTATTGTCATGTTGGTTAAATGGCTTGAACTATACCAAATAGTGGTTGACCTTTGTGTTTAGGAATAAATCTGGTTCTTTGCCCAGTTTTAAGACAGTCGCAACCATACTTTCTAAAAACATGTCCCCATGTAAAATTTTTCTTTTGGTGGAAAAGATTTGCTGCCATATAGCTTACAAATGCCACCCCGTTGCAGTTACTAATTGTTTTCTGTTTGCAGCAACGGAGCAGAAGTACCTTAAAGAACTAGCTGGTGGCAGTTTAACCTGTGGTAGTAAGTTTTTCGATACCCGTATCCCAACGTCGTCTTTTAATTGGTATTAAGGCAGTCACTTGGTGGTCCAGTTGGGCTTCTTCCGTACCACTGTTAGGCATTCATGCAATTCACTAACTTTAAACGTAATGCGCATTTCGAAAGAGTTAAGATTTTTCGCCATTTATGTTTTTTTCCTCCTGCTAAATTTTGTTATTTTCACTTTTTTTTTATTATAAAGGTGTTCTATTTAATGTCTCTGATTAAGCCATAATGTAGCATGTTACTGTAGATATTGCTTTTGTGAACACTTTCTTATTTCATTATGATATTTATATTCCTCATGGTACACTTTTGTTGATAGACATCATCTGAACCTTGCACCAAGTGAAAGTTTTAAACCCAGTTCGTGGTATCGGGTTTGCAAATGGAAAGGGTAATCATTAGACATTTTTTTGTTCCTGTGTAAATAACATGCAAATTATCTAATGGGCGAAGTTTACAAAATTCTTTGAAACGTTCAGTAATCTTATATACTGCCAAGCACTGCTGTCTTTTCTGTGGACATTTTTTAGTGCAGTTATTCCCATACCGAAATTGAAGTGTGTGCAGTGAAGTTTGCGGAAAGAATGTGGTTACAATAAAACCTTGGCAGTCAGATGTGACTGTAAAATCTATGTGCATTATCAGAAGAAAAAAATAAACCCTTCAGCCAGTTACTTTTCAAACAATTTTAAAATGCCCCACGATTTTATTTAAAACTTGTGCAGGCACACCCACAAACAAACACACATCAAATGTTTTTGAAAATATTAGTCCAGAAGAACACTTGAAATGCAGAATCACTCACTAAAAAATATGCTGGTTTGGCATGTTGATATAAACACCACTTTTATTGTATTATTATTTTTTGCTGTATTTTTTTCAGTTTAGGAAGAAATTTGTACTGTTTTCCATTTGTCAAATTCGACAGCATTATTTTCTGGGTTTAAAGAATTGATTCACCATTTGTAATAATGTAACTTTAACTATTGTCCGATTATTTTAACACAAATGCTGAGTGATTTAATTACAAGATGTTTTAGTTTCTTTGTTTTACATATACTATATCCTTTCATGCAGTGTATCGCATAAGCCAATGGAGTTTTGTTGAATTCTTTTTTTGCGAAAAAGCATCGATAAGGTTTTCTTTTTCCTGTCTTTCTCCTCTCTTTTTTTTTTTATTTGTGTTTGTTTTGCTGGGTAAAGAGGGGATTTCCAAATTCAAAAAGGTATCTCCAAGAACATGTCTCAGGTAATGTAATGGCATTTCCAGACACCATTGACTTGTGTGGTCCACATATGAATTGAAAGTATGCATCTGATTGTGTTTTACAAGTGTCAGTAATATAGAGCAATTATTGGAACTTATGCATGACAATGGCAGAACATCTGAACCTTTCATGATTTTTTTTTTTAATATTTTTTATTGGTACACTGTTTTTTGGTAGAGTAAACTGCTTATTTACATTCGTATAATGCAAAGCAAATGGTTTCTTGACTAGAAAATGGCCACAGTAACGACCGGCTTTTAACATTGCTGTGGGTATTCGCGCAACTACCTCAACCCCTGCCTCCCCCACACCCTCAACCCCAAGCATTATCATGAACATGAGTATGATAAGTTTCCTGCTTTCTGGGCTCATTACATTTGCCACTTAATTCTGGCGGCGTGTGTTTACATGTGGAATTTTAGCTGACTGGTGAAGTTGTTACTTATGGCTGTTTATGTCAGGAAATTATTTGCAAGCTTTTTAAAGCTGATTAAATAAGGATACATTGTTTTCTTGTTATATTAATGGATGTTTACGTATGGTATGGTACAAGTTGGGATTTTTCAAACGACTAATGTTTATCTTTGATTATTTTTATGCAGAAAAGCTATTAACCTTTCATGCTTGCAATATTCGACACGTATCACAAAAGTTTTCAGTTGAACACACCATTTTAACTTCAAACCCATGCTATGTATGGCTTTGGCTTTACATTTTCATTCTCAAAACCGCTTTTACGAACCTGCAAACTTCTACAACAGGCAGAAAATAGAAAGCGGTAGGGCTGTGCTATTTCGCTTGGAAATGATTATACTTTTAAGGGTCGAATGGCGTCAAACAGTACCAGGAAGTACGTCGCTATTTGTATTCATGACATGGTTTATAAAGCCACTCTGTATTTCGCAGTGTTTTCCTTTGGCAAAAAAAAGACAAAAAAAAAAAAAAAAAGGAACAAAAAAAAAACAAAAAAAAAAAACAGAGAAGACATGAAATAAAAGTTTCGTGAATGTAACGGCAGGTCAAAGTTATACACGATGTTTTATGTGATTGTTGCTGCCGACTAACTGGCGAAGAAATTGCGTTAGGCTCACCATCTTTTTTTACTTCCGCCAAGTGGAAATTGGCTTTCTCGTTGTAGACTGTGTTGGGGCACGTAAAAAAACATTAACAATATTCACCCAACCAACCCCTTTCCCTAGCACCCGCCAAGTGTGTTGATATCGTGGTCAAATATTGCAAGTATCGTGAAGACGTTGGCAAAATTTAAAAAAGACGACTTTTAGGCAAATATTTGATTGACACATATTGAATGTAATTTTACGTTTCTATTGATTTATGGTTTCCCCTGTATTTCACTTTTTGGCAGCTGTTTATAAAAGCATCTTGATTGGTCACATTTTTGTACAGGCAGAATTACTAGCCATGTCCAAGGAGGGTTAGTTATTAACATCTTGTTTATTTCTTTTTTTCTAATTTACCCATAGCTTCTATTTTTTCTCTCGCTTTTGCATGTTAGCAGTGTATTTACGTAGAAGCGTAGTGCGTGCACTTGATCATCTATTTATCCATTTCTTAATATTTTTGCATCTCACCTAACCGATTGCTTTGTGTGTTGTTGGTTTTGTGCATGTTTGGTTGTTTCATTGCCAGGTAAGTTGTTTTATAAGAACTGTCAAATTCGCAGGTGTCAAAAATTTAATTCGGTGGGTTTTTTCTTAGATCTAGCGATCGCAGGCATGTTAACCTCATCTGGACGCGTATGATTCACGTAAAACAGTGAAAATCTATAACGAGGGATGTACGAAAGCGTGTCTGCTTTTGCACATCGTGTGCAATTTAAGCCGAGCATGCATTGTACTTAATTATAATTGCAAGAAATAATTGACAAAGTCAAATGTATGGTAAATATTCAATAAATTTTGCGTGACGTTTTGCAATATTTATAGCCGTCTAACACTTACGGTGTGTCACTAAGTGTTGTCGTTATTTATAGAACAAAAAGTTTTCAATAAAAAGAAAAAAAAGAAGTGACGTGTAGGAAAGAAGCCTGAATGTTCCGAGATACCGAACAGTCCAGTTATGTATGGAAATTGCCATAGAAGCCTGATTATTTCCAACGTATCACATACGCACTGTAGTAAATTCTTTCATGTACTAACTGTGTTTCAGTCCGTCTGACAGTGACTTCTTCTTTGCATGCTGACGTAATCAAAAGCTGCATGCTGTTCTCTAACTGTCTAGATTGTATGTTCATGTAGTATCAAAACTTGTAATCTTTTGTTCTTCACAAAGTTCACAGTAGGTCACGAATGTGTCTAAACTTTTAACAAAAAAGAAAAAGTGGAGAAAAATGAATACATTTTTTTTCTGTACTGGGATGGAGGGACACACGGATCTCGAAGCGAGATGTTCATCGAATGCGATGGAATTTTGGCTTGTGATTTGACCTACTGCAGTTGTGCTAATACTCTGGTACCAAAAGTTTATGCACTGGAACCTTTCTTAATGCGATTAAGTTCTTAAACGTGTGGAGCAAACATTGTGATTTTTTTTTGTTTTTTTTTGTTTTTCAACCGGATGTCTTTTTCTGAGCGATAACAGGTATAAGGTTTCACCTGCAGGTTCAGTTCTTTCGGTTTCAAAGTCGTAAATGACTTTTTCTTGCGGCACAGCGGCATTCGTTGAAAACTTGAGATCATTTCTATGTGCGTATTTTTCTTTTGTGAAAGGGCTTCGTCCGAAGCTGATATTTTGTTAACAAAAACCATATCTGGTAATCGTTGTAAGCACTATTATGTGTTGAAATAATGTAGCTATAATAAGTCCAAACAGCTGAGGATTTATATGGTTTATTTGGTAACGACAAAAGGTGTCGTATGTATAACGTTTGTTCGTCCCCCTTCGAGTAGATTGGCGTCTTTTGGCCAATTTCTATGGCTGAATAATATTGTTCTCCTGTTTTGTTCTTGTCAGTAGCTTGTTATCTTGGTGTGTTTATAGGACAGAAGAAAACTAGACCGTTTTCGCTACTGAGTGGCGAAATTACAATTGGGGCCACACATATAGGATGCAGAATGTTTAAAATTTCATAATTATTCAAAAAAACTTTGATAAAAGTCATGCCAAATTGCCAGTTGCGTAAAAGATCTACGCCACACAGCTTTTGACATTCTGTACCCCAGTAACCACTCTGACTACGATCGCCATCATAGATCAACGTTTACACGTCTTTAAACATCCGTTGGATAAAAACGCTGTTTAGATAGACGTTGCTTTTCGTTTGCCGAAAACCCAACTTTTTCCGACGCTTAATTAAACGTCTTTGATGCAATGTTGAATAAATTTTTGACAATCGACGATTTGTGCAGACGTCGAAAAATCGTCGCAGAGAATTCTAGGTAACTACAGGAAAAGACACCCCCTCGCTTCCCACAATTTTTGCTGTACCCAGATTTTTGCGATGTAGACTTCGGTATTCAACGAAAACCGAAAGTTGCTGAAAAATAAAAGTGTGTAAATCATAATAACGTCATAAACATGAATGTTACATTTTGTAACATTATTGAAACAAATAGAACGTTTAATTATTATTATTATTATTTTTAGGGGGGGATGTTAAGGAAACTGAAATGGCCAAAATGAAAGAAACAAAAGAAGCACACAATTCGCATTTAGAAATACATTTTAACCTCTTCTTAATATAAAGCCATAATAATAATTATTAATAAATAACTGAATAAATAAAAGACAAAAGGAAATAGCTGGCAAACCACATATTCCTGGCTTCCATTCACTTATAAAGTTATATGGAGTTTCCGCGCTGAGATATTTGCTGTTCAGCCTGACGGCAAAATACAACACATAGCACACACTCAGTATTTGCTCACTTATTGTGGAGAGTTCAATATACTGCACTGAGAGTTGTCATAGCCTTGTATATGGACCTCATTGGTAAAATTCCAGTGTCCATTTTTGCATATAAAAATGTTAATGAATTTCTAAAAATAACTGAGATTGACCGATTGTTCATGCTGCGGTGTGTCTCTGCCAAATTTGGTCCTCCTAGCCCTAACCGTCTCAGGGGAGGGCGCGTGACAAAGTTGTGGCGGAAAAAAAGGAATCATATGGAAACATCTTACAGAATCGCACGACTTCAGTAAATTGTGGGGTTAAAAAATGCTAAGTGCAATCGTTGATCCAAAGTTGTGCGAAATTATTTTTATTTCCATGTAGAATCATGTCCATTAATCCTGACTGTTTCTGATATCAAGAGGTTATCTCAAAGGTACTTGAGTTATTTCAAACTTTAGTGACTATATATAAATTTGTTGAAAATGGTAGACACGGTGCATCAACTTTTTCTTACTGGTTAACACTCTATTCTCTAACGTTTCCAGTATTTAACTGTAATTACCAGTTTAGTCCTTCACAATGACAAGAAAATAACACATTAGTATCTGTCCCAATACTGCATGTTGTAGCTGTTGTGATTGGCGTAAAACCAACAGAAAAATAAGACGTTTGAAAGTTTCCAGAAGGTCTAGTTCAGAAATTGCGTTGGTGGTTTTTGTTGTTTGTATATCTACGCTTTCGTTTTCGCTGATGTTAAAAAAAGTGCTAAATATATATATGCATATGGGGAACACAAAGTTGATGTGTCTAATTCTGGAGCAAATCGACACGGTTTTTACCATGTGACCAGTATAAATATGTGGTTCTTTGTCTGTTCCTCTGCAGCATATTACAATACTGAAAGAAGGTCTTTCCACTTGCGTGAAAAAAAAAACAGTGCATACTTCGTAAGCTCAAGCGGTATAACAATATTTATAAAGTATAGGTCTGATTTATTCGGAATATTCTGAAGTTGCACAGAAGGAAACAGTTTCAGCTGCCTGTCAGTTTGGCAGGTCGAAATTAAACGGGGTGGCGGGGGGGGTAATACTGCATTTTGCAGCTGTTAGTGGCAGGTTCTTTCAAACGTGTTGGTTTTCTGGTTTTGTGTACAAATTAAATGTATAGATTTTTCAGCGTAAATATATGTTGCTTTGCTATAAATGAAAAAAATAAATGCTTACCAGTTAAGTGTGCTTTGAATTACAAGTAAAATAATTTATTTATTGAAAGTTACACTTTGCAACAATGCCTGTGTTTAAAAAATTACGCGTTGTTTTTTTTCCATAAAGCTATTTGATATTTTGCTAGATCTCCTATGAGCAGTGTGGAATAGTATTTATGGCATGCACTGGTCTAGGGATAACCTTTAATTCTTTGTGCTCCTTTCCACCAAAAGACTAATTATGTAGATAAAGTCACCCATATAATAATGCTTAATTTCGAGAAAGTGGAAGATCTGTTGATTTGTTATTTATTTATTTTTTGCACGTTATTGCTTAAGTGTTCAAGTGATTGACTTTATTTCTGGTAAACCTTGTATAAAAAAGATTCTAACGAGCCGTTGCAGGACAGCTTTCCTGTTTTGTTATATATCTGCGCAACTTATGTGTTTGCTACTATTTATGTGGGGTTAGGTGGAAAGATGCTATCGTCTTGCGACTATTACACAATGTTTTACAAAATTTGACCAATGTTACTGTGAAACGTAAAGGGCTGCCATGACACTCACAAAGTTCTCGCACATACACAAGCTGAGATCACTTACAGTCGTTTATTTGTGATTGAATGTGTTTAATACGGATTTGTTTATCTTACTTTCCGTATTTTTGTATTCTATATGCAATGTATTTTATTCTGCGTTTAGCTAGAGCTTTTTTTTTTTTTTTTTGTAAACCCACACTTCCTAGAATGATATTACCCCTATCTAACAAATTTAAGCTGGTGGTTTCTGGTTTTCAAAGTGTAGATGATTAGCTGATTGCCATGAATTAGTTGCCTTGTACATGTGTTTTATTCTTACAACCCAGCTGGCGTTCTAACTACCTGGGAAGAGTTCACCCTCACCACGGTGTTATATCGATGTAAAAATGGCGAACGTAAAAACTTTTTTTTTCATGTGAGTTGACCATGCGTTCAGGCTGGTCTTTTTTTAATCAGTTTCCGTCTGTCGCGTGTATGCCTGTGTGTATGTTAGTGGACTAAGGCGATGTTTTAGAGTACTGCCCCTAAGGTTTTGCTTGGATGCTTTTGATATGAGGATACGATTACTGCTGCGTGGTGGATTCCGAAGTATTGTTATTAAAATTCTTATTATGGGACAATTCGAATCGCAAAATGTTGAGGCTTTTTAATTGATGTGGATATTCTTGGAGTTTTACTCGACTGTCACCATTCCCCTGTTGGCCATTCATCAAGAATTATTGCCATGGAGAATTGACATCACCGATCAAATTTTAGCATCTGATCGGTAGCTAATTACAACTGGTAGTCATGACTGATTAGTCACTGTTCATCTGATTCAAGTTTTATAGTCAAGTTTAGCGTGTCAGATAGAAAGTGCATCAAGCCAAGACTTGTATTTAAAATCGTGAAATCGTAAAAGCAATTAAAAAAGAAGAACTTTGATTTTAGGGATTTTTAGTTGTTATGGAAGGATAACACTCCAGTGGATGGAGACGGGAGGCATTGGGGCCATAAAGTACATACGCAAAAATTTTTTACCCTCCTTTACGCAAAATTTGTGACTTCGCCCGAGTTGTTAATCCTTTTCAGTTGCGGTGTAAATAAAACATCCATACATTCTTTTATCATTATATGACTGGCTATATGAAATGCTTGTACGAAGCTGCTTGTGTGGTCAGCCAGATGTCAGGTTGAATCCGCACACAAGTTGGTTGATAGTATATATGAAATGCTTGTACGAAGCTGCTTGTGTGGTCAGCCAGATGTCAGGTTGAATCCGCACACAAGTTGGTTGATAGTATATATTGAGAAATTGTCACGTTGGTTTTGCAGCCAGGTATTGACCAAAATCAGTTGCGGTTTTCAAGCCCATCGGAATCCAGTTTTATGTAGAGTTTTTTTCCCCACAATTCTTCAAAGCTTATTTGTTTCTTTTTTCCGTAGCTGTTGGGTAACGTTTCATTCTGTACTTCTTCCATCATTTATCAGCTGTTCATAGCAAATTCCATGCGTTTTATTTTACTCACTCATTGGTGAAATTTGTTTGGAAAATATAGCTCTCTGGTATGATGCTGATTGTGCTCTTGTAGCTTTTCTGCTTTTTTCCACCCATCTTTTTAACATAACTACTGGCATCGCAGGTCGTTATTCTGCATAATGCGAACTTGAACACTGACTTATTGTATCTTCTTTTGAGTTTTTTATAGAATACTTCGACTGCTTTGAGATATCAAATACTCAGGTATCGAATGAGAAACTATACACGCACTTATTTGTTTTTTATTTTAATTTTTTATTTTAACTTGCACTGGCATCTAAGCCCTGTTTACTAGTGTGTGTAAGCAGCCGTTTGGCTTGTGAGATCAAGAGTGAAAATTTTGTCCCTTGATATTAGCTGTCTAATGCAGTTTGTCACTGTCCGTCTGGGATTTCCTTCGCTCAGACTTCATTGTTTCGCGGGGTCTGTTGTAGCTTCAGGCCGCATCTTTCCTCATTTGATGAAATGTTGTTATAGGAAGTGTACTATAACTTAACCACTTAAAAGTATAGGAGAATTACTGCTACTTAGCAACTGAAACGTATGGGTGACAAGTAAGGAACCAAATACGGAGCGTCAACCTGCGATCGTTAGTCGGAGCAAGGAATCGTTGAAAAGAGCTGTGTCTTGCAGCTGTAGCTAAAATAATGAGCTGCACACCCCTGCACCGAGTAGATTGGCTAAGCCTTTAATGACGACAACAGCTGACTCCCCTATTGATTCCTGCTTGGACTTGGCTGCAGGTTAAATGTTTCAGCAAATGAATAAAGATGTGTTTGGGATAGGGGGATTATTAGCCATGAAAGAACCGCTTGGATTATTTGTATGTGAAGGACAGATACACGTGCCGGATATATTGCGATTTGGTAAGGAACTAGCAGTGTTTCACTATTATCTATGAATTTTGTTATGTGAACGTTGCTGTTTGGTGCTAGGTTTCCGCGCATATTGTCAGCACAGGAACCTTGGGTGTTGTGTCACAGATGTTCCTCTTTGGCTTCGTTCTCACGCTCGGCCATGGTGCTCGGTTTATTATAGACTGTTGGAGAGTAAAAAATTTCATTGCCAGCGACGTATCAATTACCGACTTATCTTAAGCCCAAAAAAGGGAAGAAGCTCAGCCTTGGGTTTGTGTCAATTCCGTTCTAATTGCAATCCATATTTTGCGAATTATACTCACTCGCAGTTTTAGTTTTAAAGAGTATATGCCAAAGAGTAAAAGATTATTAATGTATCTCGCGTGATTCCACCAGGCAGTAATACGCTGAAATTAGGTGTGATCGCGGAACTTACTAGGGCTGAAGCGTCATCAAGAATGACGAGCCCCTGAGCGCCAGGTAAAAAGACCTAACCCTTAACGCGCAGTAAGAAATTTCACATAAAACTTTTATATTTTATTGGCACCTAACAACCTCAGGTGTGCATAGAGGCAGTTGCATTGAACAAAAAGACCATCTCACATTCAAACATTTGTTCGATGTAATTTTGTATTAATAATGTATGAAATGACCCAGAAACCTTTTACAATTGCCTTACCAAATTATCCAAAATCTTGTACAGTGAAATATTCATACGTTTTTGTGTTATGTTTTGTGTGTGTGTTTTGGTTGCAAACTGCTCTCATATTTTTAGGCGAGGCATTCTATGAAGTTCCATTTTCTGTGTTCGTGGAATGGCATACCTTAATTGGGCGAGGTGGCTAGTTTTCGGACTGCCTTTGTTGACTCATGTGATATATTTAGCTTTTAATCCTTTACTTGCCACACTGTGACATTGAACATTCAATCTGTAACAATACTCGCAGATTTTGACTCGTGTAGAGAACAAATTTCTAGCATTAAAGAAACTTTGTGTTCGCCATTCACGGAGTGAATGAGTTAGTTCCATTGGCTCAGTATCCAGGCTGCCACATCAGCGGATGTCTGCTGTAGCTTCCGCCGGGTTTGTGTCGCTGTATTGCGTTATTGTTTGACTCTGCTCCTCCCAGCCATTTTCCTTAAGTCGTGGCTCGTACTTCATACTAAACAGCAGCACTGCCAATTGAGGATATTCTGCTATTTTTTACTCTCAAAGATTTATTGTTGTTTTCTTGTATATGGGCTTTTATGCTGGAAACGAAATTGCCTCACTTGGCAATATTTCATCTTCTATTACATGATCTAGAGCCAGTTTATCGAAGGCCCTGTTATGTTTCGTTAATGCGACCTGTTAGACTTGGCAGTGAGAACTTCATGTGTTATTGATGCCTTTACCCATGGGATAATGTAACTTCATTAAAAATTCATGCCCATTGTCTCGAAATAGATACTTCTGAGATAGGACTGTGTGGGCATTTTGTGGCTTAGGCAGGAGGCGACGTGTCAGGGATGATTGAATTAAGGCTGCTGGGGTCAAGAGGGGCTTGGCACCTATGGTATCCTGTTAAATAAGCCAATAATGTGGCGCAAAAATGTCACTGTTTATTCTGGATTGTTTTTAGATGCGGGCTAATTACTCTGTACTTTGGGATTTATGTGTCATTTAATGAATTCCATGTTTTATTTAGCTTCTTTAATTCTCAGTTACCATATTACAAAAAGCCGAATAGGTGTAAGGGCGGTCCACCTTGGTCCTTAAGTCCTTAAACAGTATGGAAGCAATCTTGTTTTGTACTAACCACCTAAGCGGTATAGACGTGAGCCAGATTTGCACTTTAGTTGGTGTAAGTGTTATCAAACTTGTTAACAAAATTCCAAATGATGTAGGAACGACCCTACTCTGTACCAGAAAGCTTAATTGTATGGTGAGGCACGATCCAACTTCCACTGAAGGCTCTTGCAGTGTTGAGTGGATAAAATAATGTTCTGATGTTTGACCATAGATTTTAAGGAAACAATAGAACTAAATCTGTATTTTCATTCTCCGAAATCACAGGAATAGGTTTTTGAGCGAAGTGCACTGCTCACACACCGCGCTTTACAGTAAATACTGCAGCGCCACATTTATGCAGCGGCAGGATTATTAAGACCTTTGGCTTGGAAAACACAGACAAAAAAAAAATCCGCCGTCTTCAAGGTGTATAAAACTGTTTCACAACACTGACTTGTTTCCGCCGTATTCGTGAATAGGAATACTGTGTGATCGATGTTCCGAGCGTTGTGCCCTTGCATTACTGCTAGGGAGAAAGTCTTAAGTGACTAGGCAGTTGGATGGCAAGACTGGAGAATACTGCCGAGTGAGGTCAGACAGCGATGCCTAGGTTTTTCCTCCTCAATCTTTGCCTTTTTTTACAAGTGTTTTGGATAACTGAAGGGGTTCACAGAGGGTAATAGTCGTGCATGAATAGGAAATAGAGGGGCACATCACGTCCGTAAATTGTTTGACAAAAAAAAAAAATGGTGAAAAAATTGAAGGTTGAATGCGTCGACTGATAAAGCGGTTGCTAAATTACTGAAATTATGCTGCATATTGATTAAGATACTGTCGCAACGAATCCGCGAAAAACCCTTGACAGCAATTCGTCTGGTGACAATACACCTGAATTGAAAAGTGCGATAATTCGCTACAATGTCAGAATCATGCGGGGTGGGGGAGGACGTTTTTGATTTGTTGAAAAAAAAGTTCCTAGATTTATTGCGTAAAACTTTTGGCTTCTAATTGTCGCCATTTATTTTTTTAAAGCTGCATGTTTTTATACACATTTGCTGACATGGAAGCATCCTTGGATTAAAAAGCTGTTTCTAGTTCCCGTTATCTTTGAAAGGTATTATCGTCCATTGCAGCATGGCGTTTTTGATAGGAAGTGACACCGATGGGTATAATCAGCTTTGTGCAGACCCTGCATTTTTTTCAAAGAACTCCGGAGTAGCCTTTCTTTTATGATTTTTTTTTTATTCTTTGGAAGAGTAAAAACTTGACTTATGAAAATAATCGAAATTCAAAGTTTCAACAAAAATCAGGTGAATCGTCACACTTGACAGTTCAGGCCATTCGTCGCAGGACGTATTGTCGCACCATGCAAAAAGTTATACCAGTTGTCGCCAGGCTTATTGTCGGGATACCTACAGAAAAGCACGTGGTCGCCGCGTCCTGGAATTATGTATTGATGTGTTGGTGCAAGATTCTCACAGTGTAAAACGAGGAGTCAGGCAGTGTTGCAGCTGCAAGTGTAATTACTTTCAATGTTGCGATCCGTATTCTTTAAGTCCGAAAAAAGCGGCTGAGTAATCCATGTCTCCAATGTATTTTAAATAGAAAGGGGCTAACGGTGAGAACACTCACAGGAGTGCAATCTGCCGCACAAATAATGGAATACAACACTTCCTCCGTAGAAATTCACTTCAAAGGGAGCCAGCCCATAGTCAACTCACATCTGAGGATTCAGTGAATGTTACAGTGTTCTGATTATAGTTAAAATTGTGAATTATTTATAGCGCCATTCAGAAACCGAATTACATTTTGCCCCCACTGTTTAGAGAAGCAACAAAATGGATCAAGTCAACTGGAAGTGAATAGGACTTCAGAATGTTGCTTAATGTGACAGGTGGTCTCCTCTGATAATTAGCTCTAAAGCGGTACCGGCATATGGTTTATTCGCAGATGGGCACATTGCTAAATTCTTTGTTTTCACTTTATCGCAGTTGAAAGCCGATTTACAAATGCGTAGTCAGATCGTTTAATGTTATAACTAATTTTGCCAAGCAAGTTTGGTGTTTTAATGTATGTCCGAAAAAAAAACGTCGACATCAAAACGGCAACAGTTGTAAAGGCGAACAAAACGTCGGCCATTCTTGTTCAGAAGTGCTCTCCCCAACGGGTATTCTTGGGAAGTGTTTAATCTGGTTAACAGCTACACAGCCGCCCCCTCTGCCTCCCCCCCCCCCCCCCCCCCGCCCCGCCAACCACCACCACCATGAAAATTGCCGAGCACGGCAGGAGTATGTCGAAGGCATGATCTGGATACGTGTTATCTTCAGGAAATGGAATTTAGAAGCCAATGTGATGTGTCTCAAGGGAATCCGGGACAGAAGGGCTTTGGACGTAATTGTCAAAAATACAAAATGCAAAAATACACGTAGAATTACAGATTTCCTTTTCACTTACTGAATTCATGTATATTTTATATTTGTATCTGCAGTATATTTTATAAGCAACGGAACAACAATTGAGTTTCTAATGATTAACCGCTTCATACCATTATTACTTGATTTGATCTAAGGGTGGTCCTTCTGTCCAAATAGTTAAAATTAGAAAGAAAAAAAAATATGCCTTCTTCGGGTACAATATATTATAGGGATGTGTTGAGAAGGAATGGCCAAAAACGAAATGAGTAATTAAAGGGGAAGAAATACGTTGACAAAAAATCCTATTGAACCGCGTTACACTTGAACATTGAATCTTAAAATTTACAGCTTTTAAGTCCGTTCATGACAAGGTTTAGTGAAAAACCATTCTAATATCAAAGCGTCATTTCACACCGCTGTTCAGAAATGTGCAAAAAGTTTCGCCCGGCCCATTATAACGCAGACTGTCTGACAGTGAAAGATCGTTAATTACACGAAAGGTCCCGAATACCGTTGTCTTTATTGCAGATACTCATTCTCCCAAGTGTTGCTGGGAAAGCAGCGGTTTGCTGGCAGCGATTCGCCAATATTGGTATTTTTGCTATTAGTTTCCTTAGATTCGAGGACCCTTCCATTCACCACTCCCCCCCCCCCCCCTCTCCTCCTTCTCGCTCCTTGTGCCAGCATGAACAAACAAAGCGGAAGGACCAATTGTTCCAAAGAATGAAGGTGTGATTTGGTTATGGAAACTTTTGTCTTGTTGAAAAAAAACAAAGCCACGTGGTACAGTGCGCGCAGTTTGCGCAGTGTATGAAGCACCAGCTGAGCGGACAAGGGGACCAACTGGCCGAAGGTGTAGTTCACGATTTAACAGATCAGTTTTAACATCAATCGAGACATCCGTGCTAAACATAGCAAAGGTAATAGACATAAATGCGCAGATAAACAGAAATGCGTAAAAAAGTAAATACAATAACAACGTATATGTTAACATCACGTTATCGACCATTGATCCTTACTTGGACTTGCCCTCTGCTCTTCCCCCACAGGTCTCTGTAAACAGCTGAAAAGACTGATCACTTCATTATTTCAGTCAAGTTGGCATTGCTATGCATTGTTGATACTGAAACAGACTTACTGAAAGTAGGAAATTCCCCTGCTGTTCCCAAGTGAGCTTTGCCACTTTGCCCCCCACATCTGCGGCTTCCTTGGTTTTCGGGCATTTTCCTTGCTTGCATTCTTCGACTGAGGCAGCTGATGGCAGCACATCAGCAGGCGATGGCGCTACCAGTAAATACGAATGCCAAGCACCATATGGGAAGCGCAATTCCTCAACTTCGGAGCTATTCCTGAAGACCCGAGGGACAACTTTGTTGCTATCAGTACCTGTTCTTGTGCTGTCAATGTCTCTCGAGTACAGTAAAAAAAGGCAAATATATCGGGAAATGCCATTGAGTCCTTGCTTTGCTTTGCAAAGGTTCAGTTAATAATGTTGTATGTCCTTCGCATTTTAACAGCTAGTTTTCTGACTTCCTTGTTGCCGTAAAGATATTATACATAACCTTTTTTTTTTTATTTTGGTTCAGGTTATGTTTGTTCATGTCATAAATATTGCTTGAGAGTGGCTATAAAGTGGGCTTTTACAGTCACGGCGAACGGAACTTCCTGGATGGTCTATGTGTTGCGCAGTGTCAACGAACAAGCAAAACAGCTGTTATTATGTGAGGACGGTCTGATGTCTGCTTCAGTGTGACCTGGTTCTTTTGGGCAGCCACAGAGAGAAGTGATTCGGTAGTGCTGGAAAATGCCAGTGTTGATAGAGGTTTATTTTTTTTCAGAGAATTAGAACATTTGACGGGATGGTTCTTTTTGGTTCACTTGCTCAGTGACGAAAATCCATAGGCATTAACGAGTCCACACCCATGAACGCGGTGCTTGGGGAACGATTCTGGGAAGTTCTAAGAACTTCGGTTCTATAAACTTTGGTTAAACCGACATTCAGCCGAGCGACATTTTCCCGAGATTGGCATCTACGACATTAAGTCAAAATTATAATTTTGCACTCCTGGCCAGAAATGAACTCTTTTCTTAAATGTTTTTCAAATCTATTTTTCGAGTTTTTAAATAAATTAATAAATTATATTAATATACATTTTTGTTTTTCTTGTTAAACCAGAAAAATCTCATTCTATTTTGATCTTTAAAGTTCTAGGACTTATAAAGCAGGAAACCTGAAATTTCAACGCTCGTTTTAAAGATATTTAAATGATAAGGCGCGATTAACTGGGCCTAGTATTGGCATTTGGTGTGACCAGTGGCACAGCTGGGCGTCCGTACGTTACGGGGGTGTTTCTGTGTACCTTTCCTGAGTAACAGGTAGACTCATTGATTTGGGAAATCTACAGTAGCATATTCTTACTGCTCACTCAATCGTGATGAGCTGGTCGTGTGACTGACCTTGTATGCTGGGGGAGGGGGGTGGTATCTATAAAAGTACATATGCCTAAAAATGGGGAGAAATGTACGTAATTGGGGACAACCTTCACGAGTTGATTCATACTGTTACAAAGGTTTAGATGCGACCATTGTGTATTCACCTTGTGTGTATTTGCTGTATTTCACCAAAGCAATACAAGTAATCAAGTAGATAGTAGTTTTTGAATCATGTTAAGGCTGTGATCAGCATTTTCTGTATGCAGAAGAATAGACCCCGTTTATTACGTTGTGGCAGCAGCTGCTCGTGTTGTTGGTTAGAGTCGATGTTGGTTAACAATGCGCGTGATTTATATGGCGACAGCACTCGAAACGGGTATCCGCCCAAAATGGCCCGACCCAAAAAATGGCCCGAAAAGGGGAGACGAAATGGCCCGACCCAAAATGGCCCGGCCCAGAAATGGGCTGTTACAAAATGGCACTAAGAGATGTTATGGGGTTAAAATTACACCGAATTTTATCACGCCTTGCTTGATTAATGTCAGCTAAGTTCTGTTTCACTTCATTTTGGGTCGGGCCATTTTGGTTCGGGCCATTTTGGGTCGGGCCATTTTGGGCCGGATTCTGCGAAACGTCATGTTCACTTCTGTGTGAGTGTTTTCGTCGGTTATACCCTCTCCTACCCATATGTAAATACAGAGATACATGTATTTCTTGAAAAGGAAAACGTGGCAGTGTTGTGCCTTCTCCTTTGTGCCAGTAAATTTATTTTTTCTCTACAACGATAGTTTAATTTTGTTAAACGAGTTGACGTGTTTTCGACGGATCTTTCTCTATCTTATTTGATGGTTCACAGGGTCGTTGTTGAATACATGGGTCGATTTCTCCCAGTATGCTACGTCTTCGAACTGCGCTTGGACAGAATAAGGGAACTCCCTCGGGAAATTAGCATTGTTTGCTGATCTGTAGGAATGTGTTGGAGCAGCCTCAGACAATTCTGTGTCATGAGAAAGCTTCAACTTTTGGTTGCTCTGGAAACTGTCTTTTGGTGAGGGGTAGGGGAGGTGAGTTTACCCTTTGGGTATCTGTTCACAACCCTACTCCGTGCTTGTTTATTATTCATATGAACGGATGTAAAAGTTTGCAGCCAACCGTTTCCTGATCGAAAGGATTCTCTGTAATTTTCTGAGCAAAAGAAACAAAGTGTCTGGAAGCTTTTCACAATGGTATGGCGAAGATGACCCGCTGTCCTATTTCACTCTCACGGGGTAAGATTTCATGTCGACGGAATGCTGTTCAAACCGACTTTATTTATATCCTTGAGTGACGCAAATAATTGGAGACAGGGCACATGGCGTAAAAGTAGAACTGTCTGATTAGGTGTACAGGGAATTTTGCTGCCAGTAAGCGCTCTAAAAACAATTCTTACATTTACAACAATGTCTTTAGTGTGCCAACATATGTACTGTTAAATATGTGATATGAGTAGCTTTCTAATGTTTCGGTAACTTGTGTGTGTATGTTAAAAAAATACAGTTCTTCGTTTTACATATTAATTTTCATGCCTCGGTTTAGTGTTTACGATATCAACTGAATGATTTATTCCCCCACAGGGGGGGGGGGGATATATGCGATCGACCGTGTGTCGGTCTGTCATCAACAGCTTGTTGACACGATAACTTTAAAAAACTGCCGCAAGGATTTTAATGAAACTTGGTATGTAGCTTCTGTGGGAACAAACACAGAATGGTATTGTAAATGGGCCAGGTTCGTCCAAGGAAAATGCACCAACTGGACTTAAAAATTTCAGCTCTTTCTATCTCTGAGGTTTCCATTGATGGCCGTGTTTAACTGATGGGCGGACTGTGGGGAATATGTGGGCTATACGCACTGCTCTAGTTTTTTTGTGGGCCATCTCTAAATTACGCATTATGGATGCAACATAATGAAATGATGGATATGCCTCAAATGTTACAGCTTGACTGACTGACTGTACAAGAAGCTTGGCCTTCAGTAAACACGCGATGTTTGATCAATTTGAAAAATACTCAAGAGACTGAGGACGAGTATTATTTATGTTAATTGCCACAGTGTACAGTGACATCAGAATTTGACATAACACAAGGCAAAAAAAAAAAAATGAAACACTTGAAAAGAGTGTCTTAAATATTGATTCTGATCTTGAGATAAATGCTAATTGATGGGCATTATGGGACATGCTCTAGTCCCACTTATTCAAGTGCCACAAAAACTGTTTTAGGTCATAGCCACATGGGAACTGTTATCATCATGCCTCATTTTTTGCATATATCCATTGATTTTGGACACACTGTCAGTGCCACGAGTGTATGGGCATCCAATAACGCATCGATTAGGGACTCATAGACAACACAACTAATCACATGACTTCAAGCCTATTATTCCGTTTCTAAACTGATTGTTCCTGTTCATTCACAATATTGTCCCTTCACCTTTGAGTTTCGATCGATAAGTTTTTGCGTTTCGTTTTGATGTAGCAGCAGTCAATTTGCAGGGCATAGAAGTTCTGTTCTTTCCTCTCTTAAGAAGACTGATTATCCCCCGTGTAACGAGGGGACAAGGGTTTCAGCTTGTCAGTCTGTCTGTCCGCTTTCATGCGCCCTCGTGTATTTATCGTATAGCCCTTTTCCTTTGGTATATTGAAGGTGTGCAACGTCGTATTATTTTTATATCGGACAAAGATTCTCAAAAGTACGACTCGTCAAAAATGGCTGTTTTTTCAGGAAATTTGTTAGCACCGAGATAGATTTTGTCCAGACGCGTTCTCCGAAACTATTCCATCCAGCACTCTGAATTTTTTTTTCAGTGAAAACATATTTATTGTAGATGTGAAACGTCGTTTTATTTTTTAATTTAACGGGGATTTGAAGAGGTTGCCGATCCCCCAATAGCGAGCCGCATCCGGCAGTTAGTTATCACCTAGTATGAACCCTGATAAAGGGAACCATTTAATTATGTAGCTGCATTATTTATCTGGGTAAACTGAGCATCGTAGGCCTGACTGTTATTGGTCTTTCAGTTTCTCATCACGCCCCGTCCTCCAGTAACGGCAGAATATAGTTATTAGATTGTCCGTCTGTCCACGCGTGTATCCTGGCTGCATCTCCGAAACTATAGACAGGATTGTTTTGAAATTTCACACACGGAAGGAGCAAACATTGAAGGTGTGCAGCGTCGTATTTTCTTCTTTTTTTTTGGGGGGGGGGGGGGGGGAATTTATCAAAATGACAGTATTTTTCGGTTATTGGAACATCCTTTTTTCAACGTCGTATCCAGGCTGGGTCTCCAAAATTACTGCATTTCAGATACGGATGGAGCACATATGAAAGGTGTTCAAAGTAATTTTTCCTGGCTGTATCTCGAAAACTGTTTTTCTGATTTCTTTAAAACTTCACACGCGAATAGCACAGATACTGAAAATTGCCAGAGTGGATTATTTTTTAGTGAATAATTAGCTTTTGCCGAAATTTTAAAAATGCAAACCTGTTAAAATTGTGAAAAACGTAGTGAAAGTGGCAGTAATAGTAAACCAGTTTTTACACCCATATCATAGGTCATCCATGTCACACCGGGGATCGTGTCTCGCTGAGGCTCTGGTTTTCATTTCAAATCAATTTTCAATCGTCTTGAACTTAAGGGACAACCGAGTGACATGGATTTACTAATTGTCTTCAAAACTTGTAGTCAAATTTTAAATCCCGCCTTGGCACCAGGAATAATTATTCTTAAATGCGTGTTAACTTTGGTAAGTTTTGGAGTACGCATGCCCACTTTATCTTGATAAAGAAAAGCGAATAAACAATAATTACATGCTTGTAAACGTGGTTATATGTATGAAAGGTAGCGCTTGAAACTGACTCCAGCAGACCTGCCAATTTGTTGTGAAACGGTAGTCGTTGGTATTTACTGAAACACAATCGCAGCTTTGATCACTCAAAAGCGCGATCGAATTGATTTTTCTTTGGCTTTAACCACAAACTCTACAGAATAGGAATCGATTCATGGACAATAAAGAAGATTCTTAAGGTATTGTTAGGCGTGGCTGCGATTTTTGCCGGTTTTATCTTTCCTATTCTTCCTGCAAAGTGATTTCTGCTTGTGTCGGGAGGCGTGTGTATCGCCAGGCAGTGTAGTGGCGTTGTGCCACAAGACTAGATGACTCGACAACCGCGTGTACCGTACACGCTGTATCTCGCGACAGTCGCCGGTCACCGTATCTGCATTCAGGAAAGTAGACGGGATGCCATCGTTACCACGTCTGTCACGACGCACCGAATCTGTTACGGTTACATGATGCCATATGTGAAACCCAGGCCATGATTTTAGACTTTCAGGAATCCGGTTAACCATGGTTCATCAGTGTTCTTTAACATTTTCTTGGAGTGAGATATATAATTTAAACCTATACACTTGTAATAATAAGTCCATGATATAAACAATAACATTTAAAAACTGACGCTTGGTATCGGAGGAATAGAGATCTTTTTTTTTTTTTTTTTTTTTTTTTTTGCAATTTAATGGAAGAGGGGTGTGGAATTGGCGTTATTCCTTGATGCTGAACAAGCTTTTGGAAGGCAAGGGGCAAGTGTACGGTAGATAAAAGTTGGGTGCATAACCTGGTGCCTTCCGGAGAAATAGCCGAAGAAGGATGGTCATTTTAAAATTATCCTGAGACCTGAGATACTTCTTCAGCTCTGACTTTTCTGAGTTATTTTTCTGTGCTGGTTGACGCTCACTTTAATTGGGAAGCAGGTCTTTCCGGAAGTATATTCCTCTTGCTTGAGCAGCAAGAAGTCTTTAATTATTCAGCATTGTTTATGACTTCAGTTCTCAGACTTTGTAATCCGTCGCTAGTCAAACGCTCTTTGCCTTTCCATGACTGTTCACAGAAAGATAAGACGGGCTTGGCTGATCACGGCTAAAGACCTATGTACTTACAGTACACATCATTGTTCTTTTCCGCTGTTGCTTGGCAATGCCACGCGCCTTTACGTCACACCGCACATCACAGCACTTCTACTTCCTGACCTCGTGTGTCTTGACTGGCAAGTGCCCGCCCTGGCTGAACACTATATTTAACTTCCAAGTTATTGTGCAAGTCACATGGCTACGAAGTGTGTTGGCCAAATAAATAAATAAATAAACAAACAAACAAAAAAACAAAGCCAGTGTTTCGCAATTCAAGGCAAAGTTGTATCATTTCTCGTGCAATCGAAATCGTCATCATGCAGGAAGAAACCTCCCTTACCAGCTCCCCCCTCCCCCCCCCCAAAAAAAAAACCGTTCTGACCACGGCAAAGTTTTGAGCTGGAATGAGTTCTTTAAGCAATGCGTGTGAGATGCTCTGATTATTTAGCAAGTGTACTAAAGGACGGCTTTGAGACTGCTGTTCCCAGATTTGCAGAACTTGCATTTTTAAATTCCAATTCAAGAATGTAAGAGTGAGACTGTCATATTTGCCAAAAGATGCACAAAACATCCCAACGTTTTGGCGTTTATAGGCAGAGCTGCGACAATGAAAAGATTCACAGCAAAAATTGGCTTTCTCTTAAGTAATGCAATTACATCTTTTGAGAATGTTTTCTTACGGACGGAGCCTTCAGTTTGAGTAACTTCAAATGTGCTCTCCTTATAGGTAAAGTGTCGTTTGCCAGTCGTGTCCCGAAGGGTGTTGATGTCACGGACATTAGAAAACTGACCTGATTACAAATATTTTTAAAAGATTTTAAAATGCCTTTTGTTTTTATTTACAATAAATTAGTGATATTTTATGCATAATTTTTATATTACATGGAGGTACTGTTTAATGTCTTCCTTAAAAATGTAAATGCACAATATAAAGGTAAGATATTTGCGGAGTTAATCAGATTCAATTAGGAACACAAAAAAATTACTCAAGAACAAAGAAAATTTCACTCTGTGCAAAAATTGTCATGACTAATGCAACACTTATCTGACATTAATGCCGCCGCGGCTTAAATAACTAAGGGCGAGAATGTTTACACAAAAAGCAATCCAGTGGTCTCCGGGGGATATAAAAACATGAGTATATAGCGTTCAGTCCTGTCCACTGCCACTTTTACTGTCAACCATACGGGTACGTGTGAACAGTTTTCTTGCGCAGTTCGAAACGGCGTATCGCACATAAGCTTTCATATTTTTGCAAAGGACTTTATTTATTTTTTGCGTGTTAGGTATAAATAAAGCAATAATACGTTTAAAGGCGCGTATTGTCAAATAGTAAATTAAAAGTGTTGTGTAATCCAGTTTATCGATCTTATTTAAGCATGCCGCCAAAATATCAGATGCGTGTGTGGAAGACCTTTACTTCTAGTAAGTGTTGGTGATCGGTAAGGCCACAGAGAATGCCAAGGCAGCGACTGATAAATATGCAAAAAATGGTGCTTACATGAGGTGAAATATCTCTGCTCGTTGGACCAAGACATGCAGCCGGATGTTTGTTTTGTATTCAGACCGAATTAACTACCAAATGGCTTTCAGTTTCGAATTTTAACCGTTGTAAATCTCTGGCCTCCTCAGGCATGGTATTATCGGATCAGAAAGTTTGTCCATCATTTATTTTGTGAATCTTTTCTAAGTTACCAATTCAGTTCATAATCCTTTGATCCAGTTTTCTTTTAGCCAATAACTTTTTTTGTGTTGTTTTATGCGACTTTGCACAGTGGGGCAGTTAATCCGCAATATTGATCTTATAAGCAACAACATTTACATCATCCTTGGTGTTCTTGGGGGTAATGTGTGTTTAAGGTGTTAAATGAATAGACTCGGTTACAAAAAATGGATGATACCAATCAGAATAACGAAAATACCATGGAAAATAATAAATCTAGAAAGGATGGGACAGATCTGACATTGGAACGAACTCGAACTCCCTGTAAGTACAATGCATCTGTAGACTTGTTGGAAAATGTAATGAAAGACCTGCAAAATTCCAGGCGCATTTTATTGACAGTATTATTTTTATTATTTTCATTATTATTCGAGATGAATTCGAAAAATGGCGATAACTTAAAAGCAATTCGAAAATTAAGCCAATTTCTTCCAACTAATCAGTGTTGATGGAGTGACATTTGGTTTCGAATCATGTTGGTTTTCTCTTGTAACATTCCGTTGTTCTGTGGATTGAGAATTCACTTAACAAGTGCATGCCATAAATATTGTGTTCCAACTTAGTTAAGATTCATTTTAATATGTCTTAAATAAACGTAATGAATTTCATTTAAATAAAAGAGTGTTGCTTTATCAGACACAAGCTGTTATGTGATTGGTAGTATTGATAAGCCTATTCCACACGATGTATGTTGTATTTCAATTAACAAAAATGTGGAGAGAATTTTTTGTTTTAAGTTAGAGAGATACGTTTATTTGTTGTAAGTTTCATCTTAATAATAAGATCTGGTGTGTACACCAATGTTTGATACGTTTGTGCTGAAATGTATAGATATGTTTCTTGGACTAGGGGACCAGACTAGTTTTCAACGTAAACTCGGGTTTTGACGTTATCGCGTGATTAATATTAACTAGTTCTTGTCCTCTAAATAGTACTCAAGTGCTTTAAACTTTTTTTTTTTTTTTTTTTTTTTTTTTTTGCATAAAATATTTTTTAACTATTTTTTCTGCTTATTTGTCATTGGTCTTTGCGGCTATTTCCCCCACTCATTCCGTTGCCACTATTGCAAGAATGTTACTTATGTTCCGATTGGTTGTTAAGATCACATAGAAGATGTGGAGGCGGGGTCACAGCTGGAGGCGGAGCTTATCCAAAACTACAAACACTCCTTTCTGGACAAGAAATTTGAAAGCATATGGAAAATTGCCAAAATTCAGAAAGTTGCGAATGAAAAACTTGCCGGAGAATATGAAGGTAATTGTTATATTCAATTGTCTTTGACAAACGCATCGTTAAATTTTGGGGATAAGGAGAAGGGGGAGGTATTTCAATAACATTACAACTAACCAAATGGAATGTCTTACCGTGAGTTAAAATTTCGGTGAAAAGTAACGTTTTTGGTTAAAGTTGAAGAAAAAATGTCATTGGAAAGAAACGTGATAGAAATAGATAAACATGTATTTCATTGTTACGGTTTGCTTCCCGTCGATCACTCATAGAGTTGATAAGGAGCGCGAATAACTGATTTGTGTACTGGTACCCCTGTGCCGATGGCGCGTTACTTTGATCTAGGGCATTGGTTCCCATTTGCCGTAATTATATTTGACTATTTTTTTGGTCACAGTTCCACTACTGCAAGAAATAAAATAGAAGAAAATAAAAATACAGTATCGCAATCAGTAAAATAAGTGGGGGATAACTGGGTTTGGTGTGAAATTGCTGTCTGTGCACACATAAAGTAATTGCCTTGGCTTTGCAGGGATTGACTTTACACACACGTTCGCATGACTTTTTGTTTCAGACAAGCGACAGGACTTCCTGGTGCGCGGCCGTAAAGGCGACGAGCTACAGGAGAGCTGCGGCTTCTTCGTCGACAACAACGTGGCGGAAATCGAGCTCGTGGCGTCCATGGGCCTGCAGGTGCGCGAATCCGAGTACAACGCGCTCGGCTACAACCGCCAGGGCGTGTACGTCTGCAAGCATGCCGACGTCTGCCTGCAGCATTCACTCGTCAAGCACAGCGGCTCGCTCGTCATGCGCATGGTCATGTGCAAGGTGAGTACCACTCAATACTCCACCCCGTGCCCTCGCATTACAGCTGGCGTCCATAGTTTGCAATTGGGTGTGTAATGAAAGGGGTAGGTTGTTTTGGTTTGCTTTCAGGTGGTGTTCAATTCAAACGTAAAAAAAGAGTCAACATTTTTAGTGGTTATGCTTTGTTTAAAAGTTTCATGTACTTCACTTTTGAAAGGGGTCTGATTACTTCGGTTGTGTATTTTGTCATTTTTTTCTTCACCGCCGTGTGTTATCAGTGGGATGACCCTGTACAACTTGTCAGCAAAAAGTGCGGCTGGTAATTGTAAGATAAAGAGTAATCAGCGAATGAAACCTCTCTTGCTCCTCTTCAGAAGAAAAAGAAATAGTGAGAAAAAAAGAGACGGCAGTAAAACAGAGATAATGACGTAACCTGCTGTCAAAATAATTAATTGAAGAAGAGCACAGTTAAAAAGAGTGCTTGCGGGTTTTAAATGATACGCGCCTTGTAGCACAACCCCGCCGACAACGAAACAAGCGAGCTACGGAAGGAAAATTCTGGACGTCAACAAAGTAGTTTCCATTCCTTTGTAACCACATCACCAAATAACTGCGGTTTTTGTATTACAAGTCTACTTACAGACGACTTTCATATGTAATTTTTAGACCCCAACCGGGCGAGTCCGGGGGGGGGATCTATGAGATTGCCCTCTGTCGGTCCGTCTTGCCGTCCGTCTGTCTGTCACACTTTGGACGCTGTTTTGTTTCCACGCAAGTTCTCCGGAAACTATTTACCCTAGGCATATGCAACCTTGCACATTGAAAACATATGTATTGAAGTTGTGCAACGTCGTGTTATTTTTCAAGTCGGACAAAAATTGCCAAAATGTCGACTTTTTGTTTAGATAACTGCAGTGTAAGAAACGGGTGGTTTCCACGCGAGTTCTCCGAAACTATTTATCCTAGGCATATGCTACCTTGCACAGTGAATATATATATATGTATTGAAGTTGTGCAACGTCGTGTTATTGTTCAGTTCGGTAAAAAATGGCCAAAACCGCGACTTGTTGTGTCCGGTTGGGGTCTGCGCCTTCGAAGATGGCTGGTTTGTATAAGGAATCGATGCTAGAAAAAAACGAATATAATGGCTTCATCACGATGCTCCGGTTATATGCCGTGTTATGCCGTGTTTATAAGAAGTCTCGAATCAGCATGGGTCGTACAGTGTGAAAGCTCTCTGTGTTTTCAACTTCGCTGGAAATTTCAGCAAATCTACGTATCCAGTTAATATACAAAC
The DNA here is from genome assembly GCA_949752745.1 of Protula sp. h YS-2021. Taxonomy (NCBI): domain Eukaryota; kingdom Metazoa; phylum Annelida; class Polychaeta; order Sabellida; family Serpulidae; genus Protula; species Protula sp. h YS-2021. The sequence goes on from OX457026.1 coordinate 67,312,647, forward strand.
AGGAAAGCTGCGACGCATTTAATGAGAGATGAGACGAACACGTTGTTTTTGACGCTTCAAAGAGAAAAAAGCTTGCGTAAAGTAGTGCAACTCAAACTCAGTGTAATGATAGGCATCTAGTGTAATGATAGGCATCTAGTGGATGATTTTAGTAGTCGAACATAGCAAGAGAACTGCTGAGTAATAGGCGACTACGTTATCAAGATTCATACATATTATAGACGTAAATACACGGGACATCATAATGACATTAACAACCTGTGATTTTCGAAAAGAAAAAAAACTGACAACCTATGTAAAGTACTTTTTCAGACGGCATATTTCTCTATGTGAATAATGCGATGTGAATAGACTTTGCCGGGTTGTAAAACACTGACGTCATACAACGCGATTATGTGAAGTGCTATGTGTTGAACTGTTTTTTCAGTTGTTGGAATAAAAGGTTTTATTCAAACTCCATTTACTGAATTAAATGCTTGATATATAATACATCTTTTCAATCGTTCATGACAGATTACATTTTTACACTGCATATATATTAATTTATGCTTTGAAAAAACTATCCACAAAGTACATGTTTGCGCTGCACAAGCCAAACGTGATCGCAAGAGGCTATGTGTGCACAGCCTCGCATGCGAAATGTTTGGGCGGCATGAATAATAAAAAACAAGGAGGTCTGCTGTGTTGTGTGAGGGGCCAGCGTAGAGTGGCTCCCGCTGTAATGAAAGATCCATAATTCAGACAATTATGATATTGACTGGTTGCTGTATTATTTGCCGACTCTTGTCCCAGTGTTAAGACCATGTTATTAATGCAACTATTTGCAAAGAAAAATAAGAAGAAAGGATTACGTGTGGTCTTCTTTCTCCTAGTACCTGAAAAATTATCGTTTCGAAGCAGTATGTATTTTTACCCGAAATTAACAAACATAGCTTTTATGCGTCGAAATAATGTTTTACATATCAGAAACAGTACCGCGGAAGTTGAATAAGTGCTCATTATGTTGTTAAGAACCTGGATGTCAGTTCAGCAATGAAGTTGCCTCGAATATTATCTTCCCATTTTAGAGTAAGAAGTGGAGACATTCGTACGCGTCCTTTGTTCTGCTTTACATACGTAACAGCAAAGTTTTAATCTGTTTTCAGCATTTGGTCTTTGTCTCAGCGTTATCGATTCAAGCAACAGTCTGTTTCTCATTCTTTTTCCTTCAAAATATTCAACTACTAATGATTTTTTTTTCTGCCTTTAGTTCGTGAGCGGTCGACCCACCACCGCCATACCACGAGTAGCCTCAGCGGCGGAATTTATAGAACCCACACAAGGTTTCGATTGTCACGAGTCTGTGATCTCCCCCGATCCCCGCGATTCCCTGCAGAATAAATTTGACAGATCTCAGGTTTGTTAGCGAAAGCCGCGAGGTGATTCTTTTACAACCTCGTTAATATTTAATCAGTGACAGAAACACTGCGAGTCGAAACCAGAGCAAAGGTACGCACGTGCTTTAACTGAAAAATCCCACAGGGAATGTTCTTGCATCATTTGGTTGAAAAACTATTGTGAATGTTTACTATTGACTAGGAATTTCAGTTTTGATAACGTAAGCTCCAAAATAATAAAAGAATGTGGAATGGTTTTATATATTTTGAAGTGTTTTCAATGTAAAACAAAAAATTTAGTTATTAAAAATAAAAGAACAGATATTTGATCAGAAAAAAAGTAAGTAATGGGCACAAATATATATATGTAAGTAGCCTACTGTATGTGGCCAGGTGTATCTGTATGAAATCAACAAGTTGCTACAGCCGAGCCCCAGGCCGCGGCAGATTCTGCCCTACGCAGTGCTGCACTTTACGCAGAACGGTGCCTACATTCCGGCGATCGACGCCGAGCCGACGCCCGAGCAGCGCATGGCCAGCAACGCCAGGCTGCAGCAGGTTGTCGCGCAGATGAGCAAGAACTCCATAGGTGAGTTTGTTGGTTGCACCAAATCGCGGTTAGGTGCCAGTGTGTGTGTCTGGTTTTCTTTTATAGGTTTTAGGTGGAAATTATTTTGAAATACTGGATTAATTAATCCTGATAAGATTTTACACCGTGTATCGCTTTAAGTGTTTACCATAACACGTATAATGTTAGGAAATTTATTAAAACGAGCATAAAAATGACTTAATAGAGAATATACTGTGTATTGACAGAAACGGCGACACCAGTAGCTGCTACGCCCGCCCCCAACCCCGGTCCGGGCCTCATCGCCGTTCCGCCTGCCGCTGCAATCCCAAATGTTGCTCTGCCGACTGCTGGTAGCCCGACGATGGCGTCTCCCACCAGTGGCGCCACCCTCGTTCCTGCAACCCCCATCATTGCTAGCAGCGTGGGTGCGCCTAACCAGAATGGTTCCCCGACGGAGCAGAACTCCCCGGCGGCTCACAGCGCAGGAACGTCCATCTCGCCGACTCCCAGTGCTGCCGAACAGGAGCCAAATTTGAATAAAGTCGTGACGCAGTTGAATGCCAAGCTTGGCACGGAGATAGCAAGGAGGCCGGGGAGAGAGAGTGTTCACAGCTCGCATCGCGCTAGTCCCGCCGTGGCAGCCTTGCCCGCGCCGCCCGCGCCTCCCGCCCATTTGGCGGGCCTGCACGGTGCCCAGCCTGGACTGTTTTCCATGAATCCCACGCTGTCTCCGCATTTACCCGGACACCCTGTCGCTAGCATGCCGCACGCTATACCTGCTCATATGCTTGCTGGGCAACCTGGACTGTTACCGGGACAACCGGGTCTGCTGCCAGGACAACACCCGCTTTTGCCAGGACAGCATGGGATACTGCCTGGCCAGGCTGGTCTCCTCTCCAGTCCCCATATGTTACTCCCGAACGGACTCGCTCTGCATCGCCCAGCACTACCGCAGATGATCCCTATGGCAGGCCTTCCGAGCACGTTACCTTGCATGTTACCTGCAGGTCTCCGCGCACCGCTGGTTGCCATGCCCCAGCACCGCCCCAGCGCCCCTGAAGCTACCCACGTACCGACGGCCGGCTATGTGGCGAACAACGTGAGCGGCTACACCCCGGCGAATAGCGCCCCGCCTGCAGCACAACAGGTCGGCCAGCCGATCCCCGTGCTGTCTAACGGTGTGGTAACGGCGACGAGCTCGGCTGCTCAGTCAGTGCTCACACCCGCCTCGCAGCCCATATTCCAGATGGGAGGTATGCCCGGTGTTTCGGGTGTGGGCGCGGTAGCAGGTCTGGGTGGTGTTGGAACTGTGGGTGCCGTACCTGGTATGGCGCAAATAGCGGGCATGCCAGGAATCCCCGGCTTGGCAGGTGTCGTACCGCAGAGCATGGCCGGGCTGATGATGGCCCCCTCCCCGGCCGGCCTGCCCACGGCCCAGCAGTATGCCCTGGCGCAGCCAGTGGTGCAGAAGCTGCCAGCGGTGCAGCCGGGTCTTGTGCCTGGTGCCGCTCTGCCTGTACAAAACGTGGCCATGGCACAGACTCTGAAGCGACCCCTGGCGGATCCCTACGCCATCATAGATAAGCGTATCCGACTGGCGTAATGGCAAAACACGTGATCACAAGCATCTAATCAAATAAGGGAAGGAGAGGGGTTGGGGATGGGTTTTACGACATGGAGGAATTTCTGTGCGTTTTTTGCGATATGCGATAGATTAGATTCTTAATGTTAAGTCTGTTACAATAATATTCATACTCAAACATAAAGAGTACGTTTAAGCTGCATGAAGAATAGATTATGGCGATGAAATTCACACGGTGTGTCGCCTGTACGCCTTGGGCAGTGTGAGCGTTAAGAGGTCTTTATATTGCGTTGAAATTTGCCTGAGGTGTAGAGTTTGTGACGATTTTTTTTTCCGGTAGTGTTCAGATAATGCTGATGATATTTCCTGTGTGTTTGATTATTTAATTTTTTTGTCTTTTGTAACTTACATTTTAGTGCTTATGAATGACTAAAGAGGCAGATCTGATTATCTTTTGTGATCAAAACTTGGCACGAGTCGTGATCTCAATTATTTGTACCATAAACGCTTCAGTTTCTTTTTGGTTGCCTGGATTAATTTTCGTGCGTTTCAGAAGAATCTGTTGTAGATTCCAAAATGTTTATGTCGAAGATAGTCTTCTGTTAAGGTATTTGATTCGACGTTCGACTTGGAAAGTGGTTAGCACTTCTAAGGGAAAAATATATTGGAATTTAAGTGCTACAAAAAGAAAGTACGATACGATATTTGAAAATGTATCGCGTTGACTAAAGATAAAAACTTACAACATAGTAGTCCCGCAGAGAACCAAGGCTAGTCAAATGTTTCTTTCATTGATTAATACATTGTTGGTAAATTATATTTTTTGTGTATTAATCTTATTCTTGTGTGTTTGTGTGCTGATTGTAGTTATGGGGAAAACAGCTTATGGAAACAATCTAAATTAATGAAATTGTAATGAAAACTCATACGTTAGGTTACTATGCCTGATCTACCAATATCATCAAGTACCAATATTATAAAAAAGGAAAACTACAGCTTGAAAAAAAATTATTCTTTCATTATTTTTTATTTTTTAAGCGTCTGGCAGATTGTCTGATTTTTTTTTTTTCATTTGTAAATGAGACGTGTTCAGCGAAAATCTTAATATTGTTTCATATCAGTATTATGTTTGCCCAAAAATGGTTGGCGACTGGGGGTTGTCATGGTAATATTAAGGTAAAAAGTTATAGCGATGACGCGTTGCTTCCTTGAGCAAAAGATGGTGTCTTTAAGTGGCCAGCAATGGTTAAACCGTGAGTAAAAATCGGTCATTCTTGTGTAATGGGTAGCCTGGGTGGTGGTGGTTTCCCCGACTCTGGTTTTTCTGTATCTTGTATAAGCCATAGCAATGTCATACGAGATAAATATATCGTATGGATATATGTTTTCGTGGGGAATATATTTTTCGCGTTTTCAGAGAATTTTCGAAAATAATAATCGCTTTTTTTTCAACCTAAAAGTGTGGTTTTCGAATGGTGCGAGTAAAACAGTTGTGCGAAAAATTAAGACTCGCGAAATTTCCTGTCATACGGTAATTCATCGCTTTGTTCAAAACTCATAATGAATGTAAAGATATACAATTTTATTTATATGCATTTGTTAATTGTTGATTATATTCTACCAAACTATTTTTTTTACAGAAAGTTGGTATTTTATATTTTGAAATAATAAAAGCAAACATCGGAAAATGGATGTGAAAAATGAAAAGTGTTTAAAGAAATCAAGAAATCAATAAAGAAAACAACAACATCAAACTCATGAAAACAAAATTGAAAAAAAAAAAAAACAACTACTCAAGTCAGCATAAGTCAGCTATCACTTAACTTTTGTTCTGTTGAATTTTCTTTGTGGGAAAATTGAAGGATTTTGAAAATTTGGCGCCTCTGGTGGTGCATTGTTTGTTTTTGGTTTGCATTTACGTGTTAATAATTTGATCTCGTAAATCGTTTACCATTTATATGATTATTGGTTTGAATATCAGTGGGTTCGTCTTTTTGGTATAGCTACAAATCTGCTTGTAAATAATATTGCAAATAACTGATAACCACTTCACTTTGTTTTATTGTTATAAAATGTAGCAGGGTGTTTGTTTATTCTGGATTGATAGAGGACATTATTACGTATTTGCACCTAATTATTCGTTGATACAGTTCTATTTTACTGGTGTTGAGGTGTTCTCTCACTTAATATATGTGCATTGTAGTTGTTTATTATTTTTTTTTTACTGCATTGTAAAGTAGGGATGTGGAATTGAAATTCCGCCCCATTTCATGTCTTAATGCTACACATCAGCACTGTGACGCCACTGACCTACCCCGAAAAATCGAGATGAGAAAAAAAAATCAAAGAACATTTGAAACGAAAGTTGATGGGAGGGGGGCAGCGCTTCAGAAAAAGTGTTTCAAAAGCAGTGTTAGTCACTGAAGGAGTTGTGGTAATTTTACAATTTTAAGGGCACAGTGGTAAAATGGGATCACTTGTTGAAAAGCTTTCCATCACCATATCCTTACTTTCTTAAAAAGCAGGCTTTATTATGTATCCACAGTACAAACTTAGCTTACTTTTGAAAATTGACTCATTTTAATCAGTGCAATTACTTGTTGTGTTGTCAGTAAGCGCAAACAACTTACATTCCACAGTCATTTCATTGTGATGGTTTAATAAACTCAAACTTTCATTTTTCTTCGTTGTTCTTTGAAATTGTCTTTTTTTTTCTTTTGAGGTTTTTTTTACTGGTTTGAAATAAAGTTTATCACGTTTTAAATTAGTTGTAATAATGAAAGAAAAACTACTTTGGTGTGGCTACATTATTATATGTTAATTGTAATATGGCTTACTTATTCTTCAAACTGCTTTACCCTTTCCATTAGATATCCGAGCTTTATTCTCTGGCACCAGAGCTAAATTGGACCTGTATTCACAAAGCGTAAGATTTTCAGTTTCTACTATTTAAACAAAGATGCACTGGTGAGAACTGTTTTGAATACGGGAGGGGGGGGGGGGTGGGATTGGATTGTGGTCTGTGACGCTTACGTTTTGTGAATGGAAGGGCCTATTGGGTTATTCGAAATGCAGCTATGTGTGCAACGTGTGATTAGCCATTTCAGTGATGCGGAAGGAGCATGCTCGTGTAATCATTGCTATCGTGGCGGCGATGCAACGATAACATCATATATTTTGTTTGATATGGGATGTTTTGTTTACAGTTAATTCGTAGATAACATTATAGTAATGCATATATTATAATTAGCTAAGTCTATCTGCCGTATTTCTTCCATGTTTTCCCCTGGCAATTTTAATCACTTTCTCTTTTCTTGGTTTTGGGCTTATATCACTTAATCTTGATTAGCTGTCAATACAGTCTGTATATGCGTGAATAAAAACCATAAATGTATTACTTTTTGTGTTCACCTTTTTCTATTTTTTTTCAAGCAGTTTTTCTTTGTGTTTTTTTTTTCTTTAGCACTCCGTCGGTGTGTTTCGTTTGTGTTCAATTGCATGTTTGTCGTTAACATTTGTGCGTCTAAAAAAACGCTGAAAAGTGTTGGTTTAATCTGCTTTCTCATAAATTTTTTTTAGTTATTTTTGAAAACAGAAAACGCGAATAACGCGTAGACTTCGTGTGTTAAGTTGCGGACACAGAGGTAAGTCTCTCGTAACCGGCAAAGCAGCAGAAAGGCCGTGTACGCTGTCTGCATCGTGACGAAGAAAGCAGCAAAATACGACGAGAGAATAATATCCCAAGCTTCTGTCTTTACAAAATCAGTACTTCAACAAACTTTTTTAGTCAGTTCGACTTCAGTCGAACTGGTTGAAGTCCGTTTGTGTGTATCCAAGAAGATGAAAAAACTACAAAAGCTAGGATTTTTAACTCGATTGTTAACACTTGACAAGTCTTTGACTTGGTCAAGACGTGTATGAATTTGTGCGGGCAGCCGTTGGTGCTTTTTAGCCCAGCTTACGTTACACGTAAGCTGGGGTATTCCTATCGGTCTGTGGATGGCGTCCGTTAGTTAGTTAGTTAGTTAGTTAGTTAGTTCGCTGTAAACTTTGTTTCAAAATGCATCTCCTCCTACAATTTTGATCCGATGTCATTTATTTTTGGTGTGAGGCATCCCTAAGGGGTCGCGCATACGGTTTGTGCTTTTCTAGTCGATCGGGTGATTTTTGAATTTTTGGGGAATTTTTAAAGAAAACAATTTAAAATGTATCTCCACCTACATTTTTGACCCGATGTCATTTATTTTTGGTATGAGGCACCCCTAAAGGGTCGTGCATACGGCTTGTGCTTTTTTAGTCGATCGGATAATTTTTGTATTTTTGGGGATTTTTTAAAGAAATTTTAAAATGTATTTCCTCTTACATTTTTGACCCGATGTCATTTATTTTTGGTATGAGGCACCCCTAAAGGGTCGTGCATACGGCTTGTGCTTTTTTAGGTTGTATTTATGGGGAATATTTTAAGCAAAAATTTCGAAAATAATTCAAAATGCATCTACCCCTACAATTTTGATTCGATGTCATTTATTTTTGGTGTGATTGCATACGGCTTGTGCTTTTCAGTCGATCGGACAATTTTTGTATTTTTAGGGAGTTTTTGAAGAAAAAAACTTCAAAATGCACTTCCCCCTACAGTTTTGAACCGATTTCTTTTTTTTTTTTTTTTTTTTTTTTTTTGGTTTGAGGTATTCCAAAGGGGTTGAGCATACGACTTGCGCTTTAGAGTCGATCCGACAATTTCTGTATTTTTTGGGAATTTTTGAAGAAAAACTTCAAAATGCATTTCCTCCTACAGTTTTTATCCGATTTCATTTATTTTTGCTATGAGGCGTCCTTCGGTAGGTCTCGCATACGGCTTGTGCTATTTGACTCGACTTGGGAATTTTTGATTTCGGGGGGACTTTTTAATGAAAATACCTCAAAATGCATTTTCTCCTGCAGTTTTGATCAAACATCATTTATTTTGGGGCTGAGGCATGCTTAGGGTGTCGTGAATATGGCCTGTCTTTTTCAGAGAATTTGTGAAGAAAAAGTTCAAAATGCCATTCGTCCTACAGTTTTTTATCAGATTTCATTTATTTTCGATATGGGCCGTCTCTAGGGGTCATGCATATGGCTTGTGCTTTTTGTGTGAATTGGAAAACTTCTGAATTTTTTTCGGAATTTTTGAAAAAAAAATTAAATGAATCTCCTCCTACAGCGCATAAACGGAGGTTAAATGAACTTGCGCAGTAGTCAGATTTAACAACCGCACATCGACGCAAGTTAAATAAAACATTCGCAGTAGTCCAAATTAAGTACTGCGCATCAATGCAAGTTAAATAAACATGCGCATTGGTCCGAAATGTGAACCGCGTATCGACGGAAGATAAAAAAAGATGCGAACTGGTCCAAAATAAGCACCGCGCATCAACGCAAGTTAAATAAACATTCGCACTGGTCCGAAAAAAAACTACGCGTCGACGTAAGTTGAATAGACATGCGCAGTGGTCCGAAATGCGAACCGCGCATCAACGCAGCCTAAAGAAACATGCGCACTGGTCCGAAATGCGAACCGCACATCGAGGCAAGTTAAATAAACATGCGCAGTGGTCCGAAATGCGAACCGCGCATCAACACAAGTTAAATAAATATGCGCACTGGTCCGAAAAAAGAACCACGCATCGATGCAACCCAAAGAAACATGCGCGCTGGTGTGAAATGAGAACCACGCATCAACACAAGTTAAATAAACATGGGCAATGGCCTGGAATGCGAACCGCGCATCGACGGAAGTTAAATAAAAATGCGATCCAGTCCAAAATAAGCACCGCACATCAACGCAAGTTAAACAAACATGCGCACTTGTCCGAAAAAAGAACCACGCATCGACGCAAGTTGAATAGACATGCGCAGTGGTCTGAAATGAGAACCGCGCATCAACGCAAGTTAAATAAACATGCGCAGTGGTCCGAAGAAAGAACCATGAATCGACGCAAGTTGAATAGACATAAGACTCAGGCATCGACGGGACCATAAACATGCGTTCTGGTCCGAAATGCAAATCGCGCGTCAACGCAAGTTAAATGAACCTGCTCACTGGTCCCAAAATGCGAACCGTGCATCAACGCAACCTAAAGAAACAGGTATACTGGTCCGAAATGCGAACCGGATATCAACGCAAATTAAATAAACATGCACACTGGTCCTAATTGCGAACCGATCATCAACACAAGTTAAATAAATATGCGCAATGGTCCAAAATGCGAACCACGCATCAACACAAGTTAAAAAATAAACATGCGCGCTGGTCCGAAATGCGAACCGCACATCAACACAAGCTAAATAAGCAAACACACTGGACCAAAATAAGCACCGTGCATCAACGCAAGTTAAATAAACATGCGCACTATTTCGAAATGCGAACTGCCCATTAACGCAACTTAAATAACATGCGCACTATTCAAAATATGAACTGCGCATCAACACAACTTAAATAAACGTGCACTGGTCGAGAATAAGAACCGCGCATCAACTCAAGTTAAAGAAATATGCGCATTGTCCTGAAATAAGAACCGCGCATGGACACACGTTAAATAAACATACGCAGTGGTTCGAAATGCGAACCACGCGCCAACGTGAGTTAAATAAACATTTGCACTGGTCCAAAATAAGCACCGCGCATCAACGCAAGTTGAATAAGCATGCGCGCTTCTCCGAAATTCAAACCGCGCATCAACGCAAGTTAAATAAACATGCGCAGTGGTTCGAAATGCGAACCACGCTCCAACGCAAGTTAAATAAACATGCGCACTGGTCCAAAATAAGCACTGGGCATCAAAGCAAGTAAAATAAACATGCGCACTGGTTCGAAATTCGAACCGCGCATTAACGCAAGTTAAATAAACATGCGTAATGGTCCGAAATTCGAACTGCTAATCAACGCAAGTTGAATAAACATGCACTCTGGTCCAAAATCCAAACTGCACCAACGCAAGTTAAATAAACATATGCACATGTCCAGAATAAGCACCGTGCATCAACGCAAGTTAAATAAACATGCAAACTGGTCCGAAATGCGAACCGCGCATCAAGGCAAGTTACATAAATATGCGCACTGGTCCGAAATGGGAGCGTTGTTTGAAGGTATCTATGGCAGACTATCCAGTCTACCAGAGATACAAAACATCTGTTTCCCATTTTTCTGGGAAAGAAACCTTTGTATGCATTTATCGGTCTATGTTCTGGTGCTAAATTAATTATTGAGCTAGCTCTTTGCCGTCTCATCTTTTGAAGCCCAATTTTTCAGGAAATTCCCTTGCTCATGCACGCTAGAATTGGTCGTATTGCTTTTCGTAAGCTGGGACTTTGTCCTTGGACAAATTTGTTAGTCCAGCTTACGTTACACGTAAGCTGGGGTATTCCTATCGGTCTGCGGATGGATGGCGTCCGTTAGTTAGTTAGTTGTTTATTTAGTAAACTTTGTTTCAAAATGCATCTCCTCCTACAATTTTGATCCGATGTTATTTATTTTTGGTGTGAGGCGTCCCTAAGGGGTTGTGCATACGGCTTGTGCTTTTCTAGTCGATCGGGTGATTTTTGGATTTTTGGGGAATTTTTAAAGAAAAAAAATTAAAATGTATCTTCTCCTACATTTTTGACCCGATGTCATTTATTTTTGGTTTGAGGCACCCCTAAAGGGTCATGCATACGGCTTGTGCTTTTTTAGTCGATGGAACAATTTTTGTATTTTTGGGGAATTTTTTAAGCAAACATTTCGAAAACAATTCAAAATGCATCTACTCCTACAATTTTGATTCGATGTCAATTATTTTTGGTGCGAGGCATCCCTGAGGGGTCGTGCATACGGCTTGTGCTTTTCTAGTCGATCGGGTAATTTTTTTTAATTTGGGGGGAATTTTTGAATAAAAAATTTTAAAATGCATCTCCTACATTTTTGACCCGATGTCATTTATTTTTGGTATGAGGTGCCCCTAAAGGATCGTGCATTCGGCTTGTGCCTTTTTAGTCGATCGGACAATTTTTGTATTTTTGGGGAAATTTTTAAGCAAAAATTTCAAAAATAATTCAGAATGCACCTACTTCTACAATTTTGATTCGATGTCATTTATTTTTGGTGTTAGGCATCCCTAAGCGGTCTTGCATACGACTTGTGCTTTTTTAGTCGATCGGGTGATTTTTGAAGAAAAAATTTCACAAATGTATCTCCTACATTTTTGATCCGACGTCTTTTTTTTTTTTTTTTTTTTTTTTTGATATGAGGCACCCTAAAGGGTTGCACATTCGGCTTCCGCTTTTTCAGTCGATCCGACAATTTCTGTATTTTTAGGGAATTTTTGAAGAAAAACTTCAAAATGCATTTCCTCCTACAGTTTTTATCCGATTTCATTTACAGTGAAATCTCGTTAAACCGACATCGCCGGGACTGAGCAAAAAATGTCGGTTAAACGACATGTCGGTTAAAACGTACTGGCTGTTTGAAACTCGTAAGAAAGAAAAACTGTATCCATATATTTTATTAATATGCTATACCAAAATACATGATATTACACTCTTGATACTTTCGGGATTGTTTCTATCAAAATATTAGTAAATAAATTACAATCAGGCTGTCTAATCAAGACACAACTAGCAAGCACTGAAACTAATTGAACTTTCTTAATTACAGTGATTATACTCAATCAAGGCAACTCACACGCTACTGAAAATTAATCGATCTTTCTAATTACAGGAAAACTGTCAAATCAAGCTAAAACTAATCGCTTTACAACACAACTTAGCACTCTGCCTATTACACATAATATTTCACGAATTTAATCGACAGTTGGTAGTTTCTGGAAAAAATCATTCACAACATTTTGTTTGGTCTTTTCTGGCCGTTTCTTTTCTAGCATGTCTAGCAACACATTGATATGGTTGAAAGCACTATCCACATATGTGCATGCACCAAATGTTCTACGAATGGCAATGAGCATATCCAAAGCTTTTGGGATGGAAGGCGGAGGCACATATGGTTCCTCCTCCTCCTCCTCATCTTTATCCTGTTCAGCTGAATCAGCACAATTCACACTGTGCACGATGTCCTCGTTGGTCACAGTTTCAGTCAAATTGCAATCAAATGACATGATTAACAGACATGAAAAAGACCTGTGAAGTTTAAATCACACGAAATAATCGCTTCTTTATGTTCTGATCAATCAAAATCTTAAGAATCGTTTGAGCTATTGAGCAACTCTTTTTAGTGTCTGATCACAAGTTTGTTCATGTAGCATTGTTTTCTGTAATGTAACGATTACACGCAAACCCAAACATCTTTGAAATCCCGAGTAGATGTCATACCTTTGAATGGCCAGCAAAATTTACGTTGGACAAACGATATTTGTTTAAACCGACTTTATATAATGGGGTAAATCCTTCGGGACTGTGAAAACATGTCGGTTAAAACCATATGTCGTTTAAAGCGATGTCGGTTTAAATGGATTCGACTGTATTTTTGGTATGAGGCATCCTTAGGTGGGTGGGGCATACGGCTTGCGCTATTTGACTCGACTTGGGAATTTTTGATTTCGGGGGAATTTTTGATAAAAATACCTCAAAATGCATCTTCTCTTGCAGTTTTGATCAGACATCATTTATTTTGGGGCTGAGGCATGCTTAGGGTGTCGTGAATACGGCCTGTGCTTTTCGAGTCGATCAAGTATTTTTGAAGAAAAAATTCAAAATGCATTTCCTCCTACAGTTTTTTTTTTCAGATATCATTTATGTTTGATATGAACCGTCTCTAGGGGGTCATGCATACGGCTTATGCTTTTTGAGTGAGTTGGAAAACTTTTGAATTTTTTTTTCGGAATTTAAAAAAAAAACAATTAAATGAATCCCCTCCTACAGCGCAAAAACACAAGTTAAATGAACTTGCGCAGTAGTCAGATTTAACAACGGCACATCGACGCAAGTTACATAAACATGCGCAGTAGTTCAAAATAAGCACTGCGCATCGATACAAGTTAAATAAACATGCGCGGTGCTTATTTTGGAACCGCGCATCGACGGAAGATAAATAAACATGCGAACTGGTCCGAAAAAAGAACTACGCATCGACGCAAGTTGCGCAGTGGACCGAAATGCGAACCGCGCATCAACGCAACCTAAAGAAACATGCGCACTGGTCCGAAATGCGAAAAGCACATCGAGGCAAGTTAAATAAATATGCGCAATGGTCCGAAAAAAAGAACCGCGCATAAACGCAACCCAAAGAAACATGCGCACTGGTTTGAAATGAGAACCACGCATCAACCCAAGTTAAATAAACATGGGCAATGGCCGCGCATCGACGGAAGTTAAATAAACATGCGATCGGGCTCAAAATAAGCACCGCACATCAACGCAAGTTAAACGAACATGCGCATTTGTCCGAAAAAAAAAGAACCACGCATCGACGCAAGTTGAATAGACATGCGCAGTGGTCTGAAATGAGAACCGCGCATCAACGCAAGTTAAATAAACATGCGCAGTGGTCCGAAGAAAGAACCACGAATCGACGCAAGTTGACTAAGAGTCGGTCATCGACGGGACTTAAATAAACATGCGTTCTGGTCAGAAATGCAAATCGCGTGTCAATGCAAGTTAAATGAACCTGCGCACTGGTTCGAAATGCGAACCGCGCATCATCGCAACCTAAAGAATCATGAGCACTGGTCAGAAATGTGAACCGGATATCAATGCAAGTTAAATAAACATTTGCACTGGTCCAAAATAAGTACCGAGCATCAACATAGTTAAATAAATATGCTCAATGGTCCAAAATGCGAACCACGCATCAACACAAGTTAAATAAACGTGCACTGGTGGAAAATGCGAACCGCTCATCAACGCAAGCTAAATAAACAAACACTGGTGAGAAATGCGAACCGCACATCAACACAAGCTAAATAAGCAAGCACACTGGACCAAAATAAGCACCGTGCATCAATGCCAGTTAAATAAACATGCGCACTGGTTCGAAATGCGCATTAACGCAACTTAAATAACATGCGCACTATTCAAAATAAGAACTGCGCATCAACGCAACTTAAATAAACATGCGCACTGGTACAGAATAAGAACGGCGCATTAACTCAAGTTAAAGAAATATGCGCATTGGCCTGAAATAAGAACCGCGCATCGACGCACACGTTAAATAAACATGCGCAGTGGTTCGAAATGCGAACCACGCGCCAACGCAGGTTAAATAAACATTTGCACTGGTTCAAAATAAGCACCGAGCATCAACGCAAGTTCAATAAACAAACGCACTGGTCCGAAATTCGAACCGCGCATCAACGCAAGTTAAATAAACATGCGCAGTGGTTCGAAATGCGAACCGCTCATCAACGCAAGTTGAATAAATATGCGCCCTGGTCAGAAATGCAAACCGCGCCAACGCAAGTTAAATAAACATATGCACACGTCCAAAATAAGTACCGTGCATCAACTCAAGTTAACTAAACATGCAAACTGGTCCGAAATGCGAACCGCGCATTAAGGTAACCTAAGGAAACTTGTGCATGTGTCCAGAATAAGTACCGCTCATCAACGCAAGTGAAATGAACATGCGCACTGGTCTGGAATAAGAACCGCGCATCGACGCAAGTTAAATAAACGTGCGCACTGGTCCGAAATAAGAACCCCACATCAACACAAGTTAAATAAACGCGCATTGATCCGAAATAAGAACCGCACATCAACACAAAGTAAATAAACGTGTGCATTGATCCGAAATAATAACCGCACACCAACACAAGGTAAAAAAACATGGACGCTGGTCTGAAATGCGAACCGCACATCAACGCAAGTTAAATAAACATGTGCACTGTTCCAAAATGAGAGCCGCGCATCAACGCAAATTAAATAAACATGCGCACTTGTCTGAATAAGAACCGCGCGTTGAGGCAAATTACATAAATATGCGCACTGGTCCGAAATGCGAGCGTTGTTTGAAGGTATCTATGGCAGACTATCCAGTCTACCAGGGATACAAAAAATCTGTTTCCCATTTTTCTGGGAAAGAAATCTTTGTATGCATTTATCGGTCTATGTTCTGGTCCGGTGCTAAATTAATTATTGAGCTAGCTGTTTGCCGTCTAATCCAATTTTTCAGGGAAATTCCCTTGCTCATGCACGCTGGAATTGGTCTTATTGCTTTTCGTAAGCTGGGACTTTGTCCTTGGACAAACTTGTTTTTTCTTGCCAGTAAAATTTCAGTTTCTTCTCTCAGCTTTTTCCCTGACACTACAGACCCTAGGACCACAAACCTTTGTACTTATGTAGAACTTGAGCTGAGGGTGTGCATCCCGCCTTTTTTTCGTCTACGAATTCGTTTTCATGCTTAAAACGCCATGCGAACACAGCTGATTTTAGAATAAATAAATACAGCGCAAAGTAACGGTTGAGCAAAACAGCACAGCTTATGGGCGCTACGCGAGCTCTGTCTGCATAGAGAAAAAGTGCTGGTCCATTCAATCAATGAAGTCGTTGAGCCAACATAACCAAGCAGATGAACTTTATAAGCCGCATACGTGCTGCACCATAAGCTCTGTAATTAGTTGTATTACAGACTATGCGGCTTGTAAAAAAAAAACTTCAGTTGTTCAAGAACTAATAAGCCGTTCAAAGAAATATTTTTAACTTTTAATGTTCGTCAAGTGATTGAAGGTTTCTCTTGCGAAATACGGTTCTAGTTCCTAGATATGTAATGGTGTTGCCATTACGCCTTTGCGATTCGACCAAGAATGCCAAATTCGGGAAACTTGCAAGATTTTTGTTTCAAAAGGCTATTCCTTCTAAGTTAAATCAGGATTATTTCAATAATCTTGACAGGCTTGCACGTTGCGTTGCAGTCCATGCCAGGGTTTTTAAAATGCTCGGTGGCATTTCTCCCAAAGGAAAGTGCTGAAAAATTGGGTATAAGATATTGTTGGGTGGAGCAAGAATAAGGCAGAATGTTGAATTGTTTGAATTGTCTAGGGGAGGGGTCGGATCTTCGAAGAAAATGGTTTAGTTAAAAATACAATTGGGGGAACTTGTTTGAATTGTGTGTGTCTAAGGAGGGGGGGGGGTCGGATCTTCGAAGAAAATGGTTTAGTTAAAAATACAATTGGGGGAACTTTCAACAACAAAAAGAGACCTACGACAGCCGAAAGTGAAAGTTTCAAGTCTAGCCATGATCCAGGGTGACCACAGCCTGATCAGGTCGAGAGGTCATGTATGTGAATACTCAGCAGAGCTTCATAAAAATCCGCTTACTTTGGCGGAATCCAAGACAAGCGTGCCGAACAGACGGACGGATAGACTGGCAAGTCCAAACATTATGCCCCTGCATTTTCAAAAGGCTTTGTGGCAGTTTAAGGTTTCAAATCTCGTAGATACGAGTGTTTATGTGGTTGTTTCATACGAGTGAAACACTTTCTCTGATGACGGAATTACTGCTGTTTGGCTGACCCCAACGCCCCTGTACATTCGTGTTTTACATTAGAAATTTAATTGCGTACTAGTATGCACAAGTTTCGCTTTTCTGCAGAGTATCCAGATATCAAACTGATTTTACAGGCGTCGTATTTTAATCTTTCTATAGTCCATCGATGATTAATAGGTTAGTGTGTTCTTTGAGTACCAATCAGACACGAAGGTTGCCAGGTTACCCACTTAATACCTTAGTTACCTCCTTTCTTTCTCATTTATTCCCCAAGTATCTTGTGATCAATATCAACCTAATCTGTAGCGCAGCATCTGATAAACCCTCTGGGAAGATTTACTCCTACCAACCCTTTCTTCCCAAAAAGAGCAAGGGTTAGTAAACGAGAAGCCAGAAACAGCTGTCCCAGCAATCTGGGTATTCTGGCGGAAATTAAGGGTAACCACAGCAAGTAGTCAAGTCTCCCCAGAAGTTTTGGTAGACGTTCGGGGCAAAATAATATCAAACAACCCCTCCCCCTTAGTGATTTTTGTAAAAGCTTTTAAACTGCCTTTTCCTGTGAATAAGTCTTACTTTTTCACACCATTTAATTCCTACATAGCAATTCCATAATTTTAACGAATTCTTTTTCTCCGTATGGTGCGTTTACACTCGGAAAGTCATTTTTCATCGCTTGTGAAGTCCCATGGAAGTTGGTTTCAGCCTACAGACACGCACTGACCTCATCATCCTTTGGGGCGGTCCGTACGGTCCTTCGGTTTCAGGCAAAAAATCTGCACATATAGAATTAAGTAGTACTATTATGTAGTTGAAACCGTTTAATCGTGTAGCCGATTTTCCAAAGAAGATAACGCGTTTAACCGATTTACGCAATTATCCAGTATAATTTGCGACACAAAAGAAAGGAATTTCCAGCATTATGCTTTTAACCTTTCCGGTGAGATTGTTGCTGTTTTCTGAAAACCCGCGAAATCACAGTGAGATGACATAACTCCATAAAATATTGATTGAACCTTAAGACACTATACCTGCTTCCAGCCGGCATGTTCGAGTAACGTATTCGCGTCTCAAGCACAGAATCGGGCAAAATACGGTCAAGTGAACTCCAATCAAAGTAGGAACGTTTTGGTTAAATTGTTCTCGCTACAGAAATCAGTCTATTTATTGGCCACTAAATTCTATTTTTCGCATTAATGTGTTGAATTTATATATTTTCCTGTAAGATAAAAATTTGAAACTTTGCTTTCGGGTAGACGTGGGTATTATCAGTTCAATATGTATTGCAGATTAGTGATATCGGTTGATTTCACAGACAAACAATATGAATACTTGGAAGAGCCTTTCAGAGACCTCTATTTATTGACCACCTTATATAATTTTACGGTGGCCCGACAAAACGTCCAGCGAAAAAATGTCGAGCGTCAAAAGGTCGGCGACAAAAGGTCGAGCGTTAAAAGGCGGAGCAACGAAAGTCTAAAGTGGAAAACGCGACAAGAGGTCGAAATTTTATGCATACTCTAGCAATGCAAAAACAGTTGAAACACAAGTCTGAAGGATTTCTCACAAAATAGACTAAAGTCTTAAAAATTTATTGTAAAATAATACACTAATTTCCGTCACTAAATTCTGGAGAGTATCCAGCTAACGAGCAGCCAAATGCTAGGTTTTATAGCTAGTATATGGACTAATAAAGATCGGTATTGTATATGAGCCATATTCGCCCTAGGACAGTGGCTCAGCTGGAGTTTATATATACCTACTTTGGTTAGTAGTACAAATAGTGCATTAGCCAGATCCGCCCATGGAAAGTGGCTCAGTTGGACTTTGAAAAGGACAGTGTCTCGTGGTTAATGTTTGTTGGTTTCTTTTTTTTTTCATCTTAAAGCACTGTCATGCTATTTCAGGTGCTCTAAGTACTTGGTGGATTTTTATCACAAGTTTCATTGCACTGATTGGTCCCCAAAAGTTTTCCTGTTTCTTTTTTCGAGTATCGAAAACCCATGGCTGAGGGTTTTTCATCTCTGATGCCTATGTTCTAAAGCCTTCGAGGTGTGAAAATCGCTGATTCCATGCTTCGGAAATGTTGTCGATTCGCAGCTCATTGTTTATCGTGGCTTCGTTGACGTTCCAGACTGCGGGAGGGTATCTAAGTGGGATTCGCCGGATTCACACAGCATGCGCACCATTCTGGTTGATTCTGCGGTAGGTGTCGGTCACATAGGTAGAGTCAAAGTAGTTGACGAGGGGCTCTGCGCCTGCGTAATTTGGGCCCGCAAGAACTGCATCCCGGGGAGAACTGCAGTTACCCTTTTATCATGTCTCTGAAATTAATTGCCTTTTTGCCTAGTCTGGACCAATCTTTCTCACAATCTCCGGTCATTGATGTGACACTAGAAAAAAAGGTTGATGCGCTTTATTACAATTTCTAATGTTTATAATAAAATTGATGTTTATTAATCAACTGAAAAAATTTCGACCTTTTGTCGCGTTTTCAACTTTCGATCTTTTGGTGCTCTACCTTTTGTCTCCGACCTTTTGTCATGGATCCGATTTGTGAGGCAGTAAACAGAGACAGGTTCACATGTGTTTCGAATGCAGGGAAGTACCCAAACACTTCGGTTAGTGGTAGTCTGGAAAAAGTGGAATCTGCGAAGTACAACCTGATCACACTGAACACAATTTATTGTTATTATTTCGGGGGGGGGGGGAGGGGGGGAGGGGCGGCGTGTAGCAGATGTTGACTTATTTTTTAGTCAACAGGAACTGACCAATCAGAAATTTTCACGTTTTACCTCAAAATTTGCAAAACCGGTCATAAACATAAATTTTTTTTCATTACAAAAAACTGCAATATCTAGTTTTGCGTTCCAGTCAACATCGAAAAAATATTGACTTGGGAAACGACCTATTAGATTATAGGACAAGTCAAGCATTAATGTTACTTATGCCCAGACTGAATCTAGAGAATTTCACATAAACTGACTCTGACTTGGGATGGCCAATAAATACAGGTCGCAAGAATATATGTCCCATGTTAATTTACTGCCTTGCTGTAGATTTTATTGATAACTGACTGATATGTCAAAATAGTAACAGACACACCCACTTACTTTCAAATTGAAAAATAACTCTCCATTTTTTAATATTTGAATTCCGCCGAGTGGAAAATGTGACGTTTTGAGGCCAATAAAAACAGAGTGACCTCTATTTCTCTATTGAACAATACATAAAAAGACAAATAACACGAAGATGCCAAAGAATCAGCACTAACAAAACTACATTATACAGAAATATTTTACAAGTAATAAGTGCAATAGAAGGGAGCAGGCGGGGGCACAGTAGTAAAAAAAAGAGAAAACATGACATACATATAACGTCTACACAATTAATGCGACGAAGAAGGCAGATGGGAAAGGAGGTAGGCAAGGGTTAACTTATACATTAAAGTACGAGAAGGGGGAGGGGGGATGGACGTCGGACGTGCAGAAACATGGTATACATATATTTAGGTGAGGATTAAGAGGAAGAAGGGGATGGAGGTGGGCTGAATTTTGATCGCTAAAAGAACATGACGTTATTGCACCCTATGGTGCATGGCTCAGTTTGATAAAGAAAGCGTGAAAAAGGGTGATTTATATACCCAACTCTCTCGTGGGCAGGCGCCTGGCCAATGAGCACAAGTGGTGACATTGCGGCATGACGAAATGGCAAGGTGATATGGCATCGTGTGTATTCACTGTCGAGAACTTAAGAGTGCCGAAAGTTTACGAATCACAGGCCGAGTTTATGAGGTTTCAACCAATCACAAGCCAGGGAACTTTTTGCTCCCTTTGACTTAGTGAACTTGCCATAAAGCATACCATCACGACCGTTTTAATTAAAAATAAACTAACTTTATTTCATTCATCATTAGGATCGAAAGTTATGTACATACCCAATTGCACATATTCCCTGTAATATACCTTTGCATTTAGTAGCACAAAACAGCTTCGTAGGCGTAAATGTCCAGGTAATCTATTAAGTAAGACTGTATTTTACAGACGCCCCAATCTTCCTAATTCCACAATGCATTCCAACTGCCCATTGCACAAAGCCCGCAGAAGCAGCAGAGACTAAAAAAAAAAAAACATCCGTTCCCCTCCAACTTGTGGAAGAAAATCATTTTGAATCATATTCACCCTGTTAAACCACGCCTCCAAACAATAAAAGATGGCAGTTTTGAGCAACCTTCGAAAGGCACCTTTATTTCATTTATACATTAATTATTGACAAATGTGTTTTAATACTGAGATTCTATTTTTATTTAATCATAAAAGCTGTCTTTGTTTGAAAAAAAAAATACAATTGAATATTTTTCATTTGTAAGCATATTATAATTGAAACCGTGACGTCACCCCAGGCATCACCTACAAACTGGTATGAAATGCTTCTTCCGGTTAAAATTCATGCTTTTAATGATTTTATGCACTTCTTGCATGATAAAATTAAACTGCTATGGAAAAGTGTTATCGTACGTGATTGCCGGCACTCGAAAAAAAAAACTGTAGATCACTTGTGTATTGTCTTTCAGTAATATTTTGTTAGTCACCGATATAATTTGTATTTAATTTTACACAAGAACATAAAAAGCGACACCAGGATTAAGGATGAAAAAGATACTGATAGAAACCGGAACTGCAAATCTTCGTTTTTTGCATTTACATGTAGTCTAGGTCCCATTTCACAAATTGTCTGTAAACTTAAACAAGGGCGGCCAGTGCACACAAAAGATCAATATACAAAGCTATATCTTAGATTTTTGAATTCAGTTTTCTTGTTTTTGTAAACAAAACATGTGTCTCTCCGACCAAATCCGTGGTTTTGCAATACCTGTTTTCGATTTTTCCATTTGCAGAAATACAAGAACAATCTTCCTTTTCTGCAAATAATTCATTTTCATACATTTAAAGACACCACAACACTGTGGCAAGAATGACCATAAAAATATTCCGTAAACAATATGTAATTATATGCAATATTTTTGGCCCCCGCCAAAATTATCCGTGTTATTATTATTCACAAGTTCTACACAAGTCCAAAGTTTCGTTGTCTTAGGGTCTACAGTGCCAGAGAAGACGACACAAAAAAAAATCGGACCGCTGTCAAGAAAAAAAAAACTCCCTAGATTGATAACTTAATACCAGCTAAATATATTAGCAAACACAGCTTGAATACGTCTTATAAGCCGAGTAGTGTTTAGTTTATGTTGACTTATGGTTTTATTGACTGATCAGGCATACGCCGTGTTATGTATTTACGCAGTGAGAGCTCGCACACAGCTGAGCAACTGTGTGGTGTTCTGTGCTGTGCGTTAAATACACCGCATTTACTTGCAAAAAATACACTCTTTTCACATGGCGTTTTTAAACAAGAAAACGAAATCAAAGGCGAAAATAAAAAGTGTCATACACACGTTCATATCAAGTTCTACCTAATTCCCAAGTTTCGTGGCCCTAGGGCCCGCAGTGCCAGTGCAGGAGATGACACAGGAAATCCGATCACTGTCAAGAAAAGAAAAAAAGGTACCAATGGCTGCTCGCACAACTCCATATAGCCCTTGCAAGCCAAAGGCTTGTAAAGTGCTAAATATAGACACATTTTATGTAATGACGTCACATGCCGCACACATTCGTTCTACTCGCAACAAAATTTGAGAGAATCTTTCGGACTTACGAACCAACAATCCCACCAAGTTTGAAATTCTCCGATGTTCTGCGGCCGAAAAACTTTGCACACGATACTTTTACGTCATGACGTCATGCGCCTTCCTTAATATAACACGCGTCAAAAGTCTGACCTACCCAAGAAATATAGAGACGAAATTTGACGTCGATCTGAATTTTTTCTTTCGAGATATCTAGCACACAACATTTTGTTTACAACAGACTGAAACACACGCGCGCACAGAGAATGTACAAACACTATGGGCCGATTTCACAACTTAAGTCTAGACCCGGTTTGGAGCAAACTCAGTCTAGACTGCGGTTAAGACTGGGTTTCAGTCAATAGTGAATTTCACAGCCTCGTCCAGACCACATTCATATGTAAACTTGTATGTATGTATAAACTGAAAAAAAACCCTGTCTAGACTGGGTTTGAAACCTGGTTTCAAATCAGGTCTAGACTTAAGTTGTGAAATCGGCCCTATATGTCTCCCCTTGATCGGGGAGAAATAACTAAAGTATCTAAGTTACTTAGGCTTAGGACATGAAGCAGAATCAATTGCACATGACCAATCAGAAGTATCTGAAAGATCCAAAAATACGTACAGAGACACTCCACCGTGTAGTCGACCCACGTATCCTTGCTAACAAATACACACCAAAAGGAATGCCAGTGAATATTTAGGATCGACGGAAATGCAAGAACTTCAATGATAAAAGACTTGCATTAATTTTTTTCTACGAGAAGATGAAAGCTGTTATTTGTGTGAATAAAAAACATGCCACTATATGACATCCATATTAGTAAAATGAGACTGATTATCAAAGTATAAATATCTCTGATATGCATTTTAAAGCAGCTCAGTCACTTCTTTATAAAGGATTTTTTAACTCACAGACGCAACCAAAAAAACTAAAATAATTTCGTCGACAAAGAAATCATAGCCACTGATTCTGATGAAGCCTGATTCCTTACAAACACAATCACTAACAACGTAAAGCAGTTTTCAGGCCAATTAAAAACACTAAAATGGTTCACAATTATTTAAAAAAAAACATTCATCTGTCTTAAATTGTTAAATATTCCACGGAACTGTTAACCAAACTCTTGTTATACAATAATGATATGGCGTTCAAAGGTAAATATTTCACACTTTGACTTCATTTTGAGTCAGGTAAGACTTCAATAAACATACCGCGGACATCACTTGTCCTAGTGTTTATCACTCGCTCTTTTTTAATCAATGAAAAAGATACTAGAGTTGGTTCATCGAGAGAGCAATAATTATTCAAACAGCCACGCATGTCTAGTTTCACTTTAATCCACTCACACCTGGAGTGAATTTTATCTACAACATGGTTCTAAATAAAGCCAGACTTGTGATGACCTTCGCCTTCCAAGCTCACCTGTGAACCTGTGTGACCTCCAGCCCGGGAGGTCACAGGGATAACCGCAGAGTGTGACATCATGACCCCTATTCGGGTCTGGAATTTTGGCGGAATCGTGTCTATATGAAAAACACCACACATAAACTAATGGACGATAAAGTGCAGATTATACCCTTCCTGGTCTGAATTCAGGTTTATATTACACACGGTGCACGTTGTGCGGAATTCGCCGTAATAAGCTGAATATAGTAAAATATTAAACTATAGTAATACAGTAAAATAAGTAACATATAGCAGACCACCATGTCATCTGACAACAAGTCATGTTAATAACTGTCTTTGTTGTTTAGGAATGATACCAGACTCTGTAGGCGTTAAAACTACACACATAAAAAATGCACTAAATCATTTTATATGTGGCCCTGCTCACAGAGGTCAGTCCACGACTTGCTGTTAATGGCGTCACTAAAGTGGAAAGCATCACGTGATTTCTATATCAACTTCCGGCACATGTTAGTATAAATCCATTCACTTCAAGATAACACAAAAGTAACTTGCATACAAAAAAGAAGCACAACAGTATAAATACTCACGAATCAATAACAATCCATCAATATACACAATATACAAATATAAAGTAAACAAGATATTTTGAACATTTTTTAAAAACATTGCTACAAATTCAATCCTCGCCTTTTTTTAGATAATCCGAGAAGGTAATATTGTAAAAAAAATACCCAGGCATAACATATTTCTTCACATAAAATTAGGAAGAGTTGCTGTGGCAGTTTTCAGAGGTAACAAACATGAAAATGTTTTGAAAAACTGGAAAGTTCACGAAATATCAATTTTCGTATAGGATGTGCATTTACACGACACACGGAAACATTAGATTCTGTTGTACAATAGCCAATCTCTACGGCTTTTCGGTCTGCTGTGTATAACACCTTTTTACTCGGCAGACCCATTAGGGAGTCCGCGAAAATAGTACTCATAAAGTGAGGAACTACTTTTTAAAATAACTCTACATTCTGTACTTATACATAACAGATAGATCTCTCAGAGGTCATCTGTTTTATAACAACGTTAGATTCTATCAATAAGGGCTACTGAATAGCTTAATATAGAAAAACAGACAGGCAGAAAAAACGCTCACACCTCCCATAAAATTAATTAATATATAAAAAGATAAGTGAACACGAAAAGTGCCTTATCCATTTTTTAAAACTCGTCGTGAAAACTGAGCCCTGTATTGACCATTTTACTGCCATAAAACAGGTCCATGTTGTCTATAATTTCATTCAATGAAAGTCTGTCATCGCCATTACTGTCACCAAGTTCCAACAGATTTCTTGCTTCCATTTTAGCATGGTTTGGATTCTGCGGATCTACATAATTCTGAAAAAAAGGAAAGGTAAAAATCTGCGAATACATGACCTTCAATCAATATGCCCATGATGTCTGGTTGTATTTTTTTTTAAGTGGTCCTTGCGATGTAGCAATAAACACACAGCAATAAAAACACAGAGCAAACTGTCACGCATCCAGATCCGGACCAAAGTTCTCACTGTCAACCTACCAATAATTCAAGTTTCGTCACTTTTCCATTGTGGTCTAAATCGATGACATTCCTGAATTCTCGCGTGCGCTGTTTCTGCCAATTTGTGTCGACTTCACTGTATTCATATTCGCCAGGTGGCAGTGCAATGAATTCTTTCTCCGTCACAATACCGTCTTTGTTTCTGTCTGCAAAAAAAAAAAAAAAAAAAAATCCGTGTTTCAATAACAAATACTAGATAGAGCATATTTATTAAATGTAGGTAAAGCGACAGACAATTTGTATTCAAGTCGTCGTTTTTTTTAACAATGTAATTCCAGTTATAAAAATGGCAATTTTTACTAACAAAATCTTATTTTCTTCTGATAATCTGAGTCCAAGTAAAACGAAGCTCGGCGTTTTCGTAACTAAACTGTTGGACCCAAAAATTAAACCACAAGTGAGAATAAAAACTGAAATTAAACTTTAATGAAACCTCAAAATTGAACTACAATAACATTTATCCGCTGGACATGGGGCCGGCTAAAATGGGTTCATGTATGTGGCATATAAATTTGTGAAAATAAACAGAAAAATAATACACAGATGTGAAGATAAAAATCTATTTATGACCATAAAGAGAGAATTTGTATTTCCTCGTTTAAGTGAATAAAACGTTTTATATCCTCAATTATTTACATAATATCATAATCCTGTAACGAACTTCATGTGTATAAAGGGACAAAAGTAAGATACCGCTGAAACAGTCCAGTGAACTACACTGACCTAAATTATCGAGTATGTCTTCAACCATTTGCTGCAGCATGGCTCGGCTCGATTCCGGGTGCCTGAATGCCTGGAATTCCTGCTCGTTCAGCCGGTTATCGACCGGTTCCTGTTCCGCTTCAGACCATTTGAATTTGTACCGCACAAGCCTTTCTCGGTCTATGAACAAAAAAAAAAAAAAAAAAAAAAAAACAATGCCGTCAAAAACTTGCGTTTTGTAATGCAAGTCCTGACCTCGGTATACTTTTTCATTTTGCTCTTCGTAAATGGTGCATGAAGTGATTTTTCGTGCAGTTAACTGGAAATGTCGATTTAAGCATGACAGATCAATGTGGCCGATAATCACAAATTGAAGATATTCGGGTATACGTTTTATCCAACTTTATTTAATGCATTATACTAGCAATGGGTTTTGGGATTGGAGTACTTTGTTTTGGATTCAGACATTATTCATTCTCAGGCCGTCCAGCTGGACATTAAACAGAAAAACAGTAATGCGACGAGCTATCGCTATATCTGATTAACCTTCAATGTCTAGAGGAATATCTTCTTCCTTCCCACGTGCGTATAACCTGGCATCCTGTTCCTTGTTTCCAAGTGCTATCAAAAACTGAATTTCAAACTCCTCCCAGTTAATGTATCCTGAAAATGAAATTAAACCATGCAGTACGAGGATGATAACTGGCTGCTTAAGAAAAAAAAATGGAGGAGGGGGGGGGGGGGGTGATGCAATTGCTTTCATTTCTTCGAGATTCAAAATGTACAAGTTTAGTGATACGAGTCAGAAACTACTACGGGCCAAAATCAGTGAATCATAACATTGGCCCGTAGAAAAGGTAACTTAGTTGTGAATGCAATACTGTGTGTTTTTCTTTCAACCTTGTTTGATAACAGATCGTTTGTCTCAGACAAATCGATCGTTTATCTTATCCTATACGGAATCTCAATTTGTCATACCCTGGTAATATTTCACTGCTGAATAACAAAATCTGATACATGTTATTTAAGTCCTAAGCAATTTACAACCGTTGCCTCTAGAACTAGAGATTTTCTTTTACGAATTATTAATAAAAAAAAACAACAACAACAAACAGTACCATCTGAATCGCTGTCCAACGATTTAAAAATTTCAGCATTCTCTTTTTCAGCTTCCGTGAAATGCTCATTCGTTTTCTGCACGATCCAGTCCTCAAGCTCATCCACAGTAATGAAGCCATTCTTGCTCGTGTCGACTCTACAACATGGACATAGTGCTACTGAAGGGTCTTGCTACTTTTAAAAGTCAACACTGAATTCAAGAGTCACTTAAAATTCTCTTTTTAACATTAACTCATTTATTTTTTAAGGGAATTATTTTGTGAAAATAAACTACTTGCCACGAACATATGAAACAAATTTGCTCTTAAAGAACGTATCACGGACGAAGCGTTCACTTACTTAACAAAGATTTCTTTTAATTTTTTAGCCATTTCGTCTTCACTTAAATTTTCATAACCTTCATGTTCTCCGAAGAAAACCTCTCTCTGAAAATGCAAACAACAAAATGAGATCGCATTTAATATGCGGAATAAAACGGCACACCCGTGTCAAACGGTGGCTTCTGATATTACGAGTCATGGCGATAGTGCAAAATGGACCACGACTCATAATTTCGATAACATGCCTTACAACAGTCAGCTGTTGAATAAAATCAGTAAATCCTGTGAGCTAGTTTTTTTTTTTTTTTTTTTTTTGGAAAATGGCGACCTTCGAAACAACATAGCTTTCTGATTTTGAGTTTAGTTTTTACAAAAGTATACATTAAATGCTTTAAACTTTTTTTTCGATTTAATTCCTTGTTCAGATGCTTGTTGTCATTTTCACTAGAGCCACAGAGAGAGACACAATACCCCGTGTACAGCAGATGACCTATGAAATCGGTGCCAAGGTCGGTTTGTAAGGCTTCATACTACTGCCACTTTCTTCTAGTTTTTCACAATTCTAATAGTTATACATGTTCAAATTTCGACAAAAGCACAGTTTTGTATTTACAAAAGTCATTTAGGCAGTTATAACATCTGTTCTATCCATGTGTGAAATTTTTAAAATGCAGTGAGTAGTTTTGGAGACACAACCTCTACGATAGATCCCATTACGTGGGCCAAAAATATTTAAAAATACTGTCATTTTGACAATTTTGTACTAATCGGAACAAAAATACAATGTTGCACATCTTCAATATGTGCTCTATCCGTATGTGAAATGTCAAAACAAGCCGATTAATAGTTTTGCAGATCAAGCCTGAGCATAACGTCGAAAATTCCAAAAATCGAAAAAATACTGTCATTTTCACGAAAAAAAAAACAAAAAACAAAAACAAACAAAAAAAACAAAAAAACAAAAAAAATACCGAGATGCACACATTCAATTTGTGCTCTATCCGTGAATGAAATTTCAAAACAATCCGACCTAGATGTAGCCCGGACCGCATGCGGAGGGACAGACGGACGGATGGACCAGCTCACACCTATATCTTACCATACACGGAGATTATAGAGAAGAAGAAAAGCAAATCACCAACATCCGACACACCGGATACAACGACACATCGGATATAACGACACACCGGATACAACGACACATCGGATACAACGACACATCGGATATAACGACACATCGGATATAACGACACATCGGATATAACGACACATCGGATATAACGACACATCGGATATAACGACACATCGGATATAACGACACATCGGATATAACGATACATCGGATATAACATAATTTCTCCTACCCAGCCATGATGTTATAATGGGGTTCTACTGTACCACGGTACTGGTGCAATACAAACAGGCGGTACTCACTTGGTAATTCCTATTGATATGACCATCTTGTTCCATTCGCACAGCGTCAAGATGATCAGGTGGCTGCAGGTCGTCCAATTCCAGCTGGTCCTCAGCAACAAACTTCTCTTCTTCTTCTTTAGGTCTTGCCTTGAATATTGAGAAATTAAACATCTGTGGTAATTGCAGTGAAATGAATCTTTTTGTTCTTCACAATTCAAGTCTTTAGGGAAAAGAAATAAAGTAATTATTCGTAATAATGTTTACGTTTTCTCTCATAGCTGTTTCATATTTAATTATTTATGCAATTTTTAGTTTAGTATTTTTTTTTGTCATTGTTTTCAGTTCGTAACACACAACATGTCTCAGACCACCTAAAATGCTTCTAACTCGTCGATGGAAACTCTACAGAGTTCCCCTTTCCTTCATGTCTAATTCCTAGAACAACCAATCCCTCCCCCTGGCATCCCAACCCTCATCCCCCCCCCCCCCCCTCTCCATCCTCTTAAGTGATCTGTGTAGACCAAAGCCACAGCTAAGATGCTTAGAACACGGATTAATTACACCAACAAATTACTTCAAGCTGCACGTACATCTATGAATGCGTTTATTTGCTTCGGCGCTTTCACAACTGGCAAAGGCTTGGGGTCATTGATGACCCTTTCACCGACACCGAAAATCTGCTCTTGGGGTACTTTTTCGTCGTCTGTTTCTTCCGACTCGAACCTAAGCGCTAAAGCAGCAGTTGATATGTTTATATAAAACAACGTCATTTTTTTATTATTATTATTATTATTATTATTATTATTATTATTATTATTATTATTATTATTATTATTATTAAAAATTTTAAGAGGCACTTCCAATCGACAAGAAAAAGTAATTTGCTACAAATGAAGACAATGTAGAGAATGCCTGTTCAGTATTGATTTTAAACTGAACAGATCTATTACAAAATCTAAGACAACACAGAGCTCAATCAATGAAGTGCAATTAACCACACGCCAGAGGCATAACAGTTACGGCGGTGTATTGGTACTTGCCCTTCATATTCAGACAATTAAAAACATCTGCGACATTTCACGCGTGACAAATATGCCCATACAAATCTATGCACATTTATCAAAACTGTGAAAATTAAACTTGCAGTTCTCAAAATGGATATCTTTGTCATTGTTGTGTGTGATTGTTTTAGTATTACAGATGATTTCAAAATTGATTCTACCTGCGTTTTCTTGTCCGTCACCGCCTCCGCGCCCGTTCATCTGATCTTGAATCTTGTCTACATTATTTTCACTTTTTATCACATTATCAGCTTTTAAATCGCTCTGTTTATCATTATTCTCATTATCTTTCACATTTTTTATATCACTGCTATCATGCAATTTCGCATCATGCGATTGTATTTTATCACGCGGTGGCGCATTGAGATTAGCTGGCACATCTACACTGTCCCCATTGAAGACATGCTCCTCCTTTATAACCACTTGTTTTTCTACAACTTTTTCAACCGCGTCATTCTTTACGAGCTCACTCTTGATATTTAAGTCCTGAGGCAGCTTGTCAGCGCCCTGTAGGTCATTCTGCAGGCTGCGTGCCCGCTGCGAAGCGTCCCGTATGGCGGCATTGTGCACGACACTGAAACACAGGAGCGTCGTCACCAGCGCAGCAGTCCCGTACAGCAGCGCCTTTTTCCGTAGCATCTTTGGCATACTGCTTATCTGTAACACACACACACACACTTCTTGTAATGCAGCGTGTTAATATGTAGCAGCTGCTACACATCTGGGGGAACTACTTTTCGCACTTTAGTGTTTATTACAGAACGTAATTGCCAATTCGTGGTGAATGAATACTTTTTGAATCAGCATCTGAGGAGTGCCAGTACCATTAAAGAACTATAAATATTAGAGGAATCGCATCACATGTGCTTGTTATCCCATGGAGTAACCTCCCTCATCCCCCACCCTCCATCCTTCATCCGTGTAAAAATGACAATGTAGGGCCACGCCCCAAATATTAATGTATAATTCAATGTAAAGAATATGCATATGATAAGGTGATGACTGTTTATAATTTCATATCTATTTCTTTATATCTTTCGCGTCATATTCATCTTTATTCTCCTGAAGGCCACTGGTTTTTTCAATGGACTTCGATTGATGGATTAATTAATGTCAACTGATAGATTGATCAAAGCCGTTATTATCACTGTTGACTGCCTTTTAATGCAATTCTTAATTTGAATTGGAATTCATAATCTAACTTTTGAAGGCGCTTCAAAACCACGGATTTTGAGCACACGAGCACTTCTCTAGTTTCTAATTTAAAACTAGAAAGTCTATGTTTTTGCTAAAGCTAAAAAAAAACGGATATATCTCCCCCAGCGCCACAGTCCGTCAAAGGGACACGCTTCTAGCTTGAATCAATTCTACATTATAGAACAAATCTAAAAAATTCACCGAAAGTCGAAAAATGGCCTGATATGAAAAAAATATATGAGCATTATTTTTATGTCATACGCAACCCGTGTGTAAAATTTGTTTGGAATCGCCCTGCTCGTTGAGAAATCGCTGCTGACAGACGAAGATACAGTGCGAAATGTTGAAGTCAAAAATTTAAAAGAAAAATCGCCAAAAATAAAAAAATAGTCGGATATGAAAATTTTTTTTGTACAATTTGGTTGCAATCGGCTGCCTCGTTACTGAGAAATCGCTGCTGACAGACCTGGCCCATTTACAATACCGATCTGTGTTTGCTCGCATAGAAGCCACATACCAAGTTTCATGTAAATCCTTGTAGGAGTTTTTAAGTTATCGTGTTAACAAGATCTTGATGACAGACCGACCGACAAACCGACCGACACGCGGTCGATCGCATATATTCCCCCTGTGGAGAATAAACTATTGATCGAGCCCAAAGACTTAGCATACATAGAAACTACGATGCTAAAATAGGTCATGGGGAAATCACAGGCTTCTGTTAACACTGCATTCAGACACGCATACACAACACGGTTTTTTCTACAGATTCCATTCAGTCAAAAGTAACTCTGTTCGTGTGTGTCGGGATGGGGGGGGGGTGTTGGGGGGGGGGGGGGTCAGGAGAGGGAGAAAAGGGAGGGGAAAGGAGATTCAACTACTGCCCCACAGATATTGTAGATGTATGTAAAAAATACATACCAAAATATACAAATTTCTGACAATTTTCAAAGTCCCGTTATTTCGGCTTCTTTCGGGCCGATCGCGAAAAAAGTAATTTTTCAGTATAGGACCAGCTAGAGATTGTACATGTGTAATATCAAGAAGATCCAACAAAAACTGTAGGAGGAAATGCATTTAAAAAAAAAAAAGGTTAACACACACACACAGAACGTGAAAACACTATATGGTCTGGCAGACATAATTAAGAAAGTATTGAATATGCACATCGATTCCATGGAATTGTTTTTCTCCGGCATGCGAGGAATGTAAATTTTGTACTCCCGAGCTTGGGTTGAACTTGACACTTATTGTATCTTTCGCGGGTAATACGCTGCGATGTTTTGGGAGAGGCATGATACGTCCCTTCGTAGTTGATAGGGTGAACTGCATGTCAGTGGGCAAATAGGGTGAGGGAAACGTGTGTACTTGTTAAAGAACCCGAAAAAAAAGTACCTGGGCTTTTATGCAAAAATGTCCTTTTAAATTATGTACAGGTACTCCGGTCGTTCTAGTTGCCGCAGACCTTAATCAGTTTAACCGGAATTATGATTTGGGAGGCCAAAAAACGTAACTTGTCATTATGTATGGTAATAGCATCCGATAATGTGAACAGAAAACGCGAATTGCAATTTGACAGATTTTTTTCAATCAAAATGACGTCAGTTGTTTGTGCTGACATAAAAATTCATTTTTTTTTTGTGTCCTTATGGGTAATCTTTACCCTGACACCAAATATGGATATATTCTGACTGGTTTCAAAAATGATCTGACTTCCCTACAAGTAAAAGATAGTTATAGAGAGAAATTTATTGGTTTTTAATGCTTTTTAGGGAAATGTGCCTTGAATTACTCGGAGCAAATATTTACCACTGACAGAACAGGTCGAGCCAAACATTGCTAGTTGAAAAAAGAGCCAATTCCTGGTTTATGCAGAACAAAAACACAAACGCATAAAGTCAGGGCGATCTGCAACTGAAGCAATCAGCAACAGCGATACAAATGATGTCGCAGAACCAAGACGACGACGTCAACACAAAACAAAACAGCTGATCAGTGAGACCAGTTTTGCTAACTTTTCTCTAAAACATCACGATACTTTCCATTTATGTTACAATATTATGAAATACACTTTTCCAAATATATGGTGTCAAGACTATTCAATAGTAAAAAGAGTAATGTAGGTCAAATCTCCCACTCTACCATCCTTTCCAATTTCCAGTCTGGAACTTGTAGCTGAGGCTCCGAAAGTACAAATTACTGCTTGCCTTACGCAATATGTTTGCAATTTTTGGTTTGACAATTATTTTGAAAATCACCAACTGTTTTGATGCACCCATTTCGAAACAGAACATGTGATTTGAAAAATGAGTAACGTTATCTCACGCTGACACACCCATTTCAAAACAGAATATGTGATGTGAAAAATAAGCAACGTTATAGAGTGTAAGACCCTTGATCTGTTTGTTTACTTACCCATGAATATTTTGAACTCAGTTTTGGAATTCTGGAGCAGGGGATATTGGCAGGAATAAAGAAAATCAATGTCCGCCATACTTTTGGAAGATACTTCATGTTTTGGTTATCAGAGTGCGTGAGCCGGTGTCGCGGTACAAAAAAACAGTGCAATATCGTCTCCATTTAATGATTGTTTAGAATGTAACGCAAAGCACTGCATTTATGATTATTTTACCTGAAGTTGGGAATATATATAATTTATGTTAATAAACAACATAATATCAGAAAGATACGAATAGGATATTCATACACCGCTGTGATTTGGTCAGTATGAGGTCATGTTAGTATCTATAAACAGCAGCATTTCTTCAGTGTAAATTAGCACTTAGAACTTTCCTTTGAGAGCTCTCACGGAAAACAGCGTTGACTGAGCTAAACTTGAAAGAACAGGGGGTTCACTGGGAAATTTCCAATAGTAGACTTCCCCAACAGACTGTAACAAATGGCTTGTGTGTAATCAGTTCTGTTACATCCGCGGAGCTAATCAGGGGTCTTTTACCCGTCTTTTACTAACATCTAACGAATAAACGTTTACGTTAACGGCCGCGGTATTTTAGTGAGATAGGGAACACTTAGGTCCAAGAAACGGCTCGCTACTGGGATTGGGCGTTTAGCTTCAATTTCTCACTATGTAACGATATACAAGTCAATTGCGCTCGCTTTGGGGCACCTGTGGCGATGATGTGCAAGATTCAACACCCCGAAAGTCTTTATTGGTATTTACTAAAGGCCCTCAAAGTACAACGGCAACGATATACAGCTTCTCTGTCTCGCTTTCTTTAACAGAAAAGAACACGGAAATAATACATATCTCCCGCAATAACTGATTTTTTTACATCCAGGGAGCATGGTTTATTACATGAAAAGGTGACAGCACATTTTATAATTATCCACCAAAAACTTTTGAATTGATATTTCAAAGAGCAAGGAAGAAATTAAAGGTTAAATACTGTGGATGTACACAATAAATTTATGCCTGATTCTGCATCAATCAATTTTTTGAGTCTATATATATATATATATATATATATATATATATATATATATATATATATATATATATATATATATTACAGATAATCAATGACCTCTTTATTACTTTTTTGTTCACATGACACTTAAAGGCCTGAAAGTAAACAAACTTTTACCGGTGAATGCGGAAGCTAACTTTTCCGCACTAAACGAAGAAATAGGAGGCACACAATCCACTAAAAATTGTGCCTGTTTTACAAAAAGGGTACAAGGCAAGGAACATTAAAATTGAACAGCACATCGTAATTGGTTAACTCATCAATTGGTCTATTGGCTGCAGAAGATTATAATGACTTATAGTAAGAATAAGCAGCTTTTAGTTTAATTTATCATTTTCTAAGTGCCTGCCGTACAGGCCACAGATACGGATTACAGGCTACCCCATTTATACCCTTTGGATGGACATAACTCGAAGATCTACTCGAATATAATAAAGTGGCGAGTTACAGCTATGGCAGAAAATACTGCCCGAAAACAATATATCGAACTGGTATTTTCGTGAATCAGATTTTACTTCGCGCATAAGAGAAATCATGTGTAAAATCCTGTACTTGCACCACACCAAAGCATTACGCGATCGCGTTCAAACAGGGTTGGCAAAAAGCGGCAAAATCTAGATTTTGCCTTGCCGGCGGCAAAATCTGGCAATTACCGGGAAAATCTGGCCAAATCTGGTCAAATCTGGCAAAATCTGGCAAAATTTAAAATCATCAATTATCGCCAGGTTTTTCATAATTGCGGAAACGGAGTTTCTAACTTTGATATGTATAATAAAAAGGTATTCAGTTGAACTTCTGATTACTAAACATCAAAACACTGTATTCAACCAGAGATTAAAAATGCTCGAGGGGATTAATTTGTCGTGAAGCCACATACAAAGAGATTATCGCCAGGTTTTCATAATTAGGGAAACGGAGTTTCTAACTTTTATCGGTATAATAAAATGGTGTTTAGTTAATCTTATGATTAGTAAACGTCAAAACACTGTATGAAACCGGAGATTAAGCAGGGCAGGTGTGAAATATTTCTTGAAATATTTCACTGTAAAAATTTCAAAAATTTCACATGTTTTGAAAT
Organism: Protula sp. h YS-2021; assembly: GCA_949752745.1. Classification (NCBI taxonomy): domain Eukaryota; kingdom Metazoa; phylum Annelida; class Polychaeta; order Sabellida; family Serpulidae; genus Protula; species Protula sp. h YS-2021. The sequence goes on from OX457026.1 coordinate 67,348,698, forward strand.
TTTTAAATAAGAAATCAGTTGGACATCAAGAATACCAAATACTGATAAATAAGTATCAACGGACTTGCATCTTAAGTTGTCAGTTAACACACTGCGTTGGCATAACTCTACCAGCAAACAATGCATCCACAGAAATCCTGCGTAGTCTATGACTTTTGAGTAACAAAGCTAGCAGTTGCTGGCCTATGGCATCGTTGACACATCTACTTCGGGTATCTGAGCGGGTGTGTTTCTAAGAGGTGGGGAAAGAGGCGGGAGGGTTTATAGTAACTGCTGAAAGGGGGCTCAGTGTTAACGGCACAGGGGAAAGAGGTCGGAAATGTACACAATAGGTCAAAAATATAGCAGACAATATATTAGCTAAACAAACAGGGGGCAACTCACGCCCATGAGCGAGTTTACTTCTAGTTTAGCACTGTTTGAATAGTCACCCCCAATTCTGAAATTAAGCAGTAAATCGACAGGGTAGTATATAACGTGCATCATCTGCAGAGACATTCATTGTAGAATTGCGGATTAGACTTTTAACCAAAAATTCCCCTTTTTATGTACTTAAATACTCTACTATGTGCTATTGAATTTATGGGAAAGTGCATTATTTATGTAAATAAACGCGTGCTTGGGTGAATAAAACTAGTTTTACTGCATTTCAAGAAAACTAAATTTTAAAATTAAATGAACAAAAAAATTATTTAAAAAAATTGGGCGAAAAAACCAGATTCTGCCAGATTTGGCCAGATTCGGCCACTTTAAGAGATTTTGCCTTGCCGGCAATTGCCGGGCAAATCTGGCCGGGCAAATCTGGCCGGCCAAATCTTGCCAACCCTGCGTTCAAAACACGAGAGTTATGTCACAAAAACCACTGAAAAGTGGCGAACGGTCCTAGGTTACTGATACTCTTAGATGACTCTTGCTTCCTTCCCAACAAGAGTCATAGTTCCTATGATAGAACATGCCATTGATCTAAATTTTGCCAATCTCAACGCACGACTGGGGCCAATGGCGTTATTTTAAAAAGGGTGCATCGCATAAATGGTCAAATTATAAATTATGGCGCACAATTATTATTTCAAATAACAATTTTGTATTGAGAAAAATAGATGTTTTCTTTATATCAGGATACTGAATCCCCCATTACCGTCCATTACAACAATGAATCTACAGTTGCAAAACCACTCTTTACTCAAGTTTGGTAGTTTGGCCAAGGTTGGTAATAATGCGCCAGGATACTTCTCAGTGTGCCTTTTAAGAAAAGGCCTACTAGTCCGAACCTCGGTGTCCTGGAACGTGCGCCGAAAGATCCACAGCCTCGAAAATTGAGATCAATGGCCATTTCTATTGCAGAAACTGTGACCCTTTCTGACCTAAGAAGACAGAAAGGGTCCAACGGGACTAGGTTAACTACTGGTAATCAAAATAATAAGCCGAATGAAATGTGCAAAAATTTTGAATTGCGAATGCAAGGGAACCGGGTAAAAAATTAAAGCAATGATAGAATAAATACAGCAAAAACGGCTCATAATCGGAACATAAAAGAATTGAAAGCGTGCATTCTTTTGCGCAAAACTATTTACCGGTCTAATAACTGGTTCTAGAACTACCTGTTCTTTTCAGATTTAACTAGAACCAGTTATAACGGTCCGTACCCGAGGTTACTTCCGGTTAAGATCCTAACCTCACGTGACATCATATGATGATGTCAAAATGGCTGACAAACTGTAAGATTTTTTTCTTTGTTTATTTTCTGTTATTGAGCTATTTATGTTACTTCATCAAGAGGGCTTTATAAACAAATATGAATAATAATATGGCGTTGGAAGTGTCAAGTGCTTGAACAAAAATTTTCACTTCATCCATTATTCCGCCTTCCATTTTAATTGTTTACATTCTTTTGGTCGGGTACTCGTAAACCTGTTCTTTTATGAGCGTAACTGAAATCAAAACCGGATGTTTTGATTCTTCTGGTTCGTCGTTGTCGTCGGGGTACGCTTACAGAGCAAAGGTCTATGCGTTTCTATACAGAGTCTCTCCACCTAGTTCGGTTTTGTGTTCGGTCCAAATGTAACTCCAAAAATAATGAACACGGAAAACCACGGGTTGTTAAAACACGGTTGCTCTTTGGTGCAAGAGAAATTTGACATTAAGGAGAAATCTCTCTATCATTTCTTTCATTTTTACCCGGTTAGTTTGTATTCGAAAAGCAGACTTTTTGTGCATTTTATTCGGAACACCCAAATTGTGATTTGGCTTAACTGATTTCAAGATTTTATTTATTTCAACAATCCTTGTCAAGCAAGGACACGGTGAACATAATATGGTATGTACAAGATGTTGTCTCAAAATTTCGCAAAAAATTTCAAACATTCTAGCAGTTATGTATAAATGCAGATAGTTGGAAAAGCATAAAATTTAGGATACATTTGGTGTCAGAATAAGGCCATAATCACACACATAAATCTACACAAATTGAAAAGCTTTTTAGGACATTTTGAATTCATGATGCCTGAAAAAACTTCACACTTGATGGGTCTAAATGTACAATTGCCCAGAAATTGTAACCTTTCATTTGTTAAAAAGTTACGTTCCAATAGCAGATTCGCCATTTCGCAATGATGCACAGACTTGTTTATGTACAGCTCAGAACGAGGCTCGAATGTCTACACCAAAGTATCAGGGTCTTCTGCTTTCATCCGGCAACAAAAAATTAGACGTGTAAAACAGCAGAAACGTAACAGTATTTTGCAAACATGAACTATTTGTTTATCTTTTTCATACCGGAGCATTTTTTACGAAATATATTACAAAACTACTTCACTTTAGTTGTTTATAATGCATATTTAGCTTTTGAACTGCTTAAATAAACGGGAACTAAAATGGAATAATGCATTTTTCACGTTTACAGATCAAAATTCCTGCGAAAGGAACCTTTCTATATTGATTACGAAGTAAATATGATGATTGATGGGTTTCCGGGGTTCTGACAAAAAAATAAAGGTTTTTGTAGAGTTTTTGGAGCTATCTAAAATAGGGCTTTTCGGGATTTCGCGACCATCAAATTTAATAATGCTTAAATATGTGACGCATAAATTTATATCTACAAAAATTAATAAATCATAAAACACACATTTAAAGTGATTAGAATTTTAGAAAAAAATCCGGGTAACATTTTATTAGAATTTATGAATCAAAATACCTAAACAGAACATATAGCCTTATGAGAATTGTTTCTTGTAAGAATCATAGATTATCACAAACAAAATTCGTCAATATGCTCTTAACATAAATGAAATGCAATAATGGTAAGTGAAAATAACTTTTAAAAATTCACTTGTTTATTTGGGATACAAACATATTAATTATACATAAGTGTTTGAAGACACTGAAACTGGAATGCACCCTTCTCTAAGTAAAGACTTCAAGAAGAAGGCATTTGACCTGTGTTCCTTTTTCTGCCACTAGATGGCGAATGAATCATTACGAAATCGGGAATGCAATTCATCACAAACAGCACTTTAACAGCATAATTTGCAGTCAGTATTTACGTTCGGTTCATATTTAACCTTCGACACAGGAAGCATATTACTTATAACCCTGAATTTGGCCATTTTAATAGCCATATTATTTGGCAGTATTCTAAGATAGTTTTCTTGAGTAAATATTCCATATACAACACTGGAGCCAGAGTTAATTACTTTATTTGACCAGTTAGTTTGAAACTGATCTGTAATTCGCAGTTTGACTGCATTTTTGAACCATAACTTGTCACGTTTTGACAGGTTTTCTTGTTCTAACCATAGAAAAGACATGCCCAAGCTGTTTAGACTATTTTTAACGAAACTTAGCCAAGGCAATCCACAATTTTCACCATCTAATTTATCAAGTTTGAATAACAATTTATACATGATTACGCCTATCTTAAACCTGTTTTCGTTGCTGATAATTTTGAACCAGAAGTTCAAGACTCGAATTTTAATAATATCTTCAATCGGAAGTTTGCCGGTCTCACCGAGTACCATACAAGTTGTGGTTTATAATATTTAAGCTGGATTCTACTGGCGATGAACTGTTACTGTTTACATGAGCGATAATTCCATCCTACGACTATACCAATAGCAGCGGTGTAGAAGGAATTCCCTCTGCAAAGGGTAGGAAAAAATAAAAACGTAAAAAATTGCAACGAAAGTAATAGTAAGGAAAATAACGGATAAATGGTAAAGTGTTATAAAGGCAACAAAAAGTTAAAAGATTTCAACGCAGTGAACAATTCATCAACATATTTAATCTTTATTTGCTGTATCTTAAACGCAGTATCGGATACATATCGTAATACGTAGTCTGAAATTCGAAGGCCTTCCATCTTTTATATACATTGTTTTAGTTACAGTTAAGAAATCCAAGGACTCAATCATTTGTGTATGTTGTGCTGGGCATCAAGGCTGGTGTTTGTCGACCGAGATTCGTTTTTTTTTTCTCTCACTTAAAGTTCGACATATACAATATGGAGAGCTTAAAATTAGAAAATGAGGGTCTCAGATAAAAAATAGTAACAAAATTCTGGGAAACGCGGAAATTACCTCTATTTAACGAAATTGGATCTCCATGCGGGCCGCCTCAAATGACATATGTCGGGCTTCAAATAAAAAAGCTAGCTTCAAACATCGGACATGAAATCACATCAATGCTAAGGGAAAACTATTGGCATATCTTTTTAACACATGAAACGCTGTAGTATATTAACACAGTTTTGCTGCCTTTTACGTTTGAAAAACCCCTGCTTGAAATCGAACAAGTCGGACCTCAAATGACCAACAAACGCCAAGCCTACTATTTTCACGTGAGACAGCATTAAGCCATCAGACACCAAGTAAGCAAACAATAGGGCGTTTTTCATACGGTTTGGAGAGTGGTATACAGTTTTGTTCATTCGAGGTACTGTGTTAGGTCAAGTGCCCTGTTCAATCTCTCAAATATTCAAGTACATCTCGAGAGCTAATGTTGTTGCGCCACTTCCTTGCCACAGCCTTGGATGTTGATCAAGTATTTCCTGTGGACAAAGCGTAGTGAAAATTCTTTCCAAGATATTTAAATTTTCCAGTTTGTTATGAAATTCAAAGTGAAGTTGTAAAAGCTTTGGAATTCGTGTAAAGCATGTTAAAGAATATATTAAAGAGATTTGCCGAGGTTTAAAATGATGTCATTGGTATATTAAAGCATTTACTACAGAAAAAAATTACTGCTCATCAACAGGGACCATAAATAGGAAATAAGTACACTAACCCACACTACAGTACAGTAGAAAATTGCATTCAGTGAAGTCCTGAGTTGTTTTTATTACCGACGCTTTGAGTTTTTACATAAGAAAACGGGAAAAGGAAAGAAGTCTTAAAAATAAGGGAAAAGGACCGTTGTTATCCAACAGCTAAGCTCTGCGGTCATTCGGCCTGCTGTGCATAATACCTTTTTACCCCGCAGATGCACTGGGGGTTTCCGCGTAAATAGTGCTCTTAAAAGTGAGGAACTACTTTTAAAATTTCCATCCGCTCTGTGCTTATACATAACCGTTGGTGTCCAATCCATTGGGAATTGGTCGAAAATAGTACTAATATACTCATATATCTGTTTATGTAACATAGATAGATCTCCTCAGAGGCCAGTTATTTAATAACAACGACTCATAAAATTTGGGAATTACTTTTTAAAATACCTATTCACTCCGTGTTTATACATAACAGAGTGATCTCATTAGATGTCAGCAGTTAAATAAGAACGATCCATAACATATTTCTCAGAGGTTATCCGTTTTATAACAACGAGAAAAGGACACTTGAAACCGATGACGCTGTAAATAAACAGATGACCTCTGAAAATTTATCTGTTTTGTGTATAAATACACAAAGAGTTGATATTTTAAAGTATTCCGTTACTTTATTGGTCTTTTTTCGTTGAATCTCCACTGGGTCTCTGGAGTAAACAGGTGTTACAACAGACCGAAATGCTGTAGAGGTTGGCTCTTAAACAACAACTAATTCCATGACTAATCTTGAATGCCATCTCGCGGTTAACATAGTACCAAAATAGTTCGTTCGCATCTTTTAACGCACAATTTCTTTCAGCATTTATCAGATTAATGTCATTTATTTAGAACCTTATTTTGGTGTGTTTGATCATTGCGTCAAAATTTATCTTTTACTGTAGTCACTATTCAATTTCATGTTGAAGGCAAGGATATTAAAAAAGAAGTTCGCACGTCACTTCAACGAACAAGATGGCTGAAGAACCAACGAAAAATGCGTTGAATATTCGAGATTTTAGTAGAGTAATTCTGACACTGGAAAACTGCCTCGTACCTCAAGATAAATTGTCACCAACACCTTCAGAATCAGATGGCCTTGATAGCGATGTTGAAACAGATTTACGAATTCTTGGTTGCGAACTTATTCAGACGTCTGGCATTTTGTTGAAACTTCCCCAAGTAAGTACATTAATCTCGTAAGATTCAATATTTCTAGGCCCAAGTGAGGAAAAATTAACACTATGTATATCGTGTGATTGAGTCCCGTATTAAATTCACTCCAAGATAGCTCCGAGTCAGCTGTACATTTACTCAGTAAATCATTAGCTCTTCCTCAAATAAGCCAATTCATACTTTCGGATCTTTCCGAAGGAGCTGCCGTTTCGACTGCATTTTTTGGTGATAGATTATAGAGAAATGATTGTTGAAAACATCAAAGTTCTACTAATTTTCTTTCAACATGCCATCATAAGCCAAATCACACTTTGGGCGTTCCCAATAAAAATGCGCAAAAATTCTGCGTTTTGAAAAAAAAAACTGTCTAAAAATGAAAGAAATGATGGAGAGATTTCGCCTAAGTGTCAGTTTTCTTTTGCACCAAAGAGCAACCTAGTTTTTAGCAACCCGTATGCTATTTTCAAAATTCATTAAAAGTTTGAACAAAATAGTTTTAAGTTTCAGTTTCTTGTATGTTCCGAGTCTGAGCTGTTTTTGTGATATTTCTTCCATATTTTTTAATCATTTCTTTATTTTTTGCCGGTTCCTTCGCAGACGAAATTTGTAATTCTTGCGCATTTTATTCGAAACACCCAAAGTGTGATTTGGCTTATGGGATCTTTTAAAAACTCTTTTTACATAATATTCAGTCATTTTAATAGTCAACCTGCGAATATTTTTCTGGTAAAATGGAATTTTGTTGATTTTTGACATTTGTGATGTCATTTCTTTGGGTTCCGGACAAAACGCCCCGGGACCGAACCCGGTTCGGTCCCGGGGGGTTTGGTCCCGGGGGGTTCTGCCCTATCCTTATCTCAACTGAATTCATTCGAAACGCCAAAATTGTCGGCAAAAGTTTAAGTACGAATCCGCTTATTACTTATATAATATATACATCTCTGTCAGAGCTACGATGCCTTCCATTGTTCCGCTTGTACGGGTTAACTTCATTTGATCTGACGCATGAATCCTGCATACCTATTCAAGCATTTACAGAAAGTTCATACCCATTGACTCTCTTTGTGAAACAGGCACAATTTGTAACTTTCTGTATATCTCATACATGGGAATCTTCCGGCTTGTTTGCCAAGTGGGCCACTTTTTTACGACTCCGTTTCAATGTATGGTAAAAGTTTCCGTCTTTTTTTTTCGACCACGTTCCCATGTCAAATATCTAAAGTGCAGAAAAAGAAGTTTCCGCACTCACCTGTCAAATGTAAATAAAGGGGTTGTAGCGTATCTTTAAAATATGTAACAAAATAATTGATAGATGCAAAATTAGGTAAAAATTTATTTTGTATACACCAACAATATTTAATTTTTAAATTCTTCCATTTTTTTAAATATCCGTTCAGAAGTTTTTGGTGGATAATTGCAAAAATTGTTGCTTTTTCACGTAATAAACGATGCTCCCTGTATACAAACAAATGTCAAGATTGTGGTTATTTCCGTGTGATTTTCTTTTAAAGAAACGTAACACAGAAGTTGTTTGTCATTGCCGTTGTACTCGAGGGCCTTTAGCAAATGCCAATAAAGACTTGTGGGCTGTTGAATCTCGGACAAATTAGCCACAGAGGCGCCTCAAAGCGAGCGCATTTGACTTGCATATCGTTATATAACGAAGATTTAAAGCGGTCCGTGGAAACCTTGCAGCCTACCGCTTCTTGGAGCTAACTACAAGAGTGCATGAAATGAAATTGGTTATAAAAACACTCGGTTTGAGAAATTTGTTTACAGTTTTAGTTTTATCAATCATTTTCACTAAGAAACTTGATTGGATTATTTCCATGGGCCTATTTATGGTGTATACTTAAAACTAGCAACTGATGACTTTTGCAGCTTGCTGTTTTCTGAGTGCTTCAGACCTGTGATGTACTCATATGGTTTTATTTTGATGTTGCTTCAATCTTGGGTTGGCACAACAATAACGGCACGTATTTGTAAACGTATATTTTGCACCTAAAACCTTTTCCTTGCAAATATAAAAACCTGTATAATGCATCAGTATCTACATATGTAGGTAATTGGGGCTTGGAATTTTTTATTCCCCACGGGGGGGGGGGGTATGTGCGATCGATCGTGTGTTGGTCTGTCTGCCATCAACAGGTTGTTAACACGATAACTTAAAAACTGCTGCAAGGATTTTAATGAAACTTGGTATGTCGCTTCTATGGGAACAAACACAGATAGGTGTTGTAACAGGCCAGGTTCGTCCAAGGAAAATGCACCAACTGGACTTCAGCTCGTGCTATGTCTAACAGGGTTCATAGCGATCCTTTAAATCCTGGAAAATCCTGGAATTCGGCAAAATTATTCAAGGATCATGGAAAATCCTGGAATCTGACAAAAAATCCTTGAAAATCCTGGAATTCGGAATTCCTAATTGTACTCATTTTTCCTGTATCTACGATTTAAAAATATAATGTACACATAGATAATCGAATTTTTTGGTTTAGAAGTACAAGTAAACGACAGTCTTGAATTTAAAATGTTTTTAAAGTTCTTGGAAAAATCCTTTAAAATCATGGAATTTCACCTGCAAATATCCTTGAAAATCCTGGGATTTTACTTCCAAATGTCCTTGAAAATCCTGGAATTTGATGTCTGGTTTTCGCTATGAACCCTGTCTAAGGTTTACATTGATGGCCGTGTTTAACTGATGGGGGGCCTGTGGGGAATATGTGGGCTATGTACACTGCTCTAGTTCCATTTGCATATCGCCTGTCTGATGTAGGCCAGTTACATCTTAGGATAACTGAGGTTTGCCACAATAAAGAACCAGTTAAGATCTGCAAATCTATATTGCATGCACAGTAACATCCAAGTAAGCTTGGGTTTTTCAGTATCGCTGTTAAGACTACCTGTCAAAGACAACTCTAAAGACAGATTTAAATCAGGGTTAGTTGTTAGGTAGGTGATGTTTTGCGGATCTGCTTTCAAATCATTCAACAGAAAACGATCCTACAAAACGACTCTTAATTTTTAGCTATCTAAAAAAACTGTTTGTAGGTGGCGATGGCTGCGGCTCAAGTCTTGTTTCAGCGGTTCTACTATTCAAAATCATTTGTGAAGCACAACATGGAAGTAGTTGCAATGGCCTGCGTAAACCTTGCGTCTAAAATCGAAGAAGCGCCTAGAAGGATGCGAGATGTGATTAACGTGTTTCACCACATAAAGCAAGTTAAATATGGAAAGTAAGTGAAAAGTAGATAAATAGACACGTTTTTGTTTGAACTCCATCGTGAAGGTCTCATCACTGAAGCACTTATCGCAAATGTAAATAGTAAAATAATATATATTAATTTTGAGGTCGACGTCAATATGCATTGTTTCCATTGAGTAATTTCTGTTGACGTAACTGGTCGTTTCTTGTATTTCAGGACAATCCAGCCATTAATACTCGATCAAAACTATATCAATTTGAAAAATCAAGTAATCAAAGCCGAAAGGAGGGTTTTAAAAGAGCTTGGCTTTTGTGTTCATGTCAAACATCCTCATAAGGTGAGCGAATTTTTATATAATTTGGAAGAGTGGCTCCATCTTGAAATAATGCTTTGCCATGTAGGGCCTTTTTTCCGTGGGAGGGGGGGGGGGGTTGTTTTTTTGTTCAGCAGTTTCCAGTCTGGTTGCGAACGCTTAGGACGCCAACTAATGGTGTCTCTGTTGGCTAGCGTCACGAGACCAGGCACCTTCACGGAACGCCACGATTGCGGAATATGGGTCCGGACCCCTTTACTTTCGCAGTGGATGGGAACGTTTTAAGATTTAACAATATCTTTGAGCCTTCCATTGCCATTTATTTTTGCAGATAATTGTGATGTTTCTTCAAGTATTGGAGTGTGAACGAAACCAGCGTTTGGTCCAGTATGCATGGTAGGTTTATTTTTTTCCGCATATTCATAAAACAATTTGTGCAACTGAGAGTTCTTATTTTGTATTCAGCGTTAATCATGTTTTTTGGCGGGACGTAATTCAGTTTCAGGGGCGGTGTTTTATGGAGAACACAATATCTTGTAGCATAATGTGAGAAAATGATCTTTCAGTATAAGGTACCGTTTTGGAGAAAAAAGAAAGTGTGCATTCAAAATTCCAGCGTGCATTCGAATTTCACTGAATTTGGCATGGTTGAAGAGCAAAGAGAAAATGAGTAAGAGCTTAAGCAAAGCTAGGCATATATTTTAATATTATGCCTTACGGATCGTGTTTGTTTAATCCTAGTATTAATGTGAACAGAATGATTTGTACTTTGAAATTCTTTGCAGTTTTGTAAATCAATCAGTTTTTTCCACAGTGAGTTGCATTACAGTTTCAAAACTGAATCCTGTAAATTCGAGTTTTTTTATATCATGGCTTGTTTGGGAGAGGTGAAATATAATGTGAATTTCTATTTTGATTTTTTTTTTTTTTTTGCTCATTCTGGTAAAGATTGATTGATATTTTTCACCTTAGAAGTATTTGTTAAGGAGCGTGCATTAAAAAATTAACAAAAACAATTGAATATTCGTATAATAAACTGGGACAAAGGATCTTGAAACGATCCTCGTTTTTGTTTTGCTAAGCGAAAGAAATTTTGTATTAACTATTTATTGTTTTATTTTACCTACCCAGACTAGGCGGGTAGCTAGCGAGAAAGCCACCAAATCATGGGATTTGAGACCATGTTGTTGGCAAGCCTACCGCACTGGATTGCGCTCTCCCGTTTCGTCATCTGATGCGATGCTCCGTACTTGTTTACGCACCTCTGGCAGAAGCTGGGACGGGCTAGAAACGAAGAATGTTGGAAGTCAGCAACTGGCTTCCGTGCATATAATGAGGCCGGCCGCTTCTTTGAGTGGCAGCCCTCTGTCTATGATAAAAAAGTATATAAAGGGTACATATATCAAATAATGGTTTCTGTAGAAGCGTGTTGCTTTAAAACAGTATTAACTTTATGCAAATGCTAAAAGGGCCGTAACTGTGAAAAGAAGTGATCGCTTGAGAAATTTGCCAAAGAGTTCCTTATGAGTAAAAGCGGATGAAAGCTTTGAGTAAGTACAACCTCGAAAAGTGGCAAACGTGACGTTTTCATCAGTTCTTGTGTTTTATAGCACAGCAAAAGAGATCTGGGAACAACGAATACATGAGGCATCGAACCGTGAACGATTTTATGTCGAACTGGTAAAGTGAAAGAACTCGGAGGAAAACTTTGAACACGTTGATAGGATCAGTGCATAGAGCATCAGCATAGAACACTCAGGCTTGCCTTGTTATTGTTTCTTGCAATAATGTGTTTATTAGTGTGTTTATTTTTGCCAAATGATGTGAAATTCGATGGTGCTGTAGTGTTGGTTCAAGTGCACACTTTGGGATGAAGCCTCCAAATTACGGTAAGGTGTATATATTGCTCGTTGAACTCCCAAGTTCAGTATTGCACAAAAACTTGAATGTTCTCCATAAAGTACAGCCCTCTCCCATCCCTTTTAAGATTTCCTCTTTAACGATGTTGGAGTAGTACCTCCCAGTTAATTTCAGAAAATTTTTATTCGAAAGGAGTTTTTTCACAAAAAAGGAAAGTATTTCTTATGTAATTGTGATAATTGCTTTCTTTGCTCAATACAGGAATTACATGAATGACAGTTTCCGTACCAATGTGTTCGTTCGCTACCATCCGGAGACCATTGCCTGTGCCTGCATTTATCTAGCCGCCCGCAAGTTGCAGTTCTGCTTGCCTAATAATCCTCCGTGGTTTGCCTTGTTCAACGCACAAGAAGAAGATCTGAAAGATATATGCATAGACATTTTGAAGCTTTACAATAGGAGAAAGGTAAGGTAAAACGGGCGGGGGGCGAAATGGTTCATTGCGACCTTACATTCGATGCCCAGATTGCTGGACAGTGAACTCCCAACCCACCCACCCCTCCCCCCCCCCCCCCCAAAAAAAAAAAAAGAGCTTGCGCGCTTTTGCAAGCAATGGATATTGCAACGTGGCCAGTATTTTGTGTGTTCACATCCTCATTTTGAAAACCAAACGAAGCATTTTGAAAACTGCTACGCTTACTTTCATGAATTGGAAACTACATATTCGATTTTATTGCCACGGTCCCTCTAATGTTTATGTTGGCGTTCTGTACTTGCTTCGTCAACGTCTGTTTATTCTATTTTACAGCCCAATGCAGACAAACTTGAGCAGGTGGTAAATGAAGTGAAGAAAGTTCACATAGAGGCCAGGCTTAAAGCCAAAGGCATGGGATCTTCCCCAGCATCTCGCCCAGGTATTGTAAAAAGCTTTAAATTGGTCACCTTTTCCGGTACACGTACATGCAGCGTACGCGTACATTTGAATGTTACCTATAGTTTTCGGTGATTACCAAGTGACTTTTTATTCAGAAGTAATAAATAGGGCAAGCCCTTGTTATCGAGCCAAGACAGATGGCTGGTTGACTCCATCGTTTGAATTTTATGTATCTTATAAACGATGCGTAGGCTGGCCAGATTTTAACAGCTGAAAATGGATGCCCGAGGTGTAGAATTTATAGATTTTAGAGATGGTTGTGTTCTAGGCACTCCCAGTAAAGTAGATTCTCCTTTGTCTGGAGTGAAAAAGATCAAGAACGAGGATGCAAAATCGGAAGCAAGCTTTGGCCACAATTATCCGTTGGCAAAAAAGCGGAGTCGAAGTCGTTCTCCAGATAGTCGAGATACGAGGTCACACAGCAGATCAAGGTAAATATTCAGTAATTTTTCCTCAGTGTGATAATTAATGTCATGCCTGAGGTCGAAGTTATTAGCTAGATAAAAAAGGGCGGGTAAATATTGAATTAAATAAGTCCCTTTGTGCTAACCCCCATTCGGGGTTTAAGGCAGCAGGGAGGGACTAAGTTTGTCCGTTTGTACATCCTGATAATACCTAATAATCCATTTCAAGGTCACAAGGACCGCCATCTTTGATTTTCATTTCCGGTTGGGGCTGTTTTCTGTACGACGGCATGTTTTAACAGTTTCAGTTGTTTAGAAAATTGAATTTTCGGTCCTGTTTCAGATCGCGATCGTATCATAGCTCACGCAGTGCAAGTAGAAGTCCGTCCCGAAAGCGCTTCAGGACACCACCGAAGAAACACAAAGAGAGGACCAAGGACAAACGGGACAGAGAGGACTATAGGACCAACGACAAATACGACTATACTAGAAACTCCGACAAGTATTACAGAAAGAAGGACAAACGTCCTAAAGAACAGGACTACTACGAGAATTCAAAAGACTCGCGAATGGACTATTACTTCGATACCAGAGACTATAAAAGGAAACAGCCACAGGCGATTGACGGTCGAGGCAGAAGCGACTCGTACTCACCGGAGCCGAAAATAAAGAAAAAATACTATAAAGAAAAGCGTCGCTCGCGCTCACGTTCGCGATCGTACGAAAGGTATGACCCGAAGCGAAAGAGCAAGAAACACGCCAATGGCCATCGCAGGAGTCGCACTCCCGAGCGCTACAGGAGATGAGGCTTCCCACTGTGATATCTTTCGAAATTAAAGTGAGTTTGTAGGAAATGTGGACGATGTAAAACTGCATCTTATGATAATTAGCCTTATTTCTTTTTTTTATTAATGCTGTACAATGAACAAATTTTTCGTTGGAATTCGTCGTAATGATCATGTACTTCAGTTGTCATATGCGTAAAAATGTTCATTTGAGCTGTTCAGACAAGTTAGTTTCCTAAGTCTTACACTTTTCCATGTGACTGTCAAGTGTGTTTTGTGCATCGCGTCCCGGCGAGGTGGTTACTTGGAAGATGGTGACGTCATAATATTTTAAGTTGCATTTAACGGGTATTTCATTTACATTTTTTGTATTCGAATTCAGCGAATAGAAACTGTTTCTTATATTTATCTGTAATGCAAAAATTAAATCACACACACACATTCTCACAAAAAAAAACAGGAATGTATTCGTTGGACCCGGAATGTATTCATGAAGCGACGCGTGGGATTTGTACAGTGCTTTTAACGGGTGTGGTCATTTGGGTTACATAATATTGGGCACCTTGAACGTAATAAATTTGTGAACGTTAGCAAAGTACTGCACAGAAATGTAAAAAAAAAAAATTGGTCTCGTGTATCGGTAAGCAAATGCGAACTGGACTTCCTTTGGTCTGTGGCTGTGAAGTGCATCGAGAAGCAAGCATGAATAAACTGCTGTGTTGTTGTCGCTGTTCGTTAAGTTTATAAGTGCCCATGTATCCGAGTGAAAAGTAAAGAAATTTATTTATATAAAGGTCTTTAATAACCAGTGGTGAATTTTGTTAATTTGTATGTGCATAACGGTGCAATTTAATATTTCAGAATGTGTGAAAATTGTTTTTTTTTTCTTGGTATTTTTCTGGTATTATTGAATGAATCCAGTAGGGACCGTTTTTTGAATTAAAACTTGTGTGACCGGATCATGCCTATTGTAAAGTCATGCGTATTAATATTTATATGTCTCCCCTAAGGAAGACATATATAGCATTTGGTGTGTCCGCCTGTCCGCAGTGAGTTCTCATGTAAATAATGAGCCGATTTTTCTCAAAACATACATACATATTGGTGTACACAGGGTTGAGACTTCGTACAATTTTCTGGTCGCCCGATGCCATTTTTGCAAATTTACCTGAAAATACTCAGAAAAAGGCAGTCGCCACTCGGGCGACCAACTCGAACAAGTTGGTCGCCCGAGCCAAAAGTTGGTCGCCACGAGCGACCGGGCGCCCGCGAAACCCTGGGTACATGTCTGGATGAAACACGTGTTTCTTTTTGTTTTGTTTTGTTTTTTTTCGTTCCTTCAGTAATTCTATTTTTGGCAAATTTTTGAACATAGGGGGGTTTTCGTGCATTTTTTTCACTTTGGCAGGCTAAGTCTCCGTTGGATAAGGCTCAGACCTCGCAACAGGAACACACATATAGCGCAAATCTATATTGCAAAGGTTCTCATTTCCGTTGAAAATGTATTTTTCTGATTTTTCAGTTTTTTGGCCATATTGTTGCGATATCTCGTAAGCAGCTTGTTGGATTAGGCTGAAACGTGGCAAGAAGAATCCACATATAGTGCAAATGTTTACTGCGAAGTTTTTCTTCATTTTCTGTAAAAATGTATTTTCGGCGATTTTTAATTTTTTTTTGGCTCACCAATGTTGTACTTTTAAGCAAGGAATTTTTTTCCGCATGGCTGATTGGGGGGGGGGGGGGGGGGTGGGGAGACATATCCGTTTTTGTTTTAACAAAAACACTGGCCAGTCTAGTTCTGAATGCATGTGAATTTCTTGCTATTTTTGTGGTATTATTGAATGAATGCGGAAGGGACCGTTTTGGCATAAAATTGTATGACGGGCTCGTGTCATAAATTCAGCAGTAGTAGTCTTTTATGTTTTGTACAAATCAGAAAGATGCAACACTCAGCACTAAACTGTTTCGTTCTGTTAAAATCTAAATTTCATTCGTTGCATTTAGGTGGAAATCTTTACTTTGTAAGCCAATAAGATTTTGCTGTTTTGTTATTAATAACAGACGCGAATAGAATGAAGCTATAGTTACATTATGGAAGATACTGGGAGTGTAATACAGGTAGATGTTCTTCGAGTATTTCTTTTGTACATATTGATAAAAGCAGCGGAGATATCCGGCGGTAGTCATGGTCTCATTCTAGAAGTTACATTCTAGATAAGAAATTAAACTTAATTTATCTTGAATTATTCACAGCTGATATTGATTTTGTGCTTGTGATTTTCTGTGGATACTTTTTTTCGGTTCATTTTGTTGTCTTCTGTTCCATTCTGGTTCGAAAAGACGGTATATCCTGTTATGATAAGACGCCGAAGTACCATCTCAAAATTGTCATTGCATTGGCTATTGTTTGATGTGCTGACACAGAAGTGTTAACACAGGTGCTGTCGGAATCTTGCCCCTTTATAAACGGGACAGACTAAACATACAGATTTTCGACAACTGCATAACATTTTCTGTTTAATAATTTTTCTATGGCACAAACCTAAAATAATTTAACGTATGTGTTTTCTCTTTGATAATCTTGATAAATTTCATATGAAGTGCAGCCATAAAAAATAAACTTCATGCGGTTCTTTATGCTGGTTTGTTTGCTTTTTATAATTGAACAATAATACTAAAAAATACTCCAGTCCCATTATTAGATGCGTTGAGTTGATGACAAAAGCGTGCCAGAGACGCACTGCATATGAAGTTCTTGTTTAATCTTTACATCCTTAGGGGGGGGGGGGGGGTCAGGACATCTCGCCATAAATCCAACTCGCCATATGGCGACTTGGAAACCAACTCGCCATACTTTTATACCAACTCGTCATACTTTTTTTTAATTACATTTTACACACCATTTTCACGAGAATGTCCTCTTTTACGGGGAGAGATTGCAATTATTTTTGAAATGAAATTGCAATTGAGTGTTAATGGGAGAGATTTCAATTATTTTTTAAGTTAAATTGTAATGGAGTGTTAATGGGAGAGATTGCAATTGTTCAGTCATAGTTAACCAATGAGACCAGCAAAATGAAGAGAGAGCTCTGTCACTGGGCAACCCGACAGACCAATCACACTACGACACAGTGCAATTTTCCTGTATAAAAGGGGTACATTTTTGGTCTTGAAATCAGTTCAACGAATCTGGATAAATAATTTTGTTTTTCCTTCTATTTCTTACTTTTAAAACCCCCTTTCGATAGTATACAATTTCCTTATACATGCACATTCTGTTTAGTTCTTGGATTTTACACACCATTTTTCGGTTGTAACCAATATATATACAAGGCCGAAAGGGCGTTTGAAAAGTATGGCGAGCTGGCAATACCTATGGCGAGTTGGTAAGCATTTCGGAAATTACGGCGACTTGGTAAAGGGGAGTATGGCGAGTTGGCATTATGGCGAGTTGTCCATACTCCCCTTAGGGGCAGGGGGGCTTCTCTTGACAAACCAATCAACAAAGTCTGGCGGTGTTCAAAGGCAATAAATTCATCTAACACTATATCTACATCTATCCAGGTTTATTTCCTTTAAAAATTATAAATATACATTTTTTCATTAAATATTCATAAATGTAATAAGTCAACCACAAACATCACGGTTTTATTCCAACAAAGGATCGGTCAACACAACAATCTCGGAACTATACTCCAACTTTCGTTCATATCTTTCCAGAAAAAAAGAAATTTTTTTACGGTACTTTTTTTATCCGGACCTGTTACATGTGTATGAAATTTAACAAAATTTAACAAGACTAGTTTTGAAGACACAGTTACGCAGATAAAAGTATAACAAACCGCGAAATTTTACCAAATTTCAAAATGTTGTCAATATTCGAAGACGATTATTTATTTTGTCGATATTTATTGAATCCGAATAAAAACACAACGTTACACACATTCCATATGTCTTATAAGCAAAACAATCCCACCTATGGTTTCAGAGGGTGTTGGGTCAACTCGGCCCCTTGCCAAGTCGGCCCCTTGCCAACTCGGCCCTTTTTGGTCAAGTCGGCCCTGCTAACTCGGCCCCTCATGAAAGTCAAGTCGGCCCCTCAGTCCTTTTTTAAGTCGGCCCTATCACACATACTTTTCAAACTTAAAATACAAAATTCAATGATCACTGACAAAATGTAGTTGAAAATTACGGGGTTTTTTCATGTCTCATCTCAGGTGATCACAAGCATGCAGATTCACTGTGATGAAAATACTCCGTACTCATCACAGTCAAAATGCACTTAGTGATTATTGGACTTGTCGTTGCTTAATCTCAGTGATCACAAATAAATTATCTCCGTTATCACAAATATATAATCTACCTCACCACGGCCTCTACTGCAATTACAGTTCACAAGTGCTCGAGTGGTATGAGTAACTAAGAAAATCGGCTACCGGAGAGGAGTGGATCAGGCTTTTACATTTAGTATTGTACACACCACAATTTGCTTGTGAAGTCACAGAATGTTATTGTCCCAGTTTCAGTTGTCAGTAACTGAAAGGAGTGAATTAGGCTTTTACATTAAGTATTTTACACACCACAATTTGCATGTTAAGTCACAGATACCGTCCGGGTCGTCAGTAACTTGTAATATACTCGGATTTAGTGGTAAAATGGAAGAAAAAATTAAGGGCTAAATTGTTTGAAATTTATTAAAACCTGTACACAACAAAATGAAGTGAATAATTTTTCAATAGAAAAAAGTTTACGCGCCGTCGACCTAGACTCAGACTTAAAGTTCAAAATTAAATACATAGCTTTTAAATGTCAGGCTGAAAGTAGTCTTCGTGCTTGAAAATAGTGTATAAAATACAATGTGGCATCGCCACCAGCTTACACGGCACTATAGTCGATAGTAAAAAAATTTGATTAATAAATATTATAGCAAAGGTTGCAGTACCGAATATGGTGTGTAAAATGATGTGCTAATTGTTGATAAAGCACGTCTTAAATTCTGTTATTGTAAGAGTGTTGTTTTTCGAACAAAAATATATAAGGTAGAATTACCCTATATGTTTTATCTGAAAAACAAAACACCAAAAATAAGGGGGTCGCCTTTTTTTATAAGGGACCGACTTGACTTTCACGAGGGGCCGAGTTGACCTGTAAAAGGGGCCGAGTGGGGGCCGACTTGACTTTCATGAGGGGCCGAGTTGGTAGGGGCCGACTTGGCAAGGGGCCGAGTTGACCCAAGACCGTTTCAGAGACATTACACGGACACGCTCCATTATGCCGACAAAATTACTTAAACGCTCAGTTTTACCAAATTTCAGAATACCGTCATTTTGACAATTTCTCATAATTCCGAACAAAAAACACGATGTTGCACACCTCAATATATGCTCTATCCGTATGTCAATTTTCAAAACAATCCGACCTGTAGCTTCGGACACATAGTCCGGACCAGCACACGGACAGGTGGACAAGTTCATAACTATACCCCCTCAGTTACAAGGGGCACAAATACGACAAATGAAAATTGAGCGACCGAAACGTAACACGTGAATACATACAAATTGTACATTTTATATTTAATGGAAAAACCGTCAAAACGATCAATAACGTATAAGAACGTAGAAATGGCGCAGTAATGTACAAAAAGGTTCAAAATAGCAAAATTCTATTTTAAAAAAACGTATAGGCTAAATCGTTTTTAACGTACATAAAGGCAACACTGTGAGATGCAGGTATGGCGATAGGTCCCGATATCGTCTAGTGTTAGCGAGATATCGGCCCTTTAGTGTCCTTTAGGTTTTTATGGCAGTGCTCTGTTCTGCACTGTTGAAAAAAGTCCCACTATGGAACACACTAACTGCGTAACAAAGACGAAACAGTGAGTTATAATTATACAGATCTCAATAATGGCACTGAAGATACTGAAAAGACGAAGGTATCGCTTTGACGCATAAAAGCTCCTACAGTTTTTCTCACAATTAGTATCCCAGTCACAATGAAAACGTCTTTTACGACACGCATTTCCATCAACCAAACAAATTATATAATCTGCAACAAACCCTGAATAGAGATAAAAAGTTTTTCTCTAAAATGACAATTTATTTACATCCTGTACACACTGCATATGGCCAACCTCTTTGATTGAAAACTTGCCTAATGGTCAGTTCAAACCATCAAGAAAACTCAATACTCCGCATAACAAGTTGAATCCTGCCAGTAACCCAGTCACGTCAGTTCAAGGCGAAAAATGAGCGCGTTTGGCTAGTGCGCTCTATGCCTCATTTGACTGCGCCTTTGCGGGTACTCCGCCGCGCCCTGCCCGTCAGCGTGCTGTCCGAGTGGTTTGTTGTCGCGACTTGAATTTTACTAGCATTCACCGTGCGCTGCCGCGATTTCTTAATTTTTGGCTCAGCTGAGCTACTGTCCCCTGACATGTTTGGATCAATGTTCTCCGAATCGTCCTTGTCTGAGGAACCCATGTCACCATTTTCTGCAACAAGACAACCGACACAAATTTGACTACAAAAACAATACATTGCAAACTGAGGCATCGAATCAAGTTGGGAGAATTGTGTCAAACGTGTATACTTAACACACCCACAGCTGATGGGTGTTCTAACATAGTTCTGTATTGGCATGTACGCTAAACAGCATGCAAACTGACATACACGTTTTACATTTGGACATGAACAAACGCCCATTTTTCCGCTCCGGATGCTCTCTCCGTAAATAACTTTTTTCTTACCCGGACTCTCCTTTCTCTCTTACCCCCAACTCCTCTTTTTCACCCATGATACTCTATTCCGACTTAGCTCCCCCCCTCTCACTCTCTCATTAAAAAAAGAATATCGAATATCTTTGCCAGCACAGTACCTTTGACCTGATCAACCTCCATCGTGTCGACCTCGCTGCCCTCGTCCGAGCTGAAGGACGGTTTGTGGCGGCCCTTGTTCCTCCTACTCGCTCTCCCCCCGCCTTTGTCTCTTTGGGCCGGGTGTAAAAAATCCTCGGCCTCATCGTCGTCCGAGAGCACGAGCTCAGCTGCCTTCTTCCGCTGCGGTACTTTGCGCGGAGTCTTACCCTTGCCGCGGCCTGAAAGAATAGAACACGGACATGCTATTCTTGAAAAACATAAATATGGAACAGGTGCAGACTATTACCAAAACTGGTCACAAAAACTGTTAACTAGTTTCCCATTCTACTGAAGATTGTCACGAGGCTCAGAATTACCATTCTGAACCATACTGCGGCGAACTGCAATATTTGAAAATCTACAGCTTGCTTGTAAAGCAACGTTACTGTTTGCATTTACAGCATCAGATCGAAGACTGCTTTATTTCCAAATCACGCCAGGTCATGTACTGGATTTTCGAAAAAAAAAAATCATGAAGTGTTCACAAGCATCGTGAACACCATACCGAAACTCGCTCAGCGCGCTGAATGACACACACACACCTTTCGGGGACTTCCTGGGTGACTTCCGGTTGCCCTTCTCCCTGAGGGCACGTGTGGCTTTGGACGCCTTGGAGATGGCTTCGGCATCCTCAACGCCCTTAGAGTGACACACATTCAGTCTGTCCTCCAGTTCATCCACCAGAGCCTGTAAATATACAAATCTCCTTAAGTACGATAGTCGTCCAAAAACTGACACATTCAGAGCTTCTTAAACAAGTGTTTTCTTCTCTTATTATTATTATTATTATTATTATTATTATTATTATTATTATTATTATTATTATTTAATATTATTATTATTATTATTATTATTATTATTATTATTATTATTATTATTATTTAATTTTTTTTGTCTTCTCGCACCGCTGCAACCACTTATTTTAAAGGGAGAATGATGAGGCACAGACGACCTGAACACCAACATGCTGTACCTTGGCCTCGGGCTTGGCAAACTTCTTGGCGCCATTGATGATGAGTATGAAGCAGGCGTAGACGTCCTCCTCGTGCAGTTTATCGTGGAAACACGTGAAGTTCTCCTGCAGCTTCCGTATCGACTTCTCGCTGTATGTCAGCATCGATAGGCAGAACGCTAAGTCACGCCACTGCCGCTCTAACCTGAGATCAAGGCGAAGAGAAGTTAATGTAATGTTCGCACGTTTCTGGTTTTCAAGAGTTCCTTGATGTAAATCTACCGTAAGTCGATCAATTTAGAGCCGTATATTTCTGACATTTTTTAAGTCTTCGTACTTTATGTTCAATATACTTAATAGACCGCACTAAGAATAACAGCAATTCAACACAGGAATCAATTTTCAACAGCTCAAATACAATACAAAGCCTGATTCATAATATACATAGTATTATTTTTTTAATAAACCCTTTTTCCCTTTTCATAGCATGTTTTACAGATCAACACAGCTGTACCTGGTCGCTCTGAACCTGTGGCATAACTTCTCTACCAAGCTCTCACACTGTCTTTCCTTTTGGATGAACGAGAATAAGTACCTGAAAAAAAGATGACCAAAGACATTAGTGTGTACTGAGTGGTGCATACTTAAAACTGAAGTGTAAACTTTAAATTCTACAATTAAAAATAAATCCAACAAGCTAAGCAGTTCTGTCTTTACTTTGATCTTTAGGTTTATCTGCAGAAAGCTTACAATTATAGGGCAACCATGCATAAAGGAGCCTTCTTTGCATTGCTACAAGCCTGGATTAAGGATTTGGAAGGTCAAAGGTCACATACTTCATGATGATTCTGAAGCTGTCTTCTTCCACCCCGATCTCAGCATCCGACAGCCTGCTGACCACATCCGGCATAATGTTGTAAATGGCGTTACCCTAAAATATCCAACACTGATAAACTTCCTTGGCAACATGGTCAACCGAAACGAACACAGCTCACGAGCATGATTTTTCAGCAAGAAAGCCACCCCCCCTCCCCCCCCCCCCCCCCCACCAGCGATGAAATAAAATGACTTTGCCTCGAAGTTGTTCTCGACACACCATATAACTATACTCTGCAAATAAAATGAGAAGAGCAAACCTTTCTGGCTAATTCAAAGAAGAAGAGCTTGGAGAGGCCTGCGATGCGCTCGTC
Organism: Protula sp. h YS-2021; assembly: GCA_949752745.1. NCBI lineage: Eukaryota > Metazoa > Annelida > Polychaeta > Sabellida > Serpulidae > Protula > Protula sp. h YS-2021. The sequence continues at coordinate 67,371,718 of OX457026.1, forward strand.
ATCGTCCACGATGCATGCAGCCAGCTCGCTGATCTGCCCCTTCACCTTCACCATGTCGTTGAGGATAAGGTGCGTGAGCACCATCAGCGTATTCTTGCGGACCTTGGGTGACTCGTCGCGAAGTCTGCAAAATAACTGATGCGTTATTAACTTGTCGCAGTTCCGATTATCTGGGAACGCTGGGGACACTTATTTCACGACTCATATTTTTTCCGGGCCAGTTTGCTATATAACAAAATCCTCAATTATATTAAGAGATTAAGTAATAACATTAACTCATACCCTTGCCATGTCGCAGCCTACAAAGGCGTACTCTATTGAAATTCCAGCCGTATCCTTTCAGTCACCAGCTGGATTCACCAGAGCTACCAACAACCGAGTCAGTCACACTCATGATTTGACATTTACTGACCTGCCGTACAGATTGGCCGTCCAAGGTTCAAGAAGATTGGGGAATCTGAAGTTGAGATCTCCTAGAGCGATGATAGTGTTGGCACGAATGGAGGGATGTGGCGACTTCTCCAGAATAGTAAACAGCAGTTGCAGATGCTCCTCGCAAAACTCCGAACTATAAACAAAACAAATAAATTCTCGGATCTTCTTTGTGCGATTAACAAACAGCTGCCTTGTCGTTTCGCGTAGTTTCACTGAGAAAGAAAGGTGAAGGATAACCCATCACAAGACATAACCGGATCAATCAAACACGTCCTAGGTAAACAAAGCACAAGAGTTTTTGAAGATACCAACTGAAGATTGAAAACGAGATATAGCGAACATGGCAACCTCTCCCACTTCCCCCGTTACTTCTTACACAGTCAAACTGAATTGCGCTCGCTCCATCTTGTCAGAAAATAAAATTATAAACAAAACAAAAGCCGTACACATCACACATCTACGCATGGGTTCGAAATTTTACAAAATTTTCAGTTCGGCGCTCGCGTTTTTCCAGTTTTCCAAGTTTTTCCATAATAAAAACCCTTTCAGACCCTCTATCCTCGGTATAGCAGTATATCCTGCCGAGCTGTTCACCTCCCTCCCCACCCCTCCTTACATGACTGTCTATCCCCTGTCATGTTTTCTCCTTTTCATTTTTTTTTTCAAAGACAACCCATCTAGTCTCTTAATACAACAAATTGAGTGTCACCTGAATGAGCGGTACTTTTTTTAACCCTAAACCAATGAAAAACACTGTTCAAAAGGTGTGTTACTCAGTGAGGTAATGTTTAATCGCTTCTCGTCAGCGCACAGCCCACCAGTGTCTCAATTCAGTTTCTATCTCCTCCAGTTGCAACCTCCACCCTCCCTTAACCTCTGTGCATGTTGAGCAGATAGAGCCAACATGTCAACACCAAGTGTTTGAGAATATTCTTATTATGCATTACGCATATTGTAAAAAGCAATATGGTTGTTTTACCTCAAGCAATAAATGATTCTGAGCACAAGAACAATAGCAAGATGTGTGTTGTTACTGAACACATGCCGTGTGTTTTTCTTGAATGGACTCAAGTGGGATAAGAGTTTCGTTTTGGGGCTCGATGTCTTCGGTCGGGCTCAATTGCGATCTCGAATTTATATACTTGGACTTCCACGCTACTTTTTTTTTTTTTTTACACGAGAAGTATGCACACAATCTTACATACCTGACCATCATAAACTTGGCGAGGGCGAGTGAGGCGGCAGCCCGGAGCTCCGGCTCGGGATACTTGACCTGGTTATTGCACACGCTCACCAGCAGCGGTCGTAGCACGCCCAGCAAATTGCTGCCCGATAAGAGCTCCATTTCCGTAATTTTCCGGATGTACTCGGCTTCCGCATCTTCGGCCACTGCCCCTGCCAGTCCCATTTCGTCCTCGATATTTGGCTCGTCCGCGTCTCCCTGATTGTCAACACATACTTTAAGCCTTCCTGTTGTTTGATTAAAGCAATTACAGAGAATTCACATTTGAAAGCCACAATTGACAGAAGTTTAAATTAAAGTATTCTTCCAGAAGGAAACTTCTATACACAATGCTAGAATAGTTTGTGCAGAAAGACAGATAATGCTGACTTCGAAACGGAATCATTCAAAATTGTAATCTAAACTATAACTGCGCCCGACCTTGCCAGATCTCCGCCTGTTTGCAGCGCGCTTCTCCCTGGCCTCTTGCTCCTTCTTCTTGCCCGCGTCCGTCTCCTGTACGGCGTGTCGCCGCTTCAGCTCATTGAACATGTCGCAGTCAAGCAGCACAAGCTGGCGCAGCGCCACGTGACCGGCCACACTCAGTAGGCGTGTCAGCACGCCTGAAGGACATGTCACGGCCACGCCCCCTTGACTTGATTGGCTGTCAGTCGACTGGCTTTGCTGTGTTGGATCGGGCATTTCTTGGTTAGAAGTTGACGGGCTGGTACCTGGTTCGTCCTCTTTATCAGCACTAGTGCTCGGTTCTTCTGTTTGATGAAGTCACAGATAAATCAGTTTAATGAAAATAACTTATCACGCATCTTTGTCTGATTGTTAAAATAACAGCAAATATATATATATATATATATATATATATATATATATATATATATATATATATATATATATATATATATTTGTTGAAAATGAAACCAGTCAATAGAATATTTATGACATTTATGTCCAAGGTGTATTTGAAAGTAACCTTAACCAATTTACACAGTTTGCCAAGGGTTTTTGCTAAAAGATTAACGCAAAATGGTGAAAACCTTGACTTTGGGTAGGCGTTGGTTCAGCGCTAACTGCTTCCGTTCTGGACATTACAATGGTCGCCAGCTCCTTCAGGATCTTGCCGCAAATGACGTCCGGATGTTCGGCCAGCTTGTAGATGACCGTGACTGCCTGCTCAGCCATGGGTAGCCAGTGATTGTCCGTCAGTTTGGTCACACCTATAGCAGTCAAACATTTACTGGAATACTTGAAAGAATTTAATTTTTTTAAAAACTTTTTATGGTGTTAGAGGTTTATAGACAAGTCGTACCCAAGACAAGTCGTACCCAAGACAAGTCGTACCCAAATTGGACAGGTCGTACCCAAAATTTTGTGGACAAGTCGTACCCATGTGTGGACAAAGTTCTGAGCCGGAACTTTTTTTAAACTTAGCCAGGCTCCCAAAAACATAAAGCATTTGGAAACTTCAACTCCTTTAGCTTTCACTGAACGATTTTTGTGGACACGCAACACGAAATCACATTTCTGCACTAAGTAAGGAATCAAATCAATTAAAACAACAACACTTTCGTTAACAAAAATATTTTTTAAAACAATTTGTTTCAGAAAGCCAAGAGAAGTTTTTACTCCCCGCACTCACCATTCACAAGTAAGAAGGAGAGCCGCTCAAATATCTCGTGATCTTGTGGGAATCTCTGCGGTTCTTCATACGTGCCCGCTTTGACCTAAATCCAATATTTCTATTACAATTTGCTCTCTCAAAAAATCTTTTTGTTCCTGCTTGAGTATTTTTTTCCATACACCTCTCAGTTGTTACGATAAATGGCGAAATGTAACTTAGAAACAGGGCTCTGATATACATCATGTTTTCGCGTCACTGATGCAAAAAAAAAAAATGAATGACCTTCAGTTTGCTAGCAACGAGCCGCACGTACCCGCTTGGCGCCTACAAGTTTGCCCAGCGCCACACATACATCCCTCGTAAGCAAGAAGTCATCCACCCCACGAGGCCCAAGGCCTTCCTTCACCAAAACATCCACGTTGCTTTTCACTATCTGAATCTCAGCCCTGAAACCAAAACATTCTTCACGTCTATTGCAATAATTCCTGTTTATATTTTACAGGATTTTGCATATGTTTTCTGTCTCTTTATGCCACCATCCTCGAAGACTACCATCACATCTGAATAGATCAACTGACAGATCGGGGACCTTATTTGGATGCACATTGCGAGTTTTATAGAACACGGCACCTACCCTGCTGCCATGGCGAGCAGCTGCAGGGCTCCCCTGCTTTCACTTGCGGTCGTGTTGGGAATCTTCAGAGCGAACCTCTCCCACAACACTTGTATAACCGGCTGTTCCAAGTCGCCGCTTTTCACGAATTCCGCCACCTGATTACCAACCACGTCAGAGTTTCACAGGTGCAAATTCTGAACTTTTCGGGCAAGAATGAACTATTCACCAAATAGATCTGACGTAAATATAGTTATCATTTTTTTTTTCGCAGTCACTCCATTGGAATTTTAACAGTTACCGTACATGTTTCAAGTTATTTTATAATTCTCAAGCCCTGCAAATCATTCTTGCGAATTCTTAAAAGAAAAGGAAAAAAATCAGCGGTTACTAAGGGCTGACGCAAAAACCTACCAGTTCTTCCAATGATGTTAAATCTCCCACTGTCGCCCCAAAAGTCAGAGCTGTCAGGTTTGCAGCTATGGCAATAGACTTGGCTCTATAATTTTAAGGAAATTCCATCAAAACATGTCATATAAAGTGCCAATTAAGAAAAACAAAGACTGCAAAAGCAGTTCACATAACTCTTTTCGTTATGCAGCTGCAAGGAGAGTACATGCATAACTGAAGCATCGTGCAAAAAAGTTTGAATTGTAACACTCGTGTATGTTAAATTTGTAAGACAGTGGCGAGCCCATACCTGTTATTTGGAGCGTCGGGGTTGAGGTAGAGCCTCCTGTAGGCGGTCACGACGGCTTCCTTGATGCTCTGCTCCTTGGACCACACGAGTGACACCATACGGCGGATGCCGAGCATCGTGTTGCTGACGCCGAACTCGAAGCCGGTGACGAAGAAATTGACGGCCTCGAGCACGTCGCTGATGTTCTTGCTACCCAGCAGCTGGCTGATGGTCGGGATGGCCTGCTGCACCATCGTCACGAACGAGAGGCTATCCTGAAGGGCACCGCCAAACGTCATCATAACGTACAGACATCAGGGAGACCACACGCAATATCACAATATCAAGGCTCTCATTATGTTCATAATATTCTTGTCTTTTGCCGCAACAATGCAAAGTAACATTGTTCGTATGTCATACTAAAGAGATATATAAACCATGTAAATGGAAAACGACGTAGGCTACACTATGCGATTTATCAACAGACCAGTTTTTTCAGCCTTTTTTTCATCAGACCAAGGACAAAACTGTTCCCTCCCCCCTTCTCTAATAAAAAATGTGGAACAGAGTCAGGTCTCACTTTCAGGTATTGCACAAGGACTTGCTGCTTGGAGATCTCGTTGGCAAGTCGCTTCTCCTCGGCCGTTGCCGGCTTCGGACCCTGTGTCATCGCCTCCAGGATGTTACTGGAAAGCGTCTCGCCTGGCCAAGTATAAAATGTAGCATGAGGAGACGCTCACCTTAATACGATGGTCTCGTTTTGTAACATGGAAAAGACTTGTCTGATTCATATAAATTCTTCACTTAAAAAAATAATGAATAAAAATAATAATAAAATTCATAGCATTTTGTTTGTTACCACAGCGGACGTAGCAGAGTGTGACTTTTTATACATTATACAGTAAAAGAGCATTTTGCTGCGCTGATGTATGCATCTCTTTCACGGAACAAACTAACAGACTGCTCTACTTGTGTCTAACAGAGAAAAAAAAACAGAAATGCAATACAGCGCACACCAAGTCATTAAACTGGGGAATAAAATGCAAAGCATAAATCTCATGCGCGTAAAATGACGTCATGCGTGGGTTACTGTGACGTAAAGCGCACCACACGCTGCCGAAAAAGTACACAAGTACAGCGAATACTAAAGGCAGTACTGCTTCATTAGGAGCTTACACAAGAGATGAGCCGAGTAATGGGGACAACTGAGGATCCTAAAGAAACTGTTTTAAAGAATAGGATCACAACAACAGATACCCTCATAAAGAAAAGCAGTTAACGTGTACTTCTCTCTCTCTCTTAAATAAAAATAAATAAATAATACTATTAATAGGGGTAATAATTATAATAATAACAATAACAACAATAAATACGAACTCGGCTGGAATTCTAAATAAGATCTCTGTGTTTCTAAACTTCATACGCAGAAAACCAGCTATAATCCAGGTTTTTATTAATGAAAACTGCACAGAAGTTTGTTCATCGTTGCGGCCTTAAACACGCCACATAACCACACCAAAAGTGCTTAATTTCAAGTGAAAAAAAACTTAAAATACAGCTTGGCTACAAGCCCCACGACAAACCAAAGCATAAATAATGAGGCGTTTTCCGTTTCATTGTGGCACCCATACACCGTGTACAAGGACAGATTTGCCCAGACACAATACACTGACCAGGGTTCGTGCGGAATTTTCTTAGGCAAATTCCAGGAGTTTCCAGGAGATTTTAGACCCAATTTCCAGGAGTTTTCCAGGGGATTTCAGAACTTTTCCAGATTTTGTAGTAAGAAAGAAAGAAAACAAACGTATTTAATCGCCACCCACACTGCCCTCCGCCGTATACTCCACCCATTTTATTTAATCTTTATCCGTTCATACATTAAGATACGAAAATAAAATTAAGGATTTTTATCCCTCCCAATACGCAAAACACAATATGCAATGATACAGATTTCTCAATCCCTATGGTGCTTGAGCAGAGGCTATAAAAACTGTGCTTGAAGAAGCTAACTTATAATCCTAAATATGCGTGCGCATGCGTTTGGGTAGACCGAGTCCTACTGGACACATTGACTCTGCAAGGCCTTTTATCCAAGTCCTACCGCTTGTGTAAGTAATATGTGAAAGAACTAAATTCTGGAATTTTTATCTTGAATGCGACCTTTTGCTAAATAACTCAAGAATTGATTCACTGAGCCTTGCGCCGACAGAACCTTAAAAACTTTACTCTAGACAGTATTTTTTTAATGAATTTAGTTTGTGCATTTGATTAGAAATAAAAGAGAAATCGACGAAAAATCGATCAGATTCTCATTCTATGCCATGATTATTTGGTGTCGCTGATGATCCATGCTGAATCGTTGCCACAAAATACACAGCCAACAAGTACACTAGCTCCTCTACTGCCTTTAAACAATCCTAGAATTCTATAATTAACAAGTGTGTCCAAGGACAAAGTCCCAGCTTACGAAAAGCTATATGACCAATTCCAGCGTGCATTTCGGATCAGTGCGCATGGTTATTCAGCTTGCATTGATGTGCGGTTCTTATTTCGGACCACTCAACATGTTTATTTAACTTGCGTTGATGCGCGGTTCGCATTTCGGACTACTGCGCATATTTATTCAACTTCTGTTGATGAGCGGTTTGGATTTCGGGCCAATGTGCATGTTTACTTAGCTTGCGTTGATGCCCGGTTCGCATTTTAGACCAGTGCGCATGTTTAATAAAGTTGCGTTGATGCATGGTACTTACTTTAGACCAGTGCGCATGTTTATGTAGCTTCCGTTAATGCGCGGTTCGCATTTGGGTCCAATGCGCATGTTCATTTAACTTGTGTTGATGCGGGCTGCTTATTTTGGACCAGTGCGCAGGTTTATTTAATTTGCGTTGATGCGTAGTTCTTATTTTAGACCAGTGCGCATGTTGATTTAGCTTGCGCCGATGAACATTTCGCATTTTGGACCAGTGCGCAAGCTTGGTTAACCCCTGATCCCATGATCGACTCAAAAAGCACAAGCCGTATTCAAGAGCCCCTAAGCATGCCTCAAACCCATAATAAATCATATCGGATCAAAACTGTAGCAGAAGATGCATTTTGAAGTTTTTTCTTCAAAAATTCACCAAAATTCCAAAAAATTGTATGATCAACTAAAAAAGCACAGTCCACATGCACAACCCCTTAGGGATGCCTCATACCGAAAATAAATGACATCAAAACTGTAGGAGGAGATGCATTTTGAAACAAAGCTTACTAAATAAACAACTAACTAACTAACGGACGCCATCCGCAAACCGATAGGAATACCCCAGCTTACGTAAGCTGGGCTAATAAGGGCATGCACACGATTCTTTTCTAAATGCGTGTGCAGCATGTTCATTTACAGTCACACCCCTCACAAAGATCTAGCCACGTAGACTCGACATAAACGCCATTTATGAAATGTACTAGAGCATACCTCTACTTATTCATAAATTACTCAAATACAGATCAACAAAATTGCAAGAGAATTTAAAGGTAGGGGTCATACCATATTTTTTATGTAACAGAGAGTTGAAGTATTTGTTTAGGTGTCAAGTATTCAGTGTTCGAAAAAGGAAACCCAATGCGCAAAATAAAGAAAATAACCCTGTAACCCAGAGCACTCAAGATAAAAATCCGAACTTGGAATGTGTTACGATCATAACGAACATGGCAATATTTATCTTTATTATCAGAAGTTCATATGAAAGTGTCTACGATCTACCAGACTCTGATAAATAGGACAAATAGAAAAACCATCCTATTTTTATATAATTATTTCAAAATCTGGATATGCATATGAATATATATATCTATACATACAAATTAATTATGATTTCGATTTCCAGGAGTTTTCCAGGAGTCTTGATGGAATTCCAGGAGTTTTCCAGGAGGTTTTGTTACCATTTCCAATTTCCACGAGATTTCCAGGTTTTCCAGGAGGCGCACGAACTATAAAACTCGGCGTTTTGCTTATATCTTATTAAAGTTGAAACAGATAAACTCAGTTGAAGTATTTCATCGTTCAGCAGAGATGCTCCTATAATGCTCTTACGGCAACACAAACTATTGCTGAATCACCGTGGGGGGGGGGGGGGGGGGGGGAGGGTCCACTTGGCATTCTATGAGCAATCGGAATGAAACACTGCCCCTTAAAATTCAACAATTCCTCGAATTTAACATTCAGCACAAACAAAAAAGTTAAAAAACGCACCTGTGATCGATGGAACACAAAGGAAAAGCAACGAATAATCGCACTACTCTTATCTACAACTTATCTATCTTGTCTTATCGTACAAACCTGCAATTACCTAGATAAGCACCTGTTCAGGGAAACATAATGAACAACTTCATACAATCAAACCTAACTAATTTCAGAATGACGCTTAATGTTCTGCTTCATTTCAGTACTAAATATACCTTAAAATCACATACTTGTAATACTTACGACTGAAATATTGTACTTAATTTAAACTTGGATAATGATACTCTTGAGTTCTAAAATACTAGATTATTTCAGAACGATTTCTTTACACAGTGTCACATAGCAAAGTCACAACAGGTGACGATAGCGAAGAACATACATCCCCAGAAGAGTGTTGTTGTTGCTGTAACTGGAGGGTCACGAAGGGGACGCCGCTGGAGGGAGAAGCATAGATACGCAGAAGCAAGTGTTTACATTTGGTAAGCACAATTTTTCAAGTGAAAAAAAAAAAAAAAACAAAAAAAAACAAAAAAGGCGGCCAATTCTTAAATGGACAGCCGGTATAACATACATTCTCTGTATATTTCATCTTTGACTGAACTGCTTGTATGTTTATACTTAACTGCTGCGACGGGAACTGCCATTTTAACTGAAGTTGAGGGAAAACCTCTGACACATTTTATAGCCACTTACAGAAGAAGACGACCTTGAGGCCCTGGAGTAACTTTGCCACCCTGCCACTCCCCTCGTCGCTCCCCGTGTCTTTGTCTTGACCTCCCGCCGCTTCTCCCTCCACATCCACACTACCTTGCCGCTCCGGGTCGGGGGACCAGCCTGCTTTGAAGTAAGGATTGCCTGGGAAGGCTTCCACGGCGCAGCTATAGAGCTTCACGGCCTCTGCGTACTCGGCTGCCTTCAGCTTTGCTAATACTTTGTCCTTCACCCTGAAACAAGGTCAACTCAATGATATATTCAAAATAAACCCTAAATGACTCGCGGAATTCCCGTTTGATGTAACTGAGGTCTGGACTTCGATGATTCGTCTACCATTCCGGGTACACCCAACATAACAAACTCACCCATCGGGGGTGTCATCGTCAGTGATCAGTTCGGAGGTGGGCGACTCTGCCTTTTCCTCACTAGCCACACTGCCGTTCTCCCAGCCCTGCGTGTGCGCCACCACGGCCTGCCGCAGCTCAGCCTCGATCTTCTTCCAGCCTTCCTCCGCCTCCTTGCGGGCTTTGTCTGCCAAACAGATCACCACCACCCAGCAATTATTATTATTATTATTATCATTATTATTACAACATAATTATTGTTATTTTTTCCAACCACCTATATCATGTTTATGAGACATAACGTCACTAGTCTGTCACCTTCAGGTGTCTCCTCGGCTTCCTCTGGTGTCATCTCCTTCAGCTTCTCTTTTTCCTTCTCATAATTCGCTTTTAGCTCATCAACTGGCAACTAAAACAAGGCGAACTCTATATTATATACAGATCTAACCACTTTTGTACTGTTAGAATAATGTTATACCACGACACAGATGTCATATTACCCTCGACAGAATCAGTCATATAGACTTCAAAAAATAACAGTGCTATTGTTTCGCGAATTTTATATCAAAAATTGACGTAAAAATATTTTTTTTTTTTCTTCAGAATCCTAACCAACGTAGCAAAACGGATATCGCTGAGCACGCTTAAATCACCAAAACAATCCACAGACTACAATGCGAATCACGGCTAATGTGCATCATTTAGGACGTGTGACTGGAACCACCGATACAATCCACAGACTACAATGCGAATTACGGCTAATGTGCATCATTTAGCACGTGTGACTGGGCACTTACTTTAGCGGCGAACGGGTTGTTCCTCAGCAGCGCGGTGACGACCTGGATAGCGTACTTGCGCACGGACGACGACTTGTCATGGAGGCGCCCGATCACCAGCTCCACCACGGTCTGCTGGCGCGGCAGAGGTAGCGCCTTCTCGTTGATAATATTGAGCCAGATCTGCAGTGTTTTGCTGCGCACGAACGCATTGACGTCATGCAGATGGTCCTGCGCCGTCAAACGACTACATTACACTTGACATGTACGTGGGTTCAAGGTCAACTGTGAACGCGTTTACCTTGCAGAACTGAAGTTTACTATTTGAGATATGGAAACTTCACGCTCTCAATAAATTATTAAACGGAACTACACTCACGAGACCTCTGTTTGGACGGAACTTGCTACAGAAGAATTCAATCAAATCCCTTTAGAACATGGGGCCTTTAGTGGTTAAAACACAACGTAATACACAGCACAAGACAAATCAGACATAAATTTAGAGCAACTCTCACCTCAAGTTTATCCAGGAACTGGTCACGTGTGTTCTTTTCCTTGTCGTCCAGATCCTCCCTGCTGAGGACCCGGATGACCATCTCACCGAGCACGCCCAGGACACTGTTCCTCATCGTGTACGACTGCAACACACACCCACATACGCGTCACGCGTGCGCGAATCACCACAGCAATGCTCGTACGACGGTCCCGTTACCAGAATGCCGCTATCGAAGAAAGCATTATTAGTCAGTCTGATTCTGTCTGGTCTGATTTCTGTAAAACCTTTTTTTTTCTTTTTTGGGTGGGTGGGGGGAGGGGGGGGGGGCGTTACGCTGAGCATCACTCCTCTTATATTAAGGAATCACCAACTGCTATTAACATTTGTTCTTCTAATTTAACATGCAACAGAGGCATAGAATCTAAGCAATGTATCGGTGACGTGAACAGTGTTGCCACGGAGTCGTCAAGAAAAAAAAGGATTAAAAAAAGGATAAAAAAGGATAAATTTGAGAAAAAAAAGTATGAAAAAAAGGATAATTCATATTTTTGCTGAAGATCGAGAAAATATTAATGTTAATCATATTGTATCATTTTTTTGTAATTTCCAGGTTCGCGCTGGGTTCTCAGGAAAGTGAGTCAAAAAGGGAAAGTGTGACTCAGTTAGGTCCAGAAAAACTCGGTGGGTTCCGAAAAAGTGAGTCATTTCGTAAAAAATGCCCAAAAAGTGGACAAAAACCCCGCCAACGCGAATCCTGTAATTCATAATGCTTGTTTTCACAGTGATTAAAAAATATTTGCATACCTGATTGTACTTTACAAATTTATAAAGGAATCCGGTCAAATTGTGCCAAAAGAAGAGTTTTGAAAATTGGTACGTAATATTTTTAAATGTCCCCATTTAGCCAATTTTTAGCGTATCGCCAAAAAAAAAAGTAATTTTTCAAGACAGGCCTACCTAGAGAATAAATGTTCAAAATTGGAAAGGAATCCGATGGGAGAAGAACCATTTTGAAAACTGCAGGCTTGCCGGAGGTTGTTTAAAAAAAAAAAAAGAACGCAAACTGCTAAAAAAGAACGCTTGATGACAAAAAAAGTACAAAAAAGAACGCTTTAGAAAAAAGACCAAAAAAGTACGCCAAAAATGTTGAAAATAAAAAATATAAAGACAAAAAGTGTCCTCAAAAAGCCCCAGACATAGTTTGTATGCGTTTGGCTTGAATAAACAAGAACAGCTGTCAACGGCAATAATAATAATAGATGAACGTATTTCAAGAGGCGACGGAGTTTTTTAGGAGGTGGGGTCCGGCGTAGAATCCTACACATCTCTAACTACCAACAAACTCTGCTGACTCACATCTCAGTAATAAGTCGCCCAAAATAAAACAAGAAGGTAAACAACACTGTTAATTTAAATCTGTTGACAACTGGGGGGGGGGGGGGGAGGTAAACAAACTTTGTTGGTAAAGTGGTAAGTGCTTCTTCAGGCATGGCGCATATTCGTGTATAAGCGGGTGAGGTTGAGAAATTATTCCCAACCCCTGTACATTAAAGTTTTAAAGTGGGCTACCACTTTCTGAAATACTCTACACACTTAAAATAAAGAACGCAAAGGTATGAAAAAAAGACTCAATTAAAAAAATAAAAGATTAAAAAAGGAGCCTCGAAAAAAAAGCCCAAAAAAAAAAAAAGAGAACGGCAAAATTTATTTTTATTTTGTTTAACTGTATAAAAACCCAACAAAAAATAAAACACAAGCATATCTTAAAAGTTTTAGAGTAAACAAAGGCATAAAATAGTTAAATACTGTAAAAGTAATTGAAACTAAACTTTAAGTGAAGGAAATAAATGAAAAACCTATTTTGCTATCCTTTACAATTTAAGAGATTGTAGAACCGTTGCAGGCGCGTAGTACAGCAATTATCTTAAATTATTATATTTTACTATTTTAAAGAAATTGAAAGAAACCAAAAACAGGATTGTCCATGGACAATGATCCAGCCCAGGAATGCTGATGTCAAGATTATGACATATAAGTATAACCCGTGACCCAAATTTCAAGACAGAAAAGCTGTTTTTTATACAAAAACGGTTTATCGTCAATATATCCGCCAATTCTTGGCGAAATAACAAAAAAAGTAATAGCCACGTGTTTCGGTCAATTTTTTTTCGAATCGTCGAACAAGAAAAGTAATAGCCAGGTAGACAAATATACCACTATATCCATCAAAATTTTAGGACGTTTCCATTTAAATTTTACGAGGAGATACGTTGTCATGAACATTGTTTTGGGTTAATATTTCCACCAATTTTATCCGAATCATGAATAAACGTAATAGTCAGGTGGGTACCAAAAGCCTGGTACCTTTGATCAGAATTTCAAGAGATCAAGGCCAAATACCCAGGGTCAACTGCGTTTTCAATAATTTTTTTGGCGAATCACCAAAAACAAGCATGTCCAAGGGCATGACCAAGCCGAGTTACCAAATAAGGAAAGAGAGAAAAACTCTGAAACGAATACTGTTAGGCCAAAAAATGAAGAACTTTGTTTCTGAACATAACTTTATCATAATTTTAATACACAAAAAAGCTGCCCGAAAAGGGATATTGGAGAGGTTGGGTTTTGACGATTCACGTATTTACCGACATTTACACAATTTTACAAAATTTTTTATATTTCACTATTTCGGCATTTTTTTTTTTTTTTGTCATTTGCGAAAAAAGCAAAGACCAGGTGGAGCAGCACCTAAGAAACTTCTGATTAAAATTTCATAACTGGAATAGTTTGACAATTCAGTTATTTACTACCATTTATTCCAGTTTTTGCCAAACTTCAAAGTTCCGCCATTTCAGCAGTTTTTGGCAAACCGCGAAAAAAATAATAGCCTGGTAGGCGAACCCCTGGGGAACATCCCTTCGTAACATCTAAACGATTGGAGCAAAACTGTAGGAGAAGTAGCATTTTAAAAATGGGTCAAAACGGACACAAAAAGTGCCGCCATTTTCTCGGTTTTTCGTCACTCGTCAAAAACAGTAATAGCCAGGTGGGGGACCACCCAGTGAAGATTCCTGCATAACAACAAAACGATTGGAGCAAAACTGTAGGAGGAGTAGCATTTTAAAGAAAAAGTTTAACATACGCCCATAGATTCAAGCCCCCTATTGGGATACGACTAACCCATTTCGACAAAGTCGGCTGGGTAAAAAAACCACATAGGTACTAATTTCCGCTCCCACAATTCTAAATTTTAAGAAGTTAACATTATGTTCCTAGCGCTGGATTTTAGTAAGAATTGGTTTTTCACCAATATTTCCGCCATTTTTTTCCGAATAACGCAAAAACAATAACCAAGCAAGTACCAATGACCACTATCTTTAACGAAATTTCAAGACAGTAACGTTACTTTCGTTGAAATAGTCAAGATTTTACGACAAAACGTTTTTAAGCTAATATTTTCGCTAATATTTGGCGAATCGCCAAAAAAAGTTACAGCCAGGTAGGGGGTAACTCCTGCTACCTTCATTTTAAATTCCACAAGACTTTTTTCCAGCAGTTAGTTAAGATTTTAATAAATGTTTTTTTTTTTTTTTTTTTGCTTTGTTTTTTTTTAATTTCGCCACAAACTAAGCCAATGTTTGGTCAATCACCAAAAAAGTAATAGCCAGGTCGGTAGTACCTCCGTCTACCTTCACTTTAAATGTCAACACAGTACGACTATTTTCCAGCAGTTAGTAAAGTTTTTAAGGTATTTTTTTTTGTTTTTCGCCAAAATCTGCACCAGTTTTTGACCACTCACCAAAAAAAAGTAATAGCCAGGTAGGCAGTAATGCCTGGTACCTTCACTTAAAACTTAAAAGTTTTTCAGCAATAGTTTCGATAATTTTTGGCGAATCGCCAAAACAGTTAGAGCTAGGTAGGTGGTAAATTTTGCTACCTTCACTTTAAATTCCAACACGGCAAGATTTTTCAGCAGTTAGTTAAGATTTTACTGAAAAGTTTCGCCAGCTGGCCAATCACCAAGATTAAGATTTTACTGAAAATTTTACCCCGTTGGTCAATCACCAAAAAAAAGTAATAGCTAGGTAGTAGTAAAGTAGTAAATTTGAAAACAGTAAGATTAATTTCCCAGAAGTAGTTCAAACTTTACGGAAAGGACCTGGTTTTCAGCTAATAGTTTCGCCAATTTTTTGGCGAATTGCCAAGAAAGCAATAGCTAAGTGGAAACTTATGCGCCCTACCTTCCACCAAAATTTCAAGATATTCAGGCTAAAATCCTGGGAGAATATACGATTTTTCAACTTAAAAGCGTTTCAACTTGAAGCCTTTCAACAACTGTTATATCCCTGCTTCTGAAAAAAGCTGGGGCTAAAAAAAAGAACAATAAAGAACGCTTGTGGAAAAAAGTACGTTTTGAGGCAAAAAAAAAAACGATGCGAAAATAAAGACTAAATCTTTAAAAAAGTACGATCCGGCAAGCCTGAAATTGACAACCGAAAAATTTTAAATGCCCCCCATTTAGCCAAATTTGGCGGATCGCCAAAAAAAAAAAATTTCAAAGAGAGGCCTACCTGGAGAACATTCGTTTAAAATTTGAGAGGAATCCGATCAAAACTGAGGGAGAAGAAGCATTTTAATTTAAGTAAAAGTTTACACACGTACATACGTACATACAAACGACGGATACCCCCTCTATTGATGTGATAAGACCAGCCCGACATGGTCGGCTGGTCTAAAAAAAAGGTGCGTACGTATTTTATCGATGGTCCCTAGGGACATGCAACTCAAACCTACAGAATGAAGTTATTGAAAATCATTCAAGAAATAAAAACTACTCAACATCATTTAGAATACTGGATATTTTACAGTGTGATAACACATTGAATACGTTTACAGAATATATGTTTTAATTCCATGAAAAAAAACCCTTTCTCTACAGATGTATTGATTTTAACAATAGACGCTGCAAAATAGTTGGAAATTACATGCACATACAGTGTAAGAGCGGTTAATATTATGGCCTAATCATGAGTTATGACTAGGGTGAGAAAAAAATTATAGCAGAAAAAAACATATAACTAATTAGGAAAAAATGATATTTTAAACGATAAAAGAAAATGAAAAAAAAATGTATCAAAACAAAAAAAAAAGGATGAAAAGCAAAAAAAAGGTATAAAAAAAGGATGAAAATTAAAAAAAAGTATAAAAAAAAGTATTTAAGGATAAAAAAAGGATAAAATCGGGCTTTTTCAAAAAAAAGGATAATCCTTTTAAAAAAGGATGATGTGGCAACACTGCGTGAAGCAAACGCCCTGGAACGGTTACCTCCCCATCGAGCAGACCGAGGACCACGCTGATACACGGCATCATGGCGGCCGGCACCCTCTCCGCCAGCTCCACGAGGAAGGCCGAGTACGCCCGAGTACCCGACGTGTCACGTGACAAGTCCTTCGGGTCGATTCGCCCTATCTCCCTGTAACATTGAGTGGTGAGTTTTATTTGAAAGAGTTTTATTTCACCTGTAGTGTCATTCTTATTTAATGTCATGCAAAACCGTTATAAGTTGACTCGGTATTCAATCAGAAGCCCCTGGAATAAAATATTGCGTGTTATACACTTCAAAATCTCACCATACCTCATGATATCACCGGCGACTGAAGTAACTCCAAATTCCTTTGCAAAAATCTCCAGCGCTGCAGTGAGGGGACTGGCTAAATGCTCGAAATGCTGTAGCAACTGTACAAACTTCAGACTGCAGCCTGTAACATAAACAATATCCCGTTTAAGTATTTATTATACTATTTCTTCGCACGTTTTACACTGTAGAGCAGACAGGCCCGCCTTAAAACCCTAACTACCAAAAATAAAAAATAATAAAAATAATAATACATCAAATAATGGATGCGCTTAATATGAAACAATAATAGAACTTGCAAGTTGGACTTTTTTTAATTAACACACACGGAGCATATTTTCAGATCAGATAACAGAGCCAGCCGTGTTACCTAGAGCGTGATTGTATTTCTTGATCAACGTTCCCAGAAGCTGAAATATCACATCTCGGATTGCCTTGTTTTTCGACACGTTCGGATTTTCCAGAAGTTTGTAGGAGCAGTTGGCAACAAGACTGTAACAGAACAAAGCGGACCCGTGAATGACAAGAAAAAGACAGCGCCACTGTTACTATTATTATTTTTCTATTATTCATTTACTTAACCATATCAAGGTATTGAACATTTCCGCGCTTTGCGCGATGTGTCTGCGGGAGGGGGTGGGGGGGGGGGGGGGGGTAAAAAGAGAAAAATTAAATGCCCTCACTTGACAAATTCTTCCTCGACAACGGGAGGGTCCCACAATCTGTGCAGGTGCAGCTGCAGCTGTTGCAACAACCCCCTGATGGCGCGCTCCCGTTCGTAGTCCCAATCAATGTGACCCAATTCCACCGGCTGCTTCGCGCTTTTCTTCCTACCCTACAACATACAACCATGGCTTAAAACATTTTTACAGAGCAGAAATCTATTAATGGATGGGTTGTTATTTCAGGCACAATGTACTCTTTCTGTTTTTTTCCACATAAAAATGGTAACAGTCAACTTTTGACATACACGCCGTTGCGGAGGGAGTCAGTGTTCCGGCGAAATAATAGCTTTTGTAATACCACAAACGATATCCCGCTCATTAAAGATCAACGGTTGGACCGCCGTTTAACGGGCTCCATCCCACATTATCTGCGCACCCTGGCTGCCAGCGGCACGTACCTTTCCAGTGACAGCAGTAGTCGGTTTAGTGACCTCCCCCTCGTAAATATCAACAAACTGGCAGATGAGATAGGACATCATCTTGACGGCATTTAGGTGAGTTACGCGGACTCCGGGGTCCGTCAAATCCCCCTCCAAGACCTCCACAAGTACGTTGCTGTGAGCGTGAATCGCTGCAAAAAAAGGTTGAACACTGTTCATTTGCCTACGAAACCAAATTATTGAGGTATGAGATGAACTTGGGAACAATAGCAGTGTTTCACTACAGCCTTGTTGTAAGGATAACAAAATAAAATACAGAGCTCTTAAATCATTCAATTTTCTTCCACTAAAATTCAACATCTTAGCTTACTTTTCTTCTTTTCATTAAGAAATACTTACTGCATGGAAGGTATCCATCTCGACGTTCACTGAACGTGCATTTCCCCCTCCCCACCCCCTTGGTTTATAGTTCATAGATGGATGTACTCCCGAGACAAACACCGAGAAGCACCATGTTTTGTTTTTTTTGTGAATGTGAGAACAAAGAACTAAGAAAAACCTGGCATTTCATAAAAAAAAAAACAGCTGGGAAAACTCGGAACGCCAAAAGCAAAAAAAAACTTGGAAACTAGGACCGTTTAAAAACCGGAATTCAATGAACAACTAAATTTTCGCGTTTCTGCCGCCATTTTTTTTTTTGTTCCCAAAAATTAACAATAGCTTGCTTTCGATACATCGGGCTATGTAAAAATGAAAGGAAAACAAGTTAAGACCTCACCTTTAATGAGTATATCCCACGTATCCTCCTTGAGCTCTGGCGTTGTTTCATAGAAATGCCTGGTTTACAAAACACCAAAAGCTATTTATTTTATTTTGTTCGACAAAATGCTGCAGAACCTTAAAATATCGATATTACGTAAAACGGCATTCTTTAGGCTTTCCCCGTTTAAAAGCATCCTTTATATTGACGTATTTGCTCTCTATCAGCTGCGCTGTGGCTATTGGGCTTGTAGACATTGCATTTATATTTATTGTGTTAGTTTATAGTTAAGTATATTCTAACATCATTACTTCCTAACTATATAACTGCTCACAACAACCACTTAAAGAGACGAATTTCTTATGTTATTCGCCTGTCCCACTATGTCAGTGTGCTTGTCTTGTAACATTATAAAGCTGGTCCAACACAATGAACGTGCCTACCTCATGACACTGTAGAAGCTGTCGAATGTGTCGAGAATGGCAAGTGGACCCTTTGCCCTGAACATCGCCCTACATTCTAAAAACGAATTTTCCCCATCACAACAGTTTCCGTCGTACCACACAAAGTGCTTTAGCAACGGTTTCTGTATATTGGACTAATGGAATATTTCTACTGGAGCTGTTACGGAAGTGAAAACAACAAAAATAATACTGGTAGAAATTTTTCATTCTACAAATTCAGGGGTTTCCGCCAAAGACCCACTGGCAGTTTCTCCTCCGCGGTGTACAGTTGAAAAAACCTTAAACAGGACTTACTTGGCATGGTATGCTCTGCAGAAAGACCAACAGTTACGCTTGAAAGCTATATATGATCAGGGATATTTCTGGAATTATTTTTTTTTTTTTTTGGGGGGGGGCCATTTTAAAGCCTTGGGGGCCACAGAATGAACTTATCAAAAGAGACAAATTAGGTCGATTTTGCAACATATTTTCTTCACAAACGATAAACACAGTTGATTACTTAACTAGATAAACAATGTTTGATAAAAAAGTACACATGTCTTTGAATCGTTCTTAAAATATCATTGGAGACTGATAGGATTTCTACTGCTTTTAAAGTCTAGACAAAGTTATTTTCTGAAAATAAGTCTTTAATTCTGAAAAAAGTTCTGAAAAATTGCCACCACGCGAAAAATCTGGGGGCCATTTTCAGAAATAGGGCCATAGGGCCCCCACAGAAAAACTGGGGGTCATTTTCAGAATCTGGGGACCACGGTCCCCATGGTCTCCGCCGAAATGATCCGTGATGTGATCAACTTGTAATTTGACACTTTATTCTATATTTATGGTAAAGCTCGACAGACACTCAGCTAGCCAAAGCTGAACCACATCGTAACAGATCAGTGTCAGCTGAGCTTATAACGAAGTGCGTTCATGAGTACTGACAGAGTATTTCTAGCAGAAAATAAATTAGTGATCCGCTGCCTATAGCGAACACCTCTTACTACTGCTTATCACTTAACTTCGACCGCTAAGTTTCGGAATGATTACTTTTGTACTAAACGCTTTTTTATATATACAGCTTACACTTTAGCATGAACAGCACTTATATTTACTGTCATAGAAACATAAGAGCAGCTGTTTGACTAACCCTGGACCTTGACCGGCAACATCCGCACCGTGAAGACTTCGTCCACCACATATTGACTAACACCAGACCTTCTTGTCAGGTCGTCCCTTGCCAGTGGTATTACAAATTCGAAACTCATCCTCCGTCCATAGAGTAATGCCACCAAGCCTAGGTGAAAAATAAAAGATCAGTTTGCGACTTTACAAGAGGTGTTATTTTGAAACTTCAAAAAAAAACTTATTAATATGAAAATTGGACCACTTTGTGTCGGAGCCATTTACACGCATTCTGCATGGATTTCTGTAAATTAAAGAAGCTTTCACTGGTCCAGAAATTTGAGTAGCAGGTCGGTTGTCTGTGGTCCAACCTATTTAGCTTGCACTTTCGTGGTAATTTCTAGTCATGTATGTTATTCACCAAAGTAATCCTCCCACCACAAAGAAAAACCAAAAAAAAAAAAAAAAAAAAACCAAACAAAAAATAAAAAAAAAGAAAGATAATGCCGAACTATCAAGTATCTGGCTTTTCTTAACAAAGAGGATTCCTATGACACATTTACTGACACACAGCAAGTCACATAAGAAGATCTTCCTATGAACATAAGTGGTATAAGTGAGCATAATTAGAGAGTAACCTCAACCAAATTTCTGAGATTAATTACAGCCTGTAAATTTAAATGGTCTGAGCATGTTAATGTTAAGGTGTTAAAAAGCATGTCAATGGTGTATACGGTGATTTGTTTGCTTGATTACTTCCTTAGATGTCATATATTGTTCTTTCACATTCATATTACTGTTGTGAAATTATGGGATATACATACGAAACCAGATTACATGATCACACTATTATACAAATAACAATAACAATAAAAAAAGACCAATAAGAATTACTGCCCAGGTTCCAACTAGAACACACACTAAAGCTATTTTTACAGATTTTTATTTAAGGGATGACCGGAAGACTCATTAGTGCTAATTTTGAATTCCGTGGTGGTGAATAATCCTGTGCTGTCGTTTAACTTAGGCAATTTGAGCGAAGGTCAATCCCCCGCTTTCCCAACCTGGCCAGATTCGAACCAGGGACCATAGGATTACAGGAACAACGCTCTACCGACTGAGCTAACCGTCACCCCTAGCTATTTTTACAGATACAAATTTAAGTTTCTTGACATGGTTAAACTAGACTTGTTGCATCGTATACGTTTTACCTGAAAAATTAAGAAATAGAAGTGGACGAGATAGTGACGTCTGTGTCCGATATAAAAACACAATGCTAAACGGCTTCCATGTATACAATAAGAGTTAACTTCAGGCGTACTGACGGTAGGCGTATTGTCAATAGGCAAACTGTGTCAGGCGTATTGTCCACGGCTGGTATGATTTAAATCAACTGATTTTTTTTTTCATATGCAAGGTGACAAAATCAACAAGTTATCTTCGAAGCATCAAAAATATAGAAAATCAACAAATATATATTTTTTTCCATACATAATGCATAACAATCGTTAAATGTCCAATGAGTACCTACTTAACAGAAATCCTTAAACAAGCATGGTTCTGCCCTCTCAGCACGTAATGAAACCAGTGTATCATTCCGCTTTTTAATGGAATATACCTTCACCTCTTTATGCGCATTTAAACAAACCTGCACTGGTACATCGCTACCTGATAAGTAAAAAGTGACCATGTGAAAAAAATGACGGTAGCTTCCACATGTCTGACCCCATTTTGTAAATATGTTTGTACGATTTTTGTTAAACATTTACCGGATAAAGAACAAATAATTCACAATCTCTTAACATGCAAGAAATTGAAACAAAGTTTTGTCAAGGGTAATAACCAGGGCTGCTATGAAATATTTCGAATGAAATATTTCTTGAAATATTTCATGAAATATTTCACTGTAAAAATTTCAAAAATTTCAGATGTTTTGAAATTTTTAAATAAGGAATAAGTTGGACATCAAGAATACCAAATACTGACGGATAACTATCAACGGACATTCGTCTTATTAAATTGTCAGTTAACACACTGCGTTGGCATAACTCTACCAGTAAACAATGCAGCCACAGGAATCCTACGCAGTCTATGACTTTCGAGTAACAAAGCTAGCAGTTGCCGGGCTATAACACCGTTGACACATCTACTCCGGATATCTGAGCCGGTGTTTCTAACAGGGTTGTGGTTTTGACTGTCAAAAACTATTTTTGACATAGACACCTGTCATTAACCGTCAAAAACTAGTTAAAACTGTCTAAAACTGTCAAATGCTGTCAAAAACTACCACTGATTAGTGATTACATTTATTACTGCACATGTTTACAATCATCACTGTGTACAAAATGACATGACAAGTAGGTTAAATGTCAATAGTCTATTTCTTCTTTTCCTCGCAGCATTCAACTCTATTCGCAAGCTTGTGGTAGCATAATTTGCATTGTGCGTATTTCTTAGTTTCCTCAGAAACCTCTAAGAAATGCTGCCAAATCAAGTCCTTTGGTCTACCACCTTTGTGCATGTTGTCCAATTTCTCATTCACAAATGAAGTTGAAGTGTGACGTATTAGCAAAAACAGCCCCCATTATACACGAAAGTTTTTGACGTCGAAGGATCAACAGATTAAGCAGGAAAATTATTAGCGACTCGCGTGGGGGATGGCTTCGTGGGCACAGGAATTCCGTAGATTAAGACACCAGCTGACGTTAAACGGATATTTTTTATCTGAGGCAGCGTGATGGAACTCCGGAGCTGACGCTAAATGAAGTTCGAAGCAACAGATTGTATAAAAATAATAAATAAAAGAGGTAAGAGCAACAAAACGGTCCAAAATGTCGCAGAGTTTTTGAGAGTTTTTGAAAATGTTTTTGTCAAAAAGTGTTTTTGACATGACAGATTAAACATAGTAATATCCACCGTCAAAAACCTCACCGTCAAAAACTCTACAACCCTGGTTTCTAAGGGAAGGAGAGGGAGGCAGGAGGGTTTACAGTAACTGCTGAAAGGGGGCTCACTGTTAACGGCACAGGGTCGGATATGTACACAATATGTAAAAAAATATAGCAGACAATATGTTAGCTAAACAAACAAGGCGCAACTCACACCCGTGAGTGAGTTGCTTCAAGTTTAGCACTGTTTGAATAGTGACCCCTAATTCTGCAATTAAGCGGTGTTTCCCATTTGAACGAGAAAAAGCTTTGCCTTTATCCGGTTTTACGATAAAGCGGTATGCAATTATCCGGTTGAAAATACACAATTTTACGCATTCAACCGATTTATGCGTCTAACCGGTATGCGATTCAGTCATTTTATCTGTCTATGCATTTTTGACGGTGGTATTTGTTAAATTTAACGAACAGATATTACGCACAGCCTGGAACTGTGTGTTTTTTCTAAGTGCTTTGAAAGATTTCAAAAATTTCAATAATTCTGAAATATTTCAAAAATTTCAAATTTCATGAAATTTTTAAAAATTTCGAAAGTTTTACCAGCCCTGGTAATAACTTTAAGTCAACAGTTGTCTTTTTGGATTTGGGTGCCGAAGATGGGTTATGGTCAAATCGCCCAAAATATAAATCGCCGAAAAATGGTCAAATCGGCCAAAGTACAAATCGCCCAAAATACAAATCGCCCAAAAATGGTCAAATCGACCAAAATAAAAATGGTCGCATCGCCCAAAATGGTCAAATCGCCCAAAATAAAATTGGTTATATCGCCCAGAAATGGCGGATTGCATCCACAATTTCAAACATTAAATAAAGGGATAAAAAGGCCCTTCAACTTCTTAATTGCATTTATAAATGGATATTTCAAATTCTCAATTGCATTTATGAATGGTGACGTCTTTCTACAGTGATTATTGAAAAAAACTGGATCTGGCCCACAATTTCAAACATTAAATAAAAGGATAAAGGGGACTTTCAACTTCTTAATTACATTTATAAATGGCCCTTTCAAATTCTCAATTGCATTTATAAATGGGCCTTTCAAATTCTCAATTGCAATAATAAATGCAACTGAGTAGGTGGTGACTTCTACAGTGATTATTGTGCAATTGTTTTCTTTGCATCAAACAGTTCTCTGCTAATCACATCAGTAACTCGTGGCATCTTAGTTTTGTTTCTGTAGTTGAAATATTGATGGGAATTTTACTCATAGCATGAGTTGCACCTTCAGTATCTTATATCAAACTTATAAAGACTCATCCTTTGTTTTGTGTTTAAAATAGCGATTAGTAACTCGTAGCATCTTAGCCTTGTTTCTGTAGTTGCAATATCGATGGGAGTTTTACTCATGCCATGAGTTGCATCTTGAATATCTTGTCTCAAAAGGCGAAAGTAATGAAATAAAATACTAAAATTGGAGTCGAAACATGTTTTTAGTACAAAATAAAGTTGAAAGCCATGAAAGTCCATTAATTTATTAGCCGATTCGACATCAAAAGTTTGGGCGATTTGGTCAAGAAGTTTGGGCGAATTGACCAAAATTTTGGGTGATTTGACCAGAAATATTTTGGGCGATTTGGCATAGTGGTTTGGGCGATTTGACCAAAATTTTGGGCGATTTGACCAGCTCCCCCGAAGATCATCAAAAACAGTTAATGCACAAGTGTGAAAGGCATTTCAGGAAATTTACTCAATTCCGAAAACTAGGTTAAAAATAAAACGATAAGCCAGTTCACGGATTCCGAGTACGCATGGTTAGTAGAAGGACCTCGCAGGATTCCAGTGGGGAAAAACATAATGAAGTAAATAAGGATAATACATTAAAAGGTTATTTTTTCCGCCATGACGTATCTACAAGATGTCAAAACTTCATTGGAATGTCGGAAAAATTATTCACCACATT
Organism: Protula sp. h YS-2021; assembly: GCA_949752745.1. Classification (NCBI taxonomy): domain Eukaryota; kingdom Metazoa; phylum Annelida; class Polychaeta; order Sabellida; family Serpulidae; genus Protula; species Protula sp. h YS-2021. The sequence continues at coordinate 67,396,771 of OX457026.1, forward strand.
ATTATAGTGGGTTTCTTATGCAAAAAAAGAGGATAAATCTATTCTAGCTCCAAGAAGCAACTTGCTTTTGTTCGATCGGCTACAGCTTCAAACCTTCCCCATGTAACGAGATACAAGTCAACCGCATTCACTTTGAGGCGTTTTGTGGCTACTTTGTGCGAGATTCAACGACCAACAAGTCTATTGGGATTTCCTTAAGGCTCTCAATGTACAATGGCAATAATATATAACTTATGTGTTACGCTTTCTTGAAAAGAATAAATTACGGAAATAATCACAAATCTCCCGCAATAACTGACATTTCTTTACATCTAGGGAGCATGGTTTATTACGTGAAAAGTGACATTATATTTCGTAATTATCCGCCAAAAACTTCTGAACTGCTATTTCAAAAAGCATGGAAAAACTAAAAGCTAAATATTATGGGTGTAAAAATAAATTTATACATACTTCCACATCCACCAATTATTTTAGTACATATTTTAACAGATAATCTATAACTCCTAATATTTAATTTTCTGGTCACTTGACTTCGGTCACGTGACATTTAAAGGCCGGAACGTTAACAAACATCTGACAGGTGACTGCGGAAGCTAACTTTTCTGCACTTTAACGAAGAAATTAAAGATATGCAGCACATTAAAAATTGTGTCTGATTCGCAGACAGAATGTTATGTGCCTGAACTTAAGTAAATGTTTGAACAACGGGTACTAGGATGCAGGATCCATGCCTCAGGTCAAATGAAGTTAACCCTTATTACCGGAAAAATGTAAGGCTCCGCAGATCTGACAGGCAGGTGACGAAATTATTTAAGTCAGAGCTAACTCGGAACTAATATTGTGTTAGCTCCAAGAAGCGGTGCGCTACACATTTTCCGCGCACCGCTTCAAAGCCTCGCTATATAACGATAAGGAAGTCAACTGCGCTCGCTTTGAGGCAACCCTGTAGCTGCTTTGTGCGAGATCCAACGACCCGTAAGGTTTTATTGGCATTCGCTAAAGGCCCTCAAAGTACAACGGTAATAATTTACAACTTCTGTGTTACGCTTTCTTTAAAAGAAAATAATACGGAAATAACCACAAATCTACCGCAATAATTGACATTTGTTTGTATACAGGGAGCATACTTTAGTAAGTGAAAAAGTAACAATTATTTTCGCAATTATTCAATAAAATTTTTTTAAATTGATATTACAAGAAGAGCGTAAAAAATTAAAAATCAAATACTGTGGGTGTACAAAATAAATTTATACGTAATTCTGCAACTGTCAACTATTTTAGTATATACTTTACAAATAAACTATAACCCCTTTATTTAAATTTTTCGTCACTTGACTTTAGTCACGTGACATTTAACGGCCAGAATGTAAACAAAAATTTGACAGGTGGTTGCGAAAGCTAATTTTTCTGCACTTATATGAACGAATAAAAGATATGCAGCTCAGTGAGCTGAGCTCACTAAAAATTGTGCTTGTTTTACAAAAAGGGTATATTGGGCATGAACTTTCTGTAAATGTTTGAGTAGTAGGACTCGTATGCCGGATTCGTGCCTCAGAACATATGAAGCTGACCTCTACTAGTGGAAATGGAAGGCTTCGTACCTCTGACGGAGAGATATACGATGTTATAGGAGTCAGAGCTGACTCGGAGCTAATATTGGCCATCAACTTTCTGTAAATGTTTGAATAATAGGGGCTGGTATGCAGGATTCGTGCCTCAGAACATATGAAGTTGACCGCTATAAGTGGAGCAATGGAAGGCTTCGTAGCTCTGACAGAGAGATATACAATGTTATACAAGTCAGAGCTGACTCGGAGCTAGAGCTGAATCGGAGCTAATGTTGTGCTAGCTCCAAGAAGCGGAGCGCTAAAAAGTTTCCAGACAGCGCTTCAAAGCCTCGCTATATAACGATAAGGAAGTCAACTGCGCTCGCTTTGAGACAACCCTTTGGCTACTTTGTGCGAGATTCAACGAGCCATAAGTTTTTATTGGCATTTGCTAAAGGTAGGGTTGGGTATCGCGGCGCAGTCTGTATCGCGATACGTATCGCGATAGTGGCTGTGTATCGCGATGCATATCGCGATATTTTGAATTCTGTAAAAATAAAAAATTCAGCTGTTTTATGGCTTTATTTCCAGGAATTGTAACACTTACCTACGGCATTGATCAGTTATAGATAATGGCGTTATAACAAATACAAAAAGTATGTTGGCATATCTGAAACGAAAAGCAGCAGAATGTGGTGTGCAAAATGATGAACAGCAGTATTGCAGATATCTCTCCTTAGCACTCGTTAGCACTTCACCAAAAAATATTGAATTAAACATGCAGCGGAAAATATCGAAAAATATCGATATTTCAAAATTCGTATCGCGATATGCATCGTGAGAAAACATATCGCGATATATCGCTGTATCGATAAATATCGCCACCCCTAGCTAAAGACCCTCAAAGTACAACGGTAATCATGTAAAACTTCTGTTTTGCGCTTTCTTTAAAAGAAAATAATACGGAAATAACCCCAAATCTCCCGCAATAAATGACATTTGTTTGTATACAGGGAGCATACTTTATTACGAGAAATAGTAACAATAATTTTTTGCAATTATCCACCAAAAACTTTTAAATTGAGATTTCAAAAAGAACGTAAACATAAAAAGTCAAATATGGTGGGTGTACCAAATAAATTTATACGTAATTCTGCATCTATCAACTATTTAATATATATTGTTCAAATAAACTATAACCCCTTTATTTAAATTTTCGGTCCCTTGACTTTGGTCACGTGACATTTAAAGGCCAGAATGTAAACAAACATTTGACAGGTGGATGCGGAAGCTAACTTTTCTGCACTTTTATGAACAAATAAAAGATATACAGCTCACTAAAAACTTTGCCTGTTTTACAAAAAGGGCATATTGGGCATGAACTTTCTGTAGATGTTTGAATAATAGGGGCTGGTATGCAGGATTCGTGCCTCAGAACATATGAAATTGACCTCTATTAGTGGAACAATGGAAGGCTTCGTAGCTCTGACACATAGATATACGATGCTATACAAGTCAGAGCTACTCGGAGCTAATGTTGTGCATGGACGTTCAGTAAATGTCTGAATAATGAGGACTGGTATGCAGGATTCGCGAATCAGAATATAGTGAATTTGACCCCATTTGCGAAACAATGGAGGGCCTTGTAAATCGATAGAGATATCTAAACAAAGAAATCTAGTGAAGAGTCAACTCGCAGTTACTCCAACACGGGCGATAAAATGGGTTCCTCAATTACAACAGGAACGGATACGAAAACACACATATCGGCACCAAAAAACTCAAATAAAAGACAGGAAAGTAATGTGCCCAAAATATTTGTGATATTTATTGCAATACACGATGCAACTTACGAGATATTGTATAAAAGAAGAACTTGTTTACAAATTTTGAAATTTTCCGCTAAACAGGAAATGACATACAACCAATAGAAGCTCCTAACTTACGTCAGCCCGGACCTGTAATACTCGATAACTCAATAGGCGTGTTTTCAACCACACTTGGTCAAATGAACATGATTTTGCCAGCTTGGCCAAAATCGTACAGATATTCAGTAAAAATAAAAACAAAAAAGTTAAGTAAAAGGATCTGTAATACAAAACTGATGCTCTTCCTCTGCCAAATAAGCAGTAAAGTTTTCCCACCATTCTTGTTTCCACAGAATAGTAAGGGCCTGTTCGTTCGGGTCAAAACACAGTCAAAACAATCATTTACCTCAATGTGTACAAGTGAGCATAATACTTTGACTTCAGTATTATGCTCACTTGTACACATTGAGGTAAATCAGAACTTTTTTGACAAAAGTCATCGAGTGAAATGAATGCAAAGTGATTATTTTCATGAATCAGTATGGTTTTCAGGAAATTTAGGGAAATTTGGGTTGATGATGAATGGTGGTCACCTTCATCACCCGTTCTTTTAATTAATTTCGACGTCAAACCATTAAAATTAGGGCTACGGGGACAATGAATTAAAGTGATACATTCGATCGACTTTTTTCACAATACCAAACTTTGCGGAGGTCTACAATGATGGTAGAGAAAAGGTAGAAAGTCGGTGAAACAAGTAGAAGCTGTTGGATATTACGTTGAAAATTAGAATAATTAAGAGTTGTTCTCGCAAAAATGCTTCTGGGAAGGCCTGAAGATGTTCTATATGCCCTAATGATCAAATTTGTGTTTTCAGAATGTCCATTACTATTTTTCACATTTCATAGCTTCTCCATGGTTTTGGATTCTAAGTGTCGTTGGACGAACGCCCCTACCCCTTTCCCTCCAAAATAATTGAATAAACAAGCCATCGTCGAAGGAACAGACCTCAACCGGACACAACAAGTCGCCATTTTGCAAATTTGAAAAATAATACGACGTTGCACAACTTTAATATGTGTATATTCACTGTGCAAGGTAGCATATGCCTAGGAAAAATGTTTCGGAAGACTCGCGTGGAAAGCACCTAAGTCTTACATTGCAGTTATCTAACAAATCACAATTTTTGACAAGTCGCCATTTTGGCAATTTTACTTCGTAATCCTACGTAAGGTCTAACAGATGCTTTCCTCCTCATCGGTTCTCTGGATAGCCACTTCTAAGCCAACTTCCTCTTCCTCATTGGCTCGCCATTTGCAAACACAATATTCTGCACTCGTACTATATCGAAGTATATCAGTTGGATAATTGAATGTTTTCATAACTTTTGTTCTCCATGGAAACCGAAACAGGCCAAACGGCAGGTAACCTTTCTGATTTTGGGCCCGAAGGGCTAGTTGATAGTGATGTTAACGCTACGGCCAAACGGCATGAAAATGATACTACATTAAATAGTCAGGCCAAACGGCGGGATGAAGGTGGTCGTAAATTAACCACTAAACAAGGGGCTGATACTAACTTTTCTGGCCGAAAGGCAAGGGACAGGTGTAAGGGGTCTAAGACCAGGAAACGTTCCTCGAGTAGTAACAGTAGCGACTCCGAGTCAGGCTCAAGGGAACGATATTACCGGATCCCTAAAGTCAAACCTCAGTCGAGAAAGCGTAAACGAAACCTCAGTGAGAGCTCAGTTGAACAAGGCTCCGACTATCACATGTTTGACCCTGATCACATTACCGACACAGTTAAACTTAAGCCCCACATGGAAAATTTTTTAGCCAGGTACTTTAAAGAGTTCCTCGAGGACGAAAAAATGAAACAGGTGTTGGAGAATATACCAATGCCAGACAATCCTGGTCTTTCTGTCCCCAAACTGGACGATGAATGGGCTGAAATGCTTCGAGAGAACAAGGCAGAATATCTACTTGAGAACGATAAGAACTTAGCCAGAGTCCAGATGAGTTTGATGAGAGCGATGGCTCCAATTTGCCTACTCTGGACTGAGATGGACAACGTCAAACGTGTGTCCGGCTATCAGGCTTTGCCTATTTCAGAGACTGTGGAGCTGTTCGAGAAAGCTATCATTAGCTTGGGGCAAACTAACGTAGCCCTTAATTACTTCAGGCGCCTACCGATCGTCTCTAAAATGATAGGCAACACCAAAAAAGCCCACAGAATGATTTCTAAGCATGCAGAGGCCTTGGATGGAGAAAGGGATTTGTTCGGCGAGGGCTTTGACAGAGTTATCAGTGATTCGGCTAAGAAGAGGAAAGAGTCCAGAGAACTCCGTAGAGTTTTTGGGGGTTATCGGAGAGTTTTCCGGCCCTTTCGGCAGAGCCCCGCTGGTCGCGGTCAGGGTACCAGTCGGGGCCAGTATGTCAACAGATACCACCCAGCCAATCCCTACACACATTACAGAGAACAGCGAGATGGCCGTGCGAGAGGGGGCTATAGACAAACTGCTTCCCGAGGAAGGTACGAACGAGCAGTTAAGTTTGTATGGAAAAAAGGAGTTAAGCTCCCCTGTTACTCCCAACAGTGCCAGTTATCCTCCCACCCCTACAGAGTGTACTCCGATTACAAAGGGCCAGAGTCGAAAGGCAAGTATGTCAACAGTCGGGAAAGTAGCACGACCCCCATTGGGAGCCCCCAGAGCGCTGTGCGGCCTCAGTGTACGTTACAATGCAGTGTTAGTCCGTCCACAGGTGCTGTCGTTGGGGTTTCGAGATCCTTTGCAGGCCAAAAACTTTCCAGTAGGGGGCCGCCTGAAACTGTTTTTGGAGAACTGGGAGAAGATCACTCAAGACAAAGTGGTCCTGGAGATAGTCACGGGGGTGAAAATAGACTGGACGCGGAAACCGGTGCAAACAGGGTCACCTTATTGTCCCAAATTCAGTGTGGCAGAGACGGAGTTGATAAACGAGGAAGTACGGGTCTTATTAAAGAAAAGAGCTATCAGAGAGGTCGTCCCAGTGCCCGATCAGGTATTAAGCCACTTGTTCTTAAGGGAAAAGAAGAGTGGGGGTTACCGCCCAGTATTCAATCTGAAAAACCTCAACCGGTCGATAGAGTATCAACATTTCAAGATGGAGAGCATAAAAGATGTGATCGACATAATAAAGCCGAGAGACTTCATGGTAAAACTGGACCTAAAGGACGCTTATTTCAGTGTTCCAATCGACCAGGGGGACAGAAAATTTCTCAGGTTTCAGTGGGGGATTTGTCTGTACGAGTTTACGGTCATGGCGTTTGGGCTGGGACCCGCCCCAAGATTATTCACCAAGCTCCTAAAACCCGTAGTGTCACTGTTGAGAAGGATGGGATTACGTCTGGTCATTTACTTGGACGATCTTATCATCCTAAATCAGGATCCGGATCACTTGATGAGGGATCTGAAAACAGTGGTTTTCGTGCTGGAAAACTTAGGTTTCCTGATAAACTGGGACAAAACAGTGCAAAATCCGACCCAAAGTATAGAGTATCTTGGGCTGATTCTAAACAGCCAGGAAATGGTCGTTTATCTCCCCAGAGAGAAGATGAATGGAATTATAGCGGAATGCAGGTCCTTGCTCAAGCGGCAGAAAGTTTCAGTCCGATCCCTATCCCAGTTAGTGGGGAAATTAACGGCGTCGGTTCAGGCGGTCCTTTTAGCGCCTCTTCATTACCGACACTTGCAGATGACCAGTGCCAAGGGGTTGATGAAAAACCAGAATTACGAAAACGAAGTAGTGCTGGATGTCCAGTGCCGGGAAGATCTGATCTGGTGGATTCAGTGTTTGGAATCGAGCAATGGGAAGTCAATTCTAATGCCCAGGACGGAGATCCACATAACGACGGATGCGAGCAACCGGGGCTGGGGCGCCTGGAAAGGAGAAACCCAAATAAATGGACTCTGGACGGCGGAGGAAACACTATGGCACATAAACGCGAAGGAACTCCAAGCCGGAATGATGGCTGTAAAGGCGTTTACAAAAGGACTGAGAGATATCCATGTGGTTCTACACATGGACAATGCAACGGCAGTGGCGCAAGTGAACAAGAAAGCGAGTCCTTCATCGAAGCTGCTGTTGGGAATAACGAAGGAATTATGGCAGTATTGTGCGAACGCAAGCCTAGCGTTGACAGCCGTTTATTTGCCAGGGGTGAAGAACCAACAGGCGGATATGTTGTCGAGGAACTGGGCCGAGATGAGCAATTGGAAGTTGAACAAATCTTTGTTCGAGCGGTTAGAGGCCAAGATGGGAAAAACAACAATAGACTTGTTTGCAGACAGGATGAATGCTCAGAAGGAACGATATGTGAGCTGGAAACCGGACCCGTACTCGGTAGCAACGGACGCTTTACAGATAGGTTGGAAGGGGGAGTACCCTTATGCATTCCCGCCGTTTTGCCTGATAGGAAGGGTCCTAAAGAAATTAAGTTTCGAGCAGGGGGAAATGCTCTTGATCACACCTACGTGGCCCAACCAACCGTGGTACCCGGTCCTTCTAGAAATGTGCATGGCGAAGCCAGTTCTGCTACCACCCATAAGGGCCCTCCTGACGGATCCGGAGGGGAAGGACCATCCCTTAGTAAAGCAAAACGTTCTTACTTTAGCGGCCTGGAAAGTGAGCGGAAACGAGCTGAAGAGCAGGGATTTTCGGGCGACGCTACCAGACTGCTCACTAACAGGCTCCGTAAAGGTACAAAGACAGCTTACGAATACTCCTGGGGTAAATGGTGTGGCTGGGCTTGCGAGAGGGAAATTGATCCTTTTCGAGCCACTGTGGTAGATATAGTGAATTTCCTGTCTGATATGCTAGTTAAAGGTCACGAATACTCCACTATAAACGGGTACAGGTCGAGCATTTCTCAGTTCCATCCTTACATTGAGGGGGTACCGGTAGGACAACATCCCAGTGTGGTCAAGGTTATGGGCGGAATTTTCAATGAAAACCCACCAAAACCCAAATACGGGGAGTTCTGGGACATTGGGACAGTTTTGCAGCATATTAAGTCCTGGGGGGAGAACGAAATGCTCCAACCAAGAGAACTAACGTGGAAGTTAGCTTTTTTGATAGCGATAACTACGGCAGGTAGGTCATCGGATTTAGCGCTATTAAGTACAGAGCACATGGTGATGACGACGGATAAAGTGTCATTTTTCATTGATGGGCTGACCAAAACAAGGAGACCAGGTAAGAAATGTCCTCCCGTTGAAGTCTACGGAATGCCGGAGGACCCTTGGCTCAATCCAGTAGACTGTCTTAAGACTTATTTGGATAGGACGAGGCATTTGCGACCGGCGGAAGGATGTGGTCTGTTTATGACGCTGTCCCGGCCCTACAAAGCGGTAGTTTCCAGTACGATTGCGGGATGGATCAAGAGGCTCCTGGCCCAAGCAGGTATCGATACGTCTAAATGGACGGCTCACTCCACACGAGGGGCTTCAACGTCTAAAGCGGCGAATGTTGGTATATCGGTGAAGGCGATTATGGACAGTGCAAATTGGGCTTCTGCAGGTACGTTTAAAACTTTTTACCACAGGCCAATTTCGTCTGAAAAGCAGGAGTTTCAAAGGAAGGTGTTATTAGAAAGGTAAGATGGCTTTAAACAAGCATCTGTTAGACCTTACGTAGGATTACGAAGTAAAATTGAGAATTTTACAAGGATTCGTAGGATCCGAGTGAAATTTTTGATTTTATAAGTAATCCGGAGTAAGGTCTAACAGTTTCCCTCCCGACACCCCACCCGAGTGCCTAGTTAAGTTTCCAGATTAAGAGAGAGGCTAATTTAGGGGGGGGGGGTGACGGGCCTGTTTGGGGCAAGGGCATCGGACCGCTGTCAGTAACAACCACGATAAAGAGGTTATTTAAAAAAAAAAAAAAAAAAAAAAAAAAAAAAAAAAAAATCATATGTTGCAGGGGAAGACCTCACTAAGCGGAGATCCAGACGGTTCGACGCAGAGGGAATGTTCGCCACGAGCATCTCATATGAGGGAAAAAGAATGTGCGAGGTCGCCAGATGAATTTGGTCGTCGGTTTGGACGACGCTAGTGGACGGTTTTTGGGACCCTGTTTTATTCGATTTGGTGAAGTTGTAAGAATGTATTTGGAATAAACGTAGAGTTTGGAATATTTGGCGTGTTTGCTTGTCTCGCCAATTTCGGAAGAGGAAGTTGGCTTAGAAGTGGCTATCCAGAGAACCGATGAGGAGGAAAGCATCTGTTAGACCTGACTCCGGATTACTTATAAAATCAAAAATTTCACTCGGATCCTACGGATCCTTGTAAAATTCTCAATTTTTGGCCGATTTAAAAAATAACACGACGTTGCACAACTTCAATACATATATATTTTCACTGTGCAAGGTTGCATATGCCTAGAGTAAGTAGTTTCGAATAACTTGCGTGGAAAAACAGCATCCAAAGTGTGACACACGGACGGACAGACAGAGGGCAATCTTATAAACCCCCGAGCTCGCCCGGTTGGAGTCTAAAAACGAGTTTTCCCGGGTGAAATCCTATGAAAAAAAAAAAAAAAAAAAAAAAAAAACACACATGAGCACATCCAGGAACATGGAGAGTAGCCCACGAACGTTCACGCGTACTATTGAAAAGATTCAATGAAAAAAAAAACAAACAAACAAAAAAAATGTGCCGCCATTTTGTCAGTTTTTCGTCAATCGTCAAAAAAAACAAAAAAAAGTAATAGCCAGGTGGGGGACCACCCAGGGAACATTCCTGTGTAATATCAAAACGATTGGAGCAAAATTGCAAGAGTAGCATTTTAAAGAAAAAGTTCAACATACGCACATACATTCAAGCCCCCGATAGTATACGACTAACCCAGTCCGACAAAGTCGGCTGGGTTAGAATAAAACGCATATTTAAAGCGACAAAACCCATCCGTGTGTAAAATTTAAGAGCACTTGCATAAACAGGCCATCGCACCAAACAGTCAAGTTTAAACACGCGATTTTCCAAATTGCTATTTTTCGGTGATTTGTAACTGATCCATATATAGTGTGTATGTTATATGCATTTAAACGTTTCAACGTTTTTAAAGAATAGCTTAATGTCGTCAGGTAGAACAGACAGAAGGTGCTACAACCTGTACCAAATTCATTCATTACCAATAAAACGGTCTTTGCATTTTGAGTTTATTGTTTTGTATTTTAACAATAACAAAGTACTGAGCTTGGGAAATGACTTGGAAATACAATACAGTAAAGTGTATTTGAACGTTTTAAATAACGTGACCGTTTTCCGTGAACACGTCATGTGAATACCTTTCACACAGTTTTCCACACCCACTCTTCTCTCATTTATTTAGGAGCTAACCTCAACAGTTACTCAGAAAAACCAAACTATCCCAGGAAAACAATCAGTTTTGAAAACAGCAGTGATGTCTCGGCGATGTGCGGATCTGGATTTTCTCGACATATTTAAAGCTTTCACCAAGAACCCTTTTTTACCACAAACATTTCCAATTTGTGAAAATGCTTGAGTTAAGAATTTCAACTCATGAAAAGTTCGTTTTTCTACAATGGATTACATTGCTACTGAGCCTGTTTCGGTACCAAAAGAACAGCTAAGTAACGGGTATACCAGAACTTAAAAGTGTAACACTTGCAAGGTTTTATTACGTCATCACTTTTGTCTCCCCTGATCCGCTTTCCATGGGATTTTGACACTCTCAACTCGAGTTTTCAGATTTCAAATTTAAATGCAATTATATAATATAGCACTAGTTACAATTTCTCCAACAAATACGCATATTCCAAACTCAATTCTCTGTATAAAGACTACAAAACCAACAAACCGAGTTATACATTGCAAATCATTCTTGCGACCAGAAGGCCCCCTGTTACTTTTTGGCCCATAATCACTCCCATAATCGTCCTTTTATTGTGGCATCGACTGCGTAATTGAAGTTGTCTCAGTCACTGAAATAAATGATGACTGAAAAATCTGGGAGGACTGACACGACAACTTCCCACCCCGTCGCCACCCCCACCCCCCTAAAAATATACCAGTTATCTACTGAGCACCGACAAATTCAATAAAGAATGACCCCGTTTCAATATGCAAAAAGTTTGTTGGTTTTGATCGTCTTTTTTCTTAAACAAATCAAAAGCATACTCACAACCACAACATGGTTTACACTCTCAGGGATTCTCGCGTAGGGATGCATTCATAAATTACACTCAAAACATGATGTTTCTGTACACAGTATCACAGAGAGAAACGTCTATGCACTAAGTTGAAATGATTTTCACTGAACGAAATACTGGTATGTTCAAAAATGTCACTGCGAAGGTGATAATTTTACTCCAAAATAACACCCTTTCTTATACATGTTTACAATTCAACTGCAAACAAACCTGAAAATTACTTCTTTGTACAAACTTAAAGCACTATTTTCAATTTTCTCAAAATATAAACAGAGGGGAGTCTTATCCGGTCAAACTTTGGCTGCTAGAGCTACTTTGCAAATTTAAATGATTCAATAAAATCAACCCTTAGATGCACTAGTATTTGAAATCTCCGAATAGCCCCTTTAAACATTTCTGGCACCATTCTCAATCCGTTCCAAACCAACAATATTTCGGAGTATTTTATAAACGACACTCTGGTTCAAGGAACGAAAGAAGACAAGAACTTCATGAATACCACCCTTACGTGATGAGCAACGCCTAAAAAATCCTCAAGACAATTGGTTAATAAGCAAGAAAATATCAGCAGGTTACCAAAATGTTCTACGAATACAATAATTCCTGTAGCAGAATAATACTTTTTCTACAAAAAAAAAAAAAAAGAGTTTACGGCCAAAAATAATGCTTACCGAAGACTGCCTGCTAATACTTTCGAAGGCCAATGCAACGATTTTGTGGTGAACATTTTAAGTACTTAACAGGGAAGACTCCAACCAAAACCGTTGGCCATTACTGAATCTACTTTGGGGGTCATTCATAAAGAACGTAGCCAAAATTTACCTTTCCCCACACACCATACATGAAATGTGACGTCACCCATTAACTAAACTATTATTGTACGCAAGGAGCTAGACCCCCCCCCCCCAACCTGCTACCCCAACTTTAGAACCCATCTTTGAGTTAGAAACAGCTGCCACGGTCCTCTGGTAGAAGCCCTATTGTCTGACAACTTCACAACATCATACTCAATTTCAGCATATCCTCTCTTGCAGTAAAAACACAAGAAAATCACTGCAGTGGCCTTAAGATAAAAGAAAACGTTCGCAACAGCATTGTGATTACCATTTTTTAAACACTGAATTAACATGACATCAAAATTTTTCCCGCCACTTCAAAATGCCCAAAATCTACACAATCGTCTTAAGCACAGAAGACAATACGATTTGATAAAGATTCCACAAATTCGAACGTTACAGTATCATAATGCTTTTGCGAGTAATTGCTTAAATAGTCAACCACCAAACATCAACCACACACCCGTTAGTTTGCCAACAGCCTCAACCTCTCCCAAACAGTGATGAAAAAAAAAAAACCATCCAGGGACATTGCGACCAACCGAAAGTTATTGTTTCGCTGAATAGAGATTGGCCCTGAAAAGTATATGTATCATATCGATAAAGGTCTCATAGCCTTAGCCTTGAGAAACTCAAAGTAAGCTAATTTAAAAAAATGCTACTCCGTATATCTGTTTGTTTTTTTTTTTCTTGGTGCAAAAAAATCTACTGGCGGGACTAGTCTTGGGCCATCGAGGCACAATATTGAAACGGTCCGGCAAAGACCTCAAGAGTAGGGTTTGAAAAATGTAGCAAACTGTTGATAATCACACACACATTACCAGTAACAGGCGGGCCGCATTGACTCCGTTGGTTCAGGCATGAGTGTTTTGCACACCGCATTTTGCTTAGGAACCAGCCGAGACCGCAGCAACAAGGTTATAACAAAATAAAACTGAACTCCATATAAGAAGCCGTAGGGACAGCCTCAGGGGTAAATTCAAAATTAGGACAGATAGGTTTTTTTTCAGGCGCATTGATCCGCATTTAAGCAGCAAAAACTGTACGCCGTTACAGGCCAACAACAAGTCTGGTCAGTATTCGGGTGGCTTTAAAATTGAGTAACATATTTGCCTGCATACACATGATTAAGCTACAAAACGCCATAAATATAGACCTATTTACAAATTCCATATGGAACAGATCCCGTTCACGTAGTGCCTAGCGACGCTCGTTAAGAATACTACGATACCATTTCACAAAAACACTCACATGTTTTCTCTCACATCTCTTCCATACCATAATGATTCTGGAGTTCGCTTTTTAAAGAAACCACTGCACAAAAATGGTTTATACAACTCCGATACATTCAAAAGTTATTTATTTACCAACCTTAATTATATCGGTACTGGCCATTAACCTTATTTTCCTGTGCTAAAAAACGACCTTCAAGATTAGTCTCTAAAATTTCACTTTCATAGCCATATTTCACATGCACAATCACTTTCTTCCCAACTCGCTTCCATACTGACTAAAGTACTCACCAACTCCATGTTTTATACCTTTTTTTTCAGATATATTAAACTTTCTTTTCCTTTTAAAATTAGTTTACACAGAAGTGTCAGAAGTAGTCCTTTGCACAATTGCTTCAGCTTTTGATTGAATTATGTCTTCATACAATTATAATTTCGCTTCACATTATGATTTCAAGTTGAATTTGAACAGTTCCAATTCAGTACAACTCAGTGATGACTGTTTTTAGTTGAGAAGGAAATCTGAAATAGCACACCGATTCTACAAACATCCCGTGTCGGAAGTAAATAATCAACACCAAAGCCACTTGAGTTCCTCACTCCGCGCTGGACCCAAGCCCCAATCCAATCATCGCCTCGCGCCCCGTCTTCTCCTCGCCACTGTGGCCACGCGCGGCCGCGGCGTCGTGTTACTGGAGCCCATGGTGAACATGCCGCCTGTGTTGGGTGTTGCCGGTGTGCCAAAAGCGGCCGGGGCGCCGGGACCGAAGGCGTTAGGGGTCGCTGTAGCTTGCTGGCCTCCTGTTGCAGTCAAAACAACACAGGCTAAAACCAGGATTATGCATTTAAAACACAGAACTGTCTTTTTCGTGTTAACGGCTCAAAACAGAAATCAACCTTGTTCTTTTTTCATTTACAGTTCAATATAGAAATTAGTCTCTTCTTTTTCTATTTACAAAACTTTTCTGAAAACTTTCGTTCAACGCAAACACTGAAGACAGTATTTAACAAAAATCAGGCACCTGATATCCAGCATTAAAACAGTAACTTACCTGCAAAATTGAACGGGTTTGCCGTCGGTTGTGCCATGCTGAAGTTAAATCCTACCGTCGACGACTGTCCCGCAGTCACCGTACTTTTCTCCCCAAAAGGACTAGTTGCAGCGACGGCTGGGGCGCTCCCAAACGCCGTATTTGCGCCAAAGGCAGGTATCGCGCCACTGCTCCCAAACGCCGGCGCAGAGGACGCAACCGTGGAGCCAAACGCAGGAGAAGTGGCGCCGAAGGCCGCGGGAGCCGCCGTGGTTGTGGTGGTCGCACCGAAGCCCGGGGTAGCACTTGCCGTGCCAAACGCCGGCCCAGTGCCAGAGCAGAACACTGGTGCTGTGGTCTTGGTACTTCCAAAACCGGGGGCACTACCGAAAGCAGGAGTTGGCGTGCTTCCAAAGGCTGGCGTCGTCGAGGTCGTGGTCACGCCGAACGCTGGGGCGGCAGTGGTCACCGCTCCGAAAGCCGTACCCCCGGCCGTATTACCGAATACACCTGTGCTTTGGGTAGCAGTCTTGCTAGCACCGAAGGTGAATACAGACTGGGCTGTGGTGTTTGGAGTTGAAAAGCCAAGTGTTTTGTTTGGATTACTTTGCGCAGTTGCCCCAAAAGCAAAGTTGTTACTTGAAGCAGCTGCGTTATTTGTGCCAAAATGCGGTGCAACTGACGACGTGGCTGTGGACGTTACCGTTCCCGCAGTGAACTGGAACCCAGTGGCAGCAGGCGGATTACTTGTTGCAGTGTTGAGCTGAAAACTAGACGGGCTTGTCGACTGTGTATTTGTGGTGGCCGCACCGAACTTAAAGCCACCAACTGTAGGTTTCGCTGTGCTAGCACCGAACTGAATTCCCGCTGTAGACATTCCTGGCTTTCCAGCATTAAACTGAAATGTACCTGTTGCTTTTGTTGTTGTCGGCGCTGTACCAAAAATACTCGTGGGATTCTGAACGGTTGTGTTTGTTTGGCCGAACATTCCTGATGGCGCCGTTGTCACGGGCTTGGTGGAGGTCTGTCCGAATGCAAAGCCACTGTTTGTAGAGCTCGCAGAAGAAACAACAGTATTATTGTTATTTGGTACAAACGGAAACAGTCCTGTGGCTGCAGGGGCAGTTCCTTTTTGACTTGCACTGCCAGTGTTGTCAAAAGGGCCAGCGTTGAGCGCATGTTTGGTCGCGGAGACAGCACTGTTCGTGGCCACTTGTGTCACTTTGGGCGCGAACTGCAAACAGGAAGCTGTCGACTGCGCAGTGTTTTGAACCACGGACGTTGGACTCGTCACTGCAGGAGCACCAAACTTGAATCCACCCGGTAAGGCGGAGATTCCGCCACTAGACGGCGCCTGTGAGCTCAGGGCAGATCCTGTCTTAGCAGCAGAATCACTGAATGAGAATCCGCCCACAGTGCTAGGCGTACTCGCTGTATGACTGGCCACAGGAACTGTCACTGCCGACGTCAAGCCAGGCGTGCCACTCGTCGTCGGAGTGACTGAAGTTGTTTTGCTACCGAAGCTGAACATGCTGCTAGCCAAGGGGTTCGCTTTCGGAGCACCAACAGTGTTGGTCTTCGTTTTCAAATCCAACGGAGGGAGGAGCTGGGGGGTCGTAGCCGCCACTGAAGACAACCCACTGGCCGTAGTAACAGCGATTTCTGAGGGCGTTGTCTGAGGCTTAAGGGTAAATAACGTCACACTGGTTGGCGTGCTGTTCGCGGGAGTGGTCGATGAGGTGGTCGCCAATGTGGCAAGACTTCTACTGAAGATGCCACTTGTCACTAAGCTTGTAGTCGTTGTGGTAGATAAAGCGGCACCCGTAGCGCTGGCGCCCGTGACAGTTGCTGTCGTCACACTGGTTTCCGTCATAGCCGCTGTCGTAACACTGGTTCCCGCTACAGCCGCTGTTGTAACACTGGTTCCCGCTACAGCCGCTGTTGTAACACTGGTGCCCGCCACAGCAGCTGTCGGTTTTGTTGTGGTTGCCGCAGCACTTGTCATTGCACTTGCCTGGCTTTGGACACCAAGCGATGGCTTAAGAGAAGCAGCGCTGGTTGCTACGGTAGAGGAGACACTAAGATTTGAAGTAGTGGTTTCACTAGCAGCTGTGGGTACCGTGGCGGTTGCAGGAGCAGTAGAAGTACCCAGCAGCGATGGCGGTTTCTTGCTATCTGTAAACATTTGTAGAGAAACATGGTTTACAACAGTACATTCAAAATGTATTTTATTCGTGTGTAAAATTTCAAAACAATCCAACCTATAGTTTCGGAGATACAGCTCATAACTGTATCCCTCCCTTACAGGGGGATAAATTCTCAGCATTAGATATCTTAAGGCTTGCCTTTAATTTTAACCGTGATCTATCCAAGCTGCCAGTGAAACGATGTCCTTTTTAGCACATGAACACGTTATTTTTAAACTTGACTATAAGAAATTTGCAGTCATATCATGTAAGTTTCCTGACAACGTAATTTACCGCTCTTCCAGCATTTAGTTTATTTTACATTACCTTGTTTTGTTTTATATTCTTCAGATATTTCTTTCAACATCTGCTCCACTCTGTCGACTTGAGCCTTTTGATCGCGGGCAAAGTCTTCCTTTGTTAACTGGTGGCTAAGCCTTGGCACCTGTGGCATACACAAGGAAAGTAGTTGACTATGCTCACAATAAAAAATACATAAAATGCTGTCCGGTGACCACTATCATAATTTAAACTGCACATAGACAAGGACACTCAAAGTAACGCATATCTGGTCTCAGTCCAATACACACTGATCTTAGTGACACGGTTTAAGAGATGTACAAGCCAGCAGCGTACCCGCGCGAAGTCGTCACGTTTCACCGAGGTAGGCAGCAGGCGCCTTTTGGAGGAACCCTCCTTGGTGAGGAGACACCTCTTGCTCTTCTCCGGTGGCGTGCTCTTGCTGTCAGAAGCTTCACCCTGTTTGTTTACAACAGACAATGCCAAGAACATGCGCTACGTGTAGTTTTTTTTCCTGTCGCTGTTGGATTAGTTGGGCAATGCAAAAATAACAGAGACTGAATGTTTTTTATACTTCTTGGGTGTTTGCCAATTTATTCAACTATGGCTTCAACTGCTTGTTTGTCTTCAAACAATAAGATTTTTTTTTTGACTGACGTTTTTGTTTTCTTTTCAACGTTTGTGTTTGATTTTATTCGTGCTCACAGTAAAACGATTGGTGCTAATCATGTGGTCACAAATATTGTTGCAAGAACTTGCAACAATCGTTTTTTTTAATTTATTTAACTTTAATAGAAGAGCACTCACGTCAGTGCAGGGAGTTGTCCTGCCACTTGTGCCCGGATAAGGCGTGCTCGTGTTTGAGACGCTTCCTCTCTCCAACGACATCACAACGTCATCGTCCAGCGTTATGCTGTTTCTGCCGTAAGCAAAAGTAAGCTCTCAATGAATCTCCTTAAAACCTTTTGCTTGAAAACTTTCAACTCAAGCATGCATGTAATTGCCAATCCTAAGTATTGTGTCTAAACAGATAACTGCAAGCGTGTTAAAATGTTTCTAATATATTTCGTTCAAAACTATAAGTTTACGGTGAAGCCAACGATATTCATTAACAGTGTAAGTCGACTTGGGAATTGTATCACTAAAAGAGCCAGCTGAGGCCACAAAGTGGGCCGAGGACCTGGTCCCGAGGACACATGTGTTTACCTGGGCGTGTTGTTGACACTGGTGTTGCGCGAGGTGGGTACACTGTCAAAGAAACGCTCGCCGCTGAAGGATCTGCGCGACACGCTGCTCTCCCGACTCGTGTTCAAAGATCTTTCTCGGATCTGATAAATGGCAAAAAACAGGCAAATTTTTATTAAAGTCTGAGGATTGTTCGGATATCAGCTTTTCAGAACATGCGTTATTTATCTCGAAGAATAAACTGAATATAATTTTCAGCGATTTATTGTTGGTCCTTTTTTCTGTCCTTTTTTTTTTTTTTTGGCAAACGGCCATCCTGCTTTTGCGTTTTCACTGCCGAAAGAAACAACCAACGAAGGCTTTCGCGATACATGGTTCTACTCGTGGCGACATTTCGTTTTCCGGTCCACCAACCTGTCTTTCTTTATATCTACGGCTAGAGCTGAGTGACGCCTCGAGTGGATTTCTTACTCCAACCGCTCTGATCTTTGGCAGCGGCACATCCGACTTGCTTTTCTTGGTGACTTTCTCGACCTCTTCATCCCCATTGTCTACAAACATTCAAGGCAGTTGTCACTTGGCCCGTTTGGTAATGTTGGTTAAAGAGTGGGATTTCTGCAGTTGAAATTTTACTGCCTCACATCTGGAATCGGGTTATCATAACCGCTGAACACTATTACCCAAGACCGTATAATTTTACGTACAGCACCACAATTTTAAATTAGCACTTGCCAAAACGTTGCACTGCCCGTATTCAAACAAGTCGCAAACATACATTTCCACATAAACCCACCCGCATCCCAGCATCGGATATTGGTTTCAATCGACCCATAACAGCCTTACCACTTCCCGGAGATGACGTGGCGGGTCTTTTGCCACTGGCCGCCGACTCTTCTAGGCCATTCATCGCTGCTTCAACATCTGCGGCATTCACTTGTATCGTATGCCTCCTAAAACACGTAAAAAAAAAATTTTTTTTAATTAGCGAAATTACTTCTGTGTATTTTTTTTTCTTATTTTGAAGCGATAACAACGCACTGAGGTTTGGTGATTAGAACTTAGAAAAGTCATAAGGCAATATATTGGTCTGTATATTTATTATTCAATTTTCAAAATAAGCCGTCGACAGTTCTGAATGGTACAATAGTTTACTTAAAGATATTGCAAATACCTTCGTTTTGATACTCTATGTACATCGGACGTCAGAACATAGTCTTCCCCAATAATTCTCTTCCTTAAAGAAGATACGAAGCAAAAACAATACATAGAATATCCATGGCACAGGATCATCAATTCAGGCTTAAGGTTTACCCTGACACATCACTGATTCCTTCTGACATTCAACAAAAATGATATCTAAATAATTAACAGGTGTTGTCTAATATGCTATGTTTATTAACTGAAATTCAGTACATTAACAATATATTACATCAAGAAATTCATTCCTCATAAAAATCTTCAGTGAACAATGCGAGCTGAACCTGTACCCGCTTCCATCCCTTCTCCACCCTCCTCCCCTTTTCGACACTCCACTATTTTGTTGAAATGTGCAACAATCAAGAGCATCTTCTCACCTTTTTTCTCGCAGGGCAGATATCACAGATTCAGTATTGCAAGAATCTTTAGTCTCACTCGATTTCGACTCATTATGTGTTTTAGTATCGGGTTGAACAAATCTAGAATTATCAACAAAAAGATTCCCTGTAATGTCGTTGTTGTTCAACAGCCAACCTCTACGGCGATTCGGTCTGTTGTGTATAACAAGTTTTCACTCTGCAGACCCACTGGGGATTCCGCAAAAATAGTACTCATAAAGTGAGGGACTAATTTTTAAAATATCCGCTCTGTGTTTATACATAATAGATAAATCTCTCAGAGGTCATGTTTTATAACAACGCTGTAATATGGAACGTAACACACTGCCAATGTGAAAAATTCTGCTTTGCCCAGGGCAGAAAATTGAAAATAAACATAATATTCACATACTAAAAAACCCTATACATATTTGAAGATTACACTACCTAACTTAGCAAAAAGAGTGACCCAAGCCGGTCTAAATTGACGTTGTTCATGTTAGTATACTTACATTGGTATAGGTGGCTTAAGAACATCTGGGGCAGCCACTTTGACAGTTAGCGATTTGGACAGCATGGAGCAGTTGTGTTCACTGAGCACTGCTCTGGGCGGCTTGTTCAACTTCACTGACGGTAAAATACCCAGCCCACTAAACCGTGGCTGATGCGTAGGATATCTGCGTTTGGGGGACGCAATCGGCTGGGTGCCTCCTATGATAGGCTTTGCGCTGTATGGCGAGCCGAGGAAACTTGGCGATGCCCTTTCCTCTCCATCAAATCCATTTACACTGAAAAGTACGAGGTTTAAAATCTTAAATTTTCTCAAAAACACAAATTCGCGTTCAAGCCTCCTTTACTCTTTACTTCACTCTATCAAGACAGTCATCTTGATATTATATTAGTGTGAACAGAGGTCAGTTTGTCAACAGGCGACAGTGTATTGGAAGATCTGATCATCCGACTTCAGAACATTTATGCAGATAGAGCAAGCCTGTTGATGTTCATTAAAACAGTTAAAACTCATCCCAGAAACTTTCAACCGGTAAGCCTGAACTAAGGAAAAAATTAACACAAGGCACCAAAAAAAGACAAGGCACACTAGGGGTATTACGGTTCGTACCGCAACCAAAAACCGACCGCGGTATTTTCGGAAGGTCTAGGACAGAATCCCCCGGGACTAAACCCCCTGCGCGCATAACCTCTCGAGCCAACCCCCCCCCCCCCCCCCTCAACAAAATCCCAATATAACGTAATATTTAAACATTTAAACACACGTTTATTGCACCATGATTTTACAACTTGAGATGTAGTCCATTTGTACAACATTTTGCAAAGACTGTCAACAGCCACTGGTTTTTGACAGTCACATGCCTTAGCGTACTGATTGGCCTCTGCAGTAATACCGTCTACTTCAGTTGGAGTTAATTGCAGTTGGCTGTATAATTGTAATTCAACACTCAATGTGGACTCTTGAGATTTATAAGTAACAGGAATTCGTACTTCAGATGTTTTAATTGCAATCGACACAAGACTAGATGACAAGGGTGTAAACTGCACTTCAGATCCTGTGGTTGTAAGATTGTAAGGTCGTCAGATAATATGACTGCAATTATGTACCTTTTATACTTTATTATCAGTAATCATAAAGTACCGATTACAGAATATCGGAGGCTGCTTAAAAGTTCAAATATAACTGTTGGAGTGGGAGGGGGGGGGGGGGGGGGGTTCGGTCCCGGGGGATTCCGTCCGGAACCCATTTTCGGGGTTTGTTTGTACTTAAATCCCCCCCCCCCCTATAGTGGACAGCAACAAAATGTGGTACTGCTTCGCGCTCAACTATGCAACCTCAGCATTCTGACATGTTGTTCTTAAAAAAAAAAAAAAAAAAAACACGCAAATTTTGAGAAGTTATCATTTGATATTTTAATGTGAACTGTTCCTTCAGCGGCAGCTGTTCCTCAGGGATAACAAGGAATAAAGCTCACGGGGTCTCAGAGTGACTCCTTAAAATTAGCTCGGGACCCCTGGAATTTGGGGTTGGGAACCCGCCTGAAGGCAGAAAAGCTTCTTTAAAAAGTAGTAGTATTTTATACTTTGCATGGCAAAGGATATCAGTAATTTCTAAAAGCCAGAAAAATTCGGGACCCCTCGGGATACATGATTTCAGAGGATGGGGTAGCGCAGACCCCCGACTTAAAAAGTTAACTTAACGTCATGCCGACATCTTACGCCTACTCTTCTTTCAGCATCTATTTCCAGAGTGTGTCATAACGTCTCTCTAAACCATATTTGGAATCCAAGGTTAACTCCAAGTTTAACTGACTAAAAATCGATTATGAGTCATTCCTATTTCCATTAATCGATCGTGGTGTTTTAATTTCAAATTGTATGCTATAAAATTTTCAAAAACTTAAAATCTTTAGCTTGACATATTTCAATAGATATTTCTTATGAGCCCTGATTAACGTAAAACAGTATTAGCGTACCGACAATAAAAACACAAACTATAAATTGAGTTTATAATGCACCAAGTTTGGGAAATAAAACAGCGATCTATAGAGCGATCTATATCTATATGACAGACAGATGGACGGACACCCCAAACCTATAGGCCCCAATCCGAAGGGTTGGGGCCTAAAAACCACTCTCGGCCCCTTTCCGATTTCGGGTGTCTTACTTCTACGGTAATCTTACTGGAGGGTGGTATGTCCTGATGGACCCTTTCTTTCACTTCCACGAAACTACCAAACGCGAGTAAAGAGTGGTTTTGCAATTACTTACTCGCTGTTGCTGATAATGGGGGATTTGACATCCTAACCCCGAGAAAACATTTTTCTCGGTACAAATTTTGTATTTGACTATAAAAATTATGCCCCATAATAATAGTTATTTATGTGATACACCTTTTTCAAAAGACCATACAGGTTTGAGCCGTGCGCCGAGATTTACAAATTCGACTTCTGCAAGTTCTTTTACCGGAACCATTACGCGTGCTATCACATGAAGACCGTGAGAGTGGGTGGGGTGGGGGATCGAATGATTACAGTAGATCCAAAATGGTGAAAATGAAAAGAACGTCTTCCGGGGTTGAAAACAATTTTTATTTGTCAAGTATCCAAACATAAAGAATATCTGAGTCGAAAGTGTTGGAAATTTTGCATCTGGCTTATTAAGTTTTGTCAGAATCAACATTTTCTTGTCACCAATTATTTTAGTCCTAGATGACTCTTGCTTCCCAGCAAGAGTCATAGTTCCTATAATATAACTTGTCATTGATCTCAATTTTGCAATCTGGGCGCACGACTGGGGCTAATGGCGTTATTTTAGAAAGGGTGCATCACATAAATAACCCAATTATAAATTATGGCGCACAATTTTTATGGTCAAATAACAATTTTGAAATGAGAAAAAATAGAGGTTTTCTTCAGATCAGAATAAAGAATCTCCCATTATCGCCCTACAACAACAATGAATCTGCAGTTGTAAAACTACTCTATACTCCACTTTGGTAGTTTGGACGAGGTCGAAAATAGTGCGCCAGGATACTTCTCAGTATGCTTTTTAAGAAAAGGCATGCCACTCCGAACCTCGGTGTCCTGGAACATGCGCCGAAAGATCTGGAGCCGCGAAAATTGAGATCAATGGTGATTTCTATTACAGGAACTGTGACCCTTTCTGACCTAGGAAGACAGAAAGGGTCCACTGGGACTACAATTACTTTGGCCAGTTCTCTCTCCTTTCTCTTGTTACCTAGAACTAGTGGATGCCCTATCGACAACAGTTCCTAGTTTAATGGGGAAGATGGATGAATTTCACATAGCTATAACTGACGGTTTGTTAGACTTTTCTTACCTTTCATTCACTTTTCTAATTCTGGGCAGTGGAGTCTTCTGAGGGGCAAATGGCACGTGATTTCCCGAAGAAAAACTACCATTTAACTTTGTGTCCTCATCGTCTGGATGCGTAGGAGTTTGCGGCAAGCCAGCTATTCCAATCAGGGTATGGCGTCTTGTGGAACGGCTTGTTCGTTTCTGGTCTTTAGACTGGCCAATACTCACACGCCTCATTGTATCGGTATTTCAAATTGCAGTCAGTTTTGAATAGGTTTTGATACTCTCAGTTAAGTATCACCGAATAAATAAATCTCGAAGTCCAATCCCATAACAGTTTCAGATTTACGATTAAACACTTATTTTGAGACGCAATGTCTTTTCACAGCAAACAAAAGTGATGATTTGACGTATTTTTCGTCACAAAAATACAACACCATCCTCCATTTTGATATTTCAATACCGCACATACTAATGGTAAACTTTAAAATTTTTTACTTGACGTTTTAAAAAGCCTTATGCTTTATTATAAAACAAAACGATTTTTACTTTAATACTTTTGCTAAAATAGATAATTTATTTTTCACTTTCTGTTCACTCGATTTAATTATTTTTTTTTTAATTTTCCCGTTTTTAATTTTGTGCAGTTTCGAAAAGAATTGCAACAGCACGTCAACGCAGTTCGTGTTGCTGCCCAACAGCCAACCTCCACAGTATTTCGGTTTGTTGTGCAGAACACCATTTTACTCCACAGACCCACTGGGATTCGGTGAAAATAGTACCCATAAGAGAAAAACTCCCTTTTAAAAGATCAATAACAGATCGGCTGCCTCAGATGTCAGCTGTTTTATAACAACGACGTTGTTCGTGTGATCCGATATGTCATTTCATTCGTAGTATCCACACTCATTCCTCCTATTTTATAACCATAGCAAATGTGATCATTTACAACCGTTTTCTTTAAGTCTCAAAATCTCTTCGGCGTCAACCAATAAGCGGATTTACAGTTTCGTCTGCGACATTGAACAGGATTCCATTTTTTCGGGGGATAAACATGGAAACTGAGAAACACAGAAACAAAGAAATCAATGGAGAAATACATCAAAATCACTTTGGAATAAGGCTCCTTTTTTCTAAAAATACCCATTACAGTTGGTAGGAAACAAGAGTTCTGCGCCACTTTGTGACGTCATACTGTCTGGAAGTGACGTCATAGCGTCTGGACCGGAAGTGTTGTCTGGACCGGAAGTGTTGTCTGGACCGGAAGTGTTGTCTAGACCGGAAGTGCTGTCTGGACCGGAAGTGAGGTCACGATAAGTGTTAGGATAGGCGCGACCATCCATGACGTCATAATGAGGTGATAATGAGGTCATACTGAGGTCATAATGAGGTCATAATGAGGTGATAATGAGGTCATAATGAGGTCATACTGAGGTCATACTGAGCTCATAATGAGGTCATAATGAGGTCATAATGAGGTCATAATGAGGTCATGCTGTGTGGCGGCTTCCTAGGGTTTCAGTCGATGATCGTCGAAGTCAATGAAGTCAAGCTTTCATTTCCGAAGTCAATCGACAACAGACCCTAAAAAGTGATGACCTCCCCCCCCCCCCCCCTCGAAATTGTGATTTTTGCATATTTATCCGTTTCAGACGATTCTGAACATTTTACTTTTTTTTTTTTTTTGGGTCGACCGACCCCCCCCCCCCTCGAAATTGTGATTTTTGCATATTTATCCGTTTCAGACGATTCTGAACATTTTTCATTTTTTTTTTTTTGTTTTTTTTTTTTTTTTTTGTTTTTTTTTTGGTCGACCATATACACAAGTAAAATTCTGCTGAGTCAGCAATTTTAACAATTTTCAGCAAGTTTGAAAAGTTACACACCATATTTTGATTACATGGAAGTAGCATAAAAGCATGAGTGAAACATATATGTGATACATTCTGCTGAGTCAACAATTTTGAACGAGTATTGAATAAGTTTGAACAAGTTGCACACCATATACCATCAAAGTTTTATAAAAGGAAGAGTGACGAGAAAATACTTCACAATGTCGGCATTACTTCTTGACAGATGTATGACTATGGATGACGTCTTCAAAGTGAACTATATTGACTATGTGTTTTCAAAGCTTCCTGCTTTTGAATCGGATTGGATACTGCAAGTGAAGAATTTGCATCTGCATTGGGAAGCTGTGGGAAAGGCTATTCCAAGAGATCGTTTCATCCGCTCGTTTCTACATGAATGTGAAGAACTGCATTTACTATCAACTTACAACATTGATTTAGCATTTATCAACGCGAATACAATTTGGGCAACTGACCTCATGTTAGTTGTAGCTACTAGAATTATTCTACATTATGATGATGATGTTCCAAATAATGTATCAGACCTTGTTCGGTTCAACCATGGACGAGTTGAAGTGAATTCAAAAGTTTGCAAGTTCTTTGAAAAGAAAGCTGACTCAGCAGATAGTTGGGTATAAAAGGGAGTGAACTCAGCAGAGTGGAGTCATTTCTCAGCAGACAGTTGGAGGGAGTGGATCATCAATACATTGTGGCAGTCATGGAGAACAAGACAAGCAACGCAGCAGCGCAGCGCAGCAGCAGCAGCAGCTTTAAAATTAGTGCTAACTTAACCATTACTGTGGAGCATGGAGAATATGGGCCATTTCTACGCATCACACGTGGAGAGAGATGGTGTGCTTATTCACCATCTTTGTGGAAGATTGTGTGCCAGAGCTTGAAAAATTTACGCGACATTGGCTTCAAACTATACTTAACGCAAACGAAGTGGCTTGAAGTCATTTCATACTTGGATATGCGCTATGTGAGTTTTGTGCGCACGTCACGGTTTGAAGGGAAAGAATACACACATCACATCAACATGAATGATGGTGAATGGGAGACACTGCTTCAGGAGATGGACAACATCAACTCAGCCCTATCACCATGTGAGGAATGCCATGACAAGAAAACGATCATCAAGCTGCAAAAGGATGGTCGGATGAAGGTGTCAAAGCTATCCAAGAAAAGGCTGACTGAAGTTCAGTTGGAGAACATGAACGTGCAAAATCAACTTGGACTTACCTGCGACTATTGTGGTGCTTGTGGATATATGGAAGATTATCATTGCCACTGCCACAAGTATAATTGCAAGTTGTGTGAACCAAACAACTTCTGCGGCAAGTGTGGAGTACTTAAAGTCAGTGAAGCAAAGTAAAAGCACACAAGACATTGAAACAAGATGGACGCATGTTTTAAAAATGCTTATATTGACTTGATGATTGCTAAACTTGCTTGCTATGGCACTCCAGACTATCAACTTTATCATTTGGATGCTATTTGGGATGTTGTACATCATAGTCTTGATGTGATTGAACTGCATTCAAGATTTCTTGGAGAATGTCATAAAATTGGAATAGAAGAAGATCCTGACTTTGACTTTGATTCTGCACTTTATTCTGCTCGTACTGATGTTGAAGTATATTTCACCGTAGTTGATCATTTGAGAGATTGTTGTAAAGAAGAAGAGGAAACCGAGCAGCTTTATCAGGTAAGTTATATAAAACCTTTTTAAACATGTTTATGACAACATAGTGAATTGTTTCTCAAAGACATAACAATGTTTTTCTTACTAGCAAATTTAGTTTTATGTGAGTGGTTTGAACGTAAACAAAGAAAGAATATGATAGAAGAGGCAGCAAATATATTAAAAGATATTTTATCACAGGAAGAAACCGACATGTCAGAATAAAGAAGCAAAGTCAACATGGAGAATCTTGTACTATTCAGCGGTCATAAGGACGTTCTTTCAAACATGTTTCCAACACGACTTGAAAAGTATGGACATGGACAAGTGAAGCTTTGTATCAATATGAGAAAGCAGTGTTTCATCACCGTCCAGATATTGCTTCAGCCATTGTGTCATCCAGAAATGGATATGAAGCAAAACGTATTGCTAAAGGGATAAAACCATGTCCTTACCAGTGAAAAGAAGTAAAATGCAAGATGTTTTACAAGTCAAATGGAATCAGTGTGTATTGTTTCGCAACAAGTTGAAAGAATGTAAAGACAAAACTTTAGTTGAAGCAACGTATGATCATTGGTGGGGAGCTGGTGTGAAACAAGTGTCATCTGGATATCCTGGCCAGAATATTATGGGAAAGTTGTTAGAACTGTTGTGTGAGGGTTAGAGACTTTTTCATTTGCTTGTCAACCGTCATGGTGTGCAGACGTGTGGACATGTAAATTTGAAGTATGTTTAACTTGTGCTGCATTGATTCAAGACTGCAGAATGGCGGACATGACACTGAGACAATATATTGTGCAAAAAGCTTATCGTGAAGAAATGTTATCAGCTGTAAAAAAGTTTGCACATTTAGTCTGTCCTGCTTGTCAACATGAAGAGTGTCAAGAACATACTTGTCATACTGCATGTGTTTATACATATTGGAATGAAGCTAAATATTACATTCATTTAGATAAAGTGTTAGAGAATGCAAATCAACGTTGTGAGAAATATGGTGTAGATGCTATTACATTAGATGAACTCAGTCATTGGTTAGTGTTCATTGAAGACCAATGGTCTCCAGTGATTCATACCATTGTATCCATACTTGATTTGTAAAAAACTTGTTAGTTAAGTTATAAATGCATGTTAGTTAAGTGATGTTGGTTGAGTTATAAAATAAAAGCTGTTCTGTTGAGAAGGTGGTTTTCATTCGGTGTGACCATGTCGACGTGGAAAGACTACTTGACCAATATTTACTTCAAACCTGGACAGCCTGGAGCATTTGCTGGTCCTTACAAACTGTATCACATCTTACGAAAACATAATCAACCAGTCACACAGTCACAAGTGAAGAAATGGCTACAGGATCAAGATGCTTTCAGTTTACTACAACCTGTAAAATACAGGTTCAAAAGACAACGTGTCATTACACGTGGTATTGATGACATGTGGGATATTGATTTGGCTGATATGGGAAACATAGCTCCCTATAATGATGACATACGCTTTTTACTCATTGTCATTGATGTGTTTTCCAAATATGTCTGGGTACATCCAATACCTAATAAATCACATACCAGCGTCATACAAGCTTTCCAAAAGATTTTTCATGACACACGACGAAGACCGCGAACTCTAAGGTCTGATAAAGGAACAGAATTTAAAAATAGATGGGTAAAAGCATTTTTGAAGAAAGAAGGCATTCATGCTTATACCACAAAGAATGAAACCAAAGCCAACTTTGCTGAAAGAGTCATTCGTACTCTAAAGGGAATGATGTATCGGTATTTTCTACATAATCAAACCTACCGCTACGTAGACATTCTTCCAGACTTGGTGTACAATTACAACCATAGACCTCATGGTTCTCTTCCTAATAAATGTGCTCCAGCCGAGATTCGTAAAGACAACGAATCAAAAGTGTGGAAGTATATGTATGTCGACAAATTGAAATTGAAACCGAAGAAGAAGAAGAAGTATAAATTTAACATTGGCGATCATGTTCGCATTTCCCACATTAAATATGTGTTTCAATGCGATTATCACATCAAATGGACGCAAGAAGTCTTCATTGTCACACATCGTTGTAAGAAGCAAGGAATACATTTGTATCGTGTGAAAGACTTTTTAGACGAAGATATTGATGGACATTTCTATGAAGAAGAACTGCAGAAAGTGACCAAAGATATTGAATCTATTTATAGAATTGAAAAGGTCTTGAAAACACGTAAAAGACGAGGAGGTGTGAAAGAATTATTTGTCAAGTGGTTTGGTTGGGTGAAAGAAACAGACATTCAACAATGAAGCATCCATTTACATGTTTGGTCTCTGGACCTACAGGCAGTGGCAAAACGTCTCTGGTGAAGGAAATTCTAGAACAAAAGTTGATTCAACCCTCTCCGAAAAACATTTTATGGCTCTATGCAGCAGATCAGCCTTTGTACAAGGGAATGAAAGGCGTGGAATTTTACCAAGGCATTCCAGATGACATTGAAGAGCGTTTTAACCCGAAGAAACCAAACTTACTTATCATTGATGACTTAATGACCAAATGTCATAGTGATGAGCGTATGACACGTCTCTTTAGTGTTGGCAGCAGTCATCAAAATCTAAGCATTATCTTTATTGTGCATAATTTATTCCATCATGGGAAAGAGATGCGAAATATTAGTTTGAATACACATTATATCATTCTGTTTAAAAATCCGAGAGACAGTCAACAAATTAGTACATTGGCGCGGCAAATGTATCCTGGAAGATCTCAATTTCTCATAGAAGCCTATCAAGATGCTACTAGCAAACCTCATGGTTATTTATTCATTGATTTAAATATCAAAGACAAATGATCAACTACGTATTCGTACAGGCATTTTACCAAAAGATACACATTATGTATATATTGATAAAGCAGTGTATGAACAAGAACCAACTCATTTGACCATTCGCAGTCAAGATGTCTAAACGTATTCGAGCGAACCAGCCGTTTCTTCATTTGCTTGCACGCAGTGGGCCTAAACGACGTAAATCCTTGCTACAGCAAGCTACAAAAGAGGAATTAACAAGCTTGTTTGAAATTTGTTTGAATATATTGCAAGGACATTTACCCTTAAGCTCAAAACGGTTTAAGGAATTTAAACGTGAACGTCATACGCTACGTACTCTAGCAGATAAGAAGATATCCCTTCGACGAAAAAAGAAGTTGATTAATCAGAAAGGAGGATTCATTGGAGCTATTGCTAGATTGGCATTGCCCTTGTTAGCCAAACTACTGCTAAAATGAAACATACGATGAAAATGGTCCTCATTCCTGAATATGAATATAAAATGTTGCTAGAAAAGAAGGGAAAAGATGGTGAAATCAAAACGAAAGTGAATACACTTTTACGTGGGAAACGAACACGTGAAAAGGCTATAGAAATGTCTCAACTTCTTGGTCGTCATTTACGAACAAGTCAGTCTAGACAGCAAAAGCCCTCATCATCATCATCACCACCTGAAAAGCCAGAAAAGTTATTTTTAAGTCATTTTCAACCTATCTATCATGGAAAAGTACTACAACTTTTAGCCGAACTGAAGAAATATGGTGTAAAATGGACAGAGAAGAATGAACTTGTGTTGAAAACGGGTGATATTATAGCAAATTCCAACATGGTTGATTTGATGAAAGAAGCATTGGTGGCGACAAGAAGAAAAGAACGAGCCATACCACCACATGGTTGGCATCCATTTATCCAGGAAATTGTTGATGCTAATATTCCAAAAACAATGTTTAGTAAAAAGACCACTCGTGACGACATTACAACAGAAATGAAACAACGTCAACAAAGACAGTTTCCTGAAGGATGGGAAAATTTTTAACATGGCTGAAAGAGCTATGTTGTTGCCAAGACACAACTATTCCTGTAAAAATAAGATGTACAAGTGCTTGTTGTGAAGGAGAAGTTATAGACCATGTAGATCATCATCATGATGTAAAAGATCATTTACATACTTGGTCGAATGGCGCGCGCTATCGTGAAGTATATAGACAACGTCAACGCACCTATACCATTTAGTTCCCATCATGGAGTCGACAAGCTTTTACATCACTTTACCTAGCAATGCGAGTATGACCTATTATCCCAACAAAAAGGCTTCGAATTATCAAATTCGTATGCCTCGAACCATTTATCTGAATAGAAAATATGAAGTGGCTTTAGCTGAAATTCAATATCCACATACATGGACGACGATGATGAGACAGGGCATGGACTACTCTATTCAGTATCGACAAGAACTATTCGATGATCCTATTCTTAGCACTCTCGATATTCCTTATGGGTACTATAGAACCATACAAGAACTATGTGAGGCAGTCAATGAAGAAGCGACTAATGCTCTGAAACTTACAGAAGCTATTCGAATAAAGTATGATAAGATTAGACGACGTGTGTTTCTATTTCTCGATTATGGTTATGAAGTGTCCTTTTCCGCTGGATTAGCTGAGATTTTAGGATTTATCCCAGATCACTGGTATACTGAAACATGTACAGCTGACCATAAAGCGGATGTGAAACAGGGGTTTTATACACTGTATGTGTATTGTAGCATTTGTGAACCACAAGTTGTTGGTGATTATTATGTTCCGATACTACGTTCTGTTGGCATACAAGGCCATGACGGAGATATTATCATGAAAACGTATGGCGAACCGCATTATGTTCCTGTAAACACATCCAAATTTGACATGATAGAAATGAATATTAAGGACGACACAGGCCATAATGTTCCATTTCAAACTGGAAAGGTGATCTGTAAACTTCATTTTCGACCAAAAGCAATATGAAAGCTTATACACACGATCCGTCTGCATATCGCAACCATTTTCTTCGTCAAGTGGGCGGGGAATTACCAGGATTCAAAGGAGCGCGAATCCAATATGGCGATGGTATTGGTTCAATACTGGGATCATTGGCTCGCAAAGCAATTCCACTACTTAAGGCTGGGGCTAAGATCGTTGCGCCACATCTTAAGAAGGCTGCAAAGAATGTCGCGAAAGATGTGACGGGTCGAGTAGCAGAACGTGTGTTTGGAGAACAAAAGCGTGTGCAACCGACGAAACGTGCCAGAAGACGAAAAACAGCCAGACGGATAACATCAAAATATCGCAAAGATATCTTTTGAAATCATGTCTCTCATTCATAATCATTCGTGTGAATGTAGTCTTTCTCCATTGGAATGGTTTCACGTACCACCAACGCAAACTGCTGTAGAGAAAAGTTATAATGTTGACTATCAACCACTTACAAGCATTAGAGAAGGCGCTCCAATAGAATTCTACATTCCTGCGAGTACAGAAGAATATCTAGATTTAAAGAACAGCAAACTTCATATTGTATGTCGCATTCTAAAGGCTGATGGAACAGAGTGTGGCGCAGATGATAATGTCTCTTGCATCAATGATGTGTTTAATGGGTTATGGTCTAATATTGAATTGTTTCTGAATGATCGTTTGGTTTCGCATAGCAACAATACTCATGGTTATACCAGCATTATCTCTCATCTCATCCATGATTCGGAAGAAAGTCTACATTCTGAGCGCTCTATGCGTCTCATGTATAAGGATACTGCTGGGTCAATGAATAGTCATGAGGTGAAAAGACCTAATCATGAACAATATGTATCCGGGTTTCATGTCAATGCCGACGGCGGTGACTTGGCTGAGCAAGGAAACAATGGCTTACATCATCGTTATTTGCATACACGTCTTAGCCGTGATGTTATGCTCACAGGTGGTTTAAGGATAGATTTGTTTGAGCAGGATCGTTATCTTCCGAATGGTATCAGTTTGAAATTGCGTTTCCATAGACAAAAAGATGACTATGTATTGATGGCTGCAGATAATACCTATAAGGTAGAAGTGAAAGAGGCATTTTTAACCATTCGCCAAGTGAGGGAGTGAGTCCAGGTATTCAGTTAGGACATACAGATGCATTGATGAAAAGTCCTGCCAAGATCATCATCACTAGAAAAGAATGTAAAGTCTTAGCTATTCCAGCAGGATTTCAGTCTTTTGTGAAAGATAACATCTTTTTGGGTCAATTACCAAATCGTATTGTCATTGGTCTGGTTCATAATGAAGCTTTTGGTGGATCAGTATTGAGGAATCCATATGATTTCAAACATTTTGATCTGGACTATATGCAACTGTACACGGATGGTGAACCAGTTCTATCCAAACCTCTCAAGCTTGACATTACACAGAACAAATACCTGGACGCTTTTGAAACGCTTTACAAATCGTTTGATCGATTGAATGGTGAGAAAAGTTCCATTATAAAACGGGAAGATTGGCCTAGAGGTTATGCTTTATTTTCGTTTGACTTAACACCGGATTATGATGGCGATGATCATTTCCCCCTGATCAAGCATGGGAATTTGCGGCTAGAAATGAACTTTGCTACGGCTTTGCAACCTACCATTAATGTCATTGTCTATGCTGAATTTGACAACATTATTGAAATAAGTGCAAATCGCAGCATCCAATTCGACTACCAGTCATGAACACGAAGCAGATTGATGCCATATTGAGTCATGATGTCATGACCAAAGACTTGTTTCAAGGCGTGTTTGCCATGGATCAGTTACCGTCTTTACAACGCGGCGCCTATGTGATCAACACAGACGATCAAGATGAACCAGGAGTACATTGGGTGGTAGTGTATTATGATAAAGACCCTGTGGAATATTTTGACTCTTATGGACTATTCCCTCTCGATGATCGTTTAGACATATTTTTAAGAAATGACTATATGTATAATTCTATCTCATTACAAACGCCAATATCATCATCATGTGGTTTTTATTGTGTATATTATATATTACATAGAGCTCGAGGTCAGAGTATGTTTGATATTGTGAATATATTAAAAAGAAAGGATGGTGATTTTATTGTAAAGGATTTTGTATATAGACATTATAAACCACTGTTTTATTAATGTTGTTGTTGTTATATTAGTTAAGTTGTAGTTAAGTTGTTGTTGTTGTTATATTAGTTAAGTTGTTGCTGTTAAATAAAACAAACCAAGTTTTCAAACAGTCTTGTTTATTGTGTTCTATTTACAAAGTCTATTTACACGATTTACAAATTCTTAACTACAAACTTTTATTTACAAATTCTATTTACAAAGTTTACAAACGCTATTTACAAACTCTTAACTATAAAGTCTATTTACACTATTTACAAACTTTTTATTTACACTATTTACAAACTTTTTATTTACAAACACATTCATTTTTCAATACATTCATCAATGAATACCATTCATTAGAATCTAAATTGATATAGGTATCATAGACATTACATCCATGTTTGTAAATGCTATGAAAGCTCACATAACACACATCACCAAACTTTCACAGTTTCACAGTTTCATGTTCAGACAGTTTCAGTTCATATCATTCTTCTAAGTCAATGTCCATCACACGCATAGGTTGTGTCAGCTCAATGGATTTGGTGCCCCGCTTGAGTTGTATTCCTCCCTCTTTGAATTCAAGCGTTAGGTTCTTTCCAATCCAATGCTTGTAACAGCGCGTTCCATTCCACTGTGTTGAGGGTGATGTAGTCATAGTTTTCTGTAAGCTCGTCATATTGGCGAAATTGTACAAACACGTCTAGACCGTTCTCAGTCACACGCACTTCTAATTCATTTGAGACTGCTAGGAGAAAGCCGGGTATTCTCAACTTCTCTAGATGGTCTTTCAACACGGATTGGTCATCAAGTGATAGGACGAGATACTGTCCAAAATGTCTTAGCACAATGTCATCATATTCGTTTCTCAGATATGAGAATCCATGCGTAATTGGTTTATATTCCGTTAAAAAGTCTTCCATCTCGTTCAACAGTCAGATGAACTATGAGCTGTCTCCTTGTCTGCAAAGACGTTTTTATGCTCGCAAGATGGTGAAGAGTGGATGTTGTATCGCTTCTAGACTGCGCGCCAGTTCTTGATATCAAAGAGGATCAAATCTGTATATGGTGTATCTGGCACAACTCCCTTATAATCCTTTGGATAATCCTGTAAAAGATTTCTACAGATTTTTACACGTATGTTAGAATCATATTCAGCTACCGTCACTTCCACTTTATTTTCAAGTCTACGTTTAAACCCAGGTTCAAGTGGTATGTTTTTAAAGTCTTTCCACACTTCAGGTTTAAACCGATGATAACTTGTCTTAGAATCTAGTATCACTTCATTCCTCTCATTGACAGTAAGGTAATCACCACCGTTCAGCATGAGTGCATTCATGATTGTTACCTTGTTATGAGTCACCTTCTTGTCTACGAAGCCTTTTATCCACTTCTTTCACCTGCTTCTTCAGCATTTTCCATTCAGGTATTGTCAGCAAAATTCCCTTTTTCGTTGGACGGTTTTTTCCAGTCCCCTCATCTCTGAGGTATTTGCGAATGTTTATCACACCTTCATTACTTTGTTTCATAATCTTGATATACTTTCCATTGCCTAGAGAAAGCATTCCATCCCACGACTGTGGTGTTGGTGCTATCTCCACTTTTAATTTCTTGATGGTATTGTCAGGATGTTTCACATTCATGTCTTTGACTGTATCAGCAAGAGTATCCATATCCGTTGTTGCAGATCTTTTCCGATTCATGTTGACGCTTCAGTGTTCACACCTCAACTGACTCTAAAGTTGAAGTGTCTCCCCCTTATATACTGTAATGCCCATGCGCCAAAGTGGAATAGCCATCACTCATCACATATCGCTTGTCATCAAAAGGAGAGAGAGCCACTTTCCTCAACTTCTCCGAGAAGATCTGGTGGTCATGACTTCGAATGATGTGCCCTGTGGTTATCGTTTGCGTTTGGTTGAACAAACTGTCTCTATACTGGTGATGTTTCATACGTCTTTGACACGCGCGAGTAATGCCTTTAGCCGTACGTTTTTCTTTCCCACCATACATCATACTGTACATTTTCGGTCGAAGTCCAACAAACTCTTCTATGGGAATACCCGCCGTCTCATCTTTCATTTTCCCAAGCACTTTCTTGTTCACGTTGGAATGCAGGAAATGATCTGGGGGATAGTCACTTGTGTCGAACAAGTCGGCATCTTCCTGTATGTCTTTGTAGATATCTTCCGTTTCTATGTCATAACATAGACTGTCGGTGTCGCTGAACAACAGCTTGGCGTCGGGATACTTGGTCATGATGTAGTTGTAATGAAAGTGGAACATGAGCACCTTGCTGAGGTCGAGAATGGTGAAACCAACTTGAATGGGTTTATCCAGAAGCAGATCCACTTTGCGCAAATGTACCGCGGTCAAATCTTCGTTGAAAATTCTAAATTTGTGGAAGGAAGGTTTGGCCCCAAGTTTCTTGAACCGCTTTTCTTTGTGAACAAGTTCCACATTCATACGTTTTCTCACATTTTCCATGGTTTTGCCAAACACCGAGTTGTTCATCAGTTTGAAAAAGTCTTTCTCAAACGAGTTCTTGGCCAACTTTCTCTTTTCCGTGTTCAAGGAGATGTATTTCTCCAACCATTTGCTCTGTGCAAACATGATGGCACGATGCACCTTCGTGACTTTCAATCCCAGTGAGACATATTGCTGTAAATTTCTATAATGAAGCACATATTTCTTCTTGTCGCACAAGTTGGGAATGAGCTTTTCACTAGGTTTGCCTTTCATGTTTAGATCTTTCCGCAGCTTCTGACTATGTTTTGACAATTCTCCCACTTTCACACATTTCCGTTCTGGAGCCACTGGGTAGTGATTATGATGATCATGGATTGAATATGGGTATTCCAAATCCACTTCTAAAATGTATCCAATCTCATCATCTTCATCCACATCCATAAAGTCAATGGATTCTGGCTCGCTCACCCACATAAATCCACTTTCCGGCATGTTTTGCGACATGGCCCAGCCATACAAGTTGTTTGCATCCAGGTACGTCAAGTAGTTGGTTGGTTTCAAGGGATCGTAATCTGCTACGTAGGGGTTATTTGCTTTCGCATACTTGTGTGTGATGACAGATATTCCTCCCCGTAGACCTTGTTCAACCATTTGGTACATGTCAATGTCGTTGATCAATTCCAATTTTACCTTTGTCGCTTTCAACATGGCATCCCACGACAGTCCTGGCGCTGTATAGAAGTGAGCAGGATCCAATTCATACGTGTTGAGACATACGTGACGAAAGTTTTCAAACACGTCAGCCAGCAGCAACACATCTGATTTCAGGTACAGGTCATGGTATTCACCAAATGTAGTACAATGGAATGTCTCCCACACCTTCTGCGCATGCGCATAATCCTCATCGCTAATGTCTTCTTCACTGAGCAGGCTGTAAAACTTGTCTTTGGACGGCAGTTGTGTTTCAGCAAACTTGGATGGCTCATCCACGTAATCGTAGGGGTACACTCCCTTTCTCAACAGTAACTCTTGTTGGTCGCTATCGTGAATGTGTGACGTCATGTGATAAAAGTTGTCTTTCCCTTCTGCTGCCAGGTTGGATACCAACTTCTGTAGAGAAGTACTCATGAACTTATAACTGTCTGTAAATTTCAGATTGCTCATGGTGAATGCAATATATTTCTCAACGGTGTTGGGAATGACTGTAATGGTTTCGTTTTTGAACTTTCCAATTTCTTCCATGATCAAATGGCTGTCATAGCCTCGTAAATTGTGGAAAAACACAGGAATGATGAAAGAATCTTCAACATCCTGCTGATCCTTTCGAAATCGAAATTGTAAATTGCATTCACTATGTGCAGCTCCACGGTATTTGCCATTGATATGGTCATGATCTCTCACATGATCTGCTCCTAGAGGCTCATGACAAATGTAACAATCTGTGGCGTTCTTATAATGCTCTTCATCTTCATGAGTCATGACCATTTTCTTTTTCTGTTGTAAACCATGCACAATACGATCACGTTCATTCACCATATGGTCTAAAAAGACTTTCACAGCATTATCTCCTCGATACACGACTGGTGCACGTGTATCATACTGGCTCACAACCACATAGGCAAAGCTGTTTGGACGATGATGCTGATACTTGTCTCCTTCATGCTTTTTCGTGAAACATTCAAAGTCTGCATAAATGACAAACGGCGCTCGCTGTTGTTTGGCTACATTCTTGAACTTGATGAAGGGTTCCTTGGGGAATGATAAACGTTGTGCTCCATGCTTGCCACACACTTCACGATGCTTGTCTAAAAGATCTTGTCGCATAAACCCATGAAGACAGTTGAAACAATAAAACATTGCTCCATTATACTTGGTACGATAAGCCATCAGTCTGCTGAAATTCTTGATAGGCAATAATGTCTTGTCTTGTCATTGCTAATCAAAAGCAAGTTGATTTCTCTCGCGCTGGTGTTTCGACTGAGTTGTATGGGAACAACGACATCATGTTCATATCCAAACACGTTAATGGACACATCATTCTCCTTTTCAAACTTTGGAATGTCTGTAATCGGGGTGGGAAATGTCATACCTTCCACCTTCAATTCATTCTCAAATGGTGTGTAATGACTCACACGATATGGGTGTTGATGACGATCTTGAGGGTGAAGGTGAGCCAATACAGACCATAAGAAACACTTGTTGTCTTTATTCTGAATGTTTAACACCGCCTTTGTAGTCTTCACTTTCTTCGGTAGTGGGATAAAACTGCTCGCTTCCAGTGGCGCTGACGTAGCTGTATGCACTTCAATGAATAATATGTTATCCAACACCCAGCCAGAGCCTTGTCGCTCATGTTCATCAAACCTGGTAAACAATTCTTTATAGGCGTCTGGCAAGTCCTTCTCAATATCTGTTGGATTGTATGCTGCATACGTTGGACTACTGATGAAGGCGTTATCCACTCGTTCTACCATCACGCCTTCAACATTTGGTGTCATTTTCTTGAAGCGTGCATGTACGACAATGTACCATTTCATGCCATGGTTTAGCGTTTCTAGCAAATGTCTCTTGATTCTATTCTCCTGTTGTCGCATTTCGAGTAGCAAATCCGATCCATCTTCAGGCTCAAACCGTCTTTCCTGTGCGTTTCCACCAAGACTCACTCTTCTGCCTCTACCTACTTGTCCTGTCTCTTTCTTTCTTTGTTCTTAATGAGACACATTTTCCATCTCAACACATGCATGCGTCTCAAACGCATCCAAAGATGGAAATATTTTAATACATTCACCGCAGAGGACTGGATCAGGTCTTTCAACACCATCTTGTACGGTCTTTCGTCTCTTGACTTCAATCTGCTCAACAAGCTCTTCACGAGCACGTTTCAACTTGGCTGGTTTACATCTATGTGTCACAAACACTTCCAGAGATGGAAATGTCACATCACAATCATGACAGTAGACTGTTGCCATCGTTGTTGCTGTTGCTAGAACTGAAATGAAGTAAAAATATACGTTTCACTCTTCCTTTTATACCACTTCAATGGTGTGTTAACTCAGCAGAATGTATCACTAGTTGACTAGTTGACATGTTTCACTCATGCTTTTATTCTACTTCCATGTAATCAAAATATGGTGTGTAACTTGTTCAAAAATTGCTGACTCAGCAGAATTTTACTTGTGTATATGAATATCTCACTTACAGTTGTGAAGTTGTACTGCTGCACAGCAGAGACATCTAGCGGTGAAGTTAAATTGTCTGCCAAATGGTATTCATCCGCGAAGAAGCACTGTAATGGTGAAATTTTCAGTCAACTATAACGAAAGTTATCACAATTTTAAGTTAAATGGCGGTAAAAATGCATACAGCCAGCTGCGCAAATAGCCTATGATCATGTTAAAACTTTACATAAAACTGAATCAAATGGTGAAATTTTCATATAAATCGACCAAGTATAACGAAAGGTATTGTTTTACAAAGTTTCAATTAAGCAAATAACCAAGTTTGTTTACAAAGTTTGTTTACAAAGTTTGTTTACAAAGTTTGTTTACAAAGTTTCAATTATGTAAATAAGTCAAGTTTGTTTACAAAGTTTGCTTACAAATTTTGTTTATAAAGTTTGTTTACAAATTTTGTTTATAAAGTTTGTTTACAAAGTTTGTTTACAAAGTTTGTTTACAAATTTTGTTTATAAAGTTTGTTTACAAAGTTTGTTTATAAAGTTTGTTTACACAGTTTGTTTACAAAGTTTGTTTACAAAGTTTCAATTATGCAAATAACTAAAGTTTGTTTACAAAGTGTGTTTACAAAGTTCACTTTTTATTTATAAAGTTTCAATAAACACTTACCAAAATAGTTGTCACTGGATGCCATCCCTGGATCTGATGTGATCCAATTGCTTCCTTGCTCCACTCACCGAAATGACTGTCACTGCTGGATGCTCATCCCTTATATACCCCTCTGATGGAACTGAAGCTGACTTGACAGAATGTGCTCGCCTAGGCGGGGGGGGGAGGGGGGGTCGGTACATAGTATGTCCTGGGGGGGGGGGTTGTCGGTCCATAGTATGTCCTAGGGGGGGGGGTCGACCCAAAAATGAAAATGTTCAGAATCGTCTGAAACGGATAGATATGCAAAAATCACAATTTCGAGGGGGGGGGGGGGGGGGGGGTCGGTCGACCCAAAAAATGAAAAATGTTCAGAATCGTCTGAAACGGATAAATATGCAAAAATCACAATTTCGAGGGGGGGGGGAGGTCATCACTTTTTAGGGTCTGTTGCCGATTGACTTCGGAAATGAAAGCTTGACTTCATTGACTTCGACGATCATCGACTGAAACCCTAGAAAGCCGCCACACAGCATGACCTCATTATGACCTCATTATCACCTCATTATGACCTCATTATGACCTCATTATGACCTCATTATGACCTCATTATGACCTCATTATGACCTCATTATCACCTCATTATGACGTCATGGATGGCCGCGCCTATCCTAACGCTTATCGTGACCTCACTTCCGGTCCAGACAACACTTCCGGTCCAGACAACACTTCCGGTCCAGACAACACTTCCGGTCCAGACGCTATGACGTCACTTCCAGACAGTATGACGTCACAAAGTGGCGCAGAACTCTTGTTTCCTACCTACTCATTACAATAATGTAATGAACAAATTTCCCATATTCAATAAAGTTTTAACACCTTATAGACACGTCATAGCAGTAGATTTTCTTATTTGTTCTTTATTGTTTTTTCCCCACTTGGAATCCTTCGAGGTTCCTCTGTTGAGCATGCGCTCTTGGAACCTTGAAGTGGCTTATCAAAGCACAAATTAAAGTTGGTCATGAATTCTTTTAATAATTAAAATCTGCGAAGTTAAGAAGCAATTGAGAAGCAAATTAATATCATATATAAAAAGTAGGTGACAAATGCTTTCGGGCATTTCTTTACTTTTGGTTTTTCAGATTGCACAAACTTCAGAAAATAAGACACATAGCATCTGTCAAGACTTTTAGATACACCAATATAATTCGTTTGTATTCAATATTGATTTCTAAACTAATAACAAGGAATAGGAAGGAATAAGCATGGTCTGCGCGAAATATTACGAAAATAAATGAAAATTTCTTAATATTCTGGCTATAGGTAAAAATTTTAGCTTTTCTGTATTGATTACGCTATTAAGATAAGTAACACTCATTAGTTTTGCATCTAAATCAACAATGTTGCAACTAAATAAAAAGTCTTTACTAATTTTGTATCAAAACTAGACTAAAAATATGATTATATTGAACTGATATATCCTGCCTATGTCTATTAATATAACAGAACAATAATTATCCATAGAGGTTAAAAAAGAAACAATGGTGCAAAAGAAAATCAAAATTATATGTATCTAAATATTTCAGGATTAGATATCCAAAGATCTGGATTAACGTTGTAAAAAAAAAAAAAAACAAATATATAACAATATGTTGCAAAAACAAATATATAACATTTCTCTTGCATACAATTCTTCAGAATATTTCT
This sequence comes from Protula sp. h YS-2021, assembly GCA_949752745.1. Lineage (NCBI taxonomy): Eukaryota > Metazoa > Annelida > Polychaeta > Sabellida > Serpulidae > Protula > Protula sp. h YS-2021. The sequence goes on from OX457026.1 coordinate 67,438,977, forward strand.
AGTTCCTTTAACATTAAAATTGGAAGCGAGTGATTTTGTTAAAAAGTTGGGCATATTATGACGGAGTGCCCATCATTTTCTGTTTATTACTTCACAAATCACAGGCATCAGGGCTGCAGGATTGAACGTTGATCGCGAAATATGAGTTATGCTAAAGAAATTTAAAAACAATCTTAAAATTAATCGATAACTTTTTATTTACTCTTCAAGAAGATTTTTACATAGTTTTTCATACCGAAAATTTATTTCCCGAATAAAATATTTTTTTGAGAACTAGTTTTGTTGCAGAATTACATTCTATAAACTAAAACAGAGCGTTTTTTCATATCTTTTTGGCACTGTAATGTTTTCTTTTTCGGTTTTAGAGGCTCAAATCACACCATTCAAAACAACCAAACAGATGCATACTCATCGGAAGCTTGTTTCGAATGTGGGGCTGGTAGGTAAAAAGGTGTTGTATTTTGTTACACAAGTTTGAGCTTTGATCACGTTATTCAAATTTTGTCATGCTCTGGAATAACAACTGGGATATGTTAAAATAATTTATGGATAATATTCAAAGCTTGCCACTAAATTTCTTTTTATCTTTTGATAATATTTTAGTTGTTATTGGCAGTGACATTTTTGCAATCATTCGCCGAGGTTTACGTGTACTTGTGGTATGTACACTGCTTTGTAGATCTCGGTAGATGTTCAGTCAACAGCCCAAGCACTAAAATCGGGTGTTCGAACGAACGTTGCTCAGAACCAAAGTTACTGTTAACGATCGTGCCTATTGCGTGCAGTTCCACCGCGTAGCATATTTTGATATTTATTTTAAATTGGGGTACAATTAAAATCAAATGAAAAAAAATATGAAAGGTCAACCTGATTAAACGTATGTTAAAGAGATAGCCTAACATCATTGCATGATGTAACTACGAATCAGCAGTTGGTATAGATTGAATATAGAAGCAGTCTGCGTATGACACACGTAAATAAAAAATAACCACCACAGGCAAGACCCTTTTTCCGCAGCGTCAGAATTTTTACATTTGTAATATTTCCTGGTGTTAAAATAAAGAAGGCACTAATTCCTTGTTAATTTTAAAACATTAAGCAGATTGCTTATGAACGTATTATCGAGTTGGGATGCGAACGCCTTGAATGAAAAATTCCTTGAATGACAAATTAAAAATATATTAAGTTTTCAAGGCCTGAAAATTTTAATTTAGCACTTAACGCCTTGACGTTTCAAGGGCTATATCGTCGTTGCGAGTATTAAGGAATTGAATTCATGCGGCCAGCGTGAGATTAGAGGTCAGATCAAAAATTGTCAAAAAGACGGGATTGCAGTACCCAATTTTATTCGCAGTTATTGTATGTTTGCACGATGAAGACTAAGGCTTTGGATGCCAAAGCAAATGGCACTTGCAAGAAAAGTAAGATGCAAAGTAAAACGTGTGTTTATTTCCAATCGATTACAGAAACAATAAACTCCAAGCATGTTTGGCGTGAAAGATGAAAAATCAGAAAACAGTGGGAAGTATTTAAATAAAATTATGTAACAGTAACTCGCATTGACTACAATTAAAGAGAATAATTCACTTGCGGTGAGTTGTGGAGGGTTTACATTTCACGTTGGTAAAGTTATCATCGTATGCGTGATCGGCGAATTTCAAGTTGAAACGACCGTTCGTCTAGCGATGCACCGATCAGTCTAAAATTAAATGAACCCGTAAATATTTTAATGTTGAAGACTTTTTCCTGGATGGCAAAGTTATTCGACACGGATCGTGTTCTTTAAAACCCATTTTTTGTTAAAAGGAATGTCGGCCCTAAAAAAAAAACGACTTTACGTCTAAAACTATACCTACATGGTCTATATAGCTATACTTTTAACAGTATACATTGTGGTTACTATATATTATTGCTAGATAATATGGCTATAGTATGTTTATTAATACCATGTAGAAAAAGAAGTGAAAATGTTTAAAAAGTCAGGACAAATTTTCTTTCAAGCTAACAAAAATGCAATATCAAACATCTTTTACTTGCCGCGGGTGTTTTGCTTGATTTTCAGTCCAGTCAGTCGCCCAGAGGCACTGATTAATAAATTTCAAATATTGGGCCTAACCTTCGCAGTACAATGGGCTTAAATAAAAGCTATGTGCTAGGAAATCTTTACTGCAGCCGAAAACTTATCGGTGCATGTTTTTCTTCCAACACGTAAAGAACAATTTTGCTCTTTTTGTGGTAAAACAGGAAATTGAAGCGAAGCCAATTTGTAATTTCGTTCCTTAGAAGAAAAACAACAAAACACGAGCACGAGTTGCTGCTGGTGTTTTATAATTATTTTTGAAAGACAAATAATTGCACTTGGATGCAGAAAAAAGCAGTGTTATGCCTCAAAAATATCGTGGCCGGAAAACTCTCTTTGCTCTCTTGTCACTGCGCCCGTTTAACATTTTATCCTGTTGGCATTTTGTTCGCAACCCCAAAACAACATTTTATTTTTGCGTTTATCTTTATTTAGGAGTAGCTTGTCAAAATGACGGTGCGGTGGTCCAGAAGGGTGCTTTTCAGTGCGTTTCTGCTCACTGCGGTTTTACCTGTGCGCACTCAGAAGCGAACGGACACGGAAATATTTCACGCATGCCTGAAGAAAACTCTTGAAAAGGCTGAAGAAGATGCCAATGTGATATTCACTGGTACGATTCGCGATCTCTATGAAGATCTGCAGCATCCGAGCATGATGAAGGCCACCGTTGAGGTAAAGAGAGTAATGAAGGGAAACAATGTCATCAATTCTATTCCTTCCGTCGATTCGCCAAGGAGCCTTCCGTGGGGACGTAAAACCGTTGTAGTCGATGGCATTGGGGATCCGGATATATGTGAGAGTTTCGCACGCAAGTACGATACGCGGATTTTCTTGCTCATCAAAGGAGAGAATGGTGAACTGAAGCTGAATTCTTCACTGATTCGATTGACGTTGAACAACATCATCCGGGCTGATGCTGCCGTGCAAAGTAGGTGCCCCCAACCCCCCGCCCCCTCCCCAACCCCCAAGATGCGCGCAACATTCCCTGTATGTTTGTGGTTGAGGATCACTTTTTTTTTTCTTTTTTTTTTGCAAACAAAAAAAAATGCCTGTGGTGCCCGGCTGTATATGCTCGTTACAGTTAATTTGATGCCCAGTAGTTTTGTCGTTAAAAAGGTTCATAATGTTTTGTCGGTATCTGCATATACGACATGAAAAAAAATTCCTGTCTTAGGCAGTGGGCATAGCTTGGGGTTGGATGCGAACTTCGGACCGGGGAAACAAGCCAAGGCATAGATATGTAAATTCCTGTGGATCTATGACGTTTAAAATGATCAAATTTCATGTAATGTCTAAATAGTCTGGACTGAGTAACCCTGATTTGAAGGCTGTTTTTACACTAGGGGTTTTTGTCGAAGCACAAAGCTTCGATAGTACTCACAGTGTTGGCTTAGGGACGTGACACTAGTTATATTATTTTCACAATGTAAAGCACTTTATACAATGATAAAGTATGTTGATCTTTCTGCTCACTTGATCAATGTGTCTGTAATTTGAGGATACTTTTAAAATGTTCACCGGTGATATTTGCGGGATGAGTGATCGGGAAAAATATTCAGCGTAAAAAGCTTAAGTCATGATTCGCAAAGTTTAGGGATAGCATATTTTTGGATCAGCTGGGGGTTCTCCTTTAAAGTGGAAAAAGCCCCCGCTTTTAAACGGATCAGGTGAAAGGTGTCCTTATTGCTTGCGCAAAACGTGAAGAAGTATTGTCGAGGTTCTGATGTGTTTTGACCTCATGGTTGGACTTTGCCCCAGTAAGCTGTGGTTAAACCGCTATTGGTTCACCAGACGAAAAGCCCACCGCGTTGGCAAGCGGTGTCTGAACACTCTTGATTTTGATTTAATTAAACAAAACCTTTGATGTCTGTTTTTATGCACAAAATTGATTGTTGTTATTTAAGCTTATTTAAGATTGCACTTTTCAGTGAGTAGATAACGCTGATATTTATGTTCTTCAGCAAAAGAAACAGAGTATAAATGAAAATATTCGTAAATAGATAGTCTGTATAAAACTGGAGAGGAAAAGCCAAGTACGTATTTAACTTCATAGTTCAATCATTCTCAAGACTCTTGGCACAGTTTAGGGATAGTGCTGCCATTCAACTTTCAGACATTACCGATATTCTTTAAGACTCAACGGTGCGTAGGACAGAGTGATGTAGTGAATTTCACCATGTTCATACATACGCTATTTACGGCCTGTCGCTTTCTTTCTGTTTGATTTGAAGACTTAAGACGCATAAAAACAATCTGCTACTGAACGTAAAGATGCACTGAGTTGTTGATTTATTTTGTTTGTTAAATATTAAGAAGGCCTTTATCTACGCAATTCTCACACTTTTTCTTCGGAGGGAGGGGGAGAGTGGGGTGGATCTAGGGTGAAAATAATATCCTACGAGTGTTTGGATGTTGTTAACTGGGCGTAGAGAAAAAAGTCTCCAGACTGAAAGCAAATTTGCTGAGAACCCTTTCTCAGCACTTCATCCTTCTTGGCCGAATAATACGTTTTCTCTGATAAAGATAGCATATTGACATGGTATACAAATTCGAGAACAGTTGTTTGATTAAGTGTAAGAAATTACATAATATTTTTGCAGAGAAATAATATTAAGTTTTTTTTGTGAATTTTTATGTTTAATCTATACACTGAGCCGTTCCTTAAAATAAACCTGTTTGGAATTACAAATATCGTACTTAACAATGACAACCCTTGAGAAACCCACATTTGTTGGTTTTTGTTTCTAAAACTGGCTATTTACGTGTTGGCTTTTCTTACGTTACTGTTAATACTTGAAACAAAATATATATTTATAGTAAACTAACACCTGTGTCAAAAATGAAAAGCAGTTTTACTTCTTATGTGTACAGCAATTTATTTCAGTCAATTCATTTTGATTCGTCTGCCCGCGCCATAATATGTAAATTACATCGAATGAGTTAAATGTGGCCACCGGTAGTATTGGCTTACATCAAAGAATATATAACACCGTATTATGTAAAATAAGAATTCTGAAGCAAATAAGAAACTGGATATTTTTTGGTAGGCTATTCCGGAATAGACTACCGATAAATCGAATGTCACAGAAATCGCTTCTCCATTTTAGGCTATGTAAACTATATAAACAACGTATTTTCTTGCCTTACAGAAAGAAGAAATTAAAAATGTAAATAAATTTTGAAAAATTCAAAATTTCAATTGGTTATTGAAGACTGAACTACTGACATTTTAATAAACACCCAAATATAAATTCATTTTTTCACTGTTTTTTTTTTTTTTCCTTTCGCCAGAAGATACGAATTGACGTTGTTAGACCCCAACCGGGCGAGCCCGGGGGGTCTATAGGATTGCCCTCTGTCCATCCGTTTGTCCCTCTGTCTGCCCGTCCGTGTGTTACACTTTGGATGCTGTTTTGTTTCCACGCAAGTTCTCCGAAACTATTTACCCCAGGCATATGCAACCGTGCACAGTGAAAATATATATATATTGAAGTTGTGCAACGTCGTGTTATTTTTCAAATCGATAAAAAATTGCCAAAATGGCGACTTGTCAAAACTTGCAATTTTTTAAATAACTGTAATGTAAGACTTATGTAGTTTTCACGCGATTTCTCCGAAACTATTTATCCTTGGCATATGCTACCTTACACAGTGAATATATGTATATATTGAAGTTGTACAATGTCGTATTATTGTTCAAATTGGTCAACAAGTGCCAAAATGGCGACTTGTTGTGTCTGGTTGGGGTTTGCGCCTTCGACGATGGCTTGTTCAACTAATTTTCACCCTTTGATGTGAGAAAAAGGAAGCAATGTTGATTTATTTGACATCCGAACTGTAGGTAGTCTATTCCGGAATAGCCTACCAAAAATATCTGGTTTCTTATTTGCTTCAGAATTCCTGTTTTAAATAATGCGGTGTTATATGTGATATGTTTACATTCTTGGATTAAGCGCACTATAGTGTACATTCAGAGGCGTTCGAAAAGTGCTGTATTAATTTGGATTCAGCGCCGGACTCAAATACAAATTCATTCGAAACCCAAGGGTGGGGGGGGGGGGGGAGGGGGGGGGATGGCAGACCATGTTCCAGTTTGGGTTTCTCGTCAATGCACTTATTTAGGGGGAGTCATGTGAGTTTTTGAAATTACAAAGCAAACCACAACTACGACGCAATCAAAGGTGGAGAATTTTGTCCAGACATGCACAAATCGTGCATATAGACACTGAGTGCTATGCTGTATCATAGAAAAGTGTGTCATTGCAAAAAGGGCTACTTGTGAGATAAGAACCACAGTGTTGTGGCCATTAACCAGATGATTATGATAATTACAAAGTGCACAATTGCCGTAATGCAGCGGCCAGTATTGTTGAGTGTGTGAGGTAATATGTACAGTGTGTATGGTGTTGAACGATTATTGCTGACTCGCAGGATGACTTGATTACGGTGATCCGTGCAATCTGTTGTGAAACTGAAATCCCGAACCCGTAGTTTTCGGTAGCTGCAATGGGCAACACTCCTTGGGCTTGAAGAAAAAAACACAGGGATTTCGATATGTTAATATTACTAAGCTATAAACATAAAAAATATTTACATCGTATGTAATAGCAAAACGAAGGTAATAGAGGAAGTAATGGTGGTTCCATTTAGCGGCCAAAGATCGCCAAGTACGGGACGCAAAATCTCGCAAGTTTAATATCAGTGTCCCGATTCGGTGTGACTAAACATTTGGCTGTACAAATACGTTCCTGTCGCGACGCAAGAATGGATTTTTGAACGTGACCTGCCCGCACTCGCTTTGGTGCTTGTGGTACAAGTGCATAGTTCTTTTGGTGATCTTTCTAAAACAAATTACACACCCGTGTGGTTTATTATTTTCTGTAGTGGATGTCACTGTTCAAAAAGCCCGGTGGCCCGCGGCCTGCGATATTGCGTCAGTTCTTTTTTTACGTTGGGGGCCCGTCAGGCCACTGCTTTTCCGGGTGCATTTTTTTTTAAGTTTTTTTTTTTTTTTTGGAACCTTAAACAGTCGGCGGCTTTACTCCTTCACACCTTTGCTTGGAGGGGGAACTGGTAATCCTCCCCCCCCCCCCCTCCCCTGCCTTGTCATATTTAAAATTAAAGAACATAGAAAGTCTAGCGCTTGGAAAAGGACAAAAAATGCGCATCCCGCTGAAAAGAGTTCGAAAAACTGCGTGTTCGTTAATAATGGGTGCATTTCTAAAAAAAAAAAACATCAGCGTTATTTGGACAAAAAAAGGTTTAAATGTGAACATTGATAATGCCGAAATGATCCCCCTGTTGCTAAAAAAAACTGCATTAATTTATTGAGATCATGTGTTTGGTGAGAAGACTGTTCAATACATAAACCGGTATTGCCTTTCACGTATTGATGACGTCTACGTGAAGACTTTGGGTGTCTGAGCACAATATATCCGGTATAGAAGTTGTCTTCCGAGCTTCGAGACTCTTGACCTTTGGCTTTCAAATGGAATTAAACATAAAAACGGTGTAGGTTTTCTGCCTTTAGTTCGATCGGAAAAGTGTAACGTTATTTTATTATCACAGACAGCATTGAAAGTAGGATAACTTGTGTTTCAAGACTGTACGACACTGAACCGATTGAAATAGGTATCAGAAAGCCATTCAGTGACTATTCAACAATGTCACCTGTGAAGTAGTCCAGAGATGTGAGTGTTTCCGCCAGTTTGTTGCGTGTGTTGTTGGCTAGTATTTTAACTAATTTCCAACAGAATATGTACCAGTATTTCAGAAGACGTTGGGTTTTAGTGGTCGCTTTATACCCAGCTGACCACAATCAGCTCCTGTCCAGTTTCACCCCCATATGTCACGTCAAAGTTTTTCATCAAATGATATAAATTTAGATTTGCATTGTGTTGTTGGGCGACCTATTACATATATTGGGCCTTTCTTTTTTGCAACCCCCCCCCCCCCCCCCCTTCACCCGCGTTATGCTAAAAAATGCGAGTTGGTTCCACATAAATATTCTCACGAAGTCAAACATTCCTTGGATCCCAGTTGGATCCCAGAATCACTTGCATGATCCATTTTTCAAAGAAAGAACTGCCAGGTTTATGGGATTGGCTGCTGAGCAATTAGCCGATTAATTTGTATTATCGAAGTTGTCGGTATCTGAGAAACTGTGGAATGCAAGTGATCATGGCATCTTGCCCTGCCAGTTGCCGAAACAGACTTGACGTGTCCCTAAATGTGGGATTTTCTACCATTGCTTTTGCTATAGAAAAGGTCGAATATCACTTGGAAAGAGAAAAGCTTGGGCCTTCTCAAGAAATGATTTGCCACCAAGAAAACCCTGCCACCAAGAATATATTAGTAATTTGCTTAACTTTACGACTCTTCCTCTTCATATAGATCATGTTATCAAACTCTAGGGTATTGTGCCAGACTTACTACTGGGACTGGAGAAAGGGGCATAATGACACTACTCCTATACAATCAGCTATATTGTTTTACTTGATTAGATCTGATAAGTGGCAGGGCATATATTTCATTGGCAAGGTTATTTCAAGGATGCAGCGTCAGTAGTTGAGCATTAGATGCTGGTCACAGTGTTTTGTGAGTGGGTTAGTCCGTCTGTCTGTGTATGATATCTGGACGAAACTCACTGCGATTCCCAGCGTCAGCCTGGAGTGAACTTCTTTTTTTCAACAAGATGGATCCGCGCAAGCAAGCTGTCAGTCAGGATGCTGTATCAGGAGACACGGCGGTGACAAGATGGCAGAAGTTTTGACTTATCCACATGTAGCATTACTTAATTACGTACAGTGTTTATGTTGTTTTCTTGTTGGGTTGGGGGGGTCATTAAACGTGTGAGAGATATGCCAAAGCATAAAAAAAGAGTAGTCTGGTGCTAGTTCATTGGTGTGTCCTAAAACCGGACTTAAGCCTGGCTGAGATGGGATATTCTCGATTTTTTGACTAAATTTAACAAATTTGGACCGCTAAGACTGACCTCGAATGCGAAAAGTTGGCCCAGACTATAAACCTGTGCGAAGAATACCAAACCATTTAGATCAGTGATGAACGTTTGATTTTCTCTCAGTGTCTGGTTATAATAATAAAAAAACAATAACAACAAAAGAAAAATCTATTTTAGTTGCCTTTTTGTGTGTGTGAAAGTTTTTTTATTCGTTAAAATTTTCCCACCGCGGAATAGTTTGTAAAAGTATATGCCAAGTGTTTATTTTAACAGACAAACGTATATTATTTTTTAGCTTCTGCTGTCGGAAATGAACAGACTTATTATGTCGGTGGGTGTTCGTTGCAAGCTGAAGCAGGCATCGATGTTCTGTGTCTAAAAGTTTTGCAAAATTTTATAGAAAATTAAAAGGAAGGATAGTTCGGAAATGGAGTGACTCCTCGGCTGTTCATATTTTCCACGTTGTAAGACAAAGTTAATTCCAGCACTCTCAAAAACAAGGCCAGCAAAACAGTCGCACTCGGCGTAACAAAGCTATTATTATGTCTCCCCGACCAAGGGGAGACATATAGTGTTTGTACGTTCTGTGTGTGTGTATGTGTGTACGTGTGTGTGTGTGTCTGTGTGTGTGTGTGTGTGTGTGTGTGTCAGTCTGTTGTGAACAAAGTGTTGTGTGCAAGATATCTCGAGAACGAAACGTCGGATCAACTTCAAACTTGATCGAATTATTCCTTGGTAAGGTCGGACGGTTCTATCAACTTTTGACGCGTGTCACATGATTAGGGCAAGCGTATGACGTCATTACGTAAAAATCTTGTGTGCGAAATTTCTCAGTCGCTGAACATCGGAGAAAGTTGAAACTTGGTGGGATTGTTGCTTGGTTGGTCCGAAAGACGCTGTAGATTTTTTTCGCGAGTAGAAGGAACGAATGCGGCGTATGACGTCGTCACGTAAAATATGTATATATTTTGAACAAGATCTTGTGTGCAAAATATCTCGATAACGGAAAGTTCTATCGACTTCAAATTTTATACCAGTATTCCTTGGGTCAGTCGGCGGGTTCTATCAATTTTTGACGTATGTCAGGTGATTAAGGCAGGCGTATGACGTCATTACGTAAAAATCTTGTGTGCGAAATTTCTCAGCCGCTGAACATCGGAGAAAGTTGAAACTTGGTGGGATTGTTGCTTTGTTGGTCCGAAAGACGCTGTAGATTTTTTTCGCGAGTAGAAGGAACGAATGCGGCGTATGACGTCATCACGTAAAATATGTATATATTTTGAACAAGATCTTGTGTGCAAAATATCTCGATAACGGAATGTTCTATCGACTTCAAATTTTATACCAGTATTCCTTGGGTCAGTCAACGGGTTCTATCAATTTTTGACGTATGTCAGGTGATTAAGGCAGGCGTATGACGTCATTACGTAAAAATCTTGTGTGCGAAATTTCTCAGCCGCTGAACATCGGAGAAAGTTGAAACTTGGTGGGATTGTTGCTTGGCTGGTCCGAAAGACTATGTATTTTTTTCGCGAGTAGAAGGAACGAATGCGGCGTATGACGTCATCACGTAAAATATGTATATATTATAAACAAGGTCTTGTTTGCAAAATATCTCGATAACGGAAAGCCCTATCGACTTCAAATTATATATATATATTCTTTGGGTCAGTCGGACGGTTCTATCAACTTTTTACGCATGTCACGTGATTAGGGCAGGTGTATGACGTCATTACGTAAAAATCTTATGTGCCAAATTTCTCAGCTGCTGAACGTCGGAGAAAGTTGAAACTTGGTGGGATTGTTGCTTGGTAGGTCCGAAAGACTCTATAGAATTTTTTCGCGAGTAGAACGAACGAGTGCGGCGTATGACGTGATCACGTAAAATATGTATATATTATAAACAAGGTCTTGTGTGCAAAATATCTCGATAACGGAAAGTCCTATCGACTTCAAATTTTATATGAATATTCCTTGGGTCAGCCGGACTGTTCTATCAATTTTTGGCATGTCACGTGGTTAGGGCAGGTGTATGACGTCATTGCGTAAAAATCTTGTGTGCGAAATTTCTCAGCTGCTGGACGCCGGAGAAAGCTGAAACTTGGTGGGATTATTGCTTGGTAGGTCCGAAAGAAACTTTAAATATTTTTCGCAAGTAGAACGAACGAAAGCGGCGTATGACGTCATCGCGTAAAATATGTATATTTTGAACCAGATCTTTTATGCGTAATGTCTCGATAACGGAAAGTCATATCGACTTAAAATTTTGTATGGATATTCCTTGGTTCAGTCAGATGACTGTTTCAACTTTTGACGGGTAAAAAGTTATCTGTTCTTAAAAAAAATATCTCGACATCGGAAAGTCGGATCGACTTTAAATTTGGTGTAGTTATTCCTCGGATAAGTCTCACGGTTTTGTTAAACATTATTAAACTCATATAGAAAATCAAGAAAGGTGCATAACGTCAACACCCCCCCCCCACCCCAGCCTCCCCATTTTTGGCTGCTTTGTTATCTATGCATGGGTGTTAACTGCGCTTGGGATTTCGGAAGATTTTCCGGAAGATTCTCTAGTGTTCCTGCATTCTTTAGAAAGCTTCAAAACAGTAACAGCATTATTGTCGGCCCATTGCTATTTGTTATTGCCTGAAATTGAGCTTTTTGTGCATTTCTCATCTATGGCTGTTACGTAACATGCCACTCAGTCAGGGGTCAGTGTCAGTTGCGTTGCATGATGGAGTCGTTATCTACGAGGTCATGGAATGCTATTGTCGTATTATAGCTCTAAGCAGCTGTAGCTATTGATTTTTTTTTCGCCGCATACTTGATTAGGTTGCCAAGATGTGCTATATATAGGAGCCATGTTGTATCGATTAGCATTGTTTGCTGAAGCATTTTCGCTATTAAAGTGGGTCGTCCGATATCTTGTCTTATGAGGAGCAGCTCACCATTTTGCCAACGAAATGCCTCCCCCGTCTCCCACCGAGGTGCGTCATCTGATGCGCAGTTATGAAGAATGCCTTCCTAGTGCTATTTGGCCGATGGGAATGTGCGAAGACAAGGTAGTCTATCATGGCTATAACTACACTTAGGGTACAGACCGTTACCGTTGCCTTGGGTAAAAGGGTTAGAGTTGTGTTTATAGTCGGACCTACAGTAAATAGCTGGGGGGGGGGGGGAAGGGGCGTGTGGAGGTTGACGGTTAGCAAAAAAAAAAAAAATCCCGACCGCCTTCAAGACCTGGATAAAAAGATGTAAAGTAAGAACCGTTTGTCGTGACCCCTTCCACATTCAGGTAAAAAGACGTATGGTAAAACCTGCCTGTCTTGACCACCTTCCAGACCCGGATAAAAATGTAACGTACAGTAAAACTGCTATAGTGACCAACTTCAGATCTGGATAAGAGGGGCCTACAGTAAAACCCGTTTTAGCAACCACCTTCCAGACTCCGATGAAAAAAGATGCTCATTTATATCTGTTTCCGTGACCACCATCTGTTTGGTTTATCTTGAGTTTTTTACAACGAATGAAGGTTGTGTTTGCAGAAATGAATATTTTTTTTGAGTTGGGGGGGGGGGGGGGGGGTCATGGGTTTAGTCGGGGAGACATTTGTTTTTGTTCACAAAAACAAGAAACTAAGTAGGTATCGATTGAAAGTGTGTAATATAAGCCTGCACTCTTATGTTTTGTGTGCACTGGCCGCTCTAGTTTAATTTGCATGTCTTGTGTGTGTTCTTAATTGTGTAAGAAAAGTAATTATTTTTTAAGCTGACAAGTGTTAACTTTTTTCGCCGGAAAATGTCAGACTGACAGTGTCACGTTGAAGAGTCTTGATTTTCTCGTTTGTAACCATAGACAAATAATTTGAAGTCAAGGACATAATTATAGCATTTTGGCTTCCAGCGAAGTGCCCCTCTTGTGCTGTAAAGAGTTCCAAAACTAAATACCCAAGGTATTCATATAAACACCCGAAATGACAGCTGTAAAGTTTAATGAAAGTCTGTCCCTGTGCGGTGTGCACATATTGGCGAGGCGATTACTGCGACTGCGAGGTGTAATAAATACAAGTGCACGAGAATAGATTAAAAATGGAAGAGGTGTCTATAATTCCTCATCACCTGCGACGCCTTTTCATTCGTCTTTGTGTTTCGCGGTTTTTAAACCGTTTGAATTTCTTTCACGCTGCGGGTACGGGCCTAAAGCATTGAAATGTATCTGAGCGCGGTTGATAAATACGAAGACATAGATAAATTCGAGCATTGAAAAGAAGCCCGTTAATACATCAGTTTTTCTGGTGTTAAAGCTAATAAGTGGAACAAAAAGAGGCCAATTTGATGTACAGCTTCTGCCCAGTTTCAACTACAAATCGTCTTCGGCCCAGTCCGTTTACGACGGTTCATCTTCGACACGGTACGCCTACAACAGTAGTCGATTATAAAACGATAATCGATAAATGGAGATAAAAAAAAAGAACAATCGATTATTTATTCGATTATGCCTAGAAAGTTTTGGTTTTGAAGTGGGTTCCACAGAATATTATGAAAATCTATGGGAACGCGTACTAAAAGAAGATGTTTTCCAATTTTCAAATATTTGTTGTGCTTTGCGAAAGTTACGACCCTCCTATCAAGAGATTTTACGCTCGTTGGGAGGATATTTGACCTGCGCAGCCAACCATAAACGGGAGGTCTTACGACGCAAAACATTTCCACTCAATTCCTGTTGTCTGTTACCGCCCCAAAATTTTGTTATAATGCTTCCAAGTTGCAATAAGTGCAGAATTTCGATAAAAAAAACGTGCAAATAATCGATTATGCCCGAACCGATCAGCTAATCGATTGATCAAAAGTTGGTCTGGCCACTTTACGACGGGTTCGTCTTCGGTCCAGTTCATCTGCAACCAGACCTTCGGGGAAGTCCTTCAACGAAAGTTCGTCTCCGGTCCAGTCCGTCCACGACACGTCTTCGGCTCTCTTCGACTACAACCGGTTCGTCTTCGTCCCTCTTCGACTACAACCGCTTCGTCTTCGACTCAGTTTGTCAGTGAGGGATACGCATTCGGGCAGTTCGGCTACAACCGGCCTGTTCTCGGCCCGGTTCGCATTCGGCTTTAACCTAGTTCTTTTAGAGTAGCCATGTAACTGCATTGAGCGTTTTCCCGGTTTTGTATCTGGTAAGGAGTTTCGGGACAAACTTCTGTGGCTCATGCTTTTTTCACTTTTTTAAAACTTCCTTTAAGGAATTATAACCATAGAATGTTATTATCCGCCGGGAACCGGACGGATATAGTTTTCATTCTGTCCTTTGGTGTTCTTTGGAACAGTTGTTCACAGGAACATCATAATAAGGTATACAATTTGCGCGAACCCGGCGGATTCATGCTTCTCGAGCACCTAGTTTTAAGGCTTTGGAATCGCGTGCCAATACTGTGCAGTCTTGAAGGAAATCATCAGCATTAGAAAAAAGTAGTCAATGTCTTCATAAGATCTAGTTATTCTGGAAATCTGCCACAATGGTTTGTCTTTATCATTGTCTGCGCCGTTTGTCTGATTCGCCCTGGCCGCGTTTCGGTCATATAAGAGGAAATAAGTGTGCCAAATCAAAAGTAAATGTATATTCTATGCACAGCACTGGGCAGAGTCCTATACAAAGTATTTGTTGTCACGTGTCGTTTCAAATTTTGTGGGTGAAATATCCTTGTTTTTGAGCGAGAATTTGAAACGATAGGTGGAGAAATACAAACCCAAGAAATCTATCTGTTGACACCGTTGGGCTTGTGTGCTTGCTGTGGGGGGTAAAAACTACAGACATTTTACCCTCCGCTGAAATTTTTCGTGATAAAGTATTCGTCTTCTGACAAAAGCAATGACACTTTTAAAAATGAAAGTTTTATCAGGCATGTTAAAAAAACTTTCTATGATCCAGTGTGTCATTCGCGGCTGTTGAATTGGAGCAAAAATGCCCGAAACTTTGATTCGCTGCATTGGGTGTGATTCTTCATTGTTGGGGCGTTGAAGGCAACACGCTTTAAGCTTCATCGACCGGCAGTTTTATTTTGTTTGGGGGGGGGGTGAAAATTCGATAAGGGAGGTGAATATTCGATGGCCAATATAGGGGGTGAGCATTCGATAAGGGGGGTGAACATTCGATAACCAAATTTCTATCGAATTTTCACCGGGGGGTCGAAAATACGATATCGTATTTTCACCGGGGGTGAGAAATCCATAGGGGTGAAAATACGATGCCACACCGGCACAACAGATCACATTTGGATTTCACTAATGAGGGTCGAAACGAGTTATTTGTGAAGGTGCATGCATCGGCGACATTGTGTTTTAAAAAAAAAAGATTCTGCCAGTTGGTGGGCCAATGCATTTTTCCAGCGACAGCGGTTTTGCGAACGGTGATTGTTGGAACGTGAATCGGTAGTTTTGATGTTCCTCCTGTCGGTTCAGCGCCGAATCAAGAGTAGGAACATGGATCTAAATCAGTCGTTACCTCATTGACTGTTACAACCAGATCGTAAACATTTAGGTAATCCGTAGAAAAACAATTGCGGTTGTAAATAAGCACTGGCGAAATGTAAAGTTTGTTTAACACATGTTTTCACGCTCTTTGCTTTAGACGAAAAAAGGTTGTTTTATGGGGGAAAAGTTTGCTTTTTCATGTAACTCAAGGAAACATTAGCGTGGCATTTGATTAGCACATCAAGGCACACTTCACAACAATCTATTGCTTTGAAATCTTGGGAAAACATCATATTAACTGTTTAAAGGAAGGAAACGAAGAAGTTTCGGAAATTACTTCAGGGTCACGTGGTTTCGTGTGGAATTGACAGAAAGCCAAGGCTTTCGATAGACCGCCTGAAGTTCGTGCACGCGCATGCATGAGAAGCGTTCAGTTGTTTTTTTTTTTTCTTGACTTCAGCTTCCGAAGATTTTGTATCAGTCGTCAGACAACGCGATTTTCTTAATATATGGTATCTGGTTCGAAATGCTTTGTTGGTTTGGTAGTTTTCAAAGCTTAATATTTTTCGGGGTGTTTTATTTTAAATATGAGCGACAGTAATGTCTGAAAATGAGAGTATTTAGGCCAGCCTCTTGGCAATAAACGACTGTTGCTTGCACATACCTAATACGGTGTCCCTGAGTTGTACTGGGCTTCTGGACCGAAATTAGTCCCAATTGTGGATTTCCTTTGCGTATTGATCGTGTGATTGATTCGTGTTTGTGGAGTCTTTTCACCGATAACAGAGATGGGACATCGCAACAAATTGACATTGTTGCAGAATCTGCACAATCTCAAGGGTGCCTCAGAAAGCGCGACCAATAAAGCTGGTATAGACAGCGCCAGTAGTCAAGAGATTAAAAACAGTTTTAATGTAAGAGAAAAGGGGCGTCATTTGAGCCCATTTGGGTCCGTAGAAATCGAGGAGACGGGACTAATTGTCCTGTAACTAGAACTAATTTTCTCCAATTATATTCCAGGACGCATCGACTAAGAGACAGCAGAAAACATTTTGAGACAGCCTTGTCACTTGTCATGGCGCTTTGAGGTCTGTATTTTGGAAATTTCAAGACACAACGGACTCTGGACTTTGACTTCAGAATATACAGAGATAATAGATCTTGATTCTGAAGCCCTCTTTCACAAATATTTTCACCCAAATCTAACTGAAATTGTACTTGCTTTGAGCTTTCAACAAAAATTCAATGAACTGAACTCAAGCAAAACACTGTTTTAATTTGAGTTTGATAAAAAATATTATCCTGTTCCTGGTGCCAAAATATTTTGAGCGACTCTGTGGTACTGGCGTTAGAGTTGTGTGCATTCAGACCCTCAGCCAGCTGTATCTGGCTCAATGAGTTTTCATTTGTATACACACAATTTTTTTTTTTTTTTTTTGGCAATCAAACCTAGTAACTATTTGTAGATTTTAATACAAACATTTATTTACATGGTGCAAAACTATCAAATCATTGTTGGCAGCAAGAAAATATTTCAGAATGTTGCCATTTCAGTGTGTCTGCCAAGCGATTTTTCTAATTTTTTTCCGTCTGTATTGGTGACCTCAGAAGTCATAAGCTGGTGCAATTTCTGCTTGTTTCGGTTTGCCCTGTTCCCTGAGGGTAGATAAGATAATCAGTGAGCAGTTTCCTCGAAGAACTCAACCAACGACATGAGAGGTAGCCGCTGTTCCCAGGGATGTATTTTCGCATGAAAAGTTGATGTTATTTTCTCTCCCAGACGGTGGTTAGAACTTCTCTGAATAAAAGGGTGTGGAGCCAAAATAGCGGTGTATAGAAAGGGTGGAATGGTGGTCTTAATCATCGAAAAATAAAATTTCAGTGGTTCTTGGAAATGCCAGCTCCGCATAATGATACCATAAAGCAATGATTATGATACTTTTTGAATCAATCAAGGTTGTCTTTTGTTGACACCAATAAGTATTATTATTATTTGAATTTTTGATGTTTGCCCCGTAGAGGTGAAACATTTTGTTTTTGTACTTTCTGTGCATATGAGTATGTGAATGTCGACATGGATAAAAGACGTACAGTAAACTCTTTTTTAGTGACCACCTTCAAGAAGATACAACCTTAAAGAAGATTAAAAGATACAACCTGACTGTCCGTGACCACCTCAAAGACCCCGATAAAAAACGGAGTTACAGTGAGACGTCTGTGGGGACCACCTTTGAGCCCCACATAAATAGACGTACAGTAAAACGTGTTTACAGTGAGAGTTTATATAAGGTAAAAGACTCATACTTCTGGCATAAAGTTTCAGCTTTGTAAACCGAAAGAGGGGCAAGCGGTGGAAAAGTAGGGGTCTGGCGCGTTGTGGGAGGGGTCTGTCTGGGGAAACATTTGTTTTCGTTTACAAAGACAAAACGGCAATGGCTGACTTTTAAATATGTTTGTCATGTTCGGGTGTACTGTTCACTGGCCGCTCTAGTCTAAAGTTTAGTTTTTCTCTGGTTGACAAATGCAGATGATGAAGTTGGTGCTTATACAGCACACACTTGAAACCAAGTTCACTCTCTACAAGGTGGTGATTCTGTCTAAAACGGTTGCAGGGAAATATTCCTATTCCTCTTTTTATGTACTCAGTCTCGCGAGATGAAGCAAGCATGGGAAATCCTTGAAACAATGACATGTGCTACTTGTGCCGTTGTTCTTCGTACGAAATAAAACACTAGAAAAACAAAGATATATATCCGTGGTTGTAAATACAGCTGTTAGTGAACACCCTTCAGCAGGTGAAAGTTTTAACTGTACTCTGTTCTTGGTGTAATTTTTACGTTTTGCAGTTCATGTACTTGTTAGTAGACCCTATCTGTAACCCCTTCAGTCCGCCCCAGGTCTAGATAAAGATCCAAGAAGAGCAATCTAGCACAAGCCTTAAACTGAGGATAGAGCCTTTCACACTGAACGGTCCACTCGACCATCCCACGCCATAACAACCAGGTACTGCAGGGTTCTGTTATAACGACATCGTATATAACGACAAACAGCTTATAACTACATAATTTTCTGGATTGGTAGAAACTTTTTCCTGTTTAAAAGTACCGGTCATATCAATATATTGTGTATACCTGCATCATTATCTCTGTTCCAGCGGCTTTGTTTAAATGAGGTTGAACCCATCAACAGGTTTATTCAGTTCCCCGATTTATCCTTGAATTTGGTGTCCGTCGGTTCGTTCTCTCCGCAACCCGTTGGAACGTTATACAAAAGAACCAAGTAACAGGTTTGATCGGCATACTAATCAAATGCCACCGGAGTTCCCGTTATTTACGAGAATCTTCTTGGACGGCACCAATAGCCTTGATTTTACAGCCGTAATTTGTTAATTTTATGTGTCGCCTTTATTATTACCGCCTTGTGTAAAGAGTGTAAGAACCATCATTACAGCATCAAAATTTATACTGTTTTACGTGCGTGCTGTGACTCCCAAAGACGGTAGGGTCTTGTTTCAGAATCTTCTACAATTACCACAGCTGGTGGCCAAAATGCACGTAATCTATCGGGAGCCCAATATGTCAGTGTAACTTCTAGGAACCGCTGTTCAATTAAGCTATGTGCATTTTGCAAAAAAAAAAAGTTGTCCTGTGTTTTTGACGCATTGGCTTTTTAGATGATTGCAGCTTCTACCAGCGCCCTAACTCTAGAACACACTGTGTAGTGTCATTGAAATTCTTGTCGAAGTCAGAACATCATTAAGTGCCTTTTTCGTAATAGAGGTAGACCGTGATCCTTTGCCGTTGTGCAGAAGCCTGGATCCAAGATTTGTTTACTTGTCAGACAAAGAAAGTCGAAATACTTCCAGTTTTCTCTTTTCTGAAAATTTGATCTCACACCGGCATATACAGTTATTGTTCAGTAGTTAACCTCTTTGGCGGTTTGGTCTTCTACCTATTGAACCCTTTCCAACAGACCTACTGGGAATTCTGCGAAAATAGTACTCATTAAAAGAGGGGAACTACTTTTAAAGATTAATCCACTTTGTGTTTATACATAGCAGACAGATATCTGCGGCGGTCAACTGTTTGACAGAACGTGTGACAGGGTTGAGATTTCGCGGTCGTCCGGTCGCTCGTGGCAACCAACTTTTGGCTAGGGCGACCAACTTTTTGAGTTGGTCGACCGAGTGGCCACTAACTTTTTTTCTGAGTATTTTCAGGTAAATTTTGCAAAATCTGCGCCGGGCGACTAACTTTTGTGCCGGGCGACTAACCTTTTTAAGTTGGTCGCCCGAAGGGCGACCGGAAAATTGTACGAAGTCTCAACCCTGGTGTATATACAACTGGAATTTGTTTTTGGAGGACCCAGAGGATGATGTGGTTGGTATTTGACGCCTTTGCTGTAGAGGCAGTTAAATTTTTCAAATAGTTTAAAAAAAAACTACACTTGGCCATACTAGTGTTAAAACGTTAAAAAAAAATATCATTACAAAAAAAAACTGTTTTTCTGTGTTAGATTTGTAGGACTTGGAAATATGGCTGTTTTGAAAATCTCTATTGAAGGAGTCTAATTCCAGTTGATCGATCTCCAAAGGTCAGGGCGGGGAATTATTTTGATATCTCCCAAAAGTCAGTTGTAATGGAACCCGGTTCTGGTTAAAAGAAGCCTTGTGATTGAGAAAAAATGTAGAGAGCGTTTGTTGTTACAGTAAATGGTTTCAGATTGCTTGGGTGTAATAACACATTTAGTAACCTTGTGCGTACAAAAATGAAACTGTTATCTCCAACTAAAAGCCTGTAAAGTTTGTCAGACGATTTTTTGTTTTGAGGTTGTAAATTCGTAAGTAAAAAAATAGAAACGGTTGAAGAGATTTCTGTTTAGTTTAATGCATTAAACAGATCCCGTCAAATTATGCTTTGTAGTTCTATAAGATATTTCACACTTCTTCTTTGCTGAAGAGATGAAACTTCTTGTATTGGTGTACGTAAACTGGCTGATGCAAGCCTCGGTATTCCTGCCAGTGATCCGTGGCATAATCACACAAGCGTCAAGAACCCCGCACACGCGGATCCCCACCCCCCCCCCCCCCCATCCCCACTCAAGCACATTTCCTGGAAATTCGCACAAGGTTGTGGAAATCATTTTTGGACACTCGTTGCCGCATAACTTTTTGCGTACAAAGAATATGTTGTCGTTCAAATTCCTGTCATTTTAAAAGATAATTTCAATCTCCCCCACCCCCGCACTATTACGCCCTTTTCTGGCAAAAATAATTCTTTGTCACAGTGACTGAGTGATTGTTTTCAAGATCAATACGGTATTTTTGTTATGCTACGTAAAAAAAGCGCCTGACATCCCATTTTTAGCTGTAGACGTTAACGAGAGGTCATCAGACAGTGACCAGGCTGACCTGAGAGGAGGGGGGAGGGGGGGTATGGGGTGGTGTAGATGAAGGGTTGCATCTGCGTCATGATCATGATTCATAATACGACATCTGGTCACACTTTAACAGATTGAAGTCATTGACTTTTTTAATACGTGTATTGTGGCCTGAGCATACGGAACGTTAATGCCGTGATAATCACAGTGACACAGAACACTGTTCAAAACTCTGTGTTGTGAAATACCACCCACTCACTTAAATGAGGTTGATTTCCTGAACAACTCTTGGAGCAGACTTGAAATAAATTGGAAAATCATTGTAACACGGTCCTTAAATTAACAGGCCACAGCGGTGGACATGACGTCACAAACAACAGTTATGTCAGCCTGGCGGCAAAAATTTAAAGCGGCTTAAGTATTACGAATATTTATTTACAGAAGAATAGTCGCAGATGACTGCGGCTTCACAAAACCACTACATCAGATGGTTGTCATAGCCAGAGCCCAACGCAAAAACCACTCGTGTATTAAAAACCCACATGAAACGTCACCGTTCAGAGATAACTTAATTATAAAATACATATGTATTCATAATTGGTGATTTCAATATCAATACAGTTCCAATGGTGTATGTTATTTCAAGGAGTCATACTCTGCTGATTAAACTAAATTTAAATTATAAAAAAGGAGAAAGTCACTTAATTAAAACGAATGATGAATTAAAGGCTTATCTCGTAAGCCAAGAGTTAGTTGTTCTTGCAATCTTCAGACGTAAGTCTTTTGTGCAGACTGCATTGTTAGTGTGAAAGCGGAGAGTGATAAATGGCCCCAGACAAGTAGTGAAAAAAAAACTGATAGTATGTACACACTCAGAACATTCTTACGACGGGTGAGCTGAAACGCTGCCGAGATATTGTCCCTGATAAAAAGTAATGGGACATGTGCGTGTCAGATTCAATAAATCAACCATTCATCGGTATCTTTCTATTGTGATTTTGTCCACAAAAAAACTACCATTGCCTTCCCTTTCTTATTCACTCGTACATTCCGCCGTATCATTCAGATTAAAATCCTCACCGCCCCCCCCCCTCTCCCCCCTCGAAATGCCTAGTTTTGAATGTATTACAGTTTTTTGCAGTAAGCCCTTTTAACCCTGAAAAGCTGTGTCCTTTATCACAGTTGCCAGTAATCGTGGGACTGACTGATTTACCTGAAACCGAATATCATTGTGTTTTAAGCAAGTGTATGTTGCTGTTAAGTAAATACATAGTCTGCTCTGGGAACACATGTAACCCACAAAGTGTTTAATTTACTGGAAGAAATGTCTGCATTTTTCCGTCTGATGGTTATTTTTACGAGCCTGAAAGTGCATTCATTCTGTTTTATAAAGTAATCTTATTTTTTATAGGTCATATTAAAGTTTAGGAGGTGAAGGCACTCAAAATGAATATTTTCTTCTTGCTTAAAAGGATAACCAGAGTAGTCTGTGTTAAATTCACCAAATTTGATTTACGCTTTGTTTTCGAAAATTCTAAATCATAATTTAATTATTGCTGCTTATACACACATCTAATAAACAGTACAACCATTTCTGAGTAACAGTACACACGTTGCTATCAATTTTTTACCTTTATTATATTTCTTGTCTTCTAAACAGAAAAGAACATGCTTGCAAGTGTAAGAGGTTATATCACCAAAATTTTATGATAAGAACCCTTGACCATTCCACATCCGTTCGAGTTCAGTAGCCCTACAATTAGTATGTGGTACGCTGAGTGGATTTCGGCAATAGTACTTCTTAATGATGGGCTGTGTACTTATAATGGTATACACAGGGTTGAGATTTCGCGGTCGCCCGTGGCCACCAACTTTTGGCTCGGGGACCGACCTTTCTTCTGAGTATTTTCAGGTAAATACTGTTGATTATTTTTAACACCATTTCGTTGTTTTTTCATGTGAGGTGGGCTAGACAAATTTTGCAAAAATGGCACCGGGCGACTAACTTTTGTGCCGGGCGACTAACTTTTTAAAGTTGGTCGCCCGGAAGGAGACCGGAAAGTGTTACGAAGTCTCAACCCTGTATACGGGTCTAGGACAATTCCCCCCCCCAGACAACTCCCCCCAGACAACTCCCCCCGAATTCCCCCCGAACAATTCCCCCCGTAGGACAATTCCCCCCGAGGACTATTCCCCCCCCCCCATTCATTTTTATTTTTCTTATTTTTTCTTTTCTTTGGAATACTAATTAATTTGCCTGTGCTTATATATTATTCTCGTGTAATACACAGATTAACTGTAATTGGGTCTTCTAATCTGTCCATAAGGTACAACCAGGGATTATAAAGCCTCCTAAAAGAGGCACAAAGACTAACATCTCGTGGTATTTATGACAATGAATTGACTTTCTTTGATGTTGAGTAACCGTCCATGGTAGTTTTCTTTGAGGGAAAAAAAGAAAGAACGTGATTGCAGACAAGAGAACATTACCAGCTTCCCCATTTTTAACACTTTACCATTATTCCCGTTTACCGTTATTTCCGTTACCAGTTTTTCCGTACCCTACTTTACAAATGGTCTGTCGCGATATTTGTCTCCTCAGCAAGTTAAACAATTTCAACAAAAGAAATGGCGTTGTCTGACGTCTATCATCAAAATGTGTTGCATCTACGAACTTCTCATTTAAAAATCAACACCTGGTAAATAATTGCATAAAAGAAATCTCAGAACGACATACTTTTGACACCGAAGTCGGCGAAACAAGCTTGAGCGTTAAAGCTTCAAAAGCTTCAAAGGAGATTTGTAGGTATGTCTGGGAGTAGTCGCACTGTCTGCGAACGAGATCGACTAGCCTGATCTTATGTGTATATCAAAATCGAGTCGATTTATAGCTAAAGGACTGTGGTGCTTGCACATTAAGGTTTCTGTTATTTTTGGAACTTGATTCTATTTAATGTACAGTAGACGCTCGTAAATTTGTCTACAGAGAAATCAGATATATCGTTTTATTCGTACAGAGTCTCTGGCTGGTGGTGTTTTACTGTCGGATCATTTCCAACCATTTTCTTGAGTCCAAGTGGTACAGATTAACAGGCATCAGTGACAAAATCGGAATTGGCCATTTTGTAGAAAGCTGGCGTGGCTATGCGGCGTGCCAAAACATACGTGATTTTGACTAACGAAAGCGTATAATGCCACACATTCTTTCACTATGGCAACTTCATTTCTTCCCAGCCACTACCTCATACCGAAGGTAGACTTCATTTCTTTTTAAATCCAATAATACGTCATGGGTTGCTCTTGTTTTCTGCCCTGCGAAGTCGCACTGTCTCTGATAATTATTTCCGGACAAGCAAATAGAGTCTATTTTGGGTATCCTGTCGATATTAATAATTGTTTTGGTTCCCAGTTTTCGATGGAAACAAACGACCTTCCAATTCACTTATGACATCTTCTAACCCCTCTAATATAATAAAAAAAAAACAAGGGCTTCAAATTCAATAATCACTCTCTATGGGGTTTGATCTCCCACGGCACTTCCGTTCTTCACATGGCGATTGTCAAAAGTAGAAGAGTGTCTCAAGGAGAATCATTTCCCGAAACTCCGGCCAAAGTGTCTGCGGGTGTAAGTGGCATGCAATCGATTGCGCCCACTAAATGCGCCCCACTTAAGATTATGCCCTGCGAAAAAACAAAATTGCGGCACCTTCCCGCTACTTTTCCATCGGTATGGATGAGATTGGGAAGAAGAAATTTCTATTAACTTGGAGAAATAACAGTGGTAAACTAGACCGTTTTCGCTACCGAGTAGCAAAAATGACACTTGGGGCCACAAAAAAATACGATTCTGAACTCTTAACCTCTTACGTGTCGCCTTTTAGGCCAACCTTTTTCGAGATAATGGCATACTTCCGGTTTTTGACATTGACCATGACCGAGGAAGTCAAGGTCACCGAGGTTCCTCTTACATATAGGCCTAAAGGGTTTAAAATAAGCTCAAATCGCTCTGTCTCTAACCGCTTTCGCGATAATGGTCAACTTCCGGTTTCTGGCTTTGGCCATGGCCGAGGAATTCAAGGTCACCGAGGTAATTGCTTGCATGTCGTCTTTTAGGCCGTAGAGTTGACAACAAGCTCAAAATCGCTCTATCTCTAACCGTTTTCGAGATAATGGTTAACTTCCTATTTTTGATTTTGACCATGGACGAGGAATTCAAGGTCACCGAGGTAACAAAGGGTCTTATAGGCCCAAAGGGTAAAAAATAAGCTCAAAATCGCTCTATTTCTAACTGTATTCGAGATAATGGTCATTTTCCGGTTTTGGGCTGTGACCATGGCCGAGGAATTCAAGGTCACCGAGGGACCTCCTACACATAGTGTTTTAGGCCCAAAAGGTCGAAAATAAGCTCAAAATCGCTCTATCTCTAACGTTTCCGGGATTGTGGTCAACTTTCGGTTTTTTACTTTAACCATGGCCGACGTCAAGGTCACCGAGGTACCTCTTACACATCCTCATTTAAAGCCCAAAGGGTCGACAGTAAGCTCAAACTCGCTCTATCTCTAACCGTTTTCGAGAAGACAGCCCAATACCGGTGCGGATTTTACGGCGTCTAATTAGCCTCCATCCGTGAGCGAAATTTCATCACTCTTTAGCAATTGGGGAAAACCCAAACTCTGCAGTCAACTTGAACTTGCACAAGCATGCTGTGATGGCTCTCATGGTAGACGGTTGGGCGATCTATACACCGAGGCTGATATGCCAGTTTATATCAAAGCGTTTGCTTGCTCATAAAGGGCGTAAGTGGCAACATTTCAATGTCCATTTTTACACATTAAATATTGATGAATTTCTGAAAAATTGAGCTGGACCAACTACACATCCTACATTATGTCTCTGGTAGTTTGGTCGTCCTAGCCCCAGCCGTCTCAAAGGAGTTCGCCTGACAAGGTTTTGGCGGAAAAAAAGAAAACATACGGAAACACTTTTCCGAATCGTACGAAAGCAATAAACTAGGGGGTTCAAAATCTCCAAGTGTAATTATGGGCTCAATATTGCATTGCTGGAAAGAAAAAGAACACTTGTCTCCCCCCAGGAACACGGAACAAAAGCGCTGCCCAGTGATCTTATGCCAATTTTTTTTTTCACTTTTAGGATAAATGTTCGGTTTATATTTAAGATAAAGTTTATATTTAAAACACGTCTGGATCTGAACCATTTGGTATACCACAAATAGCACTATTGTTGAGCATTTTGCCCGGTCTGTTTCCTTTTTGCATCATCTTCACCAATAATGAACACAACCATACATGCCAGACAGACTGTTCAGCGATTGTGTCTGTCTCGTTTTATGGCTAAATTACTCATTCAATAAATAAGGCCTATATGTCTACTCACTAGCAAAGACAACTTCGCTGTAGTTTCATTTTACTGCTGTCATTTTGACAAGATGAGTCACTACTGGAGAGAGATTTTTCTGCAAATATTTATCAAATAAAGCAAATAAAGCGTTCTGGTGTGGAACTGTTTTCTAAACATTCCGTCTGGAGGGTACGGTGGGAGTTATGGGGTTGTGGTAGTTTTATCCCCCGTGTAACGAGGGGATAAAGGTTTCAGCTTGTCCGTCTGTCTGTCCGCTTTCGTGCATACTCGTGTCCGGGCTATATCTCGTAAAGTATGTGTCGTGTAGCTGTTTTTCTTTGGTACACGGTAAGAACGTATAGTGAAGGTGTGCAACGTCGTATTAGTTTTGAAATCGGCCATAAGTTCTCAAAAATACGACTTGTCAAAAATGACTTTTTCAGGAAATTTGTTAGCACGGAGATGGGTTTTGTCCAGACGAGTTCTGCAAAACTATTCGATACAGCGTTCTCAAAGTTTATACAGTGCAAACAGGGGTGCACATAAGACCTTCGCATTTCGCCATGGCGAAGGTGAAATCCATTTGGCGAAGATGAATAGATTCACCTCCGCCAATTTGGCAAAGGTGAATTTTAGACAAAATTATTATGATAAAATCTAAATATGTTTTGTTTTTGATTCAGGTGAACGTGAAATGAATGCAAAGCTATCCAACTAAAAAACGCAAACAGTGACGACACTCGTTCAACTTCTCCATTTTTATACACTATAGTTGTACGCATATCAATTTATACCTAATACAGGATTACCATATTTGCACTAAACAAATTAAATTACAGTTTTAGTCAGAGGATTAATTTGGCGAAGGTGAATTCGATTTGGCGAAGGTGAGCTGAACGTCCTTCGCCAAATTGGCGAAGGTTAAAAAATCCTTGTGTAAACCCATGTGAAAATATTTACGTTGTACATTTGCAACGTTGCATTAATTTTGAAATGTGCCAAAAATTGTCAAAAATACGACATGTCAAAAATTATATTTTTATGGAAACTTGTTTGCACTGAGATAGATTTTGTGCAGACGAGTTATCCGAAACTATTCGATCCAGCGTTCTGAAATTTTATGCAGTGAAATTGTTTATATTGTAGATGTGCATTGTCGTCTTATTTTTTAAATCGACCAAAAATAACTAACATCCAATGACATTATGTGTTACACGGGGAATCGTGCGTCACTGAGCCTCTAGTTTCTATTAAAATTCTAAATTTATCTTAGTAACAAAATTCAGAGCTCAACAAGTATTTATAACAGAAAACAACAATGTACATTGCAATTTGGGCCCATGTAATGATAGAACATTTCATTATGCTGCCGATGCTGTCTGAAGGACTGGAGATAGGGCAACGTTTGCCACAGGTCCATTGTGTCAAGGAATAGTTGTCCGGATAAAGTGCTACTTTGTTATCCACTTACCACACCAATACTTCAGTGTTCATTCTGTTTCGATTGTTTGTTTATTGCGCACAAACTTGCTTTTAGATCAAGTCAAGTCGCCTCACAGTGTGGCAAAGTTTTCATCATGTCGACTGAAATAGATATTGTAATAACATTTCCTTTGAGTTTTTTTGAAAAAAGAAAGAAAGAAATGAACTGTAATCCTTTATACACTTTGAAAAACGTACATGTAGTTGAAATTTCGCCAGGGTTTTCTGATACATCAGATGATGAGAATAACAACTTTTTTAACAACTGCGTCCTTTCACACAATACCTCCCAAGCTAGACAGATGAAATTTTCGCCACTTGGGAGAGTATTATGCAGTCTGAGACTCTCTTGTCAATCACTATTTTTATTTGATACAACACACGAGGGTTTAATAAGTTAATGATCTAAGTGTGTACTTTGTAAAATATGCATGAGGTTTTTGGTATGTGACATGAGGGAATTTGATATGCCTACTTAATGTGCATGCATTGAAATGCTTGCAGGAATAATGTTTTAAGTGTGTGTACGTGTTTGCTAGCCTGGGGAATATGCCAAAAATGGCCGGTGTTAGAACATGTGATATGGAGAGTTAAAGCTTGGGATGGGTACTTGTTGGTTTTGTATTAATATGGTTTCCCAAATACTCTGTTTCTCGAAAGCTTGATATATTGTTTGTGTAGTTACTTTTTTTACATGTCATTAACCTTGAAATTTAAATTTTGATCGAAGATTATATTGCTATCCGTGATTTGGCGATCATTTCTTCGTATCTGTTCTGACCCCTAGTGTCGTCGGCATCAGAGATATCTTTTTCACAACACAGCTTACTTCCACTTGCACACACTTGCACTTGCACACACACACACACACACACACACATATATATATATATATATATATATATATATATATATATATATATATATATATATATATATATATATATATATGAATCCCGGTCATCTGGCCCCCCCTTTTTTGCAACCCGGTCGACTGCCCCCCCCCCCCCCCCCCCTTCAAAGTGGAGTGGTGATCATTTGCCCCCTCCATATACTATTTTTCTTGGGTTGTTGGCTTACAAAGACACAATAAATAAAATTATATTTATTTTGTTGAATGTATTGCACCTCGGTAAATTGCAATTCACCAATAGGAAACTAATTACAATTAGAATTGCAATAAGTTTAGGGATCAGTCTCTCCTAATATCAATGAAGACCAATTGTTTCAGAGACGAAGTAGACGCGGAAATCACAATTGCCTAATTTTTTAAAGATTTTTTTCCACTAAAAAAAGGAGGGAGGGGGCAAATTACAAAACTACTACTTCTAACAAGAAAAAAGAAACACTGAATGATGCTACATTAAACAATGAAAAAAAAATCAATCATTTTCGATCTTAGCGGTGATACACAAACAGTTGCAAGAGAACACTGTCTTTTTTTCTGGGGTCCCGCGGGACCCCAGGGTCAAATCTCAGGGGTCCCGAGCCGATTATCAGGGGTCCTCGGGTCCCCGGGACCCTGTGAACTTTATGCCCTATATATATATATATATATATATATATATATATATATATATATATATATATATATATATATGTTTGATCAACATATATATATATATATATATATATATATATATATATATATATATATATATATATATATATGTGTGTGTGTGTTGATAAAACAGACTTGGGTTTTGGGAAAAGTTTTGGGTTATTTTCACTTTAAATTCTAAAAAGACATGGTTTCGGTGAAAAAAGCTTTGCTATTCCTTTTTTAACCAAAAAAAAAAAAAAAAGAAATATATAAAAAAAATAAATAACGTATGATCTGTCAGCTTTTGTCTACAGTTTTTTAGGTAGACAGTGGGATGTAATAGTTGGCATCTTCTTTCGCCACCAGAGGCAAATTAAGTTAATCTATAAAACTGGTCTGAAAATCATGACTGCTGCAGTCAAGTGACGGAGGCAAAAGTGCTCACCGCTACTGTCAAGCAAGAATAAACAAAGCCAGTGTTCTAATCAAGTAAAGAATGACAAAAACAAACAAACAAACAAAAGACGACAGCACTTATTTTTTAACTGTCTGATACTAAAATCAAGGAATTGTGTAGAGGTTGTTCCTTTCATACTTTGATGGCACTCCTGTTCTAGAGGCCATTACTTAAAAGACAAAATCTTTTAAGTAAAAAAGATGACGCGGCTGTTGAAATGCCATAAACTTTTAACTGAATATACCAACATAGATCGAGTGTCGTGAAAGATATACAACACAGACCCTTTTGCATGGGAAGTGTGAATGTTGGCACAATGGATCAGTGATGAACATTTACCTGCGACCGTTTGAGCTGTCACAACGTGCAGTAAACCCGCTATGAGAGCCTCCTCTAACCCTGTAATGTTGAACCAAAAGAGGGTGAATTTGAGACTGTTGTAATTCGAACCCGGCGTTTTTTTATAAACAGATTTATTCTCATTTTATGTGCATTTTCTAGATGTTTAGTTTGTGATAGACTTTGTAGGGTAGTGTTGCACCGATGTATCGATTTCGTTTATCTTAATAATATCTGTTCTTTAAAATCAAACATCGTTTTGTAAAATGATGACCCTGAAGTGTTGCTATCTGTTTTCAAGTGTTGACTATCGTATCAACCAGCCCTCTTTTTATAGGGGTTTGAATGGAGCTCCCCGGTGCAGAAAGTGTTCTTAAATTCTCAACCATCTAAAACTTTCTTGGGATAAAAATGAACATGTATGAAGTATCTTCTCAAATATCAACATCTTAAAAATTAAACTCTTGACCTCAAATGTTTTATATCTATGGCTTCAAAAGTCTCCCTTCTATGTTTTGTGGATTCTTGACCCTGGATTAATTGTTTAAACAATCGCATTGTTTTATTTTTGTACAACATATGTTATTTTTTGTTACTTATAATATTTATTATGCTATTTATATGTACTGCTATTATTTTTCAACATCGAGGGGTCTATTTCGAAATTTATCTAAGTTGCTGTCATTTGAAATTATGTTAAGCGACCGGGTGTAACAGGCTATCTTACCACCCCCCTTCCCTGTACAGCTTCCCACGGGAGGAGGGAAGCTATACTCGGCTATCCCCCCTCCAGCATATTTAGCCCCCCCCCCCTCCCACGAACTTTTTTGCGTGTAAATATATTTTGATAATATTTGTTCGTGTGAATAAAGGGACTCAGTTAAACTGTATAAAACTATCTTTATTGATTAAATGCAACATAATACAAACAAAAATATAAAAAGGCATCCTTGATCAGAAAGTTCTTTATTTTTCTCTTAATATACTTTTTTAACATTTTAGAGAGCCCAGGTGGATACTCCTGATCGCTAAGATTATCATAAATAACATCCACGTCATCCAAGAGGCGCTTTCTTGTGTGTTCAACTTAATCTTCCTTTTAGAAAGTGATACCAGTAGGGGACAAAAAATACCATGTGGGGGGGGGGGGGGGGGGGAGATAGCCTAGTCTAGTTTCCGCGGTGGGGGGGGGGGGGCTGTAGAGGGGGCAAGATATACTGTTACACCGGCCTCGCGGACAAAAATTGAGACAGGCCGAAGAAGACAGAGTGCAAGTGAAAGTCATATCCTGGATAACTGAAGTAAGTCGTCCAAGTTGTTCCACCAAATAAAACAAGATGACGGAAGATTATTTTCGTTTGTTTGTTCTGCTTTCCTCCACGGTTGATTTGGTGAACTAATATATGTCTCACCAGTACACTAAAAAAAAAGAAAAACTGCTAAAAAAAGGAAAGAAAAAACTTTCCGTCTTGAATAAGTAATGCCACGGGGAAACTTTCAAGTTTCATAAATAATATTGTGAAGCTCAAAAATGGTTTAAAGATTTAATGTCTAGTTAGCTGGATGTAAAACTAGCTGATGTACAGTGTGTGGAAAGCTGATGTAAATCGGTTAAAAAAAAACAGCCTCCTTGGAAAAGAAGTGCACGGAGAAATAAAAAGGCGCTTTTATTTTCTAAATATGTACGTTAGATGAAAAGGTGTGCCATAAATTAAGGCCGATCGTTATCACGTCAGAAGCGAGAACGTGCGATAGGAAGGCCATATTGATGAGGACCACTCGTCGCCTGTCTAACCCCGTAAAGCTTCTGCGTGTATCAGTGCTGAATAATGATTTCGTTGAATATACATAAGCGTGGTGGCGGAAGTCGCCGCAATCTCCGCCTGGATGTCAATTTCAAAACCGAGTTTCGGTGGTTTATACGAAATGCTTATTTTAAGGAATTTTTAACTTGGAACACTCTTATATACTGGCATGACTGTAGCATTTGCAAAGTAACCTCAAGCGCCAACGTATATATTTTACTACTTAGGTAAAAAGGCACAAATAAAAAAAATTGGAGAAGATACCCATAGAACTGTATGAAGAGCTAAAAGGGTTCAGACTAGAGGCCAAGAATATGTCGTCACATTATTGTCTTGCCATATGCACGTACCCGGGGGCTCAAAATATTTAAGAAAAGGCTAAAAATGGGTAGTTTTTTTTACGGCCGTCGTACACGTATCAACAGGAATAAAGGCCGGTCGACACATTGCACATTATGTATTATTTTCATAGCGGTTTTGACAGCTGGAAAATATATACAAATTCAGTTCAGTCATGAATATATTACTACCCTTCATTGCAATTACAATGTATTATTACAGTGTGTTTGCATTCGCCTCTGGTATCTTTTTGGCACAATGTTTCATTAGTCCGTCTCATTAGATCAGTTGCATGGCGCTGTGTTTATCCACAAGGACAAGAAAACTGCCACAGACAGAACAACCTGTCTTCCGTATAAAGGTAAACTCTTTTCTCTTTTCAAAACGTAATCTTCCGATGTTAATTTAAATCGCCAGCTTTCTCAGCTTGCAACCGCGTGTAAATGAATTAGAAGTATGGGCTTGGGCCATTTTCAGTGCAGGACTTAAGTTTGATGATATAAACGCAGATACCTTGGGGGTTAAAAACCCGCTGATATGTTTAATTTGAAGGAGGTTCTTCTACTTAATTTGCTGAAGTGAGTTCCATAAATACCGCACATCACAGTTGATTTATCACATTTCACAACGAAATACACACCTATTCACAAAAACGACATATAAACTGTTTTATCATGTCGGGGTCTCGCCCCACTTATTTTCCGATTCGCGTTAAAATTCGCCCTCCAGTGGTGTTTTCTTGTCAAGTATGAATTTTAAAGCTAAGAGAAAGCTAACGGCGACCAATGCCAAACTCATTGTATTTAAATTTAGATGACGAGGTTAAAATGTGAACCATAAAACAGTCAACCACATAATCGGATTTAAAATAGGTAACCGTAGATCTTTCGATATTGCCCCATGCAAATTCAAGACTGAAGTCGTATAATGCACTCGTTCATTTCACGTAATTGTTTTGAACGACTAATGCTGATGCTGGAAGGACGCCATTAATCGATAACAAATAAATGAATAAAAAGTCGATATTTCCTGGGATTTTGTTAAGTAAGTATTGTAAGGAATATTTATCGTTCTCAGATTTGCAATAACTGAACAGACCAGAAATAATATTTGGGAATCACTTTTGTCCCAAAATCGGGTGAAATAAAGACATAAAATCAGTGTGGTGTTAGAGTGTGGTAGAAGCTTCCCTTAATCAAAGGATTTCAAAAGTTCCAGTGCTCAGATACCTCACCAGGTTGCATTTAAGTAGACTTTAAAGGGTAACATAGGTTTTTTTTGCCACTTTTGTACGCACCGAAAAGGGAGTAAATATTTGTTTCTTGTGTAGAGATATGGTTCACTGATAGCAGGGTAGTGTTTCTGAGTACATTTTTTATGCCCATTTAGCCAGTCAAAATACGACGCGGATTACAAAAATTGACATACACTCAACTTGACCGCGCAAATGTGAAACGTGTCTCGTTTGTCTAAAGTCAAGTTTCCCAACCATTTGATTATGATCAAAATACAATTTAGTGAAAGGCACTCTATTCTTTGTCTTAATCCTTACACACACTACTTGTTTGTATCCTACTCTGAGTGAAGTCAATATAGCTGAGCTTTCTTGAAAATGACGCCGATTTTAGAAGATTTTACTCAAATATTTAAATACTTTCAGTGGAAGGGCCTACTTGAGTTTCCAATGGCAGTTGCACAATTCATCCATTGGCAGCGTTTGAAGTCAGCCCAATGTATATCGTAAATCAGCACGACGCCACGCTTTCGGACAACGCAAATATTTTCTTGTCTCCGAAATATCACTGCTAATCATTGAAGAATGAAGTTTTTCTACAATTTGTGTTTGTGCCTTGAAGCGTAAACGAAGCAGCCGGGGAATCTACTGCAAACATTGCTCGAATTATTAGCCTCAGTTAAAAGTAGAATGCTGTTTCTAGCACGTCATTACAATACTCATCTCCACTCTGGTTTAAGGGAATGTAGTGATTTTGGTTCGCGTTTATTAGTCAATTTCACTTCTTGGTTAGAAAAAGATGGTTAGAAAAAGGATGTTATTTGCATTGCTTGCGGTCGGACGTTGTGAAAAAATATTGGTTGCCTTCACGAGCGCATGATGTTACAAGTGTTCGGTAGAAGGGTTTTGTAAGCTCATTTTTCACCGAATCAAGATGCCCCCGTATAAGTGACTTCAGAAGATGATACAGGGCGAAGACTATTTACTACTTTGTACAAGACCAGCTTTTAGAAGCCCAGTAATGTATCTTCTGGCAGAGCACAAACATATTAAGAAATCGCTTTCACCTCGTACCGGGTGATAGTTTATTCCCCGCATGTCGGTGTGTCGGTCGGTCGGTCGGTCGGTCGGTCGGTCTGTCATCAAGAGCTTGTTAACACGATAACTTAAAAACTCCTACAAGGATTTTAATGGAACTTGGTATGTAGCTTCTATGGGAACAAACACAGATCGGTCTTGTAAATGGACCAGGTTCGTTCAAGGAAAATGGACCAGCTGGACCTGGAAAATTTCAGCTCTTGATTGACTATGGATGACCGTGTTTAACTGATGGGGGGCATGTGGGGAATATGTGGGCTATGAACACTGCTCTAGTTTCAGTGGAAGTCAGTTGCAAAAATAAATCAAAGGAAAGCGAGGCCAGCAGAAAGTTTCGCCGTTCTGGGAGAGAAAATCTCGCGGTAAAAAAAATATATATATATATATTAAGCATGCAATGGGTACATACAGGCGATCAACAGCATATACTAAAATGTACTATAAAATATATTAAGCCCACTATAATTTAAAATAAGAATATATCAAGCAAATAAGAAAGCAGATACTTTTTGTCCTCGTAACAAAAGGTGCTTTCGACTCAGTGAGACTATTCCGGACTAATGGCTGTAAAATTTCTATGATACTCTGTATATCAGGGACTCGTGAATCTGTTCCGAAAGATTCACTGAGTCGAAAGTGCTTTATTTCGCCCAGAACAAAAACATCTGTATTGATGTTTGATTGGCACATTCTTATATTAAATAATGGGGTGTTACCAGTAACTTTCCTGATACATGGCAGCTTCTTGTAGTGTGAAAGTTGACCAGGAGGTCACACAGTCAGTATTACTGTAATTGAAACGAAAGTCGACCATCCAGTGCGCTCTGTTGGTATAACCTCCCTTGTGGTACACCTCCTTGTCTTTCATAAGTCACCTGTGTCAAGATTAACTTAAAAAAATAAAAATAACTAACTTAAGCACCCATGATTCTTCATTTGGTTTTTAGCCCAGGTGACCTTTGGCCACTTGGGTTATACCCATAGTATGGGCTCTGTCGTCTGCCCGTTCTGAACATTGGCCAATTTGGCGAACCGATCACTACCTGTGCGAAAAAAGCTATCTTCTAAAAATATAATTAAATCTGTTCGAAATCTTGCATGAAAGTAGTCTGGATTTTCGCCAATTGGCGAATAAAAGAAATTTCAAAGTTGTCCAGATTTCCCCTAATATGTATTTTCTCTAGAGTTATTGTATTTTTTATAAAATTTTTAACGCTAGTGCCGCCCAGTAGACCTGTCTCTATTGTTTTTGACGGCTCAGAAAATATTGACGCTTTGGGAGTCAAATATTGGCGCTTTTTTTCGTTATGTTCGCTTTCGTATTTGGATGGATTTGAGAGATGTGGATTGAGTTGAGAGTTGCTCGCAGTTTCGTGGAAATTAGATTGTAACAACAAACCTATTGGCTTGAACAGTCACGTGGCACATGACTGGCAGAAAGAGATAGTGTGGATAGCTTAAAAGCAAGCAAAATGGCCGCACGCATTTAGATGGCAAAGACTATTCGCATGTAAGGCATTGATAATAAAAGAATGGGTTCTTGTATAAAATAATACTGAATTCAGTTCCTCTGATGCGCAAAGGCACTTAAAGGTCAAGGTCAAAGTCGGGTCATAATATTTTTCAGAACGCCTATTTGTTACGAAAAGTGACCAGGAAAAGTGCTCAAATCAAGTTTGAATACTTAAAAGTATTCAGTATGGAGCAACCCTGCATCCTGAATCTTTACCTTGAGGGTCAAGGTCAAAGGTCACGTGACCTCGTGTACCGTTTAATGATAGGACGACTTATCTCAAAAGCGGTTAGAGACAACGATTTTGAGCTCATTTTCAAACGTTTGGGCCTAAACAATGTTACATAAGAGGTGCCTCGGTCACCGTGTTCTTCTCGGTCACGGTCAAAGACACAAACTGGAAGTTGACCATTATCTCGAAAACGGTTAGAGATAGAGCGATTTTGGGCCCATTTTCGACCGTTTGGGCTTAAACAACGTTACATAAGAGGTGCCTCGGTGACCTTGATCTGGGTCAAGGTCAAAAACTGGAAATTGATCATTATCTCGAAAACGAGATAGAGCGATTTTGAGCTCATTTTTGGGCCTTTTAACCTAATCAGTGTTACATAAGAGGTGCCATTTCCTCGATAACGGTTAGAGGTTTAGCGATTTTCAGCTCATTTTCCACTCATTAGGCCAAATCGGCGACAAAGAAGGGTACTTGGTAACTGTGACCTTCTGGGTCATGATGTAATACAAAGATTTTCTTTTGTGGTTTCTGCAAGTGGTCATCCCGCTGTCTAGCGCAATTCGGTCTAGTTTAGTGTGCTGACCTTGCCATTCGTCAGTCAGTAATTATATGTCTCCTCCTAAGGGAGACATATATAGTATTTGGTGTGTCCATCTGTCCGTCCGTCTGTCCGCAGTTCTTAGTTCTTATGAAATTAATGATTCGATTTTTATCAAAACGTACATTCATATTGGGGCACATGTCTAGATGATGCCCGTTTTACTTTTTTTCGTACCTTCAAAAATTCTATTTTTTGCAAATTTTTGAACATGGGGGAGGGGGGGTTGCGTGCATTTTTTCACTTTGGCAGGCTATCTCTCCAAAACAGTTCGTTGGATAAGGCTCAGACGTCGCAAGAAGAACACACATATAGCGCAAATGTATACTGCAAAGTTTTTCATTTCCGTTGAAAATGTATTTTTGGCGAATTTTAAAATTTTTCATTTTTTAGTTTTTTGGCCATATTGTTGCGATATCTCCGAAACAGTTGTTTTGATTAGGCTGAAACGTGGCAACAAGAACCCACATGTAGTGCGAATGTTTACTGCGAAGTTTTTTTCATTTCCGCTGAAAATGTATTTTTGGCGATTTTTTATTTTTTTTATTTTTCAGTTTTGCCATATTGTTGCGATATCTTTGAAACAATTTATTGGACTAGGCTGAAAAAACTACTCTAATATCCTACAGTAATTATCTGCTAGTGTGTTCAGAATAAAACCATGTCAGTTTTCAGATACTAGTCCGAATTCTTAATTAATTTAGCAAAACATCGTAATTTTATCTAAGATAAAACATTTAGAACAAACTTACTATCTCAGTGTTAGGGAAAAGTAACAGTAATGATTTCTCGGATTGAAACAAACTGGATTTTGCAGCCAGAACGAAAATGATGTTTAGGTTACAAAAATAGTTAACAAAAGAATTCATATTTCCGCCAGCTGTCATATTGTGGTAAAATTGCAGTGTGAGTTCGTGGTTTGTTACTTCTATGGCACCTGGGCACCGTCCCTTGACTGTCTTGTTTGGATCATATTGAAGAGTGAAAACTTCGATTGGAGGCTGGCTATGTCGTGCATTTGAATCTGACCCCTTTTTCCCTTATACCTCGCTAGTTTTGCTGCAGCTCAGAAATGACAACAAAGGTTGTCGTACAGTACGAAAGATATTTCAGTGAGGACTCGCAAGAGAAGGCAATAGTAATTACTTGATTAAAAAATGCGGCTTAAAGAGAGATTGATAGCTATGATTCCCACAATCGGGAAAACCAATTACTTTACCAATAGATACCCTCAAAAGGGGCGAATGCCAATGAGGCTCTAACCCCCCTCCTCCATCCCACCCAACTAATCCCAATTACCGTTGGCACAGTGTGTGCAGTGAGTACATTGACATACATATACATAGGGTTTTCTCGGACCTGGAAGATCCTGGAAAGTCCTAGAATTGTGTAAGAATCCTGGAATTTTGTGACGAAGTTTCAATCCTGAAATTGAAAATGTAACTAATTAAAATTACAACACTCACCAAGTGACAATGCAGTCCTGTATAAAGGAATGATAAGTAAATTATGCGTTTTCTAACTGTGTATAACAGTTCACTGGCCACAGCCACTCTAGTGTCTAGATATAAGCCAACTGAGTCCTGGATATTTGTTTCAGAGAGTCCCGGAAAGTCATATAAATTTGTCTCAGGAAGTCCTGAAAAGTCCTGGAAATAAACCTCAAAAAGTTCTGTAAATTCCTGGAATTTTTTTTGGAGCGAACAGCGCGGGAACCCTGATACATCTATTGGAATTCTCCAGCATTGCACGAGAATCTACGTTATCAGTTACAGAGAAATCCCGGTGGGTTTACACAGCGACAGGTAGTGGTCAAGGAACACAAGTAGTATAAATCAGTGACGGACAAACGACAAGGACAAGAAGTGAGCAAGGAACACAAGTAGTATGAATCAGTGACGGACAAACGACAAGGACAAGAAGTGAGCAAGGAACACAAGTAGTATACATCAGTGATGGACAAACGACAAGGACAAGAAGTGAGCAAGGAACACAAGTGGTATACATCAGTGATGGACAAACGACAAGGACAAGAAGTGAGCAAGGAACACAAGTGGTATAACACAGTGA
Organism: Protula sp. h YS-2021; assembly: GCA_949752745.1. Taxonomy (NCBI): domain Eukaryota; kingdom Metazoa; phylum Annelida; class Polychaeta; order Sabellida; family Serpulidae; genus Protula; species Protula sp. h YS-2021. Next base: position 67,477,932 of record OX457026.1, read on the forward strand.
CGGACAAACGACAAGGACAAGAAGTGGTCAAGTAACATATAAATTATAAATCAGTGATAGCCTGCCATAATGGCGAACTGTTGGTCAAGGAAAACAAATGAAACATGCCTGGAACACAAAGAAAAAATCACGGCCTATCTCAGCAGCCAGGTAGCGTTCAGTTATAACCATGTAAAGAGAAACCGGCGTTGCATTTTTACAACGGTGATAAACCATATTATTTGAAGAACGTGAATTGTAGCAGCGAAGATCTTCACCGAAGTGCTGTGATTCTGAATTAAGATGAAAAGGTTTCAAAATGTAAATCAAAGCATTCGATGCAGAGGAAGTTAGTCAAACGCTTGACTACATTTCAAAGTAGTTTCAATCTTGTAAGAAAACTGACACCCAGGGCAGTGTAGCAACTGTAACTCTCTTCAAATAGGCAATAATAAATGGAAATTTCCGTCCTCAAAGATGACGAAAGTGACATTGAAAAGGGCTAGTGAGACGCGTTGGGTACTTCAAATATGAGTTTTGCATAAATTCCAATTTTTGACTTGAAAAGTACAAAATGGTCACAAATCTGTCACTTGCTTATGCTTCCTACTATTCTGTCTGTCATTTCTCGTTCGTTTCTGTTTCTCTTTTCGCTGTCATTCTTGATTCTCTTTCTGTCTCTCTTTATGTCTGTCCCTCTCTCTCTCTCTCTCTCTCTCTCTCTCTCTCTCTCTCTCTCTCTCTCTCTCTCTCTCTCTCTCTCCCTCTCTCTCTCTCTCTCCCTCTCTCTCTCTCTCTTTGTCTCTTTCTCTCTCTCTCTTGCTCTTCTTTGTCGGTCTCTCTTTGTCTGTTCCTTTGTCTCTCTCTTTGTGTTTCTCAGTCTATCTATATATCTATCTATCTATCTATCTATCTATCTATCTATCTATCTATCTTTCTATCTTTCTATCTATCTATCTATCTGTCTATCTATCTATCTATCTCTCTCTCTCTCTCTGTCTGTCTATCTATCTATCTATCTATCTATCTATCTATCTATCTATCTATCCATTTATCTGTTTACCTCTCTCACTCTCTCTGCCACTCGCTGTCTTTCTGTGTGTGTGTGTGTGTTTCACGTGCTCACTCACTCTTCCTTCCTTTCTCTTTTTCTTACCCGAAACGCTGAGCCATCCTTGTGTGACACCTTCCCTGTGACTCCTTCCCTTAGTGACACTTTCCCTCTGTGACACTTTCCCCATGCACTTGTCGTTCCATTACAAAGCAGTTTTTTGCTTAAATGTTGTTGTTTACTTAACTTTGCATTTTAATAACTTCGATTGCTACAAATAACAGTTAGCTTAATTTTAATGCAAGGTATTCATTATTCACCAAACGATTCAATAAAACAAGTAATAACTAAGGGTTACCTTAAATGCCTGGTCAACAAAAACAATAACCAATATTCGTGGTGAATATTGAAATAGATTTTGATAATGAATAATGAAAGAGATGCGTCAGTGTGAAGTTCTCGTCCAGAAGGACAATCTCAGGGAATACGATGAAAACCCCTGATGAAAAACCTGAAAAATTATTTAGCATTAAATGTAAGCTTTTTTCGCAAATTGAAATGGATTGTAGCATCTACGTTTTGCGGTTACACTGATCACAATAGTTCTCGCCTGCCCGTATTAATTGCCCTTCCTGACCCCATAAACCATAACAATGGGTTACATATACAACAAGCTAAAAGTTTGTAAAGTTCTTATAAAAAGAAAGCTGCTAAAGTGCGACTATGAACCGACATCATCAGCAGAGTGTTTGAAAAAAAAAGGGGGTGGCGGTATAACAGCAGCAAAGGGAACCGTTTTCTGATGGTTGTGCAGGAAAGAACGCAGTGCAGTGTCATTGAAAACGTCTTAGGACTTGCTTCAGACTCTAAAGTGAAGTGTTTATCAACGATTGAAGTGGCACTTCGTCTGGTAGACAGGAGATGAGAAAGCTGGATATGCTATTAGCCGTGTAATTTGTCAGATCGTGTTGTTTATAAGACCCAGGGAGAAATAACTTATAGGAGCTTGACTGATTATGGCTTCGGATTCAGGGCATACCATATTTGTGACATTTTATGCCCAGCAGTGGGTTCTATTATTTGAAAAGAGTGTACTGTCCTGTAGTCATATCTCTGATTAAATGGCTGTTATCAGAAAAAAAAATCCGTGATTACTCTGATTAAATGTTGATTATCAGAAAATTGCGTGAGGACAAGTCGGTGCACGGAGATGGTAATTTGGCTGCAGAAAAGCCGAACTCATCGGAGTCAGCGGCACCCCAGCATACTCCAGGCTTGAAAATGACGGAGTGATGGATAGGCGAATGTGTCTCCTGGATAAGACACCAAATCCGAGCGCGAGTTACCCATAAATTGTGGAATTGATCTAAAAGCAAAGTGAGATAAAAAAGAAATGGGGTGACTGATGTCTATAAATAAGATTGCATGTTGTGTAATAGTAAAGAAGAGCCTCATGGAATTGGGGTTATTGCTGCAACAAAAATCCCGAATCTGCAATTCTCAAGTTTCCTTGAAAAAAAAATAGATAGAAAGGCACGAGAACGTCCCAGTACGAAAAGTATGGCTAATGGGAATAGCAGTTAATGCGGAATGATTTTCTTGTGTGACCATTTGTACCGCTCACGCTTCTCTGTGAGGTCGCAAGCAGTAGCACGGCTTTGAAGACTAATTGGCCATACCATTAATTGTTAGCTACTTAAGTAAGGTTAAATAATTAAAAATGTAACTTATATAGTATTATGGTTCAAGCCCGGTGGTCTTCGAAAAGGCTGAAATAGAGTAGCTTGTCTTGCTTTAAACTAGATTTTAACAATTGCCCATACGTTGGATAGTCAAAACTAGATAATTCAGCCTCATAGCAAACTGTTTTGGGATATATGCCATAAGGTGTGTGGAAACCAGAAATAACACGTGACGTGATGCCAGCTAAATACCGGACATAGATTGTTCTACTCGCAGCGTCATTGCCGAGTTGTTGTCAGATATGGAATAACTTGCTTGCCACACATTTGCATTTCATCGACAAGCATCGAGAAAAAAACAGCATGGCGGCAAAAGGCGGCTGGCGATACTACAGCGAGCGGATAAACGACTGCTGCCAGTTCAACATGTTGACGTTCGTCTGCCTCTTCTTCGGCGTCTTTTGGTGTGGCATTGCGGTGACTATGATATTCATGTACTCGCACCATTTACATTACCGCGCTCCTGCCCCGTCTCGCGACCACCATTACATTGAGGGTCATGCGTCTCACCCAGGAACAGGTACGGTAATCCACCATTCAAAACTCGGTGGTGATAGAATGTTATAACTAGGTTTAAGGAGGCCCCATAAAGCTTTTATTTCAGTTGTGACTTGATTTGGTCTCCATGCATTGTGCATGCGTAATGTGGAACCCCGGCATTTCATGTTCAGACGCTCTGCACTTGAATTAAAGAATGTCTATAACATTCTTTACTTGAATCCACGGGATGTGAGTTAAATGTTGTTCTGGCATTTCTTATCAAGAATGCATTAGTTTATTTGCGAGATAAAAGTATTCCCCAAAAACCATTGGGATCCAATTTAATCCTGAACTTCTTTTTCCTTGTGACAGTCTGTTATATTAATCAAGTCTTGAACCACCACACCGTTTCTCAGTAATGTAATATTTTCGCAGCATTGAGAATGAAATACTAAATGGTGTTCCTCGCATTTCCCAAGATAGCTTTTGGAGGCCATTAACTAAATTTCTGAGGGGGGTTCCAATACACTATCTTCACTCGCAGCCTTGTCGCTCTTGAATCTGTCACAGAATAAAACCAATAATGGGCAAATTTATCCTAACGAACCTTTGGTTTGTGGGTACCAAACATCAATGCTAATAGTGTTAGGATCGAATAGACGTGTTGTGAGTATTTTCCAATATATTTGACACTTGGACGTATGACTAAGACACCTTTTCGAAAATTTTAGAGGGGTTCAAAATTGGATAGTTAGCTGTTTGGTAAATTTTGGGTTAATGATCGTTATAAGACTGTGCAAACCTTAAAAAGAAACTATTTTTTCATCCTTGTCCAAACGAGTGAGATGCACAGTGGGCCATTCTCATGCCCGAACGTTGTGAAGAGTTAATACTGGAAAAAAAAAACTCGCTGGGATTTTTTTTTTTTTGCACGGCGAATATCAAACGTTGTTGTTCATGTTTGAATACAATCCCTGTTTAGTCTCTGATGAGAATTTGAAGGCAATCAGTTGTTTGCTGCACGAAACGACCAAGTCTGACACGAAGCGCCCCAAAGCCATCCCAACAAGAAGTACAGAAGTAAGACGCTTGGGTGGAATTTTTCGCAGAGCGATATTTCATTCTAAGAAATACAAAGCTTTTTGCAAATTGTCCCGTAGTACACTGCTGTTCAATCAAAATCTTACTCTTGAAAACCGTCTTTCGTACCACTTTAAATTAACATGTGGCTGCCCCCAATGTCTTTATGTTCTAGGATTTACAATCTGTAATGATTTAAATATTTGTTCAGAAATTGAGGTTCAATATCCAGTAGATTTTTTGAGATCCAGTTTCGGTTATAACGGCAAACCACCTGAATTATGCTTGTGAAACTTTTCCTGTTTAAAAGTACATACTGTTTGTTGTAATGGCGACATCAGTTCTGTTGAAGCATTGGCTCGATGAAACTGATGTTGTTATAACAAGGATGCACTGTGCAGCAAATATTACAACGGGGTGGGGTGTTTTCCGAAGCGCTTTTTTTCATAACGTTGAAAAACTGTGGCGAGCGCTAAAACATGGGGTATCTCCGGTGTGCTTCACGTGCCTGGAAGAACTAAATCAAATCCGTAACTACTTAAAGCATTGTCCATATTGCTGTTTGGTGGTCAAGACTGTTTTAATGTAAATACAATGTAGAATCAGTAACATTATCTCCTTTGAACGTAATAGCTGTTCATTGATTTGAGCCACTGAAAACCATGCTTAAGTGACAGTCGACAGATCGTGAGAGACACAAGTATTCGCATTACGGCAACAAATGTATTGTCGCAAAAAGGGCGATAAAAATAATTGTAATGCAAAAAATCACTGAAGTTTGGCAAATCTGCAAACTGTTTTATGTAAATCATGTTTGCGAGTTGGTGGCAAGCAATGTTCAGTTTTCCCTTAATGAAACCTTGAAAACAAGACGTAACAATATATATATATATATATATATATATATATATATATATATATATATATATATATATATATATATATATATTATGTTGCAGGAGATCTGTGTAATGTGGTAATGTGGGGTTTCATGAAACCGCTAAACATTTCAGCAATTTCTTGAAATCGCTGCGACCACGAGCGGTTTCGCGATACCACTCAAATGTCCAGCGGTTTCATGAAATCGCTGAAATGAACGGCCAGGGATTACATGAAATCGCTGAAGTGATATTGTTTGATACAGGAACTTCTTATTTCAAGTTTTCACTTATTTTATTTCTTTCTGATGTGCAACAACTACAATCAACGTTCAGTACTCTGTCGTTTACTTCATGATTACCATGTAAGTAACAATTTACAGCGAATCAGAGCTACAATCAAAATGTTTTACTACTCTATCGTTCACTTTACAATCATAATTTAAGACACGGGTAAAAGCTAATAAGAATCGACAAGCAGGAACTATTCACTTTAGTTTAAGTTATTCAGATCAAAATTGTCACATATCAATTTTGGATTTTGAGTCGGCTCGGCTATTTCTTGCTACATGCAAGGCATGCATGGCTTCGGCTGTTGCATTTAACCTTGTTTTTGAAACACTTATACCTGTTCTTTTGACATCGCTTTGAACCGGAACAGTTGTAGTTAATTATAACACCTAAAATAATCCGACTTCTATCGTGGATTACTGTCATTGCACTTCATACAGCTACTCAGGCATTTCAAACATTACCATTGAATAAAGTTACATAGGTGTGATACTGACTATTTTACTTTCATTCGAACAACTACATCTGAAGTGAAATCACCACTCAGGCCACTGAAGGATTACTAAATTGCCTTCACATTGATTGCTTATTTTGGTCTTTCTCAGAATTCAACCTGCTTAGCTCTCATATTACACAGATTCCCTGAACCGTCAACGAGACTGTGTAACACAACACTCCAAATTACAGCGGCTTCATGAAACCGCTGGAAAATTTAGTGGTTTCGTGAAACCGCTGGTCACACAGATTTCCTGTAATATATATATATATATATATATATATATATATATATATATATATATATATATATATATATATATATATATATATATATATATTCAAAAAGGGAAAACGGTGGGGAGCAGCTTAAAAGTTCGACGTCAGCCTTTTTGGATGAGGAAGGGTGGAAAAAGCAACTGCAACCGCAAACGTATTCTCAAAGAGGCATGTTGCAATTCTTGAGTGAAGTATCTAGTTTAACCTAAAACATGGTTTTTTCAGTGCTGTTTCTGTACTTTGTGTCTTTATAGCATCAGGATTTTTCGAATCATTAAGTAATGGGCTATGGTCGCGTTGGTTACTGTAAACATGAAAGAGACGGGGTGGGTCAGGATATTCACAAAATTTCGTAGGAAAGTGTAGGCTTTGGACATAAGATCCCATTTTTATCATCGTCAGTGTTAACCATGTTTTTACGAAGAAAACGCTGATTTAATTAGTGCATTCAGGTTACAGCTTGGCGCTGTGTCCCTGGAGAAAACAAAAACACTGATAACAGTTTTTCTGTCGACAAGATTGATGTGAATCCAATTCAAAACATTGTTCCAATTCTTTGCATTGGGGGAATTTTCTCATTATGCAGCTGCAAAAACTTGTTAAAGATTCCTAAACCTAAAATAAAACAGGCTTTCTCTCCAGTGTCGCTGGCAGTGTTTTTGGACTGGCCGGTTTTTTTTTAATGGAAAAAAAGTAGTACAGGTCTGATATTTCCGTGAAAGCTTTGACATTTCGTGAAAGAACGGGACTTACTCAGAGACACTAGATGAGAAACTCGCGCACATTGATATGAAATCATGCAACTGGGTGGTAAAAGTGTGGTCGAGATTTCGGTGAAAATGCTGAAGTAATGGGGTTTTACTTGTGGTCATTATTTCCCACCGATGCAAGGGCTGATATGTTCTTAGTAGTATTTCGGAAACAAATTTTCTCCTCAATGCACAAATTTCTGACTTCCTAGACAACAAGAGCGGCGCATCTAATGTGTCTAATTAAATGTTTAAAATCGGACACCAATGGTAATTACACCATTTACTTAATAATAAATTCAAAATGAAGTCCGGCTTTGAATAAATTGTGCCGAATTTCGAATAGAGAATTAAACTGGGCTCGCACAGTCTGTTAAAATCGTTGCATCGAGTCGAGCGAAACGTGGTTCTTTCGAAAAATGTCTTCTGTAACTTTCAGTAGTTTCCCAGTAATGAGTTGCCTTCCTGTTGCCGACATTACCGCTATTATTGTGCTGTGAAAGATGGTTCCGTTCCTATTTTTTTTCGCTTCTCAGACTAGCAATTAGATATGCACGAAGGTGGCAGAGAAACAGGCTGTGATAACAATGGGTTTTTTTTTGTTCTTGTCCCATGCACGGTCAGTTGTATTTTTTGCATGGCAGAAATGTTTAAATTTATAGCTAAATTGAGTTTTTTTAGACGTTGTGCCCCCCCCCCCCACTGATTACTGTTGGCGGCCCAATTTGGTTCTGTGGAAATTATGGGCAGAACAATCATACCAAGTCGCGGATGTTTTTCTTTTATTGGTTGGGGGTGATTACCTTGCCAGGGCAAAACATTGTATACAGTTTATTTTATGTTCTTTTCATTGTTCAGTATGAGCCTCGTAACATCTTTCTGGGTCAGTTCAACCCTATTTCCACACAAAATACGTTCAAGTCTTTCGAGTTGCTTGAAATTGACTTTCCCAAACATTCCTGTGCTCAACTGATTTTTGAATGACTTCAAATTTTATGAGTAAAACTAGACCGATTTCGCTACTGAGTAGTGAAATTTTACACTTGGAAGCGCAAAAGCACACTAATGAATGCTTAAAAATATGGTATTCCACTTAAAATGTTGCTATAAGTAATGCCACCATACCACTTGCATGAAATTTTTTCTAAAGAAATGAAACAAATAATTTTACCCCTGATCTTGACTCTCCTTTTGCAAAAAATCACGAATTAGGAGGAAGAGGCAGCTTTTTAGCAGAAGTTTAGGAATCGCCATATTGACGAAAATTTGGGTATCGCCAATATAAAATAATAAGATGGCCCCATCCCCCCCCCCCACCCCACCCCAGCAACCTGAATGGACCATCTGTCCGCATAGCTTTATTGTGATCAGTTGAAATCTGTTGAAGAAATAGCAATTATTCAAAGCTTACAGACGAACGAACAGCGACAGAGGCCACACAGTGGCTATAGCCCATGTGGCCGAAGACCATCTGTGCTAAAACGTAATGCAATATGTGGCAAACACAATAAGATTAAATATCAGTCATATTGATTAAAAACACAATATAGTTTTGAAGAAGTTGTGAAATAAACACAACTGTTTAATACTCTCGTTCAAAACCGTTTCAACAGACAGCCACTGGCAGTTTAAATCGTCGTGCATTCCGTGAGCTAACCGATTGCTCTTAAATGCAAGTTTCAAATTCCTTTCCCGCACCGTTTTCGCAGGAGTTGCCTGGAAAGCAACAGGTGACGAAGAACGAAAAATGCAGCAAAAACAAAATGGTAATAAATAAATCAATCAGTCAATCAATTAATCAATAAAAATAGATAAAAAGGAGAAAATTTCGCAATGGCTGCCAACGCAGTAAGGGGGCCAAGTGTAAAAACGGTTTAATGTCATTAATTTCATAAAAACAAAACTAACATAATGGCTAACCTGTTCTGGAATTTTCTTTCTAGGAAGCACGATTTATGTGTTAACTTGCCCAGAACGAACGGGTTAAATTTTTGTGCGATTTTTTAAAATACAATCATCATGTGTGGACTTTGGATTTCCATGATATGACTTGGGAGTCATGAATTATGTCTGGCTGTTTGCTTGCCCACGCGCAGAAAACCCGTTTGACAATGGAATACTTCAGGCCTTGACCTTTTTCTTCTCTGTCAAGACTGTGCTGCAAACCACTCCAAGCGTTGCTTGAACACAGCTGGGCCAGCTGATGGGTTTTCATTTTTTGTCCCCATCTTTATCAATTTCCTGATTGATACATTCGAAGGTCCGTGAAATGAAAACTTCTTTTTTTTTGTGCGATCACAAATAGAATGCAGTCTGCCTGCTAATTTTTTTTACCTAATTTATCACATGGTTATGAGTTCACACCAGGCGCACCTTATTTCATCCGAACCCTTCTATAATGGAAATGAAGGCAGTTATCTTGTATCTTTCTCCTACAGTTGCTATGCCTGACTGTCAAATGATAAAAAGGATGCCATTCCTTTGTAACAGTATTGACCAAAATCTTGAGCCATGTTAACCTAACCGTATACTTCCCATTTCTGCAAATAAGAAAAAAACAGCAAATGTCCCCAGTAAAACGTAACTTTCTATTGAAAGTACCTAAAACAGAATTTCGGATCAGAAGGTATACAGTACTTGATATGATGCTGTAGGCACTGAATATAAACAACAGATTTATAACAGATTTATAACAGATTTATAACAGTAACAGATCATACGCTGTGTGTAACAGATCATACGCTGTGTGTAACAGATCATACGCTGTGTGTATCAGATCATACGCTGTGTGTAACAGATCATACGCTGTGTGTAACAGATCATACGCTGTGTGTAACAGATCATACGCTGTGTGTAACAGATCATACGCTGTGTGTAGCAGATCACACGCTATGTGTAACAAATCATACGCTGTGTGTAACAGATCATACGCTATGTGCGCCAAGGCACAGCAGATTCCTTTAGGAAGCACATAAATTTTAATCGTATGTCGTAATGGTCCGCGATAAAAAAAATTGTTAACAATTTTTTAAAATACCTTTGTATAATACTTAAATTCCTGTTGCCGTGTGCTTCAATACATCAGGCATTAGCAGACTTTCCGGAAAATAATAATAAGCGTGCTAGTTTTAGCATCTTTATGCACAGATTTTATGTACAACTGGATGAGTTAGGAGTAGCATTCATTCTGAGCTTTGAATGAACTACATTTTCGTTAAGAAATCTCCGATTCATCTGAGGGAAATCGGCGGTGAAGTACAAGCGAAGTGCAGAGTCATTCATGTTCTTTCGTACAAGTGGTTTTGCGTGTGGTATGGGACCCCTGTGTTAAACACACACACACACACACACACCAAGAAAAAAACGGTTTGCGTAAAGCCCTCGATCTCTGTTTCTCATATTTTCTTCTTAGGCGTCCTCGTACTTCCAAATATCATTGAGACAGTGTTATTGTAAACATTTCGGCCTGCTTAAAAAAGTGGAAACATTCACCAAAAACAGTCTTGTCACTATGGTGAATTTAACCATGACATTTCCATTAGCTTGCGCGATTTTGGCCTCCAGTGAGCATCCACTTGAAACAAGTGTCGAGAGTGTTTGAAGTCTTGGAATTTACATAAGTCTCCGACTTGACTTAACATCACAAGGGTTGTTATGTGGAGTGAGCTTTATTTGGAGAAGTTGTTGATGCAATTATGTTGACAACGCAATTAATTAGTGATATTTAATGCTTAAGTCTCATGGGTACTCATACGAAGCAAAATGTACAGCATTTGCTTCGTTTCAAAGTTCAGCCCTATTGATGTAAAAGCCGTGAATATTCTTCCGAAAAGATGGGCAACTACACATTTTCATGAGCCCAAATTTGAACGTTTGGCATACTGTCTGTTTACGATAGCATACATAAACTAGACCGAATTCTGCTAGGTAGTAGAATGGGCGACTTAGAAAAACCATAAGAGAAAATTATGTATTACAGTATACCACCCATATACGGCTTTCAAAATGCAGAAATGACGTGACATCGCTTGAAACTCAAGGTCACGAAGTAGGTCAAGCAGTTACTCTTAACTTCATACCTTAACAGAACTGGCGCCCTTCTGACCTTTCACGCCATCATGGTAAACCTCCGGCATCCGACATTGACCTTGACCAAGCTATCTGTTATGTAACGTCCTTAAGGTTCAAAATGAGCCACAAATCGCTCGGTCTTTAACCGTTTTCGAGATGATTGTCAACTTCCGGTTTTCAACCCTGATCATGACCGAGAAGGTCAAGGTCACCCGCGTACCGCTTATGTAATATCTTTTAGTCCCAAATGGTCGACAGTGAGCTAACGGTGTCCAAGATAATACTGGTCACGTGATTTGACCAGACATTTGGCCTTAAAAATCCTGGTCAAAGTTCAGATAATATAGTCACCTGTTATATATCTCCGAAGAGTGGGTGGAGTCCGAAAATGAGGTCAAAATCGCTCTTTTTCTGTTTCCGAGATAACACAGGTCATGTGACGTTTACGTCGTCACGGTTCAATGAACAGAGGTAACAGATTACCAACCCCTTGACGAGTTGGGATAGAACAAAAAAAAAAAAAAAGAGGCCAAAATAGCTCTGTCTGTAACGGTTTCGAGATAACTCTATTTTTTTTATGTGTGAACTTAGCTTATGGTCAAGGACTGAAGTTAAAGAACGAGTGAACCTAACTTATGGTCAAGGACTGAAGTTAAAGAATGAGTTGCTCGTTCAGTCTTCGAGATAAATGGAATTTTTGAAAATTCGACCCTAGCGGATTTCGCGAGGTCCCATCGCTCTCAATATGTGTGCTAAATTTTATCTTCCTACGTCACATAGTTTTCTGGAAAATACCCAGACGGAAAAAAAAATGGGACTAACTTTTCGGAAAGTCTGCAGAAGTTTCCCAAGTGGGAATGATCGTTATTAGTTCGGAATGTGTAAAAATTCCGACTGATATAATCTACGTTTTCTGCAAATCTTCAGTATCAACTTAAGAAAACAAATCTTGGCGTCCTTTATAAGCCTGAAACTCTAGAAGAATAAAAAATCTTTTGAAAGAACAGAATTAAACTTTTTTTGGAATAAACTACATAATAATATTCTTTTCTTGTAACCTTAAAAGAGTGTTTGTTCTCTTTTCAGAAAAACCTTTCTACCCACGACCCAAACCCCCCATCGGTAAGTTCAGTAAGTATTGGTCTTTATTTTTCAGCCTGCCGCATGACAGCCGTAGTGTAACGTAGCAACAAGTAGAGGTAACCAAGAAAACCTGTCCCGGTTGCTATAGAAATTGGTATTTTATGGGATTTACTCTAGCGTGGTTTCATCTTTACCTGCTTATTCATTTTTTGTACGAAAGTCGTCGCTTTTTTCTGTTTAATCTTAATTAATGTTGGTGAAATATGTAGGTAAAATGTTATAAATATCATCAATATTTCTTAGCAACTAACTTTACGTTGAACACTATCCTATAAGCTTACATATTTTTATGAAGAAAGTATCTTGGATTAAAAACATATATTTAAAAACATGTATGTTTTCTGTTGTTAAAATACGCTGTATTTTTTATACAAAGAACGCCATTACTTAATTACATGTATTCGGCATTTATATAAGCGATTAATCATACAAACGGGTCTAGGACAATCCCCCCCCCCAGACAACTCCCCCCCAGACAACTCCCCCCCCCGACAAGTCCCCCCCGAACAATTCCCCCCCGTAGGACAATTCCCCCCGAGGACTATTCCACCCCCCCTTATTTTTTATATTATATTTTACTTTGAATGCCAAAGTCTTTATTCTTAAAATACCTTAAAATCAAAAATGCAAAATTTTTCTATCTGGAACGAAAGTTTTTTCTGCCATTTACAACCTGGTGTTGTGGGCAATTCCACGCAAATAGTCAACAGTATGTCGGTTTTCGAAATCGCGGACTGTTTGACGAATGCGTTGCGCAGAGTCGGCGTACCAGCGACGTGGTAGCTCGGGCAAGCGGCCACCCATAATTTGACCAGATGCACCGCGAACATTACGGTGGATCTGACCGATGTAACATGTAAAAAACCGTTTTTGCTGGCACTGAGGTGGCCAACTTAAAGTTCATTGGTATGGATAAGGCATGTAAATTGCAATTGCGACAATGTTGAAATGAAAGGACAATTACCATCTCCAGTTAGAAGATAAAAGGGCAACAATTTGTAAAAAAAAAAAAAAGAGAGACAGAGAGAGAGAGGGAGAGAGATACAAAGAAAAGAAAAAAATAAGAAAAATAAAAATGAATGGGGGGAATAGTCCTCGGGAGGAATTGTCCTACGGGGGGGAATTGTTCGGGGGGAATTGTCGGGGGGGAATTGACTGGGGGGGGGAATTGTCTGGGGGGGAATTGTCCTGTTCCCCATACAAACAGACTGGCATTTTTTCCTGAAAGTAGTAATGCGTGCTCATCCTAATTGGGCCAGCCTGTCCTTCACGCCTGAGAGGTTGAATTCGAATTGTCAGTTGATATTTCAGTTACTGTTATAGTTAATGACAGTGCACCCGATTTACAAAAGTAGATTATTAAAAACGTTAGATATTTTACACGTGTGCGGTACTGCCGGAGATATATATGTTTTCCGAAGTATTAAGTACAGAATCTTATTGTAACAACACCCAGTTAAAACACATTTCAACCAGTTTCAGCATCCATTTATCTATCATTAGTTATACACGAGTTATCCAATGAGTTTGCAGTATTTTCTGAGTAAAAAATAACTTTCATCTTAAAAAGTCACATTGTATTTAGGCCTTTGTTGTAAATACATGCGCCTAGAATTGTAAATACTTCACTAACTGTAACGGGGTATAATCTTCGGTGAAGTTGGACAGCGCATAAAGAACACTTTGACCAGAAGTATTAACTGCATAGTTTACTGTCCTACCACACTAAAAAATCACTTGATCTAGCTATGTCAGACAAAACGTTTTTAGATGGAACTATTTTAGTAAATAAGACAAATTTGTTGTTTTACGTTCTGGTTTCTAACCGCGCAGTTAACGAAATCAGTTAACTGTACAGTTAACTTATGTGTATACGGCCATAGCAGATTATTCTAAAAACTACCCTTTAACAGACACTAGAAAGTATTTTTTCTTCACTGTAAATGTTTATTTAGTTGCTGTGTTGAGAAAATTTAATTTTTGAGTTGCAAAAGTGGAAGGATTTACTAAGTATATGTTCTTGAAAAATTCACCTACAGTGTTCTTTCGCAGATCCATGTGATTCGAAGTTCTGTGCTTTTGGTGCCAAGTGCATGGTGGACGACATCACCAACTCAGCCGACTGTAAATGTATAGAGAGGTGCGAGACGACGTTCGCGCCTGTCTGCGGTACGGACGGCACGACGTACGTCAACGAGTGTCATCTACGCAAGGCCAGCTGCAAGACGGAGAAGCGTATTGCCGTGGCCAGACCTGTCTCCTGTGGTAAGAACTTGGGAGATCCTGACACGGCGATAGAATGGCCTGTGGAGGAAAATTGCTGGTGTTATTTAACTGTTTTAACAGTAGTGATTTTATTAAAAAGTCGTTTGGTTCTGCTTCGAATATTTCAATTTAAAACTGCTTGCGTAGTCTTGGATTAACATTAAAAGCCATTTCTTCAAAGATTATAACATAATGAAGCGAGGGCAGTATTTTTCTATTATTTCGAATAAACGCCTAAGTTTATCATTAGTATTTTAAACAAATTTAATAGTTTCGTCGTAATATATTTTAAAAGCACATTATGAAAAAAATATACCTTTGATCATGAAGAAGTCTTGTAAGACGCAACGTCCTCGTGCCGTGTTGACAAAAGTGCTCTGAGATCATGTTCTGCATGGGTGCACCATTCCTACGTTGCTTCCTCGATTTTTTTGTGTTGACACGACAAAGATGCGAGAAACAGATAGCGCCTGAGACCTCTTTAAGCTTACCCAAATCTAGCAAAGCCTGTTTGAAGAAAGAACTACCGAGGCCCTTACTAACGGGCTATTACGAGGAAAGTGATAAGTTAAAAGAGTCCATCCTTCACGGACGTTGGCACATTCTTTTTTTTTCACACCTCTCAGCCTGTCAGCTGCTTCCACCCTCGAGTGTTGCAGCGTGTAAAGACACCCGACACAGACATATTCAGATCTATTCCAAGGGTAGGACAAAGATGAACCTTACAAGAAGATTGTTCCCTGTGAGGCATACTGCTTTTTTGGTAACTTTATCTCAGAACCGTATTTTAATTTAAAACAACCAATAGCTTAGGTGCTGATTTGAGACACTTGATATGAAGGCCAATTTCCTGAGAAGTGGATATTATTTCAACAAATATTGCCTGGTGTGCCTAAAAGCTCCAAGGCAGTCGTCAGGAGGAAATGATCAGAACAACAGACGACACAGACGATACAGGCACTAAGACCACTTCCGGTTTCGTCTCCGAGCTTTCGACCATCACTTTAGTTGGACACCAGTTTATTTGCGAAAAAAATGCGTGGGAGTCATCTGAAAAAAAAACCCCTCAAAAATCATGCATTAATCTGGGAAAAAAATCAACAATATCAATACATTGTTACATGGCTTGTTGTAATCTGATTGGTGATTTAAAAAGTGAATATTTTTTAACTGTTGACCAGGATTTAAAAACTATTGCTATTGCAGTTAGTTGCAATCCAAACGCCAACTGAATCATGTAATAAAGCATATATTGACTTAAATCGAGTCAGTGTAAAGATAATATTAAAAGGTCAACATTTTCTCTTTTTTTAGACCAGCCGACTATGTCGGGCTGGTCTTATCTTATCAATAGAGGGGTATCCCTCGTACGTATGTACGTATGTATGTGTGTATGTACGTGTGTAAACTTTTACTGAAAATGCTTCTTCTCCTTCAGTTTTGATCGGATTCCTCTCAAATTTACACGAATGTTCTCTAGGTATACCTCTCTTTAAAAATTATTTTTTTTGGCGCTCCGCCAAAAATTGGCCAAATGGGGGGCATTTCAAATTTTTCGGTTGCCAATTTTCAAAATGCTTCTTCTCCTTCAGTTTTGATCGGATTCCTCTCAAATTTTACACGAGTATGCCCCAGGTAGACCTCTTTTGAAAAATTACTCATTTTGGCGATCCGCCAAAAATTGGCCAAATTGGGGACATTTTTTAATTTTTTGGTGTCAAATTTTCAAATTGCTTCTTCTCCCACAATTTTGATCGGATTCCTTTCCAATTTTGGATAGTTGTTCTCAAGGTAGACCTGTCTTGAAAAATTACTCTTTTTGGCGATCCGGCAAAAATTGGCCAAATGGGGGACATTTGTAATTTTGTGGTTGCCAATTTGCAAAATGCTTCTTCTCCCACAATTTTGATCAGATTGTCTTCAAATTTTGCACCCATATTCCCTAGGTAGACCTATTTTGAAAAATTACTTATTTTGGCGATCCGCCAAAAATTGGCCAAATGGGGGACATTTTCAAATTTTTTGGTCTACAATTTTCAAATTGCTTCTTCTCGCACAATTTTGATCGGATTCCTTTCCAATTTTTGATAGTTGTTCTCAAGATAGATCTCTCTTGAAAAATTACTTATTTTGGCAATCCGGCAAAAATTGGCCAAATGGGGGACATTTGTAATTTTGTGGTTGCCAATTTTCAAAATGCTTCTTCTCCCACAATTTTGATCAGATTTTCACCAAATTTTACACGAATGTTCTCTAGGTATACCTCTCTATAAAAATTATTTTTTTTGGCGCTCCGCAAAAAATTGGCCAAATGGGGGGGGGGGGATTTCAAATTTTTCGGTTGCCAATTTTCAAAATGCTTCTTCTCCTTCAGTTTTGATCGGATTCTCTCAAATTTTACCCGAATATGCCCTAGGTAGACCTCTTTTGAAAAATTACTCATTTTGGCGATCCGCCAAAAATTGCCCAATAGGGGACATTTTTCAATTTTTTGGTGTCAAATTTTCAAATTGCTTCTTCTCCCACAATTTTGATCGGATTCCTTTCCAATTTTGGATAGTTGTTCTCAAGGTAGACCTGTCGTGAAAAATTACTCATTTTGGCGATCCGGCAAAAATTGGCCAAATGGGGGACATTTGAAATTTTGTCGTTGCCAATTTTCAAAATGCTTCTTCTCCCACAATTTTGATCAAATTTTCTTCAAATTTTGCACCCATATACCCAAGATAGACCTATTTTGAAAAATTACTTATTTTGGTGATCCGCCAAAAATTGGCCAAATGGGGGACATTTTCAAATTTTTTGGTCTACAATTTTCAAATTGCTTCTTCTCGCACAATTTTTATCGGATTCCTTTCCTATTTTTGATAGTTGTTCTCAAGGTAGATCTCTCTTGAAAAATTACTTATTTTGGCGATCCGCCAAAAATTGGCCAAATGGGGGACATTTTTTAATTTTTTGGTGTCAAAGTTTCAAATTGCTTCATCTCCCACAATTTTGATCGGATTCCTTTCCAATGTTTGATAGTTGTTCTCAAGGTAGACCTCTCTTGAAAAATTGTTTTTTTTTTTTTTTGGCGATCCGGCAAAAATTGGCCAAATGGGGGACATTTGTAATTTTGTGGTTGCCAATTTTCAAAAGGCTTCTTCTCCCACAGTTTTGATCAAATTTTCTTCAAATTTTTCACGAATACTCCCTAGGTAGGCCTCTTTTGAAAAATTACTCATTTTGGCGATCCGAAAAAAATTGACCAGATTTGGGACATTTTTTTATTTTTTTGTGTCTAATTTTCAAATTGCTTCTTCTCATACAATTTTGAGTATGGCCGCTCATTTTGATTTGGTACGCTGTGATGACACCTATCTTGCGTGTGACATTATCGCATTGGCTGAAAGCCGTTTAACAGCCGACGATGATAACAAAAAATTTTTAATAGATGGCTTTCATCCCATACTGAGATGTGACCAGTTCGTTTCAACAGAATGTCGACGACCTCCGCATGGCCTTGCTTTTGATCTAAAAAACATAAATGAAGTGTTGTCCAAGGAGTTCATTTCAACTGCGCTCTTTGAGTGTTTACACATAAGAGTAATTTTCAAAGTAATTTTCTTTGAGTGTTTACACGTTAGAGTATTTTCCTTCAACTAATCAGATTGTATGTAATCCCACTACACACTCTTAACACGACATTAGATCTTGCATTTGCCTCTTCTACCACTGCTTTTCCCGAAATTATTCCCTGTGTTTGGTCTTTTCACCACACGCTTGGTATTCTTGTCCCCTTATGAAAGAATTGAAAGAATGACTCCTCATCAGCCACAACTACACCGAGCAAGTGAGCGAATATTTTCTCCATTCAGTTACGGCTTTTTTCGTAACCGCTGTCTGCCAATTTGATCATGATTTTGTCTGTGATTCTTGGATATATATTCTGTAGGTCACGGCTGGTCACCATGTCCCTGGACATGCTTGTTTTGTCAGAATAAGTCAATATCTGCAAAATATTAAAGAACAACTTTTTTATGATATGCAAGGTATTTAACAAGTCAGTTTGTAGAGCTTGTGGGGAAAAAATCCAACTTTTCAAGAAAAAATTCCAGTAAAATTGCTAGTGTTAGATGAAGGCACTAAAGATATCCAGATAGACCTTAAATTTCTTTCAAGTCCTGCCTGCAACCTGTTTTTCAGCTTGCCAGTGATAGTGCCTTGCAGCAACGCAATCACATGAGTCTTGTAATTGAAAGATATGGATCTCATGGGCTAGAATTTGCCTTTATTTGGTGACTGTCTAGCGGATAATTTTACCTGACTGATCTTATACAAGTCCCTTCTTTGAATATTAAGACTGGGGACATTTTCGGCGGCACTGTTTTTTTTCACGATTTTTATTCACCATTATTCATGAATAACCTCCTCCGTAATAATGGAGGTAAGGTTCCTTGCATCGATAAAAAAAAAACAAACAAACAATCTGCAGTATAGTTTGTCATGTTTGGCTGCTTGGCATGGAAAAATATTCTAATAATCAGACAATATAATTCAGGACTTTCAAGAAGCACTTTTACTACGCCTTCCAGTACGAAATAGAACAGTTTTAAAATTGTTTTCATTTAATGTTGTCGCTGCTTGAAGAAGGGAAAAAAATAACTCCTTAAATGTGTTTCATTAGTGCTGTTTCTTTGTTTTTTTTTTTTTTTTTGGAAATGAAGCAAACAATTGCCTACGCAGAAACATTTTGCAGAAAGTCACAACTGGTAATGCACTTGTAACAGGGCTTTGAATCTTAAAGAAAAGGTTTAGTTTTACCCTTGTGGCTTTGCGCCGTGGCGAAAATATTATTAAAATTGTCGTAGACTTCTAGCAGGGAATTACTTTTTCATGGATGTTCCACTAACTTCTTGGTTGAAGCCATTATAAAATTGCAGTAGTTTGTCACTCAGCCAAACTTGCATGCTTTCAGCTTTTCTGTTGACGCAGTTTATTTTATAAAAGAAATGCCAAAAAACCGAAATACTGTACTCTGATTGGAAGTGTACATTATTTAAGGAGAACACTTGGGAGTCTGCTTCTAAATTAGAAAGATTTCATCATACTGCGAGAGGCAGCAACTCACTTTTAAAGGGAATTTATAAAAAATTTCCTCGTTAGTTTCGATTTTTTTTACGGGAATATAAATAAGGAGCCGCTGTTAAGATATGTGGAGAGTAGAAAGGACTAATATTAAATCATCCCGTTGTGGCACTTTCTCAGCCTCTTGTTTTCTAGAATGCTCATATGTCCTGTCACTACTGTACTGAAAGAAAAGAATTACTCGAAAAAAAGTTCGAAGAAACTCTGCAGAAACAAAGCCTCTGTCACACCCTTTGCTCGAAAACTCGTATGTTAAAAATGACTTTGTTCATAGAAGTGATTTCTTTGGTTTTGTTTGAAATCACATCCGTTTTTCATGTTTACGCTTGTTGTGCTCGTTCGTAAAACCGTAATATATCCGGGGGAATGGGAGGTATGGCTGAACACTTTGCCGCGTCCTGTTTTAATTTAAATTTTAAAATGTGACTTCTTGTTAACATCACTTAAACACATGCCTTGATGATCTCTCTTGTTTTGGCTGTAACATCTCATGGTTTACTTGCACTAGACAAAACTGAAACGAAATACACCGCCATCACTGAGTAACTGAAGCAAACAAGAGCATTTGATTTCATTTTTTTTCATTTAGGTTGAAAATGTGCAATAAAAGTACTTAATTAAGTGAAGGGCATGAAACGATCAGCATATTAGCCTACAGTGCCCATAAAAGCAGCCCATTTCTTGGGTAACAAAAATGAACTAATTGAATTTATCGCTGAAACTCGTTACCGTCGTAACGGTAACAAGTAAAATGTGATTTTTTGTCCTCAATATTTTTTCCACTCCGTTTTTAACCTGCCAGTCATATGTGTCCTTTTGGTATAACCCGTAGAACTTTGCTGTATGGCCAAGACAGCCGAGAAATTAGATTCCATAAAAAAGACGAGCCCGCTTTCATGTGAGGTCGGAAAAAAAATTACCTAAACTTTGCCCGGATCACTAAAATGACAAATAGAAAGCGTGGCGCTGTAGGAGTTAGTGAATTGCAATAAAGTGTGGTTTGTAGATTTTAGGTTTCAAAATAAGTTGTGTGAAGTACCACTAAATAAAAATCCTAATGCAGTAAAATATTTCAATCGCTGTCGCCATATTAATACCGTAATTCATGGCATATAGGACGCCCCGCATATAGGACCCAGAAGCGCCAAAATCGCCATTTTTAAAAGTAAAACGGCATATAGGACGCCATGGCATATAGGACGCAGAAGTCCATTTTGAACGGAAAAAACGCCATATAGGCCGCGTCATATATGCCGTGAATTACGGTACTAGCATAAACCCTTTAGTCAATGTGAAAAAAAAAATTGTTGCCTGTAAACGTTTAGAACGATAAATGCGCAAAAACACACATACAAAAAGAATCAATAGATTTATAGCAAGAAAAAAAGGGCCCAAATATCACACGGATCAAACTCCTGTTTTAATGCGCATGGCACAGCTATACACTACAAAGCTAACTTCTTTATAAAATTCGAGGATGGCCAAGGGCTAAGCCGATTCCGAATGGCCATGCTCACCATCGAATTGGAATACACATTTCGGCGAATTACTAATATTTGTCGATGTTGTTGGTCCTTTTTTGTGCGCAGTTGTTTCTTAGCACACACCGATGCGCCTTTATCAGGAAACTCTGACAACGAATGAGAAGTAAAACTAATGGTAAAACGACTTAAAAAATCGAACTGGTAAAGGAAAAAAAAATCTGCGTTTTCGTAAATTTTAGATTGACAACATTAGTTTCACTTTCTATGAGTTTACATTTTTAGGTGGAGGTTTTTATTACGTCACAAGACGATAAATTCATTTGCTCTGTGACACGTTATTACTCTGTATGATGTATGACATTATTGCCGTGTATGATGTATGACATTATTACCCCCGAGTATTTGACTTTTATGTGACAAGCTCTGAGATAGAGAGAGAGAGTTCTAGTACAATTCTTTTATGTAGTAATGGCGTCTTTTGAATGTTGAGCGGGAGTGCCGAGGGTTTCTCTGTTCTGGGCTGCTTTATGGCACGAGTAAATTTGATAATGAAGAAATATGGGCAAATATGAGCTTTTTGGCTGTAGGTGTAGTACCATTGTAAAATCGCATCAACAACCACCATATTGGATGTGTGTCAGGGGAAAATGAAGAGATGTGGGGGCTGTTTCACACTGCCATTCGCGTTGGCTAGCTGATTCCCCAGTTCTAATTCTTCTAAAATTGCTGCGTTGTTGGTTTGCATTTTGTTATTATTTTTCCTTACATTTGAGCGAAATTCACATTGCTATGTGCTCTTATTCAGGGAATAATGACTTTATTAAAGTGAAAAAAGAACAACGAAATTTGTAGAATACTAAAAATTTATGTTTTACAAAGAGAGAGACTGAGAAACAAAGAAATCTAGATAGAAAAGAACGAACGAATGAACAACTAAATTAAAGTGAAAAACAAAATTTACAGAGCACTAAAAGTAAACAAAAAATATAAAGAGAGAGAAACAGAACAGAAATTAAAGAAAAAAAATAGGGCAAGAAAGAAAGAAAACAAAGTCAGAAATCACTTGAAATGTGACACTGCTAGGGAAAGGAATCAATCTCACACCTTAGCTTGTTAGCTTATTTTTAGGGAGGCTCGTAAGTGTCACTTGAATGAGCAGTTTTTTCCTGTGGTCGTCCTCTTGTTACACCAAGCTGTCCGCTTAGACTTGCCACTGAGGCGGTAACAAGTGTAACGCATGTCACTAACAAATGGCTTAACTTCAATTTTATAACGTTGGTGCTTTTTCTCCCTTCCCAAGTTTTAGACTCATGAATTTGCTCGTGGCTGTGCACGGGATATTTTTAGGCTGCGTGACTGAGAGAGATAGAGACTGGATGCCCTAAGCGTAAGATGAAGTTCTTTAATCATGGATGGCTGGCATGATGGGAGTTCTGAACAATAGCTTGAAGGCCTCCGTCTCATTATTTATTAAAAATAATCATACTTCAACAAACTTTCTGTTTGTCATTCTTGCACTTTGCTAGGTAATTGTGGTAATAAAAAAGAGAGCCTTTAAACGAGGAACGCGGCCATGGCAGCGTAATTGTTAGTCCAGGCTGTTTAATCTGTTCTTTCAGCGTCGTTAGCCATTTTGCAGTGTTTAAAATATCTCACTTGGAGTAGCGCTGTGAACAAGAGAGCATTCAATGCGTCACATTGCAGAAAATATCGCCGCTGGATGAAACAAAGTGAAACCCCCTTTGTGAAATAGAAATGGAAGAACCAAGCTTTTCAGCGGAATATTACTCACCATATCATGTGTATTCAGTTTGCCTTAAGCAACGGTTGGTAGCTATCAAGTCCCTCTTGCGGTGGATTTATCCAGAATCCTGTTGGATTAAGAATCCGGGTCCAGACAGACCTCGGCCCCAGCGCGGGAAGAACGGCTGGATTTATATATATTTTATTCGCCATATTCACAAAGAGCTATATTGTAAAACCACATCTGTGATACTTACCTATGTGCTGTTGCTGCTATTGTCATTGCTACACGCTTGTGATGGTTGCTATGCTTACCCTCCAGATGTCAAGGATCCGTGCCAGAACAAGGTGTGCGAATTCGGGGCCGAGTGCGTCGTGTCAATGGATGGACAGGCCGCCAGGTGTCAGGTATGCCAGCCGGTTCAATTATTCTCAGGTCATTGGCGAAATGTTGTCTTCATTCATTGCAGAATATACAATAATAATTTTAATTCTTGTTTCATGTGTTGTTTTTCATAACGGATAAACGCTAGAGACGTTAGCAGCGTACTTTAAACGCTACAAGTGCATTAAAAACAACCGTACCAAATCTACCAACACAGACCATTCGGAATGATTCACTCAAATATCTTCTCAAAAAATCTTGTCTGAATTTGTCGCTGTTGTGAAAATAACCTTTACAGTCAAACCGTAAAAAAAAAGTAATTTTATCACGTTTATTAAGTAATCGGAACGTAAAATTCATACAAATAGACTTATTTCTTCATGTAAAAGACTTAACTCAGTGTCAGGTATTTATGCCAAAAAATATCGGGACGATTTTTCAAAGTAATAAAGATGATGGTGGGAAAGATGATCCATCTTAGGATTATTGCGACAACCAGTGCCCTTTGAACTTCAGCAGTCAAACCTGTTCATCACGATCTCTGATTGTTATCTTTTTAATTGATCAGCGAAAACCATTTAAAACCATTTTTGCTTCTCCGAAAGTGTCGAGTATAAATAGGTCTTACACTGTATACAAATGAATTATTTCGAAAACTTCCAAGAACACATTTGCCTTGAGAAAACAGCAACGAAAATGAATATTGATAGAACTTGAGTGTCTAGCTCTATATTAGAGCACCCATTGAGATGGGAGTGATTGGAGTTGTCTAAGCTGTCTGTAGGCCACTGAAATTATTACGTGCTTCGTTATGCTTTTTTGTGAGAGTAGTGTCTGACCTTTTGATTTCTGTGTATGTAAATTATCTGAACAGTGTATTATTTTTCACGAACAAAAAACTGAACACAGACACTTGACTTTGGTTTAATTCAAGTTGTTATAAAATGAAATCGGTCTCGATTAAGCTTCGAGTCCGAATAAGGAATTTTACCCGCTGAAGTCTTCGCAATGACCCAAGTCGCTTGATCCCCACTGACATTGAGTTCCAAGGTCGTTTGTGAATACTAGGTCTTGCTTGTAGTGCCCAGAAAGCTGTGATGAGTTCGGGGACCACAGGGATAGCAAGCCAGTATGCGGTACGGACGGAAAAGACTATGTCAACCTGTGCTACCTTAAGAAGACAGCATGTCAACAGCTGAGGGATATACAAGTGAAATATACCGGCAAATGTGGTACGTGTCAGTTATGTTATTGATATGTCCACGCAGATACAGTACATGAGAGACATAAACGTGAGAGATATGCAAGTGAAATATACTGGCAAGTGTGGTGCATGTTTATAAACAGTGACTGTTCATCGATACAGGGTTGTACATGAACGCCTGTACTTGTGGTGTTTGGTGGCGTATGTATGTTGACCTGACCGCCTCCGTGCGCCCTGTGCGAGTGAATGCATTGCTTTTGCGTCCGTGTATCCTCACACCTGTGCGTGAGGTTCTGTCATATCGTTGCCCATACGTGAAATTACTCCCGCACATTGAAGCAACATTTATGAAACTCCAAGCTTTGGAAAATGTGAACCAATCCGACTCTATCGGTTCTTGCCCTTACCCTTCAGATTATTAGCTAGAATAATGACGAAATTAGAGGCATTTGTCATTTCTCGAGAAATAAGAAGAACCGTCTATGAGACGTTATATCACACCAAAGGCTCTGAAAATATCGTAGTATTCGGTGTCCGTGTTCTCTTAATCTGTCTGGAAGAGTTATATTAAACTCTGTATAAAGAACTGCGGTGTGTGTAAAGTAACAAGTAAGTGCATGATGTTCTGCTGCGCGAGCTCTGTAGATTATGAGTCTCCATCCAAGTTATCATCGAAATAGCGCATTATCGCATTTTCGTCCATGAAAACGGCCCTTGATGACAACAGCTGCCTGCCATGAGCAGTACTGTGAATGATTAGATCTTAATTCTTCTGGAAAAAAAAACAATGTTTTTCCTTAATCTGAATGAGTGTATGCTGCCTTGTCCTCTTGCACGAGATAATCACAGAATGTTAACATTTTAACGCGTCAGAAGAACTGGGGGATGCAATGCTTGTTACGTGATCACTTAACTAAGTACTGTCTGGGCGGTAATGGATTGCTCCGAAAAAAGCCTAACAGGAATTGGACGTGCTTGTAACAGCTTCAGGAGATGTAGACCTAAACCCTGTGTTATTAAATACCTAAATTAAGGATTATACCACATCACAGCCATTCCCATGAAAAAATGACGCATTTGTTCGTAGTTTGGGGGTTTTTTCCTATAAAAGCAACACTGTTAAATCAAATTTGTTTGGTCCAATCATTTCGGAAATTTTCGAGGATAATTCTTCATGGTATTTTTGCCAAATGTGATGTAAAATGAAAAGCGGAGTAATGGGTTGAGTTGTTTTCACAAAGATTGTTGCCATATGACTTTGTGCTCAGGGTATAACACTAATCAGATTACAGCAGTCTGGCGTTTTGCCCAGCTCAGTTGATACGGCTTCACCTATCATGTGCCCCCATGCCCTCGGGCAGCCTTTTAACAACCACGAAACATAAATAATAATAATGATAATTTTTAAAAATATTTTTTGTATTGCGAATGTGTTTCAACAACTGTTTTGCGAAATATTGGCAGCCCCTGTATTATTTTGCTGAGTTGGCAGAGAGCTGCAGTTGCAGTGAGGCTAACAGCTGCCGGCCTCAGACGATGGGAGGGGGGGGGGGGGGGGGGGGTGCTGCTTGCTCGTTGTCGTTCCTATTTTATTGATAAATTTTACGCGAAGTTGCACCACTCGTAAATTATTTGGGTTGTTGTAACTATAGAGGTAAACTGTTAAAAATAACAATACTCACCCGTCCTTTTGTTAAGCCAGCCAACTTCGTCGGGCTATTATTATCACATCAGTAGAGGGGAGAGGGTATGCGTCGTCTGCATGTACGTATGTACCTGCCTACGTTTGTACGTACGCAAACTTTTACTTAAAATGCATCTTCTCCCGCAGTTTTAGATTTCTTTCCAATTTTGTACGAATGTTCTCTGGTAGGCCTCTCTTGAAATATTGCCTTTTTTGGCAATCCGCTAAAAATAGACCAAATAATGGCCATTTAAATTTTTTTGGTTACCAATTTTCAAAATAGTTTTGCTGCCACAATTTGGATCGGATCGCCATCAAATTTTTCATAAATGTTTACCAGGCGATCCTCTTTTCAACAGTTACTTTTCTAGCGATCCGTCAACAACTGGCTAAATGGAGGCATTTAAAAAATATTTAGTAGCCAATTTTCAAAATGCTTCTTCTCCCATAATTTTGATTGGATTCTTTCCAGTCTTGAACGATTGGTTCCTGGATGGTTCTCTCTTGAAAAGTCGCCTTCTTTGTTGATCCGCTAAAAATTGACTAAGTTGGGGCCATTTATAATCCACGAAAATTAGCCGAATTGGGGGAATTTTAATATATATATATATTTTTTTTTGGTAGCCAATTTTCCAAAGGTTTATTTCCAATTTTGATCGGATTGTCTTCAAATTTTGTATGAATGTTCACCAGTCTGTCCTTCGTAAAGACTACTTTTTTTGGCGATCCACCAAAAAAGTCTGGGGAAGCTGCATTTATAATTTGTTGGTTGCCAGTTTTCAAAATGCTGTGTCTCCCGCAGTTTTGATCGGATTGCCTTCACATCAATGTTCACTAGACGGTCCTCTCTTGACAAGTTACATTTTTTGGCGATCCGCCAGAAATTGAGTAAATTGGATGGCGGGGAGGAGGGGGGGGGGGCATTTAATAAATTTTAGTAGCCAATTTTCAAAATGCTTCATCTTGCACAATTCCTTTAAAATTTTGTCCGAATTTTCAGTAACCAGTTTTTCAAATATAGCTACCACTTTTTGACGATCTTACAAGTGTGTTGATACTTGATTCACTAGATCTCGGCTAGTCACAATGTCACTGGACATTCTTGTAAAAACTGTCTGCTCCATCCAGGAAATTTAAGATATCCCACGGGCAATGAGCTTGCAAACAATAATACCAGTGTAAGTTTTACCAGTTGCTGACGTAACTGTTTTTTCGCATTAAAAGAAGTTACAATATGATCTTACGCCTTTACGCGTGTTTTTAGTTCTTAAGATTTTGAGAAAAAAATTGCGCTGTTTGGCAATTGTAGCTATTTTAGGATCATATCTGTTGTTCAGAATTTTTCCGGATATGCTCTGTGTGTTGAATATGGTTCTGAAAAGATATGTACAGAAAATAAGTGTATGATTAGGAAAGTTACAGTTAAAGATTTCGACTTTATGAGGTATAATTAATTTACCATGTGGTGTTGTAGGTCTGATACTAAGAGAATAGGTTTTAGGGGCGGAAGAGGAGTCACTCGTCGATGTAATATGGGTGAGGGTTGAACCCCATTTATTTCCCAATATGAAATCGGATTCTGAGTGACGAGACCGTACCAAGGCAATAACATCATGGATGTAACTATAGCTGGGGTAGCTAGTGTGGGGATATGTTTGGGCAACAGGGGTATTGTAGAGTTCAGTGCCGGGGACTGTAGGGGATTAGCAACAAAGAAAGTAATGAAGAGGTTGGGGGGGATTGGTAATGTAATGACTATTTTCAAGACCCGCATAAAAAAGAGACTTACAAAAACTTAACTATGTTCAACGTCTCGAAAAAATAGGTAGTTCTGCGTTCCTGACCCGTATAAAAGGCCGTGAAGTAATACTCTCTTTAACGGCTACATACAGACCAGGATGAATAGACGAAGAGTAAATTTGTCTGTGATGACCACCTTCGAGACGTGTGAAAAGAAAATAAAACCTGTCTGTACCGACTATCTTCCACGATCAGGAGACCATACCAACACAAAATATATCTTGGTTGTAACTATATTTCAGGTAATGAGTATGATGGTACATTTGGGTAAAAGGATAAGTTTTGCGTTCGAAGCCGCACTCATATTAAATGGAGGGAAGGGGGCGAGACGAAAAGAAACAACTTACTGAGGAGGGGGATGGTGATGTAGTGAAATGGCCATTAAACATGTTTGTAGTAATTACCTACCGGACATGGGTAAAGAGACTTCAGTTATACCTGTTTAAGGCTACCTCTTTCCAGGTCCAGATAGAAAGACATTAGTAAACTCGTCTTCTATGACCACATTTAAGGCCCCGAAAAGGGCAAACTGTGAAATCTGTTTGTGGTGACCACCTTCCAGACCCCGGCCCAAAAACGGAAACTAATACCTTCTGTAACGATAATCTTCCGCGTCGTTTTGTAGTTACCACCGTCCAGATCCGAATAAAGAGGAACAAGAAAATCTGTTTGTAGCAATCACTCTCCGGGGTATCCGGACAACTCTCTCAACTGGACAACTCGCAATGGGACAACTCGCAACGGGACAATTCGCAAACAAATGAAAAATTGGACAACTCGCAATTGACGAATTTTTAATTAACCAACGGCACTTTATTTATTAAAGCACTCCACATTAATATAACTACTGTCTTATGAGTTAACGTACTAATATACTGTAAAAAATGGTCTTAATTTTAATACGTAGTCACTAAAAAATACTGGCTCACAAACACTGATTCACTGAAATATTGAGCCATTAAACTGGCATCTAACGCGGAGACTCTCACTGGTTACTCGTCACCCTCTTGATTTCCTCTGTTCACGGTACGGGACTGGTGGTGCATGTCCCTGGCGTTTTCGCCTGATCGTTTTGCTTAGAGCTTCATCATGCCCTAAAAGTGGTAGTGCGTTATCCGTTAAGTCATCGCGTTTTGCTGATATCATGGTTGATAGACGGTCTTGTGACTGTTCTGCAAGCGACTTAAGCTGTACCTTCTATTTTTTAGCCTCAATCTGTAAAATATGAAATCGAAGTTAATACGACAAAACAAAAATATATTTATTAAAATAAATTAACACTGATTAAGTTTGCTTGTACATTGCAAATTATTTACCAGTCAGTTTCAACGTCATCGTTTTTTTTTAGTTTTTTTTTCAATCCACAAATCGGTAGTAATACAATAATATTGCTAAATCAGTAGTAATATCGTTATCTAAGAATTTAGCAACATTACCTCTGCAGGACATAGATCATGGTTGTGATCATTGCCCAACTGAGGAGCTCGCATGTCCCCTGACGTTGTGATTGTCCCTTTACAATGTGTCTGGCGG
Organism: Protula sp. h YS-2021; assembly: GCA_949752745.1. NCBI lineage: Eukaryota > Metazoa > Annelida > Polychaeta > Sabellida > Serpulidae > Protula > Protula sp. h YS-2021. The sequence continues at coordinate 67,507,398 of OX457026.1, forward strand.
TGGACACATACACCAAGTAATTCGACCAGATTTAAAAGTTCTGCCAGTTGTATACATAAATCCTAGTTGACTTTCGATGAACTCCACATTCCTTATGCAACGAATGATAAACTGTTAATTTTACTTACCTGCTTCCTTGTTCCATACTATAGAAAGATGTAGATTCAATCATTAAACGCGTGGCCTGACAGATTTTCATAATATGACACCCGAGCTACCTAACTTCATAGATAAATGTGACTTCGTTTATTGAAATGCATGTAGTTGATATGAATCCTGGACATTACGCCCCCCATATCGCCCCGGACAGTTCGCCCCCGCCCATTACGCCCCTTCCATATAGCCTCCGCCCATTACGCCCCAGATGGAAAAATGGACATTTCGCCCCCGAGATTTTAATACGCTGTTTCAACTGAAAATTATCGGAAATCTATCGTAAGCTATTTCGGGGGAACGAGCCACATCTTTGTAGGGCAGATTACGGGTAGGTATTTAATTTAATCCTATTGTAATTGCGTGTCGTTTGGGGAGGGGGTAGTTGTCGGAGGTGCTGTGTTATTACTGGTTTAATACGATTTGGGTTTTTTGATTATTTTTTGCCTGTTATTGTAATTTAATCGCTAATTAAGGAATTTTGTTTCTTTTAAGTCGTATGTATTTCGATTCATTCTAATAGTGAAGAAATGTCGGAGATCAGTTTGGTCCCAAGTTTCGCACACCAAAATTTATCAGAGAAAAGTTTTGAATTCACTGCTGTGAAACGAATCCAGATCTTGGTTTAAGTATAAAAGGTAAGTCCGATAAGGCTGAAATTCATACAGCATTTTAATATCAATGTGATATCATGGAATTTATAGACACAAATAACAAGACGCTTAAATCCGACAGGATTTCTTGTAGGTGTGTTCGTCTTCTTACAAATGGTAGAGGGAAGGTCACAACGTCTGGGGATCTGTTTGATCCATAGCTTTCTCAGGAACACAATCATGATCCGCGACTTGATGAAGTACAAGCCGCAAAAGCATAATGTGTCCTCAGAGCTCTAGCCACACAGACCCACGTCAAACCTGCCACCATGGTTTCGACATTTCGTTCAAATCTGTCAGATAACGCAAGTGTTCTTCTCGGACCAGATGACGCTCTGAAAAAGGCCATTAGGCGAAAACGTCAACACAATGCTCCTCCAGTTCCACACAAGGTAGAGTATTTGGTGATACAAGGAGAGTGCTGTGAAACCGTTGATAATGATCTCCAACCATTCCTATTTTATGACAACAGGCAGGACGCCGATAGCCGTATGCAGATTTTCGCTTTGCGGCCGGCTTTGTGTTTACTCAGCACGGCAAGTACCTGGTTCATTGGCCGCAATTTTCGAATGGCGTGTCGGGGATTTACCCATTTGTACGTGATTCGTGTTCCATTGGGCAATACGACTGTCACCACTGCCTACGGACTGCTCCAAGGAAAATGGCAGGGTATGGAGAGTTTTCGAGCCATCATTGGTTACTGTGAATCTCTAGATCTTCCAGTGGATCCAGGTGCCATCCTTTGCGATTTTGAATTATCAGTCCTGCGGGCTCTTGAAGCTGTCTTCGGGTCAGAGCGGGGTCAGAGCTTGATACCAGGGCCTGCTTTTAATACCTCACGCAGGCAACTTGGCGCAAAACGCAGGAATTAAGACTTGTGCCACGGTAACGGAACGACAAAGAATTCAGAGTGTTTTGTGGAAAGCTGAATGGCTTGGCTTTCCTGTCGCCGGACGACATTAACAACAGACATCAGCATCTCTGCGAAACTACGCCGGAGGGGGCAGAGCCACTGTTGAGTTATTTTGCGTCAACTTACGTGAAAGGCACATGCCGTAGGGCTCGAATCCCAAACGGCCAGGACGCCAACGTTCGAAGTATTCCACCGCGGTTCCCGAAAAAGTCTGGAATGTCCACGAGGCAACCCTCAACGACAAGACCAAGACCAACAACCAGTGCGAGGGATGGAACAACTGTTTCTTCCACTTGATGGGTTACAAACACCCTCAATTTGGGCTCTCACCACCGCCATCAAGCAGGAGAGGTCAACAGTTCGAACCCTGATTGACCAAACATACAGGGAGATCCGCCGCGAAAATGAGTCCGCAAGGAATACAGTGCGCTGCAGAGGTGCCTTGAAACTCTGTGCATCGAACGTGAAGCTGGACGAAAATCGGTCGAAGATTTCTTGAGAGGGGTGGCTACAACATCAGATGACGTAGTGTCAATAGGGAAAGCGAAGAAGATTAAGATGTGTGTACACGTTTCACTGACTGAGTTAGAACATTAGTTCTGAGATAGAGCATTAGTAGTTGCTAAATTTGTTGTTTTGCTTCACTAACTGAGATAGAAAATTGGTTCTGAGACGAACCATTAGCAGCTGCAAGATTTGTTTTGTTTTGTTTTGTTTTGTTTTGTTTTTTTTTTTTTTACTTTTCAATAAATACTGATATTGGATTACCTGTTTAAGTTTTTTTTAAAAAGGTCGGGACGAAATGGGCGGAGGCGAAGCTTTATTCCCTTCGTTTATACTCTATAAAGATGTGGATTCAGTTTAGCGATTACAGATACCCAGAAAACTTGACCATAATAGGGATTGACCCTTTTATGTGATTAGATCAATTATTATCCGATAATATCTTAATACGATGTGGATTCACAACACCGAGCTCTAACTTCATAGATAAATATGGCTTCGTTCATTAAATTGCAACTAGATGAAATACTTGACTAAAAACCTGAGCTTTGTACTAAATTGTTATATTTTTTTAAATATAAAAATTCTTTTGTATGTTTCAATAAAAACACCGGTTGCTTGTTGTGCCATTTTTCATTTGGTTGCGAGTTGTCCCGTTACGAGTTGCAGTCCCGTTAATCAGCAGTGACTAATTGCAATCCAAAGGTATAACAGCATTTCTCGAGGTCTAGTTTAATAGTGAACTTTTCATTAAAAATCAGACTGACGGAGTCTTTGCTTGGTACAAAGAGTTCAAAAGAAATTTATAGAGTAACTCGTACTTAGAATTAAAAACAACATTCGAGATAATGATGTGCCCTTGTTTAAAAAGCTCATAGACCACCAGAACTCATTATTCTACTACATTAGATTTCATCTAGGTTCGGGCTGCAGTTTTGTGTTATAATTACATTGCTTCTGACGTCATAACGCTTGCAGGCTCGATGCTACCAAACCCTGAATTAGATATCAATGCCGCCTTAATCTGCTTAGATCATGTATATTGCAGTCAATTGGCATCTCCCTGTATACAGCAGTCAGCTAGCAATTCCAATAAAATTTACAGCCCTAATGTAAGACTCTCTTAGGTGGCCAAATATTGCACGGTTATTCCGAAAAGGTCATACAAAGCATGTTATTGACTGGTTTAAAATTTAGCACTCGCATTACTGCCATAATTATATTGTCTCTTTCCCATAAGAATAGATGGGACGACCATCACATAGCGTGTTGTAGAAATGGCGAATTGGATAACTGTCCTGAGACTCTCTGCCCGTAAATTACTCCTATAGCACCCCTGTTTATTATACTCGTGGCAATGGAAGAATTATCAGATGGTTATGGGAATCTGTGGATACAGCGACAGCTCCATAAAACAAGACCGATTTCGCTGCCGAGAATGAAATTGAAGTTGGGGACACAAAGAACTGTACCACAGATATAAAATATTGAATGCTTGAATAGATAAACTGTGAGTGTTTAACCATTAGCGATGTTTGGGGTGGTGGGGACGGGGCTGTCGGATCATATGTGAGATCTTGACACATATGAGTTGCATTTCTAATTTGTTTTTTGAAGAGGATCGCTTTCTTGTCCGTTGTCAACTTCGGGCAGAAAGAAGTTCGTGTGCGACCTGTACGCTGTAGTAACGATAATGAACGCGAGAGACTGACAACGGGTTAGGGAGATTAAAGTCGGAGCAGGTCAGTCAATGACCGGGTGACCGAGTATGGTACGGGAGTAAGACCCAACAAAGACCGGAAGCCTGAGTATGAGAGGGGAATGGACACCGCCTCCACAGGAAACACAGGCCGGCAAACAAACTGTTTACTCACTTTCTCGGAGTAGATCCCAATGCCGTTGACCTTTATTTTTTATGAACATCGCAAAACAACTTGTATTCTGCCGAGTTGGAACGTGTGTACTCAGCGGTGTTGTATGTTGTGTGCTTAGCGTGGCTGTGTACTGTGTACTGTGTACTCAGAGTTCCAGTATACTTTGTACTCAGTGTTACTGTGTACTCTGCATTGTTACAAGATATGTTCTCAGCGTTGCTGTATACTGTATACTAAACGTTGCTTTATACTGTGCACTCGGCTTTGTTGTGCATTGTGTACCTAGCATTGTTGCGCACAATGTACTCAACATTGCTGTGTACCAAGCGTTGCTGTATACTCTGTTCTCAGCGTTGTTGTTCACTATGCACTCAGCGTTAGTGTATACTTAGCGTATACTTGATCTGAGTCAGCGTGGTGGAACTCTTGGGTTGGCATTAAAAGGATAGCTTTTAATATGTTTTGAACAGAGTGACGCTAATTGAAGATTGGAGCAATATGTTAAAGAAAAAAAAAGGGGGAGGGGGCAAAAATCGGTCCAAATATCGCATCCTTTACTCTTAATCGAACGATATGTCGTCGGGCGTTATGTCGCGGGGCGTTATGTCGGGATATCCTGTTGTATGGTTGCACACTATGTACCCAGTTTTGGTTGCTCAAAGACAGACAGTTCTGTGTTCATACCAATTTGCCAACGACCACTTTGCAAATTTCCATTTTGCCAACACGCCCCTACCATTTTGCAATTTTGCAATAATATTTTGTAGAACTCAATGTTTAATAGAACAGTTGTTGAGTCTGCTCAACACCTGAGGTCAAGGATTGGTGTTGGGGATTAAGAATTATGATGTCAGAAAAGTATGCAATGGAGATGGTACAGGGCGTCAATATGGAGTCTGTTAGTGTTCAATAAATTACTGTGTGTTTTCCTTTGTCTTTTATTTGTTTTTCTATAAAGAAAAAATGCCTTTTTTAATACAAAAATATTATGTTCTGGGCAAAATGAAAATTGGCAAAATGGTCGAGGTGTGTTGGCAAAATGGAAATTGGCAAAATAGCAATTGGCAAAGTGGTCGTTGGCAAAACGACCTACACCGAACAGTTCAGACCTGACAAGTACTTCGTAAATTAAACAGACAAAAACCTGTCAACTGAGAAAATAAAGGGCGTTTCATTAATATTGAGGGCAGAATAATCATTCCGATTCTCTTTTTTTTCACTCGCTTCAACGAGCATCGGGAGAATCCTTAATTTGCGTTCTAATCTGATGTGAGATTACGCTGAAGCCACGAAAGCTATTTGTCGTGAAATATAAATGAGACAGACCGGTAAGTTCAAAGCTACAGGTCTGAGCTGTTTTACACTGCCGTTTGACCCATTTGCTTTGACAGCTCAGTGGAAAAACTATCATCCGCAAGACCTCGATCGACTGTGCAGCCCGTCCAAGCGATTGTTTTATTGTACTGTCAGACGCATACTAACTGCCTGATTTAGATGAAGCAACTGAGAACAAAAGTGGCAATTGAGGAAGGGACTTGGGGACACATGCCGGGCCTCTTATTTAAGGCGTCACAGCCACTTTGCTCATGTTGGTTCTTTGCCGTACCAGCTCCGCGAAATGGATCAAAACATTAAGCTGGTTCTCAATATCCTGTTTGGAGGATGTGCTGAAAAGTCTGGGGAGACTGTATCCACTCTCCTCTCATATGACCAAGGAGAGCCGCGTGGCTTTTTAGTCCGCCTCGTCACTAAAAGCATACTAGTTTGCACTGACGTAAGCAGTATGCGCAGACGATATTTTATTTTACTCTGCAAGTAGTTCGTTTTGCAGTGTGTTTCAAACAACTTCATGTATCGGTTGGTAACACTGAAGAACGGACGGGCGGGAGTACCAATTAGTGCCGTCAACTTAAAGCACGCTTGCATGTTTTGGGTATTGCCGGGCAATTTCAAGAATGTTTGTTAACAAGAAGGTATACACATGCAAAAAAAAAAAAAAAAAATTTACGCGCTATCGAAAGTTGCGCTTAAAATTGAATACTGTTACAAAGTCAGAAATTTTTTCTACCCCTTTAGATCAGGGGAATTAGGGCGAAGAAGAATTGAGGGTTGTTGTGCTGGTAGTCTTTACATAGTTATTTTGCTGTACAGGCGTCATTTTGCGCCCCCTTCCCCATCCCACCAGATAAAAACTTCAAAAACCCTGAATTTACCCCTACGCTATTCTTGCAATTGTGAGTTCCAGTGGGTCTCACCGTGACATGTAATTTGCCAAAAAGGCTGCCGCTTGACAAGTACAAAGCAAATGGGGATCAAATGCATCAAATCGAATTTTTTGGCAATTACTTTGGCTTTGCAGCAAAAACTACACAATATTTTATGGGCTTCTGGTCTTTGAAGTAGCACCTACGGCTTCCATAATCACACCCCAGAGAAAACTTAATAAATAACTCTCGTGTACAGTGGATCGTGTTTTGAAGTCCAACAAAAAGTAGGGTCGTTAAAGTAGTTTCAAGACAACGAACTGAACTACGGAAACTCAAATTCGAAACTATGAATGGATGAACACTTCTAATGTAATAACCTGACAGGTTGATATTTACTGTGATATACTTATATAAACGACTTGAGATTTTTGTAGTGTACGGGCAAAATTGGTTTATTGCAGTCTATTTATCCCCGTGAAACGGAGGGATATAGTTATGAGCTGGTCCGTCCGTCTGTCCGTCCGTCTCTCTGTCCGCAAAAAGTATTAAGTATCGTCCGGCTGACTTCTCATAGAATGGTATATCAGAGGAACCTGAAACCTTGCATGATGAAAATATATATATTGAAGATGTGCAACGTGGCATTATTGTCAAAATCGGCCGAAAATTGACGTCGTGGAAAATTATCGAAAATGGTGAATTTTTGGCTTGAACTTAGCCGTGAGACGATGTTTTGTCCGGCCGACTTCTCATAGAAGGGATTGTCGTAGGAACCTGAAACCTTGCATGGTGAAATTGTATATATATTGAAGATGTGCAACGTGGCATTACTGTCAAAATCGGCCAAAAATTGACGTCGTGGGAAATTGTCAAAAATAGTGAAATTTGGCTTGAACTTAGCCGTGAGACGATGTTTTGTCCGGCCGACTTCTCATAGAAGTGATTATCATAGGAACCTGAAACGTTGCATGGGGAAAATATATATACTGAAGATGTGCAACGTGGCATGATTGTCAAAATGGGGAAAAATTGACGTCGTGGTGTAACCGGTCAACTACTACTTTAAGGGTAAATCGGGGAATATTAAACACTGGATTGTGAAAAATATATAAATTGAAATTGTTATTTTGAAAATCTGCCATAAAATTCACGTGAGGAAAGCTGTCAAAAATCGTTAAGTTTTACCTGTAACTTTTTCATGCATTTTACATTTACTGCTTCACCGGGGATCCTGCCTTACTGAGGCTGAAGTTTCTCTATAATGGTGCATCTAACCGGGTATATATTTCATGGAATCCGCGACAACTCGCATCTGGACATCTCTTATCGGACAACTCGCATGTGGACATCTCGCATCCAAATGAAAAAGTAGACATCTCGCATCCGTGATTTTGGTCTGATTTTACGGAGAACTTTAACACTGTGTTTGGGAATATTTCATACAAAAAAAAATAATAAGCGAGATTTTGTGTTACTCTTCGACGGAGTTTCCAGAAAGTAAGTTATTTAGTAAATCAACTGAAAAAAACTCAGTTCAGTTTACGGATTACTTCAAGTGTTAAAGTTCCCCGTAAAAGCAGACCAAAATCACGGATGCGAGATGTCCAGGTGCGAGTTGTAGGATGCGAGATGTTCAGCTGCGAGATGTCTGGATACCTATTTTTCGTCCATGCTGCTTAGGTGTATTTGGAATTAAAGAAGAATCTTGAATCCTGAGGATTGTTAAATACAGATTGTAGAATATTATGTCAGCTTCTGGATTAGAAGAACGTTCTACAATGTGTGGAAGTTTCTCCGAAATGGCTTACGCCCCCTTGACAACGTGTTATATATGTGTTACTGTTGTTGCTGCTGCTCCTGCTGCGACGTGAAAATTTCAGCGAATCTGTAGATCTGCTGGTTTACTTAACGTATCTACAGATTCGCTGAAATTTTCTGGGGATTTCAGCAAGAGCAGCCGCAACAACAGGAACAATAGCCGAAACAGCAGCAACAACAGGGGCAATAGCAACAGCAGGAACAACAACAGCGACACCAGGAACAACATCATTCACAGAGGGAGCAACAGCAGCAGGAGCAACGAACACTGAAGGAACAACAACAACTAGAACAACAGTAGGAGCGACAGCAACAGGATGAGCAGCAACAGTAGCACGAGCCGCAGCAGTAGCAGGAACAACAACAGAAACAGCTGGAGGAAAACAACAGCAGAAGTAACATCAAGAATATCAACAGCAGAAACACCAGCAGGAGCATTGCACCTTCACAGCAATTACCATATAAATACGGCTTATACGGTCCTTTTGAATTTACATTTCTACTAGCTGGTTTGGAATGTGTCCGTCAGAATTGTTAGAACATTTTTGCCTGAGCGTTAATTAGACGGGAGTCTTTGAATACGAACTAGACTGACTTCTGTAATGTTTTATTGTAATAAACACTCTTGGCAAACTGCTCTAACACATTATTGTATATTTTTTTTGTGTGTTCGGATAACCCCTCGTCGGTTATAGATACCAGACCGAATTGACGGAAAAAATTTGAGGAATCAAATAAAAATAGATCACGCACAATTATGAAGTTCGATTAAAAGTCGTAGATGCCAATTTCGACTAAATGTGGGGATACCGTGTAAATTTTGTAGTACACTTCGCATTGGGAGAATAATGGATACCCTGTAAAACTGGCCGTGGCACTTTGGCTTCAGTAGCGACACATAATTCGATTATGCGTTCCCTTGGAGTGTTAGGTGTGCATGTTCACACCATCATAGTGTGGATAGTGTGCTTTCACGTCAATCAAACAAAACTAAAACTAGACCGATTTCGCCACCTAGTGACGAAATTAACGCTTGGAAGCAGTCAGTTCGAATGTTTAACATATAATTTATCGTTAATACACTTTTGCATGGAGAGTTTTCAATATTGTGCGATTTATTGAGCTTCATTCCCATGGTTAGGCATAACCTGTTCACTAATTACTGCGTCCCTTTTGTTTTATGTCCACACTCGCTCAGCTGTGACAAACCTCGAAGTCACACAATATCCCTTCGTTATCGCTGCTTTGATCCAATCTCCTTTTTTTCACCTTGACCATGACAAAGGTCAAGGAAACCGAGGTACCTCTTATGTATCGTTGTGTAGGTCCAAAGGATCGAAAATGAGCTTAAAATCGTTCTATCTCTAACCGTTTTCGAGATAATAGTCAACGTCCGGTTTTTTACCTTGACCGTGACCCAGAAGGTCAAGGACACCGAGGTACCTCTTATGTATCGTTGGTTAGGTCCAAAGGATCGAAAGTGAGCTTAAAATCGTTCTATCTCTAACCGTTTTCGAGATAATAGTCAACTTCCGGTTTTTGACCTTGACCGTGACCCAGAAGGTCGTGTTTACCGAGTTACCTCTTATGTGACGTTGGTTAGGCCCAAAGGGTCGAAAAAGAGCTCAAAATCGTTCTATCTCTAACCGTTTACGAGATAATAGTCAACTTCCGGTTTTTGACCTTGACCGTGACCCAGAAGGTCATGTTCACCGAGGTACCTCTTATGTGACGTTGGTTAGGCCCAAAGGGTCGAAAATGAGCTTAAAATCGTTCTCTCTGTAACCGTTTTCCAGATAATAGTCAACTTCCTTTTTTTACCTTGACCGTGACCCAGAAGGTCAAGGTCACCGAGATACATCTTATGTAACGTTGCTTAGGCCCAAAGGGTCGAAAATGAGTCCAAAATCGCTCTATCGTAACCGTTTTCGAAATAACAGTCAACTTCCAGTTTTTGACCTTGACCGTGACCCAAAAGGTAAGGAAACCGCGGTACCTCTTATGTAACGTTGTTTAGGCCCAAAGGGTCGAAAATGAGCTCAAATCGCTCTATCTCTAACCGTTTTCGAGATAATAGTCAACTCCCGTTTTTGACCTTGACCGTGACCCAGAAAGTCATATTTTGAATAACCCCGTAGAACATTCAACCCTTTAATTGAACACTAACTACTCCCTGCCCCCCCCCCCCCCCACACACACACTCACTGTAAACAGATTCCTGTTTCAATGGCATTTTAAACTTTTTATTAAGTCAACGAATACCTACTTTTCGAGTGGCTCTTCCTTATCCTGCACAGAACTTTGTAAAACACAAGGACAAACAGCTTTTATAATCAGCTTTGTCAAATAAATAACTTGCAAAAGACTATGAAATTTAAGAAGCAACTTGTTCTCTTTGTAATCAAAAACGCAGTCGGCTGCTTTATGAAAAAAAAAAACACTTAAGTACACTCCAGTATGAGTGCCATGAAGGCAGCATTGCATGCGCACAGTGATGGGAGCCTTTCTGTATCAGCCAGTTACAGCAACATTGCTTATTTATGCTTATCCTTATTTGGCACACATAACGCAAATAGCTACTGCGAGTACTACAGTATCTGTTTACTTGCTGACCTTGTGATGGCAGTATTTTGTTTACGTATTTTGGGGGTGGGGTGGGGCGTTTTACAGGGCGTTTGGCAGTTAAAAGTTACTTTTAACCGTCAATTCGTATACAACTAAGCTTTCTGTATACTGTGCGCAAAAATCCCGCTTTAAAACCGACCAGGAACAGAAAACGTAGAAATGACGTCAGAATTACGCAATACGTAAAAAATAGTGCTATCACGGTGTTATTTGTCAAAAAGTAGTCTCATGACGTATTTAGCTCCGAACCTCTAGATCCAGCGGTTTTGGAGATATTAAGCTATGAAATCTGCGTGACGTCACAAGACGCAGACGATGACGTCATAGGTCAATAAAAAATTCATTTAGCACCACTTCGCATAATCGACTTTAAGTGTGCCAAATTTCATTCTTCTAGCTTCAGCCGTTTCGGAGGAGATGTCTGGAAACCGACGCGGACTTTTTTGCGTGAAAAAAAAAATGAAGAAAAAAAACAAAAAAAAACAAAAAACTAACAAAAAAAGGAAAAAAAAGAGGTACTTTCACCTCCACAATTCGAGGAAAAACAATAACTTCTTGGAACGAAGTTCCAAGCGTTAATTACAAAGGCACCTTACTCAGTTATGATGTCAGGGTAATAATGAACGCAAGAATTCGCTGCCTAGTCCGAAGGACAATCAAAGGACACTGAAAATATTTAATAATACAGTTAAACTTTCCGACATAGTTGTGAAAAATTGTGATGCCAGTTCAGGTGCTTTTATTGTTAGATGTGCATCGCCCTTGTCCTTTTACACTGACGGCACCTGGGGCATCGTCACGTTAGAGTCTTGTTTTTATGAAGCCATATTTCAGGAATATTTTAATAGCGAATCTCACACAGACAATGCAAATCATTCCAAGTTTCTCTTGGCATGTTATTGCAAACATGGACATATTCATGCGGATCATATCAGTGTTCCTGTATCTTGTCACAAATGAAACAAAAGACTGCTTCGCAATGCGTGTCAGATGACTTGGCTTGAAGCAAACAGTGCAGAGTAATTGCGTTAGAGGCCTAAAGTTTAGAATGAACACTGTATTACGTGACGTTTCCAAATACTGAGAGAACTATTGGAAACTCATCAAAACATGTGCTATTGAGCGACATGCAATAATTTGCCCAGTTTTTTATCGGTCTTATTGGTAATTTTTATGTCCTGATATTTGAAGCTTCAACCTAGAGTAGCTTTTACAAACAATGTAAGAAAGTTCAGCAGTGTAGTTGTCACTTTTAATTTTTGTCACATTTGTTTAAAAACGATGGTTATGCATCATCCTGCATAAATATTTGATACAGCCCTTAGTGACCTCTTAAGTCCTATGCTATACTTATCAATGGCATTATGTAACTGATCACGTAACCTGTATGTTATGTAAAAACTTTGGTTTTTATTTATATTTCGGTTCATTCATTATATTCAAGTACACCGTTGACCTTCAAGGCCAAAAACCAGTTACTTGGCGATAGCAATGTCCCTTGACATATTTTACATGCGTTGCACGTGCTGTCAAGATTGCCAGCTAATCACCTCAGAATGCTGCTTTGACATTCGTGAAGCATGTCTTTAGTTGAAAAACAAGTTCTTTATTCTGCTGTATCTTTTATGTGTTGTTGCAATGGTTTTTTTAAGGAAAAAAATCAGCAGTAGCCGTAATACTTTGACAGACTTAAGAAGGTCCCACCATAGCCGATGTCAGACAACCGTGGGCCCCCCCCCCCCCTGTGGGGTGGGGGGAGAATCTTAAGAATACACCCAATGCGTTCTGTTCCTTGCATGGCGTAAGGGGCGACTAATGGGAATTTCTTTCTTTCTAACTCTTCTTTTACTATTTCTTCATTCTTCCTTCTTTTTTCCCCACTTGTTTCTTTAGCAAGTGCGTCCTAATATACCCATCCTAGTTGGTGAACGGGACGTTAAACACCAAACACACAAACCAATAAACAACCGTGGCAACTGAAACGTCTTGGTCAGTCGTTCTACATTTCTTTTGTACTGTTCAGCCTGTAAGGTACTGCGGTATGTTGATTTATGGATCGTTTTGGGATAAACGCTAATCTCATTGAAGAAGCCCACAGTTGTTGGATAAAGTCATTGAGAGAAGACTTGGTAATCGGCACAATTGAATGCTTCAGAAGTGTCCATTTAGCCCCATCAACAGCCCTTCAGGGATCTCGGATAACCGCCCGCACCTTGTTGTGTTGGTTAAAGAATTCCTTTGGTGATATTCAGTGGAATCTCTTGATAAGGAATAAATTAGCATGTAATTGATTGTAACATGCAGTTGACTAGGACATGTTGTTAACTGTGACATCTCTCTAGTGGAGTATGTGAAGTATACGAAGTAAATAAAAAAACAGAAACATATCTCTGAATGTTAACGTTTGAGACAATTTTTATTGTACTGCATTGGACAGAGTGGCGGCTTTTCAACTTTCAAAGCAAAAGTCACACTGTTTGTTGCCATATCCACGATTGCACCAAATATTGGTTCCAGATTGAACTGTTTCACCGTGACCTTTCGGGTCAAGGCAATCAGCAATCTACAAAAAACATACTTCTCATGCCAGAATACACCCGAAAATACGTGTTTTTCTCAACATAAATATTAACTTACACAGTTACACTGTGTTTTTTGTAATGAAATATTGATCTCGGCAACATTAACAAACATTGAGCCCTTTTTTAACGCTGTAGGGAGTAATACCTGTAGCAACGATGATTACAGGCAGTTTTTGGTACTTGTTATCCGCCGTGTTTCCGAGAGATTTAGTTAAGAACTTGCCCATGTGTCTATCGTATCCGGGCTATATCTCGGAAACTATAGGTCGGATTGTTTTGAAATTTGGACTTTCGTGTCGAGACTGGATCTTCAAAACCATATATCGGTTTGTTCTGAAATTTCACAGGATGATAGAACACGGTAAACGGCGTAAAGCCCCCCCGGCGAAAAGCCCCCCCCCCCCCCGGCGAAAACCCCCTACATTTTGCCACCCTAGGCGAAAAGCCCCCCCCCCGGCGAAAAGCCCTACCGGCAGAACCCCCCCCCCCCCCCCCACGGGCATTTTATTTAGTACATTATTTGAAAAATATTTTAAATTCATAAATTTAATTTTCAAGGAAATGTAGGTCATTTGGCAAAATTCAAATATTATGCTATGTGAAAACCACAAACCACACAAAGTTGATTGATGTGGAGACCACATCACATTCATAGAACACACATTGAAAGTGTGCAATGTGGTATTTATGTTTGGACTCATGAAAAATATTCAGAATAACAATACTTTGAAATTTAGTAAACTTGTAGTTCCAAGTTGTCTCTCCAGAATTATTTGTCACATTATTTAAAAATGTCAGACATGACTAAAACAGGCATTGAAAATGCACGGCGTTGAGTTTTAGAAAAGATTTTATGAAATTGTCAAAATGGCAGCACTTTTGTCACTATTGAGGCTTGGCGTATTTTCGTGGCCGTGTTCGGTCTCGATCTCCAAGCCTGTTCGTTGAATTGTGTTAAAATCTCGCACACGTACATATTGAAAATGCACATCTTTGTAATTTTGTTCGGATTCATGAAAAATTGTCAAGTATTTTCAAAAGTATTTTGAAATTTGATAAAACTTAGCATATCCATATCACCCAGGCTGTGTCTCCAAAACTGTCGGATTATTTTAAAACAGATAACACGGTTATAACAGCTATTGAACGTGTTCAACGTACGTCATATTTTTGTTGAGGTTCATGAAAATCGTGGGAGTGAAAGATTTTCACGGACCATAAAGCAACCTTGGTTTCATTTTGAAACATTCGTTGCCTTCTTTACCAAGCAGGAAGTTTTTATAATCATTAAAAAGGTATCACATGTTATAATCCATGTTCATATTTTTTCCAACGCATGTTATACGTATAAACTTTTCATAATAACTTCTTGTAAATATAGTAAATATAAAACTTAGCTTTTGTTGCGACTGATAAGTATAACACTGTTATTGTAAAAGTGGTATGATACTTTGTAAACCGCGGACCTGAGCACTGATTTCAAAGGTCACCCGCGCTACACTGGGAACCGTGTCTGAGGCTCTGGCCACATATTAAGTTATTGTGCATGAGTCACAACGTAGGGCAGGTTGTGATTCGGAACTAGTCACGTCACAACCCAAGATTTAACCTTATAGCACCTCACAGGCTCAATAGACACACGTTATCCCAGTTAGTATTAAGTCGTGCTCTTTTCTAAGCGTCTGTCGCTAGAGGAACAGAAGTCGGCTAAAATTATCTCTTTATGGATAGCTTTTTCTACAACACAAAGACAACCACATATACTTGATGTTTTTACTCAAATTATCCTTTTGACGAATCTGGACAGGATGAAAACTGAAACAAACTCAGTTCATAAGTATTTGTTTTGCAAAGTCTGTAAAAAAAAAAAAAAAACGGGCAAAAGAACCCGGCTGCAGTCGTTGCGAATCGTTCACAATATCAGCTGTAAAACAGTAAATGTTATTTTTGAGGGACCTGTCAGAGCTCAATATTACCGGTATGATGAAGAAAATGTATGCAGGCGCCTTTGAATATGTGTGTGTTTGTGTGCGGGTAATGGCTGGTGGCTGATTGTCATCTAAATGTTGGATGACAGTAAACCAGAATATTGCCACATTTTTGTCATGAGGTTACTTAGCCATAAAGCAGCACTTTCTGCAAATGCGGCGCGAACCAAATAAACGACTAAAGGCTGTCTCCCTTGTTATCCTGCCTTGTTGGACATAAATCTTAGTCAAGTTGTCTCTAGTGTAAAGTTGTCTCGCGTCTTTTTAATTCACGAACAACGAAGAAGCAACTTAGAAAACGCACATAGTGAAATAAAATAAATGTAAGAAAGTTGAAGGCTAGTGTATCGTGACGGTTGTATGACGTAATATGATGCTTGTAGATCCATGTGACGGCGTGGAGTGTCCCGTACCACAGGTCTGCCAGCTGGACGGGAGCCGGGAGCCGGTGTGCCGCTGTCCAGCCACCTGTGTGCTCGATTTCTCACCCGTGTGCGGCAGCGACGGCAAGACATACAGCAACGAGTGTCAGCTCGGCGTGGAGGCGTGCAAGAGGACCGGCGGCTACGATCTCTATGTCTTGTATCATGGAAGCTGCGATTCAAGTGAGTTTCCGCCTGTCGCCCCATTGAGCCCGACATGGGATGGTTTCGCTTTTATTGCTGTAGGCTTCAGAGCCAGCGTTTAAAATGAAACTTGTGGTTGCAAATATGTCAAATTTATCCTAATTACATGACACAAGATTTGCATAACCATGTTGTTTTAGAACGTAAACTGATCTAATAAAACATGTAAAACGTCTGATCAAAACAGTGTATGAAGCCAGATACGAAGGTAGGGACGGTCAGGCCTACTCACTTTACCAAGCAATGGTCATGAGATTTTTATTATTATGAAAAGCCCAAGGGATCTACAGCAAATTTTATCACACGCAATAATAATTTTTTTTTTAAAATCGAAGAGCCGAAAAATTATTATAATTTTTGAGAGAAAAAACACTGTTTCATTTTTTTAACTTGCTTATGTGTTGATGTTTTACAATGTGCAATATATTAAACCTCAACCCTTAACTTACATACATCTCAGCCACAAGTCTTGGGCTTCCAGGGGATGAGTATATTAGTAAAGACTTTCTCATATTTTGCGTTCTTACATTTCACATTTTATGTTAGTTTTCATTTAGTTGAAAAAAAAAAGCGCAGGCCTGTTGAATGTCGATACCATTTTGAGTTTAGTAAAACGGAAATGTGTGACGTGGCTCAGAAAGCTCAGTAAAAACATCATTGATTGTTGGGTAAATGATAAATTCATTGAATCATTTTTATCTCTTGACATTTCTGACATTCTTTAGCGACCTTTTCATTTTTGTCGCCAGTTCCACATACTGGAGTAGCTTTCTGTAGTCCATGACTATCGTACTAAATTAAGGGAAAAAAAAGAGAAAAAAAAGAAGGAAAAGCTATGATTTTTTTCCAACACTACTCATGCATAGATCACTTGCTTGTGTTTGGATTTTCCATTAAACTGTCACGAGTCACTCTCTATTTATGGACGTTACACAACAGTTAATGTTGCATTTCACCTGCTTTTCCGATGAATGTTTTTTTTTTCACCCTTGTGGGAAATGAAAAAAGAGTAATTTCCTTGTTTTGCTAGACGTTGGATAGATAGATAAATATAAATTGTGTTGTTTTCAGGAAAGTAAAGATTGGATCTATCTTTCCTTGTTTCACATTATAAATAATGACATGAATAATGTCCCGCTGAATAAGTACTTTTAAGTACCAATACGGTTCACTGTCTCCACGTCACTGCCATCAAAAATAGCACATCCTGGTAGCGAGTATACAGAACAGGAAATTAACACTCTTGTGCGTAGACAATTTACAGTGGGACACCTCGAGAAGACCATCTCTAAATTAAGACCACCTCCAAATAAAGATTATTTTCGTGGTTCTTGTTTCTATCCGCTGCTGTTTATATAGAGGCTTCTAAAGTAAGACCACCTCTAAATTAAAAACATTTTGGTTGGATCCGATAGTAATCTTAATCGGAAGTCACACTGCAATTTATTTTCGTTGTAAAAGGAATTGTTGTATAAAAGGCCCCTGCATCTGATAACTAGAGTGTATATGTATTAGAACTCGGTAATTCGGTAATTTGTTTACATAATTTGTGGGGTACAATGCGCAGTCTTGACCTGTTTCAGAGCAAAATCCTTGTGATGACGTCACATGCGACCCCAGAGAAGAGTGTTTTGTAGATAGAACTCGTGGAGCCAAGTGCATGTGCCCTCCTCCCTGTCCCGAGGTAAGCGGTGTTTGTGAGCGTACACCCGCTTGTCACACCCCGCGCCTTGCCTTCACGCTGGTTTTTCATACCCTATTTCATAATAATATTATTGTTAGCGCAGATACATAGGAACTGCGTTAGGCTGATCTGAAAACCTTGCTTCAGCAGTGCGCGTAGTTCGTACTCGGTTTTCAGGCTCCTGCTACCGTTGCTAAGTACTGCGGAAAGGTTTTTCGGATCAGTCCAACTGCTCGTGTTGGTTTATTATTTTGCCTTGTTAAGGCCGAATTTTACAGGTTTGTGGTTTTTTTTTTTCAAAGTCAGAAATGGTTAATCCTCGAATTTCCAGTTTCACTTAGTCCAAACATGTATGTAACACAGATACGGCCAATGTTTTATGCTAAGGCAGTATGCATGTTTTTTTTTTTTAATTGACAGTTGTATCGCCCAGTGTGCGGCAGCGATGATCAGACGTACGACAATGAGTGCGAATTGCACAGACAGTCCTGTCTCAATAAAATAGAAGTCTCTCTTAAGTTTGTAGCGGAATGCGGTAAGTACCCACAAAATCAGCTTCAAAACAATTATCTCAGATTTTAGTATATTCTTATACCTGTGAGTTTATTGTTTTAGGATTTAAGCCACCAGTCAGGATTTAGTATTTTCAGAGGGGGTTTATCAAGTTACGACAATGTTTTCTCGTATTTCTGTAAGCTCGCCTTCGCCCGCTTACACTGAACCAAAACTGGGCTCTTAGCTTAAGCATGGCTGGTTTTGGGGAAATGGATAAAACCAGCCCCGGACTAAACCCGACACGTTATACATTACAAGTGCACTTATGTTGATATGTCCGTTTGTAAACTAACGGGCTGGCATGTGAGAGCATCCCTTGGTTTTGTGGGCGTTGTCATGTGGTGTAACTGGCTCTTAGAAATGACTTGTGTTCTTAATTGGTAAGAAGGCGTAAAAAGAGGTGACAGGGAAAACGTGTGGTACGCTTAGCGTAAGGCATTAAATGAGTTTTTTGCGACAACCTCAGAAAGGTTATCCAAGGCGTATAAATGTGTTATTGAAAAAAAAAACAAGCAACATCGGTAGCGAATTGTCGAGTCATTGGAGTCGTCGTGAGGTGACGGCGTGTGAGTGCCTGATTCTTCTTGAGTGTATTTTTGTTAAGGGAAATAATGCATAAATAAATAAGGCACTTTCGTCTGGCTGTGATTGTTTTGCTTTGATGCCCAAGTACTACCCTGTGAGCTGGTACTAGCCATTCCAGTCAGATCGCAGAAGAAAAACAATCCGTCATCAAAAACCTTGTCTCGTCCTCTCGATTCGTTGTGCCAGAGCCTACTTTAAATGTGAGGTTTTTTAAATGAGCCAGTACAAAGGAGGAACAAATGAAGCCTAAGCACACAAGCTCATTTGGAAAGTCATTCTGGGGTCTTTATACATCTAAATGTGGAAACAGACGTGGTGATTTATTTGCTCTATGTTCTAAATCCTATTTCATTCACATTGACTGTAGGCGTAGCTGTCACTGCCATGCATTATATACGGGCCATTGTGCCGTTCTTAGCTGGTTGAGTTGGTTACGGTTGAAATCAGGCTGCTGTCACATATTTCAAGATATATTATTAAACAGGATATATATGGTTTTTATGGTACACTAGTCTAAATCGGCACGTGGGAGTGTATGTGATCCCTGCAGGACAGCGGTACACGTTGTTCTTCCATCCATCCATCCGGTTTCATGCCCACGCTTACCACATTACAACGTAGTTTTTTTTTCGTTGCTTAATGTTCGGAGTGAATTTATAGATACAGAAAAAGGTCTCAGAATCTTAAGTGCACTTCTGAAAATAATTTTAAGTGGCACTAACCATTAAGTGGTGCATTTTAGCATTGCGCTTTCTTTAGATCTGCGAGAAAATGCAAATAAAAACCCGAGTGAAAGCAGGTCTGTTTTTGTGCAAAAGCCGGTTTTCCTCTTTTTAATTGTCAACCTCAGAGAGGCCAATGTGTTATCACTCAGTGTAAAGAGACAAAACCCGTGTCTTCGCCTGCGTCAGTGGTCCCGTTTTCCGCGTGAGAAAAGTGCATGATTAAAGACCTCAGCGCAGCAATGAAGGGGTTTCCTTTACTATTTTCGCCCTTGCTAAAATGGAATTAACTACGTATTCGCTGTTTTTATGTAGTTTTTTTTTGGGGGGAGGGGGTAGGGGTCTAGGGTTTTAGTTGTTGTTTTTTTTTTTTTGGGGGGGGGGGTAGGGATTTAGGGTGTTTTTTTTTTTTTGGGGGGGGGGGAGGGGTTACGCACACCCCTTCTTGTTCGAGAAAGACTGTTATTCAAGTGTTTGTTCAATGCCCATGGCTCTCACAGGATATGTCCTGGAAAGCACGCCTGTGTCTGGGGAGGAATTATGAACTCGGACTTGATGTATTGACATTCAAATGCACAGTGGCACCACAGACACCCATAACCCAACCCTTAAAAACGAAATAATAGTAATAATAATGGTAATAGTAATAATAATAATAAGAAGAAGAACAGCAACAACAACATCAACTACAACAACTACAAACAACAATAACAATTAAATACAGGGCTTTGCAGTAACTTTATTGGCATCTGTTGAGTCGGACAGGCAATTTTAAAATCTACCTTCTCCAAGCGAAATTTTTGCCAACCGTACTCACACAGCCTGGGAAGTCGTAAACATAAAACCCTCATGGAATTTATGTGTTAGTGAAATGGTTGAGGAATTTAAAATAAAGAGTTTTACTTTATTGCAGCCATTTTATTGCGGGTCTCAGCTCTAAAATACCTTTTCTCCAAGTCCTTTCTTTATAAATTAAGTTTAAAAAATCAGCGTTTTCCTATAAGCGAGCGACGGGAAAAGGTGGGGGGGGGGGCCTTTCATGGGCATCAGCCATATGTATATTGGTTTTCATGTACATGCACTTGTATTTCTAACATAACATGCAGTGCTTCGTCTCGTTTCCGGCAGGCTTCTTCCGCTTGTTTATTAGAGCTAACGAACAAATAACATTGTAATTGTGATGCAGCCGGAAGGAAAAGACGGCATCGTGCCTTATCGCTCGTTCTCCGAAGTCTAGGTATATAGTTTTCATGACGTGGGATTACAATGTGTCGTTTTCACTTAACGTTTTTTTTTTCACTTCGACGTTGGTTTCACGTAGAAGATTGTTTTCACTTGGATGAATGATTTCACTTGTGTTCAAACACTGTTTTCAATGAGGAGTGTTTTCCCCCTTTTAATGGTTCTGTTAACTTAGATGTTGTTTTCACTTGGGCTTCTTCGTCTGAATAGCACACGGGACATAAGAAAAAAACACTTTGACCGGAGTATCAGGTATTTCTGAAGTGGGAGGCTACGTGTGTGACATTTATTTGCACTTTCCCCGTTAGGATGTGGGGATCTGCACGCTGAGTTTGTACTTGCATTATTTTGTTGGCTGATTATGTCTATGATGGCCGACAGACTTTTCACACTTCAGACTTCATATTCAAGAATTCAGAATTAACGTCCTATTCAGGCTTCACTCTTTGCGAATAGGTGACTGAGTTAATACTTCACAATTACTTTTCATACTTAAGACTCAACTGATATCCGAGATAAGATAAGTTTTGAAGTTTCCGTAGTTAGCGCGTCCCAGGTAACCATGGAAACAACCGAGAGAAAGCTCATAATTTAGTCTTGTTCTTGTATCAGGCTACACAAACCAATTCACCAGAAGGTATCATTATACTTGTAAGGCCAAAGTCACTACAGATCTTTTTGTAAATAGTTACAGCGGGGGATTGTTTCAAAATTTAAGAAATCTTCTTTAATGTGAAGAAATATTGTCTGGTTACATATATCTAAAGTCGGAAGCCAAACAATGCAGTGTGAATGTTCTTTAGTTATATATAAGTGTGAAGTCTGAAAAAAGGCATTATGCATGAAGTCTGAAGTTTTAAAAATATATCAGTCATCGTGATCACACTTCACTGCACGTAATACAATTATTTGAGCCGTTGGTTAGAAAGGTCCATTGCAGTATGCAGATGTCCTTTTATTGTATCCACACTAGTTTGCCGTTCGTACTAAAAGCTTTCCTGTAAATTGCCTCATTGAATGTTTGCAAGCTTGAGTATGTGTTTCCAATATGGTAAACTATATCTTCAAGATTGAAAAAAGAGACAACTTCGTCGTTAGTCTTAATGAGTATCAAGTAATTACCGGTCAGTTTGAAAGAATGTATTATAAATCTGTTCAAAATATGAATTCTGAAGTGTAATCATCGGAGAGCGGAAAAAGCGCGTTGTGTTCTTTTTTTTTTTTTTTTTTGCTATTTTCATCACTTGTGGAGAATTTGTTGTCCGTTATGTGTGTAGGTGGGGGTGGTTGCTAATAATAATAATAATAATAATAATAATAATAATAATAATAATAATAATAATAATAATAATAATAATAATCTATTGAGTATGGAGTATACGAGAAATTTAGTTCAAAAGAGCTCTGGCAGTCCGATTTATTTTTTCTAAAACAAGGATGAGAGACAAGAATGTTTTGCTTTCTGGTCTAATAACAAATCTTTTGTCAGTCGTACAATCTTATGGCCAATAAAGGTGGAACTGCAAAAATATGGCAGTGCGCTCGTACTTGCTATTTCGTTAGTGGTCGCGTGACCACTTGCCTCCATAGCTGAAGCGGTAAGGTATTGGCCTGATAATCCCGAGGTGATGGCTTCAAGCTCCGCTGAAGGCGAATTTTTTCATTGTCTCCATTTATAGGTTTTATGGGCAATATTTATAGTTCTGCCTCCCAAAGCAGCGGTTTGCGTTGTCGCCATCGAAGCAAGAGGTTGTAAGTTCGAGCCCCAGTCAGGAATCAATTCATTTTCTTTTTGTGCTTATTTTGCTTACCTGCCATATCTTCAGTGTTGCTGAAAGTGCGTAATAATACTTAAATAAGTATTCATTGAGTGGCAGTATTTTTGTTATCGTTTGGGCAAAAACTGCCCATATAAACAGACAGCTTTAAGAGAAGCACAAAATAAAAATACTGTTCGCCCCGCAGATCCTGTCCGGTTTCTGCTTTCACCTTTGTAATGTCTTTGCTTTTACGGCTGACCATGATGTCCACGGACATTCTTGTTATATACTGGTGTGTATTTACAGCTTATACTTCACATAAAAGGTTAAAATGTGGAAAACATAAAAGTTCTCTACATGCTTTTCACGTCCAAATGGTCAACTAAAAGCATTTTTCCAAGTTGACTTTGGCATTGAAAGTGATACCGATGGTCGATTTAAGGCATTTAAGGCATTAAATTTACCCTGTCGTTTAAGCAGAGTATATGGATGCTTCAAGTGAATGCCTCACACAGAGTTGCACTTAAAGCCCATAACTATAAATATCTTCTTTTTTCAGGTTGGTCCGGGCCATGCAATGAATACACGTGTGAATACGGGGCGATATGTGTTGTGAAAGGAAATCGCGCCACGTGTGAATGCCCCAGCTGCTCTGGAGAGTTTGAACCCGTAAGAAAATAATTCTTCGTTTTCAAATTGAAAAGGCAAAAATGCACGAGATGACTTGATTGAGAAGTAGCGGAACTGTTTGAAGCTGAACCGCGTTCAAAATTTAGCACGATCAAAATTTAGCAGGATCAAAGGTCCCCTCTGACCATTTGGTTGGACATACGTAATGGATCCATGTGGGAGTTTGACCGGGATCCGAAGCGTTATTTAAAGAGTACGGAATGAAATCAGCGACATTCGTGTTTTCTATACTTGATCGCTATCCAGGTATACTGTTTGAAAACACAAAGAAGGATTCACAGTGAAAAAATAGCAGTTGCAGAACATGCAGGTTGGGTAGTAAAATGCCCGATCCCCGCCCCCCCCCCCCCTCCCCCTCCTTCCAAGCCCCGCCACTTCTTCAATTTGTAAAAACTTGCTGTAAAAAAAATACAATTGGTGCTTGTAGGTTTGTGGAACGGACAACATATCGTACAATAACGAATGCAAACTCCGCGTAGAAGCCTGCGAAGAGCGCAAGGAGATTGGTGTCCAGTACGAAGGCTTATGTAGTGAGTTGAGTTTGTCTCTTAACACACAAACAGAACCTCAGGTAGAACATCCGGTCGCTTTTAAACGGTCATTAGTGAGCTGTGGTGTGAACAAAATTCAGAATGTGCATTCGGTTCCAACTTTGTTAAGTAATGTGGTTTGTGAATAAAAATTGGATTTGTTACATGACTCAGGTAAATGCTGTAATATGATTGGTCGACTCCCAAGTCATTAATTTTTCAACTTTAACCGGAACGCAAAAGTCGATAGATATTGAAAGATATTTACACTTAAAACGTCAGGTAAGTCATGTAACAAGGGAGATATTGATTTATTTGGAGTCAACTTGAAGAAATTATTGACCCACTACTGCTCTGGAATGCTTCCTGTTGACTGAGATTAAGTCAAAATCTACCGGTACTAATTGTTGTATGGTCAACAAGGACATTATAAAGCATCCCTGACAACATAATAGTTTTATGTACAAATAAAATGATTGAAAAAAAACTCCATAATAGTCATGCCTGTTGTGTGCTGGCTGGCAATAGCAAGCGGAAGAGGCGATCAGGTTTGCATAAAAGCAATCACGTGGTTGTAGAGCTGTGCGAGAGAGGGGAAAAAACAGATAAAATCTGAAATGAAAATTCCTTTCCACTTTATGTCTGAAGCTAAGATTGTGCTCATGGAACTTAGGTTCCGCTGAACGCGTCCGTTCTCAAACCGCAGCAGATTTCTATATTCATATCAACTCAGGCCTAAGATACACCGAATGTGCCATGACAGAAGACAAGGCCATTCTCCGGAATAACCAATTGACTCATCTTGGCTGGGGAATTGTGTTCTTTGAACACCCTGCTCTAGTTACATATACATATGCAGGGATAGTTCTGACGTGCGTCATGGTGCACCAGTTTCTATAGGGCGCACAGAAATTTCAGCCGTGTTCCGTGAAAACATTTCAGCATGCGCCATTAATTTTTTTTTCAAATCCACTTGTTTATTACATGGATGTTATTGCTGGTGTAGCCGTGCAGTCGTCTGGGTCCATTCAGCCGTGGGAGACACGGTGGCACTTTCAAACTTTTGAAACATGAAACTTATTTCATGGATTTTCGGAATTATCCCTGATATATGTTAAGAGTTAACGAAAACTATTTATTGATAAACCTATGTATTATGTACATTGTAATGAATATATATTTAACCACCATTGAAACCCCAATCCGTCATTGGTGCTGTGCTGATGTTTAAAGGGATGGGTTACAGTGGGATGGATCATGCAGTGATTGTCATGTTCCTGTCTTGGATATGACAGACCTTTTGCAAAAAGTGAACTTCACTTTAGACCT
This sequence comes from Protula sp. h YS-2021, assembly GCA_949752745.1. Taxonomy (NCBI): domain Eukaryota; kingdom Metazoa; phylum Annelida; class Polychaeta; order Sabellida; family Serpulidae; genus Protula; species Protula sp. h YS-2021. The sequence continues at coordinate 67,532,438 of OX457026.1, forward strand.
AACTTAAATTTTACGTCTGAGAAGACTTGGAAGTAAAATTTATCTTCAATCAAAATGCATCAATGTTTGCATTTCTTTAAACGTAAACATGAATTAGATTATGTTATGTTCTTATTTTAAACAAAATACAGTTTTAGTCAGCTACCCAGAACCTGAATATGGGTCTAGGACAAAAGCCCCCGGGACAAAAGCCACCCGGCAAAAACCACCGGGTCAAAACCCACCCTAGGACAAAAACCACCGAGACAAAATCCACCCAAATATTTTTTTTCTTTTTTGTTTTTGTGTTTTTTTGTTTTTTTTTTTTGCTTCTCTTCCAAAGTAAAATAAGTAAAATGCAATTGTTTAAAGCACCTCAGTATTGCTCACATCTTTATTTACTTCTCAAATGTAAAAGTACAAGCTTTGAACTCTCGATTACACAACAAATTGCAATTAAATTGGTAATCCCGTACCCTTTGCAATGTACTGTCAATGAACTTGTAATAAAATAACAAATTGCAATTTAACTATTAATACAATAATATGAATCTGAAATCCAGTACCCTTTGCAAGATTTGAACTCTCGATTGCAGAACTTGTAATTAAATAACAGATTGCAATTCAATCAGTAATCCAATACCCCGTACAGGAAGTCAGCCACAATGGTAGCGATGCGCTCGGTATCCTCGCGATAAACTCGTCTTGCTGGTACTGGCTCTTGTCCTCCAATCTGCTGAGCGATAAGGACATTGGTCAAGGCTTGTTCCTTCTTGAGTACTGCGAGAAAGCGCCGTATGTTCGGGTGGAATGCAGTTACTGCCGAGAGCATCTTGCGGTGGAAACCTTCGCAGTGGTTGTTTGTTCTAGGAAGATTTTGAACCACTCGTTCATGCATATTCTAGACACGATGTGGAAACCGCGCTTCGGCTCTGTTTTGTCGGCGCGGGCGACCTATGCAAGTGTCCTCGAAGTAATCCATGACCGGTGTAAGGGGTTCTGGAGTCTCTTCCTGTAGCGCTTCGAATGCGTTAACGACTTCATCGACAGGTACAAATGCAATTGCTGGAATCATACGAACAAATGCGGAGGTCCTCGTTATTTGTGTAGTCATTTTGCAAACCCTTGGACTGGACCTTGCGGTATACGTTTTAACAGAGGTGGTAAAAGCAACCAGAAATTTGTACACCTTGAAATGCGTCTTCCGCCGATGTCATGGCTGCTTTCTCGAAATCCATCATAACTGATCTTGGCAGAAGAGTTGGTCGTAATGACTTGAGTGCGGCAAACATGCGGTTGTAGGTTGCACGTGTTTTATTTGGAAGAATGACATAGGCGCATGGCATAATATGACCAGAAGCTGTAGCCGTGTGAACAGTGTACAGTTGGAAAACAACTCCGGAACTGCTTTGAATGACCCTTCCACAAACAGATGCTCTGCATTTTCAATCAAGTTCAAAGTACGGTCAGTGCCAAAAATAAGAATTCTATTTTCATCCCCAGCGCCGCTGTCATAGAGCAAAAACTGTTCCCCGTTATCAAGCGTTACGTATTGGCCAGGAATTTCAAATTCTGAACGATTCTGGGGCAACGGGTCAGGCTGGTTGTTTTGCTTGCGATACCTGCGTATGTTTCGTCGGATATGATTTAGAGCCGGTAGTTGTGCAGCTGCCTCTGAAAAATTGAAAAAAGCAATATATATAATATGACTCGTTAATTTTGATTTGGGTATTTTTAATTTTGGTATAAAAATGTATTAAAATTGGTAACTTTACTGAAAAACGCACATATTTACCTTGACTAATTGTTTCCACACCGGTAGATATAATCTGTTGTGGAGTTTCTTCTGTGTCTAAAGCTCTCCGCTTTATGCCCCTTGCCAATTTCAGCCTCTCTCCTCTGCCCGGATCAGGAGCATGTGTATGGTCAATTGCTAGTACTATCAACTCATTTTCCCGCATCTTGACTTTAACCCCACATTGCCCGCTTCGCCTTTTTTCGCATTCGTATGACACATAGCCGCTGGCTAGGTTCTTGTTCTTTACATAAATGTACCCTTCGTACAGAAATTTTGGCTTTCCTTTATTTGATTCAATGTGCTCCATGTGTTAACAACGATATTAAAAATTAAAAACAAGTACTATTTATACCCTACTATGCCATCTCGAGTATGTCGGCTTTGAGGTTGTGGTAGTCTCACCAATTAAAATAGGTTTTTTATTTTCCGGAGTCGGTACAATTAAGGTTGATCCAATGAGAACGTATCTCCGGAGTCGTTGGTCTTTAGTTTGCCCACCCAACACAGCACAACCTTGAATAATCCAAAGGAACCCCTGAGTCAATAAGATTTACTGGACTCCAAATGCAATTAATGTAATTGCTCAAGTTCGATTTACTGGACTCCAAATGCAATTAATGTAATTGCGCAAGTTCGATTTATTTCTTAAATTAAAAAAATCATTTAGGAGGATTTTGTCTCGGTGGTTTTTGTCCTAATATGGGTTTTGACCCGGTGGCTTTTGTCCGGTGGCTTTTGTCCCGGGGGCTTCTGTCCTGTTACCCCTAAATATGAACTGGAGCTGTTTTTGTTAGTCAAAAGGAAGTAAATCTACTGAAATTCACGAGATAGTTAATATCATATTTTATAGCTAAACTTTCTAATTGAAATGTGATAAAACACATTTAACACGTCTACAAGAGATTCATGAACATGATTAATTACATAAAACACCATATTATTTCAAATAAGAATTCTGAAGCAAATAAGAAACCAGATATTTTTTGGTAGACTATTCCTGAATTAACTACCGATAAATCGAATGTCACAGAACTCAAACTGTTTTCATTATTTCATCATTTTATGTTGCATTTTATATAAACAACTCATGTTCTTGCGTTATAAATTGAAAGTATAAATAAATTTTTTTAAAAATTGTAAATTGCAATAGGTTATTCAATACTGAACTACCGACATTTTAATAAACAACCAACTTTAAATTTACATTTACTAAATAGGCAGTTAAAACTATTTTCTTTAAAATAAGAATTCTAAGGTAAATAAGAAACAATATATTTTTGGTGAACATTCCGGACCAGACTAGCGATAAATAAGATAGTGTAGAAATCGAAATCTTTTCATTTCATTGGTTCAGGATGCAAACCTTATAGACAATTCCATTTCGAGCCTTAAAAATAAAAATAATAAAAAATAACGAAAAAAATGGATCACTTTCTACAAATTCAAATCTCGGTACTAGGTTGTTAGCCAACAGTGAACTGCCGCATTTAAAGAAAAAAAGTCGAATATCAATTAAATTTTAAAACATGCAAAAAGATAAGATTATATTGTCAAACTACTTTTCACTTTTTGATATAAGAAAGATAAATTCTTTTCAGTCTCTGCGACTTTCGATTTATCTGTAGTCTATTTCGGAATAGCCTGCCAAAAAAATATGAGATTTCTTATTTGTTGAGAATTCTTATTTTAAATAATGCGAACAAATAATACTTGTAAAAACACATTATTCGAAAAGTTATATTTATTTCTGAATCGTGTTTTCCAAGTTAAAACTGAAAAAAACCTTTTCATTCGGCACGAACAAAAAGTGAAATGGGAAGCTTTTACTTCTTGTAAAAGATCTCTATTGAGTAAGCACTTATGTGGATATCTTTTATAATAACACATCGGTCAAAACTGGACTAAAAATGATACGATGTATCTTAATTTGTAGTTGTTTTACAAGAAAAGAGGGCTTGTCTGTGGGTTAAAAAGGGACCACACCGCGCTGATAGAGCGGTGAATTCGATATGAATTACGCGTTTCTGACACTTTGAGCTTTTATCCAATTCCCCACACCGCAGCCTCAAAGGGCATCTTTGCCAATTTCATGTTATTGTTATTACGTGGAATACACATGCAATCAGTGAATAAAATTTTGTGAAAATAGCGATAATTCCGTACTTGGTTAAAAAAAATAAATAAATAAAACATAATTTGAAAGATTAATAAACAAAAACATATACATAAATTCAGATCCTGAACGTGAAACTAAAAATAAAGTGGCACAAACTCATGTAGATTTCCGAGGTTTCTAAATACTTCTAGTTTTCTAAATACTTAACACTCATGCAGAGTTGGCGAACAAAAGAAAATATTGTAGCATCTTGAAAAGTGACAGAATTTTGAAAGTTACTTTTTGAGATAAACGGGTTCGAATATAGCACGAAAAAGAGTCTGTGAGTAGAATCACGTCAACGCCAGCTGATGCCGCTGTCACGCAAGAGAACTTGGAATAGTGGTTTCTATTCTTGTCGCTGAATAAAAATGTGAAAATCTGAAACAAACGCAAAGAGAGAGAGAGAGAGAGAGAGAGAGAGAGAGAGAGAGAAACCGCAAAAAGAAAGGACGAAAAGGGAAGAAAAGAACGAACGAATGAAGGAACGAACACTTCGACATATGTGCCTGTTGGGGGCTTTTTATATATATTTTGTCACAGTTATAATTTGATACTTTAAAGCGAAAGGATAAAGGAAAAGTAGACGTTGAAACCAAGGAGCTTGTGAATTTATGGCGTAGTTTTTCTGTTGCCGCTTTACCCAGGGCTATTTCCACAATGGTTGCTTGCGCGATATAAGGAAAGAGAAAGTGAGTTTCTTTCGGTGTAGTCTCCCATTCCTACCGAATGCTCTCTGAATATCTGGGCATACACACTCCTGATATGCTTCTGGTAGAATCATCACACAAACACACACCTTTGCTTCTCGTTTACTGAGCAGGCGTGGTATCTCCTCAACATTACTCATGGTGTTAGCGCTATTCATTTTTAAAGGTATTTAAAAAAAGGAAAACAAAAACAAATACGTAATACTCTTCTTAAGACATTGACCCTTGCACTAATCTTTCATGTTGAGATATTTTCACTTGTGTATAGGCGTATAATTTTGTGGTTGGGCTGTGTTTAGTTGAGTTTCAGGAATCGATGACTTTTGGGTCAGAGACATTTGGGCCGGAACTGAAAAGTGTAACATTTGGGCCAAATGTTTCTGAACATTTTAATGCTGTAGTAGTATGAACAGCGCCAGTGGGTTTTAAAAATTAATATTCTTAAGCTTTTTACTGTAGTTCAACCCACTGAAAAGAGCACGGACGCTAAAAGGAATTGCTTTAATGTCATTTTATGCCAGCCACTTCAAGAGGTGCCAAAGCAAATATACAGAAATTCACCCCTTTTGTGTCGCGAAAATCTTTCCACTGTCATTATGTTGCAGTAAGTGTCTTACCGGAGTAGCCTTTGTCTATTAATCCTTGGTTCTGTACAACACCTGTGGCCTTAAAAATGGCCCTTAGTTCTAATTGCAGGTATCAGCCAATACGACTGGTCGGATGTACGACAGATAGGCAAGCGACATATAGGCCAGCCCATTTAGGATCCGATGTTTAGGCCGGCGACATTTAGTCTGATCCTTTCATAGGAAAGGGATCGACTTGGCCTAAGTGTCGCAATTGACAACATGGCCATAATATCGCTCTCCTAAATAGCGTGTCCTAAATGTCGGTGGTCTATTTGTCGAGATAACCACCTGGCCAGCACGTTAAGAAGTGTGTAAAAGGGAAGAGTTAGTCCAATAAATTTAAACCAAAATGTCGCACTTTCCACTTCTGGCCGAAATGTCTCTGGCCCAAATGTTACTGGTTGAAATATGGGAGGTCCAAATGTCGCCGGCCTAAATGTTTCCTACCCACATGTTTGTGACCCAAATGTCTCTGGCCCAAATGTCTTCTGGTCTGATTTTCAGAAGGTGCTTTACTTCTGTACTGCTACCACTTGCGCACACAGTCGGATTCAGGCGTACATTTACATCTTTCTTTATGTACAGTACTGAGAAAGTCGTATAACTGGGTGTATATTTTTATGCAACTTCGTATATTATTTATACTGCATAAATACTAACCGGACACGTGTTTTTGGGATGTAGCGATGCGAATCACACTAGGAATCGAAAGACCTACAACAATCTGTGTTGTGTTTTGTTTCTGGAACTCTATACCTTCTTGAAATAAGATATCCTCGGCCATGAGGTCGCCGTTAAAAATAGCTTACCAGCAAAAGTGGCTTACCAGATGGCGTCCATACTAACTAGCCCCCGGACAAGTTGTCGGGCTACTGGCCACCGGACAAGTGGTCACCACAGAAATGAAAAACATAGGACAAATATCCACCAAACAATATTTTTTGAGAAAAGATTTTGTTATTTTTCAAGTACCTACATTTTGTTATTATACCTCGAAGGGGTTGTTTTACAAGAACCAGATTTTGAACACAAAAGAACATTGCATTAAGGGTACAAAAGTAGTAACTGTCACTGGGGAATTGGATTAAAATGACATGCATGGGGTTCGGTGTTTAAACAACAGTTACTCCGCGACATTTTGAGGACTGAGCTAGAGTCCTTATCTTTTCTGCCCACGCTAAGGCAATAAAGCCGGATTGGGATTAGGATCTTATGCTGCAGGTTTTCAGTTCTTCCGACTGCATGACGATGTTCTTATAGCCTGTTGTAAAGGAGAAGAAGCAAGAAAATGTCTGTCTGGTTTTAATCAGTTGTTTAAGAAATTTGATTTCACCGATGGCCAGTTGTCCGGTGGGCAGTTTGATTGGTGACTACTTGTCCGGTGGCCACTTTGGCAGTGATGCAGAGATGCCGTTTTTTTGCAAGTGTATGCGGAAAGAGGCTGAAATTTTTCTTTTGCGTGTCGTTGATTATGCCAAACACAAAAGGAGTGGGACAGGGGAGAGAAAAAAACAAACGATGGTACTCAATAAATAAGGACATTTTCCAAAGAATTGTACTCATAAATGTAAATTATTTACCAGAAAACTCAATTAAAACTTGAGGTTGAGGTATAAGGGTTTTGTTGACATATGTGCATGACACACTGGTGGTTAAACCAATAATGAAATGGCAAATGCATAAAAACACTCTTGGTGACTACTTATTGCAAAATCTGTACTAACTCTCACACCTTTTTGCACAGCCGTTTTCACTCACATAGTTAATAAATAAAATTATATTAAATGATTTAAAATGTGATATACCAAATATATATATAAAGTTGTGTAATTTTTAGTTCATATGTATGTTTTTAATGCCTTGGTTGGTTCTTATTTGGGATCTGCCATGTTAATAATTTCACTAAAGACAAAACTTTTTAACAAGCCCCCAAATCGACTGATTTTCACAGCATCGCTTTCAATAAATATGGACTTTTATGCGGCTGTCCAAAATAACAGCTATATGCCACAGTGCATTTTGAATGATACAGAATGCACTACAGCAAGAATAGTAAAAATATTTTAAGCATAAAGTTCACCAAACACAATTAAATGTATTAAATATACCCTCAGATTATTTTATGCTTCAGACTTATGCAGAGACGTCGAGTGTCACCACCACGCCATCTGTGATGAAGGGAAGTGCGTCTGTCCCGCCGCCTGCATAGAAGTAGGTTTGCGCCACTCACCATCACCGGGTCACTCTAGTACACTTTTTTCGCAGTACAGCGCATATTGTATCTAATCGCTTTTCTTTTTTTTTAAACGATTAATGGCTTATTTTTTTCTATCGATTTTGTGAATTTGCGTATGGGATGGTGTTTGAAATGTGCTAAGCAAATAACCAGTTTTACTGCGAGTAAAAAAAAAGTAGGTGAAAAATGTTAACATCACATCATATGGTTCTCCGTAAATTGACGACTCTGCGTCCGAAACAAATTGGATGTATTGCTCAGTTTAATGGCTTTACTGTAACATTTACAGTAAGTCTGTCCGTGATCCCCCTGTACTTCCTTTTGGAAGTAATAATATAGGTCTTTCCGTCTTGAGTACCAGTAACGTTACAGTGTTGACTGTGATAAAAGTACACGTTAACTGTACCCCAGGTGTACGCTCCCGTGTGCGGCTCTGACGGCGAGACATACAGTAATGAGTGTGAGCTGCACGTAGCCAGCTGCAAATTACAGATGCCCATTGAGATTGCATCCCAGGGTGCCTGTGGTATGTTTTGAATAATTTTTTTTAATTACAATTTTTTATTTGCGAAATAGGTCGCAACTAAAAAGCCTGGACTGTGAAGATTTCACCAAGTATACTGTAGTGCTTACTGATGGCAGAGATACATTTTATTGAAAATGAGGAACGATTTCTCAAAGTCGAAATATTAAACACTGGGCCAAAAAATGATATTTTTAAAATCACTTGCACTTTTCGAGTAGAATTTTAAAAGCTTTTCAGTCTGATTTTTGATTGATATTCCTTTACAGACAAGACACTATTTTTTTCTGATTCTGAAACCTTTCTAAGAAACTTTTTTGCCAGTTCGTTCGAAACCTTTCTAGAAAAAAACATAGCTTTGCTACTTACTCTATGAAACGGCAACTGTGTGTAACTGAAGCTGATAATTTGTATGAACATGATGTTTATTTAAAATGACCAGGTAAGAATTTGCGTCCACGCGTCATTCTTATAAAAACCAACACAAGCATTTCACTGTACTCAGCATATTTGGTGATGCGAGAGGCTTGTGCAAATGCTGCTGCAGCCCTTACGCATTGCATTTGTGATGAAAAAAAAATCACTGTCTTTTCGCTGCGCGTTTTGATAGTGAAAATGAAAACAAAGGCGAATACAAAAAGCGAAGTGCACAACTTCATATCAAAAGCTACATATGCGCGAAATTTGGTGGTCCAAGAGCCAGTATGGCAAGAGCAGTAATAAAGATAAAATGACGGACCAGTAAAGAGAAAAAAAGGTCTGAAACATTGGCCCCATACAGGTTCAGTGTACTCTTTGCAGGTCTTGGACTTGCTAAGTGTTAAATAACTGTATTTTGTTACCTGCAGGTCTGTTGTTTTATGTTTTACGCCAGAGGGAGGCATTGTGATCAATATGAATGGAAAATGTTGCTTAACAGACGTGCCATTAAAGCAATCACCCGTGTCACTTCTATTTAAGAGCTACGTAGGCACTTATGTCGTTAGTAAAACGTAACAACTTTGGCTTTGAATCTATATTGCCATAAGCAAAGTTAAAGAGCGACTGTAGCTCAGAAACTACTTGGCCAAAGCGACGCTATAAAGAGTAAATAGATTTTGTGTGTTCCAATTATTCCTTTTGTTGATCTCTTAGATTTGTGTCGTGACGTCAAGTGTAAGTTCGGCGCGACATGCGAGGCGGGCGAGTGCGTTTGCCCGCAGCTGTGTCCCCTGAACTTTGACCCAGTTTGCGCCAGCAACGGAATTACTTACAGCAATGAGTGCGAAATGAAGTCACAAGGCTGTTCTCAGGTCTGTCCCATAGCTAATAACTATTTATTTATGTTGGTGTATAAAATACCACAGTACCTCTAGGTCCTTTTCAGGAGGGGAGGGGAGGGGAAGGGAAGGGAGGGGGGGGGGGAGGGGAGGCATATACTACGAAGTGACACTGGTATTGCGAGCAATTTTCGAGTAGGGAGCCAGTTGGTTAAAGAACTTATTTTCAGTTGCAGCATTGCAAATTACTCTTTAATATGCTGTATTATGGAGTCTTATATTAGTTGTAGAATAAATAGTACAACCTTGTTATAACGACATATAGTTCTAGCAATGACAACTGTGGTCCCAGTTAAGCGTTCTACAGTTCAAAAGTATCCAATATAACGACACACGTCTGATAAAAAGACATAATTTCTCGGTCTCAGTTATAACGATGTCGGTGTCTATTACAGTCTATTGAACTGGAAGTCAAGTATATGGGAGAGTGTGAGGAGGAGCTATCAGGCAGTGGAGGTAACACTTCTTATTTTATCGCCCAGAATTATCTGTGTAGTCGAAATCACCCTTCTAGGTCGACTATCACCTGCACGATACATCACTTTTAAAACATCAATCAAACTAAAGTTATACTCAGCCAAACAGCTGTTGTTTTTTTTTTTTCATTTCATATGCTAACGAGTTATCCAGATATAAGGACTGTTTGATATTCGTACGCGTTTGCTTTCGCTTGAGGTGTGGGGATACAACCCTGAAATGATAATGTAAATTCTAAATCACATTCTAGATAACCACTTGCTGTACGGCTTTGTAGAATTTTGTGATCAAATCTAACCAATAATTGGGCCTTTCATGGTATAGTCGAGGTGTTTCTCAGACGATTCCTTTTTGCTTTTTGCGGTCCCCTACCCTTCTGTCCACTTGTCGTATAAGAAGATCGTATCCAAATCGCAGTGGTTCGAATCAATATCTTTCGCGTTTAGTGAGTCAAGTAGTCATAGTAAATCATGTGACTTAGCTTTTGACGTTTCTGCGCGTGTGTGTGTATCACCTAGACATCTGTGATGAGACCACATGTAGGTTCGGCGGCGTCTGTGAGTACGACACGGAGGGACTGCGCGGCTGTGTCTGTAATTTCAAGTGTGACGCGGTCAGGTAATGCTTATGTCATATTCTATTCCGTATGTTAAAATCTTCTCAAAAAGATAATAAACTGTGGCACATAAGACATCACAGTTATATTATTTACACTTTTCTCCAATACAGATGATAAAAATAGACATCTGTGTATACTTTCCCTGAAAAAAGTGTGCGAAAGTGCATGATAAAATGTAAAATAATTATTTCATGACTTGCGAATAAAAGTAGTTAATAATAATAATAATAATAAGAAGAAGAAGAATAAGAATAATAAGAATAATGAGAATAATAATAATAATAATAATAGCGAAGCCAACTTAGTCAAATCACATTTGTCTGTAGTTGTAAGGCAGGACATACGAGTAGTAAACTTTGCGTTTATTTGTGGTGCTCAGATCGCCGGTGTGTGGGTCTGACGGACGCACGTACGGCTCGGAGTGCTTGATGAGGGAGGAGTCGTGCAGGCAGCAGGCAGCTATCACAAGTGTCGACATGGATAACTGTGAAGGTAGCAGTCATTGTCGGTGTGGAGACAAAAAAAAACAAAAACAAACAAACATTGAGGTCAGCCTCGGGATCTATATAACTATACATAGTGTTATTTTACTGGCGTTGATTTGTAAAGGCATTGCTTTAATGAAGGCATCCACTGGAATCATTTGTGACTTCTTTTTTCGTTGCCTTTCTTGGTTCACCTCGATCGCCTTTTCTCGTTTTAATTGTCGTTTTTTCCTCCTTCTACAATATCGCGTGATCTGGTTTTGCAGATATTGACGAGGAACTGTGTGATGGCAATCCGCCGCTAGTCAACAAACTGACAGGGCGCGAGTTCGACTGCGGCAGCGGACGCGAGATTTGCCCGGCCGATAGTTACTGCCACAAGGTCGGAGCGATATCCCGCTGCTGTAGGGAAGGTTAGTTCACCCGCATCTAGTTAATTTCTTTGTCCAGTTAGTACTCTTTACATTTAACTGAAGCAGCCAGTAGAACCGGTCACAGATGAGCAGCAAGGTGTAAAACAGTGTTGGTTTTCTGTTACTTGATTGAAAAGTAAAACATACCTTTTTAATGTTATCGGTATAAATTGAAAGATTTTTTTTCGCGGCCTTGAAAAATTATATCTTATACAGGTAAGATTTTCATAGGTCTCGGTCCCAAGAGAAATGGCCTTTATTTCGGATGTCATGTAAAATGACGTAAGATGTGGCGTGTCTAATGGACCAATGAAAAGATGTGAAGTGATTTATGATTGGTTGCAGAGCACGCCATCAGGAGCTGTGCTGACACACGCAATGGTTGCTGTCCGGACGGCAAGACGGCATCACCCGGACCCAACGGCTCCGGCTGCCCCAGTACGAACCCTACCTTATCTTTCTATTTCAAAGTCGCGTGATTAAGTTGTGTGCTTTAATCATGAGCTTAATAATTAAATACCGTTGAGAATATCTTTTAAAATTTTTATGAAACGCCTGGTTTAAATGGTTTATCTGCAGTCATAATCCATACTCTGTGCTGTGGGCATCGAAATTTGTTAAGAAAAACATGTACACAAGAAGAGAACTAAAAACAACCAAGTTTTCCAAAAAGAGTTTAATACTTACTTCATTGTGAAACAGTAATCTTTAGTTGTAAGGTATATCTAATAGAAACGTTCCATGGTTTCTGTGATTTTGCAGACACGTGCAAATGTAACCCGCTGGGTGCTATCGGTGCCACGTGTGACCCGCTGACCCACCAGTGCACGTGTAAGCCGGGCGTGGGTGGCCTGCGCTGTGACCGCTGTGAGCCGGGCTACTGGGGCCTGCCTATGATCTCCGAGGGTCGGTCCGGATGCACACGTAAGTGTCCCGTGTTTTGTATAGTCTTGCAGTGTGAAGGGTTACCGGAAGTGAGTGTTGTTGAATTGCAGATAAAGCAGTGTTTTGAATATATTTACAAAGTCAGTATTCAGTCGTGCTGATAGAGGGGTTGGCACTCAGTACACATAATGAAAATTAAAATCTCACATGGCTATAACAGTCTCTCCTCAGAGTATCTTGTATTAAAACAGTAAAAACTAATTTCAGAGTTAAAGCTTTCGTACCGTTGGTGTCTTGAGCACTTTTCCATGGCGTTCTTTGTAAAAAATAATATTAAAAAGCTCGAGAATGAGAGAGAATTGGATTTCCGATAATAGGAAGATTGGAGAGACAATATCCCTGTGTTGATACTCTGGCACCTCCTGGCACGCTTTGTGACTGGCATTGTGATTGTATGTTTTGCCTGCCTTGAACTTTGCAGCGTGCGGCTGCAACCTGTTCGGATCTGTACGCGACGACTGCGAGCAGATGACGGGCAGGTGCTCGTGTGTACGGCCGGGCATGGGCCTCAAGTGCGACAAGTGCGCGGATGGTAGCGACATCGGGGCCAATGGCTGTGACGGTGCGTCTGCCTTTTAAAAACACTGTTACTTTTGAAATCGAAAAATGTATATTTAGGTCGAAGATGAACAATTAACCACGTTTATATCTGGTAAGCGGGAGGGGGGGGGGGCGGTGTAAGTCTACTACTTGGCCTCTTTCGTAGCTCTTCTGCTCGCCACTTGGAAGACCATTCGATTAGTTCTCCTAATCACAGGTATTAAAATTTATGAATACGGCCACATAATAACCCTTTATGGGCAGTTGTTTTATTTGTAGCTTTGTATTGTTGTTTCTAAAAAATATGGAGGTGTTCGAAGTACTGACGTATTGCTTGGAACACATTTTAAGGAAATAAACTCTGTTTTTAAGTCTGATTCAGCCGTTGTGGAAGTAATGCCTTACCTGTGAAATGTGCCGTGTTTATGTCGCATTTATGTTGTGGTATAGGTTGTTTGCTGATATTAATCCTGCTCAAACATTTTAAAATATTGTTTTAAACATTTAAAATTTTGAAAATAAAAATAAGATCTACAGAAAGATTCTCAGGCATGTGTCTACTAAAGGTTTTCACATATTGACAGGAGCGACCTCTGTACGTTCTTGTGATACTCTGAGCTGCTCGTTTGGCGCGGAGTGTCGAGAGGAAAACGGCATTGCCAACTGCGTGTGTCCGACCTCGTGCGGTACCGACACCGACGAGGTGTGCGGCACGGACGGACAGACATACGGCTCGGAGTGCCAGCTCAAGCAGTTCTCGTGCCGCCAGCAGAAGGCAGTCAGTGTCCTGTACGAGGGCCCGTGCCGAGGTGAAGATCAGCCTGCAGAACACAGACTAGCGCGGGGATATTCAGATTTCATATTAGTCTTCTGCTGTATGCATGGTTGTTGTATCGTTTGGAGTCAAGCAATGGTCGCTTCATGGTTTGAATAAAACCAGCGTATTATTCCCCTTTTGGTTTATGTTCAGTGAAATATGTAACAGTAAAGTTCTTGTGCCTGAGTGTCTGTTTGTTTACGTGCGTTATAATTACTTGTCACGATAGGTGCGGGTGGAGACACGAACAGCCGGCCGAAGAAGACCACGCGCCACATCCTAGACACTACGAGGCCACCCATCCACGGCATCCTTGGCGACATGTGTAGCGAGAACCGCGACTGTTTCCCGCCCAACAGCATCTGCCGGCTGTCTGTGTGTGTGTGTGAAGAAATGTACGTGCCGAGCAGAGACAGCACCCAATGCGAAGGTATTTCCCAGCTTTGTATGTAGCATTGTGTAATGTCACGTGACTGGGATTTGTGTATGCCGCCATGGTCAGTGTGCAGCAGCAATGTACCAATTGCATATTTTTTTGCGACAGACTGGTTTCCACTTTAAGCATGTCATGTAGCTTTTGTGCTATCGTGCATTAAAAAACATGTATACACAGCGAAAAGCGAATGCAAGTTTTAGGCCAGGATTAAATTCAAACATACACAACATTTTTTCACGTACTATAGTGTAAGCTAGTAAACCTTCAGACACTACCCCCAACCCCAAGAAAAACATGAAGCATTATGTGCGCTGAAATACAGAATTTCAGTTGTTTTTGGCAAGGATTCATTCCAAATTTTTTATTGTAAAAAAAAAATGCACACTGACCATTGCGGATTGGTATTGCTATAATTGTGCGTCAGATTGCTAAAACTGTGAGTTAAATCTGTACTCTCGTTTGTGACGATGTGTTGAGAACCCGTTCAAAGATTGTTGGTCTGTAGTATATTGTAAAGTGTGTGCATTTCAATATACATTGTGTATTGTCCATAACCTTGAAAAGATATATGCAACAACAGCAACAAAAAAAAATAAATAAATAAAGTGTTGTTTAGCGATTGGAATTTGAAAACGGTAGATGTCTGAATTCGGAATGTAAACGTAATACAAATTTTGTATATTGTAGTCTTATAGATTGTCCTTTATGTCTTGTATTATCACGCCTGCCTAAAACTATTGTCGCATTTCATCCCGTGAATAAATTAAGAAAATAATAGATTACATGCATTTTCGCTTTTATGCTCGAAAACTATAGAGTTTGTCCAATTTTATTTGAAACTGTAAAGTCAATTTTGGAGCTGTGCCCATTTTCGGGATGAATGCGATTTTAAAGTATGTTTTTGTTTGGTTTTAAATACCTAGATGTAGTTTTGTACCCAGTGCTTTTAATGCTGTATTGAGTGTTAGGTGTTTGCTTTGATATCTTGCTATTTACATTTTCACGCCGTTTAAATGTGTTTGTTTTCTAGCCAGTTGAATGTTCTCCTTGTCTTAAGTTTGAGCTTCTTGATGTTTCTACCTGCCACTTTCAGCGCCATGCATAAAGCATATCAGTTCCAAAAAAAATGAAACTCCGCAACGGTTGCCACGCGACAGTTTGCTACCTAACGACTAACATCCTGCATGTCATTTTTAGTGAGAATACTGTTTTGAATTCGCTGCACTGAACGTGTCGCGCGGGAAAAATACATTTATTACGCACTATTTCGATGTTCACACCTCTCATTGTGTATGCTGTAAGCGACCGCTTAAACTGGCTACTTTATACACGTTTAAATGATGAAAATTTGACAGATATTTTGGACTGTTTTTAACCTAGATTAATTTGCTGAAATGACCTTTTGCAAGGAGCAAGAATTTGCAAAATGATCAATGCGCTTTATTTTTAGGTGACATAACCTTTTGGTTTAACCATTTAGTTGTAGCATTTTTTACACAATGCAGTCGGATGTGTTATATCCTGCAAGCTTTACTGATTTCAACAAACAATAATAACAGTAATTGTGAACATAAGCCTAGGCATGCAGCGGATTTTCATTACTGGCCACAACTGATCTGCTAAGAAAAATGACTATTCGTTCGTTTTTTTTTTTTTTTTGTGTTTACACAAAATGCCACAAAATGTGTGCGCAAAAAAATCATTTAATTTACAGCTGAGGTTTTTCTCCTACACTCTTTGTCTATTTCAGCTAACGTTTGCTCTGATAACCCCTGCAAGCAAGGGGCGCGCTGTGTGCCCCATAACGTGCTGGGCTATAAATGCCTGTGCCCTCTAGGCCTCGGCGGAGGCTTGTGTAATGAGGGTGAGTAAGACTGCCTTGGGTTGTATAGTTGTACAGACATTTTGATCTAACGCTTTTATGTAGGTGCAGTGTAAAGACATACTTTGATATTGAGCGGACTTAGACAAAGTACTGTTTACATTTAGATTAGATCAGAGGTGTGACTAGCATTGTAGTACATAATATACTATTTTAACGTAGTATTTATCTTTTACAATGAACTTGGTGATATCTCTCCATTTTCGTTTATTAATTTCATTTTTGAAAATTTTAGTTCATGTGGCAGTTTTAACCTACCGTTCCTTTATAATACGTGTAAATCGCAGTGAGGCCTCGATGACGTAAGTGACGTTGGTCCCGATGAGACCATTCCTGTTTGTTTGGAAAGCTATGCTACAAACACAGGGATCTGCCTTGTGAAGGGCGGCAAAATACCAAGGCAACAACATCCATTATCACGAAGTCCCTGGCCCTATGTCCTTCACCCCGAGCGTTTCTTCAATTTTATGAAAGGACACTGTGCGTAGGGATTCACATTCCACCTCCTTTTCACGTCCTTGAACGGAAAACTTAGCATGAGAAGCTGACAACAACTGGCCCATGTTTTAACGGTCAGTCTTAAGCAACATGTTCCCTATGCGACACATATAAACGGTCACATCCTGGACTACATTACAACTAGAACCGATGACCTACTGCTTTCAACGTGTGCTATCAGTGATTTCATCTCGGACCACCATGCCGTACATGGATATTTTAGAAAAAATTCAAAAATTTGAACAAGTAGTGTTACATACAGAAAAATGAAAGATATCGATATTGATTTATTTTGCCATGATGTCGAAAATAAAAATGTTTTGTCACAACCTGGCGACACAGCGACCACCCTTTTAGAAAGATACAGTTCCTCTATGTGTGAGCTAAAGTGGTTTTCGAACGATATCGCCATTTTCAAGAGAGAAAAAAGAAAACGGGAAAGGACCTTGCGAAAATTCAGAACTTCAGAAAATGTCAATCGTTATCGGCAGGCTAGACTTAAATTTGTAAACACCATTCAGAAAGAAAAACAATCATACTATTCGCAACAAATCATTGATTGCGGATTTGACCAAAAAAAAGAAGCTTTTTAACGCACTAAATGAGTTGCTAAAAAGCGAAAATAAAACCGTTTTACCTGAACATTCATCCGAAGAAGATTTGGCAGAGAGGTTTGGCAACTTCTTTTCAGATAAAATTAGAAAAATTAGAGAAAACTGGACGAAAATTGTAGCGCATATATTCCAAATTCAGAACCCAATGTGTGATACAAAACTGTCGTCTTTCATGACCTACACCGAGGATGAAATTTCAAAAATTATTAAAAAGATAACTAATGCTTTCTGTATTCTGGATCCCATGCCAACCAGTGTTCTGAAGCGGTGCCTACCTCACCTGCTATCTACTATAACTGATGTCGTGAACTTATCACTGAAGGATGGACATTTTCCAGTTACATTAAAACAAGCACTGGTCAAACCGTTTCCAATATTCCGTCGATTTCCAGAAGTCATTAAACGTTTGGATACACACATGCCACAAAACCAATTGCACGAAAAATTTCAGTCTGTATATCGTGTTGGTTATGGAACGGAGACAGCTCTAGTATGCATATTTGACGATATCTTGAGCGCGCTGCCGATAAGCGTGGTGTTGTTTTAGTTTTGTTGGACCTAAGCCCGGCATTTGATACAATTGATCATGCAGTCCTGTTGCAATAGCTTCATGAGCGTCTAGCTATCGGTGATACCGTTCTTAAATGGTTCTCCGAATATCACAGTGAAAGGTCGTAAGCGGTTATCATAGATAACGCACTGTCCGACCAGATCTGTCTTTTTAGGTGCGCCCCAAGGTTCTGATCCTGCTGAGTTTAATTATTCTATGAAGAAGCTGGAAGCATGTATTGAAGAAATTAAACCCTGGATATCGGTCAGCAACTTCAAGTTAAATGACTCGAAGACCGAAGTGCTTGTTATAACTCCACCACCACACCGTAGTAGTTCTAATTTTGATAGCATTGTGAATGGTGAAACACATATTTGCCAAAAAAAAATTGGAATAATATTTGATTCACATTTGACACTAGAAAAGGAAGTATCGCTGTAAGACCTGCCTGTTTCAAAACATCGCCGCTCGCTTAGTGACGTGCAACAGAAAATATGACCACGTCACCCCCATTTTAAAATCACTACATTGGTTACCAGTTGATCGCAGAACTGAGTTTAAAATTCTACTGTTAACATTTCGGATTATCAAAGTCACAGCTCCAGAATATCTATGTAAACTACTCTCACTTTACCAACCTTCTAGAACTCTGCGTTCAACACATAAGAATATGTTAAATGTGCCAAAATCCTTATGGTGATGCGGCATTCTCTGTTTCGGCACGCAATGTGGAACCACTTACCAACTGCTCGACGTTAAGAAACAAGCCACCTGTCTTTTAAGAAGAAACTAAAACTTTTTTGTTCAGTATTACATATTTGTGATAGAAACCTAGTCAATGCCTTTTAGCTATTTTACTATGTAATCAGTTATTTTATGTTGTTGCACCGTATCTTTGAATATTGTTTAGAACTAGGCACATAAAATCTATTTACTATTTGCGATTTACTATCTAACTCTGTCCTGCAATAGAGTTAGACTGAGGCTGTGGCCAAAATGCAGAATTAGGTGCAGAGTTTTTCACGAGCAGAGTTGCCTACGAACTGAGTTGCCAACATGTCGAGTTACCCAAGGTGCAGATTGGCTGACATGCACCTTTCCCACGCACAGAATTATCAACTGACAAAGTGACCAACATGTAGTTGTTCACTGGCAGAGTGAGGCTAACCCACATGCAGAGTGAGCATCATACAGAGTTACCCGAATGCAAAGCGATATTCGATTATTTCGTTGGACCAGATGATACCCTCCCCCGTACGGACTACATACTGCACTTAGGCTGAACGCCAACAAATAACAGTTAAATCCAACGGTTAGGTGGTGGTATGCTCATGGCTTTTTATCAAATTTTGTTGACAGGTTAACCAAAGGCGAAATCAGTAACAATCCATTTGGCCTTCACAACTCAAGGTGTCAGCTTTTTCTTTAACGAAAGGTTGACTGTTGCATCCCCAACCCTATCCTCCCAATAGCAAACCTTTTACACTGAGAACAGTCCAGTAACTGACTTTCGATGCTGTCTTTAGCTGCTAACATGTGATTTGACCTTTGTGTACTTTGCTGCTGCGGTGCATTTTACTTGAGGAATGGCGCATTTGTTTAAAACAAGGTCTGGCCTCAATCTGTGCCTATGTTAACTATGCATTTTATATTGTGTGATTATTTTATCAACACATATATGTGTGTGATGTTGTATTGTTATTTAAGTTAATTTTTATGTTCGGTTGGTGCTTGGTTCATTTCAGAAGCGCCCAAACTAACAACGACAATAACTACTGATTTCTTACTAACGACGGGTAAGTTGTTATGGAAACCTGTGCAGTTCTCAAACACAACAACTTTTAACGGGCTGTTGGGTGTTCCGGATTTTCCCCTTAGATTTACATACATGACATATCACTTTGAAGCCACGCGATCTGGGTACTCCACTTTTTGACCAAGTTCTTGGCAACAACGTAGTAGTTTGGAAGTACTTTGGTGGTGCTGTACAACGTGGGCCTGTGTGAAAACCTTCAGTACCTACACTTTCTGCTTGAGTTTAAATACTTACTTGTCGTATACTTTAATTAGGTGTCTTCCCATTTTGCTGTCATGTCCTCTTACGGGCTGATTCATGTTCACTAACCTAGCAAAGGGCCAATCAGTAGGTCTGGCAATGCTCATAACGCACCTTGAAATTATTCATGTTACTCATGTTGCTGTTTTTTGTGCTGTATCGTGGGAACGGGTTTGCTTGGAGATGGCTGTGTATATATTGCATGTGGTTTGCGATCGTATCCCGTGTTTATCACATACATAATCTTAACAGCAACTGCATATATCTTCTCTTTCAACTCTATGCACCATGTACATATATATGTTTCCTGCTGTGTCCTGCTTTGTATGTATAAGCAGATGTGATGAATTAAATGCAAACATTTCATTAAATTGCCCTGCATTCGTTTCAGCTCTTGACTCAATGTACTTCAATGATTTTGGAGAGGGTGAGTGCAAGCACAACCGAACTTTTGCTAGCATGTTCATTACAACCATGGATACTTAATCTCTGGATGTTTTATAACATAAAATACTTTTAATATTTTTTTAAATGTTCTAAAACATGTAACTGTTTATTTACCCAAAAATTCATGAACCAACACGTCTTTATCTTCGAGTTTGGGGAGTATTACATTTTGCTGAACCTTACCTTCTTATGCAACTTTTTTAACATGTCTTGAAAAAAAAAACGAAATCAGAAGTGGAGCAAGAAAAAGATAAAGAAAAGGAAAGAGTACTTTTTTACTTATAGTGTGCAATCTTAAAATAAATACCGAGACTGCAATCCAAAGACAAAACAATAAGAATTTAAATTTTGCCCTCAAACAAGATGGAAATCTGATAGCTGGATGTTTTCTATCAAGTATACAGCATCTAATCCGTTATCCATGAATTGTAAGGATGTAAAAGGAATATGCTATCAAACTATTCGATGTGATTTGAGGCAAACAAAATCAAACCACTATGTTTTGGGACTTGGTCGCATATTTTAACAATTTGATTTGAGCACACACTATGCACTGAGAAGTCATAATATATATTTTTTAAAATTTCGGTTCCATTTATTTTCTGTTTACGGTAATTGTCAACCATAATGTCGTTGTTGCTCTGTTGTTTTTAACTGCGTTTCGTGGATTCTATAAAACTTGCCTGATTTTAATTTTTGATGTCAAAGTTATGCACAAAACACGGATCGTAATTTTAAACACTATTTCATAAAACTGTGTGCCCAAAGATACGATGCGTTAACTGGAAAATGGAAGCCATTAAAACGTAACACGCTATTTGACATTGTAAAAGGTTGTATCCTAAATGTGTCTGTGAACTACTGAATATCATCACGCAGGTAACTCATTCATAAAACATACACTACGTGCGCCCCCCTCCCCTGCCTTCTCTCCCCAACCCCATCCCAAGCCCCCCTTCCCTAGTTTTACCATTTCAACACGCTAGATGTTATCCTCGTGCAGAACGCACTGACTGTATTAATAGTATAATATAAGTGTGGTTGAGTAAACTGTTAAAAAACATTATCCTTTCTATAGAAAGGTTTCATATGTCAGTTAGTTTGTATGCAAAGAGCTTCTTCAACATACCGGGCCGTAGCTGTTTCCAGAGTAACGGGCGGCCGGTGTAAAGCGAAGTGTCCAAAAGACAAAGAGACAATTTTTGGCATCTCTTGACCGATAAATTAAGTCAGTGTTCAGAATGTAAATGTCACAGAGATAATTCATTGATACCTCATTAGTAACTGAGAAGATGAGGGACATGAGCAGAAACACGTTGTAGATTTCTTAAAAGCGCTACCGTTGCCAACACGCAAATCATACAGAAGATATTCTAGTTATGTAAAAAGAAAATGCCGCAGAAACCGAAATGAAATTTAATAAGAAATATTTCACAGAGAATGAAAAAAAGTTTGTTATCGTTCACGTAATGATTGAGGTGTGTATTTTTTTGTTGATACAGCGATGAGTTACATGGTGCCGTCATTCTCGGGCCAGTCCTACTTGCGTCTGAACAGACTGCGCCACGCGAGCCGCGAGCTCACCATACAGATGGAGTTCAAGAGCTTGAACCAGGAGGGTATCCTGTTGTACGCTGCCCAGAAGGAAGACGGTACAGGCGATTTCGTGTCGCTGGCACTGAAAGACGGCTTCGTCGAATTCAGGTATGCTTTTCATCTATCTTTAGTATAGCTGTGGTTGTATCAGTTTTCCTGTCAATTGTTTCGACCCCTACACATTTGAGTGGAAAGATGCACGGCATTTGACTGTTCATATTTTTACGTGGAGTAAAACCTCCGTTAGTGAACACCTGTACTTAGTGAACACTTATTGTCGTCTTAATTTCTGGCTTTTTATTACAGAATTCTCCTTTCTGAACAATTGTCCAGTCC
The DNA here is from genome assembly GCA_949752745.1 of Protula sp. h YS-2021. Classification (NCBI taxonomy): domain Eukaryota; kingdom Metazoa; phylum Annelida; class Polychaeta; order Sabellida; family Serpulidae; genus Protula; species Protula sp. h YS-2021. Next base: position 67,554,498 of record OX457026.1, read on the forward strand.
AGTCTAAAGCTGTCCATTATAAAGAGGGTTTTACATTCATAAGATGAAGTAACATTATGAGAATGATATTTCAGCTTAAGAAGAAAATTTGGCGTGTAGGATACTCCTTACAAATGCATGCCCCTCAAAATTGTGGTGTGTCGTTTTAATCCTGTGTTCGAAATGTCGTTTGATAATAGTCAGATACTTTCAAACATTTGTGAGTAATGCTGGTGATGGTTCTATTTCTGTTGATCTTTGCACCATTTTCAATGACGTCATAAAGTGCTGTTAAACTTTTATAAATTGCTTTTCTGTGAACGGTAAAGCCGGACACATCTAAGTGTTAATCGAATACTGCTAATGCCGCTGGTTTCTCATATTTTGAAAAAGAAAATAGTAAAAAGTGACCAAAATTCCGTTTTGCGCGCGTATTTTCAGATACAATCTGGGAAGTCAGGCGGCAGTGTTGAGATCAGCGGAAAAAATCCACCTGAATGAGTATCATAAAGTTCTAGCCACGCGCTTCAAAAAGGACGGCACACTGCTGCTGGATGACGGCCAGGAAGTGGCCGGAAGCAGTCCAGGGGCCTTGACCTCCCTCAATCTCCAGACAGATCTTTTCCTGGGCTTTGTGCCGCAGCTCACGCCAGCGTAAGAGCTGTATCTGTGTTTTTGTCACATGTTTTTAATATCTAGTACAACCTTAAATTATTAACAATTAATGTAGAACATTTGTGAAACTATTTTGAATAGTAAGATAATTTTATAAAAGTCTGCAGCAACATTTAATACCTAGTTATTGTACTTTGAATGAAAAAGATGATGAGCGCATACGTTTGCTTTGATGTTTGCAGAATAACGTCTAGTGTAGGCATTGGTGTTGGGCTCGTGGGCTGCATTGAGACACTGAAGATCCAGGGTGCGGAATTTAACCACGAATACGATCTCTTCTATCCAGAGTCGGAGGATGTGATTGGCGGAATGGGAATAAGTATGTGGCATTTTCATCTTAGCAGAGAGAAGCAAACAGAGCAGTGCTCTTTGTCTGTGAATACTACAACAGTATTGTAGAATGATTGATTTTATACTTATCTCGGATAGAAGCGATTGTGTCACAGATATAACGTCAGCGTGCAAAAACAGTTATTCAGTTATTTTGAGTTTAAGTAACATTTTCCCCATGACTTACAATGGTAACTCAGTGTTGATCTTTTTCCAGCAGAGTATCTCAGTGTTGACCGTTTTTAAATCACCATGCACCGTGTCTCACTTGTAAGGCGGAAAAAAGTTTACGGATAAAATACCAAAAAATGGATTTAAAATGTTTTTATTTTTTTTAAAGTTACCGAAACCATGTATTTTAAATGATGCCCCTGCACTTGATAATGACGCCGTTGATTTTGACATGTATGACCTTGTTAAGGTGAGTGTGGGGAGAACGCGTGTTCGGCCATGCCATGTGGTAATGGAGGCAGCTGTGTGGTACGCAACACGGCCGAGCTGTACGAGTGTCGCTGCTATCCGGGATACTCCGGTAAAACACTCGTGTTGTTGTTTTCACTGAGCGAACCATCCCCCCTTCCTTCCTTCCCACCACGTGTCTTGTAGCCGTGTTGTGTCGAAAGTGAGGGACTGGGATTGCAGTTACTGGGTTAAGAAGTATTAAAGAGTTTTATGAAAACTTCTTGCAGTGTGTCAAGACCTTGCAGTGTATAATTATAAGCAATATATCTTTCAATTACACAAATAAATGTCTTGCTTGAGGATATGAAAATGTTTTGAGTGATTTAAAATTTTAATGTTATGCGAAATGGAATATTGGTACAAATTTGGACACTTGGTACATGTTATTTCAGGCAAGAATTGCGAGTTTATGGCCAGTGCAAATCCGTGCGAGAAGATCACATGTGAAGGAGGGGGAAGCTGCTCGCCCCTCAATGACAACGAGTTCTTCTGCGCATGTCTCACAGGTCGCCATGGTGACAAGTGTCAACACGGTGAGTCACCAAACGAGCCGTCCAACAACTTCAAACGACCCCGTGCGAATCCAATCTTGTAGAAGTGGCTCTGTACTGAGCATTCTGAAAAACAAAAGGCTGTTTCCGTGCCTACGTCTTAAACGTATAGGGACGAATGGTTTTAAACAGTAGTTTCAGTCGGGCACTGATGGACAAGAGACTGCCTCAAATATCGTTAACTTTTGATATGAGATGTTTGTTTGTGCGATTTTGAAGATCGGGGGTACAATAGCCGACGCATTACCTACACTCACTCGGACCGTTAAAAATTCCTTTCTGAATGTATCGATAAACGAACAGATCTATAAAATATGTTACCGAATTCTGATTTCAGTTAAAGTTGACGAGATTACTGTCCCGGAATTCCATGGAACATCTTATGTACAGATACCTATCACAAGAGTTATTGGCATCAGCTTTGAGTTTGAAATATGGTTTCGCCCAACTCAGCCTAATGGTAAGCCATTGTTACTATTGTTGACTGAAAATACGATTATGTTGACCTCTTCTATGCAAAATATAAATAAGTGAATAAGTAAAAAAAACATAAATGAAACAACCGTCCGTCCGCCAATCGGGGATATTACACCTACCCCGATAATCCGTTTCCTGCGATATCTGTTATATAGATGGCCCATAATAGTTGGTAAGTGCACGTTGTTTTTGTTTTGACCTTGACCCAATTTCATTGTCACAATTGCCGCAATCTTGGGTTTTCAATTCAGGTTGAGGGCTTTGGGCTCTACAGTGGCATTTTGTTGTTGGTAATGAGGATTTTTTTCATATTTTAGGTGTTTTATTGTATACTGCTCAAGAGAACAGCATCAAAGGAGACTTTGTGTCTCTGAATTTAGATAACGGTTATCTCTACTTCCGGTTTGACCTCGGTGGGGGAATCGCAGACATCAAGTAAACACTGCTGTCATAATTCACCCTCCTTTAAATAATATGTGAAACTAGCCTGTTACCTTTAAAAATTAGTCGCTTTGAATTTTAAACCATTTTAAAAATTTTAAACTATTTAAATCTCATACTCTATTATTTAAAAAGTGCGGCGATAAAAAATAATAGTCTTGTCTCTTGATACCTAAACAATAGAAGAGTACACTGGCACAACCCTGAAATATGTAAGTATTATCAAGATATATGTTCTGCCTGTTCTGCCTAATAGCAAAAATAATAATGGTTTTTGGTAGGAGCGAGAATACTGTATCGTTGAATTCGTGGCATAAGGTCGTCATCAAGCGTGAAAATCGCCGCGGCACTCTGGCGGTAGATGGAGAAGTTGAGATTGAAGGTTATGCCAAGGTTTGCTGTTTACTTATCTTGCTTTGGCGCGTCACATAAATAAAAAAAAAGAATGCTGATAAAATTGGGATATATTGCTATCAGAACGAGATATCATTTGAAGGAAAGAAACATTCTGCCAATTTGCCAATGACCATATTATTTTTCTGTGTGGGGACTGATTGTAGTGTTAGCCTAGAAAAGTATTATTCCTTGGCTGATTGTTCGTAAATCCTTTTTGTGGCAGGGTAACTTGAACGAGCTGAACGTTGCGTCAGAAATCTACCTTGGCGGATACGCCATGGAGTATAATCCGGATTCAGGAGTCACATCCGGATTTCAAGGCGCCATTCAGCGGGTGATTCACTTCAGTCATTTTTGAGCAAAGATACTTACAATATACTAGTCCTATTGATCTTGGGTGGTCAACCAAGCTAAAAAAGCATGAATTATCGATGCCTGTTTTGAGGAAACAAATAATTAAACAAAGAACATTTGGTTAAATTTTAGATTCGGATCAATTATGCTATTCGCAGATTCACATAACCAGTTCATGAATTTTTTTTTCACAAACAAAAAAAGGGCACGGGTTTTTAGGCGGTGTTTAGAATTTAGAGTTGACCCGTCTTAGCTATGTGGTTCAAATTTTTTTGTAGTTGTTTGATTTATCTATTATGGCTGGTTCATAGGTATATGAAAACGGCAAACTTGTGGATCACATACTGAGTCTGGCTAGCTCGCATAAGGACGTGTCTCAATACATCGGGCCACCGTGCTCTCACAAACCGTGTCTCAACGACGGCATCTGTGTGCCCGTGCTCAACGACTTTGAGTGCAGATGCACCCGCGAATTCACCGGGAACAAGTGTGAGCAACGTAAGTGTGCGCTCGTAGTCGGCCGCGTATGAGTGTGCGTTCATCCTCACAGTTGAAGGCATGTTTAGCAAAATTCGTTCAGTAACTGTTGTCAACCATTCCAACTTTATAGAAAACGGTAGTGTGAACACATTAGAGTGTAAACTGCTGTACTTAAACAGTTTGTAAATTCTAAAGTCAGCAAATGTTTGACTATTTCTAGAGAAGTAAACCATGCCGATTTTATTTTCAGCTATGGCACTAATGGATCCAAATTTACCTATCAAGTTTGATGGAAGAACAGTCCATCGTTATCCAAACAGAGTAACTATAAAGTAAGGCTGTCATTTACTCAAGTCCACTGATATTTGTTTTTGAGTAAAGTTCCCCGTTGTTCGACTTGTACATAGACGTACCTCAAGTGGTGTCGATTTTTTGTTCAAAAAGCGAATTGTCTCTTTCAGGTGAGAGTTTATAGAAGCTGTGTTGCTATTGGGTAACTAAAAAAGGGGCATTAATGACAGTAAAAAATGACTGGCACATAACCATCAATACCTGTAGTTTCCCCCTATACAAAATAGTTTTACTGGCGAGGGGGAACTAATACAGGTCATTTCTTGCTCTTTATTTGTGAAGCGCAAAATAAAACATAAACATACGCTTGCACTTAAAAACCTTCTTACCAATACATACCGATTACTGTTAAAATTAAATTGTAGAAAACGAAGTGAAACTACGAATGACATTCAAGTTAAGTTCAAGACGAGTGCAGCAAATGGACTGTTGTTGTTGATACACAAATTGCACACGATAGAGGGGGACTACCTAGCTATGGCAGTAGTGGATGGAGCTGTGGAAGTGAGCTATAATCTAGGAAAACAGAATGCAGACAATATGCACATTATCAGATCTGGAGTTCGAGTGGATGATGGTCAGTGGCACACTGTGAGATTTGAAAGGTAACTGAGAGATTCTTAACTTGACTTTGAAATTCCTAGCTTTTGGACGATTACGTAAATACGCAAGAAACGAACCCAGGTTAGTTTTCAGATATACGCCTCTTAGAACGCCAGATTTTCGCACAATCAAGCAAGTGAAGCGTTTCCAATTTATAAAAAAAAATGTAAATCTCAGTTAAGTAGCATCCCGCTAAAACACATTTTTTACTTCGGTTTGTACTTTTAAAAGAGCTAAAACTGGCTGAGGAATTCCTAGTAGATTTAGGATTGTTTGTGATCAGTGATCTCATGCAGAAAAAATTTTGGATTTTTGCCAGAGATCTCAGAAAGGGTGTGCTAACGGTTGATAGCAATCCAGGCATCGAAGCGGTTTCCTTAGAAGGCGCGAGTCAGCTCGATACAGACGGGACCCTGTGGGTGGGTGGCAGCCACAGCCCACCACGCGGCCTGCCTGTGCAGTATTTCACGGGCTTCGAGGGCTGCGTGGAGTCCATAGTGATCGAGGGCGAAAACTTAGACATGTCAGCGAATAGACTTAGTACTAATCAACTACATTTCTGCGAGTTATGAGAGCGAGTACTCTGACCTGGTCTAGTTTATGCAATGGTATTGTACTGATGTGTGTATGATCGTAGCAAAGAAAAGGATGAAGACTGCATATGTTTAAGAAGTCTCATTGTAATATCCCCTCCTTCCCCCGTCCCCGCCTCGCCCTTCCCTATCGCTGAGTCAGAGCATATTAGGATACCCTGCAGTTTTCTAAGATTCTTTTTCCGTTTACTACTGAACGAGAGAAAAGCAACTGATATTAGTGAACTATACTTCAGTTAGTGTTGTTTTCTTTGTTCACAGCTTTCATTTTTGATGAATATATTTTCGGGTTCGTCCCAAATGGGTAATGTATGAGATATAATATGATCCGCTTTTGTATTAAATCAGGCACTTGAATTTATTGTTATTTTTCATCTGATATCCTTTGCGAGCCGTCTATGTCACAACCAGCGGAGCAGCTTTTGTTATAGCATCAAGATTCCAGTCCTAAATCCAGTGAAATTACGCGAAAAGTAAAACTACATAACAGTGGAGTTCTCTTGAATACTTACGTTAGTACTGTTCATGTAGGGGTGAGAGAAATTCTGTTTATTTTACAGCCACACAAAATGCCTTCTTTTCTTGCAGACTACACACCATAGCCTGATTCCTGACCAGTTTGTAAAAATCGATACCCATTCATTGACCATATTCTGCTTCAGTTAAGGCTCTTTGCCATTTCAGTTATTGCTATTTGTCAAGGCCATATCGCCTATCAACTCAAGATCCAGTTAGAATTTTAGTTTTTTTCGGCAGAAGAAATAAAATAATTATGACTTTCTAATGATGCTGGTCTGATAACAGTGGTAGTGTGTTTCCCTGTAGTTATAAGATATTGTGTGCTATGGCTTCTGTAAGTCTTCGCGATAAAGTAGTCAATTAAAAGTAGACTTGGGCGTAACTGGTGCAATACTTTTTTTCGATCGTGGATTGTGTCAAGCATTAAGTTTTTTAAGTCTTTCAGCCTTGTTTAATTTATGGATCCAAGTATACAGTGTATAAGTAAACTGAAATTGTGAGGCATTGGCTTGCTTGGTCTGTTCAAAGTGTCTTTTACAGGATGTGTTGTTCTTAATATACAGAACATAGGAGAAATTCAGCTCAAGCATCAAATCGTATAAGTTGTATCTCTTAATTTTTTGAATTATACAAGTTTAAACCTCTAGTTAATCGAATACCTCACGTTAATGTCAGTTCTTACTTGTTATCTATTCCAAAACTCATCAGCGTTAATTTTAAAAAAATAATAAAGGATAAGATAACCCATTACTATCTCAAAACAACTTTTAGCGTGTCTACTAGTAGTGCTCAACATTCTGATTCACACGATTTGCTATATTATAAATATGTATTAGTTTTTTGGGGTTTTTATCAGTCTCTCTTGTCGCACAGGACTTTATTTTCTTAGCCTTTACAGTTGCAAATTTGTTAGAATATTTCTTAGTGTATGGCTTATTACGTATCCTATAAAATACTGTTTGTACCTTGCATGTACCTTGATTTTTTTCATGTATACATTCCACGATTTAGTCATGTCTTTGCCAGTCATACTTAACATTAGATGGCATATAAGTTTAGCTCGCTCTAGTTTTGTATCGTGCGGTGTGCTTTTAAAATTACATATAATTCATTATTCATTATTTATATGATATTAATATATACATCAAAGAAATCATTTAGAAAAAGAAGGTAGAGTTATAAACTATAAGCCAGAGTGGAGAATTGTCAGTGGTCATGAGACTTCCGGTAGGAGTACAAACAAAGTACTGTTGTTCAAGAATCAAGTTTGTTGCTACTGTGTACCCAGAGTATATACGAGTTTTAAGCTCACACCACACAAAGAGAATTTGTCTCAAAGAAATGCACAGAATGTTAAATGTGGAATATTTTGCGCGAAAAAGGAACCGAAGTAAAATTTAAATGGATACCTCGTGAAGGGAGTTTCGTTTTATTTTACTGTTACGAAACTTGTAAAAGAAAGTAAAGGTAGGAAGGTAGTTCAAATTTTACCAACAATTACAGAAGAAAAAGTAATAGATTTTGAATTTCGTCTGTACTTTTTAGCGCCGATACGTCGAAAGTTGGAGTGTGAAAATGAAATTTTAGGACTCAAAAGTTAAAATAAAGGTGCTGCTGAATGGGATTGTTTCATCAAGTTCTACAGGCAGGTTAATTATCAGACATGGTAAATTGCGTAGGAAATTGTCTTGCAATTGAAAATGTATATAACTTATATGTCGTAGCTTAAATGTATATGCACGAAAACTGCACACGCACACAAACGGTCACACTGCTGAGTCGATATGTAAAGTGGAATGCATAGAGTGAGTGTAGTTAGTATGACTGTATGGTGTCAGCTGCTTGAATTCTCCACCGTGAAACGTCGCTTGTTTCATGGAGTTTCTATCAAACATGTAGCATTTTCAAAACTATTTAATGAAAAAATAGGCAAGAAAATGTTAGTATTAATACATAAATGAAAAAATCAAAGGTATCATGATCAACCATATATTATAAAACCGTCAGAGATTATGTCGTATTATTATGTCTCCCCGAATAGGGTAAACATTTTGTTTGTGTACTTTCTGTTTGTGTAGATGTGTATGTAGTGTGTGCATCTGTTGTAGAGACTCTAGAACGAAGCCTTCAGACTTGGTGGGATTATACCTTGGGCTGGAGCGCAGTTGGGATTGTATTTTACGTATACTGGATAACGTGACAGTTGTGTCATAAATGTAACTGCTGAACGAAACGTCGGATGAGCCTCAAACTCAGTAAGATAATGCCTTAAGTGGATCCAACGGTTTATAATGTATTTGGTGTACATAGCGAAACACATGAGGTCATGTGACGCTTGACTTTGCTAAAACTCGTGAACGACAAGTTGGATCGACGTCAGTCTTGGTGGGATTATACCTTGAGTTAAACTGCCGATTGCTGGTGTAGCTCACGCACATCGGACAAATCGTGACGGCATGACGTCAGAACATGATTACAGACTCGCACCTCATCAGCTTTTTCTGAATTTTGGGAAGTCCGGTAGCAACCAGATTAATGAGCAGGTGGGGAGAGGGGTGGCAAGGCTATGCAGAAGCGTCCCTTTGTTAACCAGTGCACAAGTTTTCTCGGCTGGTTGGACAGAGCATGACACAGCATTTTCTGTGGGCTTTTTCTGTTATGGTTGTATTTGCACGCCTCTTCAGGGCAATCTATTGATTTTACTGGACTGACAAGAAAGTGGTTTTCACTGCCAGGATATTCCACATATGGGAATGGTTATGTAACATTTGCTTGCAGTACCTGGAATTATTTTTCACTTAAGTGGATCATCTGGTATGTTATGACAAGCAACTCACTATTTTGGCGCTAATCTGTCCCCCTACACCCCCCCCCCTCCCCACAGGGGTGAACCATCTACTGTATAGTTATGAAGGACGCCTTTCTTGTGCTTTTTCGCCAATGAGACTGTTCGAAAACAAGGCAAACATCATGGTGGTAAGTGCACTTTGGGTACGGATCTATACCGTAAAAGGTTAGGGTTGCGCTCAGAGCCGTAACTACATTAGATGGGGCTGGGGGGGGGGGGGGAGGTGTTGACGGTAAGCAAAAAAAAAAATCACTAATGAAATGGTGAAGCGGTTATGTAGCGACCACCTGTCAGACCCGGATAAAAAAAAGACTACGGTAAAATCTGTTTGCAGCGACTACCTTTAAGATCCGAATAAGGAAGACCTACACTAAAACCTGTTTGTAGTTCCCACGTCGACCCGGATAAGAGACGTACAGTTAAACCTGTTTTAGTGACCACCTTCGAGAATCGGATAAAAAGACGAGCAGTAAAACTTCCTTGTCGTGACCGGGATTGGAAAAAGACCTGCAGTAAAACCTTCCAGGTTCTGATTAAAACATGCCGAGTATAATGCCAGTTTAAAGTGACCACATTCCACATTGCCTAGCTTGTACTTATAAATACGTATGTAGAAATTAAGGATTAAGATGCCCACAAGTGAAGTTACGTAGCTCGCCCACCCCCCCCCCCCCCCACGTTGCTCGCCCCCCCTTCCCCCCATCCTTTCGCTTCAGGACTGGGATAGTGTTCCGTAACCCGACTTCTGGGCACGTCACACACACACACACACACGCACATATATATATATATATATATATATATATATATATATATATATATATATATATATATATATATATATATATATTCAGATATATTTATACAAGATCAAAATTCTTAAATAGTACAAAATTGTCAAAATAACACTTTGTAAATCACAGGCGGGGCAAGTGGTGAAAAGGGATGTGGGGGAGATGAGGGCGGTGGGAAACATATGATTTTGTTTATAAATCAAACGGCAATGGCTGGCTAATAAAAGTGTTTGACATGTTAGGTTGCACTGATGTTGGTATTCACTGGTTTAAACTGCTACAACTGATTTCACTTCAGAAGACAACAAGTGTAAAAATGTAGATACTTTGCTTTATGTAAGTAGTGCGCGTGCATGTTTCCAATAATTGTTTTATGTTATTTGAAATTAACCTATATTTAATTTAAGACATTTTTTTTCTTTAAATTAGGCATTACCTCTTTCACATAAATGACTGTATAACTATTTTCGTTATTACGATTGGGAATATTTTAAATCTGTTACCTTACAGTAAAAATCCCGGTTGGATAGTAACACTGCCTGTTAGAAAATTTATTCAGCATGTCATTGAAATGTTTTACAATTATTATAATAAGTATAATTAGACCCTGATAATCAAAATTTTCCGTCTTCGATTGGTGCAGTTGTTTTAATCTCAATTCATTGTTCGTTATTTGTGTAACATAAATATTGATCCGTGAGGATTCGTCTGATTGAAGCGATTTGTCGATCTTAGATATTTTGTATCGCTTTCAATTTATCCTATCCTGGCTTTGAGCTACAGTTAGCTATGTATTTTGATCAAATAACTATTGTCTAATCAATGTTTGTTATTTATTCCACGTTCAAGAATGAAATAAAAACATGACACATCAAACGCAGATACTAGTGACTTTTTTTTCGTGTTCAGCAGCAGGGTTCGCGTTGGCGGGGTTTTTGTCCACTTTTTGGGCATTTTTTTACGAAATGACTCACTTTTTCGGAACCCACCGAGTTTTCCTGGACCCATCTGAGTCACACTCCTTTTTTTCCTGAGAACGCAGCTCGAACACTGCAGCAGAATAAAACGTTCTTTAGTCGTCGACCCCAACGAAGGAAATGAAACGCCTTGAAATGAGTTGAAATTGGCCATGGATTTTCTGCGTTGTAGGAGACTGGGATCTATTTATGAACTATGCGATAAACCTTTGTACATCAACCTTGGAAATTTCGAATTAAATTTACACATCTGGAGTTGAGATTTGTCAAAATTGTTAGAAAAAAATAGTGTTAATACGTTTATTTCAAGAACGGCAAGGCGGATTTAAACATTACATAAAATTGGTCATTGAGATCCAAAAAGCTCCAGGGGTGTTTTCACCGTTATCAAAAAAAAAAAAAACACGATAGTTTTTACTTTTTCTTCGCCAAATTATAATATTTATGAAATACATGTAACACGATTACAGTCATTTTATTTCTAAAAAAAAATAGACGCAGGAACGTATTCAACTCCGGAGGAGAAGTGGCCATCTTAGTGTATGATGGTGAATGTACAGAGGGGCCTACAGTAAATTATCACCTTTCCCTCCTCAGCCCCCCCCCCCCCCACCCCTCCCTATTTGCGCCAGGTATGTGCTTTTAAATCAAACTGAAGATCGTATTAATTCTGGCCTCTGTTTGAAATTTGTGTGTTTGAATATATACCATTCCGGCTATATCGCAGTAATTTTAGAAGTAAGCAAGTAAACAAAAATTATCAATCAATATCTTTATGCAGATTTATGCATCATGCTTTGCTATAGTTATTAATATTGTGCACTTTAAGTGTGTCGGTACTTTGCATAAAAAAACTTAATTCTTCACTGAACAAAGAAAACTGCAAGCGTTGAGGCTGCACAGATAAGTCACCACTCTATCACAATATTGCACTCTTTAAATACCAAAATTAAATTGTGCTGTATGATTAGGATGAATGCGTTATTTTGAAGTAAAATACCCTGGTGTACAAAAAGTTTGACTTGTACAACAAAACCTTCGCTTTCATACAAGACCCTTAATTTACATAAAGAAACGTCTGCCATAAGGAACAATTTTTCTTTGCTCTGTGTAGTATTCTCGATGCATTCTGGCTTTTACATGAACTTTTGATTAGGGGACACTACCACTGGAAAGAACGCAGTTTTTCTAGTTCGAATAGCCAGTGCCTATGTATGAGATGGTCTCGGCCAAAAAGTTTAAATAGTTTTAAGTACAATCTGTTATGAGGAGGATCGGGATCGTTGTGCGGAAATATAAACAAAAAAAGTACTTTTATGAATGTGCCTTGCATAGGAGCGAACCTTCACTGAAAGAACCTTTGCAATCATGTATAAACATTGCTGGATACAGCTATTTAACTAGAGGGTTGTTGGGTTGAAAGGCTGCCTCAGCTGGAGAACTGGTGCTTGTTTAGATTTCACAAACTCAGGTGGGCGGACCGATCCGAATTTCAAGCCCCAACACTACCTAACCACAAGACTCAGCCCATTTAAAAAAGCCATGTCTGTTCATCACCGCATATCTTGTTATGTACAATGTCTACGAACAAAATGAATCGAATACGTTGTAAAATGTTATCAAGAGGTGCTAATGTGGATTAGTTTTTACATCAAACCCGATATCAGCTGGGTTAAGTCTGCACATATTGAACTTTTCACTTGTAAATAAGAAAGAGCAGGGTGTTGTAATCAGCCGAGACCCAGTTAATGAAGTTATCTCACCAAAGGTTTCGGATTCCTAGCCTTTCGAAAATTCAGTTGTGAAAACTTACGTAAATTGTGTCTTATTGCCAAGAACTCCCGGGAAAAGGATAATCTAGTCAATAAATAAACAACAATTTACTTTTTCTACCTTGGAAATTCGAATCCTCACGTACCGTCACTGTTGGTGGATTGCTACCGTAAAACTAGAATGCCCATGGACAATGCCCCAGCTCACGAATACTGATGTCAGGATCTATGACATACAAGTACAGCTTTTAAGTAACATTTCAAGACAGCAAAGCTACGTACCTAACATCAGTCAAGATTTTAGTACAAAAATGGATTGTCGCCAATATTTCCGCCATTTTCTGCAAATCGTAAAAAAGCAGCAGCCACGTAGGTACTAATTTCCGCTGCCTTTAATAAACATGTCAAACAACAAGATCATATCATTATTCCCACTAGCAAACATAATTTGCAATTTTTGTACTTTGACCTTCAAGGTCAAGGTCAAATTGAGGCCAAAGTATTTCTGACCTCAAAGTGGTTTCCAGAAAACTCCTACAGGGTTTGTAGTAGAAAGACGGTGTTTGGCAGAGACATAGAGGGTAATGAGTTGTGAAATCCGAAAATTGAGGTCAAAATACTTTTTCAAATCCCTACTCATCAAGTAAGAGATAGAGATAGAGCAATTCTGAGCTTATTTTCGAACCTTTGAGCCGAAAAGACGTTACATAAGAGGCACCTCGGTGACCTTGACCTCCTCCGTCATGGTCAAGGTCAAAAACCGGAAGTTGACCATTATCTCGAAAACGGTTAGAGAAAGCGATTTTGAGCTTATTTTCGACCCTTTGGGCCTAAAAGACGTTATATAAGAGGTACCTCGGTGACCTTGACCTCCTTTGTCATGGTCAAGGTCAAAAACCGGAAGTTGACCATTATCTCGACAACGGTTAGAGATAGAGCGATTTTGAGCTTATTTTCGATCCTTTGGACCTAAAAGACGTTAGATAAGAGGTGCCTCGGTGACCTTGGCCCCCTCCGTCATTGTCAAGGTCAAAAATCGGAAGTTGACAATTATCTCGAAAACGGCTAGAAAACTGAATTTGATTTTTTGTACCCAAAAGAGATAACATTATATTTACTTCGATGTCTTCGTTCAAGATAATAATTCGGAAGCTGATAATTATGTCGAAACACTGAAAAATGTCTTTGACCAGATAGATCGTACCATTGCAAATGGGTGCCATTTCGCTGCCTGTAGCGAAATTCGGTCTAGTTATTGATAAACTGCTAAATAATAGTAATAATAATAACAACAATAGTATTATTATTATTATTAATAACAATAATAATAATAAGAAGAATAGGTGGACGCTTGTGCCCCCCCCCCTACATACAATCAATATTTTGTATGTTTCCACTAAATCCTTGGAAGACTTCCTCACGTTTTTTTGAGAAAATTTCTTTTCGGTCGATATATTCGTTGAATCGACACAAAAATATAACAATAACAGCCAGTTGCACGTCATGTTCCCTACCTTCAATCAAAATTTTAAGACTTTCATTAACTTCCCAGGACGCGATGCGTTTTTTTATTATTTAAAATCCGAATATATGTAACCAGTAAGAAGTCACATTTGTTTTCGTTATTTGCGATACAAGGCACTGCAGCCAAAGTCAGTCTCTTCTGGAATATACTAATTTAGACTGAGGAAAATTCAACTTCTATGATTCTTTGTATATATCACAAAAGTACAACATTGGCGAGCCCAAAAAATTGAAAAAATCGCCAAAGATACATTTTTTCCAGAAAATGAAGAAAAACTTCGCAGTAAACATTTCCACTATATGTGGGTTCTTCTTGCCACGTTTCAGCCTAATGGAACAAACTGTTTCTGAGATATCGCAACAATATGGCCAAAAAAACTGAAAAATCAAAAATTAAAAAATCGCCAAAAATACATTTTCAACGGAAATGAAGAAAAACTTCGCAGTGAACATTCGCAGTATATATGGGTTCTTCCTGCCACGTTTCAGCCTAATCCAACAAACTGTTTGGGAGATATCGCAACAATATGGCCCAAAAAGTTAAAAATCAAAAATTTAAAAATTCGCCAAAAATACACTTTCAGCGGAAATGAAGAAAAACTTTGCAATATACATTTGAGCTATATTTGTGTTCTTCTTGCTCGACGTCTAAGCCCTATCCAACGAACTTTTTTGGAGATATAGCCTGCCAAAGTGAAAAAAATGCACGAACCCCCCCCCCCCCCTCTCCCATGTTCAAAAATTTGCCAAAAATAGAATTTTTAAAAGACAAAAAAAAATAACACGGGCATCATCTAGACATGTACCCATTTATGCATGTATGTTTTGAAAGAAATCGACTCATTAATTTCATAAGAACTCACTGCGGACAGACGGACGGACGCACACCAAATGCTATACGTCGTCATGTCTCCCTTAGGGGGAGACATATAATAATGGAGTGTTTGCACATCTTTTTATCCGAGTCTGGAAGGTGGACACCACAGCAGTTTTACTGTACGTCTTTTTTTATCCAGGTCTGGAAGGTGGTCACCACAAACAGGTTTTACTTAACGTCTTTTTATCCGAGTCTCGAAGGGGGCCGTTACAAATTGATTTAAGGCCTTCTAGGGTACAGCTCTATACGCAACCCTAACCATTTTACCCAACGTTATGGTGAGGGTCTGTACCCTAAGTGTAGTTGTAGCCACGATATATACCTTGATTTCGTACTTTGCCATCAGCCAAAAGGAACTAGAAATTCATTCTTCATAACTATGCAACAGATGACTCATCTCGGTGGGAGCGGCGGGGTATTTTGGTGCCCAAAATGATGACTATTATTATATAATCACTCTAATATACGGAACAGCTTGGCAACCAAATGAGAAAAAAATCAATGGTTAGACCTGCTGATTCCTGTAAATACGACCACAACATCCCGTAAACAGTCGTTTTCTTTCTGAATTATGGGTAAGAGTATATGTCTTTTAATCTGAGTCTTGAAGGTGGTCACTACAAACAAGTTTCACCGTAGTCTTTTTTTATCCGGGTCTAGAAGGTGGTCACTACATAACCAATTCCCTATTCCATTAATGATTTTTTTTTTGTTTAGTCACCCCCGACAATCCAATGCAGGTACATCTCTCAGTCTGAACGCAGCCCTAACCGTTTTTCCCCTTTCATGGGTCTGTACCCTAGGTGTACTTTCATGATATACCTTGTCTTCGTCATTCTCATCGACCAAAAAGCACAAGAAAGTATCCATCATAACTGTAAGGTGGATAACTCACCTTGGACGGGAGGAGCATTTTTGTGCCAAAATGGTGAGCTGCTTGTCATAACACAAAATCTCAGATGACCCACATTAAAAGTGCAAAATACTTAACACCATTTTATTTAAAACAACGAGCACGATTTGACGAAAGTCAAATCGGTAAATACTTGGCCCAAATTAAAATTTAAAAAAAACCCCTAAAATTTCTATGTTTTTTAAATTCGGATTTAATGCGATCCCGTTCTATGAAAAGGATAATTCGCTTTTCATAACCATGCATCCTGCTAAAAACTGACCTGCATATAAGCGTGCATTTAACATGCCTGGTGCAGAGGCCCCACCCCTCCATCGAACCACTTTCGAGCGTGTGATTTTTTTAAAGACTTTCGAAGCTTCTGTTTTAAATTTTGAGTGTTATAACTTGAAATTCGATGAGCAGCATCCAAAAACTACATCGAAAACTTTATGGCAATTAATGATTTATCTACATAATATTTTATATATAATGACGCATTAAAATGATGCACAGAGAAATGCACGCTATTAAATTTAAAGTCTATTAATTTTTTATCGTGCTAAGCTGCACACAAGTTCAACTGATCTTGAGCTATATCGCATGCACACACATGTACTTTTTTTTTAGCAATACGCCAAAGTCTCCACTGTGTTTACAGCAGGCCTCAGCTGTGAGGTAATAGCAAACTATGCACAGTGAGCATCAGCCTTTTGCTCGGTGCAGAAGAAAGGAAAAATCACCCTGTCTTTGCGTATTGATTTGACCTTGAAAACAACCTTAATAATAAATAAAAATATTGATAGAACTAGTTTACGTCAAGTTTTATATACTGCAAAAGTTTGTGTCAATCGGACCAGTAGTTTCGGACGAGTTGTGATGACAAAATGACGGACAAAATGTAAAGAAAAAAAATGATGAAAATCTCACGGGTGCCCTAATACCAAAGCATATAACTCTTCGCAAGACTTCGTCTTGCCACGTGTTAATAAGAATTCTGAAGCAAATAAGGAACCAGATATTTTTGGTAGGCTATTCCGGAATAGACTACCGATAATTCAAATGTCACAGAAATCAATAATGCTTTTTTTTTCTTATATCAAAAGGTGAAAATAAGTTGAGCAAAGTAAATTCTTATCTTTTGGCGGAAGGAAAGTAAAAACATTGAAAAACTGAATTTACATTTGGCTGTTTATTAAAATGTCCGCTGTTAGGTGTTGAATAACCTATTGAAACTTAAATCTTTTAAAAATTTATTTATTTTTAATTTTTTCATATTTTCTTTTCTAAGGCAAGAAAATAAGTTGTTTATATAGTCTGCAACATAAAATGATGGAAGTAATTCGATTTCGGTAACAATCGATTTATCGGTAGTCTATTCCAGAATAGCCTACCAGAAAATATCTGGTTTCTTATTTGCTTCAGAATTCTTATTTTAAATAATACGGTGTTACTTCGAGGTACCGCAAACAATAACAATTACACAATCACATAACACAAGATAGCAGCTGACGCACTTAAACAGGCACTGCCCAGTGCCTACCGTCTCCACATACCCCCCCCCCCCTTTCATCAAACCCCACTCCCCACCTCGGAAGAGCTCTGCATGAGTAATACCCCCACCTCCCACTGCTCATCGATATCGGTGCTACCGAATCTCTCTTCCTCAACATTCACAGAAGTGGGAGAGGCGAGAGTTTGCAATCGCATATTAAACGTCATATGACGTCACGCGCTGTCCAATATGCGTCAAATGCAATGGCGACTGGCAGTGTCACTTAATGCATAATCCCGCCGAATCTGAAGAAGAATCCATTTTGCTGTTAGAAAGTTATCGTTTTAACAGTCGTTTCCACAACACGTTTTTGACGTCATATATCATGCGTTGCGCAATATGCGTAAAATACAATATGAACCGTCGGCCCCACCCAAGGCATAATCCCACTAAATTTGAAGCTTATCCTACTTGTCGTTCGAGAGTTATCCTGTTAACGAAGTCTAGTGCCAACAACACAAGACGTAATATGACGTCACGCGATGCGCAACACAATATGAACCAATCCAAGGCATTACTCTACCAAGTTTGAAGCTAATCCGACGTTTCGTTCTGCAGTTCAAGTTATAAAGTAATTATCATGTTTTGACGTTGTCCGACATCACGCGTTGTCTAATTTACACACAATGCATACGTTTATCTAACTTGCGTTGATGAGCAGTTAGAATTTCGGACCATTGCGCATGTTTATTTAACTTGCGTTGATGCGCGGTGCTTATTTTGGACCAGTGCAAATGTTTATTTAACTTGCGTTGGCGCGTGGTTCGCATTTCGAACCACTGCGCATGTTTATTTAACGTGCGTCGATGCGCGGTTCTTATTTCGGGCCAATGCGCATATTTTTTTAACTTGAGCTGATGCACGGTTCTTATTCTGAACCAGTGCGCATGTTTATTTAAGTTGCGTTGATGTGCAGTTCTTATTTTGACTAGTGCGCATGTTATTAAAGTTGCGTTAATGCGCAGTTCGCATTTCGAACCAGTGCGCATGTTTATTTAACTTGCGTTGATGCACGTTGCTTATTTTGGTCCAGTGCGCTTGCTTATTTAGCCATTGTTGATGCGTGTTTCGCATTTTGGACCAGTGCGCATGTTTATTTAACGTGCGTTGATATCCGGTTCACATTTCGGACAGGTGTACTTGTTTCATTGGGTTGCGTTGATGCGCGGTTCGCATTTCGGACCAGTGTGCAGGTTCATTCAACTTGCGTTGACACGCGATTTGCATTTCGGACCAGTACGCATGTTTATTTAAGTCCCGTCGATGCCCGACTCTTATGTCTATTCGACTTGCGTCGATTCGTGGTTTTTTCTTCGGACCACTGCGCATGTTTATTTAACTTGCGTTAATGCGCGGTTCTCATTTCGGACCACTGCGTATGTCTATAAAACTTGCGTCGATGCGTGGTTCTTTTTTCGGACAATTGCGCATGTTTGTTTAACTTTTGTTGACGTGCGGTGCTTATTTTGGACCACTTCCCATGTTTATTTAACTTCCGTCGATGCGCGGTTCGCATTTCGGGCCATTGCGCATGTTTATTTAACTTTTTTTGATGCGTGGTTCTCATTTCAGACCAGTGCGCATGTTTCTTTGGGTTGCGTTCATGCGCGGTTCTTTTTTCGGACCAGTGCGCATATTTATTTAACTTGCGTTGATGCGCGATGCTTATTTTGGACCAGTGCAAATGTTTATTTAACTTGCGTTGATATGCGGTTCGCATTTCGGACCACTGTGCATGTTTTTAAACTTGCCTCGATGTGCGGTTTGTCTGTTCAACTTGCGTCGATGCGTGGTTCTTTTTTCGGACCAGTGCGCATATTTAACTTGCGTTGATGCGCGGTGCTTATTTTGAACCATTGCACATGTTTATTTAACTTGCGTTGATGTGCGATTCGCATTTCGGACCACTGCGCATGTTTATTTAACTTGCCTCGATGTGCGGTTTGCATTTCGGACCAATGCACATGTTTCTTTAGGTTGCGTTGATGCGCGGTTCGCATTTCGGACCACTGCGCATGTTTATTTATCTTCCGTCGATGCGCGGTTCACATTTCGGACCAATGCGCACGTCTATTCAACTTGCGTCGATGCGTGGTTCTTTTTTCTTACCATTGCGCATATTTAACTTGCGCTGATGCGCGGTGCTTATTTTGAACCAGTGCACATGTTTAATTAACTTGCGTTGATGTGCGGTTCGCATTTCGGAACACTGCGCATGTTTATTTAACTTGCCTCGATGTGCGGTTTGCATTTCGGACCAATGCGCATGTTTCTTTGGGTTGCGTTGATGCGCGGTTCGCATTTCGGACCACTGCGCATGTTTATTTATCTTCCGTCGATGCGCGATTTGCATTTCGGACCAATGCGCATGTTTATTTATCTTCCGTCGATGCGCGGTTCACATTTCGGAACAATGCGCATGTTTATTTAATTTGCATCGATGCGCAGTGCTTATTTTGGACTACTGCGCATGTTTATGTGACTTGCGTCGATGTGCGGTTGTTAAATCTGGCTACTGCGCAAGTTCATTTAACTTGCGTTCATGCGCTGTAGGAGGAGATTCATTTTTTTCTCAAAAATTCCGAAAAAAATTCAAGTTTTCTAATTCACTCAAAAAGCACAAGCCGTATGCCGAACGTGGCCAATTTACAATACCGATCTGTGCTTGTATAAATGCGACAAAGTTACCAGGAATGACACATTATTACCTGCAATAGGTTGGCGGTGTCGTTAAACCAATCAAATAACTAACTAACTGTGTTTGTTCCCATAGAAGCTACATGCCAGGTTTTATTAAAATCCTTGCAGCAGCTTTTAAGTTATCGTGTTAACAAGCTCACACAATAGTCAATCAAGAGCTGAAATTTTCAAAGTCCAGTTGATGCATTTTCCTTGGACGAACCTGGCCCATTTACAACAAGTGGGTCAGTGAGGAAGCAAGACGTTTCGGCCCAAAACCATTTCGGCCCACTCCCATATACGATTCGGCCCAAGACTTTTCGGCCCAAGACGTTTCGGCCCAAGACGTTTCGGCCCACTCATTTTTTAACTAAACTTGCGCCCCAAGACTTTTCGGCCCAAGACGTTTCGGCCCACTTTTCCCAAGACTTTTCGGCCCAAGACGTTTCGGCCCACTAAACTATCATTATACAGATGTTCTGATTCTGTGTTAGACATTTAGTTAATGGATAATTCCAAAGCCATTGCAAGAGCAGTTTGTTAAAAATCGAAACTGTAGCTATTCCTATCTGAATTTAAATCGTATGTTATGTATTATCTCAGATAGCTTATACTGCTATTTCTTTAACAATTGAAATTTTCAACTTATGAAAACCTGAAAGAAATACATACGCATACAGCAATTAGATAAATGATGTAATTGCAATTAACCTGAAATGCAATAGGCAGCCTCGGGAAGATTTGATCAATTGCGTTCTGACTTCGATGAACTATCCGTGTTATTACAAATTATAAAATGTTATATATGAGTCTGTATCAACTGTAATTCTGTTTGAACAACTAAGTTGATAAATCGGCAATAATTTGGTGGAATGAGGTATTTACCAGATTGATAGGGTAGGGATGGCTAATAGGCTGAAAAGATATTGCTTGGGAAAGGAGCAGCATACTTTGTTTCGTATATTCTGGTTCGAATTACTTGGGAAACTGCTGGTTATATCTGGATTGAAATCTCTCTTTTTGACCTTTTTGGGACACACAGCCCCCTCTCTTAACAATGGTAATATTTATTATTTTTCCTATTTGTGTGTAAAGCTGTCCAAAATCGCACAAGAATCCCGTTTCAACGGAAAAAACCTATATTTAACCGGCACATCAAGTCGAGAATCATCTAATTGATTGTGTGTGGATTTGAATTTACGAAGTGCAATCAACAAAAAAAATCATCACACGCCGTATGAAGTCGGTAAATCAGCTCATAATCCTCTGCAGATTAAGTGCAGAGGATTATGAGATGATTTAGCGTCAGTTAATTAACTGTTAGCCCATCAAATACCAGAGTAGATGTATGAAATGCGCTTGGAATTGCAATAGAAAAATAATCCAACACACACCAGAGATGATCAGCAAATAATTGTTGAAAGCCATCAGACGCTGGAGTTGGTTAGGAGAATAAAATTTCACAGCCGTTTTGAAATAACTTATGAACAAATGAGCCTCAATCTTCAACCCTTTCTAAGTAATAACTATTTTAGTGGACCGAAATGACTTGGGCCGAAAAGTCTTAGCAAACTGGGCCGAAAAGTCTTGGTGGGGGGGGGGGGGGGGAAAGTGGGCCGAAATGTCTTGGCAGTTCAAATGTGGGCCGAAA
This sequence comes from Protula sp. h YS-2021, assembly GCA_949752745.1. NCBI lineage: Eukaryota > Metazoa > Annelida > Polychaeta > Sabellida > Serpulidae > Protula > Protula sp. h YS-2021. The sequence goes on from OX457026.1 coordinate 67,576,278, forward strand.
CGTCTTGGGCCGAAAAGGTCTGCCATTTCGGACTAGGCCGAAACGTCTATGGGCCGAAATGGTTTTGGGCCGAAACGTCTAGAAGCCGTCAGTGAAACTGACTATGTCCCCCGCCGGCATACAATCCCAGTATTTGATTGTGTTAGGTTGGACTACAACCCTTCGTATCATATTCGTGAATTTTAAAATTCCAGCTGGACCAATGTCCTTGGTGTACTACCTATGTGTATAACATTTTGCCAATTGTTTCAAAAAATGTAGGCTTGAGTGTGTTAACAACCTCACTCCGGTATGTAAGGGTTGTGAAAATTTCTGAAGTTCAGCTGGGCCAATGTCCTTGGGCCGACAGGGCTTATTTACAATACCGACCTTTGTTGGTTCCAATACTTCCTATATCTAAAAGATTTCAACAATCGATCCAGAAATGTAGGCTTGAGTGTGTTAACAAACTCATTCAAATGAGTAAGGATTGGGAAAATTTGTGAAGTTCAACTGGGTCAAAGTCCTTGGGCCGACATGGCTCATTTACAATACCAAACTTGTTGGTTCCAAAACTACTCACTGTTAAGATATCTTGTCAACTGATGCAGAAAAAATGTAGGCTTGAGTGTGTTAACAAACTCATTCCAGTATGTAAGGGTTGTGAAAATTTCTGAAGTTCAGCTGGGCCGATGTCCTTGGGCCGACAGGGCTCATTGACAACACCGACCTTTGTTGGTTCCAATACTTTCTATTTCTAAAAGATTTCAACAATCGATCCAAAATTGTAGGCTTGAGTGTGTTAACAAACTCATTCAACTGAGTAAGGATTGGGAAAATTTGTGAAGTTCAGCTGGGCCAATGTCGTTGGGCCGATAGGGCTCATTTACAATACAGATCCTTGTTCGTTCCAGTACTACCCATAGATACAATATCTTAACAATCGGTGGAACAATGTAGGCTTGAATGTGTTAACAAACTCATTCGACTGAGTAAGGATTGGGAAAATTTGTGAAGTTCAGCTGGGCCAATGTCCTTGGGCCGACAGGACTCATTTACAATACCGACCTTTGTTGGTTCTAATACTTCCTATATCTAAAAGATTTCAACAATCGATCCAAAATTGTAGGCTTGAGTGTGTTAACAAACTCATTCGACTGAGTAAGGATTGGGAAAATTTGTGAAGTTCAGCTGGGCCAATGTCGTTGGGCCGATAGGGCTCATTTACAATACCGATCCTTGTTCGTTCCAGTACTACCCATAGATACAATATCTTAACAATCGGCGGAAAAATGTAGGCTTGAGTGTGTTAACAAACTCATTCGACTGAGTAAGGATTGGGAAAATTTGTGAAGTTCAGCTGGGCCAATGTCGTTGGGCCGATAGGGCTCATTTACAATACCGATCCTTGTTCGTTCCAGTACTACCCATAGATACAATATCTTAACAATCGGCGGAAAAATGTAGGCTTGAGTGTGTTAACAAACTCATTCGACTGAGTAAGGATTGGGAAAATTTGTGAAGTTCAGCTGGGCCAATGTCCTTGGGCCGACATGGCTCATTAACAATACCGATCCTTGTTCGTTCCAGTACTACCCATATATACAATATCTTAACAATCGGTGGAAAAATGTAGGCTTGAGTGTGTTAACAAAAAAGGTGTCGACAGACAGACGGACAGACGGACAGACAAACCCGAAAACTATAGTCCCCCGGCGGGGGACTAATAACGATCTGTGTTTGTTCCCACAGAAGCTACACACCAAGTTTCATTAAAATCCCTGCAGTTGTTCTTGAGATATCGTGTTAACAAACTCATTCCTATGCTGAATAATTTCCAGGATTTGGTAAATTCCAAAGTCCATTTGGTTCATTTTCCTTGGGCCAGCCTAACTCATTTACAATACCGATCCTCGTTAGTGCTCATAGAAGCTACATACCGAGTTTCATGAAAATCCCTGCAGTTGCTCTTGAGATATCGTGTTAACAAACACATTCTGATGCTGAATAATTTCAAGGATTTGGTAAATTCCAAAGTCCATTTGGTTTATTATCCTTGGGCCAAAGTAACCTATTTACAATAATGATCCTTGTTAGTGCCCACAGAAGCTACACACAAAGTTTCATTAAAATCCTTGCAGTTGTTCTTGAGATATCGTGTTAACATTAGTCAATCAAGAACTGAAATTTTCTAAGCGCAGCTAGTCCATTTTCCTTGAACGAACCTGGCCCGTTCACAATACCGATCTGTGTTTTTTCCCATAGAAGCTACAGACCAAGTTTCAGTAAAATCTTTGCAGCAGTTTTTAAGTTATCGTGTTAACAAAGTCACACCATAGTCAATTAAGAGCTGAAATTTTCTAAGTCCAGCTGGTCCATTTTCCTTGGACGTATCTGGTCCATTTACAATAACGATCTGTGTTTGTTCCCATAGAAACTACATACCAAGTTCCATTAAAATCCTTGCAGCAGTTTTTAAGTTATCGTTTTAACAAGCTCTTGATGACAGACCGACCGACCGACACGCGGTCGATCGCATATATTCCCCACAGGTTCTACCTGTGGGGAATAAATGATGTCTGATCAAAACTGTAGGAGAAAATGCATTTTGAGGTATTTTCATAAAAAATTCCCCCAGAATCAAAAATTCCGAGTCAAATAGCGCAAGCCATATTCCCGACCCACCTAAGGATACCTCATACCAAAAATAAATGAAATCGGATAGAAACTGTGGGGGGAAACGCATTTTGAAGTTTTTTCTTCAAAGGCTCCCTAAAAATACAAAAATTGTCCGATCGACTAAAAAGCACAAGCCGTATGCACGACCCTTTAGGGGTGCCTCATACCAAAAATAAATGACATCGAGTCAAAATTGCGGAAGATATATTTTAAATTTTTTCTTCGAAAATTCCCCAAAAATTCAAAAATCAGCCGATCGACTAGAATAGCACAAGTCGTATGCAAGACCCCTCAGGGATGCCTCACACCAAAAATAAATGACATCGGATCAAAATTGTAGGAGGAGATGCATTTTGAAACAAAGTTTACTAAATAAACAACTAACTAACGAACTAACTAATGAACGAACTAACTAACTAATTAACTAACTAACTAACGAACTAACTAGCTAGCTAACTAACTAGCGTAAGCTGGGCTAAAACAGTAACAGCCAGGTATGTACTATTGGCCCCTATCTGTAACTACGATTTCAAGTAAGGCTATTTCTCCGGCGTCTGTCAAGATTTTACTGAAACATTTACGCCAGTTTTGATGAGTAAATATTGATGAAAAACCAGAAAAAAATAGCATGCCAAACCCTATCCGCAATTCAGCCTTATCACCTCATGAAATATGAAAATGTTCTGAAATAAAAGACTTCCTTCCACATCAGTTTTATTTTAATAATCCATAGCGCATGTAAATATTACTTGCAGATTTGGTTTTAACAGCAGTATTCATTACATAAAATTACAGCAATATTTATTATACTGCTAAGAAAATCGGAGTCGCAGTATTTACGGGTAGAACCACAGTTTATTTCGTTATCACATGTCACTGTTTCATAAATCAACGTATACATTTTTTTCTTCACAACAAATACGTTTACACTTGAAAATTGCAAAAAAGAAAAGAAAAGAAAAAATAACGTATTGCATGATTGATGCAGCCCACAGTGTTGCTGTTTACCACGCAGTTTCAGTTTGCCCTCTTTTGCTATAGGACTTTGCCTAATTCTAAATTTAATGATTAATACTTGAATTAAAGTATACTACTGAACGCATTTTATAGATGATCAACATTTCACTTTTCACGCATTGTTAAAAGTGAATATAACATTTAATTTTGTATTCAATGAGAACGAATCGTCTCACTGGATTTTCTTATGCTAACAGGTAGATGCATGCCGAAATTTTAGATTTTAACTGCATTTATACAGAAACTAAGCTGAAAACCAACCACAGAAAATATACTATACGCCAAAAATTGCTAAATAAACGCAAACAAATTAGTTTCCATGGGAACCAATCCTGGCTTAACTCTGAACATTAACTGAATGACTGTACCGTACAAAATCAAACTTCAAGATAAGGATAGTGATTTTGGCTCGTTTTAAAGCAATACAAGCACACAACTCCAAGACATGTCAATTTTAGGTCAATCGACAGAAAACACAGCAAGGAAAAAACCACGCACTTGGTTATATAGTGTGACCAGCAACATTTCTAAGTGCGTTCTTTTTTTCAGCGAGGCCACCAACAAACGGCTGGTGCATAAAGCTATCGTCAAATGCAAACATTTAAGCGATTTTGTGCACAGACACACACACACAAATGGCAGCCTGTTTTTTTCCGACATGACTTTTTAACATTAAATTGTTGAAATATAGTACCATCAAGCGGGTATAACACGTTTTGAAAATTTTCAATTTTAGCCGACTGATGGATAATTTACGAGTTTTCCAGCCTCTTAACTTAATCATTATTTGTTGTTTTACTTTTAGTACTCTGACATTAAAAAGTGTCCTTGGATTTTGTTGGTACAATGCTTCCGGTATCTTAAAATGGCGTTTTGACACCATGTTTAGAATCCACATTTTAAATGTTCAAATTGAATCCTAGCACGGGAATTACAAAACACCTCACAAGGAAACATGTCACTGACTGTTAAAATCACCCTGATTACAATCTCTCAACCTTTAAGTCTGGGATCAGCTGATTTTATGCAGAGACAAAATACATGTATAAATATAACAAATATTAGTACTGAAAAATAGAGTCACTTCACAATTGAACCAACAAGGACCTTATCCTGAATGGTCGACAACATATGTTCCCAATTCTCTAAGATGGCACTTTCTTCGAGTCGTTACAGGATGTTTCCCATACGGTATACATCTTTTCCTAAATAGGCTTAGGCCAATACAATGGAAAGAATACTAAAAAAAAAGGTAATATTATCCTCTTCATCCAATTGGCGTCCGTCGTTGAGTTGAATAAGTGTTCTAAGTCCTGATTCACATTTATTGTGTTCTTACTTTTTCACACGTTTTTTTTTTAAACAATGTTACCACCAAACGTATCTTCGTCAGGGACACTTGCAAAATCATGCAGGAGATAACAGCAGCAAGGTTCATCATTAGATGCAATTTAAAAACTATTTTTTTCGTGTTTCTGTTAAACAAGCATGGTTCAGTTATCTCACAACTCCACCCCATTTCCCTTTTATCCGGTTTATTCTTATATGGTTTTATGCTTTATATGCAAGCTTTTAAGTCAGAACCGTCTTCGCCCGGGCCAGTGATGGGAGAGGTGGGCTAACTTACAAATCCCTGACCAAAGCCAGCACTGGATAGTTGAAACATGGCAGGGCTGTTGTGACGTGTGGTTTTCCTTGCTAGCATTCCAACAGAAACATACAGCCAGCTGTATTAATTTCCCACGTCATATCTTCATGACATCTCCGCCCGCCCCCCTCCTTCCCCCCATTGCCTAAACGAATATCAACTGCTGCGTCCTGAAAAATCTCACAGTAAAAATAATATTCCGCTGACACTTTTTAATAAGGTGATAAATATCTCTTCTACACACCATAATTTAAGCATCAGTACAGCAACAAAGTCGGGTACTGCTCCTGGAGTACCTTCCGACTCCCTTATTTTGGGTTTTTGAGCAATACACAATCATTTATATACCCTCCTGGCCTGCTTTTTTTCCATTCCCTCTCTGTAAAATAGAAAAAGCTCACACTTTTGTTCAGGCAACAAGAAATTGAAAAGTTGTCACAATAATATGAATAAAGATCAATCTCGAAGTAATATGCTCGCTCTTAAACATTGAACACATTTCCATAACTAGCATGTATCAAGAACAATGTTTGGCTTGACTAGTTCTAATAAATTCCCTAGTGACTTTGCTCCTTTCGTTTAATAAAGACAAACTTGCACAACATAAGCCTCACAAAAAATAACATTCTGATTAATTGCAAAAATAATGAATATGTTGTATACAGCTGATGCTCGTTCAAATGCCACCTTCCACGACCTTCAGTCCGTATAGACTATCATTTGGGCTAAAGGAGCCTTTTTTAAATCTCAATCGTTAATAACCCATAGAGTGGCGTTAGTTTGCCTTAACCGGAACATATCAAGCCACTTTTAATAAAGAACACGCATAACTTTGAAGCTTATTTTTTTCAGATGTCAATGGTGACAACTCCCCTCTTCATATCCTTATCTGGACATCCACGGGAACACTTGTTTCTTTTCTTGCGATATACTACTGCGGTAACAAAACATAGACGATAAACTAAAGCTCAATGATGGTCAACAACCACTATAAACACTTACAGGTAATTAATCTTGGATAGTGACCTTGAAACTTTTCTGCTCTTTGAAAAAAAAATGTATTATCTCCCACAAGAGCACTGCTTACGTATCTTCAATGTTTTCAGTGTTTATGAGAAAGTCTTTTTTTTTTTTTTTTTGCTATGTCAACTGAATTACCTACACTTCCTAGACTAACTTAAATAGCTATCTGCTTTGTTCATTAAGATGGCCAGCATCTTAATATTTAGTTACCATATGGGCGAAAGGTTTGTAGGACCATTCGAATATGCCACTCAAGAAGGGTACCGGCAAGCTTCTGTCACTTGTATCTTTGGCAACCTTCTATAAAAAGTATTTTAAGCCCTTCGATGTATTTAACTGTAAAAACACAGTGAGTTTGACGCTTCAGTACCTACAAGGCAAGCACGGGGTTACACATCGCGTTCAGCACTATAACATTCCCTTACCCTTCACCCAAAAAAATACCACAAATCCTTGTGGAACTGACGTTATCAGTTACAAGCCGAATTCCTCAATGAAAAGATTTACCCGACGAAGATTCGCAATATGTTAACATATAACACATAACTTCATTATACGCGTCTACATCACTAATTACACTGGTCAATTAATGACGCATTATATAATTCGTTAATAGAAAATAAAACCAGACCAGTTAATATATCGGTTATAACAAGTTATTCACTTACATACGGCAGTTTGGTTATTGTAAAGCATATAAGAATCCTCCAGAGACATTATTATTCTATTATGTTTAGAATCCAAGCGGACATTCAGTTTTCTTAAAGAGCCAAAAAAATAGAGCCCTAACTTACAGCACACCGTAGCTGTTGTGTCAAATGGTTACGACAGTGTGATCGCAAGCACTGCTCGGTATTCTCAGCCTCAGTGGCAGTGTGTACCACAGTTGACTGCACAGACAACGGATTCCGTTAGCAACCAGAAGTAAATTAATAAATTTGTCCTGTTCAACAACATAAGTCCATCTGAAAATTGTTTACGTGATACAGCTAGATTAACTGATTTTTTCTTCTAGACTACAGTTAACCTTGCAGTTAACTGTTGTGAATACGGCGGTGTGAGTACATATCATTAACAACACACTTTATATCTATCAACATGATAAATATGTTTCTTATTTCGAGAGCGTCGACATACAATATATCAGTTGGCAATTTTCGCAAGCATTCAAACTTCTTTCATAAGCTTTTCTAAAAATATAACAAGTTTAACACGCACACAACAATCCAAACAACTTCAAATCAACAAACACTCCCTTTTGACCTAAATCATTTTTTTTTTCTCATTCATTTTCTATACAAAAGTGATCGTTTTGTAAACTTCTTCAGTTTCCTGCGAGTCGACGTTTGTTGACATGGACGGAATGGACATCGTTTGGCCCAAGTTTCCGGTGCCGCAGAACTCCTTCAGCGACTTGACAGAGTACTTGACAGCCTCGACCCTGACAACCATGCCCTCGCGCATCCGGTGAGCATACTGCCCGCTCGACGAGCGGATATTCCTGAGTGTCTGACTGCTGGACTCGCGCAGGTTGGTCATGCGCAGGCCCGCCGATTCGCGCATGAGGTACGCTTTATAGCGCACCCGCTCTACTTTCTTGTTCATATCAATGCGCAGGTTCTTGCCCGTCTCGCGCATGTGGTTTGCGCGCGTGCGCATGTGGTCCATGTGACGGCCCATGCTCAGGCTAAGTCTCGTGCGCACCGCGTCAAGCGTATTGAAGATGCTCTTGTTGAAATCGGATAGCTCTGATTTCGCGGGTTCAGCCGGAGTGATGCATTTCACAGGGGAGGGCCAATAGTCCGGTGTAGGCCTATGACTGTCCAGAGGATGCCGGAAATACTCGTCCCAGAACTCGGCCTCGTCCTCATACGGTTCATCGGCATATAAGGTCTTATTTTTCTCTTTGCAGCAGCACATCTCCACACATGTTCTTATACTTCCCACCACTATGCTTATGATCAGGAAAGAAAACGCCACCGCAGAGCCGAATACCACACTCCATACCACACTCATATAGATTTCTGAACGGATCTCCACGAATGCGGATGCCGATACCGATCCCATGGGATTTACAGCGAAGCACGTGTAGTTTCCAACGTAGTTATACCGAAAATTTGTGAATTCCAGGCTCCCGTTTTCCAAGGCCTTTACAACAGCCTTAAAGTAGGTCGGTTGACCATCATATGTCTGTATTTGACTAAATTTGTGGATATCACCAGGCAGGAAATGGCGGTGCGAAGGGTGGACCAGCACCCCACGCGGGCCTTGCCAATAAATCGACGGCTTTGGATATCCAGTAGCATTACAGTGCAGGTAATAGCTATGCCACACAATGAACGACTCACTCAGTGGTGTCTCATAAAATTCCGGGTGTTGACAGACGAGCTGCTGTAGGCTGAGATCTTGCACGGCTATCTGAGACAGATGGCTCGGCTCGTAGCACTGGATCCTATGCGTGTTCTTATAAGCTGCACTTGACTGCTCATCTTTTAGATTATGGACCAGCCATTCCACACCACAGTGACAATGCCAGGGATTTCCCCCTAAATGCAACTCGGATAATGACGTGTTCTCCAACAACTCACTCGGTAAAGACTCCAAATGATTTGAATCTAAATTCAGAATAGTTAGCTCCTTAAGATTTCTAAAAACTGCAGGATGAATGTATGAAATGTTGTTGTAGCTAAGATTTAAGTAACGCAGGAATGGTACAGACTGGAACATATTGGGCTCGGACAGCACTGTCAGGCGGTTAAAGCTCAGGTCAAGTACCTGTAAATTTCTCAAATGTGTAAATGCTCCATCTTCAATACTATCAATTGCATTGTGTGACAAATTCAATGCAGTTAAGTTTGCAAGTTGTTGCAACATATGAAGAGAAATTGTGCTAATTTGGTTTGAATTAATATCCAACTGCTGCAGGTTAGGAATGTAGTTAAAAACACCCTGATCGAAAACAGAAACACGACAGTTTACAAATGCTAGGTTATTTAAATCAGTAAAAATCCTCGAAGAAAAATCAAACGCTGATATGTTGTCGAATTTGGCACCATTGACATAAAATTTCTGTGTAGTGTTCGGCAATGTAGCGACGATTGCTGCCAGTGAGGAGTTGTACATGTCTTCGCAAATGACTTCAAGCGATTCTGCATCACAGGCGCATCCTGCCATGCACTGTGGCGTGCCACGGCATGGAACAAACCAAGTGAGACAGCACGCCAACAGCAGCCACCCCAAAGCTGCTTTACTGCTCTGCATTCGCCCCTCCATGTCTGTCATTCCAATCTCGGCATACTGATTTCACACTGTAACAGAGCACATAACATCCAATACAATCAGATTTCGAACAAGTGTCCCTGGACATTGTGCCCCGCCGTCAAAGCGAAGACATTACAAAGGTGCAAGGAGAGACCGACCAATTTCGACATAATTTAGATTTGCTTTTTAGCGTACAGACCCTGCAATTCTGAACAACTAACATGCGAATAAATGTAATAGGAGACAATATATAAACATGGATTGCTTCTGTGGGAGGCAGAACTATAATGTGGCCTGCAAAACCTAGCTAGGGAGACACTGATGAACTGCGTATTGAGGGGGCTTGCCCCTTATACTCACGTCCACACAAAACAGGCCTCCACAACAAATTAGCTAGTGAGAAATAGTTTATAAGTAGCACTTTGTGATTTTCTAACATTTGGATGTTTTGGGAATTTTTTTTAGCAAAATCGCCAAACAAAATTCCTTGGATGATTCATCCAAAATCTTGGATGATTCACCCAATGTTTACAGACGATTCATCCAAAAATTTGCACGATCCATCCATTTTTATTCAGATATTTGTGTGATTCACATGGAAATAGTTTAGACCTTTGTATGACATTTTTGGCAAAAAAACAAAAAAAAAAATGCTGTTTATTAATTGCAATTACTGTTTCGAACAATCTAAATGTCTAATACATGCAGTGATTCCAATTATGATGGAGTGTCATCAAGTTGAATGAGGCGCTGTCACGTGAAGGAAAACATGATTAAAAAAATAAGGTAAAACATCTAGCAAGACAAGTCACCTGTTTATATCAATAACTTCACAATTATCTGATTTTCCTTTCGTTTTAGATGAGCTTGCATTCGTTCCAAGGACAGGAAGCACCCGGACGACAGAAGAGTGTCACGCGATATATGCTAGTTACTTCGCTAGTGATGACAGTCAGAGATCCACTGACGTCTCAGATGAATCTACAGATGCTGCGCCGCCGCCACCTGCACGCAACGCTCCTTCGAGCGAAAACGAAGATGCGATGCTGGTCGACCTTTGCCATGCAACCGCCCCGAAGCGCATGACGAATCCTCACTTCTCGCTCCGCCACCCCAGGGCGTTCGTGACGATAATGGACGATATTGCGATGCTCCCAGTGAGCTTCCAGGTTGAAGACAACTTGACTGAACGCGGAAAATCCAAACTGACGGAGAGTAAAGGTGACACCTACGTTACGAAATATAAGGGGAAAGACAACACAATGTGGAGATGCGGTACTTACTCGCGAAATAACAGGTGTCCGGTCAACGTGCATCAGAAGGACAACAACTTCATCATGCAAAATAACCACATTATTGGCGCCAGTACGAAGCGGCACAGAGAGAAGTTAGAGAATTCATGATGAAGCGAGGCTGCTTCCGCTTCTGAGCGGAAACTGGGGCGGTACAAGCACAAAACCTAAATCTGCGAAGAGCTACAAAAGCAGATGTATGAGTATTGGGACGAGTTCAACGAAAGAGCAGAGTGTTACAACGGCAAGGCTCCTCCGACGTTGTGCAGGACCTGTGACACAGCCCGTGTAATCACGTCTGGGGCTTCATGAGACAGTGCAGTTTTAGCGGTTCAGGCAGTGGTTGTAGTGATGCAGTACTTTGTCTGACTTAGGCAGCACAGTGTTAGTGACTTACGCAGCAATTTTAGTGACCTCCCTTGTAGTTGAAATAAAAAACAAGAATGGCCAGGGACATTGTGACCAGCTGGGACCTAGCCAGTCTATGAATAAGCTTGTATGGTTGTCAAAAAGAGGTAGTTACACTGTACAGGTTGTCCAAGGACAAAGTCCCAGCTTACGAAAAGCGATAAGACCAATTCCAGAGTGCATGAATAAGGGAATTTCACTGAAAAATTGGGCTTCAAAAGACGAGATGGCAAAGAGCTAGCTAAATAATTAATTTAGCAACGGACCCGAAAATAGACTGATAAATACATACAAAGATTTGTTTCCCAGAAAAATGATAAACAGATCTTGTGTATCTCTGGTTGATTGGGCAGTCTACCTTCGAATGTACTGCCGGACATACACATTTATTCCAAGGAGCAGAAACGACCCGTAAATGATGATATCACCAAATACATGTGATTATGTTTGCATTTGCCTTTTGACAAGAAAAAGCCGCGTCTAAAACATCATTGTTTTGCGGGGTTTGCATTTCGGACCACTCCGCATGTTTATTAACACTTGACAAGCCTTTGGCTTGCAAGAGCTATATGAATTTGTGCGAGCAGCCATTGATATCTTTTTTTTTTTCTTGACAGTGATCGGATTTTCTGTGTCATCTATTCCACTGGCACTACGGGCCCTAGGGCCACAAAACTTGGGACTTAAGTAGAACTTGATATGAACGTGTGCATGACACTTTTTATTTTCGTCTTCGATTTCGTTTCCTTGTTTAGAAGCCATGTGAAAAGAGTGTATTTTATAGGTATTACCGATAAATGTGGAGCACTTAACGCACAGCACAGAACACACAGTTGCTCAGCTTTGTGCGAGCTCTCACTGCGTAGATAGATAACACGGCGTATGCCTGATCAGTCAATAAAACCTTAAGTCAACAAAAAACCAAACACTACTCGGCTTAGAAGACATATTCAAGCTGTGTTGTTTGCAATATATCATTCAAGAAATAACCCATTGAAGGAAGCATTATTGCGTTTTAATGTTTGTCAAGTGTTTAACATTTCGCTAGCGAAATGAGGTTCTAGTTTAACTTGCGTTGATGTGCGGTTTGCATTTCGGATCAATCCGCATGTTTACTTAACTTGCCGTTATGCTCTGTTCGCATTTCGGACCACTGAGCATGTTTATTTAACATGCATTGCTGCGCGGTTCACATTTCGGACCAGTGCGCATGTTTCTTTAACTTGCGTTGATGCGCGGTTTTTATTTTGGACCAATACGCATGTTTACTTAACTTGCGTTGACGCGCGGCTCGCATTTCGGACCAGTGCGCATGTTTGTTTGGCTTATGTTGATGCGCGTTTCACTTTTCGAACCACTGCGCATATTTATTTAATTTATGTTGATGCGTGGTTCTTATTTTAGACCAGTGCGCATGTCTATTTAACTTGCGTCGATGCGTTGTTCGCATTTTCGACCAATGCACATGCTTATTCAACTTCCGTTGATGAGTGGTTCGCAATTCGGACCAGTGCGCCTATTTATTTAGCTTGCGTTGATTCACGGTTCATGTTTTTCGGTGATACTGAAGAAAAACTTTGGTGAAGCAGCATAATAAACTAGAGGCTCAGTGAGGCAGGATCCCCCGTGTAACACATAATGTCATTGGATGTTAGCAAATTCAATAAAACTGAAAACCTTACATTGCCTAACAATTTTTGGTCGATTAAAAAAAATAAGACAACGTTGCACATCTTTCTATCTTCGTGCAAACAGGTTTACATAAAAAATATATATTTTTGAGAAGTCGTATTTTTGACAATTTTTGGGCGATTTCAAAAATAATACGACAATGCGTATGTACAATATATATATTTTCACTGCATAAAATTTCAGAACGCTGGATCAGACAGTTTTTCAGAACTCGTCTGGACAAAACTTATTTCCGGAAAAAGCTATACGACAAATACTTTCGGAGATATAGCCCGGACACGAGGGTGCGCAAAAGCGGACAGGCAGACGGACAAGCTGAAACCTATATCCTCTCATTACTTGGTGATGATACAAATTACTAAAATTGTCGAGGGCAGTCGTCATTGGAGCACTTGTGAGGAAGAAGGGGGAGGGGGAGGGGGTCCTTGAGCAGGCGTTCCGGATAAGGGAGGCAATTGTCGGGTGTCAGACAACTCACACTAAAACCAACTCACCCAATTTTGGACAACTCACCCAAAACGTTTAGACATCTCACCCAAAAAGCTTGGACAACTCACCCAAAAGCTTTGGACAACTCACCCTATTTTTTTAACTATTTTTATATTTGTGTTACTGACTTGGAAAATGTTACATACAGTCCTCTAGCATCAATAAACTTTAGACGTTGCTAAAAGAAGGGTTGGGGCGGGGAGGGGTATAATCTCAATAGATTAATATGCTGCTCGGGTGGCCTCACTCATCGATACTTTTTAATTGCAATTAACGCTACACATTTTACACTGCGTCAAATGCTAAATGTTAGAGATCCCAGAGCCAATCTGAACATTTTAATTGGTGCTGTGCGAGATAAGACAGTGTGCCGACAAGGCCCTCTAGTGTTAGAATTTTGTGCGAAACTTGGGCTGCTTGTTTTATTTTCGATTAGTTTTCACAGAATTTTCATGTGTTTTTGTGCGAAACGTCTGTTTTTTAACCATGCCATGCTATTATCTAAGAGTAAACACAGTATTATTTAAAATAAGACTTCTCAAGCAAATAAGAAACCAGATAGTTTTCGGTAGGCTATTCCGGAATAGACTACCGATAATTAAAATGTCACAGAAATCGAAATTGTTTCATTATTTCATCACTTTATGTTGCAGACTACATGAACAACTTATTTTCTTGCCTTATAAATACAAAAAATATGAAAAAAATTAAAAATACCAATAAATTTTTAACAATTTCTAATTTCAATAGGTTATTCAGTACTGAACTACCGACATTTTAATAAACAGCCAAATACAAATGCAATTTTTCATTTTCTTTTCATCAAAAGATAAGAATTTACATAGTTCAACTTCTTTTCCCCCTTTGCTGTAAGAAAACTAAAGCATGCTTGATTTCTGTGACTTTTAGATTCTTATTTTAAATAATACAGTGTTAGTAGTTTTTGCATAGTTTGCAATAAAGAGATCGGTTTTAATGTGTTTTCTTTACAAACCGTCAGCAATAGTTTTCGCAGATTTTGCAAATAAAGACATCGATTTTGTATGTGTTTTTCTTTACAAACCGTTAGCACAATTACTTGAAACTATTTCTAGAACTATCAGTCACATTGGTCATTCAATAAAAAAAATTGGGTGAGTTGTCCAAAATTTTGGGTGAGTTGTCCAAAAAATGGGAGAGTCATCCAAAATTTTTGGGTGAGTTGTGAAAGAAATTCTGGGTGAGTTGGTTTTTGGGTGAGTTGTCCTCTGGTCGCTGGGGCGGCACAATAATAAAATGGGAAAGTACGCTGCGATCGGTCTGGATACTGTGCGAGTTTTAATACAATTTTATATGTTATTATGCATCATTATAATCTATTTGTGAATATGCTTTTAGTAATATGTAGGTTTGTTAATTTTTTCCTATTATTATGCTTATACGTTTCGCTAAATATGTTGCAGTCGAAACGCAAAAAATCTTTGTATTCAAAAGTACTGATTCGCTTATAGACAAACACCTAGACTAGGTAGTTTACAAGCGCATGACGGCCTCTATTTTATATAACTGTATTTACACCTATTTATGTGCTTGAAGTGCTAACTACGAGGCGAGGAACATTCAAAATGAAAAGCACATCGCAATCGATTAAATGACAAAACAGATCTACTAGCCGCAAGATTATCATGGCCTATAATAAGCTAGATCCATGAAGCAGCTCGGTACTGGGGTTTGATGTACCGCTTCAATTCCTCACTCTGTAACGATATGCGAGTCAACTGCGCTCGCTTTAAGGCGCCTGTTAGGCGATTTTGTGAAATTCAAAGACCCAAAAATCTTCACTGACATTTACTAAAGGCCCTAAAATTACAACGGCAATGATGTACAACTTCTGCGTTACGTTTCCTAGAAAGAAAAGCTTAAGCAAAAATTAACAAATCTCCCTCAATAAATGACATTTGTTTACATGTAAACAGCACGGTTTATTACTGGCAAATGTGACAGTAAATTTTATAATTATCAACCAATAATTTTTGAACTAATACTTCAAAAGCCATGGAAGAAATTAAAAGTGAAATATTTGTGGGTATACAGAATAAATTTATACCTAATCCTGCATCTATCAATTATTTGAGTACAGATTTTACAGATAACCGTTATCCCTTTATTTAAATTTTTGGTCACTTCACTTTGGTCACATGACATTAAAGGCCGGAATGTAAACAAATATTTGACAGGTGAGTGAGGAAGCTGATTTTACTGATATACAACCAATTAAAAAATCCTGCCTGTTTTGCAAAAAGGGTAACTTCAAAAAGCGGCACGATACACTTACCGCTTCAAATCCTCGGTAAAAACGATATGCAAGTCAAGTGCGCTCGCTTTGAGGTACCCCTGTGGCGATTTTGCAATTATCCGCCAAAAACTTTTGAACTGATAATTGGAAAACATGGGAAAAGCTAAAATCTGAACACTTCGGGTGTACTGAATAAATTTACGCCTAATCCTCCATCTATCAATTATTTGAGTGAACATTTTATAGCAGCTAAAAGAAACGGCCAGCTGAGGTTCGGCGTACTCGCTTTGAGGCAACCCCGCGGCGGTGCTTTCCAAAATTCAACCACTACAAGTCTTTATTGGCATTCGCTAAAGGTACTCAGATTACAATGGCAATGACACACAACTTCTGTGTTACGCTTTCTTTAAAAGAAAAAATATGGAAATCACCACACAGATCTCCTTCAATAATTGACATTTGTTTACATATAGGGAACATGGTTTATTACGTGAAAATGTGACAGTAAATTTTGTAATTATTCACCAAAAGCTTTTGGTGTTTCAAAAAGCATGGAGGAAACTAAAATTGAATTATTGTGCATCTATCAATTATCTGAGTATATATTTTAAAGAAAATCATTTATCCCTTTATTTAAATTTGTGATCACTCGAATTTAGTCACATGACATATAAAGCCCAGAACGTAAACAAATATTTGAAGTTGACAGAGGAAGCTGAATTTTCTACACTTTAACGAAGAAATAAAAGACATGCAGCCAAAAGGGTATTTTGTGCACGAATTTACAGTAAATGTTTGAATAACAGGGACCGGTATTCAGGATTCGTGCTTCACAAGATATAAAGTTGGCCCGTTTGCTGAACAGTGTAAGGCTTCGTAGCTCTGATAGAGATACAAACGAAGTTAAATATTTAAGTCAGGGGGAATCGAAGCTACTTTTACAGTAGCTCCAAGAAGCGATCCGCTACCTAGGTTCGGCGGAGCGCTTCAAATCACCGCTATATAACTATATGCAAGTCAACTACGCTCGCTTTGAGGCACCTCTGTGGCGACATTGCAGTATATTAAGACACAAACCCAGATTTATGAAGCGTTATTGGAGTGCCCTCAAAGAAAATGTGTTGTTAAAAACTGTACAATTTTGATATTTTCATAAAAGAACAAGTTCTAAAAATAACCCCAAATTCCCACAGGCAGACATCTTTTGTTTTCCCCTCATGTGCAAGCGTAAATTTATGCGACAACAATAAGGTGTTATTATGAAACAAATGACCTCTGAGCGGTCAGACATTCCAAAAAGTAGCTCCCCCTTACTGAGTATTATTTTCGCGGAATCTGCAGTGGGTCTGCAGTGTAAACGGATATTATACAGAAACCAAAGATCTCAATAGATGTCAGCTGTTTTATAACAACGGTTGAATTTCATGCTATAGAAGAGAAAGAAGAGAGAGTCACCTGGGACTAGCCAGAAGATAAACAAAACGTTTGACAGCTGGCCGATACCTGGTTTATTTCACCTTTTATGCATAATTTTAAGAAACACAAGGCATGAAAAGTGTGGCCTTGTGTGCACAAAAGGTAAATATTGCATGAACTATATATATATATATATATATATATATATATATATATATATATATATATATATATATATATATATATATGCCAACATAATATAAGCCAAATCACACTAGCGTTCCGCATAAAATGCGCAAAAATTATCCGTTTGAATAAAAACAAGTATTCAGTGAACACTAACAGGCCCCTACGCCCCCAAAATTGTAAGGGGTCTTCTATGGTTTTGAACCTGTTGGCCAGTTTAGACCAAGAAAAATAAATGTCCTACTTCTGCTCAAAACTTTGAAAAACAATGATACTGGCTGGCGGAAAATCTTTTTTTACCCCCAAAATTTAGCAGATCACGTGACCGAATTTGGCCAAAATGGCCTCAAGGCACATCTACAAGTCGAGACTTTTCAATTGAGCCCAACATCGAGTCTCTAGGCCTCTGCGTTCTCGAGATATCGCCTGTACAAACACAAGTCGATTTTTGGCGTTTTTGGCCAATTTGGCCAAGATCACGTGATCAAATTTGGCCAATACGGCCGAAAGGCACATCTACAAGTCGAGACCTTTCAAATGAGCCCAACATCAAGTCTCTAGGCCTCTTCGTTCTCGAGATATCGCCTGTACAAACACAAGTCGATTTTTGCGTTTTTTGGCCCATTTGGCCAAGATCACGTCATCAAATTCGGCCAAAATGGCCAAAAGGCACATCTACAACACGAGATCTTTCAAATGAGCCTAACATCAAGTCTCTAGGCCTCTGCGTTCTCGAGATATCGCTTGTACAAACACAAGTCGATTTTTTGCGTTTTTGGCCAATTTGGCCAAGATCACGTGATCGAATTTGGCCAAAATGGCCAAAAGGCACATCTACAACACGAGATCTTTCAAATGAGCCTAACATCAAGTCTCTAGGCCTCTTCGTTCTTGAGATATCGCCTGTACAAACACAAGTCGATTTTTTGCGTTTTTGGCCAATTTGGCCAAGATCACGTGATCAAATTTGGTCAAAATGGCCAAAAGGCACATCTACAAGTCGAGACCTTTCAAATGAGCCCAACATCAAGTCTCTAGGCCTCTGCGTTTACGAGATATCGCCTGTACAAACACAAGTCGATTTTTGGCGTTTTTGGCCAATTTGGCCAAGATCACGTGATCAAATTTGGCCAATACGGCCGAAAGGCACATCTACAAGTCGAGACCTTTCAAATGAGCCCAACATCAAGGCTCTAGGCCTCTGCGTTTACGAGATATCGCCTGTACAAACACAAGTCGATTTTTGGCGTTTTTGGCCAATTTGGCCAAGATCACGTGATCGAATTTGGCCAAAATGGCCAAAAGGCACATCTACAAGTCGAGACCTTTCAAATGAGCCCAACATCAAGTCTGTAGGCCTCTGCGTTCTCGAGATATCGCTTGTACAAAAAAGCGATGACGGACAGACAGACACCCCAAGTCTATAGGCCCCCAACCCTTTAGGGTTGGGGCCTAATTAACCGGGTAAAAAATGAAATAAATGATGGAGGCATCTCGCTTAAATATGAAATTTCTCTTGCACCAAAGAGCAATCGCGTGTTTAACAACCCGTATGCTATTTTAAAAAATTAATAACCAGTTTTCACAAATAGTTTTAAGTTTCAATTTCTTTTACGTTCCGAGTATGGATTTTATTCCAAACACCTAAAGTGTGATTAGGCTTATGGATTACTGTGCCGACAAAGTGCCTCACAGCAACTCAAGTTGTAATAGATATTACTGTGCCGACAAAGTGCCTCACAGCAATTCAAGTTGACCCCCCTATGAGCAATACAATGTAACGCGTTGTAGCTCTGATAAAGAAATATACCAAGTATAAACAAGTAAGTATTTGTGAAACACAAGCAGGCCCCAACCGCCCCCCCCCCCCCCAAAAAAAAATTCATAGGGGTATAAAGCGATGACGGACAGACGGACACCCCAAACCTATATGCCCCAATCCGAAGGGTTGAGGCCTAATAATGAAGAGCTGATTTAGAGCTAATTTTACAGATAATCTATACTCCCTTTATTTCAATTTTTGGTCATCTGACTTTGGTCACATGACATTTAAAGGCGAAACATATAAACAAACATTTGACAGGTGAGTGCAGTAGCTTACTTTTATGTACTTTAATGAAGAAATGAAAGATGCAGCCTAGCTCCAAGTCAACTCTTCATTATTAATACTTCGTATATGTCTTTATCAGACGCCGAACCTCAGTAGCGGGAGGTTGGAGCTAGATGCAGCCCATCAACGTGTGCCTGTTTTACAAAAAAAGGCACATTAGGCATGAACTTCTGTAAATGTTTGAACAACAGAGACTGATAAGCAGTATTCATGCCGCAGAACATGTGAATTTAACGCCTATCAGCGGAACAGTGCAAGGCTTCGTAGATGAACGAAGTTATTTTAGTCAGAGCTGACTCGGAGCTACCAGTATGCTGACAGCTATGGTTCAATGAGACCCTCGTGCTCGATCTCTAGGCAACACAGTTACAAATAAGGAGGAAAGTACACCATATATGTCTACAATTATTTGCAAACCTGCTATACTGGCCGATCACATCGTGATTTCAAAGTTTGGAAAACCAACTTTTACACTTTGTTCCTTGTTATGCGCATTGCTAATTGATACTCCAAGTTGTTCCCTAAGTATATGTGTGGTATTCTGCTCTGTCCTTATTTTTAAGGATGTCCTTATTTTTTAAAAGGCTATTCTGCTCTAACCTCAAACTTAACAAAGTCTTTTAAAATAAGTATTAAAATTAAGGAAGAACCATCTAATCTCGAGAATAAGGACGTCCTTAAATATAAGGACAGAGCAGACTACCACTCCAGATCGATTATTTGCTTGTGGCATATATTGACATTTCCCATTAACTTAGGTAATTTTATACCTATGCATGTGCAACATTTAAATTGGTTTTATTCAACGCTTGCCAGTCTAAAGAACACCAAAAATTCTAATTAAAATTTATCCATACTATGTAGGTAAGATTTCTATAATCAAAAGAACTAAATTAAAGGAAATGACAATTAATAAAAATTTAATGACTCTGGAATATCATGTGCTTCAAAATTCCCTATCGAGACCAATCCACCGATCTGGCAGAAGACCAATAAATTCGCAAAGCAAACATTGTTGGAAATGGCAGTCGCTGTATACCCAGCATACGGAACTAATGTTCCTCAGGCGAAATAACAAGCAGCCATTCCAATCAGGATACAGGAAGCAGAAGTGGACTTTTGAAAGGGAAAATTAGACAATATTACGTGTCTAGACAACCACATCGACAACACAAGGATGACTGGTATATGTTATCGTAAATCGAACAAGACTTGATCACTTGACAAATGCGTCTCTTAAACAACAAGTAAACAAACCTTTATTAATATGGAACTCATGCTAAATAAGTAGGCACTGAACTTACATTTGGTTCTTTTCCTGGCATATCTCTGTTTGACTAACACTACCATAAAAGACAATCTTTCAAACACCTACCACGAATCTATTAGCACATCTGCAATAAAATGTCATCCTATGGAATAAAATCCATGATTTATCTGTCTTGGTATTATATATTAAATCAGATTTGCAACTGCAAATGGTCGATTAAGTAACGCATTCCCGGTTAAAGACAATGACATCCAGAAAATCCTAGAACTGCAAAGGTATAAACAATATAGACATACAGCAAAGTAAATAACTGTGCCAAGTGTAACATTGTTTTTTATTGATGTGTAAAATGAGTGCATCAACAAATAGTTCAATTGTTTCAGCTAAAACGTCATCACAAACCGCTTGCAAACAATTCTACAAATTTAGCGTTTAGTACCGGTGTATATTATGGTTCTCAAAGCATGAGCCAACCAAAATTCATTTTGGATATCGAGCTGTTTGGAAAGATAAAGCAACAGCACCAATCAAAAAATTATTTTCAATGTCAAAGTAAATAAAAACATTTAAAATTAACATTTAAACTCTGAATCTTAAACAAAGTTTGACAAGTAATTTTGGAAGAATTTTAGAACAAACTGTAAAAGTCACTGCAATGTCGTTTAAATGCGGAAGTAAATAAACACGTAAAAATAAAACAATCTAAGTGCCTCTTTTATTTATCAGAGTGAGCTATAAATTAAAAATGAATTGAGATAATAAGAGACTACTGTATTGTTCTTCTTAACGCACCTGAAGAGATCAGGGGCAGACAAAGACGACTTACTCAACTTCTAAAAAGCCGTTGTAAGATCTCAGCTGGAATACGCAGTACCTGCATGGGGAGCAAGTATTACAAAAGAACAGACAAATGATCTGGAACATATACAGAAAAGAGCCCTACAAATTATCAACCCACAACTAACATATGACCAGTCATTGCTACTACTCAACCTACCAACACTTGAGGAAAGAAGAAGAGATATCTGCAAAAAGTTCTTCAAGAAAATTCAAGCTGGCACCGACAAAATAAGTAAACTTCTACCAAGCCCTAGACATTCGTCGTGCACACTGAGGACAGTCAAACAATACCCAATCCCAAATGTAAACACAAGACGACACAAAAATTCTTTCATCCCCTTCTCTCTGTTCAACTTTCAGTGACTTCATATTTTAGCCTATAGAAATCCCGACGGAAAAGACAGCGCGAAATTCTTAAGCTTAAAAAATAATGAATACCGAACAACTAACAACGAGAACAACAGATAACAATAGGTATTTTGAAATATTTGATAAGTGATCACAATATTCGTCGCATATTTACTCTGTATTTTCGAACGCAATTCAACCTTAACGGTTGCAAGTTTCGAAAAAAAAAATGATATCTTATCTTATCTTATCTTATTATTAGGAAAAGATGTTTTACAAACGGAAATTTTGAACTGACCAGCCGACATATGAAGCATATGAGCCACTGTAATCTGTTTATAAAAGTAAAAGGCTTGATAGCTAGTAACACTTTCGAATAACAGAAGAAGATGTTTTCTTAATTAAAAACATTCAATAAATAACTTTGTTCATTAGTAAATAAAAAGGTTCTTTCTCGGTGGTCGAGAGGTATTGACTGTGACATAGATAACAAAATGAATTGTTACGGAATCCGGCATTTCGTATTTTTATTTCAAATTTTTTATTTCAATTTTTTTTTCAAAACGCGTTAGGTTAAGAAAATTTAAAGAATGTGAGAAAGTGCTAAATATGCCCTAAAATATTTATTTTACCTGAAAATGTGTGGCTTCTTTCAAGAGCCTTCCAAAAGTCTTTCTAAACTTCCTTTTGAAATTCCCGATAAAATAGTAACTTTAAGTATTGTTTGTAACTCATAAACGGCACAGACAGTTTTCTAGCGGCATTTGAAAGTACACTCAAGACCTTGGACAAAGCCAATGACGTAACACGCCTCATATCGACCAAGTACTGGATGATTAACAACCTGGTAAGTCTTCATTAACGCAAGCTCTTGCAACTCTAGCAAATGCAACAAAACAATTCTGATATAGTCATTAAGGTTTAGTTTTGTTCACCCTCGAGTTGGAGTGTTACACTCGGCTTCGAATCGTGTAACATTCCTCTATTCAGTTCAAAAGAAGGTGATTGCCTCATTTCTTTTAAAAAGAATTATCCGTTTGAGCTTTAATTTAAAAGGCTCAACATTTGTCGTGAATTTACAGGTACTAACATCATATCTGAAGTATTTAATTTCTTAATACTCATTTTTATGAGTAAAATATCTTGTAGAAGCCATTACTTTGGGTTTTCCAATGTATTAACATTGGTTATCGCGATCCATAAAAAATTCTTTGGAATAGCACCACATGGGTACCCATAACAGGTGCCCTGCTGCTATGTTTACTATGCCTGTCAACCAGCCGACCAATCAGCGCACGCTGCAGTTCCTATCATGTGATCAAGCCATACCCAACTTATCGTACTAGACGATCCTAATTGATGGAGAGGTGGGTGGGTACACATTGATACAAGATACAAGATATTTTACTCATAAAAATGAGTATTAAGAAATTAAATACTTCAGTTTTATTTTCGATGACAAAATGGGAATCCCGAGCAAGCAGTAAAACCTCCTTGGTGACACAATATGGGTGAACGAGTGCCGCCCTGCCTGGACAAATACGCCACCACATTCTGATTGCCTACGAGGAACTGAACGACGTGACCGCACAGAAATGATGGAAGAGTGACAAGATATCAAGACTGCCTTCTTCTCCAAAACGTTGATGTGCAACCGTTGTTCTTGGCTTGACCAAAAACCCTTCCACACATCCCCTTGGAAGACCACACCCCCACGGTGCAAGACGCATCCGTCTGTACTTGCGTCGATGGAGCTGCCTGAGCAAACGGTACGCCTATCAAAAGATTGGGTTGAGACGACCACCAATCCAAATCCCTGAGAGCTACCAAAGACAACGTTACACGATGGCCCGGTAACCTGCCGTGACGCAAAGCCTTGAGAACTACACTCTTAAACTCGCGAAAGTGACATCTGCCCAGCTCGACCGTCTTTTCCGTTGCCACCAACAAACCTAGAAGGGGTTCCAGTTGTGCTACCCGAGGTCTGGACGAAGAAACCACCCTGGCAATGAAATACATAATCTTGCGGATTCTGTCCTGTGTGCGAAAAGCCTTGGCACAGACAAAGTCCAGTAACTCCCCGAGAAATGTGATCTTCTGCGTTGGAGTAAGTTCCTACTTCTTGTGATTGACCAACAAACCTAGAGCACTGCAGCGACTCAGCAAAAACTCCACTTGTGTTAGAAGAAACTGCCTGTCCGCATTCACTAACAACCAATCGTCGAGAAATTGGACCAACAGAAACCCCTCTTTGAGACTCCACCTTTTGACTACCGACATCACTTGAGTAAACACTAACGCAGCCGTCGGTAGGCCGAACGGTAAGGCAAGAAACCAAAAGTTTTGATCTTCACCGTAAACGCGAGAAAAGGACGAGCCGAATGATGCATGGGAATGTGTAGATATGCATCTGATAGATCCACCGACACCGCCCACATGCCCTGTGCCAAAGTGGCCTTGATCAATTGTTGAGTATCCATCGTAAACGACGTCAGATGGAGAAACTGATTGAGCTGCGACAAGTCTATGACAAGTCGCCAACCGCCAGATCTTTTGGGAACCAGGAAGACACGATTGAAAAACGCCGGTGTGCCTATTGGCATCTTTGTTATGGCATTTTTACTAACAAATCGTGAATCATCTGCTGCAACGCACGTTGCTTGATTCGAGCATGATATGTTGTCACTAAAGAAGGATTGGGAAGCCTGGCAGGCGGTGGCAAGACTTGGCACTCCAACGCATCCCTTGCAAACGGCAGGGGGTAACCCCAACGTAACCACCGAACCACATTTTTGGGAGTTCCCAAAGCCTGCAAGGCTGGCCGAAATTTCTTTAGCCTTCCGCCTACGGGCACATCTACGTTTAATTCTTGACTTGGACAAACCGATATTTTTACAAAAACCGAAAGTATCGGGCAGAGATCGTCGTGCGATAGTTGTAGACATAGACGCCGCATGACGCATGACAGATGCAGGTTAAGACTCAATGCAAATTTCTTCAAAGGAGACAGTTCATTTCTCCTAGGGGAAGACACATTTGTAACCGCCGTAGAGATCACACTGTTTAATTCAACGGCGGCCGACGATGGTTGCGACGATGACACATGAGGCACTACTGCCATGTCAGTCGCGAAATCCGTGTGCAAAATTTAACATTCACAAGGTATTGAATGGGGGCCTGCATTGCAGAGGTTTCAGTCACTAACACTGTTCCAGTGGGAGCAGTAACATCAATTTGCTCCTGTTGCGGAAGGAGTCCCTGTTGCTCCAACCCCGCAGATTGCAAGGCAGATAAAGGAATAGTCTTAGGAATCAGTTTTTGTGCTTGAAGCACCTCCTGGGTATTCGTAGCCAACACCAGCGATGACGGCAAATTGAGGGGAGAAAGGCCTTGCATTGATGCCGATGACCTGCAACTCTTGGAGCGCCTGCGACCCTGTTCCGCACCCTTGCAAGCTCTTGTTGTTTGAGAATAAATGCAAACATAGAATCGTCCAAATGTGCGCACTGATCGCAACGACTCTCCAGTGTACATGTCTGAATGCCCCAGCGGCGAATGCAGGCCGGGCAGTGTGAATGTGGATCACCAGCACGCTTGATCTGAGCACACAACTCCGGCATCTACAGCGACTCCACAAGCAGAGAACAGCAACATACAAGAAGGCTGGAAGACAAATGAGCAGAAACAGTACACATTAATGATCAAAGAGAAGCAAGCAATCTTATAATCATTGGACTGTTACGTTTTCCATTCTATTTTTTTTGGAAAAAAACTACCAGAGCTAATAGATAAACAGAGGTAGTATTTGCACATCGTAACACTGCACATACACAGGATAAAGGGAGCGGAGAACATTACAAACAGAACGTCAATCACACTGAAGCGCCGCAACTCCCATCTGTGCACTACAGAAATCGGTGGCAATCCGACGCTCCTCGTCCTGGAGTGGGAATCGATCCAGCTAGTGAGCACCACAAAACGGAGACATTCCGAGCGGAAGATATTCCGATGCGGTGGCATTCCAGACCGCTGTTCCGCCACCGAGACGGAGCCATTCCGAATCGGAACAGCTCCAAGGCAGTGACACTCCACGTCGGAACCTCTCCAAGTCGGAAGCATTCCAAGTTGGTGACACTCCCATGCGGAAACATTCCGAGTCGGTGGCACTCCACGTCGGAGCAATTCCGAGCCAGTGGCATTCCGAGACGGAACCATTCCGAGTCACAACGATTCCAAAGCGGTTCCAATTCGGAAGCACTCCAAGTCCTAAGCATTCCAAGCTGGTTGCACTCCTCTGCGGAAACATTCCGAGTCGGTGGCACTCCAAAACGGTGGCATTCCACCCTGCGAGTGCCTAACACAGAGTTACTACGTGTATAGAGAATACAGGCTCACGATAACTAAACACCACACGCCAGTGAGGACACAACTGGAGCTGCTCCAACATCCGGAATTGTTCCAACAGACGTGGTGTCGAAATGTAGTGCCTAAAAAAAGGTAACACATGATCGATTCCACACCGAGACAGATGTGTCTAGCAAACGGCTACACTACTCTTAAATGTGATAAACACCTTTCTGAAGCAGATAAAGGCGTGTAAAACCACAGCAAGAGGAAAGTGTCAGCAACTCCCAGTCTGAAGGCAAGAGAAGAGAAAACTTCCTGGAGCCATGACAACTGCGTGCCCAGCTCTCTCACAATGCCCTGTTGCTGGCAGAAGGAAAGGAGGACGGTGGAAAGTGGAAACTTTCCCGTTTGCACAGCCCAAGCAATGCAAACTGTTTGCTGAGAATAAGGAAAAACCTCGAAATGGACAACTGAGAAAATCGTCCGGAAACCATCCAACTGTCTATTACACATAACCCACACTACGTTCTGATGACCGGGAAGCATTTACCGAACGAAAGCCGGTCTCACAAAACCCAGAACTCAACATGTAGGAATCAGCAAAGTCAGCAAACATCGCAAACGTGCCCAAAGCAAGCCCAAGCTTACAGTATATGCAGAAAATATATCCAAGATAAAAAATATCCACCCCAGTATGCATTTACCTTGAGTTTAATCCGTCATTTCTACAAAAATAGAGCGGAGAAAAAACTGGGATCGCGATAAGATGGGAATGTCTTGGTCACATGATAGGAACTGCAGCGTGCGCTGATTCGGTTGAATATCTTCAAAAGTCTGGTATGTCTAAAATTACGTAGCAAATCACTGCATTAAAGTTCAGCGAATTCAAAAGTTTGAATGTTGCATCAATGCAAGTTTTGAATTTTAATTATGTGGTTTAGCAAAGGCAATGGATTTCCTTCATTAAGTGTTTAAAATTCTAATTGACAACTGAAGTAGTTCATCAGTTTATTAAGATCGGGTTGTGGCTGGGGCAGCACTTTTCGAAGCGAATTGAAAATTTTGAACGATTTTTTAACATTGTTACCCTTCACATGAAATAAAATTTTTAACTTTTTAATAAAATTGATATTTCAGTGTGATAAATTAAATTATACTGAGGGGGTGGGGAGTGGGCTTGATCTTCAGAGTGATGAGGACGTTCGGCTTTCTAATAGCTGCTTACTTATGAAAGCAGTTACTTTAAGCGAAATGATGTTCCGAAGCACTAAAACTCAAAAAATCATTTAAGTTTGGCAATTTGAAAAGTTTGCTGATTTTTTAAGCTGACCAAGCATTCTGTAGGTAAATAGATTACAAATGTTAATCTGTTTTTGTGTTTCAAAGGTTTTTTTACAGAAATGTATCTTTGACCCTGGGTTTTGTTATTGAATAACACCACATCAGAATCCTATATTAGTGAAAGCATTTAAATGCGAACTTTAAGAACTTTTAATGGGCTTAAATTTACCTAATGTTACGTTTTTTTCAAAAACACCGGTTTCTCTCTGAATAATAATGGCATATATCGAATGTAGAGTATTTCGGAATTTAAAAAATGATAATAAGGGTTGCTATAATTCATCGATGTTAAAATTTCGAAATTATTCAGCCAAGACAGGGTCTGTGCGTTTTATTAACGTCTACTATTTGACCGCTTATAGACTTCTCACATACCCACAGCTTCTTAGAGTTAATGTTACTTGTGCTTACATTGTTGGACTAAATGAGAACGTAATCTGGCATGATATTTCATTTCAGGCTCCTGAATTTCTTTATTGCCCTCTTAATCACTTTGCATAATTACAGATATGTTTCCCATGTCAAGAATTTGTAAAATCTCCCTATCATCGCCTTCCATTATTCTGCACTCTTTGTTGATCTTCATATTTGAATGTTTCACAATTAAAAGATTAGCATGATAATAGCACCAATCAAAATTCATATTCAACATATTGTATTACAAGTGTTTTGTTTTGTCTTGTGGTAACATATTTTTTCGGTCTAGCATCGACTGCAGTCACCTTGTATTATCAGAATGAAATTACACGACTACGTCTCACCCCACTCTAACAGTCTGTTAATGTCTTAATGTGGAGTAATGTTAGTTCATTGATCACTCAAAAAGTTTTGCACCCTCTGCAATTAGGCAAGCAT
The DNA here is from genome assembly GCA_949752745.1 of Protula sp. h YS-2021. Classification (NCBI taxonomy): domain Eukaryota; kingdom Metazoa; phylum Annelida; class Polychaeta; order Sabellida; family Serpulidae; genus Protula; species Protula sp. h YS-2021. The sequence continues at coordinate 67,604,754 of OX457026.1, forward strand.
TGTATAACTGATTTAAATAATAAATAATAACTGTCCTAGCATGCTTCCTCGAGAAATGCTTCTTCTTTCTTTTGATCTTATAACTTATTCTACAATATTTCTAATATAATAAACAAGTAATCCTTACACAGTTATCCAACAAGAAATAATCTTTTTTGTGTAACTGTGAACTTGCTGTTTTTGTCTTCCACGAATATACATATTTATGAATTATACTCTACTGGTATTTCAACTGTACAACACACTCAATATTTTCTAACAGTACATAAAATTAAGAAACTTTATGAAGAAGACTTCAATTTTACTGCGATTACATTTATGTATATAAAATTTTGCCAGAAATAAAATAAACTCAATTATATACATATTTTTTGTTACGCTCACCTTTTGAAAGGTATGTTATTATAAAAATATCTTTCAATGAGATACAAGCACAGTCATTTTCTCAAGTAACGAATGTGTGTATCTGAGTTCAAATGAGAATGAGAGCATAGTTCTTCAACAGATCAAACGTTTTTACCATAACTAGCAGAAGAGTAAATTTTATGAGATATTTTATGATGAATCATGTTGTCTGGTGTATTTGTTTTCAAATTCCAGGTAAGGTTCCTTTCGTATTGTTTTCGTAGAGCATAAATGTTCACTTGTATTGTTATATTTTTATTTAATAGTTGTGACTTGACCTTAATTTGTTCTTTTATAAATAATTTATGTTCAGTCGTGTAACTGACCATATGAAATCTGATTAATTGTTCTATTATTTTACAACACTTGTCAGATTCTTTTTCCTTATGGGTAAATGCCTTTTAATTTATTAAATTGGCTCTTGTTTGGTGTCAAAAAGTTTTCTATTTATGGATAAAGGTTTTTAAAGAAATTTCTGCCAACTTCATAACTTAAGACAATTTCAAACTATTCCCGAATGTTGTTAACATCAAGGTGAGAATGCATCTCTATCCAATTTAGTGAGCTTAGTGAGGAACTTATTATTGAATGATGCGACTAGATTTATGTTGAAACCTTAATTTACATCTAAGCCATCTTGGTTATTACGTCACATGGTCACATGACCAGATAGAACATATTCAGTGAACAATACCCAAGGTTGGATAGTTTGACACTATCAATAATATTACATCTCCTTTTCTTAAACAAAAAAAGCATTACATTCTGCTTTACTGAAACAATACACGACTTTATTTCTAAGTTTATTACTAAACTTTTATTACTTTTTAAGTTTATTACTAAACTTTTATTACTTTTTAAGCATTTTACTGGTTTGAATTTTGCAAAATAAAAAATATTTTCCGCTAAGAGCGATAAATGAGTACAAAAAAGACTGAACTGTTGCTGAATGTTTACTTCTTGCGAAGCAACATTAACATTAAAGTATATTTCTGGTAAAAGATAAAAAAAGAAACATAATAGTAGAAAGAACATTAAGAAGCATAAGCATGGGAAAATACTTTACTCAATTCTGACTCATCTCCTTTTTTTACTTCCGGTGTCGGTTTTGTGATGAGTCTATAAAGTGGGCGACAATAGATATAACAATATATGCAATATGAACTAACTTGTTTTAAAACACTAGATTAGTAAAAAAATAAATAAACAAAATACCTATATGCGAACTGGACATCAATCACTGACTAAGAGAATTATTTAGGCAAGCGATTAATATCCAACTGTATTTTCCAAAGTCCATTCGATAGTCCAAAATTTGTTTACCAGTTCAGCTTATCGGGTCTCTTCGTTGTCCTTCCTGACCTCGTAGTATACAATGTTTTCTCTCCCTTATCTTTGGTACCAGTATCAGGTATAATGTTTTTCTTGTCCAACAGTTTTTTATTGTTTTGGTTTTGAGCTATCTGAGCTCTTACACGGGCTTGTCTCATTTTGCGCTTTCTCACCCGAAGTTTTTCACTGTTTTGATTGGGAAGAGGAAGGGCAATTACTGCGTTTCGATTTCTACGAAGGGTGTCCCTATGTGGAGATGGACAACTGACTTTTACCTTATAAGATCTTTGATTCTCTGGAAAATGTTCTTAGATTATCCCCTCCTTTCCGTTATCTCTAATACGTACTGGTTGACCTGGAACGAGCTGTGAGAGGGGTTTAGCATTGTGTTTTCTGTCATGATAGAATTTCATATTCTGTTTGTAAACTTCTTCTTTTCTGCGCATGTCCTGCGGCTGCGAGCGGGGCGTCAGCAGGTGTGGAGCTGCTGGTAATATTGTTCTCAGCTGTCTGCCGAATAAAAGATCAGCAGGGTTGTACCCGTTATGGATGGGAGTTGACCTATAATTGAGGAATGCTATGTACGGATCGTTATTTTTCTTCATGAGGTTTTTGAATGTTTTGCCGCTATTTCTGCACACCTATTTCCGCTCGCGTGAGTTGGCGAAGATGTTAAATGGAGAAAATTGTACTCCATACTGAATTTCGCCATTGCACTGTTTTGTGGTTGTCCGCCATTGTCGGAAACTAAAATTTCAGGGATTCCTTGTCTGGCAAAAGTTGACTTGAGGTGAATTTATTATAGCACCTGCATTTTGACGATCTTTAAGTAGAGAAATTTCCAAATACCTGGAATAGTAATCCACCACTACTAAGTGGGTCTTACCTCGAATCTCACATAAATCGCAAGCTACCTTCTGCCAAGGTCTGTCCTGGAAGTTGGGTTTTAGGCCGCTGCCTAATACAGGTCAGGCATTTTTTACCATGTCTTCAATCTGTTTTGATAGGCCAACCTACCAACCCACCCGGCTTATGGCAAGTGACTACCGTGAAATCTAATCCTAAGACATACTAGGCAAATTTTTCACAACCCCAGATCAAGGCCAAAGCCACTTTTTCAATTTGTGCATACCGTCGCTTACAGTCTGTTAGACTTCTACTCGCGTATAAGACAGGTCTAAATTCACCTGTAGTTGGCTCCTTTTGCCACCTAGCCCAAATGATAAGCTGTCAGTCATGATTCTTGTTTCGTGTTTGACACTGTATGTCTTCAGAGTGTTTGGAGAACTGAGTTCTTCTTTGATTTTCTCCAGAGCTATTTGTTTACGCCATGACCAATCATTTTCCTTTTTGAGGAGTTCACACAATGGCTGTGTCATGTTGGCGAGATCTGGGATAAACTTACCTAACTGGTTTGCCATTCTTAGAAAACGACGTAGCTTTGTTATATTTGTGGGTGCAGGCATGTGTGTGATAGCCTTTATCTTTGCTGCCATCTGGCAAAATACCACTGGGACCAATTTTATGCCCTACAAAACTTACCTCTGTGTTGAGGAATTCACACTTACTTGGGTTTAGAGCGATCTCCAAAACTGGAAACAGGGCTTGTTGGCGTGACGTAATGTCTTTGCTGTCCACCAATGTATCGTCAATTCGAATACTGACATGTGGTTGTTTTCCCACAATATCGCGTATAACTTCCTGGAATACCTCTGATCCACTCGAAATACCAAATGGAAGGCGTAAAACGCAATATTTTCCAAATGGTGCGATGAATTGAATTAGCCCTGCGATTCCTCAGCAAGTATGATCTGATAAAAGGAACTATTTGCGTCAAGTTTTGTAAATATTTAGGCGTCCTGTATCTTAACTAATGTTGATTCAACTGTGGGGAGTTGATATCTGGGACGTATTACGTACTTGTTTAGTTGAGTTAAATCGACGCAAATGCGTACTTCTCCCGTTTTTGCTTTTGGAACCACCACCATCCCAGCGCACCAAGGTGAAGACTCGTTTGGTTCGAGACGTCGAATTACCCCTTGCTGCACCATGCCATCTAACGCTGTTTTAACCTTGGGCAACAATGGATGAGCAACCCTTCTTGGTGCATTTATTGCAAATGGCTGCGCATCCGGTTCGATTTGTATTTTGTACTCGAAATCTTTTATCATCCCTAATTCTGAAAATAATTTTGGGAACTTTTCCAGGACATTTTGTTTAAAATCGGGTGAAGTTATTGTACTCGCAATGCTGACAAGTTGCAATTTACTGATTGCAGGTTTGCCCAGTAAAGGTGTGGCCAAATTTTTGACGACATAAAAATTTTCTGAACAAGCTTTGTTTGATTTAGTGACACATCGCGCGTTGAACCAACCAAGTACTTGTAATGGCTCAGAATTTGCACTTATCAGAACCTTTTCTGGAGGTTCCAAGGGAACTATTTAGCTACTCGATTGTATAAATTAAAACTGATTACCGATACATCTGCTCTATGTTGATTTACCGTTACATCTAGCATAAACTTATCGTCATTATCCTTGATCTGAACAGCCCCTAAAAACTGCTCTCCACTGCCCTGTACATGGAATGGAACTGGGTCGATGTCCTGAAAGTGGTCTTCATCCCTCACTTCGTGAATGCGTTTGTGTTGCTTGGTTCTGCAGACAACCGCCCAGTGCTCCTTTTCTTGCAGAAGCTGCACGTAGCATATGTTTGGAATGTTTGTTTTTATCACACCAGTGGCATGGCGTTGTTGTTGTTGGTGACGATTGGTGATTGATTTTACTGGTTTTTGTGTCTTTTTGTGTCCCTGTGGAATGGTTGTTTGCGCACCATATTGGCTTGAGCGGGACTGAATGTGTTTGAGTGCGCAGACTGTCTTTGGACGGCTTCTCGTGTTCGTGCCTTGTCTCTAGCGTCTTGAAGTTTCAGATCTTTCTCACTCTGCAACTGTTCTTATAACTTTTTGTCTCTGATTCCAGCAACAATGCAGTCATATAAAAGTTCTTCTTTCATAGCGCCATAATTACACTTTTCAATCTGGATCCACAAGTCTTTTATGAAGTTGTTTACCGTTTCATCAATGCCTTGACAACCATTACTAAATTTGACACGTTCAAACACCAGGTTTTTCTTCCCACTGAAGTGAGATTCAAATCTGTTTTTGACTCTCTGGTACGATTTCAAAACTGGTGAATGTTTTCCGCTTTGATACCCATGCAGTACACTAGGGTGTTTACTTTTTCTTCATCATCAGTTATTTTGGCAGTAGCCAGATACCGCTCAATACGAGTATGCCATCGGCCCCACTCCTCTGGCTTCTTGAAATCGAACGTTTGACGGGCGGGAATTGCGTCTGTTGCCATTTCTTCTGTTTGTGGCGCTGAGTGCACTAAATTTACAAGTGAGCTGAATCACTGGTCCTACATATCTCTTTCAGCGTGTTTACCGCTGCCACCATGTTGTGTTATTGAATGATGCGTCTAGATTTATGTTAAAACCTCTATTTACATCTAAGCCATCTTGGTTATTACATCACATGGTCACATGACCAGATAGAACATATTCAGTAAACAATACCCAAGGGTGAATAGTTGTAACACTATCAATAATATTACACTTATTTCTTCATATTTGCCTTTATTGCAAAACTTAATGTGAATAGTGGAACGTAGTGATTGGTATTGAGCAGAAAGTTCCATATTCAGTGTCATTTAATTTCGTATTATTTTTCACAAAGGCAATATCTAATAGAGTATATGCAGTAGTTATTTTTGTGTTTGATTTGCTTTTAGCACCTTTGAAATAAGAAGAATAATGATTCGTTACTTTGCATTGCCTTTGAAATCGGGGGGGGGGGGAGGGGGGGCTATTCAAATAGATTTTAAGGTGATTAAAAGTTCTCCCAATAAGACACTTTGCTTTCCATTATCTATCATTTCGCTATTTTTTCAAGCATGTTGTCACCGTATACTTCACTTTAATTTTTGTTCTGATAAGTGTAGTCTACGATCAGCTTTCTGCTCAATTTCATGTCAAATCAAATTGATCTTGCAGCTTATATCCTTCTCATCTTATTAAAAATGTGTATGTTCTTTTATTTAGCTAGCCAATATGTTACATTTATATAAATAAACTGTTTCTCAGGTTTTTGGCTAGACGTAAAAAATCTATATCATTGGTCTCTTTTGAAGCGCGTCTTGTCCTGTCGCTGCAGTTTCAGTACGTTTTCCCAACATTTTGTTATCTTTTTTTAGCTACATATTCAAGCATGTTGGAAAAATAAATATAGACAGTGCTTTAATAAGTACAACTAAGGATACGTTAAATTTCTCAATCTTTCAAGCATTAATGCCTTTGGAAAGTAAGCTGTTAGATTTAAAAGAACATACCGTTAATCGTTTATCTGGGTAGGAAAAGGCGATTTCGGGATGTTTTGAACGAAAGAAATGTATGATCGGTTTTATACGAATAAATTTTCATAAAGGAAACAGAAGTGACTAACATTTTTAATTGTACTCCTGTAAGACTAAGAAAAGCCCCAAGAAACTGTGATTAAGGATAAAAAATGAAATCCATTAGAGGCGGGGCCCTCATTCTGGGAATATCCATTTCCATCCTGTGCGTTAGCGTGGCAGGTGAGTATGCGGCAGACTGGTTCAAGTCTCTCCATCCGTATAAGCCAATTCGCACTTTAGGATCTTTGCGATGGAGGTATTGTTTCGACTGCAACTTTTTTTCGGATAAATTAAAAAGAAATGATAAGGGAAAACATTAAAATTCTAATTTTTTCAACATGCACACTTTCAAATTAATAAAGCCATTATTTGATCTTTTAAAAACTATTTTACATAATTTTCAGTCCCTTAAATAACCAACATGTGAGTGTGTTTTTCGCAAAATAGAATTTTATTGGTGTTTACCGTTTTTTTCTATCATTTCTTCATATCCTTATCCCAACTGAATTCAGCCGAAACGCAAAAACTTTTGGGAAAAGTCAAAAGTGCGAATTGGCTTATTTATAACAAGCGAATTCGTACTTAGGCACTTGCCAATAAGTTTTTGCGTTTCGACTGAACTCAGTAGGGTTGAGGGTCTAAAGGAATGATAAAAAAAACTGGCAAAAATCAAAATTCCATTTAGCTGGAAACATATTCAAATGTTGGCTATTAAAGGGCTGAATAAAATGTCAAATAGTTTTTAAAAGGTCATGTGATTTTTTTAAATTCAGAGTGTGCATGTTGAAAGAGGATTAGAATTTTCATATTCGCCTTATATCATTTCGTTATAATTTATCAAAAAAAAAAAAAATGCAGTCGAATCGACACCTCCATGAGAAAAATGCTGAAGTACGAATTGGCTTATTATAAGTGGTTTCGTTTTTAGACTTTTGCCGAAAAGTTTTTGTGTTTCGATCTATCTCGCTTGGGATAAAGATGAAGAAATAATAGAGAAAAAAATAGAAAAAAAAACTGACAAAAACCAGCAGGTTTTCAAAAGACCATAGGATTGCTTTTTATATTCAAAAGTATGCATATTGAAAAAAAAAATTGAATTTTAGTGTTTTCTCTTATAGTTTCTTTGTAATTTAATTAAATTAAATATAATTTAACCAAAAACATTGTAGTCGATACCTCCGTCGGAAAGTACGAATTGGCTTATTTCTCGCCATAACTCAATTCACCCAGTTAAAAAACTTCTTTCAATTACCATCAAGTGTAGTTGCGCCTACCCAAAATTCGATAGATACCTTTTGAACATTTTTATTTTAAATGAGCCTTTTCATACTTTCGGGCCTGTCCGATGGAGGTGTCTTTTCGGGGTTCCGGACAGACCCCCCCCCGGGATAAACCCCCCCCCCCCGACCGAACCCCCCGCGCATAACTCCCCCATGCCAACCTCCCCTCACCCCCATATGGAGAGGACCTAACCCCCCTCCCCACTCAGTTGCGGTTATCGTAGTAAAACAGCTTTTGCATAGTGTTATACAAATGAACTACATCTCAAGTCGTAAAATCAAGATGCAATAAACCTGTGTTTAAATTTGACATAATATATTGGCATTTTGCTTAGGTTGAGAGGGGGATGGGGGTTTGGTCCGATCGGGAGGTTTTGGCACGTGGAGTTACGCGCGGGGGGGGGGGGGGGTGGTTCCGGGGGGTTTAGTCTCTGGGGATTCTGGCCTAGACCCGTCTTTTCGACTGCATTTTTATCTGGATAAGTTGCAAAGAAACGATGAGTAAAACATTGAAGTTTTCCTGTTCTGCCATTATGTGCACTATCAAATTTAATAAACCATCGCCTGGGCTTAAAAATACATATATTAATCTATTCCCCTGCTCACAGATTGACAGTTAAGGGTGAAAACTAAGTAATTTACATAACTTGGCAACATCACAAATAGAACAAAATAAACCACGTGGGTTTCAGTGGAAAGAAATGTGACATCTGTAAGTAAGTACACGTATATGTTCATGTATCTGTAAGCGGAGTCGTACCAAAAAGGATTGATGTTTCGACCGTTTTAGGATGGGAACTATTTTACCAGAAACATATGTATGTTATAAAGTATGCTGAGACACAAGTAGGCTATAAAGGAGGTAGACAGGTTAAGATGTAAAATTTCAGATTGTGGCTTATTGAATTGCAAAGGGCATACATTGAAAGAAAATCCGAGTTGTGATGTTTTTTGCTTGTCATTTATTAATAATTTGTTTTGATAAATTATACATTCGATCATTCAAAACAATACGGCGTATAACTTGTACCGTAGAAGTTTCAACCATTTAATGCAATACTATAAAATTTCAATACACATTTTATTTGCTATAATAATCATAAATTAGTAGATTTGAATAAAGCGTTCTGAATGTTAAACACCTAAATTAAAATCATGAATTTCACAGTCTGGACCTGTAAACTTAAGAAAATATTCCCGGTAGGGAACGCCCATTTATCGTTAAAATGTCTTGAAATGTAGGGTGTATTACTTTTGCACATGTTACTTTTCTCCCACCCAGTGGTAATTACATAATAAATATTTGTGTAAAATGTGTCTGTCTGCTTTTCATGATATACATTACTGTTATATTATATTTTAAAGAAGACCATGGGTCAGATTATCATGGAGAAATCAAAGAGGATGCCTTACCAAATGCAGAAGTGAAATTAGATAAAGAAATAGTGGTCAAAAGCAGAGACGGACTTGTTGGAGGTAAGCCGTTTTGTACTAAGGAAATTAAATTCTTTGATTGGTAAATTAGTAATTACCGATTTCGTCGGTATCTTGAATAGCAATAAGTGCTTTTATTGAAAGACGTTATGCTGGGGCAGATGAATAAAGTTTGAATTATGTAATTCTTTATCTGCTAAGATTTGATGTTTCAGGGACAAGCTGTCCCTATAACTTACCGTACATCAGAGAGGCATTGTTCTTTTTACTTGTCCCTCTGTCCAAATAATTGTTTGGCAGTGTCACGTCCTCGGATCTTGACTGCTACTTTCATGCACAGGTTGCCCATGGGAAGCCTATGCTTATTATATGATTTATTTCGGTCGAAAGGTGTGGGCCCAACCGAAATTGAAACAGGCAGGGCTGGGTTTCTTCCAGTCCAAAGGGTATTTCTTCCGGACAGATACTTCTTCCTTTTGTTTCCTATCGCTTCCTCGCTGATCCGAGAAACAAATGGACCTTAGGTATTAAAATTGACCTTTTGACGCCTTGAAGACAGTTTTATCCAGTTTTACTATTGATTGAAACTTTGTTTAAAAAAAAACTGAAAACCCTGAAGACCAGGAGACTTTTCGGATATTTTTAGTTGCTGGTTGGTAGTTTTCATTGGATATTTGTTCATTTCATAGCGTTGTTATGAATTGGAGTAGATTTATGGTGTGGCGGGATAGGTCCTGTCAAACATAGGCCGAGGTGACCGTGAAAGCTTCATTTTGTTTAAGTATTAAATATTGTGTGATAAAACAAAATTAAAAGTAGAACTTCTACGCGGCTATGTTATCATTCAGTTTCTTTGTTTTGATTTCTACTGTGATAGGTCCAAACATTGCGCAAACTAACTGTGAAAAAAAAGGTTTAGTGTTGTGTATTGGTCATTATGCCAGCTGTAACATCCTCCCTGTTTGTGGAGGTCGTTGTCTTGAATATGGAGTTTTTCTGACCGTCTGTGCTTTTAATTTAAATTGCCCAATATAGTAAAAGTTCTATCTGCAACCAGTGTCTGCACAGTTTTGGATAACTGGATCTCATTTTGGTTAAAAATATAGCTTCCAAACTTTTCACGGCTGTTCTTTATATTCTTTATCTTGGGTATTATTCATGATATTGATTAATTTAAGTGTAACGATAAAAAAAAAAAAAAAAAATAAATAAGAGGAAAAGTAGCCCACTATTGATGCAAACTTTTTTTCTCGTGAATAGTTGCCAATATGCTTTAACTTTAATGAGCGCCTGCGCGAAATATAAGCTATTGATCGCGAGTTTGTCTAAATCGTAAAGCAAATCAAACTGCTTCCAAATCAAACAATCCGGAACCGGGTATTTTTACTGAAGTCATAAACTGTCTGATCCACTCTTAACCCGCATTATGACAATGGACTGCGTCATTAGTTTCCGGTCGTATCGATTCCTAAGTTTAATCCTTAGTCATTCAGTTGTTGGAATTGTTATGTCCGTTTGCCTGTATGCTTTACAAAATTTAGTACTACTGCGGTTAAGTAGCTCGAATCTTTTATGATTGGGCTCAGAAATCTCACACAGTTTGAACACATATATTCAAGCTGTACAACATCGTTTTCTTTTTTTTTCAAAGACGTGATCATATGCGTCAACAATGGGCCGTGTCGTGGGCCCAGGGCTCCACCTGCTGCCGCAGACTTCAATCTGTGACCCTTTTCCAAACTAATGAAAAAGCGCTTTGCATTTGGAATGTCCACTTTTTTCTTGGTCAGGATTGTACTGCCAGCTTTGTCTGTGGGGAAGTTTTCTGCTCAGTTCGCCTGCCCGTGTGATTTTATCATTCTCTCTCTTTCTCTATTTGCAGAGGGCATATGCGGCTACACCTTATACAAAAGTCACGATCCTTTACCATTCAAGATTGTGCTAGAAAATGAGACCACAGGGCTCGCCAAGATCCAACTCGAGACGGGGCAAAAACTCAGCTTTGCGCACCAGCACACCTATAATTTCCAAATTGCTGCACATGACTGCATCACCGGAAATCACGCTCAGAGGTAGGATCATTCAGAAAACACTGTTCATACAGAATAACCTACATAACCCTTGATGGCTCCGGGGGGGGGGGGGGGGGTGGGGGAGGGGGGGGTTGGAGAGAAGCGCAGTGTGGTCCTCAAGTCACACAACTGGGTCGTCCGTGACTTTGTTTCTGTGCCGGTACTTCAGACTTCGCCGCTCACTGGACAATTAATATTTTGGCATCCTTTGTCCATAAGACTTTCCTGTTCCTTTGGCTCTTCCTGTCCATTAATGAATGTGCTTCCTTGTATTAACGAATTCAAAAGGAAGGAAAAAAAACAACATAGCTGGAAATTAGCGGGGGTCTGCTGTCACAAGGCTATATGATGTCGGCCCCTTTGTTTCAGGCTCTGGGAGCCCAGGGGACCCCCCCCCCTCCCCAAAGACTTTACAGATTATATATACATATATGTATGTCTACTTTCTCTGGGGTCTCCCCAGTTTCCTCAGGGGTTCGGATGGCCCACAACAGGAAAACCTATTTTCAGGCCTGCAGTAATAGTAAAGGCGAATCCAGGTTTATCAATTCTTCAGGTTCGAGTGCCAGAATCTTTTGTTGTTGTTTTGTTTACATCAGAAACCCCTTTTAAAAATGGAGCCATTTTGTTCTAAACTATTTTTCCCTGCCAATTTGAATGGATTGCTTTCAGAATTTATTATTGCTTCTGGATCGGATGGCTTTCAAATTTTAATGGAACCACTTCATTCTTTCATGGTGATCCTCTGTTTAATTTGTTCTGCGTTGAATAACTTAATAAAAACCGCAGAATGGCGAGCCTTTGACATATGTCGCGGTAGCAGATGTTGTTACCAAATGCGGCTGGTCATAATATCCCTGAACTTCCAACTTTACCAAAGTTTTACATGCACAGTAGCCTGCATTTTAACGGCATGGACCGGAAGACTTGTATCATGAGAGGTTTAACTCTTATACCAACATGATCAGGGCTAAAGCATGCGGTTCAAAGTTGGGCTACCATATACGAAGGGTATATGGGAGTAAAAGTCCCAATAACTTGTTGGTTTGTTCTTAATAAAGTTAACAGGTACACATTTTTGAGGTTAGACGTTATCCTTGTCTCAGAAAGACGCTTGGCGTGTCGGTGTGCTTTCTTTGGGGAAAGGGGTTTTGTGATTTTCAGCAGTTGTATAATGTAGAACTGAAGATCTGTTTATTGAACAAAATAATGTGTTATCTAAGTTAAATCAGTATTTTCAACGACTTAAAATATTTGGAACATTATGTTTTTTTCACAACATTATCTACAGAGGAGTGTCCCCTTTTACTTTCTTTTGTCACCGCTGGTCAAAATGTGTTAATGATCGATTTGATGGCCGTTGTGCACCGAAGTTTTGGGCATTCCCCAATCTGTTTACGAGTTAGTCGCGGAAATAGCTTTCTTAGAATGACAAACAACAAAAAGAAAATAAATACTAACTTTAATATTTTGTTTCTAAAATTATAATACTACTTCCAGGAATTGCCTTCAAATGGCAGTGAAGACACCCGTAAACCAAAACAAAAACAAAGAACAAAAAACAAGCGAACACTAGGCGCATCACACCATTCCCCGACAAAGTTTTTTGGGTACACCTTTCCTGAATTCCTGCCCTTTGTGTATTTTCTGTGGTACGTAGAAAAGGAAACTTCACAATTGAAGGCTGATTTGCGCATCTAGACAAGCAACTTTCAACGAGGTGTGATGCACTCGCGATCGAATTTGGATCGCACCATTTCCTTCTTTTGGTGACCGTTTTTATTTCGATTTTGTACGGAGGAAGATTAAACTCACAAAATAGAAAGTGTTTAAATATTTTATATGACAGATATAGTATACTCAGTGAACATTCCAACGTCCATCCGACCAAAAGATAACATTATCCCTCGTGGAACGGAGGGATATAGTTTTGAACTTTCCGGTCTGTCTGTCCACCTGTCTGTCCGTCGGTCACGCTTAAGTCTCACGCGCCTACAGGCCACATGAATGGATGGATTCGTTTCAAAGTTTGTATATGGTTTCTCTGGACCCTTTCGCAGTGCAGTGATGAAGAATTTTCCGGATCAGAAAAAAATTGACAAAATGGCGGACTTTTGAAAATCGGCACTGGACTTAGCGTATATACGGCAGTCTCACGCGCCTACAGACCACATTTATACATGGATTCGTCTCAAATTTCGTACACGGTTCTCTGGACCCTTCCGCAGTGCGGTGATCAAGAATTTTCCGGGTCGGAAAACATTGACAAAATGGCGGATTTTTGAAAATCGGCACTGGACTTAGCATATATACGGCAGTCTCACGCGCCTACAGGCCGCATTGATAGATGGATTCGTTTCAAATTCTGCACACGGGTTCTTTGGGTCCTTCCGCAGTGCAGTGACCAAGAATTTTCCGGATGGGACTTACATGGACAAAATGGTGGATTTTTCAGAACCGGCACTGTACTTAGCGTACCTACGGCAGTCTCACGCGCCTACTGGTCAACGGATTGATTCGTTTAAATATTAGACACTACGTCAATCTATCCTTCCACTTTTAAATTTTGCGTAGTCAACACGCAGCAGCCTTACACTATATCGACCACGGGGGATAGACGTACTCCTCGAGACGTAGTCGAGTTAACTTTTATTGTAATTGGTAGTGATTGGTAACTGGCTTGCGGTTGAAATTAACACTTGAAAATTAATCCACTAGTCATATATGTCCATGTTAGAAAATTGCGTTTAACTGATCCTCAAAATAGATCGGGGAAATGCCCCAAACTGCGATGCAGGAGTATCATTAAATCGATTAGGCCACATTCTGACCAGCAGTGAATAAAGAAGGCAGAACTGGTTAAAGTAATAGTTAAACTCAGAAAATACACTATTTTGACCCATAAATAGATTTTCAGGTGTACTGTCTTTCTAATTATCCCCCGTGTAACGAGGGGATATAGGTTTCAGCTTGTTCGTCTGTCCGTCTGTCTGTCCGCTTTCGTGCACCCTCGTGTCCGGGCTATATCTTCGAAAGTATTTGTCGCATAGCTTTTTCCTTTGGCGTAGAGATAGAACGTATATTGAAGGTGTGCAGCGTCGTATTATTTTTGAAATCGGCCAACAATTCTCAAAAATACGACTTGTCAAAAATGACTGTTTTTCAGGAAATTTGTTAGCACGGAGATAGGTTTTGTACAGGCGAGTTCTGCTGGCCTTTTCGATCCGGCGGTCTGAACTTTTAGGCAGCGAATATATATATATATATATATATATATATTGTACATGTGCAACGTCGCATTATTTTGGAAATCGGCAAAAAATTGTTAAAAGTACGACTTACTGGTCAAAAATGTTTATTTTTATGGAAACTTGTTTACACGGAGATAGATTTTGTCCAGACCAGTTCTGCGAAACTATTCGATCCAGCGTTCTGAAATTTTGTGCAATGAAAATATATATATTGCACATGTGCAACGTCATAATGTTTTTGAAATCGGCCAAAAATTGTCAAAAATACGACTTCTCAAAAATATATATTTTTTGTGTAAACCTGTTTGCACGGAGATTCTGTTGATTGAACTGGCTGTGACTCACAAAACACAAGACACGGCGGATGGCACAAGAGCCCAAATCGGAAGTAGATATCTTTGCCGTCACACTGGCACAATAAAATACTACTGCGTTACTCGGGCACCACAGATAACTTGAAAGGATAGTGTGTGGCTTTGCATTGCGCGTAGCCTTTGCCCCGACGGTTCCATTTGCCACTGTTTTTAGAAGTTGTCTGTCTTAGCGATCTTATGCGGTCTCTTGGGCGCTGTAATTATAATACCAGAAGAGAATGGTGACTATCGGTTGGAAAATTTTCTCAATGTGTTGGAAGGTGGCAGAAGGGTCTTCAGCTTTTCCTTATTCAACAACATACACCATTGCCCCGTCACTATTGGCCGCTAGGCGGTGCACCAGACTTAAGCACACACAGCGGGCTTTGTTTAGATGGCATTGATGCATGCGTGAGGTGACAGTACAACTGTGTTTTGTTGTGCCAGTATGACGGCGAACATATCTAGTGTCGACTAGAGTCTTGTGTCATTCGCTATGTTTTGTGTTTCACGTAATGTTGAGATGTCAATATCGTGGTATTTTATTGCTGTAGCGCCTAATATAATAAAAAAGATTCATAATTTTTTTTCATTTGTATATATAAGCGACCAGACAGGCGTTTCCAATATGACAGATTTTGCAATACTCTGTAGCAGAATTTTTTTTTTCATTTTAAGTTTCCAAAAAAGAGACAGCAGCAGACGTTCAAAGGGAGAGAGTGTGGGGGTGGGGGAGGGGGGAGGGCACGTATTTCTGTCACCAAAAGTGTCACATAATATGAGACAAAAAGAATTGAACATTGAAGTGTGTTTGTGTTTTTTCCTCTCTGGTTCTACTTTGGAAGCTGGTACCAAGGATTAAAATGAAGTTCTGTTTTTTTTTTTCGATCACAGAAGTCATTGTTGACGCTGTTGTGAAGGGTTAATATTTCTATTGGTAAAGTATATGCTTCAGATTGTGTTCTGTAAGAATCGCTATGCCGTCGAAGAGTACATTTTTTTTCGATCACAAAGCTATAAGTAAATATAAATTTTGACATACAAGTGCAGGGCGTTCTGTTCATGGGGACTTAAGTTACTGGGTCACAGAACTTCTGCATGTGTTCCGTAACCGTTTTTTCATAACAAACAATGTCTTGACATTAACAGAGAGAGTGTACACATAGAAGTCTTGCCGGTGGAGCCTCCCGCCCAGTCTACGTGGGAAGAAGACTCGTATACATTGGAGGTGGAGGAGAACAAGCTGTACGATGACATTCTGCAGCTGGAAATCGAGGGTCTGCAGGGTGACGCTCTGCGCCGCTGCCAGTTCCACATCAGCACGCCCGATGTGCCCTTCGTCATTGACAATGAAGGTGTGTTATTCGTGTCCGAACGTCTGTATTCGTACATGGTGTACTGTTTAATAACGGGATCATGATAATCTTTATAACGGAATTCTAGAAAAATGCTGCGCTTTTTCCAAATGGAAAACGATCTCTTAGCTTCTTTGTGCGGTTAGTCAAACACATCTGTCGCTGCTAGGATTTAGATTACTCTATCATTTGAAAGGGTCCTTTAGACACGGGGTAAAAAACAAGATGTCGTTCGGCAGCAGACTGAAAGAAGCAACTTAAACTCTGTCTGTGATGTAAATTGAATTGGACGTCTGCTTGATGGATCGTTGCGATATTGCTATAAACTAAATGTTATTTCTTAATGATTTGCAGATAAGCTAATTTAAGAAGAAAAAAAAAAGAAACAAAGAATACATGTTATTTTCGTTTTTAGTGCTGGATATTCTTAAATTGCCTGGTACCGCATTTTATGGACAGGAGATGGTAGACCTTTTTGCATCAAAATTGAAACGTTGCGTCTCAGTTTGTACCGAGAGGGCTCACAGAACATCTTACATTTCAATTAATATTAAACCTTCCAGATCAACTTCAGCAATGCTGCTGCCGTGATATAATTTCCTTTTGTTAGCTGGAGAGATCATAACTCACTGAAGCCCGTTGACATTTACGAACACTTTTTTTTCAAAATGTCTTTGGCTCATTATGTAGAAACAGTCAGTCAAATTTCAGGTACTCTACCTTGAGTTAAAAAAAAAAAATAACCAGCCGCACACGTTGATGGAAACCAGGGGCGGAATGACTGTGTGTGGGAGCTTGTAGTGGTCGTAACCTCCCTTGAATTTTTCGCAACGTTACGTCACAAAATTATGTATGACACAGGACCAGATGCGTCGTGACGTCACCTGGGAATGGCCCAACCAGTCATCCAAAGTCCTTAGAAATCTTAACAAAGCTGTATGAAAGAACACGGGTAGGGCATCTTAAATACAGATATGGAATACATTTCATACGGCGCATCGGTATTGTCTTCAAACTGGATCCGATAAAGAGCGTCAGAAACTTTAAATTCCAAAAGTGAGATATACCCTGTATCACTGTGATAATCCGATATTGCAAATGCTTCAATTTGGTCACGGGCGTGTTTTTTTTTTCAGAAAAAATGGGTATTTTACGCAACACAGAGAAACTAGCGTACGCACGCCAGCACAACTACATTCTGGAGGTGCTTGCCCACAACTGCGGAGAGAACGAGAAGAACTCCAAACCGCTTCTCATTGACATCAAAGTCAAAGAGGTGTGCACGCCAGGCTGGCAAGGTAAAATCACATTCAGTTTAGTCGATTTTTGCTGGCAACTATTGCTGATAATTTCTTTCCACTTGCCCTGACAAGGATCCGGTTGACAGTTCCCGCTATGTCGGTTTTTGGAGGTATAACGGTACGGTTAGTGAACTTCGATATTTTTAGTCCCCCCCGCCACCGCGCGTGGCGAGGCTGGGGGAACTTATGAAACGGGCCGTGTCCGTCTGTCTGTCCCCATCTATGGTGGTAAGTTTGTGCGCACCATATCTCAGTAACTAATACAGTTATTTCATTTCTGTATTGCACAGAGAGAGTACATATATTGGAGGTGTGCAACGCTTGGTTATTTTATATTTTTCTCAAAAATTGAAAAATTTCCAGATTTTTGAAATGTTGTGAAAATGTGCAATTGCACCTATGTATGTGGTAAGTTTGTACGCGCTTGATCTCAGTCACTATTAAAGGGATTTTATTTTTTCTCTTGCACACAGAGAAAGCATATATTGGAGGTGTGCAACGCGTGGTCGGTTTTTATTTTTGTCAAAAATTGAAAAATTCCCAGATTTTTGAAATGGTATAAAAAATGTGTGATAAAATTGAAAAATTTCCAGATTTTTGAAATGTTGTGAAAATGTGCAATTGCACCTATGTATGTGGTAAGTTTGTACGCGCTTGATCTCAGTCACTATTAAAGGGATTTTATTTTTTCTCTTGCACACAGAGAAAGCATATATTGGAGGTGTGCAACGCGTGGTCGGTTTTTATTTTTGTCAAAAATTGAAAAATTCCCAGATTTTTGAAATGGTATAAAAAATGTGTGATAACTACTATTTATAGTGGTAAGTTTGTACGCGCCATATTTCAGTAACTAATACAGTGATTTCATTTCTTTGTTGCACAGAGAGAGAACATATATTGGAGGTGTGCAACGCGTGGTTATTTTTAATTTTTCTAAAAAAAAAAAAAAGAAAAATTGCCAGATTTTTTAAATGTTATGAAAAATGTGTAATTTCGACTACTTATGAATCGTTAAGTTCACAAGTTGTTTTTGAACTCCGTACCTATCGCTTGTCGAGCGAGCATCATACCATCTGATCTAAACCGGCCAAGTGCAAATGTCAGCTTTGAAGTGTGCTCTCATTAGCTATTGATCGATATTGATCAAGAGCAGCAGAGCCTGCAGTTGGATGATTGCTGTTGTATAAGGCGGGTATCTCAAGTTTAGCTGGACAGATTTCAACCAAAATTGGTAGGTAGAATGGTGGGCAAGGGCACTTGACCTGATAGGGTTTTGGTGACCTTGGGTCAAAGGTCAAGGTAACTTGTTTAAGGTCACGGAAATTTTAAATTTTTCTTTAGGGGGCACAATATCTCAGGTTGTGCGTCATGTGCACGCTGTTGTGGACATGACATGTTAAGTTCCACTGGACGGATTACAAGTAAAATTGGCAACTGGGTTGGGAAGCTGAGGATCTTGACCTGATTAAGTTTTGGTGACCTTGGGTCAAAGGTCAAGGTCACTCGAACTGTTTTATTTCAAAAAACGGAGGTGCGGCGGGGGACTTAACCGGTTCACTGGTATATTTGTTAGGAAAGAAAATATATTGAGCAGTTACCGAAACTAAATGCGTAAGCAGGGATTTTCATATTGCAAATAACGAAAATAGAATCGAAATTGAGACGTAATAGTACTATTAATAGCATTGGAAAAGTAGGGCAGTTTTAACTAATATTGTATGACAACACTTGGAAATATCCTGACTCAGTTTTGTGTAGGTGGACAAATGAAAATTTATATCCCGCATAGATTTTACTGTACAATTGTGCGGAGTGCTTTTGTCTTTTCGAAAGGGTCATATATACTGTCCATGTATGAGATTTACAGGATTTATTTATCCGTGTTATTTACTCAGGTGACGTGTGTCCTTTTTCGCGTTCATAGCCCACAGAAAAAAGGCAAATTTTAGGTGCTGTGTAAATGCCAAGGCCAAATTTGATGTGCTGTTGTGACTTGTTAGTCGTTCTTCCTCCCTTAGTGCTTTGTGCAAATCGTGTATCACTTCAAGGGTGGTTTAGGGGGTGGGAGAGGGGAGGGGTCGTATGGGACTTATCTGTAACCGGTGACATTTACCGCGATTGCTTGGTAAATGGGATAGCCACGGGCGCTAGGGCAGGTCATTGTGGCGCTTAAATTGTATTGTGGCGCGATGCCTGGATACTGAGAGATAGATTTAGAATGTTTGATGTTAGGGTGTGGTGCTTGTGGATACAAGTCTCGATCAAGCTTAATTTTGCTGTCCGCAAAACTGCCAGCCTATACGGTCGTCTGCTTTTCACAGAACTGTATGAGGGGAAAGATTTTCAAGCAAATGGTTCGTGAAAATTGTGTTATTTATATGATGTCACTGGCTTGTTTTGTGAGGCTTTTAACAGAGTTTATGATGCTTGGGAAACCTTTGAATTGTGCCTTCTTAAATAGAAATCTTCATGCAGATGTGACTAAAATCGCACGTTAAACATTGAGAAGGTTCTTACTGGTAGAGATCAAAGTAAATCACCGCCCCAGTCATGAGTAAATTACACTCAACTGAAATATGAATAATTCACTTTTATGTGTTGTGCTCATGCATAAAATGTAGGTCATAATCAGGGTTTAACCTCAATTTCAAAATCTTTGCGTCCCAGGGACGCCACGCTTTCGTATTTTTGCGTCCCCCATGATTTTTTGCGTCCCCCATGATTTTTTTGCGTCCCCCAATTTGCACACTGATTTGTTTGTGTCCCCTTGTTTCAATAAGCGCAAAGGCGTGAGTTTGGGGGGGGGGGGGGGAGGTAAGAGGTAACGTGATGAGTTGCAGTTCACACCTTTTATTACCAAACCAAGAAAATTCTAAAAGCAATGAATTCTCATCCAACCAGGCGTGCTTTTCATATTGTTAAGAAATCTGGCAGCGTCGGGAAAATCAAATTGTTCTATGACTGGTCCTTTCAGTTTAATGAACAACGCAAAATCGGGAAACTGAATATGGAATCGTTAATGAGCGTTTTTGCAAATGCGGGACTCGAAATTAGCCGGGGCCCTGGTCCTGAGGCCTCATAATTTCTGGCCGGGCCGTACGATTTTCAGGACGTGGGACCCGATGGGCACGCGATTTTACTCGGAAAGGCCTATATTAATCGTCAATATCAACGATTTTCACAGAAGAGGAAATAGGGGTGTGGGAAGCAGTCGGAGTCAAAATATAATAAAAACCATAAAAAGACAAACTGAAGACTTTGCATTACCGGTATGTGTACTAATAGTCAAGAGAAAAAATTACAATTATAGGAATATCGTCATTTTTCTTATATATAGCCTATATCTATCGGGCCCCAGGATTTTCCGTCGAGCCCCCAAGAAATTTGTCAAAAAATGGTTAATTTCGAGCCCTGCAAAGGCCTCAAAAGTCAGCGTGTTTTTGTAGGACCGTACAAATTGCTTAAGCTGTAGATAATTTTTTCAGTAATAATTCACGTGGGACGCAAGCCCAAATTTGTTTGCGTCCCGGGCCAATTTTTTTGCGACATTGACGCGCAAATCCGCGTCCCGTAAATCCCTGCATAATGTTGAAAAATGATCCCTTCACAGTTAACATGCCTGATACTTTCAAAACAGTTTTGAGACTTTTGATGTTAGGTTTTATGCGAAGAGATTACGGTGTTCGCAACAAGTGTACAAGTTTCATCACAGTGTAGGTCGCCCTAATAAAAGCAAAGTTTCAGAAGAATTGACAACACGATTAGACGTTGCCTAACGTATCAAAAATCGCCGATATTCAGCTTGGCACCGCGTCTTGCTGTGACTGATATAATGAAATCGAGTGGTACCCTATCGCCAGCTCTAACCCAGTCCGTTGAAAAATTAATGCGCCAAAATGTATATGAAAATGTCGAGATATCGTAGTTTCAATAAATGTAGAATAATCCTCGACAAGCTAAGTAACTCTTCGTCGGCCACAGCTTAACTAAAGTGATACTCCTTGTGTACCTATATGATACATATCGATACATGTCGCAACTTTTTGCGCTACTTACTTTAATACTAAATTTAACTCGAAAAACATAAGACATCCTATAACAAATTACTGTAACCATTGAGAGGTTTACTTGTAAAGGATTTTTGTAGAAATAAAGTGTTGTGTTGGCGGTTTCGTGGCAAAGACATTTTCTCGTCATCTGTGCTTATAAAGTGGAAGCAAGTTGTATTTTCTTTATATGTTTGCTGTGCGAAAGTGGTGCCCGTTGCGGGAACGAAATTGCCGCTGATAAAACAAAGAATAGAAAAGTGAACTTGTGTTAAACATAACGTGTTGAGTAATTAAAGGAAGACTTTTCGTCGCCCTTGGTAGCTTCTCAACAACAGACATCTCCGTTCAATACAGTTTTGTGGAGAGATCCCATCAAATAGGATTGTGGTTGTGACCTTTTTGACAACTTATTAATGAGGGAAAAATTTATTTGAGAGTGGAAACGAATAGCCTGCCAATTGCTTGAAAGAAACCCACGCAGCTCCAATTTTCACAATTCAAACAATCAGCTTCTTTTGAGGAAGAAATATTGTGCTGCCGTGAATGGACATTATTGGCAGTTTATCAATTAATATATTTTTATCGTGAAATTCGTGTTTATTCTTCGGTAGAAGTTGTTTATCAGCAAGCGTTGCGGACACATCGTAGTTAGTTTTTGCAAGGATCTGAAGTTGATATTTTTAGTATTTTGGTTGGTCTGTAGGTTAAAAAAACAGTCGCAGTCATCATATGACACCTGAACGGCGCGTTTAGAAAAATACTCATGTCGAGCTGTTACAGTTACAATCAAATAGTACAAACAAAGAGGGGTTTTGCTTATCTAGAGACAATTTTGGTGGTATTGTAGAACGTTCTGCGCATTATTGATAAAACCTTGATGCAAAGCACAGAGAAAACGCCTTAAAATAGATGATGAGGACTGATCTGATTACCAATACAGTCAGGGGCTAACAGTTGAAGCATTACCACAGACAAAGTGAAAAAAAGACCAAATGCGAAAAGGGGTTTTCTGTAGCGCGTGCTTAGCAATGCTTAATTAGCACATAGGGCTATTGATTCCTCCTTGCGAAAATATTGATACACAGTGTGTCGAGGAATTGACTCATTGTCTCTTGTTGAGTACTCCCAATATTGCAGCATTCATTTCATGTTTGGGGTGTTTCGGTTTTTTGTCTGTACATTGATGCGATCAATACTTTGGATGATAAGTTACTTACGTTATTGTTAGCTTAAATGCTACGTTAGTTGTGCATGTTCTGCCTTCACTGAGTATTTTTTTTTTTTTGGGGGGGGGGAGGGATAGGGGGAGGGCTGGTGGAGCAATCATCTGCGCTAGATCAGTATTGTCAAAGAAAAATTACTTGTTATAAACAAGCAATATGAGATATGCACACTCACACATTTGTATTTTCGTCCCACACAGTAAGAAATATTACAAGGCACTGTTGTCCCCCGTGGAACGGAGGGATATAGTTTTGAACTTTTCGGTCTGTCTGTCTGTCTGTCTGTCTATCCGTCTGTCACGCTTCAGTCTCACGCGCCTTCATTCCACATTAATAGATTGATCCGTTTCAAATTTTGTACACGGATTCTCTGGACCCTTCCGCAGTGCAGTGACCAAGAATTTTCAGGATCGGCAAAAAATTGATAAAATGGCGGACTTTTGAAAATCGGCACTGGACTTAGCGTATATACGGCATTCTTACGCGCCTACAAACCACCGTAATAGATGGATTCGTTTCAAATTTTGTACACGGTTTCTCTGGGCCCTTCTGCAGTGCAGTGACCAAGAATTTTCCGGATCGGAAAAAATTGACAAAATGGCGGGCTTTTGAAAATCGGCACTGGACTTAAATTGACAAAATGGCCGATTTTTCAAAATCGGCGCTGTACTTAGCTTACCTACGGCAGTCTCACTACTGGTTAGTGGATTGATTCGTTTAAATGTTAGACACTACGTCTACCTATCCTTCCACTTTTAAATTTTGCGTAGTCAACACGCAGCAGCCTTACACACACCATATCGTCCACGGGGGATAGACATACTCCTCGAGACGGTAGTCAAGTTTACTTATATCTTGTTTTTCCTTGTTCGATATCATCAAAATTGAATGACATTTCCGTCACAAAACAACTTGAGATTGCAAGACAGCCACTTGTACATGCTGATTAAAACTCTGGAACAGTTCGTTCGGGCCAAATGTTATGTCTGTGGAAAAAGGGTCTGTAATGCCAAAGATTTTGCAGCAGTGAAACATTTCGTGATGATCTGGACTCACAAAAAACAATTCAGTGAAACGCGAGCAGAGAAATGTTGCGGCTGGTGGTTCCCAGGTTCTGTAATGAGTAAATTAGTATGTTCGGTCCTTTTGAGCTTTTAAGCTTTTAGCTCTTTTCCTGCCAAGTCGTAAAAAATGGAATTTGACGTTTTTTCCCCGTTACGTCATTTCTAGTTTACTGTGTTCAACTGATTAGCAGGCATGTTTCAAGACTCGTAATTTTCTTGAAAATGTTGGAAAAACTTACGTACACATGACGAGCAACTGAAAGTACTTGGATTTTCAAAATGCTTGGCCGTGATTGATTGCGGAAAAGTGGAGGGGGGGGGGTGAGGGTGTAATGGTTTCGTACATGAGTTTGTTTTGGGGCGGCATAATTCGGAAAAGTTGTGGCTTAACTTTATTCAAAATGGTTTTAGAAAAAAAACCCGATAGGTCTCGGATATTTGTTAAGTTTGCTGGATCTTTATTTCGACAGCAAGATAACACCGAAAAACATTATCCTACCTCGGTTGCATGGACATTTAACTTTTGTGTTACGATGCAAGTGGTTTTTCAGGAGAGCTTGTTACTGTCATAGAATGTGTGAAGCTCATACAATGTTCACAAAATTCCGTTTACGTTCGGACCAATATCACGTGGTTTACGTAACGAAATGGTTCCTTTCCGTACCATGCCTTTTTCTTTGGACGTTCCGCACCCTGCCAAAAGACGTTCCGCACCCTATTTGGCCGAACCGCACCCTTTCTTATTTTCAGAATTTTCTTCAAGTTGTATTTTTTTTATATTTCATTTTCAACCTTGTTTTTTTTTTTTGGGACAACAGATTTGCAGCATGATCAGTTGTAAATTATCCGATATATTTTCAAATTGAGTAGTGAAGAAACCAGCAAAGTTTGCGTTTTGATGACCAATATTGAGGCGAACTTGTGATCAGCTTATTTTTCAGCAGTGATTGCAATTTTAATCTACTGATGGACTTGATATTACGAGTTGAGTAAGTCAGTCCGGAGTAAATGCTGCCAGCAGTGCAGTGAACTGAATAAAACTTAAGAATAATAACTTAACGTCTAAAGACAGGGCTCACTCTCCCAAAACGGATTTACTCGCCACAGGCAGGCATTATATGTACTAAGACAGGCTATACACCAGAGGTGATATGCCGCGGTGCAGTGATCGCGGTTAAGATTAGCCCGAGGGACCACAGTGATTACAGTAAATTGCAATTTTTCAAAGTTTTATTCAGTGCAATGTAATGTTGGCGGCATTAGCTCGGACCGGACTGATTTACTCAAGTCGGAATATGAAATCCTTCAGTATATTGAAATTGCATTCAATTCGGGAGAAACTGAAGTGATCACACGTTCGCCTCAATATTGTTGATTGCAATCAGCTTGTTAAGTCATCGAAACACAAACTTTGCTCTTTTCTTCAGAACTCAGTTTGAAAATTTATCAGATAATTTATTATTGATCGTCGTGCAAAATTTTTTACCGAAAAATAATAATGAGAATGAAACGAAACGCTGAAAATAAGAAAAGGTGCGGTTCGGCAAAATAGGGTGCGGAACGTCTTTTGGCAAGGTGCGGAACGTCCAAAAAAAGGGTACGGAACGGTTCAAAAAGGGTGCGGAAAGGCAGGGTACGGAAAGTGAAAGGTTCGGAACGTCCAGTCCCTAACGAAATTATTGCGCATTGACGACATTTTATCGCTCTGGTTCGTGTGTAGTGAGACCATTTTTCCAACAGCTACAGAAGGGTATGCTCAGAGGGGTCTATGGTCAACTCGGCACCTTGCCAACTCGGCACCTGACCAACTCGGCACTTTTTGGTTAACTCGGCACCCACCAACTCGGCACCCGCCTTGCCAACTCGGCACCTGGGTATACCAACCCGGCACCCATTATAACAGACTTGTTTTTTAAACCCTGACACTATCTTTTTGTAACAAAATGCAATTATTCTCGTGAATGACGTGCAAAGGCAAGTATTTAACCTCTTTCATTACAATAACAGAGACCCCTTGAAAAGCCTATGATTTTCTGTGTTGTTTTTTATTGCAATTAAGTACATGTCAGAGATCGGTCTTTTATCCATTTCAGCGCAATATTACAGGACGGTTCAAAATCCGGAGATTCCCTTTTTTGTTTTGTATTGAAGTGCCATAGTTTCCCTGGTAAATTGTAATTCATGTTTGAGGGTATAATTGCAACTGGAATAATATCTGACAAGCAAAGTGATTGGATTGTACTTGACTGAGTAATTTACGGAGTAACCTTTGACAAGCAATTGTGATTGGTTCGGCTGCATAGCTCGAGGGCATTAAAAGGGATGTTTTGTGAAAGAAAGATTCATCACAACTCAATGCGGATAACTATGATTCATGAAATAAGCCTTAGGATAACTGCAATTTGAAAAATAGACTTCGGATAATTACGTTCAACTTGCTTTTTCTGTGCACTGAGATGCCACTCGATAAATGCCTTTACGGCAAAGAGGTTCTTAGACCTCGTCAGCAGATAGTTAATTGCATTAATTGTTCTAAATTGCAACATAGGACATGCTTCACGGGAATTTCCAGACGGGTTATCACGCTGCGAAAAGAGTTTGCCTGCATGCATTTTATAATTTGACATTGAAAATGAGAATTAAACAGTAAGAATGATTATGTTATGCAGTTGCAATTTATTGGTATTTCTATTATTGGAATTGCAATTAATAAATAAACTGGCTTGCAATTATAACAAGCAAACAAAAAAACTGAAAATAAGAAATAGAGCCTCAGTAAGGCAGGATCCCCCGTGAAGCAGTAAAAGTAAAATGAGGTCAAGTCACGCTGCAAGCTTCCAGGTTCCTACAACAATCCATTCTATGACAAGTCGGCCGGACAAAACAGCGTCTCACGATTAATTTAAAGCCAAAAATTCACCATTTTTTGACAATTTCCCACGGCGTCAATTTTTGGCCGATTTTAACAATAATGCCAAGTTGCACATCTTCAATATATACATTTTCACCACGCAAGGTTTCAGGCTCCCATGACACACCTTCTATGAGAAGTCGGCAAAACTTAGCACTTTTTGCGGACAGACAGATGGACGGACGGACCGACCAGCTCATAACTATATCCCTCCGTTTCACGGGGAATAATAAAACTGAACGAATTGTAATATTATGTAAGTTGCAATTCATGGGATTTCAATTGTCGCAATTTTTATTAATAAGACAGTGGACAGCATCACTGGCTTTAGTCATAAATTAGGGTAAATGTTCAATTGCAATATTTTGTTGGTATTTGCGGAGAAGCCTTGAACGCAATCAATAAATATTTTTTTGCTATTTTTATATCGAAAAAGGTTGAATAAAAAATCATAAGTTGACAAAAACACGAGTTTTTCATTTATTTGCGGTGGGATTTTTTTTTTTCGGGTGCCGAGTTGGTATCACCGGGTGCCGAGTTGGTCACACCGGGTGCCGAGTTGGTAAGAATTTGGGTGCCGAGTTGGTAAACGCGGGTGCCGAGTTGGCAGGTGCCGAGTTGGCAAGGTGCCGAGTTGACCAAACCCCCTCAGGGGGGGCTGAATTAACTGGGGCTGAATGACAAGACTGAGTAGAGCCTAATGTTTTTTTTTTCTAAACTTTTAATGGAGAAAATACACAAAGATGAGACATAAATACGAAGAGGTTTATATTGCAGGTGTGGCGGAAGCGATCAGCTACGAGGCCAACAAGCGTGTCCAGCCCATTGCGGAGAGCGCCGAACTGCGTGTATGCGACGAGACATGCGAGACGGCGGCCGTGCGCGTGTCCGTCAACCTCAACACCCAGGGCGTCGGCAAGAACTGCGACAGGGACACGTACTCTGTGCAGTCCCAACGGAAGCTTTGTGGCGAGTATCTCAGGAATTTTCACGCCTTTTAAGCTGTGTGACGAGCATTTTAAAGAAATTTTTACGCATTTAAAACCAATTTCAAACTAGAACCTCACTTCGCTAGCGAAATGTTAAACACTTGACAAAAATTAAAACGCACAAATACTTTCTTCAATGGGTTATTTCTTGAATACTAGAACCTCACTTCGTTAGCGAAATGTTAAACACTTGACAAAAATTAAAACGCAAAAATACTTCCTTCAATGGGTTATTTCTTGAATAATATATTGCAAACAACACAGCTTGAGTACGTCTTATAAGCTGAGTAGTGTTTGGTTTCTGTTGACTTAAGGTTTTATTGACTGATCTAGCATACGCCGTGTTAGCTATTTACGCAGTGAGAGCTCGCGCAAAGCTCACTGTGCAACTGTGTGTGATGTGGGTTAAATGCTACGCATTTACCTGCAAAAAATACACTCTTTTTACATGGCGTTTTAACAAAGAAAACGAAATCAAAGACGAAAATAAAAAGTGACATGCACATGTTCAGATCGAGCTCTTCATAAGTCCCAAGTTTCATGGTCGTAGGGCCCATAGTGTCAGAGGAGAAGAAGACACAAAAAATCGGAAAAAGTGTCAAGAAGAAAAAAAAAAAGGACGAATTTTGCTCGCACAAATTCATATAACCCTTGCAAGCCAAAGGTTTGTCAAGTGTTAAATATATTGCAAACAACACAGCTTGAATACGTCTTATAAGCCGAGTAGTTTGGTTTCTGTTGACTTAAGGTTTTATTGACAGCTATACGCCGTGTTATCTATTTACGCAGTGAGAGCTCGCACAAAGCTCACTGAGCAACTGTGTGTGATGTGGGTTAAATGCTACGCATTTACTTGCAAAAAATACACTCTTTTCACATGGCGTTTTAACAAAGAAAACGAAATCAAAGACGAAAATAAAAAGTGACATGCACATGTTCAGATCAAGCTCTTCATAAGCCCCAAGTTTCATGGTCGTAGGGCCCATAGTGTCAGAGAAGAAGAAGACACAAAAAATCGGAAAAAGTGTCAAGAAGAAAAAAAAAAGGACGAATTTGCTAGCACAAATTCATATAACCCTTGCAAGCCAAAGGCTTGTCAAGTGTTAATTAGCATGGAAACCGTATCTTCTTGCCGAAAACGAATGAGAACAAATGAATAAATAACTATGTATTTTAATGCAATAATTAGTACTGGAGTGTTGTATATGAGTCCTATAGTGTTTGGCAGTCCACGGATCTAAATTAACTGATAAAAAATCGCTTCGGACTTTGATTTTTTTGACTGTTTGAGTGAGGTGGGGATTGATATTTGTAGCACTGGCATTTGTTGGTATTCGCACTGAAAACACTTCTGCGGACGCTTAATTGGGTGCTCGGATAGGCCATGCGATTGACAATTAAAAACAGTGTTCATGTTAAAGGTGAACGAATTCATGTGCAATGTCACCGCTGTTATGAGCAGATTATCTGCCAGTGAACAGCAGGTATAGCGCCAATATCCATGCTTATATTACTGCATCCAGTGCTGCGGATTGTTGTTTTATACCCCGGCAAATGAGAGGTGGGTTGATTTATGATTTTATGCTCTTTTAGGCGCGTCCAAGAACATTGTTGACCTGCTTCCTAGCCCAAGTTACGGCTTGTGGACACGTGCCGCGGACGTGGATGATGGCAAGGAAGGCGACGAGATTTTTGCTTTTGATGGCACAAGCACTTCTTTTGAGGTATGATCATGAATGTTTGGGAAAAATATGCTTAGAATTTCAGCAGTCATATTCTCTAGGTAAAAACAAAAAAGGAAAACAAAAAAGAGGAAAGAGAGAAGTTTGCCTGAAACAGAGAGAAAAGTCAATTACAGATTTACATTTTCTGTCGGTTCTCTCTTTTGGCTTTTTCAAAAGGTTGAATTAAACGTTCTTATTCGATGAGGTCAAGTGGTTGACAAGTAGAAAGGTGATGATTTTTCCAGTGAAATAGTCCTCATAGGAGTCATTTCCTTTTTCAGTACTAAACACTGAAGATAAAAACCGTATTATTCTGTCATTCTCATGCATAATTAAAAGAACAAGAAAAAAGGTCGTGTTATTTCGGTGACAAAGCTGGTTAAATTTGAACGTTTCATGTCGTTGCTGGCCGCTGCAGGTTCCAGACACTCAGTTCAACCACACGCTACAGCCGGATTTCACCATCATGACGTGGATGAAACATGAGCCCGAAGGTGACGAATTGACGTCACACAAGAAAGAACACATTCTCTGCAACTCGGACGGCGAAGGTAATTACCTATTTGCCATTAGAATCATAACTGTGGCATAAATCAACCGTTGACAATGACATAGTTGGTGTAATTTCCATGCTGTTTTTGCCTTGCTGCTGTTTCCACTTTGTTTCTTTTGGAATTTTTTGGATTTTTTTTTTTAGCCTATTAGTCAGTTGAAATTCAATGATACCCCGCCGTTTGCATGTCTGTTCGTTGTTGGGTTCTCATATTGGTGTCCCTGGAAAGGGTGACAGTGTCGCGAGAAAAACAGAGTGACCAGACCTGTGATGTGCACCCCAGATAAGTTACAGTTTCTAGGCCTCAGTCTGACCGCTGTGACTTTCTCTGGTGATATCGCTACCCCGATCACTAGTTGTCTTGTAAGAACTCGGCGTCTTTGCAACTGGTTTGGCATTTGCAGCTATATTTTGTTCGTGCTAGCGCGTTAAGTTACTGTCCGGACCTGATTTATTTTAAGGCAAACAAAACTGAAAGTGGGTAGAGGAAAAATTCGACATTCTGCGGCCATTGTTTGCTTTGTTATGTTGAATTAATTGCAATGGGGGAATTTGCTTTGCACCAGTCTGCTAAAAAAAAGTACTTTGGAGTTTGCAAACAGCACATTCTTTGTATCTGCAGTCATATTATGATGAAAGAGTGTTTAATAACCAGACGTAAATATTTATAGAAATTGTAAAAACTTATAAATGAAGAGGCTCTACCGGTACTGGAGTCTGTGTCCCTACAGGGAGTGTTCTGGCATCTGAAATGGAGATTGTAAAATAAACTGTAAAGCTCTCCTGCCGTTATTATGTTAAAAATAATGGCATGTTTCGAGCTGCATTCGTTTTGATGCAAACTAACTTATTTACGGCGTTTGTTAGGTGGTATAAAAGTATTTTCTGTGGTCCGAGACGGTCGGGCTGATCTATTTTTGTGGGCTGTGTGAGTATTTCTTGCCTGTTACTTTTAACATGGTAAAGGTACGTGGCAGTAATCGTATCTTGTAATTGAGATTTTGCCTGTGAATCGATCGGATCAGACCTGAGAGTGGAGGTGTGGCTCTGCTCTTGATTTTCGGTACTTCCCTTTACCTATTGTATCAACTTTGTGTGTAGCGTAATGATTTCCTGGTTTCTTATTCGCGTGATTTTATATGTTGTTTGTCAGCGTCGCGAGTTTTTCCCATCTCGAGCCAGACGGTGCTTTAAATGTCGATAAGACGAATTGTAAGCTGCTCATTAATGGGTAGCTAAACCGGCTCAAACTTGCCGTGTTTCAGTCGATCTCACTTCATTATATGGGCTTTACTCGGTCTGCGGTGATTGCCTTCCTTCCTGCTTCGGTGAGAAGTCCAAAGTGTAAAATGTCCTCAAGTTTTAAACTCCATTTCCCCCTACTATTTTTAGCACTTGCGTGTTAAGTCACAACTGTGGTGACTTAACAGTGACTCATATTTTCATATTTGAAACAAATAAGACAATTAGTCCGACGATTCAGGTCCAGAAACCCGCGTCATCATTGCGAAGCGTAGATGTGACATCTGCACAGAAACGCTGGACGTCTTTCTTTTTCTTTTCTACTAAAAGGTTCTTTTCAGGCGAAAAGAGATATGCGGGTAAGACGCGGGGCTTAATTGATGAACAATCTGTGATAGATGTGGCTCATTTAGGCGGGGTAATAGGCTTACGCTGTTTTTGTCCTGTAGTCTGCAAGGTGCTAAAATGGTGCTTTGAAAACGCCTATTCATCATAAAGTCAGCGAAAGCAATTTGATGTCCAAGGACTGGCGGGGGGCGGGGGGATAACAAACAGGAAGCGATCTGAGCCTAAGTACACACGTGACTTGAACCGCAGATCTTTTGTGTAGAGGTAACAAAAAAAAAGAGAAAAGTTGATTGTTTTGAACTTCTGGTCGAACGAAGCCAAAAGCAAAAGGTAGGCAAAGGTTTGTAAGGTTGATTCAACTCATCGACTTTTGATGTCAGAATACGGCTGTAATTCTAAGGTACCTAGAATTCACCAGATTTGGTGGGTCAGAAAAGTTGCCTAAATCAGTTGGATTTGTGTGACAGAAGTGAGTTCCTCTGGCAAACCCTCTTGAAAGGTGAAGCAAAGGTCGTTCTGGCTATAAATGTCTGCAGTTGCACTTTACTTACGAACATTATATGAAGTAGGTATGGTAACCGTGAATTTATGTGCGTTGCATATTTCTAGTTCGCCATTGAATCTGTGCTTCCGTCCGTCTGTCACATAAAGCACCAAGTTTGTTAATTATGACCAGCTTCGACTATTCTAATGAGTAATGTTTCAGTTGCTATTGATTTTTTTTACTGACATATTTCAGTAACCCTCTTACTGTCTTTTCTGAAAACTTTTTTGTAGCTTTAACAGGGCTTGTGTTGTGGAAAGGATGTGCTGAGCGTGATCGCGACACGGTCCGGAAGCCTATTAAAGCTTTTACCATGCGGACCTATTAGTGGAGCGTTACTCTGGCAGACCTGCCTGCAAGCTTGGGTAGTGATAACTCTTGAGGTTATGTTGCGCACTGTTGGCATGCATGAAGGCCTAATGTGTCGTGTCCTTTGACTTAATTTCCCATTATATGAAATCCTGAATCTTTAAAAAGTTTTTCGTTTAAGGCATGGCCCGCTACTGACCCAAACTCAGGCGGTCGTCGCAAACGGACGTTCGGGGATATGCGGCTTTAAATAACGACGTTGAGGAACTCCTTGCAAGAGTACCTCTCCCCTTCGCCTCTAATCTGAGTAAAAAAGCAGGACTTATTGGGAACTCACTATTATTGTAACCTGAGTGACACTGCGTCACATTTTTGGCTTAAGTGATGCACATGTCGTAGAAATTTGCATTTTCTCTCTGTTAACAAAAACGTTTACGTTGATAGATGTCTTGAAAAAGAAACCAGCCGTGGAAGTTGGTGCCCTTGTAGAAGCATCCCACTCGCAATATTATGTCTAAATAGGCTCTTTCTTTGGAAATATCCTGATTTTTTCCCAATCATTTAATTGCATCAGAATCAGTGCACGGAAATGTTGAGCTCACTTCTAAGCCCTCAGAAAGCTACGAGCAATTTTACTTCAATTGCTGAACAGTTGTGTAAAAAGGGTTGTGTGACGTTTTAGAAAGCACCGGGGAAACCAAATCACGTTTTGCTCATTTAGGCTTTGCCATTAAATTCTAGTGTTTATAATAGACCAGAAGCGAGAGAAATAAAACAAAAATGGTAAATAAAACGATAAAATAAAAGGAAGATTTTAAAAGGTGCTTTGCAGAACAGTTTTCGTCTCTTCTTAGATACCATTTACTCTTTGAAACGCTGCATAAAGGGATGGTTATGATTGGCCATAAAGTAATTTTGTAGTTTTTGTCACCCTGAAAAGGCTCGAGAATTGATTGAATAACTGCATGAAAGCGGGGATGGAAAAAATCCTCGGTTGTGTGTGCTGTGCACGATTACTAACACTTATGACTTTGTTGTACTGAGAAACAGGGTTGACATCGTTTTTTTTTGATCAACTGTTTTGAGAGACCGTTTTCGTACACATCAAAGAATTACCCTACTGCATCTGTGTTATCGCGAAATAAATTAGAACAAAGCCATAAAGAGACATTATTTTTCAGGAAATTTATTTTTATATGTTATATTACATATTGAATAGTGGATAAAATACTGGTAGTGTGATTTTTTCGCTTGCACGTTTGAAGAGCTTGGCACTTGAAGGGCTCTGTTGTCTATATTTCTGCGGTCCCCTATTTTACAAGGCAAAGGACACCAAGTGTCCTACAATTTGCTCGTCTTTTAGCAATGTACAAAAACATGAGGGGCAGATGTGGAAAAGCTATTGAAAGGGCTGAGATCATGCGACCATTTGTTCGTAAGTCCGCACCACGTGATCTCACATGTGATCTGACTCGAAAGTTAAACTGTTTATGATAATTATTAACAGGCAACAGATAAACTAAAAGTAATAATAATAACGATAAATAATGACGGTCAGCTTCACGGAGCGCGTGGTTTAACGTCCACGCCAGCTTTTGTCAACCATCTTCGCTTGTCAAATAGTGGAGAGAAAAAAAGGTGTAGGGACAGCTGAAAGGGATGCAGACAAATCATCCATTGTAGACAGAGACAGTGCAATCTCATTTGGACCGACCGAGCCAAGTCGCTTCTTTTTCTTTTTTCTTGTTTTTACTTTGCGGCACAGCGCTTTAGACAGTTTAGTGTTGCTCGATTGTCAACTACTTTGCCAACCTTGCTTGAAGAGTTTTCTGTAGCTGATATTTTTTCCGCCGAAGTAATTGATGAGAGTACATGAAGGTACAGTACTTGTTTGGTGCCAAAAGTATTCTCATTATTTTGTGCATTATAGCTTCAAAAAAGGTGACTGGCATCACAGTTGCACCTTGTAAAATTCACAGAACTGCTCCTCTGATTAACAAAGCACAACGGCATCAACACTTCGTGACTTCCCGTTTCAGTATAAGTCTTGAGCCTTGCCTGAGGCCTGAAATCCTTGGTAAGATATTGAGTAGGCGTGTGAGGCATGTTATTGCTTCATTTGGCCTTGTGCAGGGTCTTTCTCGTTTTGGGGCAGCGTTAAATGATGCATATCAGTGCGAATCGATCGCAATTTCTTGCATATGTACGCCGTACACGGAAACATGAACTTTTCTTTTGCTGTTGTTTAATGGCTACCAAGCACGAACCAACATCATTAGCCATGTAAAAATGGTAGGCATGGAGTAGTAGTAGTTGTATCAATATAGCTTTCAGTAGGTAGTTTTTGGGCGGCACAGGTAATTCACACACACAGGTATCTGGGCACAGTTATCCGCTGTATTTTGAGGTGCAGGCACCCTGACACAGGCAGGGGTTGCCCTTGTTTATACCAAGAGCAATGGCAGTTGCGTAACAAGACTTCTTTTTTTTTTGTGCAAACATATTTCTGGACTGGTGATTGTTTTGCCTTTAAGCCTGTGCGACATACATGAAAAGTTCTCCTGAGAAGTAATTTATTTTGGTAAAAATATTTGCTTATTGCTAAATGGATTTCCTTCAATCCGTTTAGCAGGTTTGTGTGTAGTACTCATCTGATGTGGTTATACACTGTGCATCCCTGCAGCTGTGAGCCTTTTGCAATCACACAAGTTCTCACATTGTCCTTTCTTGTGAACTTGGGCTTGCCTGAAAACTGCGCTTCTTTTCCACACAGAGTAGTGATGACTAACCGCATACGGACAATTAAAAGGGTCTTCTCCTGTCTACTGTTAGAATATATGAAAATCAATGTGGTGCGCATGTAAAGTACGCTATCCATAATGAATGATCTTCTCCCAACCACAGATTTGTGTAATTAGTTCAGAGGCACAGGGAACCTTTGGGCCAATCGAAAATCACAGATTCGTTGTTTCTTAAACTGAACAAGTGATTCTTGGTTTCTATAATGAACTGTTTCATACTTAGTGCCATAACTGTATTTAACCATCAATATCTTGTAGTTGGCACACGGTTTTCAGTTGTTGTGAAAAAGGTTCTTACCATTTATTCAAAAACAACTCACATTGATTTTTGTTCACCACACAAGGGTTGGTCCGAACATGTGCTATCGGCCATGTTCATCCTTCATTCATTCTGTCTGTCTGTCTGTCTGTCTGTAACGTCGCGTCACTGAGCCTACTTCTGTTTCTTTTCAAATTTCACACGCTATGCTTTGCTGTGTAATATACGTCATTAACATTGACAAGTCTTTGACTTGGTCAAGACTTATATGAATTTGTGCGGGAAGCCGTTGGGCTGTTTTTTTTTCTTGACAGTAAAAATACATTTTCATGTCTCAGCTTCTTCTGTGACTCTACAGGCCCTAGGACAACAAAACTTTGTACTTGTGTAGAACTTGATCTGAAGGTGTGCATCCCGCTTTTATTTCGTCTACGATTTTGTTTTCATGCTTAAAACGCCATGCGAAAACAGCTTATTTTAGAAAAAATAAACACAGCGCCTTTAAAAGCTAAGTAACGGTTGAGCAAAACAGCACAGTTTATGGGCGTTACTCGAGCTCTGCCTGCATAGAGAAAAAGTTCTAGTCCGTTCAATCAATAAAGCCGTTGAGCCAACATAACTAATCAGATGAACCTTGTAAGCCGCATACGTGCTGCGCCACAAGCCCTCTACTTTGTTGTATTACAGACTATGCGGCTTGCAAAAAAAGACTTTATGTTGTTCAAGAAATAATAAGCCGCTCAAAGAAATATTTTTAACTTTAATGTTTGTCAAGTGTTGAAGATTTCGCTTCCGAAATACGGTTCTAGTTTGAAGTTGAATAGTGATTGTCCAAAACAAAGTATAAAAATAACTAAATATTTGCTTTTCTTGAGTTTGTTATTGACCAGGGTTTGCAATATGAAAAATATCTCGTTGAACCAAAACAATAATAATTAAAAAAAAAAAAGAACGTTGAAAATGTCAAATTTGTGCTGCAGCTGAACACAGGTTTGTTTTTTCACCGTTGGAGATGTGCTCTCCGAGACCTATCCCACAGTGGTCGAATATGATACTTCAAGGGAGCCCGATAGCATGAAAAACCCTTCTGCTAATATGCAAATATTTTCTTCAAGAATGTCAGTGTGCCCTATTTTGCTTTGTTAATGCCGTACCAGAGTATTTTGAAACATGGGAGCAGTTGGGGACGGGTATCTTCCGGTCTATTCTATAAGAAGGCGAAAAGCCTGCTGGCCTTATTTTCCAAGGGTAAGTCGGGTCGTCTTGGGGCGGGTCTGCAAGTCATGCTGCTACCGATGTGTTTCTTTTCTGATTTTAGTCTGGGAGATCAAAAAGAAGTACTTTAAATACGTCATTTGAAAAAAGAGAAGAATGAAAAGCTTTGGAATAGAATATGATAGAGTTCAACTAGAATTTGATGGAGTATTGTATTGCATTTGATTATGAAAAATAAAATCCAGATATTTTCTCCACGAGTAGGCTGGCCTGCGCCACTTCTCTTTGTATCTGAGTGTTCTTTCGCGTGCAGCAGATTTTTCTAAATATAAATTACCTTTTATCGGTAGGAAAATATTACGTCTCTTGGGCAAAACCAACCTGCAAGAAGCGTTTCATTAGTAAGGTGATCACTCAAGACTTACTGAAATCAGAGGAGCAATGTGACATTGTAGACCTACCTGAAAGAAAAACTAGGCATACGTGTTTGCCATAGATCCGAAACAGTGCAGCTTGACCTGAAAATGTCAAAAATTTACATCCTTTTGACAGGTGATTAAAGAACTCATTGTTTACTTTATCGCAATTTTATTTTCTTGTGCATATATAAAAAAGTTTTTGCGAACGGAGCGCAGTTTTTCACGAACCCCAAGACAATGAGGTAGCTGATACAGCTGCCAAGGAGGCGCTAAACTGTTCCGATTTCCTGATTCCATACTCAGACTTTTAAATGTCATAATCTCGAGCTATACAAAAGAACTTTGGCAACGACATTAGACAACGACATTAGACAGACAAAGGAATAAGAACTGTTTGAAATAAGTCCCGTTGTTAGGCATAAACTGCCCTCCCAAAGTAATGTCCGGGACGATATGATTATACACCGAGCAAGACTAGGACATACGTATGTCCGTCACAGACATCTTTGTAAGTGGCAAACCTGCAACCGAATGTGTTGGGTGACATGAACGTTACACTTTGAAACATATTTTAGCAGACCATACCGATCCCCAAGACGCCCGCTTACGTCAGAGTTGACTCATTGAGGCAGTTGTTTGGTGAAGTTGAGCTTGGAAAAATGATAGTTTTTAAAGAGATTAACGTGTATCAGTATTTCTAGAAATTATGCTAATTTTGTAATTTTAGAATATACAGGGTTTTTGCTAACCTGGATTTGAACTGTGATAACAGTTGTTTTGTAGTCAGTCATTAACATGTATTAACACAATGTAACCCGCTAAGGGTCAGCCACGTCTTTATACATAATACTAACTCGAACCCCCGGCGTTTTGAGACGCAGTTTTCCTAGCCCTTCTACAACCAGGGGCGCAGTTTTTGAAGACCTTGTGTCGAGCGCTGGGACTGGTTAGGTTTTACCGATTCAAGTTGCATTTCGCGCCATTTACTTTACTGTAAGGTCATCACTAAGGTCAAGTCACAGTAAATTAATAAATTGCTGATCAAGCGGTGATCAGGTACAGCGTATTGATCTGTTTTGGAGAAATAAAACCAATAAGGGATTTATTTTTGAGCAACATGGACTGACAGATGCAAGCCATCGATCTATACAATTAATATTTATTTTATCTTACTTTCCAAGTACCATCCTGTATTGGTGAACGCGCAGAAACATCCAACAAAAAGTATACCGACAGCGCCACACGTGCATGCGTACCTACTCCCGCGGGTGATTCTCTAACTCTGAAATGGTGTCTCGAGCCCTTCTTTTGGGTAGTGAAGGAGAAACCTCTTTTATTTCTTGGCTACTGTTAATGAACCATTAGTTGTCCAAGTGTTCTCGAAGTTTTGCGTGAGGTCGGGTCCACTACTCTAAATCAGACCGCTGCTTGCTGTCATTTGGCGTAGAATCATGCAATTCCGCCCCCAGTTATAATGTAATTCGTACCACTAGGAGTTTTCTGGAGAGACAGCGAAACTCCCGTTGTGGAAGGATATTGTTCCTGCTAAATGTAAGTCACGTCATGGAAATGAATTCAGGTCAGGCCATTTGTCTCCTCTGCTTCCGAACTCTTACGCATCGTTTGCAATTAGATATTCTGTATGACGTAAATTGATGGTGATCCACTTAAGTTGTTTGTTCACAAGCAGAAGCAATAATGTTGTTACGTAGTAACTTTA
The DNA here is from genome assembly GCA_949752745.1 of Protula sp. h YS-2021. Lineage (NCBI taxonomy): Eukaryota > Metazoa > Annelida > Polychaeta > Sabellida > Serpulidae > Protula > Protula sp. h YS-2021. Next base: position 67,643,364 of record OX457026.1, read on the forward strand.
ATCCCGAGTTTTTTTTCATCGATTGTCTCTTTTGTTTTTCTATAATTTATCTGTTTCTTGTGTTTGAGTACTGTTTTGTTTAAGATTAGTGACTAGAGGTTTCAAGTCAAGATCTTTAGTTTTTCAGTATTTACCCGAGCCCTAACCGGGATTTCAGTAATGATGAAAGTGGTGGAATGAATACTTTAATTGAAGCAAAAAGTAGATGTTGAGGGCCTTTTCAATTGTGGTCGATTTATAAATTGTTTGGTTTATTTAGAAATGGGCTGCCAATTTATCGATTGACCGCCAACTAAATGAAAAGTACTATAAAGACAGAAATTATATTTGTCGTGTATGATGTAACGCACTTGTTTGTCTCTCAGAAGGCCATGGCAGATAATCAGTTGTTTCTCTGTACTGTTGATAAAGGCAGCAAGCAAAGTCGATCATTTTACCAAAGTACAGTGTTATGCGAACGAATCACCACTACCAGGATTTTTCAGAGGCATATCAAAAAGCCGCGAAATGAAATGTGGCCATGAGAAAATCCTGGTGTTAGCATAAGGTGTTAGGAGAATTTTGATGGACACAGAACTGTTCTTTTTGCCACTTGCTATTATAGAAGCAAAAAAATGTTGACATGAAAAGTTGACATGGAATCAGTGTGTGGCAGTTGAGTGAATGGCAACTGCGGTGATTTATTGAGGTAGTGTTCGATTATAGAGCCAGTTCTATAAACATACAAAAATTGAACACCTCAAGGTGGACATCTAAAATGAGGGTGCAGTTAAGCGCAAGTTGTTTTCGTGAATCGTCTATGCCTAATGCCTGTGGTTGGTCATGAGAATCCCGCAGTCCTAAAGACATTCATTGAGTGAGCACCATCGCGTTGTCTTCTGCTCCGTCGGCTCCAGTTCGTCATCCTGTGGCCCCTTGGCAGGCGAGCAGTCCATGTGCGGGCTCTTTTAAGTTTAGTTCACACTGTAGACGTAATTGTCAAGTGTAAACTGCCAGTAACGTATGTTTCAGGCAGGGTAATCAATAAAGGGTAAAGTTTGATTATCTCAAATCTGCAAAATCCCGCGTGGGCTGTATGCATTTTCGTTTATAAAGCAAATTGGAACATCCTACGTTGTTTTTAGGTATTTTTCATTTTCTTCTGGTGACTGTATAAGAACTTGTATCGGTTTGAGACAGCCAGGCCTTTCGCATTTTTGAGATTGGCCCAAGCTTGTGGAATCTTTCAAGTGTAATCATGTGGTTTCGGCAGTTAGATCACTTCACGCGTGATTTTCGCGCTCTCAAGGGCATTGGCCACCGATGCAAAAATCTAATGCGCACAATTTTTTGCAGCGAGTATCGCTCACTCGTCAGTGCAGCATCCTTACTTATTTTTCGCCATTTTTCACATAAGCCTGTTGTGGATGAAAGAGAAAAAAGGGGCTTTTGTGGTGCTTTGGAGCCTTCATTAGCGCTGGTGATTTCTAGCGTTGGCTAATTACAGGGTTGAAGGCCTTATTTAGCTTGATTGGGCCTCTGAAGCAAATGCGTTTAATTGCGAGTGCCTATATGCTACCGTTAAGTCTTTGTCACGGGCACAATACACCTTATCAATTCAAACAGACAGATCATAATATCGCTCTCTCTCTCTTTCTAAAAAAAAAAAAAAAGAAGCAAAAAGAAAAAAAGAAAAAAAAAGCCACACCAGTTGCTAACTTGGTAGCATAGATCCTAACGGACAGATGGAAATAGTTTTGGGTCCTTTGCCATTTCGGCACTGCCATTTCAATTTTCGACCCTTCGTGAAAGACGCTTCGGTACGTTTTGGGTACCCTTCTACACTTCGTGAAAGACATTTTGACCCCCCCCCCCCCCGGTTTATATCTCTTCGCAAATAAATAATCACTTTACACCTTTGTGTCTCACACAATGATGAAAATAACTCCACTACTATGATATTAATAAACTGTTGAAAACGCTGATTTGCCACAGCCCCCCACCTCTCGGGTCATTTGACTCCCCCCACCCCACTCAAAAATTACCCAGTCCTCATGCGCGACGTCTACATCTACATCTGTGCTTATTTTGGTGCATCTTGCAGAGAAGAACCGCCACCACTACGCGCTGTTCGTACACAACTGCAAGCTCGTGCTGCTGCTGAGACAGGAGTACCACGACGGCGTCGATCTGAAGGAGTTCAAACCAGCCGAGTGGCGCTGGAAGGTGCCGCAGGTGTGCGATGGCCAGTGGCATCACTATGCCATCAGCATGGATTTCCCCAACGTGAGTATTAGGGCTGGCATGGCTAACCGGTTTTCCCAAAAGGTGTTTGCTTTTTTAAGATTATTATCCATGTCTGCCATTGAAGAAACAATGCGATTTCAACTAAGTCGGTACCCTTTCTGCGAGAATTCCTTCTCGTGACCAGATATAAATTTTTAAAAGAGAACATACGTAATGACGGCCTTTATTTGCCCAGCTGACCCCGGAGCCAGTCCATTGCAAACGCTTTCAGTTCTTCCCTATTTGATTGCGGTCTAGTATGTGACTATAAGTCATGGGTCAAGGTGTTAAAGTAAAAAAATAACAAATTAACAAAAAAAAAAAAATAAATAAATAAATAATAATAATAACACAGAAATAAAGTTTTCAAATAAATGCTTGTTGTTACGTACGAGAGTGTTATCAAAACACTTTAATCAGTGTAATTATATAATAATAGTGAGTTTTTTATAAGGGAGACATATATAGTATTTGGTGTGTCCGTCCGTCCGTCTATCCGCAGTGAGTTCTTATGAAATGAATGCGTCGATTGTTTTTTTTTCAAAACGTACATACATATTGGGGTACATGTCTAGATGATGCCGGTGTTATTTTTTTTTCGTTCCTTCAAAAATTCTACTTTTGGCAAATTTTTTAACATAGTGGGAGGGAGGGGGGAGGTCGTGCATTTTTCACTTTGGCAGGCTAAATCTCCAAAACAGTTCGTTGGATAAGGCTCAGACGTAGCAAGAAGAACACACATATAGCGCAAATGTATACTGCGAAGTTTTTCTTCATTTCCGTTGAAAATGTATTTTTGGCGATTTTTTAAATTTCTGATTTTTAAGTTTTTTTTTTGCGATATTGTTGCGATATCTCCGAAACTGTTTGTTGGATTGGGTTCAAACGTAGCAAGAAGAACCCACATATAGTGCAAATGTTTACTGCGAAGTTTTTCTTCATTGTCTGTAAAAATGTATTTTTGGCAGTTTTTTTTAAACATTAAACACCGTGGACTATGGTCCCTTCTTCAATTACTCAAGTGACATTTGCCATGCTTGAAACGTCTTTTTTCACAACAGAACGTTCAGTGGTCGGCAACGTTATCATCCTGGCATGAACTTCTAAAATGCCTTTATTCTATTCCTCGTTTTCCACGTGTCTGATTGGGGAGGGGGGGGAGACTTATCCGTTTTTGTTTTAAGAAAAACCATGGCCAGTCTAGTTACCCACAGTTTTAAGTGAATAGTTGGGTACACATAGGAAGAGATATTACGTCAGATGTTACGAATGATAGCTCTGTTCAGTTGTGGTCTGATCGGTCATGAATATGGCGCCTGGTTCCCAGCACTTGTAAATACAGCGCCAAGCATACGACGAATTCTTGGTTTATGGCAATATGACAATAGCTATGTTTGGGTTTGTAATGTTTATGGCTACTGATGTCAGAAGTACAAACGCATTGCACAAAATGCTTTAAAAAGTAACCTGTTTCATTGCTGGAGAAAATCATGTCCTTCACTCACCCAGTCGAGAAGTCTGCTTTATTGATTTGAGGGGTGTAGCTGAGTATATTCATTTGACTGTGGTGTGCTCTCGGCACTCATACAGCATTACCGACACTGACGCATGTATATTAACTTGGCATCTGCACAGTTTGCTTTCATTTCGAGTCCCGTGTTTTGATCATTTTTGTTTTGGTTTGTTTTTTGTGACTTACAAAAACGGTCCCAGTGGACATTGATGTGTTATTTATTGCGTTTCAGAGCCTAATATTTTCGTTTATTCTTGATGTGCCCGTCTTTATGAATTGCAATCTGGTTACGAACGCGTGATCAAAGCAATAAAGTTGGGAAGGTCAGCAAACTATTGGCAATTTCCATAACAGCCCGAGGCGCTACTCGACATTGACAGACCATTGGTGGTTTATTGACAGGACATCGGATTGCTCAAGATTCTATTGTCGCTAATCGTGTTTTATGAGTGAAGGCGGTGGTTGGGACGGGGTGGGGACGGGGAGAGGGTGAGAGGATAGTTCGCCTGCATCAGTAGTGCACTCACTCGTAGCGATGCCGAAATTTTGAGGCGTTCTTTCACAAACGCTGAAACCGATACGAATCCTGTGGTCAGTCAGTAGTTCTGTATTATTGGGTTGGCAGATTCTGCTGCACATAGATGGCGCTCCGTTTAGCGAGATGCTGCACCATAACCCTGACGTGATCGACGACTGGGCCCTGCACCCCGTGGCCGGTGTCCACAGCACCAAGCTCGTCGTCGGTGCTTGCTGGATGGGTAAGTACAGTGTTCCGTATCAAACCTGATATTGCTACTTCATGACGATGCTTTAGTTTTAGCTTCGCAGTGAAATCCGTGAAATAAATTTTTTATAAGTGAAGCATTACTTTAATAAAACAGTTACTTCTGAATGGTACATATACTCTTCCTTGCGTATGTGACACAAGTGACCCAAGGTTTTTGGCGGTTATTGACTGATGTAGCATCTCTCCTGGATCTCCCAAATCAGTAGACACATATTCTTGCTGACAGCTCGGTTGAGATGCTGTTCTAAGGGATATTCACACCATATACCACCCTCGGTACAAAGTGACAGTGACAAGTTGCAGGCCGCTTAAGGCATTGGTTGAAAGAGCTCAGCTCTGCAGCAGATAATTATTATTTGGGTGTATTAAGGGTCATTGTTCTTAGCAATTACTCTTCTCTGGTCAAAAGTGCTGTGAGACTGAGCTGTGCAATGGAACAGTAATTGTTGTTATTCTGGGTAAATTTAGTGCCCAGATCATTTGAAACTTGGGCTGTTACAGAGGTGTATTTTGCCATAAAACACGGATCCTTGCTTGAGTGTTCCTGTTACGGAACAGTAATAAGAATAATTTGTAAATAAACAGTTATAGCATAAATCGCCAAGAACCCCATTAAAACCGCCATTATCCAACTAAGGCTCTCATATGCCAGAAATAACAAGCTAATACGCTGTTATTAAATGAATTAAACTATTTTGAAAATAGAAATGGCTCACTCTGGCAGTCTGGTCATTAAGAAAGAAGGATTGTTTAATAGTAAAAGGTGTCGCTGTACCTAGTTATTTTTAGAAACTGTCAGTAAAAGCGTGACGTTATGTCACATTTGTATGGGTTATCCACGCCTATACGAGAATAAGCACGGTCCACAGGGATGACCTTTCCAGCTGGTGGCAGAATGTTTGCGATACACACTGCTAACAGTAACAAAACAAACAAAAATCTTATTGCCAATACAAACTCTTTCAGTTAACATTAGACTTCCATTTGATAGCTGGAGAATTTGAAAGTATAGGTGTAGAAGTCAAACAGAAGCCGTGGCATTTCTACTCTCTACGATGTTTGGAGTGGGGGGTCGGGGTGGGGGTATGGGGGTCATTGGAGGCGCACATAGTGCATGACCGCCTAAGGTTGTTTTGATCCATCCTTTAAAATGTGTAACCGCTTTCAGGGGCCGACAAGCACATGACTCAGTACTTCAAGGGTTACCTGGCTGGGCTGAGCATGCTGAACGGCATCAAGGAGAGCGACCGGGTGCTCAAATGCCTCACGAACTGCGCCGAGAAGCTCGACTTTCACGCCATGAGCGAGATGCAGACCGGAATGGCAAGTGTTTTACCAAAAAAAAAAAAGTGGTTAGCTTCATGATTAAAACTATAATGTGATAAGATGATGTCATGCGAGCCATTTTCATTGGTGACATAATCTTTATTCGATCGATCTTTTGTTTGTTTATATTTTTTTTCACCATTTCCTTCTCGTGTGTTCAGTGCAGTTTTTGTATTTTAGCGAGCCGTTATGGGGTGATCGTCGACGACTGTCTCACTGCAGTCTAGAACTCTATCACTACTCCTCATTGTCCTTCTATTTCACCAGTAATAAGTAGGAGTTAACCGCAAGTGCGGGAGTGTTGTTGCCCTGAGATTATATAGCCTTGCTTTGTCTGTCCATCAGACGGTGGCGTTTAACAGTGAGATGTCGGAGATTACCATTGAGGGTAATACAATCGAGTCTGTGCAGAAGCTATTCAGGAAGGTGGGCTATGAGAACGTTCGCATATTCCCCACACAGGGCCACAGAAGCATTGAAATCAAGACCGAAGTGAAGTAAGTGATTACTAGCTTTTGATAGATAATTCAGCCAGTATGGTCATTGTGAACAGGACAAGGTTTTGTCTTGCTGCCTTGGTTTCCTTTGTGTTTTGGGGTAATTCATGTCTGAACTATTCAGTTTGAAAAAAGGAAATAACAGAATGTACAGTTAAAAAAAATTAAATGTAGAAAACGTATTATGGGCCTGCTGTGATAACGTACTTTGTTTTTATGATAACGTGTTGTGTCGGATTTGATGTGCGTTTGATATGTGTTTATCAGCTGCACAGACAAGCGTCAGCTAAACCTGCCGGCCGTTGTGACGTCAGTCATCGTGCCGGCCACCGCCACTCCCGTCATCCAGATCACGGGAACGACGCTGCAGAGCCGCGCCGCGCAGGACTTTGCCCCGGGGGTGGCCATCTTCCCCGACCTCAGCATCTTTACCGGCACCAGGGCTGAGCTGGCTGAACTCGCGGAGGACGCCAAGGTATTCACAAACTCCTCGATATTTTTCTTGTATAGAATTTCTGTACTAAATAACAACGCCATTGTTGCGACAAGCACTGTAGACATGTTGTTTAGACTTGAATGGGTAATAATAGCACAAACAATAATTTACCAAATAGATAAATCTTCTGACGTTTTAGTTTCTTCACCTAAATGTTGCTTCTGTTCACGCGACATGCTCACGATCGACTGTGTATTGAATAAGACTTGAACAGACTTGTTTTTTTTTTTAATTTTACTCATAGCAGTTTTGAAGTGTTATCTTCCTTGGAATGGACAACCAAGCTTACCCCCCTCCGCCCGTTTATTCGTTCGTCTGTCCGTTTACTGCAACACATGTGTTCTGATGAGGTTTACAAAATTTACAAAAGAAAAAATAAGAAATGCTCAAGTGAGGTCTTCGAAACGATTAAATTTTTGTTACGTCGAGACAAACTGGCTTGTTCAAAATGCGGAAGTTCTAAATTCTGATTGCAGCTTGCGAAGTCTAAAATTTACGAGGACAAGGATGATGTTTTCGACAACCTGGTACAGGACACTGGCTACGACAAAGGCTCCAACATTGCGAGCAGCAACGACAACTACCGCCTCGATTCCTGCATCGTCAAGATCGACCCGGTCATGAATTTCGACGACTTTAACAAGGAGCATATCAAGTACCCGGAGAATCTGATTGATCAGCTCATGCTGGAAGTCTACCAGAAAGAAGATGGTCTCATTATTTCAGGTAAAATATAAGGAGAAAGAGAAAAAAAGAGAACTACACATTGTGGAATATGTGCGTGCTGCCCGGTATTCCATATAAGGTGCACAGCTAACCGGATTACACCGTAGTACATAGAGGGTGTGGTTGTATTGGTCTGGTGTCAAAGTAAATATCAAATGTGCATGCTTTGAGAGAGGCGGTTTACGGTGCTGTGCTGCTTTATCGGTACGCGGGCTGTATGTATCAGTAATTGTTGGCTGTTCGGTTCTCATATAAAACGCAAATCACATTGCCTTCCTCAATCTTGATGAAAAGTTCCCGCCGAAATTGATTACCAATGCAGTCTATTGAGCTGTCCACGGAATAGTGTAAAGTTATTGAGCGCACTTCGTTCACCTCACTAGCGAATCCAGCGTTGATATTTACCTGTCTTTTCAATGACTAACCATCAGTACAATGGCTAAATGAAAAACGAAACAAAAACTCCTTATTCAGTCTTTCGATTTATAGTCAATAGTTATTGATTGGCAAGTGTCATGTGAATGTTAAAGAAAGGAGCCAATATGTCACAAAAACAGGACTTGAGAATAAACATGATTTCTGGGTGAAACACACTTGGGGCGTACCGAATAAAATGCGAAAAATTCTGCGTCTCGAATACAAAATAACCGGATAAAAATGAAAAAAAAAAATGATAGAGAGATTTCGCCTAAATGTGAAATTACTTTTGCATCAAAGAGCAATCATGTTTTTAACAACCCATATGCTATTAAAAAATTAATTGAAAGTTTTAGCAAATAGTTTTAATCTTCAATTTCTTTAATGTTCCAGTGTTTTGCCCAGGATGGAAGGACAGGGGGCTTTAATATCCCCCTCTGTAAATCAAATAGGGGCTTTTCCCGATTGTAGGGGATGTCCTAGGAATCCTACACAGCAGAAAGGAAGATTTTAGTGATTGTTCTCGTAAACATGAAACGATTCCACACAAATTGTGGTGTGTAAAGTGACCAGTGGTCACCGATTAAAGTGATATGTTCATCCGACTATCGAACAAACACCCCTCCCCCCCCCCCCCCCCCTCGGTAGAACAAGAAGGGGCTTTTTCAAACTCAGTGAGGGATTTTTTTAGCCTCCTCGTGTTCCAAAAAGGAAGCTAAAATGGTGAGAGAGGGGGAGAAATCCCCTAAATCTCCTTCTGGGAAAAACACGGATGTTTCGAGTATCAGCTGTTTTTACTGTTTCTTCTGTTACTCTATCATTTTCTAATTTTTTTATCGGGTTCCCCCGCAGTCGAAATTCAGAATTCTTGCGCAATTTATTCGAAACAGCCAAAGTGTGATTTGGCCTATAGGACGGCACCTCAAGTATTGTTGGAATAAGAAGTTCAGTTTTTTCGAGAGAAAAAAGGCAGACATTTTTTTCAGTCAGGTTCCGATTTAAATGGCAAAATATACAGTTTAGTTTGAAGACAGTTAACTTTAAAAGGGCTGGAAATTTATTTTTATTATTTTGTTTTTATTATTATTTGTGCTTGAAAGTAGAAACAAATTCTGTATCAGTGAAATGTTTGGAATGGGAATGCCAGGAGTGAAACACTTCGAGATATCAGCAATTCATATTACCCAGAGGTATACAGTAATTGATATCCCAAGCGAAATCTATATTTGGCTTTATACTGAAGAGTATGACTGTAACATATCCAAGTCTGGCAGATGCGCTGTTCTTGCCCTAGAAATCTTGACTTATTGTTAGTCCACTCTTGTAAGCTGTCAGCAGAGGACACTCAAGCAGATTTCGGTATTACTTTGTCTGTGTCTGCACATATCGCCGGGTATTGTCGGGTAGAAGACAACAGTAGCTGGTCTGTAATGGCCTTCATTCTTCGCAAGCCTGTGTTGCGGAGATACAGTAAGGCACTTGTGCGTTTGTCCTAACTCTTAGGCCTGCGTAATGTTACGTGAAATTCTCTGAATTCCCATTACGCAGCAGAAACCATGGAATGCGTACAGTAGAAAGATAGAGACAGATAGAGCATGTGTACATTTATATTAAAAAAAAAAGAGCACCCGCTTAAGTTTTCATGAAACCTGCAATAATAATAATAATAATAATAATAATAATAATAATAATAATAATAATAATAATAATAATAATAATAATTATTATTATTATTATGATTATTATTATTATTATTATTATTATTATTATTATTATTTGCCACACAGGGTCATTTCTGGAGCGAAGGTGTCAGATTAATCAGTGCTGTTTAATAATTAATGAACTCACATTACGACTGGAGAAATGTGGTTAGAGAAATGTAGGAGCATTTTGGTTAACTGTCCCGCGTTTGTACAGGTGCGGAACGCGTGGAGAACTACGTAAGTATCTTGAAGCAACTGAAGTACTACAACAGCCGCGCAGACGAACTCAAGTACCTGACCTTCACCTTGACCTGCTCCGAGCTGAATGGGCGTTTTGTCAGCAACCAGTTCGAAGTGCAGGTGAGCATAAATGTTTCATCACCTCCATTATGGACAAGTTTCACATTTTCAGGGGTATTAAATGTCAGTGTTTGGTAAGTCTATAAACTGATAAGTTTTGTATAGGAAGAAGGGCATCAAACATGATTTTTAGTTATCCTCAATTAAATTCAATGAGCTGAGTGAAACATAAAAAGGGCTACGCAGAATTGAAGTTGACAGTGATTTAAACAGTAAGTTACAGACTTTGGTCATATTCATTAACCTAATATAAAGCATGTTTCCTGTGGATTCGTATAATTAACACTTTACTTGCGTATGTTGAAGTAATTTTTGCACGTCCGTATTTTTGTCCAGTACGCTCGAATAGAGAAGCAGTTCTACTAAAGTATGTGCCCCGCTGTGTTGTTATTGTCCCTCAGTTGAACATTGAGCATGAAACACACCCCGAGAAACCCTATGTACCGCCCGCGGACCATGCCCAGGACAACACGCTGTCTGAACAAGTGAAGGCTTTCCCTCAAAACCAGAACCACCTCGAGAAATCCTTCGTTGCTAACATGGGCCAGGGCGGCTCCCACGGATCGGCCGGTGCAGGTATGTATGCGTGCCTTGTGAATTCTGGCTTCACCTTGTCTTTCATGAGTACATCATGGTGCCATATTTCCGTTGCTGCAATAATTTGCTTCACTTTGTCTTTTGAAGAGACTATTAGTTCAGTAATGTTGGTAATACATAAACCAACAGTGATGCACAAGGGTGAATTACCCCTTTCCAGCAATTTCTTCTCATAGCTTACGATATATTGCCCCAAGGACATTTGTGTGCATGCGTGTGCATTGCCTAATGTTGCGTGTTGGCTCTGTCTGAAGCGTGGTGCGTTTGCCAGCAGCGAAATATTTTCCTGTGTAGTTGATTTGGCGCCCGCTTTAATCAATTATTTCTTCATTAGCCCTAGATTTTGTTTTATTGCGCATTTTGTCCTCACTTGCCATTCTTTCTCTTCATGTGCAAGAGAAATTTGTATATCAGCGATTGGAAAGTAACATGAATAAGTTAACAAGTTACTTGATCGTTAAGCCGTTGATGGTATGATTTGTACTGTGGTGTCGCAGTCTGCATACGTGCAATTCACAGTGTTTAGAGGTAGTCTTTTGGGCGCTGTTATTAGCCGGCGGTCGGGCGTAGCATAGGAAAGGAAACCGTATGAGTTGACATTCAGTCTCCGCAAAGGTTTAGTCCCTTGACACTGGGAAAACCCATCGGTCAGTCGCTGTGACCACAGTCATCCTTGCTGAAATCTGTTTGGGAAATTCCAATGTCATCAACGCTGAGTGTTTCACAGATATTTGTCAGACTCGGGGAAATGCAAGATTTCCTGCTCAAACAGCCAAAACGGAAAGCGAAACCGGTAAAATATCCTGTCACAACTGACATGTAACAAATGGCGTTAAACTATTAGTTATCACGCCAAATATTCGAGCTATTCGGATTAAAACCAATGAATAGAGCATCACTTTTTGAAGTGGACAATCTCCATTGAATAGTCTATCAATCACTTGCCCTGAAAATTTGCTTTTAGAGCAGCAATAATGTACGTGTTGGTGCTTTATCCTGGCTTTTTAACTTTCCGAAATGTATCTTATCGTGATTGGTCACCGATTAAAATATACTTATAGAGTATATATAAATATATATATATATATATATATATATATATATATATATATATATATATATATATATATATATATATATATATGTTCTTTGGTTACAGTTCTTTTTACTCTCCTCCCTGGTATTTTAGCATGTTACATGTGGTTTTACTGATGACAGAAATATCTTCATAGGGTTTTATACACAGATTATATATATATATATATATATATATATGTATATATATATATATATACATATATATATATATATATATATATATATATATATATATATATAATCTGTGTATAAAACCCTATAATATATATATACATGCTAAAATACCAGGGAGGAGAGTAAAAAGAACACTACAGAGACGTAATAAAAATCCTGCGCGGGGCAGGAGAATGCTATGGCGGGCAGCTTTGTGGGTTTACAATGACTGGCATTCCCTGTAATTATTGGCTTACAATTGACAAAACCACACGAGATGGTTAAGAATATTGCAAGTTTTTTGTCTTAACTAACAGCAAAGGACAAAACCCATTGCGCTGTCAATACAATAGAGTTAATAATTACTCTGTTGAATGGTTGAGTCTAATTACACTTAGGTGACCATGTTCAGTCTTGTACTGTAGCGTGATGCGCTGCCCTCCCCCCCCCCCCCATCCCGCCCCTCCCCCACACACGCATCCCGTCACATGTCCATAAAACCAAGTTTTCTTTGTTGTTAATAATTTACTGGAAGAATTTTATGGTCGCTGAAACATGGGGTATGATTTCCGTCCTAGTGAAGCGATAACTAGTCACTTGGTTATAACATTTGTCCAGTAGTCCCTACGTCCCTAAATACATTCCCAGCGCGGGATTGGTTGCTATGGGTTACTGACTACCTCTTCAGCTGTCTTGGTTCATCGCAGACAATGATTTATCTTGATGGCCTTGATATTAAAAATGTCCTCATAAGCACTGCAGCACAGGAGAGAACATGAAATAAAGAAATTTTACTAATCCGTGGGCCTCTAACGTGGGCTGAAATATTCACAGTGCGACTTTATATGCATTACCGATTTACTTTGGGTGAATTCGATTTTGTCAGGAATTTTAATGCAGATGTTTGCCAACCCCCTCCCCCCATCCCAGTACACACGTACCAAAGGTGCCTCACTGGTTTCTGGGGCAAACCTTTATGAAAAGGAAAACGAACCTTCGACTGGGAACCCAGAATTCCCTAGTTGACCTTATCGTCATTTGCATCATATCCTTTACAGGCTAAACGTTTATGTAGTTTTGAATAGCCTGTTAAATCCTTTATTTTGAACAAAATACTTCCGGATGTAAATATCCGTGTTTTTCACTTCAAAATGAAATGTCTTTGTCGTGTGGGCGGGTGCTACCTTGAATCTTTTAAGTCACTCAGTGTATTTCAAATTTATACCAGCAGTTTGTCTGTAGCCAGTATCAAGGCTCGTTCACGAGTTGTTTATGGTGAAACAGGTTATACTGCAGTGAAATATTATACGTTTGTTTGTTATGAGACCTGGCACAGACTAAGCATGCAATTCAGTATGTATTGTAGTTCATTGTCATTTAACGCAAGATCAGACTGTCATCTTGTAGAGCTGCAGGTAGCTTGCGAATTGCGCTTGCTCTTTGAAAGGATCCTATTTCCTGCTGTAAAGAACATCGGTTGTAGTGTGTGAACAAGAGAGAGTTTTTTGTTGCGGTGACGTCATAAGCATCAGTCATATCTGGTGAAAAGAAAATTCCGGTTAGATCCTGGAAGTGGAGGTGCAAAGCTTATAGCGAGTTCTGTTTGTTTACCGAATGACGTAAATACTGAAAAGTACACAACTGCTAAATAACCTACGAAGTTTAGGCTGCTGTTATGTATTGTACTTAACACTTGTAACTGTTCAGCCATTTGGATAATACTTGAAGGGAAGTTTTACGTCCCTCAGGCAAATATCAAGCGTTGTTGAAAAGACTTGATCTGCACACCCGTGGTGTTAACTATTGTAGGATTATATGCAGCTTTTAAATATTCAGTACCATATCTTGAAGTTGACATCCCTTAAACAAAACAATCGATTGTTCCGTTTCCTATGTGTGTACACAAAAGTGCTGCTATGATTGATAGCTGAGGCAAAGTGTTATACACAGCAGCTATTGTTTCTCTACTGTAAATCAGGCCTGTAGGAATATAACCTGTGTATTGGTATTGTGTATTACACTAAGGATAATTCACAAACATGCTACACCTTGGTGAGAAAATATGAGTATTTCTACAGTTAAACGTAGGATATTGTCAGTTATGAAATAAAAAAAACGGAATATAAGAAAAATAAAATGTTGGTTTTAAACAATATAAAAGAAATAATTTGTTTGGATAATTTGAATATCAAGATCGGAAATTTCAGTTGAATGTCCTATTTAAAATTAAACCAGTTTGGATATTTACTGCGAAGTGATTTCTTTTGGAAGCAGTTATATTACGAGTTCGTCTGTGTGACGAGTGTTTGGTATATTTGTGTGGATGTGCGTGTGAACATGAGCAAGTATTGATAAAACCAGTTGTAAATAGATGTGAATCATTAAATGTTGCCTGGTTGTTCCGTTTTTCCGGCTTTGGAGCAAAAAAAAAAAAAAAAAAAAAGAAAAAGAAGGAAGTTCCAAGTAATAGCTTTTAAAGCAAGTGCAGTGAAAAAAATGGGGCTGGCTTAATTAAGGAATCGATACAACACCGTACATATTCAGTTGATGTGGAGATCATTAGATATAAAACGGAGAGATTCTAGATGTACTGCTTTTTGCCAGCTGAAATAATAAGACACAAGAGATCTGTTCAATAAATCTATGCTTTTTATGTTGGGCGTAAATTATGGCTTTATTTTGTTTTTTGTCGCGAGTGCTTTCCCATGTATCCCGTGGGCTGGAGGCTTGTGCGAAACAGTATTTAAATAATCATTTCGTCATTTTCTTGAGTAGTTTAAAGTGCCGAGCCACGTTTTTTTTATTTATACACATATAGTAACTACACGCCGTCCTGTTGTCCTCAAGTATAATTGTAATTTTTGAGCATTAATGTGTAAAAACATAAAGGTGCAGTTGAAATGGTATCATGTATGTATGGGGGAACTTTACAAGCAGGGCAACGTTTTGAAGTGGTTTTGAAAAGCCACCAAGGTTTGAATACTGTGGACTTGTTCTTTTGTTCTTTGAACCAGGTTACAATTTTAACTTTTGTGGTACAAATTTCTATAAGACAGGCTGTGATATTAAATGCGTGCAGATATTTTGTTTGGTTTTCTAAGAATTCAATACGGTATAGAGGCTCATTCTTTGTTTAATTACGTAAAACTTTGAATGGAATTGTGAACCTGATAGCAGGATGTCATTAGCTGTCTTCAGTCAGATTATAACTTCTGTTATTAAATAGTCGCCCAGGAATATCAATTTTATCAGAAAAAAGGAAAACCAGACCTCTTGAGTTACTGCAAACCAGACCGGAGAAGAATTCACATTGATATTTTGCAAGCTATCATTATCCCAGCTTGGAAAAAGTTCGATTGTTTGCGATATTATTTTTTTTGTTCTACTTGTTTAAAAAAGTTTCGTTTATATTGTTAACGAACTTCAATGTTGGAGTTGTGTTTGTTCCAAAAAAAAATGTACTTGGCTGTTAAATTTTCCTCTGCTTTGTCCAGGATGCTTTGTTATTCTTTGTCCCTTTAGCTAAGACCGGCTGTTGCGATGCGATAGCCATGGGATTAATTAAAATCTTTGAAGGCGTTGAGGGAAGAGAGGGAGTGTGAATGGGCGTGAACCGAGATTCCCGACTTTTCAGCGAAAACCAGATCTGCACATTCCCGTAGTCAAATTTAAGTGTTATGGTGAAAGTGATGTTAAACTGGGCACAAGTAGTGCCTCCAGAAGTCAGACATATCTGTTTAGGTTAGGGTGCATTTAACTTGGTATCCATTGCACCCAAAGGCAGCTTAAAACAACTGCATCGGCATTTCTTCTTTTTTTTATTTTAAAGAAGACCTAGATTTAAGTAGGAAAAGGTAAAAGGAAGTGCAAATATTTTTTCAGTGTGTTGAAAAAAGTATTTGAAAGAAAGGGGAAACTTGTTGGTAGGCGTAGTGTATGGCCGCTCGCTAATCTCTTCTTTCCATAGTTTGTATTGGCAGTTCTCCTTCGATACAGGTCTTAGCGTTGTTTTGTTTAGATGTGTACGAATCTGGAAATGTTTTTCGTCGAAGTCTTTTAGCTTTTAAGTCAAGAAATACAACTGTCGGAAGATCTTCCATCATTGCTATCTCAGCAAACAAACACAACTGCCCATTCCTCTGTCAGCAGTTCACTTAAGGTGCAGGAATTTCTCCAACAGGAGTAGGAAAGAAAGGCAGAGATTTGGGGTGGATTTGATGCTTAGCGAGGAAAAAGTTAAATGCAGTGAACACATTGGAACTAAATGTGTGCTGGTTTCGAATGCACTTCCTGCTGGTGTTTTGATTTTGATCCAGGAGACTGGATATTGTATCGTCGAGCAGGTTGAAAAAAACCCACTCAGATTTTGCAAATACGCGTGACATAATGAGCATCTCGGCCGCCTATTTGTAGCCGATAAAGCGTCCAGGCGTTATCTGCCTGAAGTACGGAAACAAGATGAGCCATCACATTGGCGTGGTTATGTGTTGGGCGGAAACAAGCAGATATAGCAAAAACGCCTCTGTTGTTGCAAAATCTCGGATTATAGCTAAGTTGCTTATGTGTGCGATAAGTGACGTTGTGGGAAGTCAATATTCGTCACACTATTTCGAATTTCAGGTGTTTTGGGGTTAAAAAAATTACGTTCATTTAACCTCTTTGTCAGATGCTTAAGCAGTCCCGATCATGGTTGACAAAGTCATTCTGACCGTGTCCATACTTTGCCCATGTTAGATATACAAACTCGCAAACCTATTTAAGACTCATCATTAGGGTGGTACTTGGCAGATGGTGACGTGTAACCTTCGCCTGTTGTGACAGTCATTACCGAGAGCTATTGCTAACATTATGCCTTTTATGGAGTTCAAACTACTCCTGAAAATCTGTGACCTTTAAAAAAAGAGACTCTGTAAAATGTGTTTGTGTTATTCTTTAATTTCCAGTAGTTCATCTGTTTTTTGTTTGAAACTGTAAGTCCAGAGCAGTGTTTATTACTTGAGGCAGGCAAGTTATTAGAGAAACACGCGTACTTTCCTGGGCGCTAACACTAAGAAGTGCTACTCGATGTTGTTTTCTAATTTACCGAGAAAATAGATAATCACAGGCCACTGAAACTTGTGATAAGAAATCGTAACCGTTGTGCCTTACGTTCGATATCGGATGGTCAACCGGCCAGGTTAGCCCATACAGAAGTACCTTCTTTGCCGCGTTATCAAAAGATAACGGCATTTGAAATGCGGATATTGCCCATTTCGAGTGTGAATGCCCAGCTGAGTGTGATGTCGTGTATCAGCTTTAGTACTCAGTTACGTTTTTGATAGAAGTAGGAAGCTTTAGATACTACATTTTTATATTTAAGAATTGAGTCGTGTTTATCTCACAAAGATTAAAAGGCCGAGTATTTCGTGAAGCATTCCTTGAGCCCGTTTGGCCCCTTTCTTGCTATCGCATGGTGTTTTTAGGAATCTCTTACGTCAGTATTTTTGTTCTGCTGCTTCTGCGCGCTAGTTACGCAAACCAAACTTTAAGAAATATGTAATGCAGCGAGTGGACGAATCCAAGTGTTCACTTCTTCTCCTCAGAAGGTGTTACTTTAAGACCGCTTACAAGCAATCCATTGATTCTGCGTGACTTCTTGATCAGGCAATCATTCCCCAGGATGGACAGTTTGTTGACTGATCCATCGAATCGGAATGTATTAGAACAATGATAGAATATGTCCTTCGACGAAGAAAATGGCTATGGCATATGATGCAGAGAGTAAAGGGCAACGAACGAACATCTGGACGCATATTTAATGCGGTTTTCACAGCTGTAATGTGTATCTTTCCAGTGTTTTGCGTTTTCTTGGCACAGAAAACTGGGCAGGAATTTGTAGTCTCTCAACCAGCAGAAATACTGAACTGCACTGCTAACTGCCGTCAAAGGATCTTTGGTCATGTGGCGCACAGTCTCTGTTATTATTTAGAGCGTGTGAATTGTTCGATTGTCAACTGGTAGAGAAAAAAGCTGTGCTCTGCGTTTAATTTTTAATGTAATCGAAGCATGCAATTCGACTGATCAAAGGATATGGTGGATTGATCCCGAAAGCATTCCTATGTTTCTTAAAAACATCTCGGCCTGAATTAATTTTTTGTAAGACTCAGAACGTGTCTTGCAAAACATTCACTTAGCCATATTTATGTTGTTTTTATGGCAAAAACTCGCCATACCCTCCTGTTCGCAGTGAACCAATACAAATACATCAGTAGCAGACGCATTGCTGCGTGTATTTGTGGAAATATTCTCTCCTTTCTCTATCTCATTAGTTTGAGTTGTAATGTTTATGTGAGTTAACAGCTCTCATTCCCTGACGAAAGTGAATCCTATCGGCTGATAACAGAAATCCTGGCAGAATTGTTCTCATATTTAGGCAAAACCTTTGCTTTTTATGCCGCAGTTCTGCGTAAAACATCCTTAACATGCAATTAAATGTCTGGACGTAGGCCGAGTAGAAAGGCCCTTGAAGCAAGATATTCGTTTAGATAAGCGGCTTAAACGGAGGTTGTCTAAAAAAAAAAAAAAAACAAAAAAAAAAAAAACAAACGTTGTATCGATAGTACAGAGAATACGTAAAGAAGTTGGAAGAGTTCGTCGCGTTCAACGCCTCGAGTTTAACGCGGATTCACTAAGAAACCAACACAAGTAGGATTTTTTAAGTCGCTGTAGGAAAGTATTCCCCGCTTACTGTATCACAAAATAAAATTGTGTTCGATACAAGTTATAGCGGGTGCACCGGACGTATCTTTCTGCCCTCTCCCAAAAAGAAGTGTGCATCACTCATGGACTAGTTGGTGCGTTGCTAGGCACGTATCCCTACGTTTTCGCCAAAAAATTACCGTTTTTTTACTGGGAAGTCGCAGAATAAATAAATAAAAATAAAGAACATCCAGCGAGATTTTAGTTTAGAGGAAGGAGACTGGAATGAGATTGGTTAACTTAAAATCTATTAAAATGGTTTGCGTTATGATTTCTGGTACTTGTTGAAGTGTCCTGCCTAAGAAAAAAATTGATTCCGTTAGGTGAGGAGCAAGGTGGACCTTGAGTAAGGGCTGACATCTTCCTGAACAGTTCACACGTCATTTTGCCCCAGAGTGCAGTAGGCTAGATCACCTATCATGAAATTCATCATTATTGTCCACTGAATCTTTTGGCAATCCTTTTAAATAATAAATAAACAAATATTGTAAATAATTCCAAGCTTTTACGTGTTCAATCTCCACCAATCTACTGAATCCAGCAAGAATCCTTTAACTTTTGGACAAAATCAGTGTACAGAGACTGAAATAAACTAGACCGTATTTCGCTACACGTAGCGAAAAAGTACCCACTTGCAAGGGCAGAGACACAACATATTTGGACAAAGACACATTTTTCAGTGTTTCAACATAATTGTCAGCTTCCGGATTATTATCTTGAACGAGGTCATCGAGGTGAATATAATGTAACCATATTTGGGCACCAAAAAA
Organism: Protula sp. h YS-2021; assembly: GCA_949752745.1. Lineage (NCBI taxonomy): Eukaryota > Metazoa > Annelida > Polychaeta > Sabellida > Serpulidae > Protula > Protula sp. h YS-2021. The sequence goes on from OX457026.1 coordinate 67,662,810, forward strand.
TCAAATTCAGTTTTCCAACCGTTTTTGAGATACTGGTCAACTTGCAGTTTTTGACCTTGACCATGATGGAGGAGGTCAAGATCACCGAGGTACCTCTTATGTAACGTTGTTTAGGCCCAAAGGGTCGAAAATGAGCTCAAAATCGCTCTATCTCTAACCGTTTTCGAGATAATAGTCAACTTCCGGTTTTTGACCTTGACCGTGACCGAGAAGGTCAAGGTCACCGAGGTACCTCTTTTGTAACGTTGTTTAGGCCCAAAGGGTCGAAAATGAGCTCAAAATCGCTCTATCTCTAACCGTTTTCGAGATGATAGTCAACTTCCGGTTTTTGACCTTGACCGTGACCCAGAAGGTTAAGGTCACCGAGGTATCAACTTCCGGTTTTTGACCTTGACCGTGACCCAGAAGGTCAAGGTCACCGATGTACCTCTTATGTAACGTTGTTTAGGCCCAAAGTGTCGAAAATGAGCTCAAAATCGCTCTGTCTCTAACCGTTTTCGAGATAATAGTCAACTTCCGGTTTTTGACCTTGACCGTGACCCAGAAGGTCAAGGTCACCGAGGTACCTCTTATGTAACGTTGTTTAGGCCCAAAGGGTCGAAAATGAGCTCAAAATCGCTCTATCTCTCACCGTTTTCGAGATGAGTCGGCCTGTCGTTAAGGACGCGTAAAATCACGTGACCTTTGACCTTGGTCCTCAAGATCAAGGTTAGTGATGAAAGTTTACCCTTTACTGGGTACGTTTTATGCATTCACAGTGGGATTTGAGCACCTTTATGGCTACTTTTCGTGATTAATAGGTGTTTTCAAAAATATTTTGACCTCAATTTGACCTTGACCTCTGAGGTGCAAGGTCAAAAAATTGCACGGATTTGACGACAACTCATTACCCTCCATGTCTCTGCCACATGCCGTCTTTTTACGACAAACCCTGTAGGAGGAGTTTTCTGGAAACCACTTTGAGGTCAGAAAAACTTTGACCACAATTTGACCTTGACCTTCAAGGTCAAGGTCAAAAAATTTTGCGGATTTGACGACATCTCGTCACCCTCTATCAATGTGCCAAATAGCGTAGGAGGAGTTTTCTGGAAACCTCCTTGACGGAAAAAAAAAGAGAAAAAAAAAAGGAAAAAAAAAGGGCAGAAATTTCGAGAAAAACTACAAACTTATTCCCATTTGCAAACGAAGTTTGCAAGTGGGAATAATTTTGTTTGGACTGAAAGGCCCAATGGGGGCTAAATACTTGACAAATGTCAGCTCTTTGTTTTACAGGGGAAACGGTTTGATAGTACCGATTATTTACTGTTTTGTGAGTAGGTTCGACAATGACTAATTGCCTGTTTTGTGATTTCGAATTCAAGTTTGGTAGCAATCAGTTTTTAATGAGCAAAAAGCTGGGTACTGTAGACCGATTATTTAATTAATATACTCAATAAACAAGAAATGAGTGAGGTTTTTACTCTATGCATTACGGCTTTTGTGGCGGGGCTTGGAAATCAAGTTCAGTTTTTACAAGTTTAATAAAACATCTTTAGGTCCAGGAAAAAATGACGGAACAATAATATTAAATGAAACAGGGTCTGGCAGGAAATAGGTTTTGAAACCCTATTCAGTCATAGGAAAGTGAGCACATTTTTAGCGGAAAGCTTGGTTGATGAATGACCACCATTAGCGCTTGAAGTCTCCTTAAGCCTCCGCTTTTGTTGGGAGTCTTTACCGCAATAGCTCGTGCTTTCAGTTGTTATCAACCTGCAAAAGATAGCAGAATTCCTTGTATATCAACTCAGTTCTTTTTGCTATAGGAACTTGGCCAGAAAACCATTTATAAGGGGGAAAAAAGAGAAAGATAAAAAATGTACTAAAGCAAAGAAATGTACTAAAGCAAAGAATGCCTTTTAACACTGATGCCAGTGTGGTCGAGTGAAAAATAGTGACGGTATTATTCGGTGACATTGGAATGAACTTGACTGAAAGAACCGACCAAGAAGGAGATTGAGTGAATGTTGGTCTTTTACAACTTTAGTTCAGAAATATACAGCTGCGCTGTTTTCGTGATGCAATCTGAGTTATGCTAGTTTATCTGCAGTGTACCATATGATATTGTTTCGTGTCGGTTGTGTGCATTGTGAGATAGTTAAAACGACATCGGTTACGGCGACAAAGCACTTACGAAGTAAGATTTTCTGACTCGGGTTTAGTTTTTTCCCTTATAGATCTTATGAGCATTGCTGTTTTAGTGCCAGCCAAGTTGTCGTAATGAGGTTAGTGTCGAGTAACTTGGGCAGAGAGTCATAAGGCTTGGTTAGACCAAGAGACGTGTACTTCTCTCTGCACAATCCTGTCATGGGCTGACACTCAGAAGGAAACTTTCTGCGCAACCTTTCCAATAATACTGTTTGTTGCTAGAGGGAATCGTGTAGGCTGCAGGAAGGAATTTCAAAACCTGAGTAATCGGAAACTCAAAACAACCCCAAGACATCACTTTGTATTAATGGTTGAGAAAATCACGTTAGGGTACGCGGAAGGAGTGCCATAGTCATGTGGCCTTCTGACCTCTGTTGAGAATGCATATAAAACTTGAAATCGGTTGGGTGTTCCATGGACATTTTAAACAGATGATAGACTTGAATGTTCGTATATAGAGTCACACAAAGTAAAATGTGTGTGTGTGGATGCTACTTGTGAATAAAAGAGCTTGATTGCACGTACCGTTCCCTCATCCCCCGCCCCCAACTGAAAGTCTACTGGTAAATTCCAGTTCCCTAACCTGTAAATATGAAACCTTATCTAATGTGCACGTTGTGATTTTGCTCACGCGTTTACTCACGCCTGTATGAGATGGTGGTGTTGTTGGCAGGCGTGGGAATGGTGATCATCGTCGTCGTGTGCGTCGGCTTCCTGCTCTTCATGATCGTGCTAGGCGTCGTGCGCATACGCTCCACGCAGAAGCGCAACGCCGAGGTGGCCATGGATGAGAGGCCAGAGATGGAGTGGGACAACTCCGCACTCACTATCACTGTCAATCCTATGGACCAAGAGGTTAGTATTTTTTCCAGCCACTGAATTGACCTTCACATGAATATTTCATGGTATATTACTTGCTATCACAAAGCACTACGTGTAAAATCGGAAGATGTGGTGGTTCACCAAGCTCTAGATGGAATGTATTGATTAGTAACGGACGTTTTCTGTAACTGAGTATATTTGTTTTGTAAAGAAAAGCCATATTTCACTTTGTTGATTTGTTTATGTATGTTTAATTGCAAAGGTCAGTGTTCCTTTAGAAAACTTGGAAAAATAAATCTTTTTTCATTTGCAGTTGTGATTGTTTATGGTTAGTAAAAGAACTCTGGCTGGTGGCGATTTCAAAAAGTGTATTTAAAACAGCTGTGTTTATCGGTGATTGGCAGGGTGCGTACGAGGACGAGGGGCTGGCTGGCGTGCACGGCGAGGAGACAGACAGCGATGACGACATGAGCAGTTTCCATGGCGACCATGACGACTGCGACTCGTCTGAGGAGGAGCCCGATATTCGCGAGTTAAAAAGCCGTGGCTTGGAATGGGACGAAAGCGATTTATCAAAATATCAATGTAAAGTGTGAGAAGGGAGAGACTCTCTCCGGTAGACTTTTCAGTAGCTCTGATTGTTTTCTTTTTTTTCAAAAAAAAAAAAAAAACGAGGGAAAAGACATTGAATAATTGAAAGCAATGTGAAAATGAAGACTGACAAGGAAATTCTTCAAGCGATATCTGTTAAAAAGATAGTTATAAAAATAAAAATTACCAGGAAAAATGGTGGATTGTGTGTATTGTGGTAATCCTGAACATTGGTTTGGTTCATGTTTTCCATTTTTTCCGGTCTAGAATCTCTTTGAAATGAACGGTTGGCCTTATCTAAGGATCTGGTTATAAAAATTTTATTTATTCGGTATGCCAAAGGCATGTACTCATTGTGCTGAATTTCTACGATTGCTGATCTGATCAAGCTACCGAAAATAAATGACGTTGTGTGAATATTATGCATAATTAGATTTTCTGAAAGCGATGCGAAATGAGTAAGCGGGTTACATTGCTGTTTTGACTGATGACGATAGGCTTGTTGAGTGGAGGTATGACTTTTTTGAGGTCCGGTTATCAGAATAAATGAAATGTCCCATTTGATCGGAAACGCTCGAGTATTTCCACATTGTACAATTTAATTACGTTTTAGATTTTACAACTAATTTCATTGCATTTACCCGAAAGTAAGTGCAGAGATATTTTAACGCGATATAGGCTTTGTACATAAGTTAGACAAAAGAATCGGAACAGGTGAAAGTTCATTACACGAGTACATATTTCTATAGGTATATTTTTCCCACACTTTTCTTTTTAAGTTAATGTTGTGGTCAACACCAGTTACTGGTAACAGATGTGATTATTGGTGTGCGTATTTAACAAAAAATAGTAGTATAATAATAATAGTATAAAAATATCAGTTTTAAAGAAAATCGAAATTTGAGAAAAAAATTGATGTCGAGACACGAATGCTTTTGATTACGGTGGATTGTTTCAAGTGAGAAGGGGTTTCCACTGTAAAAATGTAATCCGAGACAGAGCGGCCATGATTGTACAGTGTAACAAATTTTAAACTTGTCACTAAGCTGCCTGTGTTTAAGGTCTTGCTTTAGTTTCCTCATCAAGTGATTTTGTTTATGTGGTACTTTTGCTGAAATCCAGATTAATACGATTAAAAAGGCATTTTTTTTGCAGCCAAAAATATCAAACTACTGTCGTTAAAATTGCTGTTACTTTGTGTATAGTCTTTTATCGTAATAGTTCATTTCGTATGTCTCAAACTCGTTATGTGTTAAATAAGCATTAAAAAATTAATATCTTGTAGAAGCTTTGCACATTTTGTTCATCTAAGGTTTTTTTTCTCTCCCGACAGAGAATTTTGTTTATTTGGCATGATTTTACTAAAATTGTACACTCTTGAAATCCACTGTTGTTGATTTGTTATTGTTGCGTAAATATTTCCAAACTGTTGCTGTGGGAAGAAAATATCACCCGTTGTACATTCTTTTGCCTTTTCTGCGAATTATTCAACAACAGAAACATGGATGTTTTTTCTCTGAATTATTTCAGAGCATCAGAAATTATCGATATCTTCTAATCATGACATTAATTTAGTAAAATGACAGTGAACGTAAGTAAAGCCAATTTTACATAAAATTGCAACGATTACACTCAATATTATATATCTTTTAAAGTATTCACCTGGAGTTGTTTATTATGAAAAAATGCCATTATGTCAAAACTGCAGTTGTACAGTTTGCTTGTACTGGCCGTGGCAAGGAATGACCAAGAAATTGAAACAAATTTATGCAGTCATGCTGTGTTTTTTTTTGCCAATTCAAGTACAAATAAAACATTCGAGCCAAGTCTCTAAGCCACAAAGCTCAACATAGATCTGTGGTATTAGAATCAAGTTGAAAGTTGAGAGGAATTTTTGGCACAATTTCTTCTCATTCCTTACCAAAATGGCGGTGCATTTAGAATGCATCATTTACTGGTGATATTTCTGTCTATATATGCTTATGTACTACAGCACGGTATTATTTACAAAACATTATTTATCTATGGTTAATCGTAGAACTTGCGAATCTATCCTTTAGCAGTTGTTTTATTTAGTGTAGTGCAGCCGTGGCTGTTCGTCAATGTAGTAACTAACTTAATGGTCAAAATGACATTCCATGAAAGTCACAATACCTAAGGGGATATCTTTGAAGTTAGGGAGAACGTTGTATTTACACGAGAGGATCCCGAAAAAAGGTCGCCGGGGTGAAGATGGTGTTTTGCCGAATCTTCTTGTCTTGGATTGACGGTGCAAAATGAAGAGCGTGCTCTAAACGTGACGGACAAGTGAAAGAAAAACCTTCTATCCTCCCCTACCCCCACCGACAGTTTTTGGGACGGCTCGGTATTAAATTAAAGCAGGTGGAAACAAATATACAGAAATTAAGTTGTCGTATATTTTGAAGCTTTTAATGTTCATCTAACTCCACAATATATGTGTATCTGCGTATCTGTGTATTAGTAGAGTAAAAACTTGCACAAAAAAATTCAAATTGAAAAATGGATGTCAGTAAACAGATTTTCGCAACTTTGTCTTATTCTCTTGACATCAAAAATGTTTTAAAACCGGAATTTAAAGTGATGCAACAAAATGAGTAGTTGTTAAGGTTTTGTTTATGCTGATATAAAATACCAAGTTGTTGCTGTTTCTTAAATTAGAATTGGCTATATGTAACATGGTGTAACTTAAAATTTGCCTTTTAGTAAAAAAGTCGTTGTTTTAAAATGCGATTTCCTTTGTATATACATTAGAGTATTGTGGATATTTTATTTTGTTTAGACGTGTATTGTGCAGAAGTAAGTACTACAAAAAATTTAAACTTACGAAATCAGTGCCCTGATAAATGGAAATGTGTGTGTCAGTTGAAGAAGCACCTCGAAATCACAAGATGTTACAAATCGTTTAGAACTCAGAGTTTGGTCGAATTAAAATTCGGGAGTTCTTCTTCAATCAAGTAGCACTTAATAAAAAATAGAAAATATGTTCAAAATGAATTGGAATTTGCAGCATCTTCGGAAGAAGCAGAGATACCCCTTCCACAATCTTGCACCATTCATTTGCCACTCTTTTGTATTATTTTGAATGCGGACAATAAATAATTTAAACTATGTAAGTAAATTGTTTTCCTCTTACGTCAGTTCTTTTAAGCTGCAGCTTCTCACAGAAGCAGGAGCTACAGCAGTCGTTGCAAGTAGGTGCGAATGTACGCTTTTAAGTTGAAAAATTGTATCTGCTCCTAGGTTTTTCGCCTGAATGTCTTGAGATTTTGATATGGTAGCGGACATAAGTACCTATTTGGCTGTTACTTTTTTTAGACCCCAACCGGGCGAGCCCGGGGGGGGGGGGGGGGTCTATAGGATTGCCCTCTGTCCGTCCGCCCGTCTTGCTGTCCGTGTGTCACACTTTGGATGCTGTTTTGTTTCCACGCAAGTTCTTCGAAACTGTTTACCCGAGGCATATGCAACCTTGCACAGTGAAAACATATATATTGAAGTTGTGCAACGTCGTGTTATTTTTCAAATCGGCAAAAAATTGACAAAATGGCGACTTGTCACAAATTATGATTTCTTGAGGTAACTGCAACGTAAGACTTGGGTGCTTTGCACGCGAGATCTCCGAAACTATTAATCCTAGGCATATGCTAGAATGTACGCTTTTAAGTTGGAAAATTGTATCTGCTCCTAGGTTTTTCGTCTGAATGTCTTGAGATTTTGATTGATGGTAGCGGACATAAGTACCTGTTTGGCTATTACTTTTTTTTTTTTTTTTGGTAGTTCGCCAAGATTGGCCGAAATTTTGGCCAAAAACCAAATATCTTTAAAACGTATCTCCTTCTAGTGTTTTCGTGGAAACGTTCTAAACTTTTGGTGGAAAGTAGGGTGCACAAGTGTCCACCTGGCAATTAATTTTTTTGGGCGATTCGCCAAAAATTGGCGAAAAACTAATTTTTTTTTTGTAAAATCTTAACTATCTCCAGGAAGATAGTCTTAATGTCTTGAAATTTAAAGTGACCTTTACTTCGTACCGCGCTATTACTTTTTTTTGTTGATTGGTCAAAAATTGGCGGAAAACCAAAAATTTTCAGTAAAATCTTAACTTACTGCTGGAAAATAGCCTTACTGTCTTGAAATTTTAGCTGTCTTGACATTTTGGCTAAAACCAAAAATGTTCAGTAAAATCTTAAATAACACCGGGAAAATAGTATTATCTCTTGAAATTTTAAGTCAAGAGAGCAAGCAGTACTATCTAACTGGCTGTTACTTTTTTGGTGATTGGCCAAAAAGATGGTGAAAAACCAAAAAAATTTCAATAAAATCTTGACGATCTCCAGGAAGTCTTACTGCCGTGAAATGTTAAGGAAACGTAGCAGACCCTCCTACCTACCTGATTATTACAATTTTTAGTGATTGGCCAAAATTTTTTGGCGAAAAACTAACGGTAACGGTAACAGGCAATATTAACTAACTGGCTATTACTTTTTTTTTTTTTGGCGATTGGTAAAAAAATCGGAGAACATTTTGGCGAAAAACCAACAAATTTCCAGTAAAATCTCAGCGAACCCCAGGAAAATAGCACTGGTCTTCAAACGGTCCGCGAAAAACAAAAACTAGGAAAAACTAGGCACCTGTTTTGAAAAAAAAAAAAAAAACTAGGAAAAACTAGGAACAATTTTGAGGGTTTTTCGTCATTTTTTTAAAAATTTTCCGAATTATCATTTTTAACTATATACTATATCAGCTTACATATAAGTTAAGAGAGAAAAGTGTTATTTTTATGTTTAGAAACTCACGCCCTTTGTTTTTCATGCAGCAAGTTCACTTCATTGGACATGTTTCACAATACTTCTCAGTGGTGTCTCATCCAGCATTTATCTTCAGCCTCAAGACGAGTTGTGTTCAGAACAAACGCCGCGTGAGACACCATCGACGAAACTTCACTGAAACGGGAAAAATACACCGAAAAAGACTCATTCTGATAAACCCTTTTTTGAGTCTTAAAAAAAACTAGAAAAAAACTAGGAATTTCGAAAAAAAACTAGGAAAACTAGGAACTGCCCAAAAAATTAGGAATACTAGGAAAGAGAAGTATATCAGTCATACTGATCATAGTCCCCCGCCGAAAGATATCTGAATAGTGTGACCGTATCTAATATCAAGTAACGACGTGCGACATCGTGAGACAGTACGTGATATGGCCTGAGTATGGACAAGTACCGACATGTGAAAAAAGTGACCGTAAGTGACATCAACTCAGTACATACATTCCTTCGGCCAAAAGCTTACTGAAAAAAAAATCGCATGTAAAAAAGCAGGAGGGTGGTGGACGGAACTTTGGTCAGCGAACAAAAGTGGAAGCATCGTGCCTCCACACACAAAAATTTTGATGATGCTGGAAGTTTCATAGTTTTGGCCAAATCCAAAAACAATCCCACGTCGCACAATCGCAATACAGACGGAGTACGGGGTACCTAAAAATACACTTGCTTAAGAATAAGGATAAAATAATCAATGGTGTTGAAACCAGCCAATTTGAGCCTGCTCGACAGTTCATTGTTGGCTTTGTCCATTCGAAAATTTGACCCCCGGTTAATTGGTACCCTCGGTTAATTCGTACTTTTTTTCTTGGTCCCGAGGAGTACGAATTAACGAGGGGCCCCTGTATATATTCCTTCGCTCCATAAAAACTCAAGAGGCTACCGTGCAGAATAACTGGGAAATTGTGCCTGCAAAAGTGCCCCCACAGTACCCCCCACAAATAAAAAATTTGGTCAAGTTTGAATTTCACAGTTTCGTCAATTTTAGGTCACATTCAAAAATCAAGTTTGAAGTTTCGCAGTTTCGTCAATTTTTGGTCAAATTCAAAAATAATCCCAGGTCGCACAACTCCAACATATGTTGTTACATCCCGCAAAAAATCAGAAGCTTGCGGTGAAACGCGAGTGAGTAATCGCGCGTACAAAAGTTGGGGACACTGTTGGGGGACAGACGGACAGACAGACGGACAACGAGCGTTTTATGTCCCCACTCCGCGCGTACCGAGGCGGCGGGGGACTAACTAGGAACGTTTGAAGGCCTGATGGCGTCATTGCCTTGTAGTATTAAGTAACAGTAGCACACATTACTATCTAAGTGGCTATTACTTTTTTTTTTTTGAGCAATTTGCCAAAAATTGGCGGAAATACTGGCCAAAAACCAATTTTCTGTAAAACGTTTCCCAGGGTTTTCATGGAAACATTCTACAATTTTGGTGGAGGGTCGGGTGCATAGGTGTTACCTATATGTTACCTTTTTGGCGATTCGCCAAAAACTGGAGGAAAATACTATTACTGTGTTGGAATTTTAAGTAAAGGAAGCAAGCATTACTATCTACCTGGCTCTTACAATTTTTGATGATTTGCCAAAAATAGTGAAAATTTTGGCGAAAAACTAAAAAATTCGGTAAAATCTTAACGATCTCTAGGAAAATAGGCTTAGTATCTTGTTGAAATTTTAAACAAATTTGGCATGCCTTACTCTTTACCTGGCTGTTACAACATTCGGTGATCGGCTAAAAATTGGCGAAAATTTTGCCGAAAAACTAAATCAGTACAATCTGAACACCAGGAAAATAGTCTTACTGTCTTGAATTTTTAAGCGGCGGTAGCACCCAATATTACCTAACCGGCTATTAGATTTAAAAAAAAATTGTTTATTTCAGAAGAACATTTCTTTTGATGTTCTTGTTAGTCCATTTAACATTCTTAAAAGGGCTTTTTACTCTTTTTTTCTGTAGTGGAATTTATTTTCTCCGAGTTGACAACCGCTACATTTAACGGCTTTGGTCGGACAACATAATCGAATAAAACAATGATTCTGGAGCATAAAATTATTATTTCTTCAACGATAGTTATCAAACATTATTATAAATGACAGTCTGGCTTCAAAACAAAGGCACAAACACTTGTCAATCATCCTCCACATTTAACTTTGAGATGCCCTTCACAAAGTCCTCTTCTTCGCACAACGCCCCTAAGCTATCCTGATCCCCGCTATCACCCACCACATGCACCCCGCCCACTGCCCCTGCCTCCTCCTCCAGTCCAGCCATGTTACCGGAAATAAAGGAATTACTCGCTCCAGCAACAATGTCAAGGTCACTGTTATCTCGCTCCACCCCACGCGGTTTGGTATGAGCAGGTTCTACAGATTGAGACGTGGCGCCTGGCTGTAGCTTGGCAAGTTTATCAGTTCGCTTCAGTTCACAGGCATCCATGTACGGGGGGTTTATGGGAGACTGCGTTGGTTCATGATACTTGTATGGTTTTCCTTCTTCCAACTGCAACGCAAATGCACAGGCTCTACGTACCCTTTTGTGCTTTCAATGAACATACCAAAATTATGTTTTATTTCGTATTCTAATCTATGCGATAGGTTGTAAGGAGGGAAGGAGAAAAAAAACTGAATCTTTACATAATTAAATGGGTTTCCCCTGTTCCATTCAATGCAGTGCTTATCTTACAAGAGGTAATTTAGGAGAACCAGAGAATCGGAACTAATTATTTTGTGTTTCGGAAGCTTTCAGCTCAGTTGCATTATCCAAAAATAACTCAAGCCTGATTAACAGAGCAGTCTGTTATTATCACGACGTCGATCTTCTCTCATGGAGATCTATTTCTGCCTTAATGATATCCCCTATTTAAAAGCTCTGACGTTAAGCCACCGTAGCTACAACATGGCCACGGCGAGGACCTTGGCAACATCACATCGAAGAGAGGACAGACACGGCGGCCTTGCTACGGACCTACTTTTCACTCCAGCTATGATCGCTATTTTTGGCATTTGTTAAAAAAAGTGAATAAATCCACAAAACTACGAATCTCCCAGCAGTGAAAAACAGCAGAGATTAAAAAGAAAACAAACCACCGCCCCAGTGTTTGCAAGGAACATCATTTGTGTGCCAGTATAAACGTGTGTTACGGTAATGAATGTCGTATAAAGAAATCTTTGACACGTGGACTTCAGATTTTAAGACTCGAAAGTATAATTTCATGAAAATAATTTCCTCCTACGCTACAAATAATGTTAGCTACTGATGTTTTACTAATTAACTATTTAAAGAAAGAACCACTAAGTTCTCGAGTTACTTGCATGCCTATTTTTCCGTCCATCTACATATATTAAAACTACGCTGTTATTGGTAACTGCCACATCTGAAGAGTTTTTAATTTTTTAAGTTATTTTTTCGCACAGCATTACATATATATTTGATCCGATAGTAGACATAAATTTCTGAGGGGGATCTAACACCTTAATAGGCCAATATCAGTCTGCTACAACTGTAGCCCCCCGGAAATGTTTAATCATTGAAAAAACATTCAAAAACATTTATCCCGAGAAGTGATAAGTTACTGGGCACATTGTAATACTAGTGCTTAAATTGGTGCAATTCGTCAAGAAATATTCAAGCTGCATAACAGTAAAAAAAAAGCTGTCATAGAAAGACAGCCCTACGTAATCCTGTACAGAAATTGCAGCAACAAAAACAATGGGGATTCGAGAAAGGAGTAGCACCGACAAAAAGTTACAGCTACAGCAGTACATGGATGGTGTTGAACACCACCAAAAGCTGGTTTACTTCTTAACTGACACTAACGTTAAGACTGTAGGTTCTGTCGGAATCATATGCACTGAGATCTCCACACGCCAGAAATGGAACAATGATACGATTAGGCCCTTCCAACTGATTGAAATCGACGTCTGAAAAAAAAAAAACAACACATTCATTTATTGAGTTCCTTATTACCAACAGGAGCCAGCTCATTCCCGAATCTAAAAGAAAAATCCCGCGCATGATGAAGAGGAATAAAAAGGCTATGTATCAATAAACCCCCTTGTTTTGTCTTTTATTTTTTCAAATCAAGACGGCATGTAAAATAAAGGTGTTATAAGTGTTATCTAAGAATTTATAAGATTGTTTCTGTTCAACTATCCATTTTGCTGACGCCTCCGCCTCTAGATTACCCAAATTACTGCAAACCTTATTCTTCACAAGTCAAAACAAATTCAGAAAAAAATTGTGAAAAGAAAGTGAAATCGCAGTTTTTACTTCACATATGTCAATTAGCTTGGATAAAAGAACACAACTTAACAAGATACTCCTCGATTTTTTTTCCTACCGAAGTGCAGGAAAAATTTTCCATTTCAAAGAAAAATAAATAAAACATTAAAAAAAGACTTCTTCGACGTTATATTCAGGCTGCTTGCGATTTACGAAGAGCTACACGAAGGGTTTGCATTAGTCTGCGCAACTCACAATATTTTCACCTTTTGTCATTTTTTTTCTTTTTTTTTTTTTCTCTCTCTCTCTTATTTTTTTTTTTTTTTGGTAACAAAGCAAGTACACTTTCTATTACATCGCCATTTATCATGAATTCCAAACGGCATGTTTTTTTTCAACCTAATTGCACTTAACGTTACTGATCTCTAAAAATCAAATACATCACATTGATAATACAACAATTTACGCAAAGAAGATTAATAAAATTACCATAATGATGATCTAGCAACGGGTTAGACATATTCGGTACATATCCCTCTGGCGGTGAGTACGTTTGGCAGACCACGAAAGCTTCTGAAGTATTACAAATAAAGTGGCAGCACTCATTAAAATGACTTCAGCAGCAAGAGAACATGTTGTGAGCAGCTAACTCAAGACCAAATTGAATTTTCTTCAGTGGACCAATTCTCAGTCCCAGGATGCTTACTTCTTACATGTTGCTCGTGTGAAAAAAAATTTCCTGGTATACTTATTATTATTATTATTATTATTATTATTATTCATGCACGCCGCTACTATACTTGAAATATGGTAAAAAGTCGCTAAATATACTTTACCACGTTTTGAAATTTCTAAATCTTTGAAATTCATAAAATAATCAAACACTATTTCTCTTATACAAAGCTCACCTATACTCGAATTTCTGCTACTCCTCGGTTTAGCTATCGTTACCAGTGGAAAGAAGATTTTAAGTTGCGAGTATAATAATGTGACATCTTTTCCACGGAAAATCTGTGTGAAGGATAAGTTCGTTAACCTATGCAATATATTTTTTTACCATTGCGTAAAATCCATAGGTAGGGTTCCCACAGAATCCTGAGAAACAATTCCAAACACCGTATTATTAAAAATAAGAATTCTGAAGCAAACAAGAACTCAGATATTTTTTGGTATGCTATTCCGGAATAGACTACCGATAGTTCGAATGTCAAATAAATCAATATTGCTTCATTTTGATCATACCAAAGGGCGAAAATAAATTGAACAATGTAAATTCTTATGTTTTGGCGCAAGAAAAAAAAGATATTAGAAAACTGAAGTTATATTTGGCAGTTTATTAAAATGTCGGTAGTTCAGTATTGAATAACCAATCAAAATTGTGAATTTTTTAAAAAATTATTTGCATTTTTAATTTTTCATTTTTTCTATTTCTAAGGCCAGAAAATAAGTTGTTTATGTAGTCTGCAATCTGAAATGGTGAAAAATGAAAAAAAATTCGATTTCTGTGACATTCGATTTATCGGTAGTCTATTCCGGAATAGCCTACCAAAAAATATTTCGTTTCTTATTTGCTTCAGAATTCTTATTTTAAATAATATGGTGTTTCCAAGACTTTTCCAGGACTGTTTCAGGTACCAAAGTTTCAGATTTTAATCATGCACGACGAACATTTTATAAATGTACCAGTATTTAAAGAATTAACATCTGGAAATTTCACTTGGTGTCTCGAGAAAAAAAGATAAAAGTAGCTGAAGCTGTGCATTAAAAAACATCAACAATACTACTGCAGCAATTCAGAAAACGCATTTATAGTTATGAAAAAAAAAAAATTAATAAATGTACATCTGAGCAGAAAAACATTTTTTTCCATAAGTTTTTATAATTTCCATAATTATCACAGAGCTTCATATGTTCAAAGAGCATGAATAACATTATCAGAACATGACTAATCAAGCCACCTATTGTTAGCCTGAAAATACCAGGCTGTCCTACAGAGGGCTGAACTAAATCCGGCCCACCACAGATGGCCTCAAAAAGGTCAGGCTATCCACAGAGCAGTCTGGTTTTCGGAATGGAAAATATTACCTGATATGCCTGGACTCGCCTTTTCAACACCGTTTATTCGTCGTGCCGGTAATGCTGAATGACTGTTTCAGATATTTTTCAGATATGTCTTAACTTTCAGAGCCGTTGTGTGGTAACTTCCAAAGTGGATTATGTTATTTTTCTTTCTCTCTTTTTTTATTTTATTTTTTTTTTGTTTTTGTTTGGGGGGGGGGGGAGGGGCTTTCTCTATTGCGTACCGAACTTAAATTCTGTAAATGTGGTCAGCCATGATTTCAACTGAAGTTAATACTACAGAGTTGTTTTTACGCACTGTTTCTTAGTTTTACACCAAAATATCGGCTTTAGTGGAATGGTGTACATAGCACACTCATTCAAAACATAAACGGACTAGCAATCCGTCTCACATCCCTAGCCCTAGTTATAGATGTGGCAATGCTAATTATTCGATACCACCCTTGAAGAACATGCCAGAAGCTTCAGCCCTAATGTCTGTTTTGGACCTCTTCTTTTTACTTGGCACTCCTGAATTATTTGGCATGATTATAAAAATCTGGCCGCGTTCAAAATCGAAACTGGACATCTGGAAAATGTAGAGCATTTGAGGGTAATCTACCCTTACGTTCATTTTCGAAGTAAGTTAATAGTACGAATGATAACATGTGCATAGGAAAAATTAGTAGGTGTAAGGTTTAGTATAGCAGAGTACTCCACCCACGAAGAATCAGCCAAGATAGACCCATGTTCATATTTTTCTTAATCTTAAATCGTTTCTAATTTTTTAAAATTCCATGACATTTACAAGTTGTTTTTTTTTCGAATTTCCACGAATTGTTCATGACTGTTCCATATTTTTTTTCCAAACTTTCAGGTTTTCTAAGTTTTCCAGAAGCTATGGGAACCCTGATAGGTAAAGCTTTGGGTTTGAGTGCAGAAACATATTTTAAACGGAATATAGGCTAGATCTTCCAAGCTGTCCCCAGCTCAGATGTAACCCGCTTATTTCCTTACGGAATTACCTGGGCAAGAGGACTCATGGAAAATACTGCCGGAACATTCACATGAATTTACATGAAACAACAACGTTGCATTAGTTTCTGAGACATCTGAATTTTACAGAGCTTCGACCGATCAAACACGTTTCATCGGTTCAGTAACTTCTTTCGCAACAATTCTGCTTAGTTTGTTTCTTTGAACTAAATGTGAGTTTTCCTTCTTCAAGCAATAAATCGCGACTCTTTGCGAGGACATGTTTTAGTCAACAAGAATACGTCGTGATGAAAATTGCAAACGATCGGACTCATGTACTTCACAAATCAACAACGTTATGGAATCGTTACATCTGCACGAACCAGAAACGATCAGCAGAATTTCGAATACCATACATTGTTATAGGAATTGGACTAAGGTAAAGTAACTCCGTTTGTTTCCTTGGTACATAATGGTAGAGCACTGTTTTCTTTTACTTGCGCAATGCGGAACATGATTTTTTTCGTCTTTTCTCATTTGATTAGATCAGCGACATTTCTTGCTGACTACAGTTTAGAAGAAAACCAAAAGCAGACCAGGTGAGATCAATGGCACATGGCAGTGAGACACTGTCTAATAGTATAACTCTCGTCAAGTGTAGCCAATATAAGGTTCAGCCCTAGCGTAGCCTAATCATGAGCAGCTGTAGCTGTTTGTGCTCTCCGAGGCCTTACCGTTCCCAACAACAGGAGACGTTTGACAATTATTTCTACAGTACCCCACAAAGCTTTGAGAGGCAGGACAAGTGTTTCAAGAGAGCGACAGATAGAGGGAGACAGTCATCCAACGCATTTCGTTTAAAATCAGTCTTGTAAAAGAAAATATGGCAAGAGATTCGCGAACAAAACATTTGTAAACTCGAGGCGAACTCGTCTCTTTTTAACCAGTTTACCCACACCAACAGTCCCGTCTATTACTGATTTTAATGACGTTAAACTCAAAAATAGCCGCGGTTAATTTGCTACTTATAAGAGTGCGTGGGTAAATTTATACAACCTTATCCATGCCGTCAAATTTAATTCGGCCACATTTCCAACAAAAACAAAATCATAAACTGATTATTAAAATGAACGAGACGTTACGTCACACTACCTTGGCGACAAAGGTTCCTCCTTTTTTCAAAACATGAGTAGTTATATTCAATGCCTGAAAATAGACACAGCATAAATTAATTTCACTCAATCCTCTTGACATGTCACCGAGATGAAGAAAAACTGCCTGATTTCTGCAGGCTACAAGTTTGGAAAAGCTCAAAATCTGCCTGAATGGGTGCGATATTGAAGGAGCTAGTCTAGATGACCGTCGATTTGGTTCATTTGCGATTTCTGAGTAATTACATTACATCAACAAACTGTGCCACACAGAAACAGAAAATGAGTTAAAGCAGAACAGATCCATTGGTTAAAATATCGATCAAGTCAGAAATTTGCATTATAAATACTTTATAAGAAAAACACAAATATTTTAAATACTTGCATGTTTACATATATCCTATAATATCCATAGAAACGATACCCCTATTTTCATCAGATGTTGAAAGTACTTTCGGTTTAAAGAGACAATACCAGGGCAAAAGAACCCTGACGGGGCGCCGCCTCCATCAGCTGCGCAAAGCAACTTACCGCCAGTAAGAGTTGAGCTTGTATGTACTCATCTATATCATGAAGCCCAGTTACTGCACAGACACAACACATGAAACAAAAAAAAAGTAGCTCCTTAACCATGCACGTTTGGTGAATTATCTGCAATACAGCATGCCCTAACATTTCACCATACACTTTATGTTTCATATTTTGCAATTCAATCACTTTAATATCTGTGTAAATTAGCAATCATTTTGTCCGATAGAACAGCGCGACCTCCTGGTGCTCTACTCTGCCCCAGCGGCCAGGAATGAACTCAAAGAATTCACATATACTTTACAGCGATTCAACAATGATCAATCAAAAGACAGACATTCTAAGGGGTTGGCTCAAACAAAAATATGCTTATAAATTCACTATTGTTAAGAAATAACCAAACATAATGATGACTTTTTTAAATACAACGTGCATTTTTACAGAAACACCAGAAACACGGACATTTCTTGTCCATTAACGGCTACATAAAACACTCTGTTATTTAAAATCTAACTTAAACTGTGGACAATTCAACTTTTACGATTCTCTAGATAGATGTATTTCGGTTAGACGGAGCCTCATGCGTCTATTTCGAAATAGACTCATTTTGTCGATAGTGCCTAATTTCGCCTTCAACAAAACATACATAAACTAGACTGGCCAGCGTTTTTGTTAAAACAAAAACGGATATGTGTCCCCGCCCCCAATCAGTCACGTGGAAAAAATTCTTTGCTTAAAAGTGCAACATTGGCGAGCCAAAAATATTTAAAAAATCGCCAAAAATACATTTTTACAGAAAATGAAGAAAAACTTCGCAGTAAACATTTTCACTATATGTGGGTTATTCTTGCCACGTTTCAGCCTAATCCAACAAACTGTTTCGGTGATATCGCAACAATATGGCCAAAAAACTTAAAAATCAGAAATTTAAAAAATCGCCAAAAAACATTTTTAACGGAAATGAAAAACTTTGCAGTATACATTTGCGCTATTTGTGTGTTCTTCTTGCGACGTCTGAGCCTTATCCAACGAACTGTTTTGGAGATTTAGCCTGCCAAAGTGAAAAAAATGCACGACCCCCCCACCCCCCCCCCCCCCCTCATGTTAAATAATTTGCCCAATTTTTGAAGCAACGAAAAAAAATAACAATAACACGGGCATCATCTAGACATATACCCCAATATGTATGTATGTTTTGAGAAAAATTTCATAAGCACTCACTGCGGACAGACGGAGAGACAGACAGACAAACGGACACACCAAATGCTATATATGTCTCCCTTAGGGGGAGACATATAATTCTTATTTGTTTGATGTATTCTTATTTTAAATAGTAGAGTGTTTAACTTGTTACTTAAGAAATTCAGTCAATTGCTTTAATATAGAAAGAGACCGACCATCGGGTGCTCCATCACACACAACCAGATCTGCTTGAGCGCCCTCAAAATGACCAATAATCTCATGCGCTGTGGACACCTATCAGAAAACAGTGGCAGAGTGCTTTACCTTAGAAACAGTGAATTGCTTATGCACTGAAAGTGAATTTTCCTTCATATGTGTTACAATCAAATTGTTGAAAATTTTAGACTGCAATGTGCTTGGTTCAACCAGCCACACTGTAATCTGTCTAAAATATTCAGCCACATATGAGTTCGTTCCGATGACTTTGTTTCAGATTATTGTGACCTAACTCTCAGCTGAATATTAACTAACTAACCTTCAATTAAGACAGGCAGATCTGGAAAGCATTTACGAAGTTTATACAGCATATGTACCTTTGTGATATCGCCTTGAATCTGTGTAACACCAGGTATAGGGGCCATGGCTTGTAAGTCCACGGCTACGATTTTCACATCTTGGCTGTCAGATCTCTCCTGCCTAAAAGACACATCACCGCTGTACTACTGACAGCATTTACCATCACGTTGAGCACGTGGAAAACCTGTACGAACACCAGACACCAACAAATGATTCAGTTTGATGAACTTTTGAAGTGTGGTTTCTTACAGTTTCCCAGCATAAGACCGACCACACGACCTCCGAATAGCTATAACGTGCACCTTACCTGAGTTTTCTCGAAAGAACTTGGCTCCAGCTTCCCGGCGCCGCACAAAGATCTACTACCTTCTTCACACCTGCGAACAATGACAGTTATGCTACAAGGAGGCACGTATGTATCTGACATTCCTCTAGAATGCTTACAAGACCAATACAGAACGAGATAGTGGCGTAGTTAAAAGTGAACGTATATATCTATGTACGCGAATGTCTATATTTACGAGTGTCGATGCTCGAATGGGTAGTACAACCCACAAATTTGACAAATCTCCGAGTGTCAAGATGGCGGCTATTCAAGAAATGATACCTGCAATAATGCAAACACCTTAGCGGACAGAAACGCAGAATTTTAGACAAACATTTCCACTCTCCTCTGATGGAATGTGCCGGCACGTGTTTTACGCATACCACCATAAAACGTATTGCAACTGGAGGCATTTTTTTTTTACGAAAAGCAAATTTACCAGAAAGCATTACAAAACGATTTTTTGGATATATTCCAAGAATTTTTTTTCAATAACTTGAAATGTTGCAAATCCATTAACAAATGATCTAGCTGTTCCAAACGTAAAGATTGTCTAAGATACGTTTAACTTTTCATTGTACTTTTTTGTGTGTGTGAGGGTGTTTGTACCGGAGGGTGTGTGAGGGTG
The DNA here is from genome assembly GCA_949752745.1 of Protula sp. h YS-2021. Lineage (NCBI taxonomy): Eukaryota > Metazoa > Annelida > Polychaeta > Sabellida > Serpulidae > Protula > Protula sp. h YS-2021. Next base: position 67,682,888 of record OX457026.1, read on the forward strand.
ACAGCGCATGTGCGATGGGATGTAACGAAATATCGCTGATATATGTTTGAAATCAGTAACAGTTTTTTTAAAGAATTTCACCAGCTTCAAGATGAGTGTTGAGCTGAAATTTCAGACTCTCGCACAAATACAATACCATGTCAAACTGCTTTATTTGCTATATACCAAAGCAGCAGCTTTTGATTATGAGTAAAATGTCACCAAAGTTTACCTTCAAATATGCGATATTCTTCGTTTATCTGCAAGAGTTTAAATGCACTTCTTGCTCTCCAGCCTTCCTCCTTGGCCAGCCTATAGTACACATCCCTTTTATCTTTAGATGAGCGGCCCATGTTGTTATTTCTTCAAAACTGAAATATACAAAGAAGAATTTCCAGGAGCACTGTGACCAGCCGAGATCTAGTGAATCAAGTATTAGGTATGTTAGGGTCAGGTAACACGTTTGTAGGATCGCCAAAATGTGGTACGGTTGTAGTAGCATTTTAAAAACCGACTATTGTCATTTTTCTAAAGGATGGCATTTGTCTTATCTCTGGCGGATCTCAGAAAAGAAAATTTCAAAGAAGCCCTAATGTTGGACTACCCAAAAAAATGAAAGCAGCCTAGCTAAAATTACTTACAGAAGAAGTATTTTAAAAAACGCCATCCCTAAAACTTTCAAAAGGCGGCATGGGGCCAATTTTTCGTAGTGCGCCAAGAGGACCATCTAGGGAAATCGGCACAAAATTTTAAAGGAATCCGGTCACAATTCTTGGAGAAGAAGCACTTTAAAAATCAGCTAACAAGCAAAAGTATCTATTGGTGCCATTTCGCCAATTTTTGGCGAACCTCCAAGACACGAGTACCCAGGAAACATGCGAATGTTTAAGTCAATCCGATTAAAACTGTGGAGAAGAAGCGTTTGAAAACTTGCAACCAAAAATTTTAAAAGCCAATCATTTCGACAATTTTTGGCGCATCGCACAAAAAAATAATTTTTGTCAAGAGAGGCATCCCTAGTAACATTCATACAAAATTGGAAAGAAATCCGAGTAAAGAATATTTTTCTTAAATTGGCTACCAAAAATTTTTAAAATGCCCCCCGCCCCCCACAGCCCATTTTAGTCAATTTCTGGCGGATCGCTAAAAAAGTGACTTTTCAAAAGAGGATCACCCAGTGAATACTTGTGCAAAATATGTAGGCAACCCGACCAAAAATAAGGAAATGGCATTATGAAAACTCGAAAACAAAAAATTACAAACTGCCCCATTTAGCCAGATAAGAACAAAAAAAGTAATTTTTCAAACGAGAACCACCGATGGAACAACCGTACACAATAGGAAAGGAATCAGTTCAAAATTGTTTGAGAAGCATTTGGAAAATTTGCTGTTATTTTATTTTTTTTTTTTCAAAATGTCGCCCATTTCGACAATTTTTTTGCGGATCATCAAAAAAAAAAAAAAAACAGTAAATTTCACGAAGCACATCCTAATGATTTGTATGCAAAATTGGAAGGTTCTCTGATCAAATTGTGGAAGGAAAAGCATTTCGAAATTAGGCTACCTAAAACTCTTCAAAATGCCCTGTATTTTACAATTTTCAGTGGATCGCCAAAATATTTTTAGACAAGCCTACCTAGAGCCCATTCGTACAAAATTTTGTAAGGAATCCTATCCAAATTGTGGGAGAAGCATTTTCAAAATTTTTAAATGCCCCTCTCTATTTAGCCACTTTTTTTTTAATCGCCAAGAAAAATACCTTCTCAAGAGAGGACGGTCTAGTGAACATCTATGTAACATCTGAAGACAACTTGATTAAAATTGTGGAAGAAGCCTTTTGAAAACTGACTAGAAAAAAATTATAAATGCCTCACAATTTTTGGCGGATCGCCACGTTTTTTAAGAGAACCAACAATCACAGAAAACTAGAAAAGGATCCAAGCAAAATTGCCCCCCCCCCCCAACTTTTTGGTGGATCGTCAAAATATATTTTTTCACGAGAGGCCTTCCCAGTAAACATTTATACAAAATTTGAAGACAATCCGATTAAAACGACGGGAGGAGAAGGATTTTGAAAATTGGCAACAAAAATATTTTAAATGCCTTCATCCCACTCCCCCCCCCCCCCTCCCCAGCCCGGGATTGCTAAAAGAAGTAATTTTAAAGAGACTTCTATCTAGAGAACAAAATTTGAAAGGAATCCGATAGAAACTGAGGGATATTTTTTCGCATGCTTCATATAGGAAAGGATATCGGCATCCAACCACTGCGAAATTCTAGCTCCAAGAAGCGGCTCGCTACTGAGGGATCAGCTACTGCTTCAAATCGCTCTATAACGATGTACATGCCAACTGCACTCGCTTTGACGCACCTCTGGGGCGATTTTGTAAGAGATTCAACGACCCAGAAGGTCTATTGGCATTTGCTAAAAGCCCTCAAAGTATGATGGAAGTGACATGCAATTTCTGCGTGAAGCTTTCTTTAAAATAAAAGATTACAGAATGAACCACTTATCTCCCGCAATAACTGACATTTACATACAGGGAGCATAGTTTATTATGTGAAAAGGTGAAATCAAATTTTGTAATTATCCAACAAAAAACTTTTGAACTGATATTTCAAAAGCATGAAAGAAATTAAAAGTCAAATATTTTGGGTGAGCAGAATAAATTTGTACCCAATTACTTGAATACGCATTTCACAGATAATCAATGACCCCTTCATTTAAATTTTTAGTCACTTTGGTTACATGACACTTGAAGCCCTGAACGTAAACAAACATTTGGCAGGTGAGTGCCGAAGCGAACCTTTCTGTATTTTAACGAAGAAATAAAAGATATGCATCCCATTAAGAATTGTTCCTGTTTTGCACAAAGGGTATACTCGTACTGTGCATGATCTTTCAGTAAATGTTTGAATAGTAGGGAATAGTGTGCAGGATTCGTGCGTCAGAACATATGAAATTGACCCCTATTAGCGGAACAATGGAAAACTTCGTAGCCCTGACAGATAGATATACAAGTTATATAGACAGAGCTTAGTCCACGTGAATCCTTTCTGTCTTCCTAGACCAGACAGTGCCACAGTTCCTGTAACAGAAATGGCCATTGATCTCAACTGTCGAGGCTATGGCTCTTTCAGCGCACGTTCCAGAACACCGAGGTTCGGACTAACAAACTTTTTCTTTAAAAGCTCACTGAGAAGTACAAGGACGAGACAGTAATTGGGACAAAGTATGGATTTTTAATGATTTTAGAGAAATATCCCTCAACTTACACGTGAACAAATATATACCACCGACAGAAGAGGTCTAACCAAACATTGCTAATACAAAACACAGCAACTTCCCAGTATACGGACATTAAAATATACAAGAGTATAAACTGTGTTTCTGTATTTCTAATGTAAACAATAGACAAGTTTGAGACAGAAAAAGTCGGCGACGTCAACAAATAAACAGCTGATCAATCTGGCTGGTTTTATTAACTTTTCTCTTGAACAACAAATGATACTTTCAATTTTGTTACAACAATGAGATACACTTTCACAAGTATGTGGATCTAAGGATATCCAATAGATAAACTCTAGATATTTTGCAAGCGTCTCTAGCTACTTAAAATAAAGCGACTGCGATTGGGATCATGATTTATCTCGTGTTAAATCAACTTGTACATGCATACAATTTTTAACACATATTTAAATTTACTGTCACTACACACAACTACATTATATATATATATATATATATATATATATTGGTGTAAGGGGAGGGATGGTGGGTGTTAAAAGCAGGCCGATTTTTCGCGCGTTCTAATGCATTCGCCGCCAGCAAGCTAGTTGTGATCTGCCACACCGGAGATGAGACTGGGTTTAAATAGACAGAGGGGGGCATAGAAGCCATAATTCGGCCTGCTATCGCGTTCGCCGCCAGCAAGCAGGTAGTGTGCCCCCACTCCCGCAGATAGGCAGGTGGGAACAAAACGAAGTTTAAACACAATTAACAAATAAACACTTAATTGTCCATAAAATGAGTAAAGCAGGTTTCAGGCTATCCGCGTCTCTTTCTCTTGAACAACAAATGATAATTTCAATTTTATGTTAAAATATTATAAGATACACTTTCCCAAGTATGTGGATCTAAGGATACAGTCAATGGACAAAATTGTTCGTCACCTTGTACGAGTTCGCGTTGGGTACCGCGTGTGTTCTATATTTTAATACTTGACAACGTAATTGTTGCGTCATGAGTGACTGTATCCATAGTAAAATCAATGCAGATTACGTTCTTATAACTAATTGTGACAAGTTGTTTTGATTTTACATGTAAAATTTTAGCATATAAAGATGGTAGGAAGGAATATGGAAGTGAACTGAAACAAAAAATTGTAGAAAGTTATAAACGCAACAGAAATACTTCAGAATTGGCAAGAATTTTTAATATACCTCGGACTACGATTTGCAGTATTTTGAAAAAATTTGAAAAACAAAAAGGTATTGAAAATCGTACTGGGAGAGGAAGGAAAAAATTATTTACTGAAAGAGACAAAAACCAACTTTCCCGGATCATTAAAGCAAATATAAAGACAAAGTTTGGTGGACATAACTGGTTTATTTAATGAACAAAAATCACATAAATTTTGTACTAGAACTATCAGAAGAAATATTAATAGTTTAGGGTATCAACGGAGGTCCAGCAAAAAACAATGCTCAGTTACAGATGTCAACAAGAAAAAAAGAATTAAATGGTGCAAAGAAAGAAAACATTGTCAGTTGCTGGAAAGTGGAAAAATTGGATTTTTAGTGTTGAAAGTCAAATAGTTTTGGGAAGTGATAACCGTATTTATGTTTGGAAAAAAGGTGACGAAAAGTACAACCCCCAACTCGTGTGCCCTATACCTCGTCACAGAATTAGTTTAATGGTCTGGGGATGTGTTACCTATCAAGGGGTAGGAACAATTACCAAAGTTGAAGGTACAATAAATGGTCATAAATACATGGATATACTGGACGAAAGCCTTTGGCCTGTAATTGCACAGCATTTCCCTCAAAACAATTATGTATTTATGGATGACAATGGACCGGTTCACAGGGCTCGAATTGTACAAAATTTTGTAATGGAAAACAATATCAATACGACAGAGTGGCCAGCACAATCCCCAGATTTAAATATAATAGAAAATATGTGGTTATATTTCTAAAGAAAGATACAAGAAGCCGTAAATCGAATACACAACCAGAGCTAATGGCTGAAATCAGAGACATCTGGGAAAACACACCACAAACCCGAATTCAAAGTTTATACAACACTATTCCCGATCGTATTTCGGAAGTAATAAAAATGAAGGGCAATTTGACAAAATATTAAGGTAAGACAATTTTCTATTTCTTTTTGGCTATTAATTGAATCCATGCAACCACGCTTTTTGCATGTAAAGCCAAAAATCTGTTTTAACGCTAAGTGTATGTTATGCAAAAACATTTTAAAGATGTGATTAGTGTCTATATCATTATTACACTTGCAAAGTTCGTATTTTATGTGTCGAATGAGGTGTAAAACTACGAAGATGATGAGCGATAACTGACAATGGCTCCAAAGTCTAGCGTTTGCGAATCCTGTAAGAGAAAGAAAAGTGATGTTGAAATACGCCCAACCGATTTGAGAGAGTGTGCTGATTGCTACAAGAAAATGGAGAAAAATAAACGAACATCAGGTGCAAGTGAGACACAACCAGAGCCAAATTTGTAACTGTGGTTACACAGAAAACGGACAATTTCGAAACTATTCTTACTAAACTTCATGCCATGGAAATAACTTTATCAAATATTGAAAGCAAAAATGAAAGATTTCATGCAAGACTTGAAAGACTAGAAAGTGAGAACATACAAAAAACAAAGCAAATAACTAAACTTGAAAAAGAAAATAAAGAACAGCATATGCTAATAAATCAATTGGAGGAAAAGCTGGACCAGTTAGAGCAATATTCCAGAATTGACAACGTTTTTATTTCCGGTCTGCTCAGTTGTACTCTACAGCCGAGGCCCCGCCATTCTCCACTCAAGATACACCGTCTGCGTACGAGGCTCCGATTATCGAAGACAAAGTCATCAACTTATTCAACAATGACATGAAAACAAATATTACCAAGGCTGATATTGACACAGTCCACTACCTACCAACAAGAGGTAATAAAAAGAACATTATTGTTAAATTTACCTCAAGAAGAGCAAAAAATGCCGTGCTTGCCAACAGAAAAAATCCCAAAGGCAAATCAGTTTTCATCAACGAACATTTAACGCATAAAACGGCCAAGATGTTCTACCAGGCACGTCAGTTGAGAACCGAGAAGCGCTTTGTAAATACGTGCACGAGGGACTGCAAAGTGTTTGTCAAACTCAATGGTCGCTCGCCTGAAGAACAGGGGGTGTTCGTTGTGAAAAGCCAGGAAGATCTGGATAAAATACCTCGTTAATAATGACTGTTTATCCATGTAGTATATGTATAAAAAACGTGAAAGGTGACTCTGTGAAGTGTGACTCATGTAACAAATGGACTCATTTAAGATGTTCCGGTTTACAGAGGAAACAGTTAAATGACTTGCAGTTATCAGATTGCATGTGGTTTTGTACAATCTGTAAGCCTTTTGTTTTCCCATTCGCATCATTGGACGACGACGAATTTTACCTGAATGCAATTGGTATCAACATTGAATTAAATTGTTTGTATAAAAGGTGTAAGACATTTCAAGCTAAACCACTTCATAAATCAGATAGTGCATTTTATTTTGACAACGATATTGATCCTGAAAATAACTTTTATAATAAATTAAGAGTTATTAATTATTTTAGTTATTTATAAATATCTTTTAGATGATCAATTCATTATTAAATTTTCTAAACATAGCGGTTTTAGTATATTACACTTCAATGCACGAAGTCTGAATGCAAACTTTGATGACATTAAAGATTATTTGGTTAGTTTAAAATTTGATTTTGATGTAATTTGTTTTTCGGAAACTTGGACAGAAAATAACCGTCTGAATGACTACTTACTGCAAAATTATATTTCGTACGGAATTTCACGTAATAATAAAAGAGGTGGCGGAGTAGCTGTTTACTTAAAAAACTCAATTGAACATTCTTTTGTAAAACAGCTCAGCTATAGTATTGATGATATTTTGGATTGTGTTTGTGTTGATTTACGTGTTAATACTGGTAAAACTATCAGAGTTTGTGTTATATATCGACCACCTAACACTGATATTGCTTCTTTTAATAGTTTCTTCGAAGTTTTTTTGCATTGTTTATGCAAAAAAACTTTGTACTTGTGTGGTGATTTTAACATTAATCTGTTGAATATTGACAGCGATGCAAATACTAATTCTTTCTTTGACTTGTTGTACAGTAATGGTATACATCCACTAATAACTAAACCATCCAGGTTACGGACAAAACTTCATTATTAATAGATAATATCTTCACATCAGAGTGTGATATTGATATAAATTCTGGGCTGGTTATAAATGACATAACCGACCACTTACCTATTTTTGCCGTGTGTCAGTATACTGTAGTTAACAACGATACTGTGAAATATATTCTGAAACGAGATAAAGGTCAACAAAACATAAATAATTTTGTGAATCAGCTTCGTAGTGTTGACTTTTCAGATGTTTTGGGTACAACAAATGTAGATGGGGCTTACGAGTTATTTATTGATAAAATATGTGCTTTATATGACAAATGTTGCCACGTTAAACGAGTGAAGTTTATTGAAAAAAGCAAACCAAAGCCATGGCTTACGCATGGCTTAATTAATGCCACAAGGAAAAAAGGCAACTCTATTGGGACAAGGTTAAACTTAAAACTGAAACATCAATTCAACGATACAATGCTATAGAAATAAACTCACTAGTATTCTTAGAGGCGCCTAAAAAGCATACTATACTACTTTGCTGCAAACTCACAAATCGGATATAAGGAAAACATGGATGGTCCTAAATGACTGTAAGGTCACAAGGGGAAAGGTCACGTCTTTATTTTTCCAGATTCGTTTACTTGTAATGGTAAAATTGTCTCAGATAATACAGATATTGCAAATGGTTTTAATGGTTTTTTTTTTTTTTTTTTTTTTTTTTTTTGCAAATGTGGGTCCAAAGTTAGCAAAAGGTATTCCTCAGTGCAAAGAACCTTTCTCAGAATTTATTAAATGCAACAGCACTGAGTCAATGTTTATTGAGCCCACATGTCGTGAAGAAGTTATTAATGTAATTAGTCGTTTTAAAAACAAAACATCATGCGGATATGATGGTATATCAATGGACATTGTTAAGAAAATTAGTGAAATAATTGCTGATCCTTTAACACACATTTGTAACATTTCATTTACAGCAGGTATATTTCCAGACAAAATGAAAAAGGCAAAAATTGTTCCTTTGTTTAAATCTGGTGATAATCGCGTTTTTACAAATTATAGGCCGGTCTCTTCACTACCTCAATTTTCAAAAATTTTCGAAAAATTATTTAATAATCGATTAACATCTTTTATTAATAAAAACGATATATTGTATTCTCGACAATACGGTTTTCGGATAAATCATTCCACATCATTAGCCCTAATTGACTTAATTGAAGCAATAACTGACTCCATAGACAACCAACGAACAACAGTTGGTGTCTTTATTGACCTTAAAAAGGCATTTGACACCAATAACCATGACATTTTGTTAAAAAAAATTGGATGTCTACGGTGTCCGGGGGAAAAGTTTGTCATAGTTGTCAAATTATTTATCCCCAAGAATTCAATTTGTACAGTATAACGAAACAACTTCTGACGTTCTTAGTATGGTATGTGGAGTGCCCCAAGGTTCAATTTTAGGACCAACACTCTTTTTGTTATACATGTATATTAATGACATGTGTAATGTATCAGATGTATTAAAGTTCATTCTATTTGCTGGCGATGCCAACATTTTTTATATCGGTACTGACGTCAGTGAAATGTGTAGTGTTATTTGTAATGATTTTAAAAAAAATAGACAAATGGTTCAAAGCTAACAAGTTGTCCTTAAATCTTGCCAAAAACAAAGTTTATTGTAATTTCAAATAAACATTCTAATAGCAATTTTAAAATAAGAGTGAATAGTAAAAAACTTGACAGAGTCTTTGCAACAAAGTTTCTTGGTGTGATAATTGATAAGTTTTCTTGGTCTGAACAAATTAAACATGTACAAAATAAAATGGCAAAAAATGTATCTGTTTTGTATAAAGTGAAATATCTTTTAGATCGACAATCGTTGTACACGCTGTACTGTTCGCTTATTCTACCGTATCTTAATTACTGTTGCGAAACATGGGGCAATACACATTTATCCCGTTTAGACAATGTTATAAAATTGCAAAAAAAAGGATTATTGATCAGGTGCCGTGCAAAGCACATACAGAAGCTATATTTTTAAAGTATAAACCACTGAAATTTACCGATATTGTTAAGTTAAACACTTGTTGCATTATGTATAAAGCAAAACATCAACTTTTACCTGAACGAACACTTGGACATTTTCAAATTAATAGATGTAACGCAAGACAAGGTGGAGATTTTTATGTAAGATATAAGAGGACCAATTTAAAAGGCTTTTGTATCTCTATTATTGGTGTGAATTTGTGGAATAACTTAGATTTGTCTTAAAAAATGCAAAAAATGCTTTTCTCGATCTACCAGTAACCTAGGTTAAATCGCCATGTACCTGTACCGTCGCCACCTCCCGAAAACAACAATTATCCCGGAAATGATATTTTTTGCCGAACTTCCCGGCTACTGCCACTGGTTCTCGAATGCAAAATACTGACATGCTATAAGTAAACCGTAAGTATGACACATAAGAAATCAGATTTGTGTTCGTGCATAATCATTATAGCTCGTAGCAGTCATTTTGAAAAGCGAGTTGATAGTCTTACAGTTTGCACTTAAAATTTATATTTCGGGATGATAGAAGAAAGTGGCGAATTACAGCTGGAAAATCCTGCCCGAAAAAAATACATCGGCCTGGCATTTTCGTAAATCATGACATTTTACTTCGCACATAACACAAAACTTGTGTAAAATTCTGTATTTGCTACATACAAGAGCATATCCGGATCGCGTCCAAAACATGAGAGTTATTGCGCAAAAACCATTGAAAAGTGGCGAACGGTCCTAGGTTACTGGTAACTTTTTCCGAAATATCTAATTATTTACTAAACGGTATAAATGTATCAACTGACAATTGAAGTTTTAGTATTAAATTTTATGTTACATGGATTCAATTTTAATTTTGTATGTATTTCTTGGGAAATAAACGTTTTTGATTGATTGATTAATTACAAGAGGATATTGAATTCAGAATGAAATCAATACCGTTACCAATGCGCCGCCATTTTGTAAAATGACGAACAATTATGTCCATTGACTGTATCCAATAGTAAAATGAGTAAAGCCGGTTTCAGCCTATCTGCGTCAAATGTCTCATTCTACCCTCCGTCCCATTCTACGGTTTGGGCCTTGTATCCTGGCGCATTATTTTCGATCTCGACCATCCTACAAAACTTGAGTCAAGATGGTTTTGCAACTGTATACATTCACTTTTGTCGTACGATACTTCGCTGATTACCCGGTTGACCTCATCGGAATCTGAGAATGTGATTTCACATACCGTTTTCCCTTGTAAAACCTCGAGTCAACGGGCGATAATATCGAAATATAATGCACAATGGTGGCACCTGATTTTTTTAACTCAATATTTCAGTATGAGTGTGCAACTAGTTTTTCATATCTCATAAGCACTTTATACCTTTAATAATAACTCATATATTATAACATTCTTCTTTATACCCCTTTTTCGCTAAGTTCGTTTTTTTTTCAGCAGCCAACCTCTTCGGCGATTTCGATATCCGATCAGAGGTCAGCTGTTTTATAACAACGGGCTAAATTGGGTTTTTATTGAAGACAGCCATGCATCTCGTTAACTTTGGGGCTCAACCATGAAAATTGACAGACTAATTTAAATTTGATTGATTGATTGATCGATTGCAACTGATCCAACGGTCCCCCGGCCTCTAAACCAGACCCCAACGGGGTAGCACCGCATATTTACAACACTTTACAAACCCACACTCCTTAATATATAATGAAATAGTGCTGTGGATAGGAAACACCCTTGTTTCAAGCCAACCCACAGCTGAACCGAGACCAATTTACTCATACCCCAACTCGGCTGTACTTCCCATAGTTTACTTCTATATAAAATATTGCATGCTTTTAGACAAAGCTGCAGTAATCTAAGATATGCGACAGTATCTACCGCTCGCCCCGTTCCTCTGCACTTTTGATCAACCTATTAACAATGAAATTACAAAACACCTTCCCTACATAAGACACTGTGCTTATCCCAATATAGTTGTCCAACGTCTGTTTATCACCGTCTTTATCTTATGGCTGTTTCCATACTTGCTTCCACACTTGTTAATATAGCCCCTGATCTCAATATCTTGACGCATAGGGACAACATTAAAAACCTCATTGTGGTACCTCTCATTCTCAAACATTCGCTGGTAATCTCATCCAACCCTCGTTTTTTTATTCTACAGTCTCTCCACTGTTGTCTCTACCTCCTCTGATTTTATTCCTGTTAAAAAAATCCAATACCATGTTGCTGACCTCTTCGAGCCCTTGAACAACCCTCCTCTGATTAATTTAACTTCTTCGAGTGGTCGGTCAGAAGATTCTTTGCCTCCTTGCCACACACAACAGTGTTATTGACAAAAATCAACCCTGTCTCATCCTTTTGTCTCGCCTCACTCTTTAGTTCAATCAAATATTTCCAAAACTGCTTTACTCCTTCCGATGTGTTATCCATTTTTGTGCAAATCTGTATCTCTCGCCGCTCCCCAGCATCACTTTTTCTCCTCTTTTGCATTCTTTTGAACCACTTTTCCTTGTTTTCTGAAGTATTTAATTTTTTCTTAATCATTTTTATGAGTAAAATATCTTCCAAACGTAGAAGCCATGACTATGGGTTATCCAATGGGTTAAATATTCCTTATCGCGACCCAAAATGGAAATTTAGACGGATATTACCTCAAAGGAAATTTTGAACGGGTTTCCCTGTTTTTATGTTCATCCAATTTATCGGACACCACGATCTAAATCGATGGGGACGTGGTCGGGTCTTAATCAAGAGATGGCTTTCACATCTTCAAGATATTTTAATCATAAAAATGATTAAGAAATTAAATACTTTTTTAATTTCCAAAATATTGGTGGGGATTGAACACCAAATGCATACAAACTGGCTGACACAAGACATTAAGTCTGAAAGGTAGAAATAAAAGAAACTGAATTCAACATCATATTTTAATACAGCGGGGTCTCACCTCGAACTGCCCATTCCATAACAATATCAACGTTAAATGGCGTTTTACGACGAACTGCCCATTAATAACAACGTTACATGTTCAGTCGAAAGTACTGACAGACTAATACGAGCTAATATGCCCCTCTGTCTTTTCCTAAGACAGATGACATGTAACGACATAAGCCGAATGCGGCGTAATCATTCTGTGGACCCGTCACATGTCGTGCTATACCAAACCAGGCACAGCCACATGAGTAGGATAAAAGTGGGGCTCCGAAAACAGGAAGTGACGTCATAATGACGTCAGGAGGTGTTTTCGGTGCCCCATGGGGCTCCGAAAACCGTGACGTCATATTGACGTCATATGGAGGTGTTATGGACGTGATATGGAGGTCATATGCAGGCCATATGCAGGTCATATGGAGGTCATATGAACGTCATATGAACGTCATAATGACGTAATAGGGATAGTGGGCGGCCATTCAAACGGGCGGCCATTCAAACGACCATTCAAACGGGCGGCCATTCAAGCGACCATTCAAACGACCATTCAAACGGCAGAAGAACAGATGAGACACCTCCCCAAACGTACAAGTTCTCCATTTTATAAATGGAGAACTCATAGTTACATGGTTAGAGCTCACCTATAAGGCCCCCTTAAGGTCAAAAAGGGGTATAAAAAGGGGTATAAAAAATACCCCCCCTTTTTTTTAGCATTTCCTACACTCTCATGCATACACATACATACTAACACCATGACACGATTAGCGCTTATTTCGTATTGGTGGGTGGCCCTTAGAAGGGCCGGCAGGTTTTTGCTGCCGGACTCAGAAAAATTCGACGATGTCTTGGACTGGCCTGCTGCAGTGTGTGAGTTGCTGCCCATTGAAAGGAAAGTGATCGCCTCTCAAGCAACAGGTGAAACATCTGACTGTGTAACAGTTGTTCAGAGCCAACAGCTGCGTCCAATAGGCTGCACAAATCAAGCAAAGCTGGTGGCCACATTCTGCCAGTACCCGGTCTGGGGAGATCATGATGCCACATCCAGCGCAAATCTCCAGGTCCTGTTGGAGGAAGTACCTCCCCCAGGCCGGATACTCTTCCTCTTCAAGACGCGATGGAATGGTCTCCCCCAGCATGGTTGTCCTGAAGAAAGCCCCGTCATAATCGCCAGCCTCGATGTCCCTGAGTCGCTTTCCAAGTGTGACCCTTCTATTAAAAAAGACGGGCACGAATAGGACTGTTCCATGAGCCGGGCCCGGCAGCAGCTGGAAGAAGTACACTCTTTCTGGCGGTGTCGGTGGCGGTGTGACAGGCAGGTGAAGTTCTCTGACTTCAGCAATGGTGAGAGCATCTTTCAACGCGAAGAAGCACTCCATGCTGACGGAAGCGAATTTGAGCTCAAAATGAAATGACCATGGGTTATATACCACCTCAAGTGAGGACCAACCCCCCCAGTACTCATGAGGACCCCCCAGGGATAGAAGCAAAATGCCTGCATAAAGTGAGGACGCCCCCGGGTACTCATACATGTACTCTGTCAGGACCCCCCCCCCCGTCGCCAGTCGACCTGGTCGACAGGACCCCCCCCCCTGGTCAGCATATAATGCGAGGATGGTCCCTAGTAGTACATAAATGCGGGTTAAAGGCCACATTACCCAAAACAAGCAGCAAGATGTCTACAAGTCATACAATCACAGTGATGCGAAACGGCAAGGCAGTGATGCTAACGACAGAATGTTATAAGTGTTGGGTGTGGGTAGAGTATCCAGGACAACCACACAACTGCCCGGTGCACCGCAATGCACCACGTCGGTACTGTTGTAAAACCTGAGGTTGTTTGCTATGCTACAAGTTTACTGCACGATTACCTGGACCGAAGCCATGCACAGACTGCTGGTGGTGCGGTTCGACGCTCAAAAACTTTGGATATTATAATTTTCATCCTTTCAAGTGTTCCAGAAGACCTTTCACGATGGAACAATTTTACAGATATCAGTGTGATTGCGGAAACCCGACTTGTTGGTGAAGAGCCAACATACTAACATCTTTCGGCCCTTCTAAGAACCATCCTCTGCTGTGAAATGAAAACGCAAATTCTGTCTATGTATGAGTGTGTATAAAAAGGGTATGTCTGAGATTACATTTCAGCATTTCAGTTTCAGCAGTTGACGGAACAACAACCAGCTATGATGAAACGTGAAGAGCATGGGAAAGGAGCAAAGAGACAAAAGATGGAAGAAGATGACATTTGGCCATGCGGTCAAGTTCAGTGTATGGAATGCAATGTGAAATTTCCATCTATGGATACTAATGAGACACACACATGCAGTAAAGCTAAGATGAAAGGAGCAAAGAGACAAAAGATGGAAGAAGATGACATTTGGCCATACGGTCAAGTTCAGTGTATGGAATGCAATGTAAAATTTCCATCTATGGATACTTATGAGGCACATGCATGCATACCAGCTGAGATGGACAATGTGCCTCATGAAGAACATGTTTCAAAGAAACAAAATACAGGACAAGTAGGGAGAGGTAGAAGGGTTAGTCTTGGTGAAAACGCGCAGGAAAAATGGTTTGAATCTGAGGATGGATCAGATTTACTGCTTGAAATGCGACAGCAAGAGAACCGTACCAAGACACATTTGTTGGAGACCTTAAACCATGGAATGAAATGGTACATTGTCGTGCATGCACGTTTCACGAAACTGACAGCAAATGATGAAGGTGTTATGGTAGAACAAGTGGATAATGCATTTATCAGCAGTCCAACATATGCAGCATTCAATCCAGCAGATATTGAGCAGGACCTACCAGAAGCCTATAAAGAATTATTTACCAAGTTTGACGAACATGAGCGACAAGGCTCTGGCTTGGTATTGGATAACATACTGTAAATTGAAGTACACACAGCTACGTTGATGCCTCTAGAAGCGAGTAGTTTTATTCCACTACCGAAGAAAGTGAAGAAAACAGAAGGTGTGATAAACATTAAGAATGATGATAACAAGTGTTTCTTATGGTCAGTATTGGCTTACCTTCACCCTCATGACAACAACCCAAATCGCGTGAATCATTACAAACCATTTGAGAAGGAACTAAAGGTAGAGGGTATGACATTTCCGACACCAATTACTGACATTCCAAAGTTTGAAAAGGAGAACGATGTAGCCATCAACGTGTTTGGATATGAACACGATGTAGTTGTTCCAATGCAACTTAGTCGAAACGTCAGTGTGATAGAAATCAACTTACTTCTGATTAGCAATGACACGACGAGGCATTACTGCCTCATCAAGAATTTTAGCAGACTTATGTCTTATCGATCAAAGCATAAGGGTACATATTTTTATTGTTTCAACTGTCTTCACGAGTTTGTACGACAAGATCTTTTAGATAAACATCGTGAAGTGTGTGAAAAGAATGGAGCACAACGTTTATCATTTCCCAAGGAACCCTTCATCAAGTTCAAGAATGTAGCTAAACAGCAACGAGCACCTTTTGTGATTTATGCCGACTTTGAATGTTTCACGCAAAAGCATGAAGAAGGAGACAAGTATCAACATCATCGTCCAAACAGCTTTGCTTATGTGGTTGTGAGCCAGTACGACACACGTGCACCAGTTGTGTATCGAGGAGACAATGCTGTGAAAGTCTTTTTAGACCATATGGTTAATGAACGTGATCGTATTGTACGTGGTTTAGAGCGGCCTAAGGAAATGGTGATGAATTTGAAGAACGCTGTTGATTGCTACATTTGTCATGAACCTCTAGGAGCAGATCGTGTGAGAGATCATGACCATATCAATGGCAAATATCGTGGAGCAGCACACAATGAATGCAGCTTACAATTCCGACTAAGAAAGGATCAGCAAGGGGATAAAGATTCTTTTATCATTCCCGTGTTTTTCCACAATTTGCGAGGCTATGACAGTCACCTGATCATGGAGGAAATTGGGAAATTCAAAGGTGAAACGATTACAGTCATTCCCAACACCATTGAGAAATATATTGCATTCACCATGAGCAATCTGAAATTTACAGACAGCTTTCAGTTCATGAGTACCTCTATACAGACGTTGGTATCCAACCTTGCAGCAGAAGGGAAAGATAACTTCTACAACATGACCTCTCACATTCACGACAGTGACCAAAAAGATTTGTTGCTGAGAAAGGGAGTGTACCCCTACGATTACGTGGACGAACCATCCAAGTTTGCTGAAACACAGCTACCATCAAAGGATAAGTTTTATAGTCAGCTTAGGGAAGAGGACATTAGCGATGAGGATTATGCGCATGCGCAGAAGGTGTGTGATACATTCAACTGTACCACATTTGGTGAATACCACGACCTGTACCTGAAATCAGATGTGTTATTACTAGCTGACGTGTTTGAAAATTTTCGTCAAATATGCCTCAACACGTATGAATTGGATCCTGCTCACTACTATACAGCACCAGGATTGTCGTGGGATGCAATGTTAAAAGCGACAAAGGTGAAGTTGGAATTGATCAATGACATTGACATGTATCAAATGGTTGAGCAAGGCATACGCGGAGGAATATCTGTGATCACACATAAGTATGCGAAAGCGAATAATCCCTACGTAGCAGATTACAATTCTGAGATACCAAACAACTATCTGATGTACCTCGACGCAAACAACTTGTATGGTTGGGCCATGTCACAAAGCATGCCGCAAAGAGGATTTATGTGGGTGAGCGAGCCAGAATCCCTCGACTTCATGGATGTAGCTGAAGATGACGACATTGGATTCATTTTGGAAGTGGATTTAGAATATCCAAATTCAATCCATGATCGTAATAATCACTGCCTAGTGGCTCCAGAACGGAAATGTGTCAAAGTTGGAGAATTGTCAGAGTACAGTCTGAAGCTGCGGAAAGATCTGAACATGAAAGAGAAACCCAGTGAAAAGCTCATTCCTAACTTGTCTGACAAGAAGAAATATGTACTTCATTACAGGAATTTACAACAATACGTCTCACTGGGGTTGAAAGTCACCAAAGTACATCACGCCATCATGTTTGAACAGAACAAATGCTTGGCAAAATACATTACCTTGAACACGGAAAAGAGAAAATTAGCCAGGAACCCGTTTGAGAAAGACTTCTTCAAACTGATGAACAACTCTGTGTTTGGTAAAACCATGGAAAATGTGAGAAAGCGAATCAATGTTGAACTGGTTCACAAGGAAAAGCGGTTCAAGAAACTTCTAGCCAAACCTTCTTTCCACAAATTCAAAATTTTCAACGAAGATTTGACCGCTGTACATTTGCGCAAAGTGGATTTGCTTCTGGATAAACCCATTCAAGTTGGCTTCACCATTCTTGACCTCAGCAAAGTGCTTATGTTCAACTTTCATTACAACTACATCATGGTCAAGTATCCAAATGCTAAGTTGTTGTTCAGCGACACCGACAGTCTATGTTACGACATAGAAACGGAAGATATCTACAAGGATATGCAGCAAGATGCTGACCTGTTCGACACAAATGACTATCCGCCAGATCATTTCCTACATTCCAACGTGAACAAAAAAGTGCTTGGGAAAATGAAAGATGAGACGGCAGGCATCCCTATTGAAGAGTTTGTTGGACTCAGACCGAAAATGTATAGTTTATTGTGTGGTGGGAAAGAAAAACATACAGCTAAAGGCATTACTCGAGCATGCCAAAGATGCATTAACATGCGCAGCATAGAGACAGTTTGTTCAACCAAACCCAAACAATGGCTACAGGGCACATTATTCGAAGTCATAGTCACCAGCTTTTCTCGGAGAAGATTAGGAAGGTAGCCCTCTCCCCATTTGACGACAAGCGATATGTATTGGATGATGTCTATTCCACTTTAGCTCATGGACATTACAAGGCTGTGGTATAAAAGAGGGGAGGTCCTCCAACGGAAGAGTTATTTGAGGTGGGAACATTGAAGCGTTAACATGGAACGTGAAAGTCGTAAGAGATCTACAACTGATAGGGATACTCTTGCAGATACAGTTAAAGACTTAAAGGTTAAAAATCCTACAACTACCATCAAGAAATTGAAAGTGGAGACGGTGTCAACAAAACAGTCGTGGGACGGAATGCTTTCTCTAGGAAATGGAAAGTACATCAAGATTATGAAACAAAGCAATGAAGGAGTGGTAAACATTCGCAAGTACCTGAGAGATGAGGGGACTGGAAGAAACCGTCCTACGAAAAAGGGTATTTTGCTGACAATACCTGAATGGAAAATGTTGAAGAAGCAAGTGAAAGAAGTGGATAAAAGGCTTCGAAGACAAGAAGACAGCTCATAACAAGGTATTCTCATCATGAATGCACTCATGTTTAACGGCGGTGCTTACCTTATTGTAAATGAGAGGAATGAAGTGATAATAGGTTCTCGGATAATTTCTGATTATCGGTTTAAACCTGAAGTGTGGAAAGACTTTAAAAACATACCGCTTAAACATGACTTTAAACGCAGACTTGAAATTAAAGTTGAAGTGATGGTGACTGAATATGATTCTAACATGCGTGTGACATTTTGGAGAAATCTTTTACAGGATTATCCAGAGGATTATAAGGGAGTTGTGCAAGATACTTCACATATAGATATGATTCACTTTAATATGAAGAAGTGGGGCGCAGTCTTACGATTCCTAGAAGCTATACAACATTCACTCTTCGCCATCTTGCGAGCATAAAAACGTCATTGCAGACAAGGAGGCAGCTCATAGTTGATCTGACTGTTGAACGAGATGGAAGACTTTTTATCGGAATATGAACCAATTACGCATGGATTCTCATATCTGAGAAACTTATGTGATGACATTGTGCTAAGACATTTTGGAAAGTATATCATTCTATCAACTGACGAACAATCTGTGTTGAAAGGCCATCTAGAGAAGTTCAGGATACCTGGCTTTCTCCCAATACTCTCAGAGGATGTAGAAGTGCGTGTGAATGAGAACTGCCTTGACGTGTTTGTACAATTTCGCCAAAATGACGAGCTTACAGAACGCTACGACTACATCACCCTCAACACAGTGGAATGGTACGCTCTGCTGCAAGCATTGGATTGGAAAGAACCTAACGCTTGAATTCAAAGAGGAAGGAGTGCAACTCATGCGGGCACCAAGTCCATTGAGCTAACACATCCGATGTGTGTTATGGTGATGGACATTGACATGAATGACCATGGATATGGACTGAAACTGTCTGAACACGAAGATGTTAAAATAATAAAATATTATAATGGACATTGTTATGCTAGTTTTCACAGCATTTACAAACGTGGGTGTAATGTCTATGATACATATATTAATTTAGATTGGTATGAATGGCATTTGTTTATCAATGTATTGAATGTATTTGTGAAATAAAAATTTAATGTAAAATAATTGTTTAAATGTAAATAATGTATAACACAATAAAAAAGAATGTTGTATAAAACTGTCTTGTTTATTTACAATATCCATAATAAAATTAACAATTACCAACAATTTAACTAATACAGCTTATGTAATACAACATCAATAAAATAATGGTTTATAATGTCTATATACAAAATCCTTTACAACAAAATCACCATCACTTCTTCTTAATACATCAATGATTTCAAAAGGACTATGTCCTCGAGCTCTTTGAATTATATAATACACACAATAAAATCCACATGTAGAGGATATCGGTGTTTTTAATGGAACTGAATTATAAATGAAATTGAAAGCGGCAGTTTACTCAAACCATCAGCATTGGCATGATCACTAGTCTTTCGGTACTCGATCTCGTAATTATATACTGCAAGAAAAAATCACGTACCCTTGCATCCTGAAAGCGATAGTTGTGGTTATACCTTTCTTAGGATTGAAAATGGAAAGAAGTACTTTGCAATCGATGACGACCAAGAATTAACGGGCGAACAAATACTTTTTACATCTAAATTATGCTGGGAGCGTCTCGATCGATCTACGAAAAATTGGTCCATCTTTTAACAGAGTTCTGGAGCAAAACTAATTAGGTCACCAGGATAGATACGAGAAATAACGTCGGAAATATCTTTAGAACATGCATGAAAATGTACTTTTGCACTTTTCTTGTGAATTCCGAATTTATCTACCATCTCAGCACTACCACTCTACCACTCTTTAGAATTCTTTAAAAATTCGCACTTGTTAGGGTTTACACGTAAGCCGAATTTATGCAATCTTTCGACACTGCTTTTAAAGTCCGGAGATGATCCGAAAAAACCAGTAATAATCATGTCATTCAGAATGCACTGTACTGAATGTCTCGTCTTTCCTCAAATTTATTGTATTTGCTGATGAAACAAATATTTTCTATACAGGTAGAGACCTGGTTAACATGTGTGAAATAATAAGCAAAGAATTAGCAAAATTGAACAGGTGGTTCAAATTGAATAAGCTGTCTTTAAATGTTTCGAAAACCAACTTCATGGTGTTTGGAAAACTAAAAAGCAGGTATCAACACAACATTTTATTTGGTAATGACGCGCTTACAGTCGACTAAATTTCTTGGAGTAATTATTGATGAAATATTAACGGGAAAAATCAGGTATCTAAAGTAAGAATTAAATTATCAAAATGTTATTCAATATTGTATAACGCAAGCTTCATCTTGGAGAGGAAAGTATTGTTATTAATATATTCCACACTGTTCTTGCCATACATGTCATATTGTTCAGAAGTATGGGGTAGCTCCTATAAAAGCAACACCAGATCACTTCTTGTAATGCAAAAAAGAGCTGTGCGATTAATATACGGTGCGGATAGTTTAGTGCATACTAAAGGTATTTTCAGTAATTTGCCCTTATTAGATTTTTATGACCTAATTAAATTCAAAACTTTATTAATTATGTTCAAGGCTAAGCAAAATGTACTTCCGATTAAATTACAGCGTTTATTTCAAACTGTTGATGGAGAAAGTTTAACAAGGCAGCATGGTAATTTCCAATGTAATTTTTCGAGAACAACTTTCAAGAAACAAAGCATAAGTATTGCAAGTGTTCAGTTGTGGAACTCCTTACCAAGAGATTTAAAAAATATTGAGCGTAGTTGTCACTTTAAGTCGAAATTAAAGGAATTTCACCTTTTGAACTATGACGATATTGTTTAGGAAAATCTTACTTAACACGTAGTCAATAACACCTATTTGGTGATAGTATGTTAAATTTTTCGAGTAACTCACCATTTTCCTTGAAATCTTGAATATTAAATCTGTGTCGTAGCCAAAGTGTTTTCTTTTATTAAGTTAATAAAGAATTTACCTAATTATGAACCAATCATTATAAGACAGTGGTAAAGATGTACACTATTTATTGTAATCGGACAACCGTTTATCAAGCTCTGCTTTTGCTTGATCCCTTTTCTGTCTATTTATGTATGTATGAGAATCTTTACCTTTTTTGGAAATTGTAAAGTTATTTATATTTTTAGTACAGAAAATAAAAACTTGAAATCTGAAATCTGAAATCTAATCCCGTTTCGATATTACCGATAGCGCGGATCCAGTATCAAGCTCCATCATGATTTGTTTTACCATTTACATACAACTTCTCTGTAGCTTAGTTCTGAGCCAGAAGTGCTGCCTTAACCGTTTCTTCGTAATCCAAGGACTCTTCCTATTCATCAAAATTGAAAATTTGTTATCTTGCTTCAAGATTTAAAAGGATCCTATTTATTCCACAGATGAGCTGATCCCTTAAATACTCTGTCACCTTGTAAATGAACTCGCAGTGTTCGCTCAACTTCTAAAGCACTCCCACATAGTCTGTCACCTTCTCGCCTGCCTGTTACTTCGCTTATAGAAGCGATACCCTTCATCAAATAAATTCGGCTTGGGACTTGGATGAACTTTCACGAATGTACCAAATTGCTCAAACGTATAATAGAAAGCTTGTCGAGAGAACAGTCTATGCAACAGGAAATAGGTCTTCCCGGGTATCAGACTCAAAATAGCAGCTACTTGCTTTGCGTCGGCAACATTGTTTGCAACATTGTCGTCCCATTGCCGGTTCTGTAATCGCTTGCACCACAAAGGTGGTGACAATACCTTAAATATCCAGCAAGCGTAATTGCAGGGATCACGAATCGATATTTTACAGGCATGCCTAACGATCTGTTTTATTTTGCATTTATCGAAAACGAATGTAAATAAGAAATGGCAGCAGTCGTTTGATTTCACAATTTAATGCCCATCGTATTCATGTGAGTCTGAAGTCAAGCCATCTGGAAGAAAGTAGATGGCTTAGAATTTCCGAAGCGTTTAAAATAAGTGACGAAGTACATGCATACAAGACTCAAACATGTACTTACCACTTCTGATTCCGAGACAGCTCCTTAGTTTACTTTGGCCACATTCTCTTGGACCGTCTCGAAAAATCAAGAGGATCTCGGAAAATCGATAAGTGTTCTTTTGGATAATTTCTCGTTATCTAGAGACAGTTTTTGTCTCGGAAAATGTCTCTGAAGAAGGTCAGATACAATATGGCGGAAATGCAAACAAAGGCATTTCTACAACTTATTTGCCAAAATGCATACGTATGAATTTTAAACATTTAAGAGTAGAAATTTAGTTCAAGGAAGATTTTGGACGTGATTGCACTATATGTAGAGAAATACAAGAGGACCCAAAGGTTTAACCTCAATTGCTATAGATTGAGATCGAATCTGTAACACCGTTGTAAACCAATGTCGTGAAGTTGGTATCTATTATGTGTGTTGTGAAAATGAATATATACAAACATGTAACTTCATGTGCATTTGTGTTTGGCTGTTTCCATGAGTTGCAGCTTTTGCCTTAGTGGTTAGCACGCTCGCTTATGAAGCGAAAGGTTCCCAGTTCGAGCCCCGCTTGCGACTCACATATTTTCACAACATTGGTACCAGAAGTGTACGAGTACGTTCCTGTCGCGGTTGTATGGTAGATATTCGTGCAACGTTAAAGCGGGTGCCAATGGCAAGAAGGGCACGTGTGAAAATTGGAGTAAAGTAGTCACGTGCAGCTATGGGAGGTCTAAAGAGAAAAAGACGGGAGAAAATATGGAAATTCGTACGATGTTCAAAACACTGTAGTGTTACATTGATAAAAATGGAAAGAAGGGCATGTGAAAAGCCACGTGCGGCTATGGGTGTTGAAAAAACACAACAGGGAAGAATGTCGTGAAGTTGGTATCTATAATGTGTGTTGTGAAAATGAATATATACAAACATGTAACTTCATGTGCATTTGTGCTCGGCTGTTTCCATGAGTTGCAGCTTTTGGCTTAGTGGTTAGCACGCTCGCTTATGAAGCGAAAGGTTCCCAGTTCGAGCCCCGCTTGTGACTCACATATTTTCACAACACCAATGCCCCAACAAACGATTGTCACAGGATATATTTCTTGGTATATTAATTACACATTTGTCTGAAATAAGCATAAAATAAATAGATTTGTGTTTTTTATTTCTCGAATTTTTGAGACGTGTTCTTTTGGACGGTGTCTCTGGAGCCTATCTGGCCTGTTTGGAGAGTGGATTCTCAGTTTTCTGAGAGGTCCAAAAGAAATGGCCTTATATTCTACCTACCAATACCCGTACAAGGCCCGTAGAATGGGACGGATGGTAGAGTGAGACATTTGATGCAGATAGACTGAAACATGCTTTACTCGTTTTAATAATGGGTATCCGTAGAACCACATACTTGAAAAAGTGTATCATAATATTGTAACATAAAATTAAAAGTATCATTTGTGGTTCAAGAGAAAAATTAATAAGATTAGCCAGATTGATCAGCTGTTTTTTTTTTTTTATGTTGACGTCGCCATCTTGGTTCTGTGACATCGTTTGTACCGCTGTTGTTGATTGGTGTCCGTCCAGACAGTCGGCATCTCTGACATCGTTTGTAACGCTGTTGGTGATTGGTTAACATTCAGGCCGACATTTTATTTCCCAAACTTGTGTATTGTTTACCTTAGAAACACAGTTCATACTTTTGTGTATTTTTTTGTCCGTTCATTAGAGAATTGCTGTGTTTTGTATCAGCAATGTTTGGTTTAACCTCCTCTGTCAGTGGTGTATATTTGTTTTGTGTAATTTGAGGGATATTTCCCTAAAATCATTAAAAACCCCATTATTTTGTCCCATTTACTGTCTCTTCCTTGTATCTTTGTTAGAGTTACGACGCGCTCCAATGTTCAAGCTTTTGTGGTCAAGCTCGAATCCCTGGAAGTCCACATGCACTTACATGCGATTCGGAGCTGAACGAATGGTTACAATAGATCCAAATTGGTGAAATGAAAAAGCAACATCTTCCGTGGTTAAAAAGAAAAAACAAAAAACAAAGAAACAAAAAAAAAAAAAAAAAATGAAATATTACAAAATTACATATATTTAAGTCAAAAGGGTTAAACTTTCAGCTGGCTTAATGAGTGGAGTCGGAATTTAAAATTTTGTTGTCACCGATTACGATCTACTCGTACTACAGCCAAGTCTATCTCCTCTCCCTCCGTTAACATGTATGCCTACAAAGCCAAGTCCAAAATGTTCCAAAATTACTGTCCGAAACGCTGCCACGTCCTCTCCTAAACCTCTGTG
The DNA here is from genome assembly GCA_949752745.1 of Protula sp. h YS-2021. Classification (NCBI taxonomy): domain Eukaryota; kingdom Metazoa; phylum Annelida; class Polychaeta; order Sabellida; family Serpulidae; genus Protula; species Protula sp. h YS-2021. The sequence goes on from OX457026.1 coordinate 67,707,855, forward strand.
CACCTGAAACTGACACTGTTTTGTTTGTCACGGACCAGAATTCTAATCTCTGGTAATATTGTCAAGTCATCAATCGTCTTTTCTATCAAATAATTTAGCACTAAGTGCGAACATTTTTTATTCAAGATAAAGTGTTTGTGTGAACTGATCGATAGGGCAAGGGAAAGAAATAAAAAACGAGTATAGTTTATGAGGTCGTTGATTTTTTTATCCCCCTGCGGATATAGAAAAGCCTCGCGTCTGTCCGTCCGCAGTCCTGTTTGTCCAGGCTGTATCTTTGTTAATATTCTCAGAGATTAATAAAATCTACAGCAAGAAAGTATATAACGTGTAGTGTGCAACGTCAGGTTATTTTGCGATTTTTTTTTCAAAACTTGTAATTTTGGCGATTTTTTTGTTGAAAATTTGGACTTCGTTGTTTTTCAGAACAAGTTTGTCCAGGCTGTATCTTTATTACTCTTCATCGTAAACCAATAAAACCGTACATGTAGAAAGTATATAAAGTGTTGTGCAATTGTTGTTGCTATTTACCGTTGACCAATAAAACTCTACAGCTGAAAAGTATGTAAAGTGTAGTTGTGCAACGTCAGGTTATTTTTCGATTTCTTCAAAACATGTAATTTTGGCGATTTTTTGACAATTTAGACAAGTTTGTCCTGGCTGTATCTTTGTTACTATTTATCATAAGCATGCAAACGAAGAAAATACTTGTTGTAATTGGCTTTATCCAGGCCATATATCTTTGGAACTATTCATCGTTTACTATACCTTAAGGGAAGAAAATATAGTGTAGATGAGCGCGGCGGAGGATGTGCAATCTACGATTGTCTTATTGGTGATTTAATTCATAATATCGATGTAAATGTAAAAAAAATCATGATTTTGGAACAAAACAGATTATTTACCAGCCCTGTGTTCCAGATAATCAATCTGTACTCAATTTTTCATATGTACTGAAAACACATGATTAACCTTGAGCTGTACCAGAAAGCTGTGGCGTTGCAAGCAGTTTGTATTTGACTAATCCCAGGATGAAGCTAGGCAGTCGGTAACCCCGGTGTAATTCATGTAGATAAGTTTGTTGTTCGGATTGCTGTTCTTTGTAAGTCAAACTCAGCGAACGTAATTTAAAATACGCACAGTCTGCAAAGAAGACGTTTTATGAAGGTATGCTGTCATGCCATGGTAAACAAAATAGCGGCGTTTTTAATTGAAAAAAATCGAAAGAGGTGAGATTTACCAAAAGTATCCTTTAGATTAATTTTCCTGCAATTAATTAAATCCTGTTTTTAACATGTGAACAGGAATACTTCATTTTCACGCACCTTTGGGAATCTATGTCAAGTCCTATAACTACTGGAAAAGCACCAACAAAAAGGGAAAGAAGAGAAGTGATGGCGCGGAAACGGGAGGAAAGAGCAGCGAGGGCGGCCTACAGGAAAGAGAAGAAAGCACAGGCTTACTTGAGCGACGAGATGAATTTTGTTAGCTTTAAGAATCAGCTGAATTCTATGGGACTTGAATTAAAAGAAATCCCAGGAGACGGGTCAGTTATGTGTCGCGTTACTTTTTTAATGAAGGACAAAAAAAAAGACAAAAAAAAAAAAAAACAAACAAACAAAACAGAACAAAAAAAGGTTGCGTTTATGAAAAGGTTAATATGAAAAATATTATTTTTTCAATTGTCCTTCCTGAACAGTTTCAATTTCCCGTGCATGTTGTCGAGGGAACCTAAAAAAAACATGCATTTTTTTTGGCCAGTTGGAAACATGGGGGTTTTGAATAAATTTATGTTTATTTTGTTGATTTAGACACGTTTGACATTGGTGTATATTCTTGCTGCAGAAACTGTTTGTTCCGGTCGCTTGGAGATCAGCTGGAGGGACACAGTAAGAATCATCTGAAGCATAGACAAGATGTCGTAGAATATATGCTGCAGCACAGAGACGATTTTGAGCCCTTCGTAGAAGATGATGTTCCCTTTCAAAGACACAGTAATGCTCTTTATATTATATTATTCTTTCTGTTATACAAATTTATAATTAAAGGAATGATATTTTGATTTTTGAAGATTTATGTCTTGATATAAAACTGTTTGATGAAAAATATTTTCAAATTTTCTTGATTGCTTTCTTTTCAAAAAGTTGGGTTGCACTGATGTTGTAATGACGATGTTAACTTGATTTCTTTCAGTAAATAACCTAAAAAAACCTGGTACGTATGCAGGAAATGATGTCATTGTTGCGTTTGCACGTTTACATGACGTCACTGTGGTTATTCATCAACTGAACTCCCCAGTATGGCAGGTAACTCAATTTGAGTATTTAAATTTTTGAGTATTGGATTAAGTTTAGACTCATCCTTAAACTATAAACCTTTTTTTACCTTTTGTCATGTTTTTTTTTTTTTAGTTAAGAGGTCATAGCTCCTTATTCAAAGGCGTTGATGAATGTACGTCTTGGCATGTACTTTCATTTTTTAAGCAGACGTAGAATATTTCAGTTGCAAGGGTGATCCTAGAAGCAGTCGTTAATCCGTCGGCTTTTCTTATCAGTTCTTTGACTGAAAATAACATGGCAAAAAACCATAATAAAAGTATCAACGTAACATAAAGTTATAGTCGACGCTGTTGTCTGTATTGTTAACCTGAACCTGAATGGCGAATTAGGGAATGCATTGGAGAAACGGTGAGGCTGTAACCAATGTAAAGTTCGCAACTGCCAGACCATGTGGCTTATATTTCCTTCAGTATTTTTGGTATCAAACATCCGTATAAACGAAAGGCCTGTTCGTAAATTCTTCTGCTTTTAGCGTTGTTTGTGAAATAGTAATCATAAATGGATCTTTAAAAACCCTTGTTCTGTTCCTAGATTAACGGAAATGACAAACCAAGTGCCAGGCAGCTGCACATATCCTATCATAACGGCGATCACTACTCCAGCGTGAGAAAGATCGGCGATACTTCCAGCCAACCACCGAGCATCAAACTTGAGGTGATTATCCTGCTCAGCTTTCTAAAATCTGGCACCAGAGGCTATTTTTTTTTTGGGGGGGGGGGGGGCAGGCTCTCCCTGAAATTGTGCGCTGTACTTAATTCAAATGGGGTCTGTTTTCTCTTGAGTTTCAAAGAAACTCTCTTTTTTAATATGTTACGTATTTCTCTATTATATTGGTAGTGGATATATCATGAAAAAAATTGCTATATATATTAACTACATTGTCACGGTTTCATCCAAACCAATAAAAAACAGGAACAAGATGTGTTTTTGAGAATTTGCGCAGAAATGTGAAAACGATATCTTATGAGTTTGTCAAGGCAAATTCTTTGAAAACTACATGATCTTGCTCAGGGATTTGAACTTTTACACTATATATACACGCTGCATTTTGGTCGAGATTTGTCCTGAGAGATTGTTCAAAATATAAAGCAAGAGAAACACAGCTTTTGGCAAAGGAGGAAATTTTGGTTATTTTTGTTGGAATTAACAACAAATACGAAACGTGTGCTGTTTGAGGTGGAAGGCAGTGTGTTTGGGAGACAGTGGGTACCATCCTAGTTATTTGTTTTGAACACTTGAATTACTCTATGTATCATTGTAATTAGGTTGATGGAAAATCCCAAGTCACTAAAGCAGGCGATAAGAAGACGCAGTCAGCTAAACAGCAATTCCATGTGCATCACAATGGCTTCACTGGCGAGTATACATGGGAGCCTAGTGACAGTGATTATGTTGTCGTGGAAACCGATGTATATGGCGATTCAGGTGTCTATGGCGACGCCTCTGTCAACTACTGTGATGACAGCGGTGTTGCAAGGGCAACCAGAACACCACAAGATTACGTGGACAATGTTACAAGAGAGACGGGCTGCCAAGTAAGACTGACTCTACTGCCGAGTTTCCACACCATTCTGTTGCTTTCTTGGGAATTTCAAGAGAACCAGTATAGTGGGACTCTGCTGTTGTGTATCGTTAAAAATCAATAATTATAAACTAGTTCCCACATGATCAAAGTGCATCCAATTTTGTTTGTGCGTTTGACCACCGTATGTCAGCCCATCATACAAGTAAAACATACCACACAAGCTCTTGGAATGCGTACCGCGTTGTGTTAATTTGAAATTTACCAAAAATAAATCCAGGTGGACTTTGCTCAAGAAAAAGGAATATTTGAATAAAATTGTTCTAATATGAAGTTCTAGCCCAGATTTTTGGTCTCAATTCTTCAATGGATTCTCCTTTACTTTGTCAATACCAATATCCTGTGACTAAACGTGGAAGAGCGTTCTGACTGGCTTCACTGGTAAAATTGGTTTTCTGTTAGGTTTTGCTTCATCATTGGTGAATAATAATAGAATTTAACGATATCTAAACAGTTTGTTGATAATTTTGGCAGTTTATTTGCTTGTTTGTATTTTTCTGTGTTTTTCTGTATTTTTTCAGAATCAAGATCTTATTCTAGAAACATTAACGGACAACAATTTTGATTTAGACGCGACAGTTTGTGTAATCCTGCATATTATGGCAACGCAAGATTGTAGTAAGTGGTAATGCTGTGTGTTACGAGAAACTAGTTATTTACAGTAAAACGTGCGTCTTAGACTTTTGAACGGGTGCAGTAGAAAATCATGGTCTAAAAGCTGGGTTTCAGATTTCAAGAATCTTGCTGGTAATTAAAGAACAGAGCAAAAGAAAAAAAGTGTTTACAGGTGGACATTCCAGTACGGTGCACGAATCTGCGGACAGTGGTATTTGGTCTGAAAATGGGACAGGCGCGCGTATATTTGGCGACGTGTCTTCAAGCCACTCAGGTACCAAGCCAAAGCAACAGGTTGGTTCCTGTTTTACTGCACAGTGGAAAATTGAGCGTTTTGTTTTCTAACATTGGTGTACATGTTTTACAAGCGCAACATCCAATACCGACATAAATCAGTAAGAATTTCGCACTTGCGAATGATGGGCATTATATTAATTGTGTGCAGTTGTGTGGGGTTAAAGAACATAAAACTGAGAACAAACATATTACTTCTGTATAAATCTGTCTTATTCTCCCTCATAGAAATTTCAGTGAACAAGTAAAATGTATTAGATTTATCCGACAGGCAAATTACTTTTATCTTAATTTCATTGGTTAATGCCTAAGTAATATATCGTACCCAAACTGGTCGTGGATAGGTTTAAGGTAAGCCATTTGTCACCATTATCGGGTGATCGCGTTTGACCTGGTGACCATGTGTCTTATTATAGAGCTCTGGATCTCGGGTAACGGCGAAACAGAAGAAGCTGGAGAAGAAAGCCCGGGCCACAGAGCGTCACAAACAGAGACTCCAGGGCCTCGACAAGGAAGAATCTGCAGCAGCCAGTAATTATAGTGAGGACGACACGGTTATTGTCCAAAACATGGGGTCGCTTGTTATCTAAGTTTTTGAATATGTGATAGTGAAATAGATGAGACGTTGAATAGGTAATTGTTGATTCTACTCTCCAGACATTTATGCTTTGGGGGTTACCTGTGCGTTTGATAAACATTTAAATAGGTCAAGCAATAGGTCCTTGTTGTTACGCCAGTGTGATTCAAAGGATGCCGGTAACATTTTAACAAAAATCTCAGTGGGTGTTCTTTAGCCAGAAACAAGTCGCGTAGGAATACAACGTATTCTGGAAGTATTCTACTAGTCCCTAGATTTGACAATATTAAAATGCAGATTACTTAAAAATGAAAGCAACCAATGTATATATTACAAATTACTTGTCAAATCGGTGTCTTTACAAAGTAGCAGAAGTATTTCAGCTGACCTGTCAAATCTGATATTAACATAAGCAATAGACTGTTTTGAGGCGCATTTGGGAACCCGTTTCTGCTTTACACGATAAAAGAAAGTGGAGCCACTGTGACAAAATACCAGCCTATCATATTATGGCAAATTCAAATAAGTACGAAGTCGCAAGAATGGCAAGAAGTGATCGTCTGCTTTAAAGAAAAACTGAAGTTTGCACAGTTATTTTTCATAAATACTCTTAAAAATGCTAATCATTCATGAACATTGCATACCTGTTACGGTTGAACATTTGTGGTTCTAAACACGGTTCTGAGACGTTTTCTCTGAAAAAAATTTTTCGTTCTAAAAACATTTTTTAAAGGTTGATAACGAAATATTGAAAAACGTTTTTTTTCTGTAACGTTTGTGAAAGCAGTCTTTGGGTAACGTGTTTGGAAAATGTTTTAGCATAACGTTTTAATATAAGGTTTTACGTTGAATATTTTCCAAACGATTAGAATGAATGATTTTTTAACGTTTCCCGATTTGGGGCTAATCATCGATGGTAACACATGTGATACGAAGTGCACCCACCCCCCTCCCCCCCCCTTCCGGTGAAATGATATCCCGAGAGTAATTTCTGACACTTTTTTGTTTGCGTTCCGGCTAATCTTTTCTGATACGCTATTGTACATTTATTCTACCTGACAAATGTATCGTTTAGCGCTTACTGCGTTTTTTTTTTTTTTTCCGAGGGGCTGCGGAGTCATTTGAGGCTCGATCTTCCTATTTCAAACGAAAAGGGCACTGAAATTATGGATACAAATCGTGTTAAGACACCACAAGTTATATATAAATTTAAAGTACAAAGTTAATACACCCTGCCCGTGAAATCTTTCGGCGATATTGTAAAACCGCTGATTTGACAGATCCTTTGTATACAGTTGAAATTTGCCATGACGATTTTCACTTAAATGGTTTTCGAAATTCACTTCGTTACCAAACTTAAATTCGTAATAATTTATGTTTTAGAAAAGCTCAAACGAAAAAAAAAAGATCAGGATTATTGCAGTGGTGTACTGTTTTAAAATGCAAGCCATAATTGTATCATTTTTTTTTATCATTTATTTGTGGAGGCGGGGCGGGGGCGGCGGGAGTTGTTTTATTGGATATTGTTATTGCTGTCATGTCCTGATTGCCGTTGCTTTTCATTCGTTGCTGTTTTTTTCCTAGTAAAATGTCTTAAAGTAAGAAATCACTGAATGCTTGTCAAACAGTTATTATAAGATAAAAAGTTAGTTTGGTGTTTGGGGCAGGATTTTGGATGAGTTTCAAGACTGTCCAACGCAAAACAATGTCGGGTCGAAACAAAGTTTAGAAGCTTCGGTGTTCACATTTAATCATGTTTGTGATTGCGCGTTTGTCGAAACTTTCCTAGTTTACAGAAATATGCGGCGCGAATTCATAGAGAAGACACGTGGATCGTTATACAAAATGTGGCTTGTCTTTTTCACATTTGTCGTGAAGTATTTTCACTGTTATTGTAGACTTTATTTATTTGTTGGTAGGAAGAAAGATAATGTTAGGTAGATAAAAAAGATAACAGATCAAATGAAGTGTTTTAGTTTTCAAAACTTAAAGCATATCTAAGAGGGCATTGGACTGTATGTAGATTTATTAAAGTTAGTTGACTTGGATGTTAAATAGTGTTTAAACATTTGTTTATTGTTTGGAGTAACAGTATGGGAAAAGAGGGCTAAAGGATGACATTGCCAAAATGTGTAGGCATTTAGTTTAGAAACTACAGTGGTCATTAGTTGTCTGGGGAAGGGGGAGGCGGAGCGTTGGCCGATACGGTGTGAAGTGTGGTATTTTTTTTTCTGACACTCCCTTGTCTAAAGAAAGGACAGCTTTTTTCAGCTTTTAGTTTTTGTTAGCGTTTTCCAGAGAGAATCAAATTCAGTGTCCAGATACAATTCCTCACAAGTAACACATGCATCCACAATGAAGCGAAGTTTAGTTCAGAAAAAAGTAATGGCTGACAACGGTATTTTGACGCGACAGTTCTAAATGCCGGTGACCTCCCATTCTTTGCTGTCGTTATCGTGACCTATGATATCTCCAAGTCCCAGTTTTTCCAAGCCCGGCATCCCCCCCCCCCCCATTTCTTTATACGAGCCCCACGAAATCTCATTCCCGCTTATCTTAATCTGCCATTATCTCGAAGTACAATGGACAGTCAAAGCGCCTTCGGGATAACGACGGAGCACCGTGTTTCGATTTTCTGCTGTGCAGAATTCAGTTCCAACTTCTTTCTAGACTTGTCATTTAAAAAAGAGAAAAAAAAAAAAACAGTTTAAATGAGAAAATAACTTTTTTAAGGGTGTCCCTTTTATAATCATAAACTCTTAAAGGGTAGTTACCTTAATTATTGAAACCAAATTGCAAAATTAATATTTTTATTTCCCTAAGGTGTTCTTTAAATGAAATTTTATAACAAGTACACTGTAAGACTGAATGCGTGAAAGCACGTGTCTGTTAAAGATTCACAAAAAAAAAAAAAATAAAATAAAATAAAAATTAATCAAAAATCCTTGTTTTAAACTTTTTACTCCGTAACCCCCCCATTCCCCCCCCCCCCCCCCCCTCCCTGACACACGCAAGAAATTTAAACCCTATCTACCACATTTTAAGGTATCCGGATTCCATGGGAGCTGCTTATTTTCATTTCATTGCGACATATACTGATAATGAATCGCAGTTGCAACAAGAACTACAAACACCTGAACGTACAGATTTAGCAGAGTCATTATCGACAGATAAAAAAGTGAAATGGTGCCAAACAGAAAAAAAAGTCAGTACTAAATTTGGCATGTATAAACAGTTCTATAATTAACTTATAAAGAAGTAACTTCATAAAAATATCTAGCGATGTAACAAGCCAAGTCAAAATGTTTTTCGATCAAACAAAATCAGGTTCGCAGTTTGAAGAAAGACGACGGTAATTCTACCGTGTTCTACCCGACCCCATTCAACTGTTATTGAGCATTTTAGACTAGACTCCACCTGACCCTTTCCTTGAAGGAATCTCATTGCTGAGAGCTAGTAAGGTTTTCCAAGACACTACGAAGAACTAATTTAACGGAAATGGATAACTACATATCACAAGAACCGCATTTTCTCGAATAGTTGCCAGAGCAATATAAACGCTTTAGTTGACAGGGTTTAGCTGCGCGCTTCTGTCCGCTATTCTGCTTTGACCAAACGCCCCACTACCACCTCCCAAAATGTGGGTTATCATAAAAGTGTTTTAATGTTCAAAACAAATTAGTTTGTAGCATAATTTTTGTAAATTCTTCTTTATCAATAAGTCCATCGCCATTGATATCCGCTTCAATCATCATTTCTTCAAGTTCTTGCTTGGAGAATTTCAGTCCCGTTATTAAACACGCTTGCTTTAAATTATCCATCGAGATTTGGTTTGTGTTTTCTGAAAACAACACAAAAAAAAAGTTATTTATATACGTGGGAATAGTCATAACAATAAAACGGAATGATTTTACGAGCGCTACATAACAGTTATTCTTCTGAAAGTAAAAAATAATAACCACTATTGGGAAGGCTGAACTTTTGAATCTAAACAAAATACTGAATCCCTATTAAGAATATTTAGACAGGTTCACGTTTTAGATTAAAAAATGTCAGTGTTTTAGTTCGATTGCAATAATACATAATACATATATTCTTCGATATATTACACAACGCCAAATTACTAGTACAAAACGCGTATGCTGCAGAAAAAACAGTCCTATTTTTGCAACACATCAATAGCAAATGATATATTTTGCTTTTAGCACTGTAATTACACGGCCAACGCAGCTGTTTGCTTTTATTTATTATTTTTATTTTGTTTGGGGGATAGGTCATGAAACTTTGGATGGCTGACCACGCCTAAAATCCATAACACAGCCTATACCCAAGTAGATCCAGGCATTTTCCTATAGTTACCATACTGGAAATTCAAGAGAGCAAAGCATTCGAAATCAGGCGGCATTCACCGCAAAAGGCTCGTTTCGGAGAGATTCCGTTCTTTTTTTTTACTCACGAACACAAATAAAAACACTCCTTGGAGTCATGACAAAATGAAATTTCATTTTCAACGTTTTTGCAACCTAGTAGCATCAGCAGTGGAAATGTCGCAAGCTTTACCGTAGTCAAAAAGTTTAAATCCTTGCGCTATTTCATCATAGATATCTCGTTCGTCACCCTGCTCATCAATGATTATATCTAGGAATTCGTTGAAGTCGATGTACCTGTGCATTGGTAAAGATTTACAAAATGGCAATACAACATCAGAAGCCGAAGAACTAACTTAAGTTGTAGCTGTCTTATATATAACGCAGTCCTGATTTATATTCTACGCCAAGTGAAATAGGGTGGTTTACTTGATTTCATGTTATTATTTATACACGGATATTGTAAACACCCCAGTATGTACTAACTGGCTCAGTTTTAAAATAAACAAAATGTAGTTTGAATGAGAGAAGCGATTGTCAAATCTCAGAACTCAGCGCACTTTCTTCTCTCCATGTTCAGTAAAACTCATCAATCAAAACGACAGGCAAGTGAAAAATTGATAATCCTTTCTGGTAGAATCTGTACTCTTGGTTTTATTTTGTTTATATTTAGCCAAAAAATACTAGGCAAACAACATACCCTTTTCCTTTCAAGCTGTTTTCAGTGACTAACTGTTTTGCACGGTCCTTGTTCACTTTGAAGCCAAGGCATCTCATTGCTTTGCGCAGCTCGCTTGGACCAATAATCCTATAAACATATGTAAAAACAAAGCCAGAAGTGATAGAGATGTAAAAAAATAAATAAATAAAAACTCAATTTTACTTGCATGTTAACACCAGCATTGCTGTTTTATTTTTGCGAAGTGGATGAATTGAAGTCAGTCAAATGAATAATTTGACTCTAAAAACACGTGATAAAATTTTTAGATTTGCAGGAGAGGCAAAACACTCAGAAAGATTGTTTATATTTGGCTTAATTTATTGACATGTTAATATCCTCACTGTTATTTATTTCATGTTTTCGTTAACGTTTTCTACCAACGGAATTCAAATCTGAAAGGGGAAAAAACTGGCACACCAGGACTGTTTGCAGCCAAAATCTATACCCGAGCCTCATTTCTGAGCATTAGTATTAAGAGGAAAAATTTTGATTCGGTGAGATAGGAATGTCGAAACAGCTCTTGCATTATGAGGTCCTTCACTTCTTTAAACATATGGTCCTACATTAAGAGTGCAGAAATTATAAGAATATAAAAAAATGGCTTAAAAGAAGGTATGTGAGATTATAAAAGGTTGTCAAATGACTAGACGTACCACATGTTATAATGTTTAAAAAGTTAAATGATATATCTTTTTTTAGGAAACAAAAATTACCAACCCTTTGTTATTGCTATCAAATGCTTCAAAAACCACTCGAAGATCCTTGATTTCTTGAGGCGACAGTTTATCCAGAGCTCTGGTGGATACTTTAAAACCAAAAAGCTCCTTTTCACCAACTTCATGGGTAGTTAGCAATTTAATAAGCTGAAAGATATATAAATACATACATAAATAAACAACACTCACGTGCCAATAAATTCACGCCCAAAAGGAATTATTGAACAATATCAGTCGTGTGAGGTATCAAACATGCCTAAAAATAAACTTGTAGCGGAATTTTTACCAGGATACCTTAATCATTCAAAAGTAAAAAGCACTTAACCAGAGAATGCTTTGCCAACTGACTAGTGTTTCAACGAAGGTTATATCGCTAATATCACGGTACACGGCAATTTATAGCATACCGTCCATTTCGTGTCTGACAGCCTTTTCGGAATTTTTAGGTCATGTTACGAAATACAGTGGATGCTCGTTAATCCGAACAAGTCTGAACCGGCGAGATTTGTTCGGATTAACAGTATTTCGGATAAACCGATATTTTGTCTATAAGGTGGAATTCCATTCAGTGTGGTAATTTTGAACACATAAAATGCACTTAATTTAATCCAATCATATGATGAGACTAAAAACAGTCAGTCGAATATAACAATACTAAAACAAGTTGGTTAACACAAAATGAAGCAAAATCATAGGAGTGACAATCATTCTAACTTGCTGAAAAAGTCTTTGATTCTTTTCTGGCTTGTGTTTGTAGCTCGGATTTTTTCCTAAGAAATTAATCAAACTGTTCAAGTTCTTAAACATTTTCGTTGCATTTTCATGTTCCAACTGTCAATCGAATATACGATAACGTGCCGATAGCAGTTGCAACGTTACTCTAGATCAAACATTTTACGCAAGACCCAGGCCATATTCAGACACAAGGCGCATGTCATAATCTGCTTATTGAGTGGTAAGCATCATTCCTGCAGACAGTGTTAGCGCAGTGACCCCGAAGTAATCCCCAGTTGTTTATAGAGCGTTTATAAGGCCCAGTTATAAAACAAAGGCCTGTGTAGCAAAAGAGAATGTGTGTCACAAATAGCGTGAACGTAAACTGGTAAACTTGTTGATGCCTGCATTAGAAATTTTGGAAGGATTTTCACTCTCATTTAACCGAAATAATGATCAAAACAATTTTGACAAATAGTTTTTGATAAAATTTGTCGGGATCGGGCTATTTTGTTCGGATAGAGTGATATTTCGGATAAACCGTGCTCGGATTAACGAGCATCTACTGTATTGTTTTAATTCCTAATGTATGTTCAACAAACAATATATAAAGTGTGCAAGCTGCGCACAAGATTTCATGATTACAGCAGTGAATAGTCCCAACTGGCCTTTAAATTTCTACAATACTATGACAGGAGGGACCATAGAGATAGAATCATAACTGTCAAATTTGCAGGCTGAGGATCTTATGGTGCACGAAATTATAGGCTCTTTCTTAACTGCACACCCAAAAAGAGCCGCGGTCATTATCCCAGACTTATTGTCAATATAATGAACTCTTTTGCATAAGCAAGATCACACTCCAAGAATCGAGGTTCAGTAAGATAAATAACGAGATATTACATTCGTATAGATATTTTTGAACGCTTGTCAGAACTTTAGAAAAAGATCTACAAGCATTAACAATACACTTTAGATATTTTTGTCTTCCATTTGCCAGGGGCGTTGTAGAATTGGAATATCGTTTTCTTTTCGCAAAAAAGTATACAAATCTATCCCAGTTGACGCAGCTTATTTGACAGTAATTTCTCGCTTGGTTAACTGACAACCACGAGATGATTGAGAAACAGAGGACTGATTAAGCTAGTATACAATATTGTTATGAGCGACAATAGCAGAACTGATATAAGAAAATAAAATGCTTTTTTCAGCACAGTGATAATTCTAAACTTGTTTCGGTTATATGACCAACAATATCGCACAATTCAGTGACTGACTATACTCAGTCACTATTTCGGGCACTAAAATATGTGTAAGTACAAAGTTGCTTGGAATCATGCCCTAAGCATTTGGATATACTTGAAACTCGCATCTCAGAATGTTTCTAACTTACTATTTTCTAAGCGCTTGCTGTACAGACCGTATATCGGATTACAGGCTAGTCAATGTTGGCTATCTTGGACTACCTACAACCACTGAACTGCCATGAAATCAGTTCTAGATGACTCTTGGGATCTTCCTATACAGCAAGAGTCATAGTTCCGATAAGAGAGCTCACCATTTATGCCAATTTTGCCAGCGGTTTTAAGTTTCAGAATCGACATTGCGAACAGTACATTGCAGTTGTGGCCCCTGACGTGCGCCGAGCTTTGCAAAGTTGAGACCAAAAACATGTTATATTATATTAAATACTCTTGCTGGAAAGGAAGCAAGAGTCATCTAGGGACAAAAAGGAGACAAACTTTCCAATTTTGTTTGTCCATTTGCCCTGTATACATGGGCCAGTTATGCAGAATTCGCGCATCTGAGCATATACTCTTGCCCCTACAGCTGAACAATATGCCGATTTACAGTTTCATCTGTAAGATTCACACACACACAAACACATACATACATACAACAGGACATCAGTTTTCGGGGGATAAACATGGAAGTAGTCCTAGATGACTCTTGCGGTCTTCCTATGACAGCAAGAGTCATAGTTCCTATAACAGGAAATGTCATTGATGTCAATTTTGAAATCTCGGCGAACGATTGGGGCCAACGGCGTTATTTTAGAAAGGGTGCATAACATAAATAGTCCAATTATAAATTATGGCGCACAAGTTTTATGGTAAGATAACAATTTTTGACTGAGAAAAATATGTGTTTTCTTGAGATCAGGATATCGAATCCCTCATTATCGCCCACAACAACAGTGAATCCACAGTAGCAAAACCACGCGTTACTCTAGTTTGGGAGTTTCGCTGAGGTCGAAAATAATGCGCCAGGGTACAAGTACTTCTCAGTGTGCTTTTAAAGAAAAGGCCTGCCAGTTCGAGCCTCGGTGTCCTTGAACGTGCGCCGAAAGATCCAAAGCCTCGAAAATTGAGATCAATGGCCATTTCTATTGCAGGAACTGTGACCCTTTATGTCCTAGGAAGATATAAAGGGTCCGCTGGGACTGACATGGAAGCAGAGAAACTACCATGAAATGTTGGCCTTTAGAGAGCCTTGACAAACAGTTTAAAATCAGACCTTTTCTCCTGGTTTTGGAGGTGGTTCAAATTGTTCTGGTACAATTGGGTCGGGTCTAGGTGCTTCATCGTCGTTACTTTTTTGCTTTTTCTTCTTAGGTTTAGTTTTGCCAGGCATGTTTTTGTTTACATTAACACCGGAAGCTCTGATAAAGAGGTTTATTCACATATAAAATGGTCGATAAGAAACTAGAAATACTCGCATGAAATTGCGTTTTTATTTAATTGCACGTCAATTGTACTTGATCACATTTAACAGCACTTTTTGACTTCTATGAAACAATATGTTTTCTTTATTTTCATATTTCAATTGTATTTTACAAATAATAACAGAAACTTTAAAAATGTAGAATAATCACAATGAGAGTTTTACGATAAAAAAATAATTTTCCAACTAAACAACGTTGCCGATCAGTAAGGACAATGCAAAATATTTGTTGCGATTATACTTGAACTTTTCGTGCATAGGACTTGGTGTTTTTTTTTCATGCTACGTTTTAGAAACGTTTCTTATTAACATCCGATGTTAATAAGATGTTTGATAAGAATAAAAATTAAAATTGTGTGTTTTAATAAAAGTTATTAAGGTTTTAATTTTTATATTTATCAATGTCATCAGTGATCATAGTCACGATTCGGTTGACTAATTTTGTTGTTTTTTTCTGACAAATAAAGAGTAAAGTAAAAATGGAAATAACGAAGAAAAATAACTTTGTGTTTTAAACAAAAGTGGTTAATGCTTTAATTGTGGGACTGCTAGTAGTATAGCGAGAACGAGAGAAGTACATTAATCTAGTTTTTTTAGTTAAAACTTTTGTTCGTATTAGTGATTTTACAACAATAGTTCTTTTGTTTCCATGCCAAAAGTGGCAGTTCCGGGAAAAACCACAAGGTTGACTCATAGGTACGTGACCTCGCACACTTAAAAAATTAGTAACACCACACAATAGAGCAAAATCATGTCTATTATGTACCTGTCACAAAGGGAGTGGTAACTGCGCGATAAACAAGATAATTGCGCATTGTTTCTAACACGTCAACAAATAGAAGACGACCTAGTTCTATTGTATATATGTCAAATTTAATAGGTCAATGGTATCACGTCACAAGGATATGACCCTTAAAATAGTTTTATAAAAATTGTTGACATCAGAATTGCCCATATAAGACTATTAAATACTCTTATTAGTAACGTGAGACCAGCTGGAAAACGCGACCATCCTCTGTGTAGAATCTTCCTTGTTAACGAAAATGACAGAGGGAGAGGAGGAGAGATGGATGGAGGGAGGAAAGGAGAGAGGGAATGAGGGGGGAAGGAGGGAGGAAAAGAGGTAGGGCGGTAGAAGCAGAAAAACAGGCATGGGTGTGGGGAATAGGGGAAGGAGGGCAGGAGGAGGAAGGGGAAGCAGGGATGGAAGAGGGCGGGTGTGGAAAGAAGGGGGCTAAAGGAAGGGTGGAGGAGACAGGGTAACAGAAGCATGGGGGCAGAGGACAGGTAAAGGGAGGGCGGAAGCTATAAGGGTACTGCACGAATCCGGGACAGAAGGGCCCTGGACAAAAGGACCTTGAACATAAGGACCTTTCCCAAAACGGCCCTAAATGAAAAATTGGACGAAAGGGCCTTGATATTTTTTTGTTGGATATTGATCTCAAAATTATTTTTATTTTTCTTAACGTACATGAAGCCATCGAGACAAACTTTTGGCTGTCCTGTATTGCTTTGTTTCTAACACGTCAACAAATAGAAGACGACCTAGTTCTATTGTATATATGTCAAATTTAATAGGTCAATGTTATCACGTCACAAGGATATGACCCTTAAAATAGTTTAATAAAAATTTTTGACATCAGAATTGCCCATATAAGACTATTAAATAGTCTTATTAGTAACGTTAGGCTGTTTTTTTTCAAATCATTATATGAATGATCACAGTTTTTGCATGCACGACAACTAATAAATACGGGCAACAGTCTAGCTAGGGTCGTTCAAAAAGTGCTGCGGGTACCAATTACATAGTCGTGAAACTCGGAACAATATAATAGGACTATTTGTAACTTAGAATATCTTGTAGTGTTAAAGTCTACATTATTTAAATGAAATCTGTCGATCTTGAATCAAAATGCATGACCATCTTATGAGTAAACCAGTATTTCAATCGCTTTGAATGCATCTTCTTAAATCACTGCCAGGTATTATCACAGAATGAAATATTGCTAATATTTTTCACGTTATGTATACTTGATTGCCATTCTCAGGTTGTGCGTATATCTTAATGATTCAGGTTTCAATGCAACGTGTAATGAACCACTAAAGCAATAAAAAAATTTTTCTTTGATTTTTACCTTTGACATTTTGATTCACTTCTACTTTTAGCAACTCAGCAACTGATGTCTTATTCCACACTTGCATTTTTTGTGTTTTGTCATTTGAACATGTTATAGAGAGGATTATGAATGAGAAATGAGTGAATGTAACTTTTTCATTCACCCTCTCATTTTTTCGCCTTTGATTAGGTTTTAACACGGGCCGCAGAAAGATTAGGATTTGTGAATTGTTACTGATATGATCTATTTGAAAAATGCCTAATTGAGATTTGAAATTCCCTCGCTAAATTATGGGTTTCATGGATGTTGCCTCAATTAAAAAGAAATAACCGTCATTACGCCTGAGACACTGAGTGTTAATTTTCTTTAATAAAAAAAAAGGATTTTACTGCTTGATGATTTATCAAATGTTCGTTTTATTTAACAACAAACAATTCCGAAAATTACAAAAATTATTTGGAAGACTTAGCACTATGAACCGCTCTCGTTCCATGTAGGGAATCCTTTTCGCACTTTTGAGAAACCTCTGCAGCAGGCTTTCGGTATTGAAAGAGATTATTTCGCGTGAACATTTATTGTTTGTGTGGATTGTAGTTTCACGACTCTGAATTTAATTTCTCGTGTAGTTGTGCAAATAGTCTTTGGAAATGGCGACTCTCGTGGGTCGAATAAAAGTCCTGAACATATGCATATTGCAAAAGCAGTTAAAACAACTCTCGCATGTACATAGACATAAGTCCAGTTTATTATTCCGCCATTCAGGTACACTGTTGACATTTTTACTTGTTTGTTGTTTAAAAAGGCAATGTGTTGGGCGATAATAGAAGGCTGTTATAGTAATAAAAAACATACAAGGAGAGAAACATAAAATTGAACAGCACATCGTAATTGGCAAAACTGAAAATGTGTTCCTTTTAATACGACAGCAGTGTTTGCGGCGGTTCCATGTTTATTTACAAACTTTAAGCCATGCCATTCACTATTACATTCTTATTATGGGTCATAATAATTTTGATCAGCCAAGAGACGAGCTTGTAAAATAACCAATTACGATGTGCTGGTCAATTTGAATGTTCCTTGCCTTGTAAGTCCCATACATGAAATTGAAAAGGGTGGTATAATGGAAAATTTGACACAGAGAGACCGAAACATACTTAAGTCATTTTTCTTATGTATATCCTAAGCACCATATGCTTGGGATACTTCTCATTGTATTGCAATAAAATTGTAAGCAAAAATAAGCCAATTCGCATAAGCCAATTTTCGGTGGAGATGATGTTTCGACTGCAAATGTTTGGGATAGATTATAATGAAATGATAAGGGGAAGACATCAAAATTCTAATTTTCTTTCAACATGCACACTTTCAATATACAAGGAGAGAAACATAAAATTGAACAGCACATCGTAATTGGCAAAACTGAAAATGTGTTCTTATAATGCGACAACAGCGTTTGCGCCGGTTGTTCCATATTTATTTACAAACTTTATGCCATGCGATTTACTAATACATTCTTATTACGGGTTATAATAGTTTTCATCAGTCAACAGACCAATTTGTAATTTAACCAATTACGATGTGCTGGTCAATTTGAATGTTCCTTGCCTCATAAGGCCATCATATGAACTTTTAAAAAACATTTTACATATTATCCAGTCCCTTTAATAACCAACACGTGAATATGTTTCTGGCAAAATGAAATTTTGTTGATTTTCGCCGTCTTTTTTCTATCATTTCTTTATATCCTTATCCCAACCGAATTCAGCCGAAACGCAAAAACTTTTCGGAAAAAGTCAAAGTGCGAATTGACATAAGTCAAATCACACTTCGGGTGTTTCGAATAAAATGCGCAAGAATTTTGAATTTCGACTGCGAGGGAATTGGGTAAATAGATGAAAGAAGTGAAGAATTTTGAATTTCGACTGGAAGGAATTGGGTAAATAGGTGAAAGAAGTGATAGAACAATGTGGAACAAATATCGCAAAACAACTCATACTCAGAACATAAAAGAAATTAAACTTGAAACTATTTGTTAAAAACTTTTAATAAATTTTTAAAATAGCATACGGGTTGTTAAAAACCCGATTTCTCTTTGGAAGAGAAATTTGACATTTATGCGAAATCTCTCTATCATTTCTTTCTTTTTTACCCGATTGTTAGGCCCCAACCCTTCGGATTGGGGCCTCAATCAATTCTAAAAGTGCATTGCTGGTGGATCGGTGTGCCCTAAAACCATACTGACTGTCGCTTAATATATTATGTTTATCAATAAATTCCTGCAGTCTTCTGTCAAAAAGCTTTTCCAAAATTTTGGAGAACTGTGGTAAAAGTGACACCCGTCTTCCTTGTTAACGAAAATGACAGAGGGAGAGGAGGAGAGATGGATGGAGGGAGGAAAGGAGAGAGGGAATGAGGGGGGAAGGAGGGAGGAAAAGAGGTAGGGCGGTAGAAGCAGAAAAACAGGCATGGGTGTGGGGAATAGGGGAAGGAGGGCAGGAGGAGGAAGGGGAAGCAGGGATGGAAGAGGGCGGGTGTGGAAAGAAGGGGGCTAAAGGAAGGGTGGAGGAGACAGGGTAACAGAAGCATGGGGGCAGAGGACAGGTAAAGGGAGGGCGGAAGCTATAAGGGTACTGCACGAATCCGGGACAGAAGGGCCCTGGACAAAAGGACCTTGAACATAAGGACCTTTCCCAAAACGGCCCTAAATGAAAAATTGGACGAAAGGGCCTTGATATTTTTTTGTTGGATATTGATCTCAAAATTATTTTTATTTTTCTTAACGTACATGAAGCCATCGAGACAAACTTTTGGCTGTCCTGTATTGCTTTGTTTCTAACACGTCAACAAATAGAAGACGACCTAGTTCTATTGTATATATGTCAAATTTAATAGGTCAATGTTATCACGTCACAAGGATATGACCCTTAAAATAGTTTAATAAAAATTTTTGACATCAGAATTGCCCATATAAGACTATTAAATAGTCTTATTAGTAACGTTAGGCTGTTTTTTTTTCAAATCATTATATGAATGATCACAGTTTTTGCATGCACGACAACTAATAAATACGGGCAACAGTCTAGCTAGGGTCGTTCAAAAAGTGCTGCGGGTACCAATTACATAGTCGTGAAACTCGGAACAATATAATAGGACTATTTGTAACTTAGAATATCTTGTAGTGTTAAAGTCTACATTATTTAAATGAAATCTGTCGATCTTGAATCAAAATGCATGACCATCTTATGAGTAAACCAGTATTTCAATCGCTTTGAATGCATCTTCTTAAATCACTGCCAGGTATTATCACAGAATGAAATATTGCTAATATTTTTCACGTTATGTATACTTGATTGCCATTCTCAGGTTGTGCGTATATCTTAATGATTCAGGTTTCAATGCAACGTGTAATGAACCACTAAAGCAATAAAAAAATTTTTCTTTGATTTTTACCTTTGACATTTTGATTCACTTCTACTTTTAGCAACTCAGCAACTGATGTCTTATTCCACACTTGCATTTTTTGTGTTTTGTCATTTGAACATGTTATAGGGAGGATTATGAATGAGAAATGAGTGAATGTAACTTTTTCATTCACCCTCTCATTTTTTCGCCTTTGATTAGGTTTTAACACGGGCCGCAGAAAGATTAGGATTTGTGAATTGTTACTGATATGATCTATTTGAAAAATGCCTAATTGAGATTTGAAATTCCCTCGCTAAATTATGGGTTTCATGGATGTTGCCTCAATTAAAAAGAAATAACCGTCATTACGCCTGAGACACTGAGTGTTAATTTTCTTTAATAAAAAAAAGGATTTTACTGCTTGATGATTTATCAAATGTTCGTTTTATTTAACAACAAACAATTCCGAAAATTACAAAAATTATTTGGAAGACTTAGCACTATGAACCGATCTCGTTCCATGTAGGGAATCCTTTTCGCACTTTTGAGAAACCTCTGCAGCAGGCTTTCGGTATTGAAAGAGATTATTTCGCGTGAACATTTATTGTTTGTGTGGATTGTAGTTTCACGACTCTGAATTTAATTTCTCGTGTAGTTGTGCAAATAGTCTTTGGAAATGGCGACTCTCGTGGGTCGAATAAAAGTCCTGAACATATGCATATTGCAAAAGCAGTTAAAACAACTCTCGCATGTACATAGACATAAGTCCAGTTTATTATTCCGCCATTCAGGTACACTGTTGACATTTTTACTTGTTTGTTGTTTAAAAAGGCAATGTGTTGGGCGATAATAGAAGGCTGTTATAGTAATAAAAAACATACAAGGAGAGAAACATAAAATTGAACAGCACATCGTAATTGGCAAAACTGAAAATGTGTTCCTTTTAATACGACAGCAGTGTTTGCGGCGGTTGTTCCATGTTTATTTACAAACTTTAAGCCATGCCATTCACTATTACATTCTTATTATGGGTCATAATAATTTTGATCAGCCAAGAGACGAGCTTGTAAAATAACCAATTACGATGTGCTGGTCAATTTGAATGTTCCTTGCCTTGTAAGTCCCATACATGAAATTGAAAAGGGTGGTATAATGGAAAATTTGACACAGAGAGACCGAAACATACTTAAGTCATTTTTCTTATGTATATCCTAAGCACCATATGCTTGGGATACTTCTCATTGTATTGCAATAAAATTGTAAGCAAAAATAAGCCAATTCGCATAAGCCAATTTTCGGTGGAGATGATGTTTCGACTGCAAATGTTTGGGATAGATTATAATGAAATGATAAGGGGAAGACATCAAAATTCTAATTTTCTTTCAACATGCACACTTTCAATATACAAGGAGAGAAACATAAAATTGAACAGCACATCGTAATTGGCAAAACTGAAAATGTGTTCTTATAATGCGACAACAGCGTTTGCGCCGGTTGTTCCATATTTATTTACAAACTTTATGCCATGCGATTTACTAATACATTCTTATTACGGGTTATAATAGTTTTCATCAGTCAACAGACCAATTTGTAATTTAACCAATTACGATGTGCTGGTCAATTTGAATGTTCCTTGCCTCATAAGGCCATCATATGAACTTTTAAAAACCATTTTACATATTATCCAGTCCCTTTAATAACCAACACGTGAATATGTTTCTGGCAAAATGAAATTTTGTTGATTTTCGCCGTCTTTTTTCTATCATTTCTTTATATCCTTATCCCAACCGAATTCAGCCGAAACGCAAAAATTTTTCGGAAAAAGTCAAAGTGCGAATTGACATAAGTCAAATCACACTTCGGGTGTTTCGAATAAAATGCGCAAGAATTTTGAATTTCGACTGCGAGGGAATTGGGTAAATAGATGAAAGAAGTGAAGAATTTTGAATTTCGACTGGAAGGAATTGGGTAAATAGGTGAAAGAAGTGATAGAACAATGTGGAACAAATATCGCAAAACAACTCATACTCAGAACATAAAAGAAATTAAACTTGAAACTATTTGTTAAAAACTTTTAATAAATTTTTAAAATAGCATACGGGTTGTTAAAAACCCGATTTCTCTTTGGAAGAGAAATTTGACATTTATGCGAAATCTCTCTATCATTTCTTTCTTTTTTACCCGATTGTTAGGCCCCAACCCTTCGGATTGGGGCCTCAATCAATTCTAAAAGTGCATTGCTGGTGGATCGGTGTGCCCTAAAACCATACTGACTGTCGCTTAATATATTATGTTTATCAATAAATTCCTGCAGTCTTCTGTCAAAAAGCTTTTCCAAAATTTTGGAGAACTGTGGTAAAAGTGACACCCGTCTATAATTGTTAAAACTAATTTTTTCGCCGCTTTGAACAGAGGTAACACTTTTGCAACTTTCATATTTTCAGGAAACGTTCCGCTTGAATAAGGCAAATTACATATATGACAGAATAGTGTACATACTTGACTAATTTTTAACCAATACCATTGAAAAATCATCGTAATCTGTTAGTGTTTTATTCTTAAACCATTAACAATCTCTTAGCAACTTCATTTTCGGCAAAGGGTTTCTTTCTGGCATAAACTGAGGTACATTCTAATTTGTCTCGGTAGGAATATTTGAAGCTAGTTTAGGTCCTATGTTTACGAAAAAGTTGTTGAATTCACGTGCAATATTTTCCATTCCAGACACTTTCTTTTTATTACTATAAAAAAACTCTTCGGGTAGTTGTTCACTACCTTTATTTCTTTTTATCAAATTGTTTATGACATTCCACGAGAATTTATTACTCTTTCTGTTTTCCAGCAGTAACTCACCAGAATACTTTTTTCACAATATCTGAGAATAGAGGTTAACTTATTTTTATACCTTTTGTACTTATGTTCATTTTCTACCGTTCTGTTTTCTACAAAGGTATTATATAGATTATTCTTTTTATGACATGCATTAATCAAACCATTTGTCAACCAAGGTTTGTGTTCTTGTTTTGTGTTCACCCGTACTTTTTTAATTGGAAAATTGTTTCCGTATAGATGTTTTAGGACATTAATAAAAAATGTCCTAAACGTTATTCACCTCACTTTCTTTCATGACACAATCCCTATTTACTTCGCTGATATCTGTTTTGAGCTTTTCTAGAATTGCATCAGTAAATATCCTAATATATTTAAACCTTTTAAAATTTGACTTTGAAATGCCTTTGAGCCTTTTAAAATTTGACTTTGAAATGCCTGTTCTGTAGGCACATGAAATTACTACATGTTTTCCTCCATTGACTATTATTTCTATAGTCAATACTTCGAATAAATTTTCTGTAGCATCATGAGTATTTTTTCTTATCATAATATTGATATATTTACGAATATATAGAACTACTCTACCCCTTCTTTTTTCATCACGAAAAACATTGTACATTTCATAGTTATCTAACATATAGTCATTTAAATCCGTACCAGAATCTAACCGATTTTCCGAACCTGCAATTACATGAAGCTGTTTAAAACGTAATCTTTAATGTACTTGAAATGAGTTTTTAAGCTTTCTGGCATTAAAATGAATTTTGAAACCGTCAAATTACGACAGTCTGCTTTGAACATGCAATCTGTATAGTATTTGTATTCAGAGTTGTGGTCATTAAAAAAAATTCGAGTCTAGATCAACTTCTGATTCCCAACTTATTTTCTGGAAGATCTGTTCTGTCGAAACTCTGTTATATTTGAGCATTTCTGGTATATCTCAGATATTTTATCACTAATGTCTAGTCTCGAGTTGAGGTACGTAAATTCATCTTCGTGTAGATGATGAAATAGAAATATCGTAGCACAAGTTTCACAGTAAAAATGAAAACTTGAGTCGGCTTTCTTTAATTCTTGCTTCGAAAGCCTATCACATATTTGATGGACCCAAAATAAACAGAGTCGCATTGTATGGCGTCTGATTTGACCTCCTTAGTACAAACACTACGCGGAGAGTTAATCATTTTGATGAGTTGTGTCCAAAACTCATTAGTCCTTATAATACACAACATATTTAATGTCCAGTAAGTTGTTCCAGTTGTTGATGTGAACCTTCTTTTCATTAATCTTGATATAGAGCTTACAGTCGAGTGTCCAGCAATTTTGAATTCTACCGTTCTTCTGCATCTCTCTGTGGTCAAATGCTTATTAATGAAGATCTTTGTACCTTTCAGCTTCCTACGTGCTTGAATTACCTTTTCCCTCGCATCTTGGTTGGCAAAACGAATTATGCAAAGAATTATGCACGGCTACAATATCCGAACGAGAGACGACCGCGTCCAGGTTGGTTTTAGCAAATTTAATAATGTTATCCGTCGTGATGTCGCTGTCTCTCTCATTTGATACAATTTGCACTAGTTTAGACTGCGACGGTTCATCAGGCATTGACCCGAGAACAGGATCAGATCTATCCTGAACTGCTTGATTGTACGGTTGTGCGATTTTGAGTCCCGAGATGATAAGGTTGTCTCTTCGAGAGTACTGATCGTGCTCGTCCATTTGGGATTGTAGCACCTTCACCTGCTCCTGACTTGCCTTTGTCTCTCTCCGCGTTGAATGTTTTAATTTCCAGAGAATCAACTTTCTTTTCCAGTTTTTTTGATTTTCTTTTCTACTCAGTTTATCCTCTAAGTCACTGGCTCTGGTCATGAGATGAACGTTTGTTTCTTGGTATTCATCAGGTTTTGTACGAATCACGGTTAAGTCGCGCATAATATCGCCCAGTTCCAGATTTTGATTGTCATAAACTCTGCCACCGCATGAGTTATTACTTCCTTGAAACGGTCATTACATTCCAATCGGTCGGTTGTCTTAACGTAACAGATTTATTTGTTTTCTTGCAAATTTCTCATTTATTTGCCATTTTTCAGAACAACGTGCTATCGCCCAGCTGTTTTATTATCGCTATTAACTTGCAGTCGGACGAGGTTTTTCGCAAAAACCGAGACTACATTCTTATGTAATTACTGCTACCAGTACCACGGTTGGCCTCGCAAACGAAGCAATATTATTATTATGACTGCAAACAAACGTTAACAGTAAATGAGGATAAAAGAAAGTACTTGTACGTGCAGGTTGAGCGGCTTCAAACACAGAACAAAACGTATCGTTATGCAATACAGTATATACATGATGTGATATTTTTAAGCTGTTAAAATGTGAAAAGTAATACTGTGATAATGTGTGGTTAAATTTTATTTGTAAACTAGAAGGGCAAGACGGGAAGTTCATTAAAATTATTCATGAGTCCGCTCTGCTGACAAAGCGGTGTCCGAGGTGACACTTGCTGTCTTCCTATGACAACAAGAGTCAAGGTTCCCATAACAGAAGTTGTCATTGATGTCAATTTTGCTAATTTCGGCGCACAGCTGTCGCCAATAGCGTTATTTTAGAAAGAGTGCATTACATAAATGGCCGAATTATAAATTACGGCGCACAATTTTTATGGTCAAATAACAATTTTGTACTGAGAAAAATAGATGTTTCTTGAGATCAGGATGGAGAATCCCCACGGGCTACTTGTTTATTTAGTTACTCTTGTTACTTTGTTATCGTGATTTAAATCATGATTTAAAACGTGATTTAAATCGTATCAGTCCCGTTTTCCAGTAGATATTTCTTCACTGTATTTTTTAAGCTGACAATGGTTCTAATTTCTTTGTTGCTCTTTTACTATTTCTTCATTCTTCCTTCTTTTTTCCCACTTGTTTCTATAGAACTGCACCTTGATTTAGCCAATGGGACGATAAAAACACCAAAAAATCAAACATATGCTTTTTTTAGTTAAAGGACAATTCCAATTGTAACTGATTTCACTGGTATGTGATGTTTTTCAATAGGAAAATGCCGGATTTAAACACATTTAAACTTATTTTTAAAAAAATGACTACTTTAAAAGAACTGACACAACATATAACGGAGTGCTTTGTAAAATTATATTGGCACATTGGCATTGTATGTTTCAATAATATTTGACCGCTGAATCAGTTTTGTTTCAATAAAAATATTTGACTGCTAAATCTAAGCAAGGTTCCCGCCAATCCTCTCCCCCACCCATCGCTATCTTAGGTGCAATTTTACCATATCCTACGTTCACCCCTTGCTCTTGGTTAATTCCACTGCACTTGATCCTCTATTCCATCTCGTCCCGGGCATGACGTTAAGCTGCCTGATTTGGGTCCGACCCTTTATTTTTAAAGGAGCCCCTTGACCCAAAGGGAGGCCGGAGTTGATATTCCGACCCCCCTCGGGGTACCAGTCTTACTGGGTATATCTCAGTTCTACTGGTATCTCGCCCCCCTCCCAACCATACCCTCCCACCATTTCATCATCTCACCATCATTTCCATTTTCACAGGTACTATAAAACCTTCCCAAAAGCACACATACCAAATTAACAACAATGCCCTTCCACCTAATAATATCCCTTTTTTGATAAATATGATGTCGTTAATCGCAATAAAGAAATCTTTCCTTACCTAATTGTTTCACATTCAATCCATTTTTTTGTATTATCATCTGGGGTCTACTTAATTGTAGTACTCCAGATACGGTATTAGCTCTGTCACACCCTTGGCAACGACTACTAGCAGCCAACAAAAACCTGCGTTACACCGTTCCCACGCAAACCGCATAAAAGCGTGGCAACCTGTTGTGCGTCCACCAAGATGTCCTACAGTAGCTGGTGATAATACCAGACATAAGAACGCACTTTGCCGTGGGTTGCATCCCGTAGTGGAAGGAGAGCGGTTACCTGGGTATTGAGGCTTCTTGTGTCTTAGGCAGGCCTTTCAAATACACATTCTGCTGAGGGACTTGTTTGCCAATACATGCCTTTGGTCCTTCTCTTCGGCCCAAGAAGGGCGTTCGTGAACTGGCCCGTCACGATCAATAACGGCTGGTCGTTCAGTTTAACCATACTGCGGCTCTAAGGTCAATCGAACGGCGTTGGATGGAGAATACCGCCGCGTCTAGTAGAGTATTCCAGGTGTCCTAGCCCTAGGCGGGTAACCCCCGTTGCCGAAATAGGTGGTCATAGTAAGGCCGGGGCCGGCAGACCTGGAAGAAAATTTTCAAAAAAACACTTAATGGATAAGACAAAAGAAAAACAAAATACATCACCGACACCCAAAAGACCAAGGATTGAGGTGGGGTCTCCCCCTGCTTCATTTCCACAATACCTGATTATCACACCGATAGAGGGCACGTTCAAACTATCCCCCTTCGCTATCCAGAAGGGGGTGGCATCGATAGTGGGAAATCAATTTAACATCAAAAGGCTCCGCTCGGGGGACATTCTAGTCCAAATAGCCACTTTACAACAATGTAAAAACCCCCTGAAAATAACATCTTTCGTAAACACCCCAGCTAAGTGCTCTGCCCACCGAACCTTAAATTTTTGCAGGGGAGTGATCACCCACCCTGAACTAAGATTTTGCTCAGATGAAGAATTAGTCGATGGACTACAGGACCAGGGTGTGACAGCAGCGCGACCTTTGGGCCAACGAGGAACATTTGTCCTTACCTTCTGCAAGCCTACTTTTCCAGGCAATATAAAAGTTGGATATTTAAGCCTACCAGTGAAAATACATATTCCGAACCCTATTCGTTGTTTCCACTGCCAGAAATACGGGCATAACAAAGACAAATGCAGAAATCAAAAACCCACCTGCGCAAAATGCGGGGAGGAAGGGCATGAATATAGTTCATGTACCTCTCACAACCCCAAATGCATAAACTGCATGGGCAGCCACCCGGCTTCATCCAAGGATTGTCCGCGGTGGCATGCTGAAAAGAAAGTGCAACAGATAAAATTTGAAAAATCGGTGTCTTATCCCGAAGCCCGAAAACTGGCTGCTACCCTCCTCCCATCAAATGCGAAAACATATGCTAGCTCAGTAAGACCCAAGTTTCAGGATTCTGCCTGTCAAACTGACATCACATGGATTACGGAACAAAAGATTTTTTCGCCACCAAAGCAACAACGGCCTTCTAGAAAAACAAAAGATACTAAAACTGAAACGGACTCCAGTCTTTGTGAGTCTTTACCAAGCACATCTCCTGAGCTGTCAGGGAAGAGAGACGGGTCTTGTACTCCAAGCCCCCAATCCTCTCAGCTGGGCCACGAAACAAAGGCAAGACTCAAACAAAGAGCTCAACTTGCCAAACAGAGGTTGCGCACAAACCTTACGGAGGAAATGAGTGGGAATAGATACTCCCCTCTTATGGATGCTGGCGATGGGAGACCTGCAGGCAGAACCTCCCCTAAGCCACCCCGCTCAAATGAAAAGCCTCCAAAAGTAACGATTAACAGAAATCGAGCTCTTAGCAAGTAACGATGACAATAATTCATTGGAATATCAGAGGTTTTTGGACCAACTACCATGAATTGTTAACACTTATGCACTTAAATGATCCGGCAGTATTTTGTCTTCAGGAAACATTCAGCAAAAACGACAATCCACCAAAACTTAGAGGATATACGTCATACAACAAACCCTCATCGGATGACAGAGCGACGGGTGGAATCGCTATGTTTGTTCGAAGTGATCTCTTACAAAGCGAAATCAAACTAAATACGCCTTTCCAGACCCAGGCGATTCGTATCACGCTTGGCAAAACTTTCACAATTTGTAATACAGTAAAACCCCGGATATGGACACCCCTCTATTATGGACACCCCTGAATTATGGACAGCATTTTTCAGTCTGTTTTAAAACGCCATAGAGTTCTGTTATATCTAGAACCCTCTAGTGTGGACACCCCTCTATTCAAAATTAGGGACACTCTTTTTACCCCGTAAGTACAGTTACACATTTAAAACAACCCCTCTATTGTGGACAGTCAAATTGCTGCCCATATGTTGTACGTTGTGTAAACAGCCCCTGTCAGCTTCTTACTCGGTGGTGTTTGTTTTTTCGCTATTGTTATCTGTGGGTTTTGAGTACTTTATATTGAACACAGTGCATGTAAAGACAATAGGTCTTATTACAAAAGATGTGTGCTTAAGGGAGAAGCTTTTTACTACTAAACCCTAGTGACATGTGCTCCGTCCCTTAATATTCGTATACATGAACAAGTAATTCGTTGTCTTTATACTCAGTTAAGATTTTATACAAGGTGTTAAGTATGAATATTGGTGATGTGAAAAGGAAACGGAACGAACTTTCGCTATCTGATAAAGTTAATATAATCAAAGCTAGTGATGGATAAAGTGTAAAAAAATAGCCAAAGATTTTAGTTGTAGTTGTCAAATAGAACAGGACCTCGAAATTAGGGACACCCCGCCATTAGGGACAAAGTTCTTCAGTCACTTTTTGTCCCGAATAGCGGGGTTTTACTGTATTTATTTGCCACCACAATTGAGACCTCGACTAGAAGAGTTGAATGACCTAATAAATCAGTTACCTAAGCCAGTCCTATTCGTGGGCGACTTTAATGCTCACAGTACATTGTGGGGCAATAGTTACGTAGATTTGAAGGGAAAATTGGTAGAAAATCTCCTTAACCATCATAATTTAACCATTTTCAACGACAAGTCATACACATATCTTCACCCTGGTACTGGTTCAAAAACCTCTATTGACCTTTCTATAGCATCTGCTAATTTATATCTTGATTTTAATTGGAAAGTGTTGGGTGATCTCCACGGCAGTGACCAGTTTCCTATTTTATTGTCTGAGTCTAAAGCATACCACGAAAAAAGATCCCCAAAATGGAAGTTTCAGAAAGCAGACTGGTCAGAATTCCAAGAATTATGTCATCAGAGTATCAAAAGGAAACATTTTACTGATGATGAAGACGAACATATCTCATTATTTACCTTTCTTCTCCATGGAGTGTGTGAAAAATCTATCCCAAGGACATCAGGATCCCGCAAGAAACCACACAAACCGTGGTTTAATGACGCTTGTAAAGAATCCATAGCGCTTCGTAAACAAGCTCTCAAAAATTTTTCAGACTACCCAGACATTACAAGAAAAATAGAATATCAAAGGGCCAAGGCAGTTGCGCGT
The DNA here is from genome assembly GCA_949752745.1 of Protula sp. h YS-2021. NCBI lineage: Eukaryota > Metazoa > Annelida > Polychaeta > Sabellida > Serpulidae > Protula > Protula sp. h YS-2021. The sequence goes on from OX457026.1 coordinate 67,738,089, forward strand.
AAAACAGTCAGAAAAAGCAAACAAGAGTCCTGGCATGAATATGTTTCTCAACTCAACACAAATAATTCTCTAAAAAAGACCTGGGACATGGTTAGAAAAATATCTGGCAAGAACACTTTTAGCACAGTAAGCCATCTAGAAGCTAACAATAATATGATCACCGACCCAAAGGACATTTTAGATACCTTAGGCGAAACATTTGAACATAACTCATCTTCCGAAAACTATAGCCACGAGTTTAGACGTTATAAAGAAACAGAAGAAACTAATCCTCTTAACTTCTATTCTGACAACAGCGAAGCGTATAATGAGCACTTTTCTCTTAATGAATTGAGAAAGGCCATAGGTAGTTCCCATGATTCAGCAGCAGGACCAGATGACATATATTATCAGATGCTTAGACATTTGCCAGACCATACCCTAAAGATCCTTTTAGAATTGTTAAATCATACCTGGAATTCCGACACTTTTCCAGAAATATGGAAGGAAGCCACAATAATACCAATACCAAAGCCAAACAAAGATCCACGAAATCCTCAGAATTACAGACCAATTTCCTTGACAAGTGCCCTGTGCAAAACATTTGAGCGAATGGTAGCTGAAAGATTAAAATGGTACCTGGAAAGAAACAACTTGCTTGCCGACATACAGAGTGGCTTTAGGAAACAAAGGAGCACTCTGGACCATCTTGTAAGACTAGAATCTTTTGTGAAAGAAGCTTTCAATAACAAGGAACATGTTGTTACCGTTTTCTTCGACTTGGAAAAAGCTTATGACACAGCATTGAAACACGGAGTACTAAAGGATCTTTTTGATTTCGGCCTCCGAGGCCGTCTGCCCCAGTTCATAAAAGGATTCCTGGACGACCGTCGATTCAGGGTTCGCCTTGGTACAATATTCTCAGAATACTTTGAACAAGAGGAAGGCTTCCCCCAAGGATGCATCCTTTCAATTCTACTTTTCCTGATAAAAATCAACAATATAAAAGATACACTGAGACAGGGGATAGATAGCTCACTCTTCGTGGATGATTTTGCCATGTCGTGTAGAGGCAAAAGTATGAATTTAATACAGCGTCGTCTTCAGCAGAGTATTTATTCTCTCCAAGTTTGGGCGAATAAGAATGGTTTTAAATTCTCACAAACCAAAACGGTTTGTATACACTTTTGTAAAAAACGAAAACAGCACGACGATCCAGTTTTACACATCTCTAACGTGCAAATCCCTGTTGTCAAGGAAAACAAATTTTTAGGTTTAATTTTTGATAGCCAACTTAGTTTTATCCCACATATCAAACACCTCCGAAGAAAGTGTCAGAAGGCCTTAAATTTACTGAGAGTCATCTCCTCCCACGATTGGGGAGCAGATCGTGATATTAAACTCATGTTGTATAGAGCTCTAATTAGATCGCGACTGGACTATGGCAGTATAGTTTATGGCTCAACTAGACCATCATATCTCAAGATGCTAGAACCGATACAGAATCAAGGCTTAAGAACATGTTTAAATGCCTTTAGAACATCCCCAGCCGACAGTTTACACGTTGAGGCAAATGAACAACCTCTCAATATACGGCGGTTAAAACTTGCCATGCAGTATTGTTTAAAACTTTACGCCAATAGAAATAACCCTACTCATCAGATTGTTTTCGGATCACATTATGCGGATAGAGGTACCAATGCTATCCCCCCCTTTGGAACTAGGATTATACCACACCTGCAGGAAGCAGGTATAATCATTGAATCTGTTGCAAATTACAAAATACCTAACCAACCCCCTTGGAAGTTAACGAAACCTGTGGTCTTGAAGACTCTTTCTGAGTCCACAAAAGAACGAACTAACCCGTGTGTATTTCAGTCAAAATTTGCAGAATTAAAGGATAATTATAATGACTACCATTTCATATATACCGATGGTTCCAAACTTGAGGACATGGCTGCAGCAGCTATTGTCACAGAAAATAATACATTCAGAACCAGGCTCCCTGATGGGTCTTCTATTTTCTCTGCAGAAGTTAGAGCCCTGCAGCTAGCTATGCAAATTGTCAAGATTAGCCGCTACAAAAAATTCATATTGTGCGTGGACTCCATGTCAGTGCTTGAGTCACTAGAAAACTTACAGGTATCCAACCCAATAATTTTGGACTTGATAGAAAAACACGACGAAGTGGTAAAAGCTGGCAAAGAGATAATATTTTGTTGGGTACCGAGCCACGTTGGAATCCCGGGCAACGAGGCAGCCGACAAAGGCGCCAAAGAAGCGTTAAACCAAGACTGCTCAGATTTCCTTATACCGTCATCAGATTTTAAGTGCCATATTTCTAGATATGTCAAAAATCTATGGCAACAATATTGGGATGAACAAACAGACAATAAGCTATACCAAATTAACCCTGTGGTAGGGCGCAAATTGCCCTCCCTAAATGGCCTTCGCGACGATATGGTAATTCACAGATTAAGAATAGGACATTCTTACACTACTCACAAACACCTCTTAAGAGGTGAACCACAACCCGAATGTATAAGTTGTCAGGAACGGTATACAGTAAAACACATCTTGACAGATTGTATAGACTTCAATCACATTCGCCCCCGTTATTATAGAGTTGATTCCATGAGAGAGCTGTTTGAGAAGGTAAATTCCAACAAGGTCCTAGAATTTTTAAAAGAGATTAATATGTATTCCTATGTGTAGACTACCATTAAGTCTATTTTTAGTATATTTTTTAGTATATTTAAGATTTTATTTTATAATCATTTTTAATCAATAAAGTATAAATTCGACAAAGTTACCAGGAATGACACAATATGACCTACAACAGGTTGGCGGTGTCGTTAAACCAATCAAATAACTAACTAACTAACCCATCTCAGTTCTAAGCGATGCTTATTTAAGGGATAATTAATAACTGTAATTAAAACTTGTAAGGGCTTTTGATTTCATTGGAATTATGTGTTATAACCATGTAACGACAGCAAATAAAAAAAAAAAAAACCACAATTTTAAAATACATATATAACTTAAAGCATGCTCTTTTCTCACAAAATAAAAACAATTAAAACCTTCAAATTAAAACGAAGAAAATACACTGGCTATGCTTTATTTAACTACATTTAAAATCATTTAAAATGCAAACGTAATCATTGATTGAGACGTACGAACATTGTTACTGATCGAAATTAACATTGTCACTCATCATAACTAACATTGTCAGTGATCATAACGAACGTTGTGTTCCAGGGCAAGCAAGGCGTCAGATAGGTCCCTCTCTCCAGTGGCTGTTTGTTGGCAGATTCCCTTCAGGCGTCTTTGCATATCCTGGGTTTTTTTGCAGTCGCCCGGCGCTTGGTGACTGGCTGTCCGCGAGCCGCTTGCTCGAGACGCACAGTGATAGTGGCAGTATCCCGAGTGCACGCTATTGAGTGGGAAAGGGGCGGTGCACGCTATTGAGTGGGAAAGGGGCGGGTTACTGTGTCCGGTTTCCCGATATAAGGTCCAGCGACAGAAGGTCCAAAAAACGTTCAGCGACAAAACGTCCAAATTTAAATTTTGGGGCAAGTCAATAATTAAGTTAATAATTTCTTGTAAAAGAAATTTATTATGTATAGCAAATGTCCAACAATTTACATGTCACATGACATTACTTTGAAAAGTGCAAGACCTCGAATGAACAGAAAGTTCGATCGCTATCTAACACAACAAACAAGAACTACTTTTAAGCTGTTGATTTCTATAAACCTTCATTGCTTTTCTAGGACAATTCTAGTTCATTATAGCACATTTTCTAAATTAAAGACCTTGAATGAACAGAAAATTCAGTCACTATTCTAACACACAATACAAAAACTACTTTTAGGCTGTTGACTTCTATACACGCTAATTACTATTTATCACAATTCTAGTTCATTATAGCATGTTTTCGAAGACTGTCCGCATAATTGTGTATTCATCCCCTTCTTGATTTTCACGGTTTACAGGCTTCCATCTTATGTTATGGCCCACGTTAAAAACTTTTCCACGGTCTTTCGGCCAGCGGCGCGGTCTTGGCATAGGGTTTTTAGATGCTGTTGTAGTATTTTATACTCCAGAGGCGTACGCTTTTTAGGGGGTTGTCCGCTGTTAGCTGTTAGCCTGGCGATAGGTAACCGTCGATAGGTAACCGTCACTGACGTTGCAGTTAAGTATTCCAACAGAGATTTTAATGTGAAACATATTCTGATAGACTGTATTGATTTCGACGGGATACGCTCAAGACATTTTAGAGGTGACTGTGTGAAGCAGCTGTTCGACAAATCTAACCCAAGTAAAATCATTTCGTTTTCAACAGATATAGACCTGTATCATTACTTTTAAGACCTAAATATGGCACGATTTTAGAAGATTTTAGTTCCTACAAGATTTTAAATCTTACTCCTTACAACAGTTGCTGACACAATGTGACCCACTAAGGATAGGCCGTGTCCTTTAACAAATCATCTAACTAACTAATTAACCCGCCAAGTGAAAAACGTTATGCCCCTCCTAACCTAGTTAAGTAAGGGAATAAAAAAATAAAACAACCTTCTGCACCGGCATCATCGGCAGCAGTACAGCCAGGCGACCAGTAAACATGCCACCTGCATCACCTCCACCAACTGCAGCACCGTTTGTCACCCCCCTGTCGGTTGGGGGGAATCTTAAGAATACACCCACTGCGTTCTGTTCCGTGTATGGCGTAAGAGGCGATCAATCGGAATTTCTTTCTTTCTAACTCTTCTTTTACTATTTCCTCATTCTTCCTTCTTTTTTCCCACTTGTGTCAGGAACGTTATACAGTGAAACACATCTTGATATTATAGAGTTGACTCCACGAGAGAGCTCTTTGAAAAAGTAAATTCCAACAAGGTCCTAGAATTTTTAAAAGAGATCAACATGTATTCCTATGTGCAGACCACAATTAAGTCTAGTTTTTAGTATATTTAAGATTTTATTTTTATAATGACTTCTTATCTCTAAAGTACAAATTCGACAAAGTTACCAGGAATGACACAATATGACCTGCAACAGGTTGGCGGTGTCGTTAAACCGATCAAATAACTAACTAACTCTAATATACCCATCCTAGTTGGTGAACGGGACGTTGAACACCAAACAAACAAACAAGACTTCCAGAGGGATACTCTATTTTTCAGCCGAAATTAAAGATCTACATCTCGCCATCCAAATAGTGCAGATCAGCTGATATAATAAGTTTATGTCATACATGGACATGCATGCAATGTCTGTCCTGCAAACAATTGAAAACCTACAAATATCAAACCCCCTGCTGGGTTCCAAGTCACGTCGGTATCCGAGGAAACGAGATAGCCGACAAAGCTGAAAAAGAGCCTCTAAATGATAATTGTTCTGATATGCTCATACCATCCTCCGATTTTAAGTACCACATCACAAGATACACAAATAGACTGAGGCAAGAAACATGGAACAAAAAAAAGAAACAACAAGCTTTATCAAACTAACCCCTTAGTCGGACAAAAACCTGCGCCACAGTGTGCGAGATGAAATGGTTTACCATAGAGTCAGAATAGGACATACATCTTTCACCCACAAACACCTTCTTAGAGACGAACCACCGCCCGGGTGCTTTGGGTGTCAAGAACGTTTTACTGTAAAACATATTCTGATAGAATGTATTGATTTCGACAAGATACGCTCAAGACATTTCAGAGCTGACTCCGTGAAGCAGTTCTTCGATAAAAGTAACCCAAGTAAAATTATCTTGTTTTTAAAAGATATAAACCTGTATCATTACTTTTAAGACATTTATGGCAAGATGTTAGAAGATTTTAGTTTATACAAGATTTTAAATCTATCTAACTCCTCACAACGGTTGGTGACACAATATGACCCGCTTAGTGTAGGCCGTGTCGTTAAACAAATCATCTAACGAAGTAACTAAGTAACTAACTCACTCACTCACTACTAACTAACCAACTAATCTGTCTGTTTTAGTTGACTTTAGTTCCAACTGCGTCTCACTATTACAGAACCGACACAATGTAACCCTGACGGGTTGCTGGTGTCGTTAAATCAACCAATCGCTCAATCAAAAACATTATTTATGACAAAAAATGACTACATAAAAAAGTAGGAAATCTATTTTACAGGATTTTTTATTTTTATAATTAATATATTTCTTACAAAGGTAGCTGTTGAAGTTGTAAATCCTGTGGAAGCTCTTGCTGAACCTGTACGTCGTGTATGTCATCTATAATCTATTTGTGTACTTTCCTGTCAGTTGAATCATTTGGCACATTTAAATTTTCGTGCAAATAATTGACAGCTTGTTCTAGGTCATCGATTGTTGGTTCAAGAGATAATTCTTTTTGATTACTGTTCTCATGAGCTAACAGTGGCCGATTTGACAAGCATAATCCAGAATCGGTATCGCCTTGATTTGACTGAATATACATGTTTTCAGAAGTATTTGCGTCCAAGGTAGAATTCTCAGCATTGGTCATTATTTCCTGAAACTCATTGTCCATTACATTTTCCATTTTGGCGTGTGATCATTCCACAAAAGCGCAAAAAAGTCAAAGACAAATGTCACGTTTCAAAAACATTGTGTTTCATAAACATGGTCACATGATTTTGACCCTGATCACATTACCAAAATGGATCCATCAGATTGGCCCTTGGATTTACTTGGTTCTTTCTTAAAATGTTTTTTAAACTTACACGATTTCTGGTCTCTAACCGTTGTAACTGGTAAGGCAATGAGAGAATGGTTTGGGTACAACGCTTTATTGCTTAACTGATGATAACATTATACATAGAAGCAAAAAATATCCACTAACCATACGAACATATTGAGGTATAATAAATAAATAAATGTACTGTAAATGTAAAAAAAGAGTGATGTACGGAGGAGCAAAAGAGTGAAGGCGGGTTTTGCTGGAAGCGCTTGCTTGACCACTGCTTGCATTGAGGAGTTGCCTAGAGACAGCACCTGGTTATGTACCGTTCAACTTAATCCCTACACGACTCAGAGGCCAACCAGACTTAGGCCTGACAGCTGCGACTCTGGTGGCTTACTCTAAGCTCCGACTTCGTGTCTTCTCAGTGTTGGCATAACTCCGCCAGGCATGCCGGCACGCTGTACTCCGGAGACAGTCTGTCGAGTAGCTCTGCCAAGGAGTCTGGGGGGGGGATTACAGAGCAAAAGGGGAGGAATATCACTCAGGTTTTAAAAACAAATAACACTTTATTTTTTAAATCAATTTGTGGGAACATACAGCACTTTTCCTAATTTTGCGTTCTTATTTTATCACTTTAAATTCTAAATGGTTCCATTATGCAAGCATATGATAGATTATATTCTATTTATCAATAATGTGCTCTTAACAGAAAACGTCAAAGTTTGGAGTTACACTGCTCTGCCATGCGACAGAGTACTTCATATCTCATAATTTTAAAATATACACAGTTTTAACTAATTTTAACTGATAATATTGTTTTTAGTCACTTATTGATATGTATTGACACCATGTAACCCACAAAAGGTCGCCCGTGTCGTTAAATAAATCATGTAACTAACTTGTAAATTTCTGAACATTTTGCTGCCGCGCTATTGGAACAGAGATTTTATAAAGCTCCCAGAAAATAAATAAATTTAGTTACACCTGCAGCAAAAGCTTAATGTAATTACGACTCAAAGGAGCTCCAGTCAAGTCTTTCTCAGATATAGACATGTTTCTGTCTTCGATTTGACGGGTTTGCACTTTTGTGATGAAATTTGTATGGGGCTGTATGATACAGTGCTGCTTTAGACTGGCTCATGCGACTTTTGCGCACTGTAGAGATGGCCTCGGGCATTTTTTCCTGGGGATAATTCCGGTTCCGTGTTTTATACAAACCTGCGAATACTTGCAGAAACAAACTTCTGTCATTGTATAATACATGTTGGGGCCGTGTGTTGAAACCTTAGACCATACAGTACTTCAACATGTATGGCCCAGGTGAAGAGGAGCATGCTAGAAAAAAATGGCAGCAGTGTCACCGGAACAACTCAGACGAAACGGGTGTTTGTTTTATGAGTAATGCATATTGCCTTTACCATGGCAATATTTCCTGTTGAACAAAAACTTAAACAGAACATATGAAGAGCAGTCAAATGTGCAACATATTTTGCTTCAGAGATGTCAGTGCACTACATAGAAATTACACACTTCACACTGGTGAAGAAGTAATTTAACACTTGACAAGCCTTTGGCTTGCAAGGGTTATATGAATTTGTGCGAGCAAAATTCGTCCTTTTTTTTTTTCTTCTTGACACTTTTTCCGATTTTTTGTGTCTTCTTCTCTGACACTATAGGCCCTACGACCATGAAACTTGGGACTTATGAAGAGCTTGATCTGAACATGTGCATGTCACTTTTTATTTTCGTCTTTGATTTCGTTTTCTTTGTTAAAACGCCATGTGAAAAGAGTGTATTTTTTGCAAGTAAATGCGTAGCATTTAACCCACATCACACACAGTTGCACAGTGAGCGTTGTGCGAGCTCTCACTGCGTAAATAGATAACACGGCGTATACTAGATGAGTCAATAAAACCTTAAGTCAACAGAAACCAAACACTACTTGGCTTATAAGACGTATTCAAGCTGTGTTGTTTGCAATATATTATTCAAGAAATAACCCATTGAAGGAAGTATTTGTGCGTTTTAATTTTTGTCAAGTGTTTAAAATTTCGCTAGCGAAGTGAGGTTCGAGTTTTCTGTTGATTTTCAGGTCATGTAGGAATTCGAGGTAATGAGATAGCTGAGCGTCCAAGGAGACGCTAAACGAGAACTGTTCCGATTTTCGTATCCCATACTCAGACTTTAAATACCATATCTCAACATATGCATAGGATATTTTGCAACGACATTGGACCAGACAAAGGAATAGCAAGCTGTTTGAATCAGTCCTATTGTTGTGCGTGAGCTGCCCCCCCGAAGTAATGTCCGGGACAATATGGTTATGCACAGAGCAAGAATAGGGCATACATTTATGAGTCATAAGCGGTTTTTTAGAGGCGAACTTGCACCCGAATGCGTCGGGTGTCAGAAACGTTACAAAGTGAAACACATTTTAATACAACTTACCGATGTCCAACAAGCCCGCTTACGTCATGTCAAAGCTGCAATTTTTAAAAGAAATCAACTGTATCCGTATTTCTAGAAACTATGCTTATTTATCATTTTAGAATATACAGGGTTTTAGCTAACCTGGATTTTAATGCGATGGTATTGTTTTCTAGTCAGTCATTGACATGTATTGACACACTGTAACACGCTAAGGGTCGGCCGTGTCGTTAAGCAAATCGTGTAACTCACGAACTTAAAATGTTGCGTTACATGCCTGATTGGGGTATCAACAGTTTCTGAAGGTGGAGGCTGGTCCGGGAGTATTGGTCCGAGCTGTGTTGGCGTTCGATGGAAGAGTTCTGAAACTGACAGAAAAGGCAGTGGATCCGACCCGGGTAAGCGCCGCATGATTTAGATTTCAGTGTTAGATAAAGCATGATTAAGATATCACGTCTGTTAAACTAAAAATAAAAACAGTTCTGAGAAAGTTTTCTTTTCAAGGTGTTATTTTTTGTTGCCTTTTGTTACTTATGGATGCATTTTGTGCATGATTGGTATGCTGCCCTATCGTTATTTTAAAGGATATCCGTGAAGTATAGATCAAAAATTGCTTATAAACAAATCTTGGTAAAATTTTTTTAAAAGTTCACATTTTTTCGATTCGAAAAGGTCTCTCACACCAAGCCAACCAATAATTTGAGTGCCCAGGCGGGCTTCTAGGAGCCACCTCAGATCTCAACTCTGAACACAAAATGTCACCACAGCAACGAAAATTTACATTCATGGCAGTAAAATTGCATGTCATTGTAAAGTAGATATATACACTTATATATTATCGAAAAATTATATTTTTTAACAGTTCCTGACTGGGTTATTACCCGCAACGACATCAGAGACATTGTCCCCAAGTCGGGCTTTATCTGGCGTCGATTTCGATGAGCACCTACCTTTGTTATACAAGTTTCTCTGAGGTTTATCTTCGTGGAGTGGAACAATTTGTATTTAAATTGATAAATTTGTAGAACAAGCTGAGAAGAGCTTCCGTGTCTTTGTAAAGAAGTTGTCCAGGCAGGCAAAAATGGTGGATTTAAAAACGTTATTTCCCCACGCTGTGAAAATAGAAATGCCGATGAAAACCGAGAAACTCAATTTTTGGTAAGAAAGCACAGTTGATACAGTTCAAGCTATTTCTGCCACCGAACGTAAATCACGAACTGCATCCGAAAAACTCTTCTCGGAATAAATTTCACGAAGCGCTTAGTCCTACTGTTTTTGCGTCAGAAGTCTTGTCCAGGAAAAATTCTGTGGTGCTGTGTCAAACGATGCTCAACATTTTCTAACAGGTTCCTTCCTCAAATTTAAAGTTCGAAATTTTTAGAAAACATTCGGTTTCGGTTACCGAGGGGTTTTTGTCGGTCGGTGACGCGGTCATCGATATTGGCCGTGTGAACTTACTATAGAGGTGTTTATGCGGGCTGGACTCGAGATTTCTGTCTGCTGCCCGAAAATGTCGCATAAATCCTCAGGAGGCCACTCACGTACTAACCGGTTACCTTGCGTATCCACTTTTTAAAACGACCCCTAAACGCGGAGTACTATGTTTGATACAGTACCCCTTTTTAACCAAATGAGAAGGGAGGCGTGACAACCTGATCATTCTTTTATTTTATGTGTGACTGCGTCATTCTACTTCATGAAATGTCTGTTACAGCATAGCAGTGTTGCACTTTAGAACTGAGAAGGAAATGGAAGATTTAATTAAGAGCCAAGACAGTTACGTCGTAAATAACAAACAACTCGTGTTCGATTATTATGGCAGCGGTAAGTCTTCGCTAGCAGATAAAATTCTGATTATGCGCCAGGAGACGGATATAGTTTTCACCCTGTCTGTCTCTCCGTCTGACCGTCCGTCAGTATGTCTGTATACTTTCAGTTTCACGCGCCTTGAGCATTTATTAGTAGATAGATTCGTTGGAAATTTTACCCAGAGGTGGTTCCGACCCTTGTGCAGTGTATTGACTAGGAATTTTTGAAATACGAGAGAAATTTGCAAAATGGTGAATTTTTAAACATTTGCAAAGTGTGTTTTTGGAGTTAGCATATATTGGAGTCAGTTTCACGCGCCAAGAGCATTTGTTAGTGGATGGATTCGTTTCAAATTTTACCCAGGGGTGCTTCCAATCCTTATGCAGTGCAGTGACTAGGAATTTTGGAAGTACGGTAGAAATTAACAAAAAAGTAAATTGTTAAAAAATTACTTTCAAATTTTGCCCCCCCCCCCGAAAAAAAAAAAATCGGCGGATTCATGCTTCTCGAGCATTTAGTTTTTTTTTCGAAACTGTATTAATCTAGTTTGCTATGCATCATCTAACTTTTGGTGTATAACTTACTGTTATCTGACTGGTCGATTCCCAAGTCAATAATTTTTCATTTTTTACCGGGACGCAGAAGTCGATAGATATTGCAGTTATATGTAAACCAAATGCGAGTCATGTAACAGAACTGATATTGAATATTTTAAGTGAACATGAAGATATTATTAGCCATTTCGGGAAATATTCGCTACAAGCCAACGTCAAAATAAGCCAGTATTTGCTAATTGTGCACTTTCTGGACTTTCTGGCTAAGCGGTATACAGTTGGTCAATCACCGCGAAATGAAAGGCAGAGTTGAAGGTGTATCTTCTTCTGGAGAGCATTGGCGGGCAGCCTGGTATTTTCAATTTCAGAAAAATCGAATAAAGCCAACAGGAAGTTATACTTTGACAACCTCTCTATCGACGCCAACGAACATATGCTCAAGGAAATCTTTCCCGAAGCAACAGAAATAGTCATACGAATAGCTGCCGATGGGAAACCCGAGGGGTAAGTTGAAGTATTGGGTCATCGTAACGGAAGGTTATATTGATATCATTCGTACTCATTCCAGAGTATGTTTCATAAAAGTAGTTATTCTAATTCAGGTTCTTCAGTTAACACTGTTTCTATAGAAGTTGATGGTTGAGATAGTGGCTGAAGTCCTCTACTGAGGTCCTCAGACTTGTCACTCAGCCATCTCGTATTGCTTTACAAAATTTAAAGTATTAGTACACTTCTAGAAATATCTGTACAAGTTTATCACAACAGAAAAATATCTTGCATAGCTCGTGACAAGTGAACGCAGTGTTTTCAACACGTCGTTTAAGCACAACTGATTCATTAAAATTTTGGTACAATTATGAAAGACCACTGTATTCGCAGCAATAACCTCTCCTATCTTGCTAGAAATGTTTGGTAATAAAATTCAAGTGGGTTGTGCTATATTTGAAATTTAAGAAAGACTTTATGCGAAGTAGGCGATCGATCCAGTGTGGATGAAGATGTTTACCAATGCAGATGTTTAAACTAGTAGAAGGCCAAAAACACGTTCTGTTTCATTGAATAGGTGGGGTTACATGGAGTTCGCCACGGAAGACGAAGCGCGTAGTGCTCTCCGTCTACACCAGGGGGTTCTAATTGGCCTGAAAAGACTGAAAATAAAGTGGTGGGGAAAACATAAGCCGGAAGGTCTGTCTCTTGGGTGTTGTGTGTTTTTTTTTTGTTTTTTTTTTTGCCACGGGCGTTTTAAACTTATTCACAATACGTTAACGTGAACGATGTCGTGATAAATTGACGTTATATGGCTTGTATGCAATAAAGTGTAAAATTTTTATAGTATTGTGTGTAAACGAAATAGCTGATTATGGCAAAATGATAATAATAATAATAATAATAATAATAATAATAATAAGAGGAGGAGATAGAAGAAGAAATAAATAAATAATAATAATAATTGTGGAACAGAATCAGATGAACAAGTGGAGTTGTTCGTGAGGGAAGACGTTCAAGAGCTGTTGTTGAGCATCACAGGATTCGACCATAAGAAGTTATTTAAGCATCGGACCGTCAGTAGTGCTCGCGTACCGGAATACAAGCTTTTGACTGAAGAAGAGCTAGCTGAGGTATTTTTTTCTCGGGACCTGTGTCGTGCTCAGCGGCCAGCCTCGGTGGCCTAGTGGTTAGAGTGTCCTCCTCGAGGCTGGAAGATCATGGGTTCAAACCCCGGTCGGGTCATACCTGAGACTTTAAAATTAGGACTTCTCCTTGCTACCCTGTGAGACACTCCACATGTAAGGGTTAGAAGGAGGGCTGGAGTGCCCCATTTCAGTATGATGTGGCAGGGGGATCCCGACGTGACCATAGCATTTGAAAGGCATCTAAAGAACAATACAATACAATGTGCTCAACGATTGTTTTCATCTTCAAGTTTGGGAGGAGGCCAATGTTTTACTGCCCAACGCGACAACTCTAGTTGTGGGAAAATTGGTGTAGTTATAATGAAATTTTCGGCCCTGTTCTTAATGGGCGAGTTTATAATTTAAATGTTATATTGAAAGTTGTAGGCCGTGGTTTGTGTGTGTCAGCAAAATTTCTTGGTTAATGCATTACTTCACTGTGCAAATTATTGGATACACTCCTTTAGCAACGTACTATGTTTAATGATTGTTTAAAAAAAAACCAAAAATGGTACTTTTCCAGTTTGAACAAAAGACCATCAGAGCAGGGAAAAGAAAATTACGGATGCCACCTTATTTGAAAGAAACTCCAGATGAAGTGTTGATTTTGTCCAAAGATCCAGAAATGGAAGGCTTCAGTGAAAACAAGTTTATATTCACTGACATCTCAACAAATAAAGACCATCACGTGAGTGTCATATTACAGACAGGTGACTTCTAGTTTTACAGGTAAACTTTATAAAAAGGAACAATGAACATATAACTGTAGTTTAAAAAAAAAAAAAATAATAACGAGATGATGTGCAAATTTTTAGTTTAAGAAAAATGTTGTGGCGAAAAAACTGTATGCAGCAAAGCTGCCTGATAGGCATTGATTCTTTGTGGTGCGGCTTATAAAAAGAGAACAAAACAATCACTCGTGAAATTAAAACCAGGACAATTTTTTTCTCATCTCCCGGTCGGGTCGTAGATGAAAGAGTGGAAAGTTTGCCTGCCGACCTCAATTTTAATATAAATTTGGGTGGGCAATCTTGCTGGTCCGAGTTGCCGAAAACCATTCTTTTCATGATGCTATACGATAGTATCATGAAGGATGAACAGGAAAATCGGCGTGGTTGATTATTGTGTCACAGTCTTTAAACTCGTTAAGTGATACTGTGTGTTAGGTAGACATAGAACTACGCAAGAGTAGTAATGCCTATATAGAAAGTCAGCTGTCTAACGTATAACTAGAAACTGTAGACAAAAATAAGGGATTACCTAAGATCAAGTATATTTTGTATAATTAAGCTGTATATGTGAATTGTTAGGACCGGTTGGTGGTAGTAAGGGAAACTGATGGGACACTGCGAATGGCGAATCGCGAGGAGAGGTTCAGGATGCTGCACATTTTCTATCCTTCCCATCATGTATTCGTCAACAAACCACGGATATTTGAAGAAGAAAACATGAAGGTGAGATCAGATTGGTGTCAAAAATGACAAAAACGTAAAAATAAATAGAACATTTTCATGGCTTGGTATTGGACAGTATAGTTAATGCCCTTTCATTCCAGCCAGCTGTAGGTGTTGTTATTTATGCACAAAACCTGTAAAAAATTGTATTGTGGCAAATTTTGCTTATTTAGCAATTAATTTTAAAAAAGTAATGTCGACATTCTGACCACAAGCATGGCATAACAAGCTGCATTTTAACTGAACTACAAACTTTGGCTGGATTAAACTCTTAAATATTTAAATAGGCTGCATGCTTGACACCATAACATCTAAGGGCCGTTTTCACAACTTAAGTCTAGACCTGATTTGGAGCAAACTCAGTCTAGACCACAGTTAAGACTGGTTTTCAGACCAAAGTGAATTTCATAACTTCGGTCCAGACCACATTCATATGTGCTCTTCTATTTCCCCGAGTTGTGCATTTAAAACGCTGTCTAGACTGGGTTTGAAACCTGGTTTCAGACCAGGTCTAGGCTTAGGTCCAAAAATAGCCATAAAAGTTCCAAAAATATGATTTCAGAGTATGTGGAGTCGTAGAATGTATGTGAACTTGCTGGAACGGGCTTGCGTGCAATTCGAACCCGACATGTCCGAGTTTATACGGGTAAGAGATCATTCCTTCCAGGATTTCGCACAGCTACGAAATTCCGGTCGTGCCCGCGCCGAAGTTCAAATACATAGCTCCCAAGGGATGTGTGGTGGGTTTTCTTTCAGCCCCTCCACCCATTAATAAACAAATGGTTGTTTTTCTTGGTAATAGGACTTTAGAGGCCCATGCCCGTCTTCAAGGCCTTATATAGTTTCAAGAATTCTCATAAACTGCCTTTGAATGTTCGTCCAGCGGCGATGTAACCTTAGGTTTTCTGGATGTACGATCATGAATTACCTGAACCGACATGTCAGGCTAAAAGTAACGATGCACCTTGAGTGAATAATTTTATGCACAGGTATGTCAGAGGACGTACGAAAACGTCAACGACACGAAAAACTTCGATGACTTGAGATCGACTCGCTTCTTTGGCCCAATGGCTTTCCACCTGACACTCACCAAGAATATTGGCAGCCTACTCACGGATATGTTAGAGAGGGAACTGTAAGCGATACTTGCTGAGTTTTTAGAATTTCTAACATGCACACAAGACACATTGATGAATGCGCGGAGCTTTGAGTTTCACTTATATCGAGACGCTGTGAAGGCACTGCGTAGGAGCTGTGCCGTGTCCTAATAATGCACACAGTGTAATTGTTAGACTGAAGTGCATGCATTGAATAGCCAAGTAATGAAACCACTGACAGGTTTAAGGCCCTACTGTTATCGGTGAAAAGCTTCCGGTGGTAAGTCTTTTTTGACATCCAGCTTGGAATATAATTTCAGAATCAATGCAACTGTGTAACATCGCTCTCTCATTGTGCTATTCTTGCAGCATTGATGACGCAACACAGTTGGTGCGATTATACCATATTGTGCATCCACAGTGCAAGTCCGCTCAGGAGAATGCCGAGTCTCCAGGCAAAGAGTGCGCTCAGTTTATTCGTGTGAGTAACAAAGAGGCAATGGTAGTTTCCACCAGCCCCCCCCCCCCCCCCCCCCCGCCCCCGTTGTCATTCGGAGCTGAGTTGTTTTCCTTTATTGGAATTTTACTGGAATTGCCGAAACCTTGTCTTAAGGTTATTTCATGTTTATCCATGTTTTGAATGTGTAGTTTTCTTTTTGATTTCTTTTTTCAGGAGTTTGCACAAAATGAGATAGAAGAGCCACAAATAGTGTTGTCAGCTTTAAGTAGATGTATCAGTTCTTCGCAAACAAAACAAGAAGCTGTTTCGTAGTCTCGAGGTGATCGATGAAAACATCACATGAATGAGCACAGAGTTTTCCTCAGATATTAATATGTGCAGTGAAACTATGATGATTCGGACAGGAAACAATATAATTTTGATTAGCGTGCGTAGTTAGGCACAATACCGTGTGAATATGTCACAGAATAAAGCACCAAACCCTTCAGTTGTTCTGTTCGGCTGTGGCTATTAAGTGCTGCAAAGCTTGTCAGTTGCGGTTATGGGTTCATCTTTTGGCCTCAGCAGATGTCGCGGGGGTGGAGGAGGGGGGGGGGGCACCACATCCGAGTTCATAAAAGCACAAAACCACTATTTCAGATTGTTGGTATGTGCCGTGAAATCGAATGCAAACAAAAGGGTGAATATGGTAGAAATTAGTCGTATTCCAGTGGAAGTACTGCTTGCCTGTTGTAATACCAGTTTATGCGTAGATTAAACAAGTGTTCTAGTCCATAGTTTTCTTTCGATTTAACCAGTACTGAAAAAAGGATGCCTTATTAACAGCAGTGGCTAAGTAGTTCATGCACTTTTGAAGTTTACATATTTGGACATTGTGGTGCCAAGTGGTTGATTGCAATAAACGACGCTATACGTTAAACGTGTTTCATTGCCCTTATTATGTGTCTCCCCCAAAGGGGACCTATTAGCTGTGCACTCAGTTGTGATCCCCTAGAGATTCAAACTGGAATGACCCACTTCAGTGTAATGTGGTAAGGTAGTCCTGGTATTGCGCTGAGAAAGGGACTTAAAACACTAATAAACCAACCAACCCAAAGGGGAGGCATATATAGCTTTTGGTATGTCCGCCCGTCTGTCCGCAGCGAGTTCTAGGAAACTAACGAGCCAATTCTCTCAAAACTTGTATGCATGTTTGGGGGCACATGTCCAGGTGATGCCAATGTAATTTTTTTTTTCGTTCCTCCAAAAATTCTATTTTTGGCGAATTTTTTAATTTAAGGGGGGTTTTGAACAATTTTTTGCTTTGTGCATGCGATAGCGCTCAATAACTCGAAAACTAATGAACCTAGCGCTTCGGCGCAAAATACATTATGAGACTACTTTTAAGCAAGGAATTTTTCGACACTCCAAAATTGTACCTATGACGTGATCTTTTAGGTCTTTGGACAACTCGGCCCATTACCAACTGGGCCCACACAAACTCGGCCCATCGCGAAAGACAACTCGGCCCAACTTTTGGACAACTCGGCCCATCTTTTACTAGTTATGACGTCATTTATGTTTTAAAGCTCAATAACTCGAAAATACTCACTGGTAAGCAAGGTAATATTGTTGGCATGTTTACTTCTGTATTCGTTCTGTTCAAAGTGACTGATTGGGGGCAGGGGAGACAAAAGCACTGGCCGCTCTAGTTGTATTTTGAGTAGGGTCCCCAATACTTTAAAAGCCGCAGCGTTACATGTCATCAGTTCCACGTGTAATATTTTGACGTCCGAGTTTTCTTCCTTAAAAAGGCGTATAATTTTCTTTGTTGGTGATCTAATTAGTCCCCAACCGGGGGGCTTTGGCCCCCGGAGGGGAGCTATTGGTTTGGGTGTTGTCCGTCTGTCTGTCTTTTTGATGCATTGTTTTGTCGATGCCATATCTCTTCAACTATTTGGCGGACTGATTTGATATTTCACTGAGAGAACATATATATTGTGTAGATGTGCAACGGCGTATTAATTTTGAAATCGACGAAAAACTGACGAAATGGGAATTGTCAAAAATGTGACATTCCTGGATGGAACTTAGCGAAAACGTGGTATTTTGTCGACGCCATATCTCTTCAACTATCTGGCGGACTGATTTGGCATTTCACTGAGTGCTTGTTTATCCACTTGAATTTGAGCATGACAGCTGTTTGGACATGTCCAGTTTGGGGCTGTGCCCTCTACGATGGCTTGTCAACATATAAGACCGCTCTATAGACATTGCGGATCTGTGAATGTGTGACACCTATTAGGGCTAACATAAGTATGAAGTACATACCGGGGCAAATGCAACAAAAGAAACAAACTGAAAGCGCCAGCACCAATGTATTCTGAGCAAGAAAACATTCGTGGAAAACCACACATTATATAAGTATTCAAATTTAATTATAACGCATTCGTTTAGTATTTATAATGACCTGCACAACTTAAATAATGAATATAATTCGATGTAGAAAGAAATAAATAGCACTAAGAAACACTGTACAGCTAGGGACACCACTATAAACATTTTAGCCCTAACTTTTCTTACAATAAACATACTAGTCATACCTGTCATAAATAATTCTACTTTTTCTTGTCAATAAAGTCGAAATACACATAACATAAGAAAAAGATGTCGCGTTTACACGTACGACATAGTACACAGCTTAAGAAGATATCCGAACCTACTCGATTAAACAGCATTCATTTAGAATGATTTACAGTCTGATTTAAGAGATTCGTAAGAACTGCAGTAAGGCTTTGTTCCCTGTTACCTTGCATTATAGCGGATATGCATCATGGGGTAAGTTTAACATGTATAAAATCGTAATTGCACACTGAAATTAAGCTGCATTGCGTAAGAATCTTAACTGATTGATTTTCGACAACAGTCTCTTCACCTCTTTTAGGTTATGGAGAAGCTGCAGTCCTTGGTTTATATTACAATAAGGTGTCCCCTCTTTCTGTCAACAAATACATGAGGTGGTTGAGTATAATTGTCTTATTCTACTTTTTAAAACATTTTTTCACGGATCTGACAAAGTTAAGTTGACTGCTTGCTGACTCATTGTGGAAAAAACAAGAAAGCAGGAAATTACAGTGCAACTAGGTGGTGAAAAACTGTAAACGACCAAAACGTCCACGCCTGAATTAAGGCACCTAGGAACATACACGAAACAGACTGAAGTATAATAGGGAGCTTATACAAGTCGCTAACTATTCCACAACACTAACAGAAAAATTCAAATCACATCACTGAACCACAGCATTTTCTTCCCACCTACAATCACACACACATAATCACTGCATGAAATTTAATATCAACGCTCTGTCATGTCACAGCAACGGACAAACGCACTTCATGTGTAAGCTAAGCAAAAACTAAACAGCAAAGCCTGCGATGGCGTTATTTTTATTTTCAATGAGAAAATCGTTTGAAGGGTATTCGAAGGCAGCTTGTATAAAATGTTACGACCTGGAATACCATGAGCATACCCAGCTGGACTGGCGGTTCTGCTCTAACATCGTTGAGTACCACAAAGCCAGAGACTAAAGTCAATGGACAGCAGTTGAAATATTGTTAGTCAACAATTTATCAAATTTCAAAAACAGTATTTAGTACAGTCTTCCACCCTTTCTCATTATTTCGTTGTAACTAAACAACGGTCGAAATATGGAAAAGAAGTTTCAAGAAGATGTTGCCTATTTTTTCCCCCAAGGGCATCAATGTCATATATCATATAAGAACTCCAAATCCTCAGTTCCTTGACCGATCGCAAGTTTGGTCCTTCGTGTCAAAGAGTAACTCTCGTCGCACAAGAACTGTGTTTGCAGCTTGACATTAAGTCCTTGGCTTATTCTGATGGAATAACGCCGAGGGCGGTGAAAAAGTTATTTCAAATCTCACCGGTTTTTGTACAGTTATATATTAATTGCTTTCATTCTTAAAGCAATCAATTTTAAATAACCAAATGCAGAACGACAAGGGTGAATTTTATCTTTTTTTTTTTTGCATTCGTCTGACAAAAAAAACTTTCATTTCGGACAATAATCACTCGGTTTACAGCTCGGTAGGCATTCGGTTGGTCATGTGTTGTATTCTCCGCGCGTTACAGCGCTTGCACAGCATGTGGTCATCCAAAGGATAGCAGCCCCGCCCATCGGCCTCTGACGTCAGCACGACGTCACAATCCTACAGCAAGTAAATACACGTTATTTTCTTTGCTTATGCTACTTATCGTCCTTATAACAATATTTTAAATCGCGATCTTTACATGACTATTCATAACAATGGCTTCAAGTATGGGGGCTGTCCTGGCTTACCTCGCACTTATAGCAGTGTGGGTGGAAGCTCTTATCCATAGCCACGATGCGCACCGCCTCCTCATTCCCTTCCTGGGGCATTATGGGCAAGTCACAGACACAGCACCGCGGTGCAAACTTCCTGCATACAAGACAAAAACAGAACGTCAAAATGAAGATAACAAGTTTGTCCAAGGACAAAGTCCCAGCTTACGAAAAGCAATAAGACCAATTCCAGCGTGCATGAGCAAGGGAATTTTCCTGAAAAATTGGACTTCAAAAGATGAGACGGCAAAGAGCTAGCTCAATAATTAATTTAGCACCGGACCAGAACATAGACCGATAAATGGATACAAAGATTTCATTCCCAGAAAAATGGGAAACAGATTTTTTGTATCTCTGGTAGACTGGATAGTCTGCCATAGATACCTTCAAACAACGCTCGCATTTCGGACCAGTGCGCACATTTATGTAACTTGCCTTGATGCGCGGTTCTTATTCAGACAAGTGCGCATGTTTATTTAATTTTGCGTAGATGCGCGGCTCTCATTTTGGAACAGTGCACATGTTTATTTAACTTGCGTTGATGTGCGGTTCGCATTTCGGACGAGCGCCCATGTTTTTTTACCTTGTGGGATGTGCGGTTCTTATTTCGGGTCAGTGCGCATGTTTATATACCTTGTGTTGATGTGCGGTTCTTATTTCGGATCAATGCGCATGTTTATTTACATTGTCTTGATGGGTGGTTCTTATTTCGGATCAGTGCGCATGTTTATTTACCTTGTGTTGATGTGCGGTTCTTATTTCGGATCAATGCGCATGTTTATTTACATTGTCTTGATGAGCGGTTCTTATTTTGGATCAGTGCGCATGTTTATTTACCTTGTGTTGATGTGCGGTTCTTATTTCGGATTAGTGCGCATGTTTATTTACTTTGTGTTGATGTGCGGTTCTTATTCCATACCAATGCACATGTTTATTTTCCTTGCGTTGATTAGCGGTACTTATCTTGGACAGCCCAAGTTTCCTTAGGTTGCCTTGATGCGCGGTTCGCATTTCGGACCAGTTTGCGTGTTTATTTAAGTTGCGTTGATGCACGGTGCTTATTTTGGGCGTGTGCATATGTTTATTTAACTTGCGTTGGTGCGCGGTTTGCATTTTGGACCAGTGTGAATGTTTATTCAACTTTCGTTGATGAGCAATTCGAATTTCGGACCATTACGCATGTTTATTTGCGTATTTGCTTATTTTGCACCAGTGCGCATGTTTATTTAACTTGCGTTGGAGCGTGGTTCGCATTTCGAACCACTGCGCATGTTTATTTAACTTGCGTTGATGCGCGGTTCGAATTTCGGAGAAGTGCGCATGTTTATTTAACTTGCGTTGATGCGCGGTGCTTATTTCGGACCAGTGCAAATGTTTATTTAACTTGCGTTGGCGCGTGGTTCGCATTTCGAAAAACTGAGTATGTTTATTTAACGTGCGCCGATGCGGGGTTCTTATTTCAGGCCAATGCGCATATTTCTTTAACTTGAGTTGATGCGCGGTTCTTATTCTGGACCAATGCGCATGTTTATTTAAGTTGCGTTGATGCGCAGTTCTTATTTTGAATAGTGTGCTTGCTTATTTAGCTTGTGTTGATGTGCGGTTCGCATTTCGGACCAGCGCACATGTTTTTTTTTTAACTTGTGTTGATGCGTGGTTCGCATTTTGGACCATTGCGCATATTTATTTAACTTGTGTTGATGATCGGTACTTATTTTGGACCGGTGCAAATGTTTATTTAACTTGCGCTGATGTGCGGTTCGCAATTCGGACCAGTGTGCATGTTTATTTAATTTGCGTTGATATCCGGTACGCATTTCGGACCAGTATACCTGTTTCTTTAGGTTGCGTTGATGCGTGGTTCGAATTTTGGGACCAGTGAGCAGGTTCATTTAACTTGCGATGACGCACGATTTACATTTCGGACCAGAACGCATGTTTATTTAAGTCCCGTCGATGCCAGATTCTTATGTCTATTCAACTTGCGTCGATTCATGGTTCTTTCTTCGGACCACTACGCATGTTTATTTAACTTGCGTTGATGCGCGGTTCTCATTTCAGACCACTGCGCATGTCTATTCAACTTGCGTCGATGCGTGGTTCTTTTTTCGGACAAGTGCGCATGTTTGTTTAACTTGCGTTGGAGCGTGGTTCGCATTTCGAACCACTGCGCATGTTTATTTAACTTGCGTTGATGCGCGGTTCGAATTTCGGAGAAGTGCGCATGTTTATTTAACTTGCGTTGATGCGCGGTGCTTATTTCGGACCAGTGCAAATGTTTATTTAACTTGCGTTGGCGCGTGGTTCGCATTTCGAAAAACTGAGTATGTTTATTTAACGTGCGCCGATGCGGGGTTCTTATTTCAGGCCAATGCGCATATTTCTTTAACTTGAGTTGATGCGCGGTTCTTATTCTGGACCAATGCGCATGTTTATTTAAGTTGCGTTGATGCGCAGTTCTTATTTTGAATAGTGTGCTTGCTTATTTAGCTTGTGTTGATGTGCGGTTCGCATTTCGGACCAGCGCACATGTTTTTTTTTTAACTTGTGTTGATGCGTGGTTCGCATTTTGGACCATTGCGCATATTTATTTAACTTGTGTTGATGATCGGTACTTATTTTGGACCGGTGCAAATGTTTATTTAACTTGCGCTGATGTGCGGTTCGCAATTCGGACCAGTGTGCATGTTTATTTAATTTGCGTTGATATCCGGTTCGCATTTCGGACCAGTATACCTGTTTCTTTAGGTTGCGTTGATGCGTGGTTCGAATTTTGGGACCAGTGAGCAGGTTCATTTAACTTGCGATGACGCACGATTTACATTTCGGACCAGAACGCATGTTTATTTAAGTCCCGTCGATGCCAGATTCTTATGTCTATTCAACTTGCGTCGATTCATGGTTCTTTCTTCGGACCACTACGCATGTTTATTTAACTTGCGTTGATGCGCGGTTCTCATTTCAGACCACTGCGCATGTCTATTCAACTTGCGTCGATGCGTGGTTCTTTTTTCGGACAAGTGCGCATGTTTGTTTAACTTGCGTTGATGTGCGGTGTTTATTTTGAACCGGATCGCATGTTTATTTAACTTCCGTCGATGCGCCGTTCGCATTTCAGGCCATTGACCATGTTTATTTAACTTGTGTTGATGCGTGGTTCTCATTTCAGACCAGTGCGCATGTTTCTTTGGGTTGCGTCGATGCGCGGTTCTTTTTTCGGACCAGTGCGCATATTTATTTAACTTGTGTTGATGCGCGGTTCGCATTTCGGACAACTGCGCATGTTTATTTAACTTGCCTCGATGTGCGGTTCGCATTTCGGACCAGTGCGCATGTTTGTTTAGGCTGCGTTGATGCGCGGTTCGCATTTCGGACCACTGCGCATGTCTATTCAACTTACGTCGACGCGTAGTTCTTTTTTCGGACCAATGCGCATGTTTATTTAACTTGCGTTGATGCGCGGTGCTTATTTTGGACCAGTTCGCATCTTAATTTATCTTCCGTCGATGCGCGGTTCACATTTCGGACCAATGCGCATGTTTATTTAACTTGCATCGATGCGCAGTACTTAATTTGGACTACTGCGCAAGTTCATTTAACTTGCGTTTATGCGCTGTAGGAGGAGACTCATTTAATTTTTTTTTCAAAAATTCCGAAAAAAAAAATTTCCAATTCACTCAAAAAGCACAAGCCGTATGCATGACCCCCTAGAGACGGCTCATATCGAAAATAAATAAAATCTGATAAAAACTGTAGGAGAAAATGCATTTTGAATTTTTTTCTTCAAAAATTCTCTGATCGACTAAAAAAGACAGGCCATATTCACGACACCCTAAGCATGCCTCAGCCCCAAAATAAATGATGTTTGATCAAAACTGTAGGAGGAAATGCATTTTGAAGTTTTTTTCTTCAAATTCAAAAATTGCCCGATCGACTAAAAAACACAAGCCGTATGCACTCCCAGCAAAAATAAATGACATCGAATCAAAATTTTAGGGGTAGATGCATTTTGATTTTTTTGTTTGCAGCCTCGCAAAGCATAACGACTTGGGTGTGATTTTGGCAAGCGATAGCTTGCCTGTTTATTTCACTAGTGCTATACTATAAATGTCCTTTACAAACATATATAACATAATTGAATTATGTTACAACTAAATGATATACAACCTAATACAGATATTCATTTAGGTGGCGGTAATCGCGCCAAACAGTAATAGATAACCGTCGCCCGGACAAAGACATAACATGTGAATTAGATAACGAAGATATAAAATTACCATTAAGGGAGAGGAGGGTGGGATTTTAATCATAAAACTTTTACAAATTGTAAACTGTTGCTGGAAGCCAAAATGATGCTTTCCAATGCGCATGCGCTAACTGCTCCATCCGATTCCGACCCTTCCAATCACAATGTACTCATGTAGCTTAGTTACTAACACTGTGTACTCAGACATAACATTTTTCGAGAACCTGCAAGGTTGCTCGGATCATACAAAAATACATTTTAAACTGTTTATTTAAAATAGCATATTTTCGAAATTTTTGCTTGAAATATTTCCCAAAAATACAAACTAAAAAAGCACAAGCCGTATGCACGACGCTTTAGGGGTGTCTCATACCAAAAATAAATGACACCGGGTCAAAAATGTAAGAGGAGATACATTTTAAAATTTCTTTAAAAAATCCCCAAAAATTCAAAAATCACCCGATCGACTAAAAAAGCGCAAGCCGTATGCACGACCGCTTAGGAATGCCTCACACCAAAAATAAATGACATCGAATCAAAATTGTAGGAGTAGATGCATTTTTTTTCAAAAAATTTTGCTTTAAAAAATCCCCAAAAATACAAAAATTGTCCGATCGACTAAAAAAGCACAAGCCGTATGCACGACCCTTCAGGGATGCCTCATACCAAAAACACATGACATCGGATCAAAAATGTAGGAGGAGATACATTCTAAATTTTTTTCTTTAAAAATTCCCCAAAAATTCAAAAATCATCCGATCGACTAGAAAAGCACAAGCCGTATGCAGGACCCCTTAGGGATGCCTCACACCAAAAATAGATGACATCCGATCAAAATTGTAGGAGGAGATGCATTTTGAAACAAAGTTTACAGCGAACTAACTAACTAACTAACGGACGCCATCCGCAGACCGATAGGAATACCCCAGCTTACGTGTAACGTAAGCTGGGCTAAAAACACACAAGTTTACATCACACAAAGAACATGGTTGGGAATGTCACTGCGTCTAGCCAAAGCCAATAATATTCATAAATTAATTATAAAGTGACAGGGAACATCACTCTGCAATACTAGGAACACCCGAATGAAATCTGTTGCGGATGTGGCACTTGTCACAGGTTCTTATTAATGAAATACAGTTTGACTTAAAAAAAAACTGCATCATTGTTTTTATGTTACGCGCAGCGACTATGAAGTTGAAGCCTTGATAATAAACCGACGCATGAGCGGTAAAAAGCAGGCACTGCTCGTTTTTATACGTAACGCACTTTTTTATATATTGGGCGTTATGCATTAAATGCATTTGCAATGTGAACCAGAGTCGACGTGAAAATAAGGCCTTGACAGAGCTGTTTTCATTTTTTTTTTTTTTTTGGTGTTCATAACAGCAAATGCTTTGCAAAGAAACTCTACAGACAAGTGTAAGCACCAAACAAAAAAAAAAAAAAAAAAAAAAAAAAAAAAGAATAAAGCCTCTACCTGTGAAAATCGTCGATACAATGAATCTGATTAGTGGCGTCCACTGTGAAGGGCACACCATCTAGGCTCTTTCCACACACCACACATTTGAAGCACAGGGGGTGATATGGCTTACCGGTAGCTCTCAAAATCTAAACAAATTATATACGTGTTATTTCTCTCTCTCTCTCTCTCTCTCTCTCTCTCCCTCTCTCTCTCTCCCTCTCTCAAGACTATTGCACAGTCATACAGCAGCATGGTCGTTATTTCCAATACTGATAGTAGAACTCGTGGGTGAATTAAACACTTTTTTAATGAACCCCAATGCTGTTTTGATACGAATGGAATTTGGAGTTGTTTCAAAGCATCACTCAATACATCAAACTGAATTATAGCAAATACAATCATGGTCACGACAACAATCCTCAGCCAGTATTCTACAAGTCTTGTACACAGCAGTAACGTGAGCAGAGACCATCGCGTAGCGTACAGACCAAGCTGAGATTCACAGCTGCTTTCATGCGTCCAGGATAAACAAAGCAGCTCTAAAACATTTAATCTTAATGGTTCTTGTTTCGCATAGTAATACTTACCCTTTCAGTGATTGGTTTAGAACACACTGAGCACTTTTCTAAAGTCGTCTGGAATGACGAAGAATAAAAATATTGATATCTGAGTTGGTGAAAACACCTTATGCTTAAGTCGCAAATATGTAATATGAGCAAATATCAGAAAATATGTAATCAGCATCTTACTTTGTTGCAAAGGGTTTCTTTTTTCACACTCGTAAAGCTCACATTCGAATATTTTTCTTGTTTCTCTGTTTTCATAGGAATGCATTTGTTTAAAACGTTCACAGTAGAGAGTTAGTGTGGATACTAAAAAACTACAATATACTTAACCACTTCGTTAAGAGTATTACTTAGTTATATGTGATTACAGTAAACATGTAGTTACAACACAAGTATAACTAATAAGCTATAAAGTAACCCTTTGGCACAGGAACATTTCGGAATGTAGGAGACACTTACAACATAGCAGGGCTCACAATAAGGTCTTCCTTCCATCGCATAAAATGGCTGTCCCTTTAAACATGTGCCTGCAAATCAAAACATTTCCATATTTTTGCCCTTCAAAAACGTATCAGCAGAGATGTGCATATTTTCGAGTTTTGCTTCCCTGTAAACTTCAGTTATTTTTTGAACAGCAGGACTATCCTATCGTTATTATTTTGGTAGATGAATCCAAATGTTATCAAAAAGACTGGGCCAAGAAAGTTTTCTTTCCTATCCTTGAACTTGAACCTCAAATTATCAAATCACTGCAAACATTCACAAGTGCAAAACACAAAAAATCATTATTGCGTTCTTTAAAATATTTAAACGCATTCACGTATCAATGGTCAATCTGTTGTTTTGTCATTCTATTTTATTTTTCTCAGCAGTGAAACGCAGCTGTGACAGTTTTCACCCGAAGGACTGATTGTCCCGGGTGGGGGGGGGGGGCGAATTCGACCTTGATGGTAAAGAAAATTGAACGATACCCTCAATTTGACGAGATTATTTTTTACAGGTAAGAAAATCCAGAATTTTGGTAGTAAACGTCTGTCACAACCCCACATCACGCCGCTTCTTGCTTTACCTCAGAATCTGCGTTTTTTTTTTCATTTTTTGGTTAACTTTGAACAGTCGCGAAAAGGGCAAGCACATCAAAAGTCCAGCTTTACAACTGAACTGCCAGTTAACTGATATCCGTGAACAGCTGTATGTACGAAGATCGATAAAATCATTTCTGTTTGTAAAGAATAACACTCACTCTTTAACATAGAAATCACTCGTCTGTAACATTGCTAAAAAAGGATTTCAAACTACCAGGGATGTATTTTAACGTTTTTGAATCGGCTGCCATCCAGACTCCAGACAATCAGGTTAAAACCTATCAAAGTTTTACAAGACATGGCTGCCCAACTGAAACTCGGATGATCTCGGGTCGTCATAAAATTCCTTCTCCGACCTATCATTGTTCCTGTAACAATTTTACGCCCAGCATCCCTGTATCAGGCGTTGGGGTTTAATCATATAATCCTCTTATCTGGTCAGTTTATAATCTGGTGATTCAAACAGCACAGAAAAAAGCTTCTTGATATAATTTCATGCCGTTCTCTGGAGTCTCAGCCGTTGGATCGACACTTTTTAACACCAACAGCTAAGGTGAAATTTTGATGTTCTTACCTAGCAAAAATTATCAGCAAACGTAGTCGATCCAACGAATTGCATAGACTAATGTGGCGATATTTTAAATCTTCCCCTTGCCAGTACACACATATGACTGTTTACCCAAGAAGCCGACCAGGGACTAGGTCAAGTTTAGGAGATAAGAGCATACAATATAGATTTTATGAAGCAGAAAGTTTAACACGACACCATGGTACTTTTGAGTATCTACGAAGCAGACAGACGCACGGTGGCAAGCAAGCGAGGGGTTTTTACTTACTACATGATATACATGTGAAGCAATCTACATGGAAAAGCTGATCAAGAGCCTTGCACCCTGCCGTTTCACCCATAATAGCACGGCCACATTTAGCGCACATGCCTGCAATCAAAAGCATTAAGGACATTTTTGAGACATCGCACCATTATGACGCCATCTTTAATATGACACGTTAGCATTGCGAAGAATATCCTGCGTACGGCAGCAAACACTCGATAACTTGATCGCAAGTTTACAATTACAAGGCACATGATTTTCGAGCTGCCTGCCCTCTATATATATATTAACGAAATTTAATACAGCGAGATGGCAGCTGGTAATAGAAGAATATTATTTCTGATCTACGTGTCAAGTTAGCGAAGTGTTTGCTTCACATAATTTGGCATCACCGAGGTGTAGCTGACGCTGCCAATATTTAGGTGAAAAAAACAACTTGTTAGCAATTTAACAAAACGTATTGCTTTTATTTTTATTCAAGAAATAGATCTGCTGTGTTTCGACCCTTTATGATAATCAAAGCAGTTAAGGAAGAAAGGCAAGGGAGGTCTGGGGAGAAAGGGATTTCAAAAGAATTCCAGAATAACCCAGAACCTATCAGTGAGATATAGATACGAGAACATTAAGACCACCCACGCAGCAATCCTAGCTCCAACCGACAATTCAATTCCGCACAGAGCGGCCTTCCCTGCCATACACACGGCAGAAGGTACACATGTGGTAGGCACTGTCAACTTACCACACCGCTCACAATTGAAGCACCAGGGATGGTAAATGGTCTCTAGGGCGTACAGCGCGTTATATTCACCGTGGACCGGGCGTCCACAACGCGCGCAATATCCTATACAATTCCATTTCATTGGTTTTCAATTTTTACCTAGCGGTAACACTTATTATAACGCCAAAACGTGAAACAACTTTTTGTAAACACAGTTACTATTTACTTATTTTATTCAGGATAAGGCACTAGAGCAATATATCATGCAACTGCCGTAAATTATAAATATTTAAATTACTTCATCTTTATAAATTTTTTTCTTCTGAGAATGCCTTTAATATCTCACTTTTGCGTACAGTATCTGCAATGTGAACTATTTGTTCCTTTGTCAACATATTCCCCGATAAAATGGGACATGGCATGCACCAAAATATATTTACCATGCGATCAAAACAATGACGTACCAAAGAAATCTGGATCGGCCGCGGCCTCCATATTCTGCATGAGCAGACTGGTGAGGGCATCCACTTCTTCCTCCTTGCCCTTGCTCTCCTTGCTACTGTGGCTTGCGTCCAGGCCTCCCTCCATGGTAGGCATGAGCTGGTAGGGTCGCTCCAGCGTCTGTTTGGGCGAATCAGGTGACCGCTGCTGCTGGTAGGTGGGGGAGGGGGGTCTGTACGTGGGCGACTCACTCCTCGACTTGTACTGGGAGTACGGCTGGGAGGTGGCATTCAGCGGCTGGGGAGGTGGCGGTGGTGGCGACTGACCGGTGGGACGGCTTTGCGCATAGCCAAAATTGGCATTCTGGGGGCTGGTATAGACGAGGCGGCTTTCGGCAGGCTCTGGGTACTTGTGCTTCTCGCTCGACCTTGCGCCATACACGGGCACCGACACTTCGCTGTCGCTGTGGTCTTGATACGCCGAAGAACCAAGCTTCGGACTGTCTCGGTTCGCATTCCTGTCACTATAGGTTTTACTTGAATACGGGTCCGAAGGCGACTGGTAGGCGCTGTAACTGCTATTCGCCGATGATAACGGTGTCACTCGGACCTGGCGAGCATGGATATAAATAAACTACGCATGTACGCATTGCTGGTCTCCGATAGCAAAAGAATACTCTCCCTAACAACGGCCACATGACGCGTTTAGCCGAGGCAGCGTCAGTTTTCACTAAAATAACATCATCAAACCCACCACTGAACAACCATAGCTGATTTTTTGTAAAGGTAACAAGTTGCACATCTGTATCCGCTAGAATCCATACCCCAACAGCTGACTATCGACCGAAAGGGTTGTTACTTCGTTTCCAGATGGTGCAGACCTGTATATAAGATGAATGTTCATCTTATTTTTTAATTTACAGTAAAGCTGAAATCAGGTTGAACACAAAATAAGGTGTTCTATAACTGATATTTTCTTCACTGGCTAGAGACCTTAAAGAACTCACTTCAAAACGCTGGTCTGCAGCTGCGGAGCGCGGCGACTCATGTCGGCTGCTCCCGGGCGGTACATAACCACGTGGCCGATCCATGAATAGCTTGCCAGGCTCTACTGCCTGCCTGAAACCGACACATGCCGTCAAACCACCACTGGTTTATTATTAATATTATTATTTTGCCACATATATTTATTAAAAATCTAAAACGCAACCCGACGATTGGTCGGACACCAGGGAGTAGTCTACACCAGAAATGCGAAATCTCACCCACGTACCCCATATGCACGTGCTATCCTGTTTGGCATGTATGCATACTTAATACTTACTCTTCCAGACGAAACGCAACCTTCTGGCATTGGAAATAAACATGTATGCCATTTTTATATCCCACAAGTATGTCTAACAATGTAAGCCTCTATAGAAGTACTTTATCCTTTATTCAAAAGTATGCGCAATTAATTTGAAGGACAAAATATTCTGGTCTTCCATAAATGAGGGACAACTTTTGAAATGTGCTGATACGTGCTTACTTGCTTGCATAATAATTCTTATCAGTCCTCGGGATGTAGAGTTGTTCCTTCTGCGCATATTTCTGTCTCCCGTCTTCTTCGTATTTCGCCGGTAAACCTTTATGAACAAATTTTAACATTGCTTTCCTTTACGTTATCAAGTAGACTTTAAAATCAAAATAAGCAACTTTGCATACCCCATTAACAAAAGCTGACTGTGGTAATTCTTCATGTATATGGTTTACATTTGAAATCTTTTCACTAGAAATGAAAAAAAGAAACAAACAAAAAACAAAACAAAACATACAACGAGATATATTGTTTCAGTCTGTTGACAAGTTGATAACTACTTTGCAGGTGAAATGCACCAACGCCATGCAACTACGAACTTCCTTGCGATAAGAAATACACCGCTTGTCGTTTTACTTTGTCGTTACATCACAGCTATTAAAACACTTGTCATCCGGGTTCAAAATAAATTATTTATCGGCTTTTTTTTTTTTTAAATTTTATCCCATGCTCTCTTTTGGTTCAGTTAAATAAACGTGTCAGTTTTAAATAGTATAACAGATAATAAATATCAAATCTATTTATAAAATGAATCCAGGAGCCCTTTTGTCGAAAAGGTTCACTGAAAAACGGACTGCCAACATAAATAATTCGCCGTGTTGAACCCTGAATTTTCGGTAAATGCATGAGTTCAATACGCGGTGGAAATGGCTCTGGAAAGAAGTAAAATAAAAAAAGTGACTGCATGCGAAACAATATGTCTTTGCCTTTGCCCATAAACAGTCAACAGAGAGCTATGACGCAAAAGATAACGCAAATTATGTTATACAGTTACAGAGAATCGCAAAAACTAAAGAACTTCAACAAAGAATTCAAAATAAAAGTAAAGCAGTGAGTCACACAACACATCTCGTGTGTGCTTCACAGTTTAAATAAGCTTCAAGTAGGATTGGAAATAGATAATGCGGTGAGTCTGCAAATAAACCAAATATTTTCATTTATTAGGTGAAAGAAAATAGTCAGTCGATCTCTTGCGTGAATAATTTCTATGACGACTTAAAATTTTTGTACTAAGTTATTTCGTACTTGCAAAGGTACGGAATTATTCTTCATATATACAGAAATGACAGCATGGGTATTTTTAAGTTGCTCGTATTCTCATAATTTAAAATGGATGTCCAGGGGTGTTGCGATCTGCTGAGACCCAATTAATAATCACACACCAAAGTGCCACCAAACTGTAGTTGTAAGAGCAGACAGCCAAGGACACCCATGCGTAGTAGTAGACTGATCTGAACAAATTTCCAGAAGTTACGCGAAGTAACACAGGTCCCACATTTTTGCGGGGGTGGGGGGGGGGGGTGGCTAAAGAGTATGTGCCACATCTGTGAAGTCGTTTGACCAAGTCATAGTTATTAAAATCCGTAAAATACAGTATTAAAATCCGTCATTCAAAAATCTCGAGGAAAGTGATTGATAATTACCCCAATTAATTGTAATTACACCAATATTCGTTTCGTTACCGCTTTAAATTCTGACAAATTTAAAAAGATGAATTCGATTATATTAAATTTTATTACTGAACTTCTCGCACACAAGCGGTTTTGTTCTTCGTACAATGCACATTCCTTTAAAAAGGCAATGACCTGAAATAACGTAAATCAAAGCAAAAACCTGCTCTTATAAAATACGATACCTATTTTATTCTAATAGCATTAATTTAATGATGATAAATATATCTGATACTGAAATATAATACATACATTTGAAAGACTAATGAAAACATCTACTACTACTAAAGGGAACCAAAAATTTGTGATAAATCGAAATACAGGTTGCGAAAACTATATTTAGATTTATACAAACAGCTAATTTTTGCTGTACTCTCCTCCCCCCCCCCACACACACAAAAAGAATGAAAAAAAAAAAAAGGTTGACAAAATTAACCGATTGTTTTTGCTCTCATGTAATGGCCAATATTTTCTTTTCTCTGTGTTTTTTTTTTTTGGGGGGGGGGGGGAGTGGGAGGATTAAACCGAAGCTTTCAACTAAGGTATGCCAGGCTCAAACAGTCTTATTTACTGAACAAAGTCAATACACCACCCGATTTTAGTGCATAAATAGCGCCAACCTGCCTTTTTTTCAAGTTTTAACGAAAGTTGTTCTTTTGGTGCTCGCAACAGTTTTCTGTTTATTTGTTCCCGTTTACTAGCGGTGCTTTACCTTCGTTTTGAACAAGTTTTACTTTGCGATTTTTTTTCCTGTTAATTGACAATTGTTGCACCACCGGAAACAACACTTTGGGGGAGGTGACAGAATAAACGTGCACGAATGATGACAGTATGTTTCACAAGTTTTCAGTTTTAGTCATAAATGATGGCACTGTGTTTTAGGAACAGCATTTCCACCAAATCTGTGGTGGTTGGGAGACTATTTTGGACCCTCCGGGTGCCTCCTCCTTAAACCGTTACGTTCAATAAATATCCAAAGTGGATAATTGCCAGAAACGCGGATAACCCTGATGAATACCACGTATTGTTAATCCAATAATCTACTTGCTCTTGAAGTCTGTTAGAAGCAAAATAAGTCTTGTTATGAAGATAAACAACATTAAGTGTAGCACAAGAATTCAGGTTACAAGTGCTGTCGGAACCGGTTGATTGCATGGCCCATTTTCCGGTTATGCGTTAATCTGGCAAATTTAAGCTTAAAATAACAGTACTGGATTTTAAAATATTATGCAATTAACTGGTTTATGCGAGTAAATGCAATGCGATTAATTTTTCCAGTAACTGCAATGTCTGCTACTATTTGTAGTTAATCAATGGTACAATGGTTAACCGATCAGTCGACTAAAATCTAATCAGGCAACTATTAAAACCAAACTAACTGGTCGAGCAGTTGAATTTAGCCTTAAAAACTAGAGGGTACATGAAAACCAATAAATTCTTTGCACCAACTAAAGGCTGTAACGGGTCCGATTGGTCCACGGGTCTCGGGTCCAAATCTCGGACCTGGGTCAAGACGTTGGAATCATGAAGCATAATATTTTGTATGGTTAACATTTCTCAAGCAATTAATATTGCGATTATATATAGCAAAATCGTGAAACTGTATGTGTATAATTTGATTAGATATATGGCTATATATCCACATTATGCACAAACTCCTCAGTAAAATCGTCAATTTTAGGTTTTTGTGTTTTTACTTCAAGCTACCTCCTTGACGACAGATCTTAAATCATCCCTTCGACAATTTCATATCCAGTCTCGCAAATTTGACTCTCTTCCAGCAACTGTTGCAACTCGTTTCCCAAAATACTATAAAATACTGAGATGACAAGCCTGGATTGAAGGCCCTCCGGACTCCTGGGGATCCGATGATTATTTATATATATTTCTTTTAATCGGGAAATTTTTCGGGGGGGGGGGGAGACTCTGGGCCCACAGAGCCTGAATCCAGGGGGCCCCGAGATAAAATCAGAGGGCTTCGCACCACTGGTCCCCCGTTAATAGCCAGTCTTAAAATATAATGCCATGAGAATAGGAAAGGTAAAGAGATTTTTCAGAAAAAGAACCTGATTGTGCCCTTAACTTTCCACACGAACAGAAATAAACATGCTAAACGAGAATGCACGAAGAGCAGCAAATACCAAAACTGAGTGTGAATAATGATTATAAACATATTAAGCGCATGCTTTGGGGAACAACCAGGGCTGCAACAATAGCCAAAATGCTGCCGCGAAATCAAATGGCTGTGACTCTTTCACTCTTCATTTCTCTTAATCGTCCTTAAAATTCATACGGACAACAAATAAATAAATAAAACAAAAACAAAAAGACGCATCTGACGGAACGCAACTGAAGTGGCATCAATGAAATTCAAAGCTGGAAAGCTTCGCTACACTCCACAAAGACGTAAAGACGTTGCCGACTGAGGCGTAAGTAGCCTCTAGCGGCTGGTCGTTGCAGCCCCAGCAAAGTCAAACTGATAAAGTGTAAAAGGCTTACAAGATAGGCCACACCTCAACCAGGAATTTTCTATTTTTGCTGCATTAAATGATGAACACACAACAGAAATGTTTGTACATGTATCTAGTTATAAGGAAATAACATTTATTTAACACTAAATTATAATAGGTGTTATAATTAAGGTAGGGTTTTGTTTATACAAAATCAACACACAGTCACTTTGCAGCTCTTTATTGTGAGATACTGCCACCTTTTGATCCCATCACCATCAATAATATACATCACACAGGAGTGATATATGCAATCCTGATATATCGGGTTTTGCCGCTTTTCTTTTACATAGGCCCATTAGCCAACTTTGAACAAGACGCATTGCTTGCACTTTTAATACTTACAGTTGAATTAACGGATGAGAAACACGACTATTTTAGAACACGTGACTACTTGAGGTTGCTCGGTTGTTTCCTTGTAATTTATTTTTGTTGTTGTTTTTTTTTTCTTGTTTTTTTTTTTGTGTTTGTTTGTTATTTTTTTATGCTTTTTTTGCAGTAGGAAACTACTTCGCTTATCTGAGAAAAGCAACATATAGCCAAGAATTAATCACTCTGGTGAAAAAAGTTCACTGCAACAGTTTTCTGACAAAAAGATCTCAGTTTTAAATATCATGTTCCTTGAGCAGCCAATGGAACCCTTAGGACTGCATCCACACATTGCCCGTTTGCGGACATGTCAGTTTCAATATTGTTTCGTTTTTAACGTTACTAACACACTTCTTTCTGTCAAACAAAGTAGGAAAGATCACAGTAAAAGGCCAGAAAAAAAACTCACCTTCAGTGGGAAATGGCTTCTCTCTGCTATACGAGCCGTAGTACTGGGCCTGAGCCGTGGTAAACCCCGGCCGATCCGCTTCGTTCAAATTCAGCTGGCGCTGGAAATCTCTCTCCATACTCCTTTTTACTTCTGAAATCACAGAAATTGGCATAGGTGATTCTTAAAATACGCTAAAAAGGCACAACAGACAGCTGCAACCGACTGCTTCCGCTTCCTGTCAATCAAATACATGCACATATCCAGCAACTGAAATTTTTTTTACCGGCCAAAAAAGGTTACGCTGATCTCCTACTCAAGCCCAGATATACCCGTGTGTCAAGGTCACACGCTCCCAAGGAATCAAAAGACTAGCTCCGGTTCAGGCGAAATCAGACGTATCGACTCGGGCGAGTGGCTGTTGCAGTATCACACAGTCACATTTTTCACTGCTTCAGGCAACACTACCGCAATGGCAAACAGCAGCTCAATGGAAATCCTGTTTACTGCTCAGAATCCTCAGTTTTACAATCCTCAGACGGACAAGCTACTCCGTAAATTTGTTTGTAAACATATTCAATGCCGAAAAAGCTTAAATATATTGGTGACCCAAAGAAAGTTGGGTCGTGGAAAACAAATTCATAGACTGGAGCAGATTTGCCACTTGCATACATCTGAAATCTACACGAAGCACGAGGGATACTTTCCCCTCAGTAATTGGCAGTGAGAGAAGCTAAGAAAATATTCCCAAAGAGAACTTGCGGGCAACCCCACTTGCAAAAATAATGCAATATACATAACCAGAGACCCTGCTCATACCATAAATTTGCGGAATCGAATAGTAACAAATATAGCACGTGGGAAAAACCCAGCTTATAATGTTCATGTCCATGACAAATACGCCCTTGTGGTTGGCTCCGTACAGCCTGTAAACAATAACTCATCTTTATTATTCTGCTGATGACACACTGCTCTGTTATTATCATTGTTATTTTAAAAACGTTGCGTAGGGATTTCATACAAGAAGGAACACAATTAAAAGGGAACAACGAAAGGATAGAATACCTGATGTTCACAACCGTTGCACGGTATTTTAAAGACGGTTGGTTAACAGTGGCAATGCTTAACTAGAGCGGCTAGTGCACACAAAACATAAAAGTACAGGTTATATCACAAACTTTCAATAGGCACCTACTACATTTCTTGTTTTTGTAAACAAAAACAAACTTCTCCCCGACTAAACCCATAATTCACCAATAACCATTTTCCATTTTTCCACCAAGTTTCAACTTCAGCGGCTGAGAAATCTTAGATACAAGATTTTATCGTAATGACGTCATACAGCTTTCTTAATTTCGCTACATCCGTCAAAGGTTCATCCGACTGAGCCAAGGAATACCCAGAAAAAATATGAAGTCGATACGACTTACCGTTATCGTGATATTTTGACACAAGATCTTGTTCAAAATATATACATATTTTACGTGATGACGGCATACGCCGCACTCGTTGCAATGACTGCCTAATAAAATTGTTTGACATGTTCCAGTACTCGGATGTTGCTGTGCACTGGCCACTCTAGTATGACTAGACATTAATGTTTTGGGCTGGTAACAATGTCCTTAGACAATTGTGTTAATTTAAATGTTTTCAAATCATAATGAGTGTACTAATATTCTTCATTCGGATAGTTCGTCACTCACTTGTCAAAGATATTCTGACACATTTGTGACAAGATATTGACAAACTGCAAATTATGATTTGGTAAATGTATGACAAGAAAATGACAAGCCAGTCACAAAGACAATTTTTCTTTTACAAATTTACACTGTTGCGTTAGACACCGTCGGGCTGATGAGTTTCGGGTCGTCAATCAATTTGACGAAGCTTTGACGAACTTGTGACAAACTGACAAGTTCGAACTGACTAGTTTTTGATAAGCTACTGGCGAATTATTGGCATAACGAAGCTGTAAATTGACGGATTAATGAAAATTTATGACAAAGTGTTGATAATATTTTACTGGAATCGGGCTTTGTCAAATGGACAAGGCAAATTTGTTGGTCTCTTGTCAATTCGACAACTTTTCGACAAATTCTGGACAAAGCCATATTATGTGTGTACGGGCTGAACAACGGGGTGCTTCGTAGCTCTGACAAAGATATATCAGAGGGAGAACGAATGGTTGTAAAAGATCCAAATTAGTGAAATGCTAAAGAACATCTTCCGTGGGCTAAAACATGATTCATTTGTCCTATCGCAAAATAAAAAAATTGAGTTGAAAGTTTTGCCGAATTAGCATTTGGTTTATTTAGTTGATTTGGAATGTAACACTTTATTGTCGCCAATCATGATCTGCCGTGATCAATTTTATCACCTTGCCCTAATATACCGAGCCAAAACAAGGAGGAGTTGACTCGAAGCTGCCAGACAGATACACTAGCAACCTCATATTCTAATTTGATAATAGAAACTAGCTTTGAAGAAAGGTGCATTACTGGAAACGGGCTATACCAGGGTCATCAAAATGCAATGCAGATCAACCTAAACGCTGAAAGGTACAACAAAACAATGTACAAACCAGCTCCAAGCTCCGGCTCGCTACTGGGGGGTCGGATACCGCTTCAAATCCTCCCTATACTACCGGTAATCAACTGCGCTTCTTTTGAAGCACCTCTGTGGCGATCTGCGCGAGATTCAACGACCCACAAGTCTTTGCTGGCATTTGCTAAACGCCCTCAAGGTACAATGAAAATGATACACAACTTCTGTGTCACGCTTTCTTTAAAGGACAAGAATATAGAAATAATTACACATTTCCCCCAACAATTGATATCTGTTTACATACAGGTTGTAAGAAAGTACCAATAATTTTTGCAATTATCCACCAAAAATTCTGAATGGATACTTCAAAAAGCATGGAAGAAATTAAAAGTTAAAAACTGCGGGTGTACAGAATAAATTTAAACATAATTCTGTACCCATCAATTACATGAGTATATATATTTACAGATTATCAATAACCCCTTAATATGAAGTTTTGGTCACTTGACTTAAGTCACATGACATTTAAAGGCCGGAACGTAAACATTTGACAGGTGAATCCGGAAGCTAAATGTTCTGTACTTTAACGAAGAAATAAAGACATGCAGCCATTAGAAATTTCGCCTTTGTTTTCACAAGGGTATATTTTGCATGCACTTTCAGTAAATGTTTCATATTACGGACTGGTATGTAAGATTCGTGCCCAGGAACATATGAAGTCGATCAATATTAGCTCCCAGATGCGACACGCTACAAGGTTTCCAGGCACCGCTTCAAACCCTCGCTATATAACGACATGAAAGTCAACTGCGCTTGCTTTGAGGCACCTCTGAGGTTACTTTGTGCGAAATTCAACGACTCACAAGTCTTTATTGGCATTTGCTGAACGCCCTCAAAGTACAACAGTATAATGATATACAACTTCTGTGTCACGCTTTCTTTAAAAGAAAAGAATACGAAAATAACCACAAATTTCCCGCAATAATTTTCATTTGTTTATATACAGGAAGCATAATTTAATACGTGAAAAGTAACAATAATTTTTGCAATTGTCCACCAAAAAACTTTTGAATTCATATTTCAAAAAGAATGGAAGCAATTAAAAATAAATTTATAGTTAATTCTGCATCTATCAACTATTTCAGTGTATAATTTACAGATAATCTATAAATTTTTAATAATTTTTATTTCAATTTTTGGTCATTTGACTTTGGTCACATGACATTTAAAGGCCAGAATTTAAACAAACATTTCACATGTGAGTGCGGAAGCTAACTTTTCTGCATTTTAATGAAGAAATAAAAGATACACAGCTCATTAAAAATTGTGGTTGTTTTACAAAAACTGTATAATTGGCATGAATTTTCTGTAAATTCTTGAGGACGAGCTCACGTCACAACCTTACATCTACCATTGAGAATTAATATTTTCATCACGTGATCAAAAACTGCCAGTGCCTGCGTCGGGGCAAAAAGCATATTTTCTCACTCTTTTATATCAAATATAACAGGGTATTTTTCTTGTTCTGGGCCGATTGCATACACTTTGGCCTACTTGTCACATGCCAGGAAGTTAGTTATTTATATAGTTTTTACCGTTTAGAAAAATTTTATTACTTAACCTAAATATCGAAGAATTTGTATTGGTATAAAACAGTGCGATAAACTCCAAATATGCACTCCAGTATGCACTCAGTTACCCACAATGCATTGCATGAAGGTGTCCCCAAGAATGTTCAAATAATTGGGAATGGTATACTGGATTTGTGTCTCAGAACATATGAAGTTGACCCCTTTTAGCGGCACAAAGGAAGACTTTGTAGCTCTGACAGCGAGGTAAATTATATGTTATACAAGTCAGACCTGACTCGGAGCTAGAAGGCTTTATAGAGCTCTAACAGAGAGATGTAATCGTACGAAACAACTTAAGGAACAGCTGACTTGGGGTATGTATAGTCCTAGATGACTTGTGATCTTCCTATGACAGCAAGAGTCTTGGTTCCTATAATAGGAAATGTCATTGATGTCAATTTTCCATATCTCGGCGCACGACTGGGGCCAACGGCGTTATTTTAGAAAGGGTGCATCACATACATGGCCCAATTATAAATTATGGCGCACAAGTTTTATGGTCAGATAACAATTTTTTACTGAGAAAAATATGTGTTTTCTTGAGATCAGGATATCGAATCCCTCATTATCGCCCACAACAGTGAATCCACAGTTGCAAAACCACGCTCTACTCTAGTTTGGGAGTATCGCTGAGGTCGAAAATAATGCGCCATAAAACTTATGCGCCATAATTTATAATTTGGCCATTTATGTGATGCACCCTTTCTAAAATAACGCCGTTGGCCCCAGTCGTGCGCCGAGATTTGAAAATTGACATCAATGACATTTTCTATTATAGGAACTATGACTCTTGCTGTCATAGGAAGACCGCAAGGGTCATCTAGGACTAAGAAAAAGCTAGCTCCAAGAAGCGGTGCGCTAAAAAGTTTCCAGGCACCGAGAGATACACGATGCTATACAAGTCAGAGCTACTCGGAGCTAATAAAAAGCCTGCCAGTTAGAGGCTCGGTGTCCTGGGACGTGCGCCGAAAGATCCAGAGCCTCGAAAATTGAGATCAATGGCCATCTCTATTGTAGGAACTGTGACCCTTTCTGTCCTAGGAACATAGAAAAGGTCCTCTGGGACTACTCGTAGGGTATGTACAGGTAAAACAGTCCGCACTGGCTATTGACACGCCAGTCCTTATTTACACGCCAGAATCAACCAATAAAAAAGACAGGTTTGTGTAGTCGCTCACATGTAAATAAGAAGCTTTTTAACCATATTCGCACGCCACCGAGGTACAATTTACATGTTGGCGTGTAAATAAGCAATATTTTAACCTCATTTGCACGCCAGCGTGTCAAAGTCTTATTCTGGCACTCCTTACACGCCGGCGTGAAAATAAGCAATATTTCAACCTTATTTGCGCGTCAGCGTCTCAAGGTACTAAAGTGGCACAATTTGCACGATGGTGGGTAAATTAAGGCGAAAAATTTGCTTATTTGCACGCCAGCGTGTCAATAGACAAGTCCGCGCTTATTGACACGCCGGCGTGTAAATAAGCAAATTCTTTCCCTTAATGACACGCCCGGCGTGTCAATAGCCTTTGCCAAAACAGTCGTACCAATACACAGATAAAGACTTCCGCGGCCATATTGGAAAAACCATCTTTCGACGGCAAACAAACATTTCTTGTCTACAAAAATGGAGCTTCCAAATGACATCATTAAATGCAATTTTTGACTTTTTCAAGCACAACAAAATAAGACCGACCATACAACTAGAAAAAAAAGTACCAAAACCTTAATTCATGATAATAAGTGCCAGTTGACAGCCTCTATTCACGTTTTTACAATGCATAAATTGAAGGCGATAATATAAGATCCTGGAGTTTTGCACACAAATTTTTGACATTTACTTAAAATTTCAAGGCAACCAGTCAAAATATTCTTTCAGAAATTAAACCCTAGCAAAATTAAACCTAATCGCGTCATTTAAACACTTTTACTTGACAATAGTGTCATTAATTGATTTATGGTCGAATTTTGAAGCTGTGGACCTATGACAAAAAGCTATATAAAACCCGGTAAAACAGGGTTGGGAATTGCTTCAAAAATATTGTTCAGTTGACACCAACATTGATTTTTCGAGATTTTCCGGGTTAAAGGTAACATTAACCATCATTATTTTTTATTGTTTTGAAAATTTTAGTATGTCAATATTTTGCTATAGGCTGTTATATCAAATAGAAAATCGCCCATTTTAAAATCGCGGTACACAACAAGTTCAGTGTGCTCTGAAACGTGTTAGATGTGATGAATTCATTTTTCATTGAACTTTTCCCCATAAATTTGATTGACTAAACACACCATTGAGTGTAATTTATTTTTTTCCTTTTATACAAGTCATACTAGGACGTTTTTTAATACTTGGCAGAAGCTTTTCGCGAAAATTGGGTACTTGCGCGAAATCTTCTAATGTCGATTTCTTTATCTCAGTGCTTTGTCATGCCTAAAGTAGAATAAAATATACTTTGCATAGTATTGAAAAATACATGCCGCATGCTGTCCTGTTTTGACAATAAACATTCAGGTTGGTTTTTACATAAATTTTGGCGTCTTCTAACGCAAACGAAGACATGCATTTCTGCTATGTTTACCTTCTAAGCATTACGGAGAAAATGTAAACAGCACTCTGATTGGCTAATGATCGAAACTCTTTATTCGTGTATTCTTACCTTAACGCAGCTCCAAGAAGCGGGTCGCTACCGGGGAACCGGCGGATCGGTTTACAGTTAACTTATACAATTAAAGATGGCCTGAGGTGTAGAAAAATATCGCAATAACAATGCGACGCGCTCAGGCTTACTTGCAAGAAATTTTTTCTTTAACTTTTTAAACAGGCAAAAACTTTTGTTTATTGCAATCTCCTAACATACATGGGTGTGTTTTCAAATAAATGTGTTTCCTTGGTGTGTGTTCGATCCCTTTGATTTTTCGTTTAGAAATCTAAATTTGTTCATTGATTAGCAACTTTTAATAGTTAAATGCAGTTATCCCAGATACACAATGACTCTCATCCATGAATAAATGCATTTTGAATAAATGGTGTAATATAAAACATCTCTGGTATGTTTTAACACTGTGCATAAAAAGGCATGCTACAGTGCCATGGTACCTGTAGATAGCCACAACTTGTATCATCAAACGGAAGTACAACTTTAACCATCTGAAAAACTTCGGAAACACTTGAAAATGGATAACGAAATCTCTAGAACTCAAGCCTAGCTTATAACAAAAAGATCACATTTTGTACTTAGACTTGGACTTCACATTCTTCTTACTCTTCCCGACAAGCACGTAAGTCTACATGCAGGTTTTCCATTTTTCGTTGACTTGTGTCCAAAGAACATACAAGGAAGGCATATTGGTTCTGTTCATTTTGGGTGATAACCTCAAGTGTTGCCCAGTCAGATTTGTTAAAATTTTGTCCCGGACATAATGATTAGACAACCCTTGATGTCCGTTGTTGTTCAACAGCCAACCTCTTCGGCGGATCGGTCTGTTGTGCGCATCACCTTTTTACTCTGCAAACCCACTGAGGATTCCGTGAAAAAAGTACTCATAAAAGAGCGGAACTACTTTTTTAAATATCCACTCGCTCTGTGTTTATATAAAAAGGATAGATCTCACCAGAGGACATCTGCTTAACAACGACTTGATGGCATCACCAAAACAAACAGGCCCGTTTTTTCAACACGGGTCTCTGACAATACCAAGTTATATAATATTTCAGCATGTTTGCGAAAAATAAGAACAATGTAACGGATGGCGTTTGGGAATGATAATATGTGTTCATTATTTGATTAAAACCACCAAATAAACCACATGTAATTTTCTTCTGTTTATTAGATTTCTCTTAAACGTTATGCAACTCCCATGCTTTTAGGATATCGCAATAAAATAAGCATGCAAAGAAAACAGTGGTATCTGTGCAGTGCATATGACGATTACATAAGCTTCACCGTATTTCAAGCTGTTCCATTATAAAAAAAAATGCACTTCTGAAAGTATATGTTTAGCCTCGTCTTAATAACGTAGTTTAATGCAGTAAACATAGAGAGGATAAAAACAGCATATAATTTATGAGAGAGTATAATGGTACAAGAAATCATGATATAAAATTTAAAACGACTCGCACATTTGGATTGATCCGGAAAACCGTGCTTCAGCTTTGTGTATTGATCACATTCGTTTTCCATGCTACCATTGCTACAGAATCAGTCAACTCGCTCATATGTTTATTTTATTATATTATATTCCAAATTTATTCTCTTTATTCAGAAAGAGATAAGAAGTTTTCCGTTAAAGTGAATTGCAGAGATCCACTCTGAAACTAGAGTGAATGTCTTCAAAATAATAAAAACTCTTCGAAAAAGGTTTTACATCCAAACACAGCCATCTTTTGGTCGAGCTAAAAAAAATATTCAACGTTGCGCAATTTTGCTTTACATTTTTTTTTTACTGAAGAAATCAAAACCATTGCTAGTATAATTCTAGTGAACTTGAAGCAAAATGCCAAATTTTGACGCGATGTAACAAAGTATTTTTGCAAAAATTGCTTGCACATCATCTTCAGAGTAGGCCGCCAGATGTCTCATTTGACTATCTTATATGGAAAATAAAACTGCGTAAGATGCATGAGATATAGAAGGTGAGATATGGGGTAG
Source organism: Protula sp. h YS-2021 (assembly GCA_949752745.1). Lineage (NCBI taxonomy): Eukaryota > Metazoa > Annelida > Polychaeta > Sabellida > Serpulidae > Protula > Protula sp. h YS-2021. Next base: position 67,783,075 of record OX457026.1, read on the forward strand.
CCTAGTAACAATAAATTTGCTAATAAAACGAGGGAACTTAACTTAGAAACACAATTTTACCTTCCCAATTATATAGTAAAAAGGGATAGATACATCGGAAACAAATGGCCATATTGCTTTGATGCGAGATAAAAAGAACATCAACAATTTGCATTTTTACAAGTCTATTAAATGTCGTGACAGTGGCAACCACTTGTGAATTGCACTTTAAACTATTTTACAAAATCTGGTTTTTGATCATTAACATGCGTCGTTTCTGGTTTTTTTGCTCTCGCCTTTATATTAAACTTGAGTTGTGTGCGAAACCCTCTGCAAACTAAACTGGTAACAGTAACAAATTTATGATCTAGCGACAAGTCGACGTACAACAATGTTCAATGTGTGATGAGCTCAGTAAAGTCTTAAGCACACGGTTTGAATCAGTCCGAGATTAACGGAAACGCGTTCATGTGACTCCGCTGTTTTTTATCACTTGCCTTAAAACACTAGAAATTATTTTAGTTGTTATGTCTCATTTCTAATACCAGTCGTTGGGTGTTTCCGAGTTTCCTATTTGCAATCATGCGGTCATGTATAAACCTTTTACGCTTGAATTTTCATCACATTTCAGTAAAGAAATGAACTAAGCTACAGTAAAACTTGTTCTTATTAGTGGTTCTAGCAATAGTATTAGGGTCGCAGTGCTCTATATTCTTTATTAACTATCGTTGCCATTTTGATTGTTTTAGTTTAAAACTATGAATTATGCGCTAGGGGGACTTTGATGAAAATTTTTATATATTTTACTTTTTATTTGATATAGAACAACAATTTAAAGTCTCTTGTATATAAAAAATGCTGTGATTTTTAGGAAGAAGTACACAGAGGCTGAACATGAATTTTGAAATTATTAACAGGAAAGTGTTTACATGGATAGCAGTGGCTATAGTAGTAATATCTACATATTCAGGTTTTTTTCTCACTTGGCAGTGCATAACAGTTATGGTAGTAATTTTTGGTAGGTATTGTTGGACATTGTTTTATTTTATCCAGAATTTGTTATACTATCACCAGTTAAAAATCGTGCATCCCGCGTCGTCTTTTATTTTCATCAGTTGTTGGAAACACTTTATCTCTCAAATAGTGATCTGAATTAATTATTGTATATGCATTTGCAGATTTTTGTTTGTTTTTGTTGAATTACGACCTTGCTCTGGTAACTTACTCTTTATTTTGCAAAAAAAAAACAACAAAAAAAACAAAAAAACAAAAAAAAAAAAACAAAACAAAGCAAAACTTTAATGATAACTGTATTTCATTTAAATAAAAATTATCATTATGTGATTGAGACGTCCGGATACTGCAAGCTTTCTCATGGTGTTTTTCATTTTCAGGTGCACTAGTGCTATCAAGAATGCGCAACAAAAGTCCAACGTTTTTATTTAAAGAATTTGATCCATCTATAAACCCCCTTAAAGGAAAACCAAACATAACAATCGATATGTTAAATATCGATATTATAAGGAATATTGATTCTCAAATTGCCTCTTTTGTGACATACGATGCCACAAATACTGAATCTTTGCATAGATTTGCATCAATTCAACACAACACTGGGTGCTTATTTGCAAAGAAAGCTCGATTATGGGGAACTCCAGATTGGAAAAAAGAGTCATCTGTTCAAGAAAATGTAGAACACTTCCTACCGACGTTCTTGAAATTTACTCTGTTGTGTGAACATTTAGGTTTAGATGGATTCGTGATTGAACTTCCCGAAGATTTTGGTGAAAATATCAAGGTGGGCAGATATATTCATTCTTTTTCTTAAAATTGTTATATATAGTCCTTGCGTCGCAGTAAAAGGGATTTCATTTATTCCAAAAAAGTATATTGTATAGCCTTGGAAAATAAAGTCAATGAATATTGAACAAATATGTTTTTGAGCAGTAACGTGAATGTTTTCAGAATCTTGTCTTCTGAAAAGGGCGACTGATCATAAATTAAGATACGAATCAAAGTCAAGGGAATTACACTATCAGCTTGAACTTCACCCTATGAGTGTTATAGATTATTCAGTCCATTAACAAATTATTAAACATTATGCAATTTTGACACGTATGTAATTACTATCATTTGTTTTACATAGGTATTTGGGAATACAGTGAGGGATGTTCTAAAAGCTATTTCGTCAAGAGATCCGCGAGATAACATGTCAATGTTGAAATCTAACATTGATAAACAAAGCTGGGTATTTAGATTTCACAGAGAAAGCTTTTTTATCACAACATTTGCCCAGTGTTACCCTGAGACCAACTCCCGGTACAGTTTCTGTAGTGAGAGAGCCTATATCTTACTACAACCAGAAATATCTTTTGCTCAGCACGACATACCACCTGATACGAACATCACAAACTGGGACAATCCTTCATCTGTTCGAGATAGAATCAGATTGGCCTTCAAAGAAGCTGGTCGTTCTTACAAACTTACAAAAGGCCGGCCCCTAGTGTATGATATAGTTAAACCTTTAAAGAGGGATACAGATTTTATAGAATGGTGGAAAAATGATATTAATGATTAAACTGTAACAGATTTTGCGAAAACATTATTATCTCTGGCATTTTAATTGATCGCAAAAGAAACTAAAGTTTATTGTTTTGATATGCCATTTCATCTGACTGAACTACGCTATTGAAATGTTTGATATTATTGTCTTTTTTATTTATGGATATATAATTTAAACTCAACCTGTAAATATATCTATAACCAAGATTAGCTGAATGCTAACCAAAAGTAACAACTAACTGCACATGCAGTAGTTGGGCGTTATTTAAGTTAGCTCAGAAATTTTTAATGATAGTAATAATGATAGAATTTCATAATAATGATAATAAATATATTATTATTATTATTATTATTATTATTATTGTTGTTGTTATTATAAATATACATTGTTTTTACCACATATGTTGGCCTCAATGTCTTATACACAAAATAGTGTTGGTATCAATAGACACAAAACAGAAACTAGAGCGCCAGTGCACACAAAACCTAAGAGTACAGACTTACATTACACACTTTCAATCGACACCTGTTTAGTTTCTTTTTTGTCTCCCCGACTAAACCCATCAATCCGCAATGACCATTTTCCATTTTTTTCATCACTAAAATAAAATACTCATTTCTGCAAACATAATCATAACTCATTGTCAAAAATTCAAAAATAAACAAACCACTAAAACAAATTTTAATGCAGATCTTTCTTATCCAAGTCTGGAAGGTGGTCGCTAAAACGCGTTTTACTGTACGCCCTTTTTATTCGGGCCTGGAAGTTGGTCACCACAGTAGTTTCTCTGTACGTTACATTTTTATCCGGTTCTGGAATTTGGTCAAGACAAACAGGTTTTACTGTACGTCTTTTTATCCGAATCTGGAAGGAGTCACGACAAACAAGTTTTACTTTATGTCTTTTTATCTCGGTCTTCAAAGTGGTCTATTTTTTATGCTAACCGTCATCACCCTCACCCCCTCCCTCAGCCATCTAATGTAGGTACGACTCTAAACGCAACCCTTTACCTTTTACCCAAGGTTGCGGTGACGGTCTATACCTTAAGTGTAGTTATAGCCATGATATGCTTTTTAAAAGCACTGGAAAGGGATTCTTCGTAAATGCCCACCAGATGACTCGCCTCGGTGGGAGAAGGGGACATTTCGGTGCCAGAATGGTGAGATGCTTGTCATAACACAAGACATTAGAAGACCCACTTTAAAAGTGAAAAATACTCACAGGCAGTGCAAATAATACTTACCGTTCAGACTCACTCGCATATATGAAACAGCTTGGCAACCCCTCCTTCCCCCCCCCCCCAAAAAAAAAGCAATAGCAAGACTTGTTGAGGTTAATTACTGGCAATAAGAAATAGCAGGGGACAGTTTTCAAGCATTGTAAAAAATACAGGAACACTAAAGTATCAGCGTAGTTAACAACTATGCTTAGTTAACAAAGGAGCCGACAAAACAGGGAGGCAGGGAGGGGGAGGGTATTGACGTCATACAACTTTTTAATTTTTTATACCAGTTTATTGCTTAACAGAAAACCGTGCGACTTATCTAAGAAATAACTGCACAAAGTCTGTCGTATCACCAAGATCCGACATTCCGCCATCGAGATATTTTGCTCAACAACAGATAATTTTTTACTTAATGATGCTTTTTTTAAATTCGCTACACGGAACAAAAGTTAAACACCCGTCTGATTGAACCAAGGAATACCCTCATAAAATTTTAAGTCGAAATGACTTTCCATTAGCGAGATATTTTGCACACAAGATCTTGTCGAAATTATATGCATATTTTACGTGATTACGTCATACGTCGCACTCGTTCGTTGTACTCGCGCAAAAATTTGGTAGAATCTTTCGGACCAACCAAGCAATAGTTTCATCAAATCTCAATTTCCTTCGATGTTTGGAGGTTGAGAAATTTTACATACAATATTTGACCATAATGATGTCATGTATATCTTAATTTCGCTACATCCATCAAAAGCTCAAAGAGCTGTCCGGCTGACCAAAGGAATACCCATGTAAAATCTGAAGCCGATACGACTTTCTTTTTGCGAGATATTTTGCACAAAAAATGTTGTTCACAATATATACGTATTTTATGTGATGACAGCATACACCGCACTCGGTCGTACTCGCGATAAATTTGACCAATTTTTCGGACCTTGTAAGGAACAGTTCCACCAATAATAAAATTTCTTCGATGTTTAGCGGCTGAGAATTTTACATACAAGATTTTACCGTAATGACGTCATACGTCGCACTCGCTCGTTGTGCTTGCGACAGAAATTGACAATCTTTCGGACCTACCAAGCAATAATCCAACTAAGCTTGAATTTTCTCCGATGTTCAGCGGCTGAGAAATTTTGCAAACAAGATTTGTAGGTAATGAATGAACAAGGAATGAAGAGATCAAGTTTGAAGTCGATCCGACTTTTCGTTCTCAAGATACCTTGCAAACAACATTTTATTCACAACAGACTGACATACACACACAAACACAGGTACATACATACAAACACACAGAACGTACAAACAGTATATGTCTCCCCTTGGTCGGGGAGACATAATTCCATTTTGATACGCTCTGTCCACAAATGCAATGAGTGCCACACGAAAATCCCATAAAACCTGTTAGTTTTGTTCTCACCCGCAGCGGCATTTAATTATAGGCACAACTTTGAGACGTAGACTGAACCGAAAAAAATGATATATACCAGTAAAATCTTTGGGTTAAAAATCAAGACTGTTTTGTTACAAACCAAGTACATATCAAACTTCATTTAAAGTAGAAAGGCTTTTATTCGAACATTCATGGAACGGTTGATGAATGAAAAGGAATGACTGACAGACAAGTTTGCCCAGACGTACCAGGTTTTAGTAAACTGAACATTCTTTTTAAATGCAAACAGCTAGCAAGTTTGTGTAAAGTGTAGCACATTATACGATCTTCCCTTAACTGCATCATAATTGTTTTGTTGCATTGGTAAGGGCCACATAAGCTTAGATTATTCAATAGATGTCCTGATGCCAATCATAGAGGCTCGAGACGGAATACTGCATTGGCTGTCGTCATTGCCTTGGTGTACTTAGAAATGGCGCTAGCAAATATTTGTTCAGCAAGACAATATTTCGCGCTTGTGAATCGGTTCAGATTTTAAAGCGTTTCTTGAGAAATTCAAAGCGAAGTTGAAAAGAGCTTTGAAATTGTTAATTCGCAAACATTCTAAAGACTCAGGATATTGTAGGATACAACACATTTTTCAGGTACAATGCATGTTTAAGGGTGTATTTAACAATTTCTTATGTTTTCTATAACTTCTGATTGGCCTAACACATTACCTTCGACTCAATTTGCAATAAAACATACGGGATACCGTACTATGTACCAGTTAGTTTTGTTAAATATGTTAAATAGTCAGATTTGTCAAACACTTCTCTACCAATCAGAAAGGAGCTTTTTATTTACAAATACGACAATTAGTTTTGTCAACTATGTAACAGTTAGATTTGTCAAACACCTCTCGGCCATTGAGAAAGGTGCTTTTTATTTACAAATGCAACAGTTAAATAACCATACATAAAAACGAATCTAAAAGTGTTCTGTGTTAGACAGCATTAAACAAAATGGGTGACAGATCTTAAATAAGTAAAACGACTCGATGACTTTACGGTCAAAATTTATTAAATATACACATGCACATTATAAAGCATACACAATTTTGATGTTTTTGTATCTTTAAAACTATTAAACATCGAGGAATTCTATTTTCGCTGAAACAAGATTACATAAATGCTCACTAACTGACAAAACAACAAATTCGAAGATTGGTAACGTTTCGAGAGAGTTCAAATTGAAACCAGGGTAGCTCCAATTTTCACCGTTCACAGATTCAGTAAAAAAAAACAAGCACTTCAATAACGTGTGTGACCACCTCAAGCGTGAAGCAGAGCACCAATCCTTCTTGGCATCGAGCAAATAAGACGGTTAATCCTCCATTGAGGGTAGCGTTGCCACTCCTGGATCAATGCTTGGTGCAGTTCGGCATGATTTCTGGGAGGCGGATTCCGTTGTCTAACATTCCTATCCACGTAATCCCAGACATGTTCTATGGGTTTCATGTCTGGGGAGTAAGGCGGCCACGGCAAGATGTTAACGTTATTGTGTTGCAGGTACAGTAAACTCTGGCAACATGCGGTCTCGCGTTATCCTGCATAAAGATGGTGTTGCTCTGCTGGATGTGGGGGACCACTTGGCCTGCCAGTACCGTGTTAACGTAGCGTGTTGCGGTTAGGTTTCCGTCTATAACGCGTAGCTGAGACTTTCGTCCAAATTTAATCGCTGCCCAGACGATCTACCTCCGAATCCGCCGTTTGCGCAGCGCTCTGGAACCTGTTGCGTAAATGCACTAAACGGATGTGGCGATCCTGCTGAGGCGTCGTTACACGGGGTTGTCCATGTCGAGGTCGATCATGGATAGTCCCCGTTGCTCAATGCCTCTCCCGCAGCCGATAAACCGTTGCTCGGGTGCACCCAAATCGGTTATCGATGTCCCGACAGAAAGCCAACTTTCCAGCATGCATAAACCCCGGTAACTCTTCTCGCTTTCAGAAAGCCGTGGCATTGAGTCTTTAAGTTCCACACAAAAATGTTCTATAAGAAACCTTAATGCATTCATCTTAGTTTTTCGTACCACAAGACATTTCGTGATCTACTGTGTGTATGTTGTGCACTGAAACAATATTGCTTAATCCCCGCTATTGATCAGTACTAAAGTTTTAATGGTCATAGCAAGGTGACAACAGCAATAAAGGTGTAAAATAAACATCCAACTATAATGTGGAATTTAAAAAATGAAGCTTTATTAGGCCACCACCCCACGGAAGGTGGGGCCTGTAGAAATGGGTTCTGTCCGTCTGTCCGTCCGTCGGTCAAAATTTTGGGCTGTTTTGTCGACGCCGTAGCGCCGAAACTATTTCATGTGGAGAGCTGAAATTTTATACAGTGAAAATATGAAGGTTGAAAATGTGCAACAGGGTATTATTTTTGAAATCGACCAAAAATTGACGAAATGGGAAATTGTAAAAAATGTGATGCTGTGAGTAGTAGGGAAATGAGAGTTCTGGACCACCCCCTACCCCCTACCCCCCTACCGCCCTACCCCCCACCCCCTACCCCCCTACCCCTACCCCCTACCCCCCCCAGGGGTCAGAAAATTTTGCGATTTCAGCATAGTTATCCGTTTCAGACGATTCTGAACAACTTTGGTTTTTACGACCCCCCCCCAGGGCTAAGAAAATTTTGTGATTTCAGCATAGTTATCCGTTTCAGATCATTCTGAGCAACTTTGGTTTTCATGACCCCCCCCCCTCTTACTTAAAATTGCGATAACTTTCGTTATAGTTGACCGATTTGTATCAAAATTTCACTGTTTCATTCAGTTTTATGTAAACTTTTGTCATAAATTAATCATAGGCTAGTTGCACAGCTGACTGTATGCATATTTGTAGCATGTAGCCATTTTAACTTAAAACTGGGATAACTTTTGTTATAATTGACCGATTTACATGAAAATTTCACCATTTTGTTCAGTTATTTCTTGTGTTATTTCGCGGATGAATACCATTTTGGCTTGACCGCTAGATGTCTCTGCTTTACAGCTGTACAACTGTATGTGAGACATTCTGCTGAGTCAGCAATTTTAACGAGTTTGAACAAGTTACACACCATATTTTGATTGCATCGAAGTAGTATAAAAACAGACCTTTTTGTTCTGCTTGGAAAAACTTGGACAAACTTTTAGTTTTTGGTTTTTATGACTCTATGACATTATGTGACAACATGTGACTGTGACATTATGTAATGTATGACATTATGTGACTCTCTGTGACATTTTTTTAACATAATAGCCATATTTCTATGTCTATTTTCACTATTATTATTATGCTAATATTTAATTAGTCATATTTCAATGGTTTTATTACAATAACCACACGCACACACAGCATAGGAATAAGTACATGAAAGGTCTCAGAGTGTGGAGAAACCAATCAATAAATTTCAGAGTGCACTCGTTCAGAGCGTGGGAACGATCAATAATTTGAGAAGGAATGGGATTTTCCCTACGTTAAGTCCAATGTTATGTTTTATGTTATAGTGGTTGGAAAATGGTGCAAACTTTAGCAAATGTAGTTTTTGACAACATATGATATATAAAATAAGTTTTAGCATTTTACCATGGTACTTATTCAAATATTCTAAAGTTATAGTGGTGCAGAAATGGTGGTTCTAGACCAACTTTAACAAATTGAGTTTTTCACGTTCCAAACAATTCTACCACTTGATTGGTGGGTTGATTGTTGGAAAATGGGAAGTGAAAATGTGGATAGTTATGTAGGAAAACTGCGCCCATTCAAACATGTGTTCGAATGGCAAGCCCAATTAAAAGACGTGTTCGAATGGCAAGCCCATTCAAAACACGTGTTCGAATAATTTTTGGAAGATATTAGGTCGTGGTATTGTTCAACAAATTGTTCAACATGTTCAAACATGTTCAACATGTTGTTGTTCAACATGTTCAACATGTTGTTGTTCAACAAGTTGTTCAACATGTTCAACATGTTGTTCAACAAGTTGTTGTATATAAAGCTATGTTTAAAGACTTTCTCATCATTTGAATAGTGTAGGTTGAACCGAAAGGATGTATCAATGCAACATTTGTTCAAAATCTTACAACTGGCCACAAAGTCTTAAAAGACACTTAAAGTTTGCTCACACGTCAGAAGTGGATGAAGAATCGGATATGGAGAACCCTGTAAAACTACCTATCACGGAAACTTTCGATGAGTCTTCTATGGAAAGTGAAAGCGTTAACATGGCTGAAAAGAATGCACATGCTTGTGCAGAATGTGGTGCATTATACAACAGCGAAGAAGCTTTGCTCAAACATATGGAGCAGTGTGGTGAGGATGCCGATGACAGGAGTTCTGAAAGTGAGTCAGAAACAAACTCTGAAAGTGAGTCAGAAACAGACTCTGAAAGTGAGTCAGAAATAGACTCTGTCTGGTATGATATGGTTCAAGAAGTCTACGATGCCTATGATGACAAATTTCAAGAAAAGGTTTCAGAATATGAAGAACAAGGACTTGAAGATCCGCGTGAAATAGCAAGCTATGACCTTCGACCCATTTATAAACATGGACTTAAACAACTGTTTATGAGACTATTCAAATATACCCAGCGTCTAGAAGAAAGCCAACATTATCAAAAGATTTTAAAGGACTTTAATTACTTTGTGGATGAAAAACATTACAAGTATTCAAAGGCACTAAAGTCGGCTATAAGGAAAAACAATGCATTCTTTGAAGAGCTACTAGATAAGGAAGAGGAGTATGACAGCAGTGATGAAGAAAGTGACATGGAGAGTGAGCAGAGTGAAACAGATGAAGAAAAATAGACTTATTTGACTAAACTTTATGATAAAGACTTAATAAATGTTGTAATATTTTATTAACTTAAGCGTTGTGTATTAATATATGTCTTGCTTTGCAACATATAAAGTCGCAAGGTTCCTGACGTGGTTTTAATTGATCCGTAAACCATATATCATATATTAGGTATTATAGTTAATTTTGTATTATTATGTATTATATTCAAGTATTGTATGAGAAAAATAAAAAGTTGAAAAGCATCATATGTGTTTTTATTGAATATCGCAAATATGTACAATTATGATACAAACAAAACTATTTCAAATACATATTATGTTAATACATGTGCAGATTCACAAAAACTTCACATTAACATACATCATGTTAATTTCATAGCCTACATATGAAGACAATTTTATTTGAACTACATATCAAATGTATATATCCATATGAGTCAAAGCTAAGTTTCAAGTTCTTGTCCAATCTTCTACACTGAGGGTGATGAAATCATAGCATTCACTAAGCTCGTCATGCAGTTAAAATGTATACAGTCATCTCGCTGTCTAATCAACAATCTTCTGACAGTCATTGCATTTATACAAATCCATTTGCTGAAGCATGAGATCCACTGACGTCATTTGCTTCTTCAGCATGTGCCAATCGTTCAATGACAACAAAATTCCCTTCTTGGTAGGATGTAACCTCCCAGATGTATGATCCGTAATATATTCACGAATGTTAACAATCACTTTCTGTTGATATTTCCCCAATTTAATATATATTTCTCCATTAATAGGTATCATAACCGGTAAATCGTCTACACCCATCTTCTTCATGGTGGTAGCAGCTTTACACTCTGGTTCTCGCTTCATTTTAGGCTCTGTCTTAATTTTTCGCTTTTTACACGGCGGCGTCATAGCTGGTAACTCATCTCTTTTTCTCTTTCTAAGATGTGGTCGCTTTTGACGCTGCTGACATGACTTCGCCTTAGACTTTACCATGGGCATTGCCTTAGACTTTGCTGTAGGTATTGTCTCAGGCTTTACCATAAAATTTTCTGCAGGCATTGTCTCAGACTTTTCTACAGGCATTGTCATAGATGGTAGTTGTTGCTCGCTCACTCCAGACATGTTCGCACTTCAGTATCTTGATACAGAATGTGTGTTAGGTCTGAGGGCGGCTGCCTTTTATACTTAATAGTGAGTGGACTTAATATGTTTAGAAATAACTTTACCACGTTTGCCTTTGTGGCCAGTTGTAAGATTTTGAACAAATGTTGCATTGATACATCCTTTCGGTTCAACCTACACTATTGAAATGATGAGAAAGTCTTTAAACATAGGTTTATATACAACAACTTGTTGAACAACAACATGTTGAACATGTTGAACAACTTGTTGAACAACAACATGTTGAACATGTTGAACATGTTGAACAACATGTTGAACATGTTGAACAACATGTTGAACATGTTGAACAACATGTTGAACAACATGTTGAACATGTTGAACAACATGTTGAACATGTTGAACATGTTGAACAACATGTTGAACATGTTGAACAACATGTTGAACATGTTGAACAACAACATGTTGAACATGTTGAACAACAACATGTTGAACATGTTGAACAACAACATGTTGAAATGTTGAACAATTTGTTGAACAATACCACGACCTAATATCTTCCAAAAATTATTCGAACACGTGTTTTGAATGGGCTTGCCATTCGAACACGTCTTTTAAATGGGCTTGCCATTCGAACACATGTTTGAATGGGCGCAGATTTTCTACATAACTATCCACATTTTCACTTCCCATTTTCCAACAATCAACCCACCAACCAAGTGATAGAATTGTTTGAAACGTGAAAAACTCAATTTGTTAAAGTTGGTCTAGAACCACCATTTCTGCACCACTATAACTTTAGAATATTTGAATAAGCACCATGGTAAAATGCTAAAACTTATTTTATATATCATATGTTGTCAAAAACTACATTTGCTATAGTTTGCACCATTTTCCAACTACTATAACATAAAACATAACATTGGACTTAACGTAGGGAAAATCCCATTCCTTCTCAAATTATTGATCGTTCCCACGCTCTGAACGAGTGCACTCTGAAATTTATTGATTGGTTTTCCCACACTCTGAGACCTTTCATGTACTTATTCCTATGCTGTGTGTGCGTGTGGTAATTGTAATAAAACCATTGAAATATGACTAATTAAATATTAGCATAATAATAATAGTTAAAATAGACATAGAAATATGGCTATTATGTTTTAAAAAATGTCACAGAGAGTCACATAATGTCATACATTACATAATGTCACAGTCACATGTTGTCACATAATGTCATAGAGTCATAAAAACCAAAAACTAAAAGTTTGTCCAAGTTTTTCCAAGCAGAACAAAAGGTCTGTTTTTATACTACTTCGATGCAATCAAAATATGGTGTGTAACTTGTTCAAACTCGTTAAAATTGCTGACTCAGCAGAATGTCTCACATACAGCTGTACAGCTGTAAAGCAGAGACATCTAGCGGTCAAGCCAAAATGGTATTCATCCGCGAAATAACACAAGAAATAACTGAACAAAATGGTGAAATTTTCATGTAAATCGGTCAAGTATAACAAAAGTTATCCCAGTTTTAAGTTAAAATGGCTACATGCTACAAATATGCATACAGTCAGCTGTGCAACTAGCCTATGATTAATTTATGACAAAAGTTTACATAAAACTGAATGAAACAGTGAAATTTTGATACAAATCGGTCAACTATAACGACAGTTATTGCAATTTTAAGTAAGAGGGGGGGGGGGGGTCATGAAAACCAAAGTTGCTCAGAATGATCTGAAACGGATAACTATGCTGAAATCACAAAATTTTCTTAGCCCTGGGGGGGGGGGGGGTCGTAAAAACCCAAGTTGTTCAGAATCGTCTGAAACGGATAACTATGCTGAAATCGCAAAATTTTCTGACCCCTGGGGGGTAGGGGGGTAGGAAGGGGGGTAGGGGGGTAGGGCGGTAGGGGGGTAGGGGGGTAGGGGGGTGGTCCAGAACTCTCATTTCCCTACTACTCACAGTATCACTGGGGGGGGGGGGGTAGGGGGGTAGGAAGGGGGGTAGGGTTGGTCCAGAACTCTCATTTCCCTACTACTACTGTGGGATAGAACCTCGTGGAAACGCTGTATTTTGTCGACACCATATCTCGCTAACTGTCAGGCGGATTGGTTTGATATTTCACCAAGTGAAAATATATATCATTTACATGTGCAACAGCGTATTATTTCAAAAATCGACAGAAAATTGACGAAATGGGAAATTGTGAAAAATGTGATACTGTTGGATAGAACTTTGTGCAAATGCTGTAATTGTCGACACTATATGTCTCGCTAACTGTCAGGCGGATTGGTTTGATATTTCACCAACTAAAAATATATATCATGTGGATGTGCAACGGTGTTCTATTTTTAAATTGACTAAAAATTCTCGAAACTATAACTTGCCCAAGTTGGTGAATTTTCTTACTTCAAACATTTTGGGCACTATTTTGTCGACGCCGTAGCGCCGAAACTATTTTATGTAGAGAGCTGAAATTTTATACAATGAAGGTATTGTGGTCGGAAATGTAAAAAATAGCTAGAATTGCATAGATGGGACCGAGCTAAGAAACGCCCAGTGTGGGAAAGAAATAAATGTCTGTTGTCGGTAATTATTTCTAAATTTAGGAAATAGTACTTTCCGGTATAAGGTCCCATTACGCTAAATATTTAGGAATTTATTCTTTTCCGTCAATTCAAGGCTCAATTAGGCTGCATATTTTTCGTAATGTATTTCTTTCGCCGGTGGACCTGGAAACAGGGGTTCTTTTTCGGGAACTTTGTAATCCCCTGGCTGATCTTAGCAAATGTGTTTGCTTCATTCTTTTCAAAAGGAATAATTATTTTACATTTATAAATTCATCCAAAAAGTGGAAGTATTGGCTCCCAACAAATGAAGAACACACATCTGTAGTTAAGCTGCGTATTGTACATAGAGTAGATTCTCTGATATGTCAACCACGCCCATTTTTTAAATTTTTATCAGAACTCGAAATTTATATCTACAATTCCGTTTCAGTCACAAAATTTACTCATCCGAAAGCATTTTTCCCCGAGTAACTGTTCACCACAAGGTGGGGGCCTGTGAATTCTACGATTACTTGGTATTTTCGGAAATATCCCAAAAAAAGTGTGTGTACTTTCTAAAGTGCATGAGTATATCACTTAAATTAAGAATCAAGTTAGATAATCAACATGTCAATAAAACAACTGCAATTAAGTGCACGAGTGACGGAAAAAATTTGCTGTAAATTTATGTTGAAAAGCTAGAAGATATTTTCTGTTGGTTTTTCACAAAATATTTTTACGGTTAATACAATACTGCTGTTTGAAGCTTATAACGACATGCAGAGCTGAAAAAGGTGTGGTTGCATTCAAGGTGTAATTAATATGGGCTACCAATATGGGTTTGGAGAACGCTGTATTCAACCCATGTATGCCATGTCGAACAGTGCTGCTAGAGTATAAAAGTATCATACTTTTTTTTGATTTCGCCAAAAACATACTTTTTTATACTTTTTCCGCTTTGTTTTGGTTGTTTTAGTCAATAGAAGTGGTTAAATTGGCAAAAATAAAAAAAAATAGGAAAAAAGTATGTCACGTCATATCTCCGGTGGTTGCAGTTCTTGCTAAAGTAGGCAATGCAAACAATTTCATTAGGCCACAGTCCTTCGGAATGGTCGGATTTGGTCAACTGGAAGTGGTTAAATTGAGAAAATCACAAAAACTGTTTATTAGGAAAAAAGTTTGTCGCGTCATATCTCCGGCTCTTTTTGTCGTCGAGTCTTGATTTTGGTCTCATTTGAAAGGTCTCGAACTGTGTATGTGCCTTTTAGTCCACCAGAAATGGTCAAATTGACGAAAATGTCTATGGGACATATAAGTATTTCACAAATATTCTGTTGTAGCAATTCTTTGTGTTTCTTTATTTTGTGATGTTCTGATGTGACTTCTGAGAAAACATTGTTGAACCAACAACACTTGGCTGTTGCAGTCCTTGGCTTTGTTTGCAGTAGCCAACTATTGAATTGGGTAAGCTGTTTTGGTATATATTTACAAGTATATATATACTGAGAGCATGAGAAATGTAGCACGTATCTTCAGGAAACACCTGCAGGGTTGGCATTGCGCAATCTCTTAGATGTGTGTGTGTCAACTTTTTTCAACTTTTTTTTCAAAATGAATCTCGTGCTATTTTTATTAGATCTTCTTGATAGTACACGTGTTCAATTTCTAGATGTTCCTGTTTCGGAGTTTTACTTTACTTTTTCGCTATCGACAAAAAAGAGTAAATGTCGACATGAAGGGATTTTTAAAATGGCTAGAAGTTTAAAGAATAAGAGTAATAAAATCGAGATTAAAATGCCCTTTGTCGGACAGTTGTAGTTGAAGTCATCTTGAAGTTACACATATACAATCCCTAGCTTATTCTGTATCAGAATAATATTCTTTTTCAGCATCATCTGAAAATAATTGACATCTTTGGAAAGTGCCCAAAAATTACATTAATATTTAAGAACGTAAAAGTAAAAATAAATAGACAAACTTGGTCACTGAACCATGACCATTTAATTCTTAAATTGTCTGTCGTTCCGTCCGTCAACTTTTTTTGGTCGGGACGATATCTGGAAAACTATCTTCGGAGCTTTTCCAAACCTTACAGATTGAAAGTATAGATGTGTACATGTGTAACGGGGTAGAGGGGGTTCTGTGGCTCGCACTTTAAAGTTTTGTGCCCCACCACCCTCAGCAACACAGCGTTGAACCCATAATCCCAACTCTATGTTAACCTGAAGGGTTAATGCTTCTGCAATGAGGACACGAAATGTTGTTACATTTTAGCTACAACTTGAAAAGGTAGTTGACTGCCACATTATAACGTAGTTGCGTCGGAAGGGGTACATCTTGGTTTTCCTCAAAGCTTCAACGTTTTTCGTTTTCGTTTTACCAGGATTGTAGATTTACCCAATAACTACGGTAACAATTATTGGTGTAATATGAGGAACTGTGTTCACATTTTTTGTGGAAACCAAAATAATGGAATGATGTTTTTGGATTTGGAATACCGAAATGTTAAAGCAAATTATAAACAATAAAGCCAGCTGACAAATAATTTATTTTCTTACTTCGTCTTTCTACAGCGTTTACCGAAGACTGGAAATTTAATTTTTAAATAGTCATCTTCATTATTCTGATCATATATTTACCTAAAGGGTTAATGCTTCTGCAATGAGGAGACAAAATATTGTTACATTTTAGCTACAACTTGAAAAGGTAGTTGACTACCGCATTATGACGTAGTTGCGTCGGAAGGGGTATATCTTGGTTTTCCTCAAAGCTTAACGTTTTTCGTTTCCGCTTTACCAGGATTGTAGATTTACCCCATAACTACGGTAACAGTTATTGTTGTAATACCGCGTACACGTTATACGTAAGTGTATTCACATATTTTGTGGAAACCAAAATAATGGAATGATGTTTTTGGATTTGAACTATAGAAATGCTAAAGCAAATATAAACAATAAAGCCAGCTGACAAATAAGTTATTTTCTTACTTCGCCTTTCTACAGCGTTTACCGAAGACTGGAAATTTAATTTTTAAACAGTCATCTTTCATTATTCTAGGTCATGACACTGGATCTTAAATACGCAAGTTTAATTACAGAAGAAATCCCTTAATCGTCGATGGTTATCATTTGTGAAACGGATTGATATTGTTTTCATGATGTCCGTCCGTCTGTCTGTCCGTCTGACACTTTTTGGATATGTTTGTATGCACCATATCTCAGTTACTATTGAAGTTATTCGATTGTTCGTGCAAATAAAAAGACCGCATACTGCAGCTGTGCATGGAAGGGGGTTATTTTTGAATTTCAGCTAAAATTGTTGAAATGGCACAAGTTTGGATATGTGTTTGCAAATAGATGTCGACACGGGACTACATTCAATTTCACTGATGCACTTGTTGATGAAATAGCTATCAGAACGAGAGATAGCCCGGTCTCTGGCCGTCTAGTTTAATCAGGGTTCACAAATGTCAGGGAAAAAATTGTTGTCAGGGGATTTTCGGGATATTTTGTCGTGCTGGAATTGTCAGGGAATTTCGTAAAAATGTCAGGGAAAATATTGACCTTTTCAAAGTTAAATTTGTCTGCATAAGGAGGCCCCTAAAAAAGGAAGATTTTACTAGCGTTATTTAACACTTGACAAGCCTTTGGCTTGCAAGAGTTATATGAATTTGTGCGAGCAGCCGTTCGTCCTTTTTTTTCTTCTTGACAGTTTTTCCGATTTTTTGTGTCTTCTTCTTCTCTGACACTATGGGCCCTAGGACCATGAAACTTGGGACTTACGAAGAGCTTGATCTGAACGAGTGCATGTCACTTTTTATTTTCGTCTTTGATTTCGTTTTCTTTGTTAAAACGCCTTGTAAAAAGAGTGTATTTTTGCAAGTAAATGCTGAGCATTTAACGTACATCACAGAACACAGTTGCTGAGCTTTGTGCGAGCTCTCACTGCGTAAATAGATAACACGGCGTATGCCTGCTCAGTCAATAAAACCTTAAGCGAACAAAAACTAAACACTACTCGGCTTATAAGACGTATTCAAGCTGTGCTGTTTGCAATATATTATCCAACAAATAACCCACTGAAGGAAGTATTTTTGCGTATTAATTTTTGTCAAGTGTTTAACATTTCGCTAGCGAAACAAGGTTCTAGTTTCGACTAGATTCAATAAATGCTTGAGACTTGATGTGGTCTGCCTCGAGGTTTGGAGATCGTTGGTTAAAACGCTAGTCGGGTCATAACAAAGACTATAAAATTGGGAGTCAACCTCTTTATTCTGTGAGACACTCCGCAGTTAAGGATGAGGGTGGACTGAAATGCCTAATTTCAGTAAAATGTGCCAGGGGGATTATGGTGTAACCAAAGTTGAAAGGGATCATAAAAATAAAGCGTGTAGTGCAAAGGTTATAAAATCACTCGTGCGGTGTATTTTGTGGGGTTAAGTGCCTGGCTTCTTACTTTTTGTAACTTGTCAGCCTAAAATAATTGAAAAAAGACAGACATTTCAGGTTCAGCTCACCTGCTTGGGGACAAAACCACGGACTGGACCAACCAGATGTTGTTGCTTCAGAAAATTTTGACTCGGATAAAGCAAGATTGATTCGAATGAATAAGTATTTTTATTCAATAAAAGTACTTTCATAAAGCTAGTAATGCGTTTTATTGCATACTTTTTAAATACTTTTTTTCAATTTTTGAATACTCTTTTTTGATGAAAATATACACGTTTAAAACTAGAGCGGCCAGTGCACACAAAACATAGGAGTACAGGCTTATGTTATAACTTTCAGTCGATACCTACTTAGTTTCTTGTTTTTGTAAACAAAAACAAATGTCTCCCCGACTAAACCCATGATCCCCCCTCCCAAAAAAAAATCCTTTTTTTAATTACTGAAATAAAATATTCATTTTTGCAAACATAACCTTAATTCATTGTAAAAAGCTCAAAATAAACCAAACAGATGGTGGTCACTAAAACAGACATAAATAGACGTCTTTTTTTTATCCGAGTCTGGAAGGTGGTCGCTAAAACGGGTTTTACTGTAGGCCCTTCTCATCCAGATGTGAAGTTGGTCACTATAGTAGTTTTACTGTACGTTACATTTTTATCCGGGTCTGGAAGTTGGTCAAGACAGGCAGGTTTTACCGTATGTCTTGTCACCCGAATCTGGAAGGTTTCACGACAATCAGGTCTTACTTTTTATCCAGGTCTTGAAGGTGGTTGGGATTTTTTTGCTAACCATCTCCTCCACACGCCTCCCCCAAACCCCAGCTATTTAATGCAGATCCGACTATAAACACAACTCTAACCCTTTTACCCAAGGCAACGGTAACGGTCTGTACCCTAAGTGTAGTTATAGCCATGATAGACTACCTTGTCTTCGCACATTCCCATCGGCCAAAAAGCACAAGAAACGCATTCTTCATAACTGCGCATCAGATGACGCACCTCGGTGGGGGAAGGCATTTCGGTGCCAAAATGGTGAGCTGCTTCTCCTAACACAAGATATCAGATGACCCACTTTAATAGCGAAAATGCTTGTGCAAACAATGCCAATCGATACAAAATAGCTCCTATATATATGTAGAACACCTTGGTAACCGAGTCAAGCATGCGGCGAAAAAAAAAGTCAATAGCTAGACCTGCTTAGACCTATAGCATTCCATGACCTCGTAGATGATGACTCCATCATGCACCACAACTGACACTGACCCCTGACTGAGTGGCATGTTACGTAACATCCGTGGATGAGAAACGCACAAATAGCAATGGACCGACAGTAATGTTGTTATTGTTTTGAAGCTTTCTAAAGAATGCAGGAACACTTGAGAATCTTCTGCAAAACGCTGAAATCCCCAGCACAGTTAACACCTATGCTTAGATAACAAAGGAGCCAAAAAATGGGGAGGCGGGGGGCGGGGGTATTTTTGACGTTATGCACCTTTCTTGATTTTCTACACGAGTTTAATAACGTTTAATCAAAACCGTGCGACTTATCCGAGGAATAACACCAAAGTCGATCCGACTTTCCGATATCGAGAAATTTTGCTTAACAACAGATATTTTTTTACCCGTCAAAAGTTGAAACAGTCGTCTGACTGAACCAAAGAATATCCATATAAAATTTTAAGTCGAAATGACTTTCCGTTATAGAGATATTATGCATACAAGATCTGGTTCTAAATATACACATATTTTACGGGATGACGTCACACGCCGCATTCTTTCGTTCTACTCGCGAAAAACTCCTAAGTTTCTTTCGGACCTACCAAGCAATAATCCCACCAAGCTTCAGCTTTCTCCGATGTTCAGCAGCTGAGAAATTTCGCACACAAGATTTTTACGTGATGACGTCATACACCTGCCCTAATCAAGTGACAAGCGTGAAAAGTTGACAGAACCGTCTGACTGACCCAAGAAACATTCATATAAAATTTGAAATCGATTGGACTTTCCGTTATCGAGATATTTGCAGACAAGATTTTGTTTATAATGTATACATATTTTACGTGATGACGTCATACGTTGCATTCGTTCGTTCTACTCGCAAAAAAATTCTACAGAATCTTTCGGACCTACCAAACAACAATCCCACTAAGTTTTAACTTTCTCGGATTTTCAACAGTTGAGAAATTTCGCACACAAGATTTTTACGTGATGACGTCATACGCCTGCCCTAATCACGTGACATGCGCACAAAGTTGATAGAACCGTCCGACTGACCCAAGAAATGTTCATATAAAATTTATAGTCGATAGAACTTTCCGTTATCGAGATATTTTGCACACAAGATCTTGTGCAAAATATATACATATTTTACGTGATGATGTCATACGCCGCATTCGTTCGTTCTACTCTCGAAAAAATTCTATAGAGTCTTTCGGACCTACCAAGCAACAATCCCGCCAAGTTTCAACTTTCTCCGATGTTCAGTGGCAGAAAAAGTTCGCACACAAGATTTTTACGTAATGACGTCATACGCCTGCCCTAATCACGTGACATGAGTCAAAAGTTTACAGAGCCGTCCGACTGACCCAAGGAACGTTCATATAAAATTTGAAATCGATAGGACTTTCCGTTATCGAAATATTTTGCACACAAGATCTTGTTTATAATATATACAGATTTTACGTGATGATGTCATACGCCGCATTCGTTCGTTCTACTCTCGAAAAAATTCTATAGAGTCTTTCGGACCTACTAAGCAACAATTCCGCCAAGTTTCAACTTTCTCCGATGTTCAGCGGCAGAGAAATTTTGCACACAAGATTTTTACGTAATGACGTCATACGCCTGCACTAATCACGTGACATGCGTCAAAAGTTGATAGAACCGTCCGACCTTATTTTTGACCAGTGCAAATGTTTATTTAACTTGTGCTGGCGCGTGGTTCGCATTTCGAACCACTGCGCATGTTTATTTAACGTGCGTCGATGCGCGGTTTTTATTTCAGGCCAATGCGCATAATTCTTTAACTTGAGTTGATGCGCAGTTCTTATTCTGGACCAGTGCGCATGTTTATTTAAGTTGTGCTGATGCGCAGTTCTTATTTTGAATAATTCGCATGTTATTCAAGTTGCGTTATTGCGCAGTTCGCATTTCGAATCGGTGCGCATGTTTATTTAATTCGATGATGCACGGTGCTAATTTTGGTCCAGTGTGCTTGCTTATTTAGCTTGTGTCGATGTGCGGTTCGTATTTAAGACCAGTACGCATGTTTTCTTTTTAACTTGCGTTAATGCTCGATTTCCATTTCTGACCAGTGTGTTTGTTTATTTAGCTTGCGTCGATGAGAGGTTCGCATTTCGGACCAGTGTGCATGTTAATTTAACTTGCATTGAAATCCGGTTCACATTTCTGACCAGTGCTCATGATTCTTTAGGTTGCGTTGATGCGCGGTACGCATTTCGGACCAGTGCACAGGTTCTTATAACTTGCGTTGCATTTCGGACCGGTACGCATATTATTTAAGTCCCGTCGAAGTCCGAGTTTTATGTCTATTCAACTTGCGTCAATGCGCGGTTCTCATTTCGGACCACTGCGCATATCTATTCAACTTGCGTCGATGGCTGGTTCTTTTTCGAACTAGTGCGCATGTTTGCTTAACTTCCGTCGATGCGCGGTTCGCATTTCGGACCATTGCGCATGTTTATTTAACTTGTGTTGATGCGTGGTTCTCATTTGAGACCAGTGCGCATGTTTCTTTCGTTTAAGTTGATGCGCAGTTATTTTTTCGGATTAGTGCGCATATTTAACTTGCGTTCATGCGTGGTGCTTAATTTGGACCAGTGCAAATGTTTATTTAACTTGCGTTGGCGCGTGGTTCGCATTTCCAACCACTGTGCATGTTTATTTAACGTGCGTCGATGCGCGGTTCTTATTTCAGGTCAATGCGCATATTTCTTTTACTTGAGTTGATGCACGGTTCTTATTCTGGACCAGTGCGCATGTTTATTTAAGTTGTGCTGATGCGCAGTTCTTATTTTGAAAAGTTCGCATTTCGGACCAGTGTGCATGTTTATTTAACTTGCCTCGATGTGCGGTTCGCATTTCGGACCAGTGCGCATGTTTCTTTAGGTTGCGTTGATGCGCGGTTCGCATTTCGGACTATTGCGCATGTCTATTCAACTTGCGTCGATGCGTGGTTCTTTTTTCGAACCAGTGCGCATGTTTAATAACTTGCGTCGATGCGCGGTTGTTAAATCTGACTACTGCGCAAGTTCATTTAAATTGCGTTTATGCGCTGTAGGAGGATATTCATTTATTTTTTTTTCAAAAATTTCGAAAAAAAAATCTAAAGTTTTCCAATTCACTCAAAAAGCACAAGCAGTATGCATGATCCCCTAGAGACGGCTCATATAAAAAATAAATGAAATCTTATTGAAACTGTAGGAGGAAGTATATTTTGAACTTTTCTTCAAAAATTCCCCCAAAATTCCATGATTGACTTAAAAAGTACAGGCCGTATTCACGACACCCTAAGCATGCCTCAGTCCCAAAATAAATGATGTCTGATTAAAACTGTAGGAGAAGATGCATTTTAATGTATTTTCATAAAAAATCCCCCCAACAATCAAAATTTCAAAGTCGAGTCAAATAGCACAAGCCGTATGCCCGACCCACCTAAGGATGCCTCATACCAAAAATAAGTGAAATAGGATAAAAACTGTGGGAGGAAATGCATTTTCAAGTTTTTCTTCAAAAATTCCCTAAAAATACAAAAATTTTCCGATCGACTAAAAGAGCGCAAGCCGTATACTCGACCCCTTAGGGATGTCTCATATCATAAAAAAAAAGAAAGAAAGAAAGAAAGAAAGAAATCGGGTCAAAACTGTAGGGGCAAATGCATTTTTTTTCTTCAAAAACTCACTAAAAATACAAAAATGGTCCGATCGACTGAAAACGCACAAACGTATGCACGACCCTTTAGTGGTGCCTCATACCAAAAATAAATGATATCGGATCGAAAATGTAGGAGGAGAAACATTTTAGAATTTTTTCTTACAAAATTCTCCAAAAATTCAAAAATCACCCGATCAACTAAAAAAGCACAGGCCGTATGCATAACCGCTTAGGGATGACTCACACCAAAAATAAATGACATCGAATCAAAATTGTTGGAGTAGATGCATTTTGAATTATGTTCGAAATTTTTGCTTCAAAAATTCCCCCAAAATACAAAAATTGTCCGATCGACTAAAAAAGCACAAGCCGTATGCACGACCCTTTAGTGGTGCCTCATACCAAAAATAAATGATATCGGATCAAAAATATAGGAGGAGATACAGTTTAAAAATTTTTCTTCAAAAATTCGCCAAAAATTCAAAAATCACCCGATCAACTAAAAAAGCACAAGCCGTATGCAAGACCGCTTAGGGATGCATCACACCAAAAATAAATGACATCGAATCAAAATTGTTGGAGTAGATGCATTTTGAATTATGTTCGAAATTTTTGCTTCAAAAATTCCCCCCAAATACAAAAATTGTCCGATCGACTAAAAAAGCACAAGCCGTATGCACGACGCTTTAGTGGTGCCTCATACCAAAAATAAATGATATCGGATCAAAAATATAGGAGGAGATACAGTTTAAAAATTTTTCTTCAAAAATTCGCCAAAAATTCAAAAATCACCCGATCGACTAAAAAAGCACAAGCCGTATGCAAGATCGCTTAGGGATGCATCACACCAAAAATACATGACATCGAATCAAAATTGTAGGAGTAGATGCATTTTGCATTATTTTCGAAATTTTTGCTTACAAAATTCCCCAAAAATACAAAAATTATTCGATCGACTAAAAAAGCACAAGCCGTATGCGCGACCCTTTAGGGGTGCCCCATACCAAAAATAAATGAAATCGGATAAGAAATGTAGGAGGAGATACGTTTTTAAATTTTTTCTTCAAAAATTCGCCAAAAATTAAAAAAATCACCCGATCGACCAAAAAAGCACAAACCGTATGCATGACCCCTTAGGGATGCCTCATACCAAAAATACATGACATCGGATCAAAATTGTAGGAGGAGATGCATTTTGAACCAAAGTTTACTTAATAAACAACTAACTAACTAACTAACTAACGGACGCCACCCGCAAACCGATAGGAATACCCCAGCTTACGTGTAACGTAAGCTGGGCTAATAAACAAACAAGTAAAAAATCATTTAAAACTTTTAGTAAAACAAAGACAACACAAAACGTTGTATAAATTTGTTCTTAAAAACACACACATACACACATCTATACATTTAATTGAGTTGCATTCTATATTCATAGTTTTCGTTTGAATTGTTTCCGACTGTTTCATGATCCAGCATTATCTTCCAATTTCAAAATAAATTAACTCAATACAGTTTTCTACCAATTTTTAAAATGAAAAGGAAATGAAATTGAACGATATTGAAAACTGTAATTGAGGTTTCCCATGAGCCATATTTATCACAATCCTCAGGTTCAAGAACTAAGGTATACCGTACTCTCAGTGACAAGTTTTACGCTATAGAGAAAACAAAATGATTAGCGAACTGGATATTCCTTTTTAACACTTGACAAGTCTTTGACTTTGTCAAGGCTTATATGAATTTGTGCTGGCAGCCGTTGGGCTGTTTTTTTTCTTGACAGTAAAAATTCATTTTCTTGTCGCAGCTTCTTCTCTGACACTACAGGCCCAAGGACTACAAAACTTTGTACTTATGTAGAACTTGATCTGAGGGTGTGTATTCCACCTTTTTTCGTCTACGATTTCGTGTTCATGCTTAAAACGCCATGCGAACACAGCCGATTTTCGAATAAATAAACACAGCGCATTTAAAAACGAGTAACGATTCAGCAAAACAACACAGTTTAATAGCGTTACGCGACCTCTGCCTGCATAGGGAAAAAGTGCTAGTCCGTTCAATCAATAAAGCCGTTGAGCCAACATAACCAAACAGATGAACCTTAGAAGCCCCATACGTGCTGCGCCATAAGCTCTCTACTTAGTTGTATTACAGACTATGCGGTTTGTAAAAAAAAAAACTTCACGTTGTTCAAGAAACAATAAGAAGTTCAAGGAAATATTTTTAACTTTTAATGTTTGTCAAGTGTTGAAGATTTCGCTTGCGAAATGCGGTTCTAGTTTCAAATGCAATCGAAACGGTAACTTCCCTAAAAAATTGTCCTTACAACCGATCTCGTATCAGTGAGGAGCTATGAGACTTTTATAAGTAGAAAATAACGGGACTTAAAATCGTGAAGTTTGTTACTAACTGGGTCGTTATGAGTATGATCGATTGAAAATTTAACATAATACGGGGTGCGCGTATACTTGTATATGCACTTTGGGGTGGCCCCGCGAGCTGCTGAGAGATGACAGTACTGAAGAACATCCGGGGCTCAAGAAAGATAGGAACGGGACGAAACGCTGGAAGAACCAAAACGTAGATTTCAAAACATTTTAGTTATTCGCACACGGTCCAGTTATACATAAACATTTGTTCATCACTTCTTGTATTAATATTACAATTGCTAATAAAAGAGTATTTCTCATGCAAGCACAACAAAGTAATAATACACAAATAATAGATCTATTTATAATATTTGTAAAAGCAATTACAAATCTCAACAACATTGGCTACCTTTGCTTGTCCTCTAACCTCACGTCAAGCACTCGCCCCCCCCCCCCCCCGCTCCTCTACCCCCCCCCCCCCCCCATCGAACAACTAAATTTTGACAAAGCGGTAAAACATACATCTGTAGCTGGTAATGGATCTATCTGGGTCACAATATGCTGGCAATTTGCCAAAATTTGGCCCACGACCAAAAATGTACCCATCTATTTTTATACCGTAAATTCAGCAAAGCTTTCCTAGTAAAGTTGCTGGCTTGGTAGCTGCCGAAATATCATCCCAGTGGGAACGAAGGTCGTACCACAAATAACAGACAAGGCATGCCAACATCGTAAATGCGCACCCAGATTAGACACATAAATTCCATGCACCATTTACATGAAACTGAACGCAACCCTTTGAACCCAACTGAACACAATCCTTTTTTTCTAGAGTGCGTGCATAACGCGTACCTTTTGGGGTAAAATACGCCTATACAATCTCCCAAAGAAGACACTATATTCTAAAAAGTGTGTACATTTCCAGAATTTTGCGTACTGATGTGCGCAAATGCTATCAGAAAATTGTGCACATTTCAGAGAAGTGCAAATGAAAATGTTAAATGGACACTGCTACAGGTAACTCGATAAGAATTGTGACGCAAAAAAAAATGCAAAAAAAAAAAAAACAAAAAAAAAACACAAATAAACACAACGTGAAAGACATATGGTATTATACTGGTTCCTATATAGTATGATATAACCAAACATATAATCAGAAGTTTCATTTAATTAAATGGCATATACCACGGCTATTTAACTTTAGCTTTTCTAACGGGCGAGTGTTCACCAAGAGGATCTAACACCGCGTATTTATCCCACAGTTCTTTGTACGCCGAAAGCCCTTTCCAGGGTTTAAATCTGCCATTCCAGTGCAACAGTTTAGCGTTGTGAACAAAAGCCGGCGAGAAATGCTTCGATCCTGAAGAACCTTGAAACGAAAAAAAACAACACATTACGTTCAGTTCAATTCCACTGTTGAAAATATTATAAGCAGTAGCTCAATATTCAGGACACCTTTGGAACCGACAAAAGTTTGCTTATATGACGATGTACATTATAAGCGATACTTTACAACAACAAAAACCTTTGCTGGGACCACCCAGTTCTGTCGTTATAACCGATATCGTCATAAAGAGGTCCCCACTGTATTTTGCTTTTATGCGGAAATACATCTTTATGCGGCTCACATACAGTCAGGGTTCTGTATAAAATCGAATCAATTCGATCGTAATGTTTAAATTAGCTGGAGTAGCAATTTTACAGCGATTGTAATCATTTGTTGACATAACGCACTTTTTTTCTTGATCGGACTGATCTGTCCCAGTTTCTAGTCCAAATAATCCCAGCTTCTTTCTGTTTTAATTTGTTTTAGTGACCAGCAGGTTTATGACATAAACAAACTTAACTATGTATTTTTTATTCCATAAATTTTGGCATATGAAAGTTTTACCTAAATGTCTAACATGCCAGAGCGGGTCCTGTATCTTCGATACTTTGTCGTAAAATACTATCAACATAGGCTGAGTTGAGGCACCTCCACCCCTCTCTGCTCCATAGATTTCTTCTCTGTAAAACACCTTCGGTCGTTAAGCACTCAGTTCACGTAAATTGTTTCACAAAGAAATACACAAAGAAGCGCGCAGCTGAAGAAACAGTAAGTACTTGATAAACTTACTTGCTCGGGACCGAAGACTGCATGAAACCGAATTAAGAGATATTCAGTTAAATCAATAATTTAATGTTGAAGACTGAGCACCTACAATTTTGTGAAATTCAGTGTATCGAAAACGCCTTCGTTCGTCCGGCGAAGTTTGAGTTGTAGTGTATCTACCATGGTGACCTTGAAATTGCGCCAAAGTCAAAATAAAACGAAGTGTACCAACCCATTATTATGATAGGACATCTATATACTTAATATCATAGGAAACGGATTATCAGCGTGGAAGTAACAGTCGACTATGGACGCACGGACAATAACAAACCTACAGTCCTCTTCCGGGTGCCAAAGCCCCGCTTGGGGCTAATTCACAAAAGACCAAAGAGAAGATAAAATAATTTAAAATATGGAACAGGGGGTGCGGTTAATGAAATTAAATTAAATCACATGAAGAATATATTGCGCAGTGCTTTGGTCAATACATTTAGTCGTCATACCTACGAGCATATTTCACGTTATCTTAGTGTGATTCGCATTTCCCAGAAATGCGGACCAGGGCGTCCGGTTCATGAAATTACATAGACTAAATAATATAAAGAATAAATTGTGCAATGCTTCGGTCAATAGATTTAGTCGTCATACCCACGAGCATATTTCACGTTACCGGAATGTTATTCGTGTTTCTCCGTAATACAGAGTACTCTGTTAAAATTTCCAGCAATGCCCCTTTATTGCTTCGTTCCCATTCCCCACATAAATACAGTGGTTTCTACTAACCGAACATTAATCTCCATCCAAAAAAGAAGTTTTTGAGTGATGTTTTGCTGTCTCCATTTGTCAATGTCGAACACGTTTACGCCAGTGTTAAATGCACACGTTGTCCCTCTCATGCCGAGACTTTTAATTTTCTCGCTATTGAAGTTGATATAGCTGCTATAGATCGGCTGGAAACAAGTAAACAATGTTTTTGATGGTATGTTTTTTTTTTAAATTAAAAAATCAATTTCTTGACTCTGGTCCGCTCAGAAGACAGTTGTTGATATGTTATTTGTGAAATTCCTTCTCCCAACAGATATCTGATGTAATCAGCATGCTAATTTGTTGCTATCGTTTATTTCATGCATCCCATTATTCTAGTATTTTTTTACTATCGTTTATTTCACGCATCCGTTATTCTAACATTTGAAGACACACTCGTTTTTATAACTGCAATTCGTTAATGGATAGAAAATAAAAAAGATATTTTCCTGGTATTCTTTAAATGCAGAAGCTGTTCAAGGAAAATAAAGTGCCCCGCTCACCGGAAAAGAGAGGAATCTTTTGGATGTCGAATCGCAATCCTCCGAGACGGCAATAATATGTGGAGGTTCAATTTCCGTGTCATACAAGTCTTTGATGTCCCCTGTAAATTGAAACACAAAATTTGGCCTAAGATCAGTGACAAAATTGATGTTGAGTTGTTGATTTTTAACGCATATTTACATTACAGTAGTCTGCAATGCTTACTCTACAATGGTTTTAACATAGTTTATAAAAAGGAAAAATTCAGCCGACATATTTTACCTTGAACAATACAGTCATCGTCAATATGGATTACTTTGCCATGCACATTCGGTATCAGGTCAGGATAGAAAAATCTAGCGAAGTTCATCTGTAGTGAAAACAGAAACGTCGTGTCGACAACATGCTGTGGTTATGCACTGTCTATGGATAAAGCGAGATCTCTGTTCTTCACAGTTCATAAACTTATATCTTGAGAAACCTTATCGATTTTCAACATTTCCGTTTCATTTTTAGCTGTTGTTTAAAGCTTCACATATTCTGACACTTGGAGATATTATTTGACCCTTCCCGAGTAACTGAGTTGATACTTTATAGCGAATTCCCAAAACTTACTGTTACTTCTTTTTATTTTCCATGCAAAAACTTCTCTTAAACAACGTTTTTTTTCTTTAATCTTAACCAATTGCCGCAGCGATAAACTCCATTACACAACGTCGTGACAACTGTACTCACATTTCAACCTGATTTAAACTGAAACGTTACTTATCCAAAGAAGAAATCTAGTTAATTTAATATAGGTGTGTAATGGTTTTACAGGACTGCTCAGTTCTTGTCTCGATTCCCGCACAACTATTTTGTCCTTTACGAGTTCCTCATCAAAGATCAGCAGCTCATGGTCTGTAGCCTTCAGTTGTGTTCCGTCAAACCATTGCCTATTTGAAAAGCATTCTTTTCTTTTTGTTATATTACGGTTATGTATGCGAGTATAGAAACTTAATCTATAGTCGTGTAAGCATTAAACAAGCAACAGGAAAGTAACTAGTTTAACCAGATTAACAACTGAAGAACACTTGTCGAACCGTACGTGTGGATAACAAAAAGTTCACTATTGGGAATAAAATATCAAACTACAGCCAGAGTTAACAAATATTTATTCCAGTTCTGATAAAGCTTTTACCTTCTGAAATAAACAAGACTAACTTTAAATGAGGAAACGTCTGCTTGTTGGTGACAATGTGAAAGATCACATGCTGTTTGGTGTTCTTCCAGATGCTGTTGACAGCAGCCACAGCTCCTAGCATAGTATCCTCATCCGTGCACAGACAGACATGCACCGGCTCGCCCTTCGCTACAGGAACGCCTTCGTGTTTGTGGTCTGAGGCCGGCTCGCCAGGAAGAGGTCCTAACATATACACACCTTACAGTTTTATGTTCCAGTGAATAATAAAACCCTAAAAACATGTATAGTGACAACATATTTGTTCACAAGTTAGTTAGTTATTTGATTGGTTTAACGACACCGCCAACCTGTTGCAGGTCATATTGTGTCATTCCTGGTAACTTTGTCGAATTTATACTTTATTGATTAAAAATGATTATAAAATAAAGTCTTAAATACACTAAAAAATATACTAAAAATAGACTTAATGGTGGTCTACACATAGGAATACATATTAATCTTTTTTAAAAATTCTAGGACCTTGTTGGAATTTACCTTCTCAAAGAGCTCTCTCATGGAATCAACTCTATAATAACGGGGGCGAATGTGATTGAAGTCTATACAATCTATCAAGATGTGTTTTACTGTATACCGTTCCTGACAACTTATACATTCGGGTTGTGGTTCACCTCTTAAGAGGTGTTTGTGAGTAGTGTAAGAATGTCCTATTCTTAATCTGTGAATTACCATATCGTCGCGAAGGCCATTTAAGGAGGGCAATTTGCGCCCTACCACAGGGTTAATTTGGTATAGCTTATTGTCTGTTTGTTCATCCCAATATTGTTGCCATAGATTTTTGACATATCTAGAAATATGGCACTTAAAATCTGATGACGGTATAAGGAAATCTGAGCAGTCTTGGTTTAACGCTTCTTTGGCGCCTTTGTCGGCTGCCTCGTTGCCCGGGATTCCAACGTGGCTCGGTACCCAACAAAATATTATCTCTTTGCCAGCTTTTACCACTTCGTCGTGTTTTTCTATCAAGTCCAAAATTATTGGGTTGGATACCTGTAAGTTTTCTAGTGACTCAAGCACTGACATGGAGTCCACGCACAATATGAATTTTTTGTAGCGGCTAATCTTGACAATTTGCATAGCTAGCTGCAGGGCTCTAACTTCTGCAGAGAAAATAGAAGACCCATCAGGGAGCCTGGTTCTGAATGTATTATTTTCTGTGACAATAGCTGCTGCAGCCATGTCCTCAAGTTTGGAACCATCGGTATATATGAAATGGTAGTCATTATAATTATCCTTTAATTCTGCAAATTTTGACTGAAATACACACGGATTAGTTCGTTCTTTTGTGGACTCAGAAAGAGTCTTCAAGACCACAGGTTTCGTTAACTTCCAAGGGGGTTGGTTAGGTATTTTGTAATTTGCAACAGATTCAATGATTATACCTGCTTCCTGCAGGTGTGGTATAATCCTAGTTCCAAAGGGGGGGATAGCATTGGTACCTCTATCCGCATAATGTGATCCGAAAACAATCTGATGAGTAGGGTTATTTCTATTGGCGTAAAGTTTTAAACAATACTGCATGGCAAGTTTTAACCGCCGTATATTGAGAGGTTGTTCATTTGCCTCAACGTGTAAACTGTCGGCTGGGGATGTTCTAAAGGCATTTAAACATGTTCTTAAGCCTTGATTCTGTATCGGTTCTAGCATCTTGAGATATGATGGTCTAGTTGAGCCATAAACTATACTGCCATAGTCCAGTCGCGATCTAATTAGAGCTCTATACAACATGAGTTTAGTATCACGATCTGCTCCCCAATCGTGGGAGGAGATGACTCTCAGTAAATTTAAGGCCTTCTGACACTTTCTTCGGAGGTGTTTGATATGTGGGATAAAACTAAGTTGGCTATCAAAAATTAAACCTAAAAATTTGTTTTCCTTGACAACAGGGATTTGCACGTTAGAGATGTGTAAAACTGGATCGTCGTGCTGTTTTCGTTTTTTACAAAAGTGTATACAAACCGTTTTGGTTTGTGAGAATTTAAAACCATTCTTATTCGCCCAAACTTGGAGAGAATAAATACTCTGCTGAAGACGACGCTGTATTAAATTCATACTTTTGCCTCTACACGACATGGCAAAATCATCCACGAAGAGTGAGCTATCTATCCCCTGTCTCAGTGTATCTTTTATATTGTTGATTTTTATCAGGAAAAGTAGAATTGAAAGGATGCATCCTTGGGGGAAGCCTTCCTCTTGTTCAAAGTATTCTGAGAATATTGTACCAAGGCGAACCCTGAACCGACGGTCGTCCAGGAATCCTTTTATGAACTGGGGCAGACGGCCTCGGAGGCCGAAATCAAAAAGATCCTTTAGTACTCCGTGTTTCCATGCTGTGTCATAAGCTTTTTCCAAGTCGAAGAAAACGGTAACAACATGTTCCTTGTTATTGAAAGCTTCTTTCACAAAAGATTCTAGTCTTACAAGATGGTCCAGAGTGCTCCTTTGTTTCCTAAAGCCACTCTGTATGTCGGCAAGCAAGTTGTTTCTTTCCAGGTACCATTTTAATCTTTCAGCTACCATTCGCTCAAATGTTTTGCACAGGGCACTTGTCAAGGAAATTGGTCTGTAATTCTGAGGATTTCGTGGGTCTTTGTTTGGCTTTGGTATTGGTATTATTGTGGCTTCCTTCCATATTTCTGGAAAAGTGTCGGAATTCCAGGTATGATTTAACAATTCTAAAAGGATCTTTAGGGTATGGTCTGGCAAATGTCTAAGCATCTGATAATGTATGTCATCTGGTCCTGCTGCTGAATCATGGGAACTACCTATGGCCTTTCTCAATTCATTAAGAGAAAGGTGCTCATTATACGCTTCGCTGTTGTCAGAATAGAAGTTAAGAGGATTAGTTTCTTCTGTTTCTTTATAACGTCTAAACTCGTGGCTATAGTTTTCGGAAGATGAGTTATGTTCAAATGTTTCGCCTAAGGTATCTAAAATGTCCTTTGGGTCGGTGATCATATTATTGTTAGCTTCTAGATGGCTTACTGTGCTAAAAGTGTTCTTGCCAGATATTTTTCTAACCATGTCCCAGGTCTTTTTTAGAGAATTATTTGTGTTGAGTTGAGAAACATATTCATGCCAGGACTCTTGTTTGCTTTTTCTGACTGTTTTACGCGCAACTGCCTTGGCCCTTTGATATTCTATTTTTCTTGTAATGTCTGGGTAGTCTGAAAAATTTTTGAGAGCTTGTTTACGAAGCGCTATGGATTCTTTACAAGCGTCATTAAACCACGGTTTGTGTGGTTTCTTGCGGGATCCTGATGTCCTTGGGATAGATTTTTCACACACTCCATGGAGAAGAAAGGTAAATAATGAGATATGTTCGTCTTCATCATCAGTAAAATGTTTCCTTTTGATACTCTGATGACATAATTCTTGGAATTCTGACCAGTCTGCTTTCTGAAACTTCCATTTTGGGGATCTTTTTTCGTGGTATGCTTTAGACTCAGACAATAAAATAGGAAAGTGGTCACTGCCGTGGAGATCACCCAACACTTTCCAATTAAAATCAAGATATAAATTAGCAGATGCTATAGAAAGGTCAATAGAGGTTTTTGAACCAGTACCAGGGTGAAGATATGTGTATGACTTGTCGTTGAAAATGGTTAAATTATGATGGTTAAGGAGATTTTCTACCAATTTTCCCTTCAAATCTACGTAACTATTGCCCCACAATGTACTGTGAGCATTAAAGTCGCCCACGAATAGGACTGGCTTAGGTAACTGATTTATTAGGTCATTCAACTCTTCTAGTTGAGGTCTCAATTGTGGTGGCAAATAAATATTACAAATTGTGAAAGTTTTGCCAAGCGTGATACGAATCGCCTGGGTCTGGAAAGGCGTATTTAGTTTAATTTCGCTTTGTAAGAGATCACTTCGAACAAACATAGCGATTCCACCCGTCGCTCTGTCATCCGATGAGGGTTTGTTGTATGACGTATATCCTCTAAGTTTTGGTGGATTGTCGTTTTTGCTGAATGTTTCCTGAAGACAAAATACTGCCGGATCATTTAAGTGCATAAGTGTTAACAATTCATGGTAGTTGGTCCAAAAACCTCTGATATTCCAATGAATTATTGTCATCGTTACTTGCTAAGAGCTCGATTTCTGTTAATCGTTACTTTTGGAGGCTTTTCATTTGAGTGGGGTGGCTTAGGGGAGGTTCTGCCTGCAGGTCTCCCATCGCCAGCATCCATAAGAGGGGAGTATCTATTCCCACTCATTTCCTCCGTAAGGTTTGTGCGCAACCTCTGTTTGGCAAGTTGAGCTCTTTGTTTGAGTCTTGCCTTTGTTTCGTGGCCCAGCTGAGAGGATTGGGGGCTTGGAGTACAAGACCCGTCTCTCTTCCCTGACAGCTCAGGAGATGTGCTTGGTAAAGACTCACAAAGACTGGAGTCCGTTTCAGTTTTAGTTTCTTTTGTTTTTCTAGAAGGCCGTTGTTGCTTTGGTGGCGAAAAAATCTTTTGTTCCGTAATCCATGTGATGTCAGTTTGACAGGCAGAATCCTGAAACTTGGGTCTTACTGAGCTAGCATATGTTTTCGCATTTGATGGGAGGAGGGTAGCAGCCAGTTTTCGGGCTTCGGGATAAGACACCGATTTTTCAAATTTTATCTGTTGCACTTTCTTTTCAGCATGCCACCGCGGACAATCCTTGGATGAAGCCGGGTGGCTGCCCATGCAGTTTATGCATTTGGGGTTGTGAGAGGTACATGAACTATATTCATGCCCTTCCTCCCCGCATTTTGCGCAGGTGGGTTTTTGATTTCTGCATTTGTCTTTGTTATGCCCGTATTCCTGGCAGTGGAAACAACGAATAGGGTTCGGAATATATATTTTCACTGGTAGGCTTAAATATCCAACTTTTATATTGCCTGGCAAAGTAGGCTTGCAGAAGGTAAGGACAAATGTTCCTCGTTGGCCCAAAGGTCGCGCTGCTGTCACACCCTGGTCCTGTAGTCCATCGACTAATTCTTCATCTGAGCAAAATCTTAGTTCAGGGTGGGTGATCACTCCCCTGCAAAAATTTAAGGTTCGGTGGGCAGAGCACTTAGCTGGGGTGTTTACGAAAGATGTTATTTTCAGGAGGTTTTTACATTGTTGTAAAGTGGCTATTTGGACTAGAATGTCCCCCGAGCGGAGCCTTTTGATGTTAAATTGATTTCCCACTATCGATGCCACCCCCTTCTGGATAGCGAAGGGGGATAGTTTGAACGTGCCCTCTATCGGTGTGATAATCAGGTATTGTGGAAATGAAGCAGGGGGAGACCCCACCTCAATCCTTGGTCTTTTGGGTGTCGGTGATGTATTTTGTTTTTCTTTTGTCTTATCCATTAAGTGTTTTTTTGAAAATTTTCTTCCAGGTCTGCCGGCCCCGGCCTTACTATGACCACCTATTTCGGCAACGGGGGTTACCCGCCTAGGGCTAGGACACCTGGAATACTCTACTAGACGCGGCGGTATTCTCCATCCAACGCCGTTCGATTGACCCTAGAGCCGCAGTATGGTTAAACTGAACGACCAGCCGTTATTGATCGTGACGGGCCAGTTCACGAACGCCCTTCTTGGGCCGAAGAGAAGGACCAAAGGCATGTATTGGCAAACAAGTCCCTTAGCAGAGTGTGTATTTGAAAGGCCTGCCTAAGAGACAAGAAGCCTCAATACCCAGGTATCCGCTCTCCTTCCACTAAGGGATGCAACCCACGGCAAAGTGCGTTCTTATGACTGGTATTGTCACCAGCTACTGTAAGACATCTTGGTGAACGCACAACAGGTTGCCACGCTTTTATGCGGTTTGCGTGGGAACGGTATAACGCAGGTTTTTGTTGGCTGCTAGTAGTCGTTGCCAAAGGTGTGACAGAGCTAATACCGTGTCTGGAGTACTACAATTAAGTAGACCCCAGATGATAATACCAAAAAATGGATTGAATGTGAAACAAGTAGGTAAGAAAAGATTCCTTTATTGCGATTAACGACATCATTTTTATCAAAAAAGGGATATTATTACGTGGAAAGGCATTGTTGTTAATTTTTTATTTATTTATTTTTTATTTTATTTTTTTTTTTGGTAGGTGTGTCTTTGGGAAGGTTTTATAATGGCTATGAAAAGGGAAATGATGGTGAGATGATGAAATGGTGTTCACAAATAACCGGTAAAATAATCGATTATAAAGAGCGACCGACTAACAATGGGATATGTGCAAAAGCTAATGTCTAGTTAGGGTATTTTAAGATTGAATTTATTATTTTTTTCATGTTGTAGAGGGGTGCTTTTGATAAGCCTACCTTGCACGGCAAACTGCTGCTGTGAATCAGACACATTCTTCACCATCAAATACAATACAATACTGACGGATAAGAACAGCAGAGTGCCAACAACTGAAAACAAACAGCGCAACAAATCCTACTTGTAAAAGTGCAAGGCTTGTAAGAGACTTGTAACGCGCAAGGTCCGTTAAGTGATGTACGGTAAAGCCGTCGGCATTTCTGCAATACCAGCTACAGCACACTGTTAACATCTATGCGCCCCCCCCCCCCCCCCCCACGGCTACTTCAATTTGTTTAATCATCCGTGCAGGAATATTTCAGTCGGTATATTACACTTATGGAGGTATTCTCTACAATATCGTGCCGCTGCTAATTTGTACTCCGCTCTATCCGGGCTACTTAAATTTCTTCGTCCTGTGGTACGCTGCAGTTTTGATATGCATGATCCATCCTATGGGGCTAGTTTATTTTGTATACTCTCACGTATTGGACTACTTAAATTTGTATGATATGACTAAGAAACAGTCGAGGTAAAGAGCCGGATTCACGTCAATTATGTTGTTTATTATTTTGTAACAACATGCAAATTAACCCCAGCCCCCCAACCCCAGCCCCCCAACCCCACCCCACCCAACTTTCCGTTATCGAGATATTTTGCATACAAGATCTATGAAATATTACAACATACATATCCAGCACTCGCTCGTTCCATTCCCGATAAAATATAACAGAATCTTACATATATGGAAAACTTGTTTCCAACAATTCCAAAAAGGCGCAATTTAACCAATTTTTTGGTGCAATGCAATGCAAAAAAAAAAAAAAAAAAAAAAAAAAAGAAGCAAGGACAGGGTGCTTTTTGCCAAAAAACTAGAGCGATCAGTGCACATAAAACATAACAGTACAGGCTGAAATTACACACTTTCAATTGACACCTTTTTAATTTCCTGTTTTTATGAACAAAGACAAACACAATTCTCCCGATAACCATTTTCCTTTTTACACTAATGATATAAAAGATTCATTTCTGATAACATAATCATAATTCATTGTAACAAATTAAAAAAAAAACAACAAAGAAACAAACACACAAAACTAGACGGTGGTCACTAAAACAGATTTTACTGTACGCCGCTTTTATCCAGGTCTAGAAGTTGGTTCATCAGGGTTGGCAGGTTTCTCCCATTAGGGTTTTTACCCTGGGTTTAAACAGGGTTTTTACCCCAGGGGAGAAATACGTTTCTCCCGCAGTTTCTCCCATCTTCTTATTTTTTTTTGTTTTGTCTTGCTTAACGTACACGGTAGAATACACAAATATATGATTATCTTTCAGTTACTGTCCGATCTACGCCTTAACAAACGTCTTAATCCTTATACCTCAGGAAATGTAGAGATTAAGGGTGTCAGAAATCCTCAACAGCTATATAAGGGTTGTAAAAATTTACGACATTATCATTACAAACAAATTACGATTGTTGCCCTTGTGCTGCCGTTAAATCAACTCAGAATTTTAAAGGAGGAAGACCTAACCATAAAGTTTGGGAGCACTTTAGTTTGTCTGTGGAGGATAAAAAATCATATGCTAAATGCATTTACTGCGGGAACGAGCAGGT
Organism: Protula sp. h YS-2021; assembly: GCA_949752745.1. NCBI lineage: Eukaryota > Metazoa > Annelida > Polychaeta > Sabellida > Serpulidae > Protula > Protula sp. h YS-2021. Next base: position 67,820,929 of record OX457026.1, read on the forward strand.
GGCAAAAGCTGATCGTGCAAAAGTACACCTAGCTAGATGCACCAAACGTGAGGGAAATGTGCCAAATGTCGACGATACGCCAGTTTATTAAATAATTTGGAATAAAATGCAAATAAACGCTGAAAGAATTTTTAACCCCAAAGCGTACCCTCAAAACGCATCTTTTTATTCTGTGCCATGGTGGTAATTAATACAACATTTACTTTATGCTGTATGTCAGTGTTATAATGGGTCTGTGTTCATCTTTGTCAGTGTTATGTATTTAAACGTATTTCAAGTTGCATCTTTAGTATTGTCAGTATTACATTGTGTCTGGGTTCAACTCTGTCAGTATTATATATTTAAAGTTATTTCAAATTTGCACCTTTAGTATTGGCAGTATTACATTGTATCTTTGTTCATCTTTGTTAGTATTATATATTTAATCTATTTTAGATTTGCTCTTAGTCAGTATTAGTATTATAGAATTACTCTTTTCAGGCCGTTTTTTTTCTTTCATTATGTAGTTTTAACCTTATTGTGCGCTTAGTTGCTAGTTCTTAATGGGCGCAATATAAAAGACTCTAATAATAATAATAATAATAATAATAATAATAATAATAATAATAATAATAATAATAATAATAAATCCCGGGTTTTTCCCCTATTTCTCCCATGGGGAGGGGAGAAATACCTTTCTCCCTGTGAAAAACCCAACCCTGTTGGTCATTGCAGCACTTTTACTGTACGTTACATTTTTATCCGGGCTGGAAGTTGGTTGAGGCAGGCAGGTGTCATCGTTCGTCTTTTCATCCGAATCTGGAAGGGGTCACGAAAAATTGATTTTACTTTACATCTATATCAGGGATCTAAAGGCGGTCGTTACAAATATGTTTTAAAGCAGTCTTTTTTATGGTCTGGAAGGTGCTCGATACATCACCACTTCCCTACTTCAGAACCGCCCGATCTTCATAAGAAATAAACACATCAAGTTTCAAGTCTGTCCGACTTCGTTCTCGAGATATTTTGCACACGGCACTTTGCTCGGAACAGAGTGACACACACACACATACACACGTAAATACATCCACAGAACATACAAACACTATACGTCTCAACTTGATCGGAGGAAGACACATAGGAGCGCGGGATCTATGCAAGGAAGGCTTACCTGAGTAACATTCACATAAACTTGGAAAGAAATGTGATTAACACTGTGTGAGAAGTACTTTGAAAATTATTATGAGTAAGAAAACAATCATAATAGCTTGAATTTTACTAGACAAAAGGCTTTGACCAGGGTTGGTATGATTTAAATCAAGTGATTTAAATCACGATTTACATCATGACTTAAATCAACGTAAAAAAATCAGGTTTTTTAATTTCTTTTAATTTAAAAAAAAAATTTTTAAACAATGGTCAGTGTTAAAGGCCTTCATATGCTGTTACGGCGGGTGTAGGAAAAAATGACAACGGAAAAAAATGGCAACGGAAATAATTGCAACGGAAAATATGGCAAGTGGAAATAATGGCAACGGAAAATATGGCAAAGTGAAAAAAACGGAAAAAATGGCAAAATAACAAAATAAAAATTTTATCACAATTGTCAAATTTATTCTTAAGCGTAAATCACGAGCATGTTGTTCATTCTAGACAACGCCCCTAATAAATGCATTGTTGTGATGGCACCCGAACATCCATAGGATTAGTAATACTGTATACACAGGGTTTAAGTTTTGCCTGATGAAGCCCAAATAAATGTTTTATTACGTTGACACCCGAGTATCCGAAAGATTAACCGTATTGTACACACAGCGAATAAGTTTTGCCTGATGCACCCCAAATAGATGTATTGTTCCGTTGGCACCCGAGCATCCAAAGGATTAACGGTGCCGCACACAGGGGTTACGTTTTGCCATTTTTGCTTGCACCCCAAATACCCTGACATCAAGTGGCATTAAGTGGTTTCGATTGGACTTTCTTTGATCCTGAGTAGTCAAGGTAGGCGATTTCTTAGTTTCGACTGAACTTCAGTGAAACCTGCAAAATTTGCCATTTTTTCCTTTTTTCACTTTGCCATTTTTTCCGTTGCCATTTTTTCCGTTCCCCGTTACGGCACCGAATATTTGTTTGCAACCCCTTCTGTTTGAAGAAAGCATTCATAAGGTACGCGAGCAGCACTCTCTGAGAAGGCCAATACCGGTGGTGTCTGAGAAGATACCATACAGGATTAGATGATTATAAGCATTACCATTATACAAACATTAACTCGGGAGTAGACATTTAGGCGGCCAGCTTTTATTTGGAAAATCCCGGTAGCTGTACTTACTCCGGTGTTGGAAAAGCGTGTCTACCTCATGTGCTTGCAAACAAAGTATTATGTGTTACGCATCATGCAAGGTGTATTTAAATCCCCACAAATCGACTGCTTCTTTACTTATTCACCTAGGAACCTGAGACAACATCACTGGAAGCTTTAAAATGTCTGGCAGACGGCTTGCTCCCCTGTGGAGATATTTTGATAGAGACATTTCAAACAGCAAAAATCCGAAAGGAATTTGTAAAGCATGCAAAGTCGAAATTCAGGGAATTGTAAAAAGACTGGAAAAACATGTTGAAAATAGTTTTTTTTTTTTTTTGTTTTTTTTTTTTTTGTGGAGGGGGGGCGGGTGATTTAAATTAAAAAAAAAATCCGATTTAAATATAAAAAATCAAAAATCATGATTTTTTTTTTTAAATCGGATTTTTTTCTTGCCCTGGCTTTGACATATTCATTGGCATATGTGTGAGGTTTTGAATAATCTGAACGAAATTTAAGAAGAAATCGGTCAAAACCTCTTTCTCCACCAATTTTACTTAGTTCTGTTCTGTTAAAGATCCACTAAATTGATTCCATTGTCACTTTGGATCTCGCAACCATGTGGAGAGCGCCGGTTAGACTCAGTACTGTCCTACACGCGTTCATTTGCGGCCCGGTGGCAAAAATTTCCCTTGCAAACGGCGGATCGATTGCAAATTTTGTCACTCATCAGTGCAGAGCTCGTTGACTACAACTGCACTGATCAAATGCCATGGCAAACGCCTCGAACAAAATCGTTCCGTATGGCTGAAGAAAACAAACAATGCGTTATTGGAAAGAGGCTAACAGGGTATCACAATCACTTGTTCATTCAAGATTCGTCTACACGAAGTAACTTCACAGAAATTACTACTCTACACAAGTTAAGTCCTTTTGATGCCAAGTACAGTCTTATCTGTCGGTAGATCGATTGTCGTGGATTCTACTAAAACAACTTTTTTCCTTTTTTGACCAATCTAGCGAAAGAACAACCATAATTTTCAAACTAAATGTCTTAAATGCCAATTTGGGCTGAAAATGTCGTTCGCCTAAATGTCGTAAATTCGTCACTGGTATATTTAAAGAGCTGTAAATATGCATTTTCACACTTTGGGTGCTTCGAATGAAATGCGCAAAAATTTTGTGTTCTAAGTCAAATTAACATGGCAAAACATGATAGGAAGGGCAGATAAATATCGCGTAAAAGCCATGCATGTTTGCCTCACACAGCAACAGTGTTCTTAACTACACATACGCTATTTTAGAAACTTTTCAACAACAAAAAAATTGTGTTGCAAAAGCTTACCAGTACGGCGTCAGCAACGTAAAAATCGGTGGAAAGGCAAAATTGAACTTTTGGATGATGCTATTATAATAAACTATGCACAAAGAAATATGCAATCAGCTGGGTGATTGTTCCGTTCTGGTTGCGGATGACCATGCAACGGATGTCAACACTGATGTCCCTTTAATCACTAAATCAGTATGGGGAAACCATGAAAATGTCCGTTTACATGCTTGACTCAAATGTAAACACTTTTCCGTTTGCCGTAGTAACTATTAAATTTTGTTCTTTTCATTATTGCGTAAGTTAATAGAGCTTGCAGGAATTGGTAGGTAACGGTTGTAAGCAGTTCTACCTGTTCTTTTACGGCAAATATACACACACAGATCTTAGGTAATGAAAAGCATAAATTCTTGCCCAGTCTACTTCTCACACTAGAATGAAGAAATTAGAAAATAAGGGTATCTGAAAGGTTTTTACTGTTTGATGAAATTATTTGATGAAAAACTAGAGCAGTGTGCATAGCCCACATATTCCCAACAGGCCCCCATCAGTTAAACAATAGTCAATGAAGAGCTGAAATTTTCTAAGTCCAGTTGGTGCATTTTCCTCGGACGAACCTGGCCCATTTACCAAACCGATAACCCCAAATCTAATTTGTTTGTATACAGGGAGCATACTTTATTACGTGAAATAGTAACAATAATTTTTGCAATTATCAACCAAAAAACTTTTAAATTTATATTTCAAAAAGAACGTAAATATAAAAAGTCAAATATTGTGGGTGTACAAAATAAATTTATACGTAATTCTGCATCTACCAACTATTTTAGTATATATTTTACAAATAAACTACAATCCCTTTATTTAAATTTTCGGTCCCTTGACTTTGGTCTCGTGATATTTAAAGGCCAGAATGTAAACAAACATTTGGCAGGTGGGTGCGGAAGCTAACTTTTCTGCACTTTTATGAACAAATAAAAGATATACAGCTCACTAGAAACTGTGCCTGTTTTGCAAAAAAAGGCATATTGGGCATGGACTTTCTATAGTCCTAGATGACTCTTGCTTCCCAGCAAGAGTCACAGTTCCTAGAATATAACTTGTCATTGATCTCAATTTTTTCAATCTCGGCGCACGACTGGGGCTAATGGCGTAATTTTAAAAAGGGTGCATTAACATAAAAAAAAACCAATTATAAATTATGGCGCACAATTTTTATGGTCAAATAACAATTTTGTAATGAGAAAAATAGATGTTTTCTTCAGATCAGAATTAAGAATCTCCCATTATCGCCCACAACAACAATGAATCTGCAGTTATAAAACCACTCTTTACTCCACTTTGGTAGTTTGGTCGAGGTCAAAATAGTGCGCCAGGATACTTCTCAGTGTGCTTTTTAAGAAAAGGCATGCCACTCCGAACCTCGGTGTCCTGGAACATGCGCCGAAAGATCTAGAGCCGCGAAAATTGAGATCAATGGTGACTTCTATTACAGGAACTGTGACCCTTTCTGACCTAGGAAGACAGAAAGAGTCCACTGGGACTAGGACTTTCTGTAGATGTTTGAATCATAGGGGCTGGTATGCAGAACATATGAAATTGACTCCTATTAGTGGAGCAATGGAAGGCTTCGTAGCTCTGACAGAGAGATATACGATGTTATACAAGTCAGAGCTACTCGGAGCTATCGCTTATCTGGGACTACGAAAGAAGATGAGCGATAACAGGTGTAACTTCATTTACCTCTTGATATAGAAAATTTCATCTTAGTTTCACAAAGTATCCGCTATATACACATATTTATGCACTGCAATATTGATAGCATCTAGCAGACTTCCATAAAATTTTATAAAAATAACATTATATAGGCCACATTCTCTTGGACCGTCTCGAAAAATCAAGAGGCTCTCGAAAAATCGATAGGTGTTCTTTTGGATAATTTCTCGTTATCTAGAGACAGTTTTTGTCTCGGAAAATTTCTCTCGAGAAGGTCAGATACAAGATGGCGGAAATGTAAACAAAGGCATTTCAACAACTTATTTGCAAAAATGTATTTAAATTATAAACATTTAATAGTAGAAATTTATTCCAAGGAAGATTTTAGACGTGATTGCACTAGGTATAGTGAAATACAAGAGGACCCAAAGGTTTAACCTCAATTACTATACGTTGAGGTCGAATCTGTAACACCGTTGGTACTGCTGAAGTGGTAGAGATGTTATTGGGTAAAACAGGTCACATTTAAATCAATGCCCCAACAAACAATTGTCACAGGATATATTTCTGGGCATATGAACTACATATTTATCTGAAATAAGCATAAAATAACTAGATTTGTGTTTTTTATTTCTCGATTTTTTGAGAGGTGTTCTTTTGGACGGTGTATCTGGAGCTTCTCTGGTCTGTTTGGAGAGTGGATTCTCAGTTTTCTGAGAGGTCCAAAAGAATGTGGCCATATACAGGACAACGTTGCAGTAAGTAACTATTAACAGCACTGGTGGTACGTCTATGGGTAAAATTTTCGTATTCGCCTTGCGACAAAAAAGTAGTATAATAGAATGAATGATTAACCCATACCCATCTTAAGTTATGGGAATATGTTCGAATATTTGACTATCAGTTGCATTAAATCTAATGAATGGACAATATCCAATGTCTGATGTTAAAAAAGGATCCAAAGTAAAAAAGGACGAAGATGAAGAAGTACATGTAGCAAGTCTCATCTATGGAATCGGTTTACATGCAGAAACAATCTATAAAGCATTCGCCTTCATACAATATAGAAGAGTCTTTTGGTACAGCATCAACTTTTTGGAGGAGGAGTACCTTCACGACGTAACGAAAAAAGTACTGGTGCTAACACTCCCTGCCCCCCCCCCCCCCCACCAAAAACTTCTGATTTCATCATTTTTTATTTACCGCCCAAACTGTTGACATCAGTAATCTCTACCTGTCGCTAAAAGCTTCTGTCAGCACACAGAGCTGACATTAGCACTGTTTCTAAAAATACTGCTGTAGCTTTTGGTAACTTTCCGGGTAATTGGCTCTTTCTATTCACCGTCAATTCTGGTTTCAGGTACTTCCGGTTATATATGTTTTGGGCAATCAAATTTTGCTTCGGTTATAACTTTCTTGTAATGTTTGTAGAAATATAAGGTTTAGAAGAATATGATCACGTATCTACTTTATCTAAAGTATTTAATTTCTTAATACTCATTTTTAATAGCAAAATATCTTGTAGACGTAGAAGCCATCCCTATGGGTTTTCCAATGTGTTTTACATTAGTTATCGCGATCCACAATAATAAAAATTTCTGTGGAACAAATAGCATATATGTGCGCTTAACAGGTGCCCTGTTGCTATGTTTACAATGCTTGCCAACCAACTGATCAGTCAGTGTCGGTGCAGTTCCTGTCATGTAATCGAATCATAACCAGCTTATCGTGCCAGACGATCCCAATTGATGGGAAGATTGGTGGGTACAATTAGAGTGATGGCTTCTACGTCTACTTCCTACAAGAAGGGCTATTAGGAATATTGATTCAACAGCAAACGGTCCAAGACTATTCAAATTATTCAACGCATCAGATGTATATTCTCGCTTATGGTGCTAAATAAATGTGCTAGGCGAGGCCCACCAGCAAAAAAAAAAAAAAAAAAAATTCGCACATCGACACACCACTAGCATTACCTAAAGAGTGCGCTACAAGTCTAACCTGATGAGCTTTAATTGACAATCACTTTTCAATCACATCTTCAGGTTCCCTAATTATGTCATCATACACTACCAGAGTGGTTATCTTGATATAATTAGATATAGACGCTTTGAAAAGATTTACTGTGATACTACGTATGAAAGATAGGAATAGACGACGCTGTAACGTGCTTCCTTACTTCGAACAAGCAGAGGAAAAAATCGGCCACAGCGACGGCTCCTATCGAGACATCATACTCGCCAGTTCGACAAGTAAACCTTCTTCGTGAAATCCCTGCGGATCTCAGCCATTCACGGCATGATTCTTTGAGAAAAACGCTTGGACCTTAATAAATTATGCACCAATGTTGCAGTCCAAACAACTGAGGATTTGGATGATAATGACACGAATAAGATTGACGCAGACTGCCATAACCCAGTGGAATTGGAAGACCCATGGCACACGGTAACTGCATCAACAAAGGAAACCAAGGCAGTTCTGGAAGATCGGGAGCTACTAACAATAAACGGCTCGGCATCTCGTGCCAAATATTCACCTGAACTTTCATCATCAGAGACGAGGGTGAAAACGCAAACAGCCCCCCTATGGACCACTGAAACAGTATCGCTTCGATCGCTAATGCTGCCAAGTCCGGACACAGAGAAATGTATAGTGAAGACAATGGCTGAGACGATATGCAGAGACATCAACCTGAGGTGTACCAAACGGAGATTGTGCTGCAATCAATTGAAACTTGTAGCCTACTGAAGCCCACTTGGTGTGAACAACCTCGCCCATCCGAGAAGCTAAATTGACCAGAACAATGAGGCTGTCTGCAATGTGCTGAATGAGAAAACCGCAGTCGCAATCTAATAGAATCTGTTTGGTGAGACGAGACAACGTCTGTGAGCGAATGCAGCCCTGCTTAGACAAATAAGACACCACTGTCTGATTGTCTATTAATACTGTACCACATGCCTAGTGAGAATCTTGGCTAGAGTTTGACGGCAATCAAGACCACTTTCATCTCCAATACGCTGATATGCACACCTCGTTCGTGAATCGACCATTGGCCCTTTCACATGTGTCCCGGTAAAAAACGAATTATTAACCGATGCAAGATGCATCGGACTGTACCTGCTTCGAAAGGGCTGGAAGAGAGAAGGGAACACCGTGCGACAGACTGAGTTGACACGACCACCGATCTATATCCCTGAGGGCTAACAAAGAAAGTCGTATACGATGATCTGGTAACCTGCCTCGACGCAATGCCTTCAACACACGCCGTTGAAACACCTTCCCAGTTCGGCCGTCTTCTCCATTGCTACCAATAGACCGAGAAGTGATTCTCACTGAGAAACGCGAGGCTTGGGAGAAGACACGACCCCTGCAATTAAAGACATGATATTTTGTATCCGATTTTGAGTAGGAAATGCCCTGGCCCCTACCATATTCAACAGCGATTCTCCCAAAAACTCTCTCATCTGAGCTGGAATCAACTCCGAGTTACCACGACTGACCAGCAGACCCAGGATATCGCACTGTTTTAGTACTGTGTCTGAGTTAAGAGAATTTGCATGTCCTTGCTGACCAACAAGCAATCGTCGAGATATTGGAAGATTTGCAACCCTACTCGACGACCCCAGCACTTGACTACCTTAATGACCTGGGTAAACAGAAGTGATGCTGTCAACAAACCGAGCGGCGGGGCGAGAAACCAGTAATTCTGCTCCCCTATCCTGAAGGTCAGGAAACAATGTGACACTTCGTGCTTCGGAATGTGCATCGAACAGGTCCACTGAAATAGCCTACATGAACTGCCTTAGAGTGAATTTGATCAACTGTGGAGTGTCAATGTTGAACGATGTCAGTTGTATGAATTGATTGAGATGTGACAAGTCGATAACAAGACGCCAATTTCCCTATTTTTTGGAACGGGAAAGACCTGACTGAAAAACCATTGAGTGCCCGTAGGCATATTTTCTATGGTTCTTGTTTTCGATCAGATCTTGAAGCATTGTTTGCAAAGCTAGTTGTTTTACTGACTGGTGTTCGTACGACGTGACCAAAGGATTGGGAAGCTTGGCTAGCGGTGGAAGAATTTGATGACCCAACCTGTCTCTTGCAAACGGTTAGGGGTACCCCCAAACGCAACCAATTTTTGGTAGCTCCTAACACTTGCCAAGCTTTCCAAAAGAAGCTTTAGTGCTTCCTGTGTACTGACGTACGAGTGCGGCAATATTTGATCTCGCCTACGAACTATAATTGATGTGAGCCTATATGCATTAAGTTTTAGTAAATTCGACGGAGTCGCAACAACGGAGCCAAAAAAAACGTAATCAAATAAAGCGTTGGCACTTGGATTGATAAACTTCCTCCACGCTTGAAATGCGGCACCTTGAAAGGAAAGTGTGCGTAAACTTTTCCTGGCAACCTCCTCTAAATATCTGCAATTCCGTTCAGCTTAGAGCACATTCGATTCCGGATTTACATTCGGAAGCCCCATATACATAAGAGACTGGATTGGCAAAACTCTATCATTGGACTGATAAGCCACAGTGTTAATATGTATAACTTTTGACGGTAGTAAGCGAAACCAGTAGCGTGGAAGAACATCCTGCAACATCTGCAACTGGTCCATCCTGGCTTGTAACACGTTAGAAACACAGGGAGATGTAGATAATCGCATAGTCCTCACGCGAGGGTAGTTGTGACTTGGCCGCAAAGAAAAAAGATGGCTGAGTAACCTGCGGTTTTGACGTTGTGATCGAGGCAGACAAGTTATCGGCTATAAACTTGATAATGTATTTAAGGGGAAAGTCCACTGCCAAAAAAATCAACTGTCGAAGCCTCCTCCCATTCACCTGGTAAAACCTCCACACCTAGAGAAGTAAGGGCGCCTTCAGGCCTCCGCGTCAAGACCCTTGGCGAAGAGTGGTATAGCGACAAAGAGACTTCATTAGCGGAGCTGGGCGCGAGGCCATAGCTGCGACGGGTGACGACGGTAGACTAGTTGCGACAGATTCTGAGACAAGACTTGGAATGTGTTCTTTATCACTGACAATCACTGGCTCCTCCTCACAAGACGATGCATTGTTTGTTGATGAAGATGAAGAGGATGCATAAATAGAATGTTTACATACGCCTCATGTATCGCCCGTCAATGATTGTGTATAGCGAGTGTAGCAGTCACAACACGAGTTCCCATGAAAGATGCCACATCGACTTTCCCAGATGAAATAAATGCCAGACGTAGACACTTAAGTATCCGGTAGAGACCTGCCTTTATGTTTCCTGGGTTGTCCAAATCCATCTCCTTCAACATCTGATCTGTCCACAGTCGATAATGCCATAGGAGGAAGTGTATGTATAGAGGCAGAAGACTTGTCACCCTTCGACTGCTTGCAACCCTTTGCCCCAACTCTGACAGTCTCCTGCTGTTGCAAATGGAGTGAAAAAATCGAGTCATTGAGATGTACGCCCTGGTCGCAGCCGTTATGTAATGTACAAGGCTGTATTCCTCAGCATCGTAGCCACGCAGTGCACCTTGACTATGGATCTACTGGCGCAGGAATTAGGAATCGTCCGTGAATGAACAATCAAACAAACCATGTAAGTATGATGTTATCAGTGACGATAATAATAAAACATGTTATATTAATTATAAATGACGAAAATAGTGCCTATTATATCATTAAAACTGTTTTGAAAATAAAGCATAAGATGCACTACACGACCTAACTGTCGATACCCGTCAGCGCAGCACGTATCATGTGAAAGCGTCGTCGCATACACGATCCGGCACCGCAGCAATATGTCGTAAGCGCGGGTCGTAACCGTCACGACCGTCCCAGTGATGACCCGGCACAATCATGGGTGGTACCAAACACGACCCAGCCTTTTGCCAACTCGGTCTAACTGACACTTTCCTTACCTCGACCAAGTAAATAAAAAGTAGGCTAGGATCGATACCATGTCTTGAACAGTCGCCAGTGTTACAAGTAAACCTTATTCGTGGAATCTTTCCGGATCCTATCCATTCTCTGCATTGCATGTTTGAGAGAAACCCTCGGATTTTAAGAAGAAAAACTTACGTACCATAGTTTCAGTGGAAACAAGTGAGGATTTGGATGATAAAAATGCTCCCAATGAGACTGACACAGATTGCCATACTCCAGAAGAATCGAAGGACTCATGACTCCTGGTAACCACATCAACAAAGGAAACCAAGGTAGTTCTAAAAGATCGGGAGCTACCAACAACAGACGGCTCGGTCTGTAATGCCAAATATTCACAGGAACTTTCATCATTAGAGATGAGGCGGCAATGCAAGCAACACCTGTATCGGCCAGTGCCACAGAAACGCGTCGATCGCTAACGCTGCCAAGATCGGAGGCAGAGAAATGTACACTGGAAGACGATGGTTGAGATAATTGGCAAAGACATCGACCTGGGGTGGACCAGACGGAGACTGAGATGCTATCCAGTGAAACTTGTAATCGGCCAAAGCCCACTCGGTGTACATAACCTTGCCCACCAGAAAAGTGAAGCTAAATCTGCCAGAACAGTCAGGCTGCCTGCAATGTGTGACAGTTGAATGAGAAAACCATAATCGCGAGCGGGCAATAGAACCTGCTTGCTGAGACGAGACAACGTAGGTGACCGAGTGCCGCCCTGCTTGGACGAATAAGAAACTACTGTCTGATTTTCTTTCATTAAGTTTAAATCAAATCAAATCAACTAAGTTTAAGCTAAGAGAAGATACGTTTCTAATGATTTAAGTATTAAGAAAGTAGTACTTAGATTGACAAACTCTATTTTAACGACGTTGAAATTCAATATTTTACCAAAGAAAAGAGGCGTGCTTTTCAGCTAAATGTCATTATTAATACGCTAAGAAATGTTCCAATTATAAAGATTAGCTGATATCTATATAATAATAATAATAATAATAACAACAACAACAATAATAATAATAATAATAATAATAATAATAATAATAATAATAATAATAATAATAATAATAATAATAATAATTATAATTATAATTATAATTATAATTATAATTGCAATGATAATAGCATTAGTGTTACTACTACTAACAATTTGGAAGCGACCCTTGATAAGCACCCACTAATAATTTTTGTCATTATATGTTACATCAGGTTTGCAAATACTTAATCTGTATATTATTTCACAGAAACCTTTTCCGAGATAATGATCGAATTCCGAGTTTGACCTTGACCATGATCGGATGGCTTAAATCAAAAACCGCCATTTTATAGGCCCAACAGGTCGAAAATAAAAAACCAAAATCTCTAATAATGTTTGAGATAAATCGACCATTTGTTTCTCGAGATACAAATACAAAGAATATTGACCTTGATATTAAAGGTCAAGATTCAGTTCTTGAGGTCAGTAGTTACGTAAACTGTATATGTTCGTGCAGGGATTTGAGCTCTATTCTTCGAAATAAATAAGGGTTCTTAAAATATTTTGACCTCAGTTTGACCTTGACATTTGAGGTGAAGGTAAAAATAAGGAGGTCTCATTGCCAAATATCATCATATTAAATCAAATTATCTCTTAGGAGTTTTGTGGAAAAGGGAAAAATGACAATCGACCTTAATCGGACTTTGAATCTGATGGTCAAGATAAAAAATGCCACGTCAAATAACCTAGAAAGAGTAGTTTTATGGAAACTAACTCAGATGGAAATAAAGTTAGAAAAAGATAAAAAACTGTCATGGAATCTAGTAAAATATACCCAGCTGGAAACGAAGTGGGGACAAGGAGCATTGCCATTTAGAACATTTACACACCAACTAGAATTAATGAATTGCGGTAGTCCAATCTAGATTTTTCACATAGCTATCTAAAACATTGACACGTGGATCTATTCCTTATTTAGGCCCTGTCTAATCATATCTTTTTCACCTTGCTTTTCCATCGACACTAAGTTGCCATTACATTCAAATACTACTTAATTGTAGATTTCTTAGAAACCGCACTCAAAACACTATCAGTAATATGTGAGAATCAGCAATGTATTAGATAACGTGTTAAGTATTAGTTAATCATTTCGCACAATAATGTAGAAAACGGAACTGAAATAAGATAGATAATTCATTAACTTGAGAAGGATAAGTTTCATAACAATATAAAAATTTTACATTTTAATTGTTGCACTTATGCAGTACACCAATTGCTTTTAGAACAATATTTTTTGAAAAGCTTTTATTGCGATAAGGCAATCTACTTTTAACTCATAAATAATGATACAGCTTCAGGTGTGGAACATTTGTTCAATGGTTACCAGTACTTTGTCTCCAGCAATATTGCGGACTACCAGTGTGCAGCAGAAACAGGTCAATGTCTCAGGGCTAGGTTAACTAGCCTAACCAGCGAAGCAGAAATGGAATTCCTTCGGAATCATTTTATAGAGTAATATAAAACATCTCAACAATCATATATTTAAAAAGTTTATACCACGCCGTTGGTGCATCATTACTTCAATAAACATTAAAATGACTGTGTGAAAAAATTATACAATATTTTAAAATTTGTCCCAGTAAGAAATTTTAAATGTATACAACTGTGTCATGTATGACAAAACACACCAATACATGTGCTGATATTGAAATTAAGAAGGTAGACATCATTCGATTGAGCATAAATTATCTTAAATTAAAAAAATGTTAATCAAACATTTTGCAATTTTCTAAACTGTGTTATATAGAAACAATTATTGGGTCGGGGTTTACACAAGCAATCCATGTAATGACTGCCAAGATGCCATAGTAGAGTGCATCAACTGCCGCAGTGGCTTTTACTGGACTGATGGGAGCAGTATGGGTACCTTTGGACTATGGGACAGGTATGATCCCAATGGCAATTCAGAGTGCGCTCGTCTTTTGTCTCAGGACGATGGCAGTTATCTTTTGGCTGATAAAGACTGCAGTATTGAATTCACGTATGTTTGCAAACAAGGTCAGCATTCTTTGCCATACTTCTGTGATAACTATCAATTCCAGCACTTTTATTTGTATAAATAAGTAATGAAGGGACTAATTTATAAATAATCATAACGCTCATCGATTGAATGGTTGATAAAACAATAGCGCTTCCCCCTTCTTCATTGTTGCCATAAGGACGTCTATGCAAATTTAAATCCTCGTCTTATTCTCAAGAATGACTTTAAAGTTACAATATAGTACAGGTAATGGCCATAACACGTTCTGGGTCTGTCACGGAATTTATATGCCGTTTAAATTTCGCTAGGGAGTGTTACTGTTAATTGTTGTTTTGATTTGTTCTTGTTTGGGATGATAATTTCTGTTTAAAGAAACTCTAATTAGACGTACTTTCTAAAAATTAAGACATTATTGATGCTTTATATTTTACTTAGATTATTGAATTTAAAGTTTCAAATTTCTCACCGTTTTGTTAGTTTTGTAACATAATATGCCCTGAAACTGACTTCCCTTTCTAGCGTTTTATCGTCTGATTTTTAACCATGTTTATCTTTTCACATCCGATTAATAATCTGTCCCTCTTGGAGCGTCCCAATCAACGTTTTTAAAGCAAAAGCAGGCAGTGACGCCTCTTATTTCAGATTCTTCATTGACATGTAGTATAAAGGACAAAACAATTATATCACCATCATTGAAAATAACATAAGGACAAAAGTTGTGCCCAGTGAGAATAGTCTGGTTAATTAATGAAGCATTTTAAAAGTTTTAAATGCTTTTATAGGAACGTAACACCTATTGCACTTCGTGAAGATAAAAAGACAGTCCTGCTAATTTAATTACGGAATATGGAAATAACTATAGGTACCACTGTAAAAAGTGTTCCCATTTACTGATCTTTTTATAAAAAGTTTACTATGGCCTAAACCTTTGAACATTTAGAGACAACCAGAAATTTCTTGTGCAATATTTTAATTCTAGTGAAATTATCAATTTTATATGGGGTGACGGTTAGCTCAGTTGTATAGAGTGTTGGTGTGGTAATCTTTAGTTCCCGGGTCCGATTCCTCCTCTTGGTGGTAAGCAAGAGATTAACGTTCGCTCCAATTGCCTACATAATCGAATTCAGTCGGTTAGATTACCTATCACGGCATTCAAAATTCACGTCTGCTGAGGTTTCCGCCTTCCCCTTATAATTAAAATCTATATTTTAATAATAATTTATGCTATTGCTTTATTTGCATTTGATTTTGATTCTACAATGCAGAACAGCTTAAAGACTTATTCACAAATAATTAAGCAAGTAACGTAATTATTCTGTAAACTCGCAGCACAAGCGTTTCTTCTCTGTTTATTATTAAGCATTCTAAATTGTTAAAATAATTTACAAGAGACATAAGGCACGGTAAGTGTATTGTAAAGTAAAAGTAGAAGAATATAATCACGTTTAAACCGCATAAACTGATTTACAGTAGAGTTTAAAGCTAATAATTGTTTGCAAAACGGTATAAATCTACCGTTGGCTACTGGGAGGTGGGTGTCTTCGCGAATCTGGCTTATCCACTTCTTTGGTGGTCATCCACTTGGCCTTGGGTTCTTGGAGTTTTGTCTGTATGCTTGGTACACCATGTGTTCGGGAGTTCACACCCGTGTGTTTCAACATGAATAATAAATCTGAAAATAAATATAAATATAATTTTTATAAAAACATTATAAAATGATGTTTCACAAATGAAGTATTTGTAATTTGGAGATAATTTTACTTTAAAGGCATTACCTAGTTTTGTATGATTACATTTGAAAAAAAAATTATTTAACTACTTGCAATACTTCAGCAACAAGGGCGTTTCCGTCAAATATTTTTATTTACATTTGACTAGTGAAAGGGATATGCATGAGAAGTGTCGTTCATAACACAAAACCAATGAGCCAAAGATGTGAAAGCATCTGTTTTCTAGTATTTAAATAATCAAAGATTTATACCGTTTTGCAAACAATTATAAGCTTTAAACTCTACTGTAAATCAGTTTATGCGGTTTAAACGTGATTACATTCTTCCACTTTCACTTTACAATGAACTTACCGTGCCTTTTGTCTCTTGTAAATTATTTTAACAATTTAGAATGCTTAATAATAAACAGAGAAGAAACGCTTGTGCTGCGAGTTTACAGAATAATTACGTTACTTGCTTAATTATTTGTGAATAAGTCTTTAAGCTGTTCTGCATTGTAGAATCAAAATCAAATGCAAATAAAGCAATAGCATAAATTATTGAAACTAAATCCAGAATTGCTTTGATATGTTAAACAAGTTGTTTGATCAAATTTAGCTTTTAATTTAGGCTTACGACAATGTTATTTTAAACAACATTAAAAGCGTTGCGTGCATGTTATGGAATACTAATTCATTTGTACTTAATGTTAGCTAATTTGAACACAAAAGATTAGATTTAATGTATATTCGCACTTGATATTTATGAAATTAATTTTGGCTATCTGCTTTTCATTCTCAAGCACGTTGTCTCGCTGTTTTGTACAGCAGATGCAATGTTTTCTTCGAATGTATAACTATTAGAGATTTTAAATGGCATTTTGCAGTTCATATATTATTTCCCCTCAAAATGTATCAGAATATTTGTCATAACATGTATTAGTAAGCGACTTGCTTGCTTGCAGCCGCTTCCTGTGTAAAACTACATTCCGCATACTTTCGTAAAAAGTTATGTGTCGGAAAATTTAAATAACATGTTGTACTTGAAATGAATTTCTTGTAATGTCTTATGTAATAATCAGCTAAAATTACCATAGATTAATAGATCCGATTTGTTATTGCTTGCATAAAGCATGATGCATATAACTGGTGAAAAACACGCATAATAAAAATGCACACTTTATTAAGGAGTGGAAAATTTATATTTACTGTTTTTATCAATTATTGTCTACTTTGTAAGTTTTGATTGCTATTCCTGTAGATTTTCATGTGAATCCTATTGCGTAATTATATAAAAATGAATAAAACATCGCAAAGATATCTACCTTGACAGGTTAAACTTTACTATTGAAACAAGATGTCATAATTTACAATGATTATTCAGGCTACCGTTGGATTTTTAGGTTATTTTTTCACATTCTTTCTCCTTTCATACTTGAAAACTTTGTTTCAACATTAATATGCATTACTAGACTTTCTAAAAGTTTATTTCCTTTTCGTACAGTCATATTTTATGAATTTAGACGACACGTTGAATTATATATCATAATCACAAACCGAATCTGTGTTTGGTTAAATTTTGTTAATTCATTTTAATGAATGTCGCAAAACGACGCTTTAAGATTATTCCAAATTACAAAGTTTCAAATTACAAACGGAAGGAAAATACACAACAACATACAATAGGATATGAAGGGTAGTAGGACTCTCAAAGACAACTTTTAGCTCTGTACATTATTAACAATTTGTTTGAATTTACGAAATAAATCAACAGCTATAATTTATCAGATTTTCAGCATGTAGAACATTTATGACACATTTATTTTGCAAGCTTTGAATCTCTTTCAGGCGATTGTTTTTATAATTTTCTTTGCAGCCGCAAAAACATAGGTGAAATCTAATGCAACAATTAATGCAAAATGCCCTATCACGAGAAACCACATGCTCCCTCCAAGGTAAACGGCGCCTTCTGCTTCGAATGCCTTTAATGAAAATGACTCATACGCACCTGTGAAAAATTTGACAACACACTTAGTTTGAAATATTCCAACCTTATTACGCTTGGAAAGTTTCAATTTCCAAGTGTAATTATTTGTATCGGAAAGCGATTTTCTCTTTTTTCCATGCAAATCGTTTCTGCGGAACCCGATGAGCTAGAGATTCGAAATTGTACATGAGTGCCGGAGGATATCCATTCTGGTACTCTGTGAATTTATGAGGCGAAAAACTGTAGATATTGTGTTTTATCGATAATAACTTTACACCATTCATTAATGATAACAATGCATGAGTATTCTCAGCTAGTGGAACAATAAATAGTGTGCCATTACATGAGCAGCCAGTGTTTGTTCTTCGTATTGTATTGTACAGTGTAAGAAAATCAACGCGGGCTTCAGTAGCATGACAGGAACACACAAAATGATATGTTCTTTGTACTAACGATTAACTGCTTTAATATAAGTTTTAAAGGTAGAAT
This sequence comes from Protula sp. h YS-2021, assembly GCA_949752745.1. Taxonomy (NCBI): domain Eukaryota; kingdom Metazoa; phylum Annelida; class Polychaeta; order Sabellida; family Serpulidae; genus Protula; species Protula sp. h YS-2021. The sequence goes on from OX457026.1 coordinate 67,839,387, forward strand.
TGTCGAAGACATATAGACCTATGTCTGGTTGTTTGTTTGTGTAACCGTTATGATTTTGAAATCTTGTGATGGCCCTCCCAGTATACTGTATTTCATTTCCTCAATGGCCCTTTCCTTCTCCCTCCTTATTTTGGCCGGATTGGGAATGTTTGAATACTATAACCTGCATTTTTTTCACATAAAAGAAACCCGAAACTTTTTGAATTGCCAAATTTAAGTGATTTTTCAAGTTATTTTTAATTTTCCCGTGATATTCTTTCAAACAAAGCGCTTTAATAGGAACGGTGTTTCCGAATTAAATAGTTCTTAGGCAAATTCTATTCCATGCGATCTTCAGCCGAACATCCCTATCACTACCACCCTCCCCCATCTTAGTTTATTGTGCTGAGTTATCATTTGATTTAATCCATTAAATATTATGTTATTTAAATGCTAACATTGTAGAATATTTTGTGTGTTTTTAGACCACTTCTCTTCGAAAATAGGGAAGTGCTACTCTAGTTTTGGTATTACCTTGACATTCTCAAATCCTAGGCAACAGTCCTTTGATTGTTAATAATCGATATGCAACATATACATAGCACCGTTGAATTACGAGAGTGTTACTTTCAATATTATAGAGGAAACAATTAATTAAAAGAGCTACATTACTCTTTAAAGATTGCATATTCTCATAATTGTAATAGCTGTGCAAAAGACAATTACATGAAGAATCTAACCAAGTAATACAAGTAAGAATATACCGTAGCATTTTAGAAAGGAAGGAAACCATATTCCTTCGGCATAACATCGTGTTGCTTTTGTAACATTTGCATTTCCAAATGCAAACTGAAAGCCTGGTTTGCATGTGTATTCCACTGTATGGTTGTATGCATAATAGTCGTCTGGCATATCGTTTAGTACTTCTATATTATATGTCGAGGGTGGACTTCTACAAACTGTTCCATCTGAAAAGTTAAATGCATACAGCAAAATGATCGTGCTACAGCGCACACAATGAAAGTGCTAACGCGAAGGAGAACGTTCGGCTTAAACTTCCGCTGAGAACTTTATAATAATATTATATTAATATTACTATAATTTTAAAACACAAGCACTGAATTGTGGATATTGAATGTTTTTCTTGAAAAATAAATCTGTAAATGTGAAGACTAATTACATGTTGATTTAGCTCTAACTATAAATCGTTATATATTCGAACTTCAAGCTTCCGAGTTATCTAGCACAATAGATAATTTACAATGATTATGAATAATTACGACAGTATACACAGTGCGTTTATTGACCTTCCGTAATATGCAGTTTTTTGCTGAAAATGTTTTCATATGGGGCAAAATTATGGCAGCTCTGGTATTTATGTACCAAATGCCGCCAGTTCGGAGTAGCTCTATGTGCAATACCTTGCTTCATGCATAATATAACATGCGCTAGACCTTCACAACTATTTACTGTGGTCCATTTGTCGTCATTGCATATATTGGCAAGGGTTCCGTTTAGTTCATTATCATACCAGTGTTCCCATGTAATGTTGTTTGGACGGTCAAAGTAATAGAAGGCGTGCGTTTGATTAATACAGAAGCGATCACTGGAATGAAGTTCATTGGCAGATATGTGAGCTATACATATAACTCATTAGATTATAATTCAAGCGTTTTATTATTATACGTATAGAAGCACTTATTAGGATTTATGCAAAACCTCTCATGAAGCAAAATCTACACTTTATTTTAATACTTTTTCTTTACACATTACTTTAATAGGTATCTTTTCTTAGCTTTTAATATTTTTGACAAAAAATATACTGCGAGAAATTCGACATATTTGAAAGCTCACACAAGAGTATGCCGTAAGCAGGTCCTTTGATACTCTTCCAATTGTTCACGAGAATGTTGTTCCATCAGTTCCATGTTGTTTGCAGTGCACACAAGTCTTGCAGTATTCTCGCTAACTTGATGCTCGGTATAGACAGCGCAGTACGTAGTGTTGTTTAATGTATTTATCACATCACATTCAACTACAATGTAAAACAATGCATTCATTAAATGAATAAAAAAGCTAAACTAAAGCAGGATGTCCAGAGTTGCTAAAAAGTAGCTTGCTCTAGATGCAAATCTTATGTTTAGGAATATTCAGTTCAAAAATAAGTTTAGTTGCAACTTTCGCTCTACCTCTTTTATGTGACATAAAGGATATATCTTTTGATCCCTTAATAGTAATTTATAAATAATAATGCAACAGAATAGATCTGGTTCTTTAAAAAATACAGAACATTTGTATAATCTTACATGGGTTATATTTTCTCATGCACAGCACATTCCTGGATTCATCTGTACAATTTCTCAACCAAGTGTGATTGCTTAAAATACAAGGATGGCTATTCTGTAATATGTCACTGTCGGGAAGTTGGTAATTATGATTAACATCAGCAGAGCAGTTGCTGTAATTTCCTTGTGTTTGCATCAATATTATCCATATGCCGCCATTAGTAAACCTAAAAATAAACACTTTATGACTGTGCAGTGTATATTTGGTTGTATATCGCCCCTTTAATGCTTTTCACTTACAATATTGTTAAGGTTTTTATGATTATTAACATATTATTAATTATTATTAATAATACATAAAATTTTATTAACGTTCATGATTATACCACTTACATATCATCCAGCAATGTCAAGTTAGCTTGCAAAGATTCCAATGCAACCATATCTGGGATCACTGCAAGATTTAACGGGCCACAGTGCCTTTGGTCCCATCGATACTGTACTCGCGAGAGAAGATATTCCCAGCCATTTGCGACACCCACTGAGGTAAACGATATATCTGTCTCCGCTGCCTCAGTAGAGGTCTGAATATTAGCATGCTGGGAAGTTGGATTTGACCAATGATCAACCGTTGTCAGATCATTTCTTGTTGATATAGGAGTTGTGGGTTCAGCTGTACTTGGATTTGGTTCTTGCGTTGTCGATTCAACAATAGCTGATGTAAGCGTTGTTGGCTGAGGAGTAAAGTAACTCGTCATGCTTGAAGATGTTGGAAGGGAAGTGCTAGTGTCAATACATCTTTGATGGATTGGTGTGTTTTCCCCTGACAAAAATATATAATGTGTCATTTGAAGCATTTTCGTTTTTCAAATGTATGAAACATGTATTAAGTAACGTGATCACCCTGATCACCCTTCTTGACAAATAAAAAACCTAGAAAACACAATACAACTGGTTATCAATCTATTAATTTTAGTAGAATTGGGAACTTTTAACTACATTTTCATAAAAAAATAATGAGCAAATTACAATAAAGAAGCATATTGTGTCCAGTGAGACTATTTTGGTCAATTATGAGAAAGTTATAAAAAATTTAATATTTTTGTATAGAATGGATAAGTTTTTAATATAAGGGGAAGGTGGAAATCTCAGTAGACGAGAATTTTGAATGCCGTGATATGTAATCTAACCGACTGCATTCGATTATGTAGGCAATTGGAGCGAACGTTAACCCCTTGCTTACCACCAAGAGGAGGAATCCGACCCGGGAACTAAGGATTACCAGACCAACACTCTATCCAACTGAGCTAATCGTCACCCATATAAAATGGAAAATTTCACTAGAATTAAAATATTGCACAAGAAATTTCTGGTTGTCTCTAAATGTATAATGGCATTAGGCCATAGTAAACTTTTTTTTAAACAGATCAGTCCGTAATTAAATTAGCAGGACTGCCTTTTTATCTTCACGAAGTGTAATAGGTGTTACGTTCCTATAAAAACATTTGAAACTTTTAAAATGCTTCATTAATTAACCAGACTATTCTCACTGGGCACAACTTTTGTAGTTAATTTCAATGATGGTGATATAATTGTTTTGTCCTTTATACTACATGCCAATGACGACTCTGAAATAGGAGGCGTCACTGCCTGCTTTTGCATTACAAAATGTTGCTTGGGACGCTCCAAGAGGAACAGATTATTAATCGGATAAAGAAACATAGTTAAAAACCAGACGATAAAACGCTAGAAAAGGGAAGTGAGTTTCAAAGTATTTTATGTTGCATAACTAACAAAACGGTGAGAAAAGTAAAACTTTAAATTTAATAATCTAAGTAAAATATAAAACATCAATATTATCTTGATTTTTTTAGAAAGTACGCCTAATGAGAGCTTCTTTAAACAGAGATTATCATCCCAAACAAGAGCAAACCAAAACAACAATATACAGTAATACTCCCTAGCGAAATTTAAACGGCATATAAACTCCGTGATAGACCCAGAATGTGTTATGGCCATTTCCTGTACTATATTGTAACTCTAAAGTCATTCTTGAGAATAAGACGAGGATTTAAAGCTGCATTGACGTCCTTAAGGCAACAATGAGGAAAGGGGGGGCGCTATTGTTGTATCAACCATTCAATCGATGAGCGTTATGAATATTTATAAATTAGTCCCTTCATTATTTATTCATACAAATAAAAGTGCTGTAATTGATAGTTATCACAGAAGTATGGCGAAGAATACTGACCTTGTTTGCAAACATACGTGTATTCAGTACTGCAGTCTTTATCAGCCAAAAGATAACTGCCATCGTCCTGAGACAAAAGACGAGCGCACTCTGAATTGCCATTGGGATCATGCCTGTCCCATAGTTCAAAGGCACCCATACTGCTCCCATCAGTCCAGTAAAAGCCACTGCGGCAGTTGATGCACTCTGCAGTAACTATGGCATCTTGGCAGTCATTGCATGGATTGGTTGTGTAAACCCCGACCCAATAATTGTTTCTATATAACACAGTTTAGAAAATTGCAAAATGTTTGATTAACATTTTTTTTTAATTTAAGATAATTTATGCTCAATCGAATGATGTCTACCTTGTTAATTTCAATACCAGTACACATATTAGTGTGTTTTGTCATGCATGACACAGTTGTATACATCTAAACTTTCTTACTGGGACAAATTTTAAAATATTGTATAATTTTATTCACACAGTCATTTTAATGTTTATTGAGATAATGATGCACCAACGGCGTGGTATAATCTTTATAAATATATCAAATGATTGTTGAGAGGTTTTATATTACTCTGTAAAATGATTCCGAAGGAATTCCATTTCCGCTTCGCTGGTTAAGCTAGTTAACCTAGCACTGAGACATTGACATGTTTCTGCTGCACACTGGTAGTCCGCAATATTGCTGGAGACAAAGTACTGGTAACCATTGAACAAATGTTCCGCACCTAAAGCTGTATCATTATTTATGAGTTAAAAGTAGATTGCCTTATCGCAATAAAAGCTTTCTAAGAATTATAGTTCCAAAAGCAATTGGTATACTGCTTGAGTGCAACAATTAAAATGTAAATTTTTATATTGTTATGAAACTTATCTTTCTCAAGTAACATGAATTATCTATATTATTTCAGTTCCGTTTTCTACATTATTGTGCGAATGTCATTTTTTCATTTCCAGAAAACTCCTACGAGATAATTTGACTTAATATGATGAATTTGGCAATGAGACCTCCTTATTTTTACTTTCACCTCAAATGTCAAGATCACACTGAGGTCAAAATATTTTAAGAACCCATAATTATTTCGAAGAATAGAGCTCCAAAACCTGCACGAACACATACACTTTACGTAACCACTAATCTCAAGAACTGACTCTTGACCTTTAATATCAAGTTCAATATTCACGTGACCATTGTATCTCGAGAAACAAAAGGACGATTTAACTCAAAATTGTTAGAGATTTTGGTTTATTTTCGGCCTGTTGGGCCTATAAAATGGCAGTTTTTGATTTAAACCATCGCATCATGATCAAGGTCAAACTCGAAATTCGATCATTATCTCGGAAATGGTTTCTGTGAAATATTAGACAGATCAACTATTTGCAAACCTGATGTAACATATGATAACAAAAATTATTAGGGGTTTCTTGAAGGGTCGCCTCCAAATTGTTAGTAGTAGTAATACTAATGCTATTATCATTGCAATTATTATTATTATTATAATAATTACAATTATTATTGTTATTATTATTATTATTATTATTATTATTATTATTATTATTATTATTATTATTATTATTATTATTATTATTATTATTATTATTATTATTATTATTATGTGGATATCAGCTAATCTTTTTAATTGGAGCATTTCTTAGTGTATAAGCAATGAAACTTAGCTGAAAAGCACGCCTCTTTTCTTTGGTAAAATATTTAATTTCAATGTCGTTAAAGTGGATTTTGTTTTTCAATCTAAGCACTACTTTCATTATAAACGTATCTTCTCTCAGCTTAAACTCAGTTGATTTGATTTGATTTAAACTTAATGAATAAAACTAAAACCAGCTTGTTTATCTCAGTTCTAATGTTTTAGCATTTTAATTTTATAGCATTTTATCATTATACCACTAATCATAAATATATACATGTATACAATGAATAACAACGCGTTAGTATTATAATTTTGACACTTACAATAGTAAAAATGTTAATGCAATGCAGTGTTAGCTCTGAAATATATTATTTTTTTCTGATAAAAGGTATTAAATTAAGATTGTACCTTCGCTTGGGATACATTCTGGTGAAATCGTTCTTATATACTGCTGTATAATTATCAGATACCTACACAGCACACATTGATACGTTAGGTCTAACAGTCTCATTTTCTAAATGTTAAAATTGATTTCTCTGTTTATTATATCCTCGATACCTATTTTTTAGACAACAGATTGTTAACTTGCAGATAATTTACAGGCAATATTTACGTTGCCATATGCACCTAGAATTTAAAGTGTGCTTTGACACATAAACAAGACTCAAATTGCAAACGTGAATGTGTTACTGCCTGTCAATTTTTTCTCCTGCTGGTAGCAAAATGGAAGATGACGTCAGCAGCATTGAGTTAAACTGAGTGCAACCACTTTATACCAATCATTTATTTTTTACAATTTTGAAGCTACCTTGTAAATAGAGACGTGTAAATAAAATGTCGGAAGTCATGAAACTTTTAATTGTTGTTGATGTAATGATGCTAGTGCTTGACGAAGAATAGTTATATGGGCTAAGTGGCATCTCAACTGTACCAATTTTTCTTTTAGATTTCATTTGTAGGGCATAGACAAGTGCGTTTTTTCTTCTTATACTAACAACTTTAGAACTTTAATAGAACCTTAAACATAAAAGCAAAAAACAAAACAAAAACAAAAAAAAAAAAAACAAAAAGAAAAACAAAACAAAACGAGACAAAAAAAGTCCGAATAAATTTGAGAAAGATATTCACTTGAATATAAATATGTTTTGGGTGTAAAGTAAGTCTTGAGAGATAAATTTCAACGTACTATAGCAGCGCTAACGCTCTTTTCTGACAACATCATTGGACACCCAAAATTAAATTATGCGAAGGTCAATGAGTGCAAAAGTTAATTTATTCCATCAGAGTCTTCAAATATAATCGGGAACTCGATGTTAATTATGAAAAGTTAGTTAACAAGCTAATTAATCTGTAGCCTCTGAAGGAACTTTCCCAGCTGAGTGAAGAGGCTACTTTTCTATTACTAGTGAATAAATCTTGTATATCAGATATTTAGATGGAAGACAAATGAAACAAAACATGGGTGTCTTTGTCGCTATGAACTATTCAGCCATGATGTTTATGGGTACGACATATTTAATTATTCATTTCCTTACAGATATTTGCACGTAACCTCTTGTAGAGTCCATTTGACGGTCCAGCTGATTTATCGACTGAGATACCAGCCACACAAAAACCATAAATACATACATATTTAATAATTATTCTTTCCTTTGCCACCAGTTTGAATGCCAACAATTTGTGTGTAAATATCATCGCATTGTAAAATTTTATTTCTTGTGCAAAATTAATTCTTTGTCCCAACAAGACAACTAGATGGAGTTGCTTAGTCATAAATGCTTTTACAATAGTTACGCAAAAATCATCTTTCGGCATTTTGTGACATTTTATCAAATGGACCTTAGACGTTGTTGACAAATTCAAAATTCTATGATGTCTATAGAATGCTATTTCCACATTTATTACACACTTATTGATGTAAAAAATAATATGTGATCCCCAAAATTGATTATTTTTGATCTCAAAAAAATTCCCTTATTGATAATAAGAATGAAACGATGGCGGGTTCTTGAATACATAATTTTTCTTTTCATTTTTAGTGTACAAAAAGAAGCAATTCCTGAACTAAAAAAATTGTGCTTTGTTATAGCAATAATTAAGTTTTTCTTCTCCAAATTTAATTAACAATTCGTTAAATTTTATATAAACGTGTGTCTCTCTTAAGATTTTTAGAGTTAAAATTGGTAAAAGTGATCTCAAAATTAAATTTTTGCCATCTAAAACAGTTATTGATAGCAAATATAAACTGATGAGTTCTTCTTTGATTTATCGATGTCTGTAACTGTACTTTGAAATAAAAAATTGGCATTAAAGTAGAAGCCTACGCCGCAACTACCTTAGAAGAGTAGCAGACAATTAAGAATACATATACATAAAATACCTATCCAGTATCCACATCCCTTGCAGTTAAGTTTTAAATAAAATAATTAAATAAATGGCAAATGCGAAAGAAGAAAAAATTAAAGCTATCTATAAGTCGATTCGAACTCGATATACTTGAACTGCAGTATATGGATTCGATATCGATCTGTCTTTCCTTTTGCAGTACGGTCCCAAATCGAATCGAATTCAGAATATCGGTGTCGCAATACCGATTGAATACCGCCGGCTATTTGCAGCATGGTTTCAAATCGATTTATTTCAGTATACCGATGTGACTACGGCACTACTACTGCCAAAGACATTTTTATTTGGTACTTTATATGCATGCTGGATATTGCTACCGGTGTAGTTGAGAATTTTGCTAGAATGGAGTCCTTGTAAAGCCCTTTTGATTTTTTCTTTCGATTCGTTACTCCTATATGGACTTACAGTCCACAGTGTGGGTCCATCATAAGAAAAGAAAAGAAGATCAACTGAAGTCTGTTGTACTGGCTTGATCATTAAGTTTAGTGAGTCATTCGATGGAAAACATCGAGCGTGCCAGTAGATTTCTAGCAACAACTTCAGATAAGTAGGTGCTTCGCTGTGTATTGATTGATAGATTAATGTTGCCAGTTTGAACCTGGAAATACATGCCACCGGTAACCCGTATCTTTTTTTTACTAGACCATCTGCTCTTAGGCATGTTCGTCGGTTCACGTGACAGTCCGTCGGTGCGCAGGTAAATCTTTTCGTTTGAACAAGAGTGAGCCAGAACTTGTGCGCTGGTTATAATAAAAGTTAGTGGAAAGTGCAGATAGATTTTACTGATATTTGAGTGTAGCAAAACCACTAAAGTCACCAAAAAATGACAACAGATAAGCGTTCATCTTGAGCTGATCCGACGATGTTGCCACCACCGTGTCGAAAACACGATCAAATAATGAACTGGTTTCCGGTTCAACAAACTGGCGTAGCGTCTGTTACGCAGCGTCCTGAAATGAATGTGTGCACACGCTCTTGAGTGTAATTTCTTCCAGAAATCTGCAGTCCCTTTTTTCCAGAGGCAAGATTGACTCAGAGTTGACACTGGGCAACCACTGGCAAATGTTACGAGAGTAGGCAAAGGATTGAGCTTGTAATACCCGTCATTAGACTGATACGTGGAAACGTTGACTTGTAGAAGTCGTAGAAGGACGGCAGCAGACACTTGTAGAAGGACGGCAGCAGACACAGTCACTTGCAGGACTTCTAAGCTTTCTGAACGGAAAGTCAGTAAACGTCAGATCGATACCAGACGCATCCTCCCACTCACGTTGTCTATGCCTGTCAAAGAGGGTGTGCATACTGGCCTGTAGTCTTCAGGCGTGACTCGTGGCGAAGTCTGACAGGCCGCTGTCACCGGTGTGAGTCGATGGTACATGCGGTGCAGGTGGCGGGTGTGGTAACTGACGAAGGCGTCAGTATCAAGAAATGATGTTTAGCGCTAAGTGTCTGTGGTGGAAAGTTCGGGCTCAGTCTGTTCCCTTTGTTCCTCTTCACTAGACCAAGAACGCTCTGCGGATGTAGATGAGGAAGATCCATAGGCTGACTAATCCTCTGATTATTACCTTCCTCCTCCCCACCCCCTCCCCATTATTCAATGGCTGCATAGGGGCCATCAGTGGAAAAGAAGTGGTTACATCAAATTTGCTTAATCTTATCCCGTCGTAATTGTGGCTGTAGGAGCGTTATTAAGAGCAAGGTGGCCGAAGCAACCGTGCCCGACTTTGATGCAAGACCACGAAGTTATTTAAGTTCTTCGTCGTACGCATGACGCAACGTATCGGGATGCAGATACAGACTAATGGCAAACCTCTCCAGCGATAAATCTTGCATACGAAAAGGCTGCGCCTCTGCAAAATTTTGATGCACAGCTAGTGCAAAGTGAGACAGTCACATCAAGAATAATAACTTCTTGGACATTTGCGTTCGTTTCAATAGTTAAGAGACGATGACACCGGTGTCTACAGCACAGGCTGAATGAGAGAATGTACCGTATATGTCGATCTTACCAACCCCTGTCGAAGACAACCTTACAGCAGCCAGAGAAACTGCATCTACTTGAGTCTAGGCTTCTTGGATTCACTGAAACATCCGTTTCTGATTTGTCAATGGCAACCCGCTAGTGGCAAAGCCTGTCGCAATACTGAAGACTTATCACTCTTTGAATGTCTCTTGGCACGCAAACGAGCCGACTCTCTCTCTCTCTCTCTCTCTCTCTCTCTCTCTCTCTATCTCGCTGTGTTGCATAAGGAATGAGAACAGAAACTTGCACGGCATTGCATTAATACTGTCACCGCAACAGGTGACAGGTGATCAAGTCTGCACACACGGTACGAGTGATGAGTCGCAACAGTCGTCACATTCACCACGCGTGACAGCAGCGACCCGTCATATGATCGATCCGTCACTGCCACGGCTCATGAGTGATAACCCGTTGCATGCATGATCAGTGACAACAGCGACTAGTCAGATGATCGACTCTAAGTGCCGCTAGTCGTGACAGTGACGACCATTGGTTTCACGATCCTTGACAGCAACAACCTGTGGCAGAAACGACACTTCACAATCACGGTTAGTGAGTCACGCGACACCACATGTGCAACTCGATGCGGGTACAATCCGTTTCAGTAGCAGCCCGTCACATAGTCGACCTGCCAGAGGTAATGGCAGACACGACAACTGAGCACAGAGCTACGTAATACGTGACCGGGATATACCTGAGTCGACACAACAACGGCACCTGAACACGGCAATTGACATTGCAACGACTGTGACAGTGCTCACTCGTTTGAAAACAACATATGAGTATTCACAACCGCCTACGTTTTGCTGCTGTTACGATATCGGCACCTGCTCGACCTTGTGACTGCACCTGTGTTGATGGCATAACCTGAATGTTTATGCGATTTCTAAGCAAGCCAAAACGTCGTAGCGACACACTGTCACGTAAACAGCGACCCGACACATTCTCGAGATCAGGTAACCACTAAATGTACGCCGCGGCTGTGACAAAAACATGGCCAGCCAGATAGCCGTACCACAGGGGATAGAAAGGAGATTCACTACTCGGCTCTCTTTTAGTCGCCGCAACGGGCCAACCCTTGCAAGACTGACATAGAAAGAGGCTGCTTGCAACCTTCCAAGAAAGTTGCGGCAGTATTGACCACGCATAAGAAGCTAGTTCAGTACGGTGTATTCAACTGCATGACCAACACCCCTACAGTGCCTTGTTGCTGTCAGAAGTAAAGAAGGATGGTCGAAAGTTTAAACTCCCCTGTTTGAAGAGCCGACTCGTAGCAAATTACGTGCTGGCTATGAGGAAACATATGTCCAGGAAATCGCTCAAAACACACCTCGCTGTTGTTTACCTTTAATCCACACAAAAGTACTTGACGGCCGAGAAGCATTTACCAAACGAAAGGCGGTTGGACAAAACCCAGAACTATCCGTGAAGGAATCAGTAAAGTCAGCAAACCGAAACATGTAAACAAAAGAGGACAAAACTTACAGTGTATACAGTTTTAATTTCAAAGATATCGTCTTGTACCGTCCAATGTGTTAAGCATTGGTATTCGTGATCGATAATAGAAATTTAGAAGGATATTACCGCTATAAAAATGTTGCACGGGTTCCTCCTGTTACTATTTTATGGTGCGTTGTCAACCATCTGACCAATCAGAGTCGGTGCAGTTCCTGTCATGTGATTGAACCATTCCCAACTTATCGGGATCCGGTAAGCAGGAGTTTTTTCTCCGTCAACTTTTTCTTAAATATGAATCATCAAAACCAAGAAAAATACGTACTTTAGCATAGTGTTTATCTTTGACAGTTGATTTAGGTACACTGTAAGTTTTATCTCATTTGGTTTTTTCGAGTTTGCTTACTTTGCTGATCTCTGCACGTATTTCTGGGTTTTGTCAAACTGGCTTTCGTTCGGTAAATGCTTCCCTGCCATCAAGAACGTAATGTAAGTTTTGGTAATATATTGTGAGACGGTTTCTGAAAGATTTCCTAATCTCGAGGGTTTCCCTCATTGTCATTAAACAGTTTGCATCGAGTCTAGGCCCAAACCCCCGACCGAAACGCCCCCGGTCCTAACCCCCTGTCAACCCCCCTCCTCCCACTAAAACCTCCGGCGGCCTAAACCCAACCCAAAACCCCTGGGTCAATTTTGTATTTTGTAATCGCGATACATCCATGCTGTTAATTGCACTTCAAATACCCATTGAAGAGACACATGGCGTTTAAAATTGCAATTTCTGAACCACTGAAGGAATTGATCATCATTATAAAAGAAACTTCACACATCCATTGATGATAGCACTCAGTTTTTGAAATTGCAATTCCTCTTACGATTGATGAGTGTGTACACATTAAAATTTGCAATTCATATACTGGTTGCGAGATCACTCGAGTTTACAAAATAAAATTTTTCTTGCGGTAGATGTGACTTATCCGTTTGCATCTGGTCGGCTCTGCAAACAGAAAAGGTTCAACTTTCCACCGTCCTCCTCTCCTGCTATCAGCAGGGCATTGTAAGGTAGTTATCACAGGTTTAGGAAGTCATATCTTCCACTGGCTCGATACAGCGGTACATCTCTTTGTGGAGTTGCATAAACTTTCTCTTTCGGTGACTACACGCCAGCATTGCAGTGTTGAGACGATTTGTCACGGTATTGAGTAGTGTAGCCGCTCACGACCCGTTGCTGTGATGGTTCGAGCCTGCAACGGGTCAGGACTAACACGGGTTGGGTATGTCACGACCCGTGGCACTGATGCCTCGGTCATGTGACAGTTCGCTGCTGTCGCAGGTAGTGCATGCAACGACTCGTTGTTACAGTGACTCATCGCAGTGACGGATCGAGCACATCGCTGCTATCACGGGTCAGGTGTACAACGAGGTATTTCTAACGATTAACCGCAGCAGAGATGGTGCTATCATTTAAGGATTTACTGTACGTCACACGTGTACCTTCAGTGGGGTGTGCTGCCAGTATCCGTAAACAGCTTGATCGGGCTCCAGTTGTGACTTTTACGGGTCGTGTCTGTGACTGGTCGATATTATTACGACTCACCCGTGTTTCGGTATATCGATACGGTGTTGTGTCGTGCATGTCACGTTTATTTCAAAAATAGTTTAAATGGCATTACGCGTTCTTGTTCATTCTTTTACAGTGAACAGATGTTGTAGATTCACTCACAATCCTGGACATATCAAGCATACAGGGATCCCGCACTCAAGGTGTACTGCGCTGGGGCATACAGCCTTGTACGTTGAATAATCTCTGTGATCAGTGTGCGCCTTAAGAACTCCCTCTTCTCCTTTTTACTGCAACACAAAGTAAAATTTAGAGTGCATGCCAAGAGTTCCAAAGGTGATAAGTCGTCTGCCTCGAGTCACACGCTTACACCCATTGCACTGTCCTCGATTAATAAATCAGAAGAACATGGGTCACGGCAATCAAAGAAAATCAAACTTAAGTCTCTCTCATCGCCGCTGTCTGATGCGATTGTGTTGACACCAGGGATCTATTTCACTGCCCCGAGGCAATTGGATGTAACTGCTGCGATGGGGACACGTATTGTTACGGCAACTCCGGCTATACAAGCTCCCATTCAGTCTGTTTTGGAAACACCTTTGTTGAATAATCTCACGTCAGAGACAAATAGACTAACTCAGGATGTATCCTTACCACACTTGCCGAATACTTTTGAAATAGACTTAAATATTTCTACCGCCGTGAAACATGCTTTATCGGGGACAGAGACAAGAGCTTTCCCAGTTTAAGCAACTTGCTTAAGCAAGAACAGACCCCATCTACATTGGTTACAGAAGCGATTGTACATCACGCAAACTCGCCACCCGTCGCAAATATGGTATGACGTCTTGCTGCGCTGGCAACTGCCTGACCTTCGGCTTTGACATTACCTCATTGCATGCCGTATTACGCCTCTCCCCGGGTCAGACACCGGAATATCACAAACCGTTGCGGCCTATGCGCACCCCGACTCCACCGGGTGTTGAGCTTTTGCCATACGAATGGTAAGCGTCAACAGTTGATTTTTGGGCAGCGGACTTTCCATTTAAAGACAAATTTATTAAACTTATTGCCGATAATTCGTCTGCTTCTATCACAACATTAAAGTCGCAGATTAGTAGGCCGTCGTTTTTCTTCGTCGCCCATCACATCCGCCTCCGCGCGAAGACTTTATGAGAATATCTACGGCTCCATGTGTTTCCAACATGCTTCAAGCTAGAATGGATGAGTTGCAGACGCTGCAGGAGGTTCGTTCGCGGCACTGGTCTAGGCTGCTGCTCTCCGAGGTCTTACATGTGAAAACGGCGGCCTACCAGTCTAACGACGGAGTGTTGCAGACACAGCCCCTCCCGTATCCTCGAGACATGCGGCCCTGGCTTCCAAATGTCAATCATGAGTCCAGCGTACCGCTGGCAGAGCGTCACTGTAGATATCTAGAGGAGGTGGAAAGGAAGAGTTTGCGCACACTTTCCTTTCAAGACGCGGCTCTCCGAGCCTTGAGGAAGCTTGTCGATCCCGGTACGAATGCAATACGTTCGACTGCGTTTTTGATTCCGGCGTGGCAGCGTCGTCGGACTTGTTGGAACACACCGGCTATATGCCCAAATCGTTGGCTGTCCTGCGAGGATGCCCGCACCAATTGACGGGAAATCTGAGCTATTTCCTCTGGAAATACTGAAGAATGTTATTGAGTCTGCGCGAATCAAGTCACAGGATGTGCTGATGCGCAAAGCACTGACGACACACGCTAGTAAGTCGAGACAGTGGCAATCGGCGGTCTCTCTCAAGGTAACGCCGAAGGAAAGACCAGGTCTAGTACCGGTGTCGACATCACAAGTCAAGAAACATAAGCTGGACCCAAATAAACAGAGGTACCAACCAATCAAAATATCCGGCGCAGATCGCACATCGATCTCTACCAGATGCTTTAGATTTTTACGAAGATTTGACATATCTATTTCCCAATATCGAGCGTAATGTGCCCGTAGAGGGAGGCTAAAGAGTTTTTGGCAAGCTTGACAAGCATTTAGGAGCCCTTAAAACATAGTCCGGTGGTTGTGTTGGAGGTACCCCTTACCGTGTTCTAGAGACAGGTCGGGCATCAAATCCTTCCACCGCTAGTCAAGCTTCCCAACCCTTCTTTAGTCACATCGTACGAGCACCAACCAGAAAAACAGCTGGCTTTGCAAACAATTTTTCAAGATCTGATAGAAAAGGAAGCCATATCAAAGATGCCTATAGGTAATTACGTTTTTTTATTCGGGTCTTTCTTGTTTCAAAAAAGTCGAGCTATTGGCGTCTTGTAATATACTTGTCACATCTTAATCAATTCATACACCTGACATCGTTCAACATGGACACTCCACAACTGATCAAATCCACCTTAAAGCAGGACATGTGGCTATTTCAGTGGATTTGTCCGATGAATAACTACACATTCCAATGCACGAAATGTCGCGTCGTTATCTGGCTTTTGGGATAAGGGATCAAAACTATTGGTTTGTTGCCCTACCGTTCGGCTTGTCTACAGCACCGTTTGCGTTTACCCAAGTCATGAAGGTAGTCAAACGTTGGGATAGTAGTTCAAGTAGTTTTATTCATTTTCCAATATCTCGGATTCTTTTAACTCAGTTTGACACACTAGTCAGACAGTGCCATCCTTGGCCTGTTGATCAATTGCAGCAAGTCAGAATTAATCCCAACTCATCGGATACAGTTCTTAGGGAAATTTCTCGATTTTGTTAGGGCCAGCGCATTTCTCACTCAAAATTGGATGTAAAAAATTATATGTCTGATTGCACAGATCGTATCTACTTCCAAGCCCCGCGTCTCCCAATTAGAGTCGTTTCTCGGTCTTTTGGTAGCAACGGAGAAAATAAACGAGCTAGGCAAATGTAATTTCCGGGAGTTTCCATGGTTTGTGTTGAAGATGTTGCGTCGCGGCAGGTTGCCGGATCATCGGATACGTCTTTCCTTGTTAGCTCTCAGGGATCTCGATTGGTGGTCATGTTAACTAAATCGTCTCAAGGGTGTGCCCTTTTGTCTTCCAGCCCATCGAAGCAGGTACAGACCAATGCATCTTGCATATCAATATACTGGAAATAAGGTGGTGTTTATTGCTTGTTAAACTCTAGCCAACTTTCTCACTGGTGACGTGGTTCAGTTTCTGGTAGACAATCAGACAGCGGTGTCTTATTTGTCCAAGCAGGACGGCACACATTCACCGATGTTTTCTCGCCTCACAAAGGAGGTTCTATTACATGATCGCTGTGGTTTATTCATTCACACATCACATATTGCAGGCAGCCTGAATCTAGCTTCACGGTGGACGAAGTTGTTCACACGAATAGGCTTTAGCGGATTACAAGTTTCACTGGATTGCAGCACAATCTGCGTGGGATCCACCCCAGGTCGATGTTCTTTGCCAGTCGTTTCAATCATTGTCTTCCGGTGTATATTTCTCAGTGTCAAGACTTAGCACCATTAGCGATTGATGGGTTGCTGTGTCACTGGCCTCTAGGGGTGTTGTTTGTGTTTCTGTTGTCCTCTCTAATGATGAAGGTGCTCGTGAAGATTTGGCACGAGACACCAAACCGTCTCTTTCTTGTAGCTCTCGATCTTCCAGAACTGCCTTGTTTTTCCTTTATTGATGCGTCAAGAGTTGGCCAATTCCCCTGGAGTATGGTAGTCTGCGTCAACCTCATTCGAAATATTATCACGCAAATCCCCAGTTGTTTCTTGTAAACCTATGGTGTATAAGTTTTCTTTCGTGAAGGCCAAGGGTTTTTCTCAAACAGTTCTGCAGAGAATGAACAGCATTCACAAAAATTCAACTAATAAAGTCTACTTGTCACATTGGCGACGTTTCGAGTCATGGTGATAGGGGTATCTATCCTATGGTGGCCAAGGCAGTGGCAGTGGCCGACTTCTATCTTTATCTGATCGAAGTCAGAAAGGGGTCAGTTAGATCGATTTTGACATACCATTCGGCTCTCACTTTTTTGAAGCGTGTATGGGGTTATAATTCTTCCTCATGTGATGTGTTGTCGGATTTATTCAGGTCGTTTCAACTAGAGCGCCTATTTCCGATAGAACAGTGGTGCCTTGGGATTTGCCGCTGGTCTTGAAATATCTCACGTCTTCACTTTTCTATCACTCTATCATTTCAGAAAGCTACTTACCTTGAAATGTGTATTTCTTGTAGCACTGGCATCGGGCAAGCGTCCATTACCGTCCTTTTTAGGCAAGACGCACATTGCGACCAGGGGCTTAGGTATATTTAAGCATATTGTGATACCAGCCTTGCCGGGTGTGAGGTCACATGGCAGTGTCGACATCGCGTCGGTATGCCCCGTCTCCTTACTGCGTACACCATCGAGTACTTATCATAGCACGTTACAGCGTCGTCTATCTATATCTTTAATGCGTATATATCTAATTATATCAAGAAAACCATATTGTTTGCATATGATGATATAATTAAAGAACCCAAAAATGTAACTCAAAAGCGAGTATTAATTAAAGCTCATGAGATAAGACATGTAGTGCACTCCTTGCGTAATGCCAATGGTGCGTTAATGTGTGAGTTATTACGGGATGGCTGTTGAGCTTCGCCGAACATGTTTATAAAACATTTTCACCCTTTCACCCCAAACCCATACTGAGGACTTCTACGTCTACAAGATATTTTACTCATTACAATGAGTATTAAGAAATTAAATACTTCAGTTGAAAACGCATATAATTTGCTTCTAAATATGTGGCGAGTTGCGGATTCAAAAGTGTTTTCTGAGGTAGTCTGCATAGGTGACCAAAGAAGAGTACCCGTCTGTTTGCTATGGCTATGACTCTGCTGCTTCTTTTATTTTCCCATGCAAATCATCATCTGAGGGCCAGTTTCTGTTGTCCTGTGTTGTGTTTAGTATTTTGCGAATAAGTTTTCTTTATTTTATGCAGTGCACTGGAAGTCCAACACACGTAAACTGTGACTTATATGCCGGAAATAACTGCGGGATCTTGAAGATGGGCATCACTGTGGTCTGCTGAACGTTCTCTTTTACACTCTGTTCCTTGTCAGCATTCCATTTACATAGAGTTAGTGAGGTAAGTCATGAAAATCTCTTTGCAGACTGTTACGTCTTTATTTATTTTTTTAATTTATTATTTTTTTCTTTCTGTGTTTGAGAATGCAATGTATAAGTACAAGGATTATTTCTATTTTTCTTTTCATTTCAAGCGTGCCTCTGTCAATATTCAGTTGTATCTTCTCTGAAGTGGTGAGGGCATTTCAATCTCTTCATTTAGTTTACCTTCTCTCTCCTTCTCTCTCTCTTTCTCTCTCTCTGTCTCTCTCTGTCTCTCTCTCTCTCTCTCTTGTTGAAATTTTCAAATATGTTAATGCAAATTTTACAATTGATAATTCAATAATTTTGATTTGGTTTATTATTTAAATCTGTAGGTCTATCTGTTCCCTTGGGATTGCGCTTAACGATCTACTTCACCGAAGTTGCCAGTGATCGGCTAAGCCCTTTTTTATCCCCAACACCAATTAAATTCTTACCAGTTTTGAGAGGTAGTCACTACCACCATCGAGTCCTCACTACCACCACAGGGTCTTCATTACCACCACCGAATCCTCAGTACAACCAACCGAGCCTCAGGGCCACCAACAGGTCATCGATGCCACCACTTGGAGTTTTTTTCGAAAGGCATGATTTTTTGTTATTGTTAAAATGGTTTATTTTCCCTCTCAAACATGGCAATTATAACATGTAAAATGAAAACACAGCAAGAATGTCCAGGGACATTGTGACCAACCGAGATCTAGTAAATCACGTATTAGTAGGCTTGTATGGTCGCCAAAATATTGCTAAACCCGGGTGCAGAAAAATCTTACAAATTTATAAAGGAATCCGATCAAAATTGTGGGTGAAGAAGCATTTTGAAAATCCGACGCCAAAAATTAAAAAAGAAAAATGCCCCCACTCAGCCAATATTAGGCAGATCTCCAAATGAAGTAATTTTTCCAAGAGAGGCCTACCTAAAATAATTTACGAATTGAAAGAAAATCTGACCAAATTTGATTGTGGGAGAAGAAGCATTTTGAAAATTATCAATCGAGAAATTTTTTGATGCCCCCCCAGCCCCATATATATATGCCCCCTCTCAGTCCAAAAAGACAAATTGCATTTTAGCCCCCCCCCTCCTCCCCGTTCTCTCCCTCCCCCCCCCCCCCCTCCGATGCCAAAAAGAGAAACTTCGCATCTTTTCTTTTGAAAAATTTTGTGAATAGGCATGTGTATTTGTATATATTTTATGAAAAAAACTGTAAGATATTGAGATAAACATATTTGGGTGGTGGGGGGCGGGGCGGTGGGAATACAAGAAGATAAAAGATCCCATGCCACCCCTGACGGCGTCGCCTAACAGGGTGGCAGGGGGTAGAAGAAGCAGTGATTTTAAGACACAATTAAAGGTGGGGCGGGGCGGGGACGGGGGGGGTCATATGAAAAATTTGTCGGGTTCTCAGTGCCACCGAGTTCTCAGTGCCACTTCGGCACCTACCGGTAGTGGTATTGACGTCCCGAGCAGACGACAACCCTTACTTAGACCGGCAAGCTTACTGAGTTTTGAAGACTGCTAATATCTGGAATTAGATGTCACTTCCGGATAAGAATGGATAACATTAAGGATTTATATGTTTCTTTAACTCTTGGAGAAAGTTTCACAATTTCCATACTTGTCACAATTGTTGCTTTAATAGTGACACTTAGTAAGTAATATAGTTATGCTTTAATACATAAAACACTGATAGTCTTGTATTATCGTCCAACATAACGATCGCTGTTATAAACCAAATCACCCTTTGGGTGTTTCGAATAAAATGCGCAAGAATTTTGAGTTTCGATTGCGAGGGAATCGAGTGAAAATGAAAGAAATGATAGAAAAATATGGAAGAAATATCACAAAACAGCTCATACTCGCAACATAAATAAGCCAATTCGCATTTTCGGGTCTTTCCGGTGGAGGTGTTTGTTTCGACTGCAATTTTTTATGATAAATTATGAAGAAATGATAAAGGAAAAACATCAAAATTCTAATTTTCTTTCAACATGCACACTTTCAAATTTACAAACCCATCATATGATCTTTTAAATACTATTTTATATGTGAACATGTTTCTTTGCCAAATGGTAATTTGTTGAATTTTGCCAGTTTTTTTTATCATTTCTTTATATCCGTATCCCAACTGAATTCAGCCGAAACGAAAAAACTTTTCGGCAAAGGCGAAAGTGTGATTTGGCTTATTGAAACTATTTGTTAAAACTTTCAATAAATTTTTTAAGTAGCATACAGGTTGTTAAAAACTCAGTTGCTCTTTGGTGCAAGAGAAATTTGACATTTAGGCGAAACCTCTCTATCATTTCTTTTATTTTTAACCCGGTTATTTTTATTCGAAATGCAGAATTTTTGAGCATTTTGATTAGGAACGCCGAAAGTGTGATTTGGCTTATTCAACAGCTGAGGCGGTGTATATGTTATGTCTAAACAAGGAGGGGATGGATATTTTAAAAAGCAGTTCCTCTCTTTTATTAGGCCCCAACCCTTCGGATTGGGGCCTATAGGTTTGGGGTGTCCGTCCGTCTGTCCGTCATCGCTTTATACCCCTATGAATTTTTTTGGGGGGGGGGGGTGACGGTTGGGGCCTGCGTGTGTTTCACAAATACTTACTATTGAGTACTGTTTTCGCGGAATCACCAGTGGGTCTGTGGAGTCAAAAGGTATGAAAAACAACGCCGATCCGCTGTGGAGGTTGGCTGTTTCACAACAACGCATAACGATGTCAAACAGACGACGTCAGGATACGAGGGAATGGAGCTAGAATTGGTTAAAGTAGATCATAATAGGCGCCAAGAAAATATTGCGTTTCAAAGTTAATAAAATCGTCTTATTAGAAAAACGAAATTTCAAAATCCTCATTTTTTTTTTTGGTTACATTCTTCGTAATGGAGGTAACTTTAGATTTAAGAGCAGCATTGAATACATTTACTGCTTATAAGCCGCTGCTAATGCGCATGTTTTAATATATTGTATATTTGCGTTATAACTGACAGGGCTGGAAAAAAATCCGATTTTTTAAAAAAAAATCATGATTTTTGATTTTTTTTATTTAAATCGGATTTTTTTTGATTTTTTTTATTTAAATCAACCCCCCCCCCCAAAAAAAAAAAAAAAAAAAAAAAAAACAAAAAAAAACAAACAAACAAAAAAAACGACAAAATATAAAAAAGCACCACCTTTTTACCAGTTTATTGAAGACTCATTACACCGTCTTGTAAGATATTTCTAAACACATTTACAGTTCACAAAATAGGTGAAAACTGTGATAACTTTTCAAAGCTCATTTAAGGACCGGTAACAAAACAAAGCTTCCAATGTTGTTGTTGTCTCAGGTTCTCAATGAATAAGTAAAGAAGTAGTCGATTTGGGGGATTTAAATAGACCTTGCATGATAATACTTTGCTTGCAAGCACATGGGGTAGACATGCTTTTCCAACACCGGAGTAAGTACAGTTTGAGATGCTACCGGGATTTTCCAAATAAAAGCTGGCCGCCTAAATGTCTACTCCCGAGTTAATGTTTGTATAATGGTAATGCTTATAATCATCTAATACTGTAGGGTATCTTCTCAGACACCACCGGTATTGACCTTCTCACAGAATGCTGCTCGCGTACCGTATCAATGCTTTCTTCAAACAGAAGGGGTTGCAAACAAATGCTAGGTGCCGTAACAGCACATGAAGGCGTTTAACACAGACCACTGTTTAAAAAAAAAATTAAAAACCTGATTTTTTTACGTTGATTTAAATCATGATTTAAATCATACCAGCCCTGATAACTGATAATGTTAAGAGACTGTTAGCAATACACAAGATATCGGAAAACTGGTCATTGATTCAGAATTAGTCTTCTTGATACGAAGTGAACAGAGACCTCCTGTAAATGCGCTTTAACAAATTCACCGTTTTGCATTCCCTTAAATGTATGTCCAGGATGCTCCAAGTTTTAATACCAACACTAGATGTACTAACTGACTTAAACTTTGTCCTTTTATATTTGACGTAAAAATGTCATCGTTGTCGTGTACAGGAACGATTCACTACAAAATGCTTTGACAGCCTATGTAGAAGTTTGGGATTATACGCTTTACACATAACAACTGCAGTGCTTAATCTTACAATATCTTGGAAATTTAGAAGCTTAAAGTTATAGAACTGTGGTTTTGTATGGCTATGGTATTCGGATTGAGCAATTATTCTCATAGCTTTCTTTTGTAATACTGAGATACCTTTCAAATTACTCGGATATGTATTGCCCTAAGTTTCGCAACAGTAAGTCAAATACGGCAGTATTGAAGTACAATACAGTGCAGTGAGAGCACTGCTATCAATCATAGTTTTGTTCTTATACAATACGGTAACATTTTTAGCTACCTTATATTTCACATTCTGTATTTGGGCATTTCACTTGAATTTAGATTCAAGTGTTACTCCTAGAAACTTAGTTGAGTAGCCTGTCGATATCAACTCCATTAATACTGACAAGAGCATTGCTAAAGTTTAATTTCTTGCTGAACACCATAAATTTGTCTCACTCACATTGAATGATACTTTGTTTACTTTAAACCATTCATCTAGCTTTGCTAATTCAGTACTCATAATCCCGCATACTTCATGAACATCGTACCAGACAGGAATATATTCGTGTCATCAGCAAAAAGAATCGGTTAGCTAGGGTACTGGAGCGTGCCTCATTATACAGTAAATACTGAAATCTGTCAGGTAAACGGCTTTTTAACCAATACAAAGCAGTGCCTCAAATACCAATTTATTAGACCTCAACCGGGCGAGCCGGGGGGGGGGGGGGTTATAGGGTTGCCGTCTGTCCGTCCGTACCTTTGTCACACTTTGGATGCTGTTTTGTGTCCACGCAAGTTCTCGAAACTATTTACCCTAGGCATATGCAACTTTGCACAGTGAAAATAGATATACTGAAGTTGTGCAACGTCGTGTTATTTTTCAAATCGGTGAAAAATTTCCAAAATGGCGACTTGTCAAAAATTGCGCATTTTTAGATAACTGTAATGTAAGGCTTAGGTGGTTTCCACGTGAGTTCTCGGAAACTATTTGCCCTAGGCATATGCAACCTTGTACAGTGAAAATATATATATATATTGAAGTAGTGCAGCACCTCGTAATTTTTCAAATCGGCCAAAAATTGCCAAAATGGCGGCTTGTAAAAAAAAATCGTCATTTCTTTAGGTAGCTGCAATGTAAGACTTGGGTGGTTTCCACGTGAGTTCTCCGAAACTATTTATCCGAGGCATATGCTACTTTGCACAGTGTATATATATATATATATATATATATTGTAGTTGTGCAACGTAGTATTATTTTTCAAATTGGTGAAAAATTTGCCAAAATGACGACTTGTGTCCTGTTGGGGTCTGCGCCTTCGACGATGGCTTGTTCAAGAGTATATGATGATTTAAGGTATTACTTTTTTTTTAGGCCCTTTTTAGGTCAATGAAAATTCCAACAGTAACATTATGGTTGTCAATCCCTGTTGTAACTTCCTCAGTTAGGTCCATAATTGCCAACGAAGTAGAAAGATTGTGTCTGAGCACGCACTGACCATTACATAATATATTATTTTTGTTAATACAATTAATTAATGCATTATTGAACAGTTTCTCGAGGAACTTTGGGAACTGGGGAAGTAAAGACACAGGCCTGTAATTGGTAAACAACTTATTATCAAATGACTTATTACAAACGTGTGTAAAAGGTTTAGCTATTACATTTGCAATTTTTTTGACAATGTTCATATCAATTCCATCAGAACCATAATAAGTCTTGCCTTTAAATGTTGATCTCAGGGTAGAAATTTTAGTTTCATTTGTCGGTTCCAGGAAGACAGAAGACCTTGTAAGAACAAAGTCAGTGAACTTCTTTTTGTTACAATCAGGAATGCTTTTGGCTAAATTTGGACCCACACCCACAGAAAACTTGTTAAATCCGTCCAATATATTTTTATTATCAATTATTTCAATACCGTTTTGTTCGAAAACTTCTGGGGACACCAGTAACACTTTTTTCTACTTTTGCAGCTTTTAAGTATTTTCCACGTTTCTTTAACATTTCACATACGAGTGTTGAATAAGTTGCTGTAATACGATGTTTGAGCACACGTTAAAATATATACTATAATAGTAATTTGTTTTTATACTTTTAGACCAAGCGAATACGTCGGGCTGGTCTTATCACATCAATAGAGGGGTGTCCGCCGTCTGTGTGTACATATGTACCTAAACCTAACTTTTACTTAAAATGCTTCTTCAGTTTTGATCGGATTCCTTTCAAATTTTGTACGAATCTTCTCTAAGTAGTCCTCTCTTGAAAATTTATTTCTTTTTGCCAAATGGGGGGGGGGGATTTAAAATTTTTCGGTTGCCAATTTTCAAAATGCTTCTTCTCCCACAATTAAATTCATCGTGCGGCTCAGTCAATGGTATGCGAAGAAGTCGTCACGCCAATGAACTGTGTGCAATAGAATGAGAAAAAATAGACCCAGCGGCAGTGTATAATCGTTGTACAGTCTGGGCTCAATATGGATCCTTGTGGTACTGAGCAGTTAGGAAGTTCAGCTTTGAACTTTGTGTCAGATATTGCAACCTGAATATAACGTTTTGCGAAATATGATGCACAGCATTGTAGTGATGACCCACTCATTCCAAGCATATGGCCCAGCGTCCGTCGCAAAAGCATGCCATGGTCTATTGTACCTAAAACTGCAGATTGATTTTGCTTTGTCCGCCATGTCGTTAAACAATTCATGTTACTCACATCTTTTTTTTTTTAAAGGGATGGCCGGAAGACTCATTTTTGCTAATTTGGAATTCCGTGGTGGTGAATTTTGTTGTGCAGTCGTTTAGCTAAGGCAATTTGAGCGAAAGCCAATCCCCCGCTTTCCACCCCTGGCTGGTTTCGAACCAGAGGCATTAGGGTTACAAGGCCAACGCTCTACCGACTGAGCTAACCGTCTACCCCTTACTCACATCTTGCATTGACACGATATGATACTGTTACGATTGAAACTAGGCTGGATGTCATCGAAAACTTTAACAGCGCACTTTCAGTGCTGTGAGCTGCCTCGTAAGCAAAATGAAGTTGCTCACTTAATCCTTTTGCGACCATAATGTTTAGACGCCTTGAAATACATTCCTTTATCATCTTGCTCACAAAACAAAAAAAATTGATACATGAAATTTATCCATGGGAATAAATAGAAGAAACCCATTTCTACCGGGCAGAAAAGGAAGTGAGAAGAAACTTATTATCCCGTTGAAACAGTAAAAGCCAAAACGTAAATCTTACCCATTTGCGTTTGATGTGTGAAGATCTCTGCCCTTCCATCGGAAAAAACGATGGGAAGAAACCCCTTGCTTCCGAAAAGAAAAGGAAGAAAGTTGGAATATACCATGGTTATGGGTTCCGGACCATAGCCCCCGGCAATACGCCCCAGACCATACCCCCCTAGGGCGTAAACGTTACAATGAAATGAAAAGAAAACATACAGCGACATGTTTTATTTCTCTCCACCACTATGTTTCAAAACTGAATATTGTGCGGTATTCCACGAAGGTAGTCCAGTATGTTGCGGTTTGCGAAGTCGCCAAAAATGTTCCTAATTTTGTGACTCCGGATAGGTCAACCGATAAATTTTGTGACTCCCGACAGGCTTAGCACAAATTGCAACAACTACGTTGAGCAGCAGGTAATTGCAATCAATTGGGGCGCGAATTGATAATTGCAATATTATGGAACGTATGCATTAAACTCCAATTATACCTCCTTTCAACTAGATCGTAGCGAAATGGCTTGACTTTTAACTACAGATCACATAACTCTATTAGTTTGTTGTTCGTTAATGACAGTCTTTAAAATGATAATTTGAAAATGATGGTGTAAGGGGGGGGGGGATTGGTACGGGGGAGAGGTATGGTCTGGGGGGTATTGTCCTAGACCCCATGGTTATAGACTATTGAAGCAAGGGCTCAGTGTCAGCTGGTCAGGAGATTCACTAATCACTATTTGGGCAAAGACAAGCATTGTCGGACCAGTCAGTAACAAATAATGGAGTAAATAAAAAGAGGATGGCCGTCTGGTGCAATGTAGTAAGTGTCTCAGCACCCCTCCACTCGTCGTTACTAAGTCACCACTTGAAGTCAATGCTTGGTGGAAAATTGTCTGGAGAACTGTTTACATGAAATCAGTAGGGTTGGGTATCGCGGCGCAGTCTGTATCGCGATACGTATCGCGATATTGGCTGTGTATCGCGATATATATCGCGATATTTTGAATTCTTTAAAAGTGAAAAAATGCAGCTGTTTTATGGCTTAATTTCCAGGAATTGTAACACACTTACCTACGGCATTGATCAATTATAGATAATGGCGTTATAACAAATACAAAAAATATGTTGGCAATGGTGGTTTCGGATGCCATCAGTGACATTAATCCCATTACACAAGCAGCATATATGACTAAATTTTAAGAATGTCTGTTTGATTGAGTGTCTAAGCTTAAATGTCTGATTGGTTTATTTTTTAACTTGAAACATCAACAGTTCTGTATTTAAAACTGAAACAACAACACAGCGTCTGCTCTGACATTGAGTCGCAAAATGCCATATGTTCTTTTTATCAAGTTATCATTCAATTATCCAGTCAGTTCATATCCAATATAGCAAAAAATTATCCATGTTCTATCACACTATAATTGGCCCACTTAGTCAGAAATTTACATGAAAAAATATCGTGAGAATATATCTGAAACGAAAAGCAGCCGAATATGATGTGTAAAATGATGAACAGCAGCATTGCAGATATCACTCGTTAGCACATCACCAAAAAATATTGAATTAAACGTTTAGCGGAAAATATCGAAAAATATCGATATTTCAACATTCGTATCGCGATACGTATCGTGAGAAAACATATCGCGATATATCGCTGTATCGATAAATATTGCCACCCCTAGAAATCAGTTACAACTGAAGAAAGTAAACATTCCGTAATGAGGCAGGCGTTGTCAAGGCAATGGCGTAGAAGAATGTTTTCGTATCATTTAGAGACAGTACGTTGACCTTTTACCAAGGCTGTAACTTCACCAGTTCATTATTAATTTATCACTGAGTTCATTAATATTGTGACAAACACTTCCAAAAAGGACTCAACGAATACGTTTTGAATAATTCAGGTGAGCTAAGTGTTGAAGGACGAACTATAACAGAGAGCCAAGTATTTACAATTCCCCCATTGTGATGCATTTTATCCAAAAAGAAGCTGTGAGTGTGCTGAAGGCTTTCTAGCCCAGAAGAATGGCGTCGCTGAGCTATACTCATGAGTAGTGTGTGTGTAAACATTTTTCAAAATGCTACTCTTCTTACAGTTCTGATCCGATTGTTTTGAAATTTCGTCGGAATGTTTCCTGTGTAATATTCCATACAGCTTGTATGTTGTTGGCGATTTGGCCAAAATATTGTCCAAATTTGGGGGGGGGGGTGCTGCTCTTTCCACGAATCTTGATTGCGTTGGAATTTGACGGGAATGTTCCTCAAGATCCTGCATCAGGTTTATATTTTGTTTGGTGATTTGAACAAAACTGGCCAAAGCATTGGCCAGAAACGGTAAAATTGCAACAAAAAAAAAAAAAAATAAATAAATAATAAAAAAAAAAAATCACAAGTGCTCCTTGATACCCTTCACCAATGGTCTGACACTTGTCCCAATAGCTCAAGTGATAAGGTGCTGGGCTGACAATAAAGAGGCCCTCAGTTCAAGCCAGTTCTCGCGCTATAAAATTTATTCCTTTGAGAAATTATTGAACTGTGCGACTTGTGATTACCTTTTCTTGTTGTTTTTTTTTCTGTTTATTTTTTTTTCAAATAAAAAGTTGCCATTTTTAAGCCATAAGATCTATATAAATGCACCAGAAGTAGACAGTTTTGTCATCACCTAAATCAGTAGTTTTTTTTCAACAATTCAATAAAAGCTAGGGATCCATTCTAGATCCTTTCTAAATTTAACAACTTCATTGTTGTGGTTGACAAACAGGCAGACCTAGGCGCTTCACAAGATTTTCTTTTGTGATTTTAGAGATCCGACATTTTAATAAACATCCAAATTTTGATTTTTCTTTCGCCAAAAGATAAGAATCTACATTGTTAAACTTATTTTCACCCTTTGGTATAAAAAAATGAAGCATTATTGATTTCTGTCTCATTTGAATTATCGATAGCCTATTCCGGAATAGCCTACCAACAAATATCTGGTTTCTTATTTGCTTCAGAATTCTTATTGTAAATACTGTAATACCGTGTTTTTTTTTGTGAATTTATAAAACTCATAAAAGTGACACTAGTGCGTTGGACAACTTGAAATGTGGCATATTGTACTGCTAGAGTATTCTTCAGAGTATTGTCACAAAATTATTACAATACAAATTTCAAAGAAACTATTTTTCGTTTTCGTTTTTACAGTTCAGTTGAATGGAGTTGAAATGGTTTTTTTCATCTTCGGGGAAGTTGCCAATGTCGTCAGCAAATAAATGCTATTTATTCACATCCTGTTGTTTCACCAGTGTCTTCTGTTTGTTCATATTTTCATATTATACATACAGTTGTAATAGATACTATATATACAGTTCTGTCAATACACGGGTGCGTTCTCAGAAATCACACCGCTGAGAGCACCGTTTAAAATACCATTGGCTAATAATTTCGATAAATATTGCATAGAAAAATTGTTATATCAAAAATAGCATTTTCATATTCACTCTATATTATGAACAAGGAGAAACAGCGTGAGCTCAAACCAGTACATTAGAATATTCCCGAAGATTGAAACTTGTGAAACATTTCGTATCAGTGAATATACAGTGCAAGAGTTGTGCTGTCCGTCATTGACAGGATTAGGGAATCCACAGTTTCTGTGCAGATCGGGTTTTGAGATATTTGAAATCCAGGATGAGCTAGGCTTTGACAGTGACCACATCAGTACATGTTTTCGGGACAGAAAAGGATGGCAGATTGGATGGATATTAGCAACGCGTGATTGGGTGAAGTGTCGAAAACATTTATGAAGTGCGTATTATGATTGCTTGACTTTACTTTTGCAGTTTACTTCACATGTAGAAGTTCAAATACAAGACGATGTGTGCTAATAGCTGGAGTGTGTGAATCAGGCAAAACTGTTCTGTTTAGTAGGGTAAGTTTCTTTTGTGGAGTCTAAACATATTTTGCTGATAACTTTCGTTTGTAAAAGCCATTTTTTATTTGACATAATGGATTATTAGTGAAGTTTTGCTGATGGTAAAGTTCTACAGGAAGTTGCTGGACACGCGCAGAAAACAGGTGTGAAGGTGTTCACCTTAGACGGGACTCAAAGTTAACTCATGCTTTACTGGTAGTTTCTTTCGCGATAGTTAAGAATTTGTTCTGTGCCCGTCTCATGCTAGAAATGTTGGCCATTTATTCAAGAAACAGAATCATAAACTGACTAGGTTGGTGACTGTTTTTCTGGCAGCTGCTGAGAAATCAGTTTGTGAATACGTACACATCTATCAAGGAGAACGCAGGCACTTACAGAGTCAAGGGGAACAAGGTCAGTTTATGACGCTTTATGAATTTATTCCTCGTCAATTTTTTTTTTCATCTCAACAGACAAAAATCGTATGCATGTTTTTTTTAACGCCGTCAAACATGCCAGACGCACAGCTTGATGTCTGTTGAAACTACCACACAGTGCTTTCATTGAGTCTACATCAATTTCAGAGAATAAAGGAAGAAGAGCTGAGAATTCAGTTTATGTTTGTCGCTAAGTAGTAAATGATGGCAACTTAATTTGGGTTCAGGACAATAAATTAAAAAAAAAAAAACAAGATGAAAGAATTGAGTAACTGTGGA
Source organism: Protula sp. h YS-2021 (assembly GCA_949752745.1). Lineage (NCBI taxonomy): Eukaryota > Metazoa > Annelida > Polychaeta > Sabellida > Serpulidae > Protula > Protula sp. h YS-2021. The sequence goes on from OX457026.1 coordinate 67,870,010, forward strand.
TTAACTTCGGAGGTGTGTGGAATATATGTGTGGCTCAGAAGCAGTGCCCAGAAGAACTGCTTGTTCATAGTTTTCTATTGATGTCGTAAAGCGCAGATGAGAGCGCCATTTTGTGAGTCAGTTCACCAATAGAATATAGATTAAAAAATTATTTTTTCCCCAAAATGACATTGACACAGGGGCATATTTGCCACTAAGTTAATTATTGCAGGTAAAACATTTTTTTTTGTAGTTTTGATTTCACCATATAACTACGTTGCGTTCAACAGGAATGGTTTATTTTTCTTCCTAAGCTCTATCGTTGCTTTTATTTTTTTGACCTACAATATAGCGGCGTGATTATAAGAATAGGGCCCAATTTTAAGGGAAGTGACGTCAGGAGAAAGGGATAAGTTGAGAGTTTAACTGGGCTTCTGGGGGCAGTAATGAGCTTTAAACGTTATTATAGGCTCTAATGTTTATTTATTTGTTGGTAGAACACGAGTGTTGGCTTGGTGGATGTGCCGGGGCACGAGCGTCTTAGGCAGGAGTGCTTGGACAGATATAAGACTAAAGCCAGGCGAGTGCAGAGAACACCCTTCCTCACACACCCTCCCCAGCCCTCTTCTCAGAAACAAAAAAAAATGCTTTTAATTAAAATGATTGTGTACAATAAACGCACGACCCTAGTTGGGAAAGTGAAGAGTTTATTGTTATCCAAATTCCCCCCTTCCATTTCAAACATAAAAAGCAGCGATATTTAATCGGGGAAACGCAGGACTGTTGTATTTATGACGGGTTGCTGTTACTACTTTTTGTTTTGGACAGGGCTCTCGTATTTAATGTGGACAGTTACCCTGTACAGAAAGTTTGTGATATTAGCCTGCACTCGTGTATTTTGTGTGCACTGGCCGCTCTGGTTTATGACGGGTTTATGTTACTGCTTTTTGTTTTGGACAGGGCCCTCATATTTGTTGTGGACAGTTATACTGTACAGAAAGTTTGTGATATAAGCATGCGCTCTTATGTTTTGTGTGCGCAGGCCGCTCTAGTTTTTTATGACGGGTTTATGTTACTGCTTTTTGTTTTGACAGGGCCCTCATATTTGTTGTGGACAGTAACACTGTACAGAAAGAAATCAAAGACGTGTCACAGTGAGTTCAGTTCAACATTTTGTAATAATTGCAAATCGCGTCAAGTTGATATTACGTCGAAGCTGTCTGTTGTTTGCATTGTTCAGTGGAGTATTTTTTTTCGTTTTGTTCGACTCTTCAAAAGTCTTTTACTGATGAACTCTTTAGCAGTGAATGCCGTTTTCTCGAAGTTTTAATATCATTTTTAAATGTCTTATAGCCGTTTTTTCCACAGTACCGAATTTAGCAGTCACTGATCGCGACAGCTGTTTTGTTTCAGATACCTCTTCCTCCTACTCACGGACAAGACTATCCACCAAAGCAAACCTTCACTGCTGGTGGCATGCAACAAACAGGACCATTCCCTTGCCAAGAGCGCCAAAGTGATACAGACACTGCTAGAAAAAGAAATGTGAGTCTGTTCATTCGGGTGGGCATCTGCAGGAAACTTGGAAGGGTCCTTTAATTGACTGATTTTATTTAGCATAAAAATCGGTAACAAAAATTAACGCGTTTTTTTTTTTTTGTTTATAGTTACGATCACTTATATAAGACTAGTGGGATGGGGTCTTCATAAATTTACTTTCTTAGTGGTTTTTTTATGTAAATATAATTTTATGTATATATAATTGAAGTAAGCTTTGAAGTAAGCCGTGTGTTGGAATTGCCGTGTACGCGTCTATGATTTCAGCACGACACTGCGAGTGACACAGTCCGCGACACTCGACTCCATTGATGGGTCCTCAAACACGCGCTTTATCGGCAAGAAAAACAAAGACTTCGAATTCAAAGATCTAAAAATGAAAGTGGAATTTTGTGAATGTTCCTGTAAGGGGGATAAAGAGGGTGAAAGTGCTGATATAAGAGCAGTAGAGGAGTGGTTAGTTAAAGTTGCCTGAATGCCATTGTACTTTGTCCGTTATATTAAGTATACTGCCGTTGGCTGTTAGGAAGCTAGTAAGTTCTTGGGTGGAGGTTTGCGTGGTGGGGGGGGGGGTGGGGTGTGTGGTTGTTGGTGCTGATTAAGACTTTCATTTTTCTTGTATTTTCACTAAATATACTTGTTTTGAAATATTCTAAATTGTCAAAATTCTTCTTCTGTTCGATTTCTCGTTTTAGTGAGAAAAAAGCCTTGTTTCTCATCCGGCCACTAAGGTTGCAAATTAAAAACAAGTGAAAAAGTAAAAAAAGAAACCAGCTGGCAGAATGTATGAAAGTTCGAAGTCAAAAGGATTTATCCGGAAGGCAAAAAAGTTCAACATACTTCAAGAATAGCAACTTAAAAAGTGACAATTAAAGCGTTGTTCACACAAATGTTTAGAAACCATTAAGCCATGGTTTGCGCGGGGGAGGGGCTAGAGAGACCCTGAACAAGAATTTTGGCTAACGTCGGGTCACCGAAATTTTCAATAATAATAAGTTAAGCCCCGCGCAGGTATAATTTTTTTTCGAGAAATTATTTTGTAAAAGGTCGCCAGCCAGACGGCTAAAATTGGGATGGAAAACTTTTCTTGAGGGCTGTTTCTGCGGTAAGAACGCAGAATATGTTACAGGGAATCTGTGTACTCAGGGATTTCACGTAATCGCTAGGGAATTCGTGTAATGACTGAAGAGTTCAAAGTTTAAGCTTTGTTTCATTATTTATTTGCTCTCAGTGGACAAGTACCGTAAAAAGATACAGGTTTTGAACTTTCAGTTTATTAAGGAATAATTTTGCAAAAAATTATCAGTCAACTACCGTGTCAACTGTTTAAAATAGTGGATTTTCGGTCGTATTGAAAAAGTGGCATTTAATAAATGTATATTATTATTTTGTGTCTAATATTTTGAATACTGTTTCCACTTAGCACACCGATTCTTGCTATACTACAGCATTTCGCCAATCTAACCTTTTACACAATAGTTTTAGTTAAAAATGTCGAAAACTTCTAATAATTTGCCCATTACACTGATTCCCTAGGGATTACGTGAAATCCCTGATTACACAGATTCCCTGTAACATATACAGAGAATGTGTGCGGTAGTGAAAAAGTGGACGTTTTTTTAAGGGCGGTCTGTGCGGTACGAAGAGTTGGGCATCTCTTGACTAGAAGTGCAACAGTTACTTTTGTGTTCAAGTCTACGCCTTGTATCTGTGTTCTTTATTTTTGTGTATGTCATTTTATTGTTACTGATCTGTGCAAAAATAAATACACTTCACAAGTCAACGGCTTGTCCATTATGTTAAGTTTTACCAAACAGTAGCTGTTTAAACTCACGAATATTTTTTAGCCAGACTTTCGTCGGTGAGCTGTTCCTACCGTTTTCATCTGTCGTCCGTTATGTTTATGTATTTTTTTTTTCGATATGCTTCTGCTACATTTCTGTGCCCATTGTCTTGTAATTTGGAAGGACTGTTCCTCAGGCAGTCCTCCACTCACCCCGTTCTTTTCTTTTCGCTTTGGCAAAAAAATTAAAACAAGCTAGCATCAAGTACAGCCCCCAGGAAAAGCTGATGAAGAGCTTATGAGCTGTTTTCGACATATCGCGTAAACTCTAAAAACAGCACTGAAAGCACCAAAATTTTGAAAAAATTGCCAAAAATCCAGTTTCTATCGTACCACCAAAAAATTTGACGTGCATCAGGCTACGGTCATGCGAGTAAGTTTTGCATAATATCACACCAAACGGCTTACGCATCTAAGAGGAATGAGTGTTAACTAATGTGCGACCCAACAGACAGACAGCCGATTCCATACGCCCCCTCCGGGGCATAAAGTTTCAGTTGGGGGCTAAAAAGGTTACATTTCATAAATAAAATGCATGCTACTTTTCATTCTAATCGTGTCCTACCGGTTTGAGATTTGACGGGAATATTCCTCCACCAGGAATGTATTGTATGTGGAGATTGACGAAAAAAAAAAAAAACGGCAAAATTTCAGAAATGAACAAAACGGTTCTGTTCGTACAAATTCGGTCCGATCGCTTTGAAATTGTATTAGAATGATCCACAGTAGTTCCTCCACCATTTTGTTTTGCGATTTTACCAAAAAAAGAGCTAAATTTCGAGAAAAAACACAAGAAATGCGATTGTACTCAGAAATTAACTCCGATGGCTTCGGAAATTGAATGTTTTATGGAAGAGTCTGCACCAGGTGTGCATTTTTTTTTGTCAAAAAACGCAAAAATTTCAGAAAAAGGACACAATGCTATTCGTACCGCAGTTATGGTTCAGTCGTTTTCAAGCTTGACAGAAATGGTCCCATCTTGATCTTCAGCAAGAATACGTATTTTGTTGTACATTCGGCCAAAAAATCAGAAAAACTCGAATATAATTTAGGAAAAAACAAATTGCTGTCCTATCCATCACAATCCTGCTGCATTTGAAGGTAAGCCACAAAAGTTTACACTGGCTACGACTGGCAAGGAAAAAAAGATTAAATTTTTCACTGATTTATAGTAATTTACACACTATTCTAGACATGTTTTTTCCCTTTCGTGTTGCCTCTTTCAGTGCGCTCATACAGTGTGACAACTTCGCTTCATAATGTACTTGTATATGTTTCAAGGCCTTCGTTGAAAATGGGGATCTGTCGTTTTTCCCGCTTACCGGTCGGTATATAACACACCTATTTACCAACTGAGCAAATTGCCAGACAGTTAGAATTAGCATACGAGTATTTGCCTGTTACCACATCCTAAATGCATCGGAGTTTCATTTTTATCGACGATGGTAGCTGTACAAAAAATAAACACCTCCATAAAAATAAGCCCCCCCCCCCAAATTGTT